>JARWLC010000011.1:36783923-38157673 GCA_033318265.1 Phyllotis vaccarum | reverse complement strand
TGGCAGGCAGGAGGCCTAGGCTATGAAGGAATGTGGATGGCTCAAGACAAGGTCTTTATAGGCAGTAGGGAGCTACTGTCAGCTTTTTGAAGGAGAAAAGCCCTGGGCTCTAGTCATTGTTTACGGAGATAAACCCTCCTATCCATGGCCTGGGGTTTGTGCATCTTAACAAGTTCAGTCCAGTAATTCATCTTCAGGGTACGTGATAGCCCTAGTCCGTTTTCTTCCCCATAAATGACACTGACCAAAGTCATTATCTCTTGGCAGTTTTCTCACCATCAAGTTAGTCTTCTTTGGAAACACCATTTATCTTTTTTCATCCATCTGGTGAGTTTCGTGTGTGTGTGTGTGTGTGTGTGTGTGTGTGTGTGTGTGTGTGTGTGTGTGTGTGTCCATCCACAGAGGCATTGTGAGCACCTGATACCTGAGGAACTAAGCTAAGCCCTCTGGAAGAATAGTAAGTGCTCATAACCACTGGGCCATCTCTCTAGCCCTCTGATGGGTTTCTTGAGTCCCATGCACATGGTACCCACCAACCACATGTATATAGAAAGTATTGAGAGAACTTTGATATGGACTTGGGGTTGCCAAGGGGAGTTTGAGCTTCCTCTCTGTTACACAAATGTTGTCCTTGAAAGAAGGTCTGAGAATTACAGCATGCCCTGCGCAGCATGTTCACTTTGCAGCCGCTGGGACATCACAACATTCATTTCACATCCCCTTTTTCCTTTGTAGCTCTTACCCCCAAACCCAGTGGTGTTCTCTGACCCATTCATGGTTGGTTCTTATTTTCCATTTCCTTCTTCAGGTCACTGTGGGTGTTATTTCATGTTCTCTTCAGGGGGTGATTGCTCTCTGCTATTTTTCCAACATCTCCTTTTTGGCAATTTTCCTTTCTACCTTGTGACCACCGGAGTGAGTGTTTGTACAGTTGGCCTTTTCATTCAGTTGCTGCTGCTTTTGCATCTGTGTGGAGCTTCAGGAGATGAGGAGAGTGCACAGGGTGAGGTAAGCCATCTCCCAGCCCTCCTTCCAAAAGGCTGAATGAAGAAAAGTAGCAAGTCTGTAGATGAAACCCTCTGGAAAGTGATGCACACTTCTGATCTCCTAAAAAGGAAGAAGTCTGAGCAGTTTGTAAATATGAGCCTGAAGACCACAGAGGAGTAAAAACAGCGTTTGCTATGTGCCTGAGTGATTAAAGCAAATATAACTTAGCCCAAGGTCTAGGTCCACAGAATACCTGTATCCGGGCTTTATAAAGAAAAGACTTATTTCTGCTCATGTTTCCAGAAGTCCAAGGGTACAGAGTTATCATACTTTTGGCTTTAGTTAGGGCCTCATGATGGAAAAGTAGAATGGAGAGCAAGTGTGTGAAGAAGGAACACATAAGCTAGAGGATGGTGAGGCTCCATGCCTGCTGTATAACAAGCACCCTCTGATTCAGTTCTGTGAGAGTCAGAACTCCCTCAAGACCCCACCAGTGCTTCCATGAGGATGGAATACCCATGGCCCTACCACTTCCCAAAAGCCTCCTCTCCCAATAGAGCTATGTTGAAAATCAAATTCACCATGAGTTTTGATAGGAGTAAGCCATATCCAAGCCATAGCATCTCTCAATTGAAAAAGTGTGGATCTATTTTCTCTATTCTTCTGTCTCAGAGTTTGAGGGTACAAGGTAAAGGAATCATCACCCATGCTTCTTAAATAAGAAGCTAGGGGAGTGTTGAGACCAGACTCAAGGAAAGTCACTGCCATAGTGTCTTTTCTGCTGTCCAATCCCATAACTACTAGGAGCATGTGCTATTTGAGATGTGGCCAAGGAACTGTGTGTGTTACTTTTGTTCATCTTATTTAAAGTATCTAAAACCAACTAGTGTCTCCCACGCTAGACAGAACAAGAACAGAACTGGAGGATTAGAGGCAATGACTGGCTTCTTTTTTCCCTCCCATTGAAACATTCACCTCAACCTGAGCTCCATTTCACATGTCTGTGCATTATTTTCACACTCTCTCTCTCCATTTGGGAAACACTATCCTGCCTTTGCGGGATCAAGCCCCTTCTGTGGTGTTATCCTGGCCAATATGGACCTGTGTTAGCTAGCTTCCTACTGAAGCTGCTTAGAAGTCGTTCCTTTGCTTCTTTGGTCCATTGGCCAGAACTCAGTAACCTATCCACAGAGGTAGCACAGGATCCTGGCTAACACAGTATTTCCTAGGGTAGGTATGAGCTTTGAGGAAGGCTGAAGGGTCCAGGGAGCTGACTAGTAGTTGGCTTTCACCTTCAGTGAAATGTCACTGCACATTCTAACTTCTTTGTGGTTGTTGTGGGGATCTCTTCGTTCATGCCCTGAGGGCTCACAAGATGTCCTAGTCAAATGGGCCTTTCAGCTTGCCCTTCTTCCTCTTTAGGTCAGTTGTACCCTCTCTCCTTCTGCCTGAATGTTCTACTCCGCATCCCTTTGTATCTGAACTCTGCTCACATGACCCCTGTGGAGCTTTCTTAGGCCACCTCGTCTAACCAGTATCTTCTAACTAACATCTCTAGAACCACCCTGCCTTTATTTTCTTGTACACTAGTGTCCCCATGCATTCCACCACCCTCAAGAAGACACCCTGAAAGCAGGCGTCTACCTGTTCTCTTTACCGTATTTCTAGGACCAGATCAATCTCTTGTGTGGATCAGATGCTGAAAAACTAGTTGGGCGAATCATTGACTTCATGGGACATGATGAAAGTCTGTGCACCAGTATTATGAAGTAGATGGACCTGTGTGATTACAGAGTGTTTTAGGTGGGAGAGGCCAAACCTCCAGCTTACCACCATACTATCCTGCCCTATTACCACATCAGATTAGCACTGAAGAAACGAGACCACTGATGTTGTCACATGGATGGTTTTGAGCAGTAGAGGAAACGTGCTGAGATTTCTCATGAAAGCTTCCTGACCTAGATAGGTTTGAGCAAAATGCAAAACATTTGGTTAGATTTCAATTTGATTGCTCAATCCTCTTGCAACTATTGACTAATGATAGTGGGCAGAATAAGTCTCAGTGAGTAGGTGGGAATATCTGTGTGCAAATCCCACTGTAGTGAGCACATGAAGAGGGAAAACTGGTGATGACCTCTGTTCCCTAACACTTGGTAGTCTTCCCATGAATCACTGCTGCTGCGTTCATTGCAGCTCCCTGAGAGGAGGGAACACCAACAGCTAAATGGGGCACATAGCACAGTGTAAGAATCTTCCTCACCATCTCTGTCTCTCTCTGTCTCTCTCTGTGTTCCCCCTCTCTGTCCCTCCCCCCCCGCCATCTGGCTTCCTGGATTTTTTTTTTTTTTAATTCAGGTCTTGTTCACATGAAGCAGGTGCACTGCCACTGAGTTGTACCCAATCCCTAGATTTCTAAATTCATGAATCACTGAGGGAAGTGGAGAAAATTCTCATCAGGTAGTTTGGGTAAGGCTGAGAAACTTTCTGTCAGTATGAGCGATCAGGATACGACTTCTCTGCATTCCTTCTATGCAGTTCACCAGCATCATTGAATGATGGAGCCAACATCCCTAGTTAGCATCCTGGTCACACAGCTGTGTGGGCCATTGGGTGGGATTTCAATTTTAGTTGCTGACTCTGTAGCCTTTCTATAAGGTGATGCCTTGGTTCATGTACTGCACATTATTTAAGCCCCAGAAGCTGAAACTAATGTTTAGAAAAGAAAACGGTCATTTTGTGCATGTGATAGTCTTGCTCCAAATGAGAGTCTGCTTCTACATACTGGGTAGAATCCTGTGTTACCCAGCTTGGGCGATATAAGGCAGATAGAATACGACATGAAGCCAAAGTGGTTCATTGTACATTAGACCATTGCTTATACTACCCTCAGGTATGAACACCTGAGAACCCTGGCCCCCTAAAGCACGGAGTGAGCTTCAGTCTTATACATAGACATTCTCAGCCTTAGACACACTGGGTTAGTACATGGACTTGACCAGACTTTGGAGTGTCATGACAGGGAAGGGAACTGCGGGATACACCCCAATCTCTGCATTCTCAATGGAGGCCATCTTGTCTTTTCTAACCCGATCTGTCTTTCTGTGATTTGGACCTTGGTGGGATGGCTGCGTGCGTACCGATTTCCAGGCAGTGCTTCCCTTTCTTCTTCGGCATCTTCCCTTCTTGCGGTTGCTGGCTGTGAGATTTGTCATAGGCCTGGATGTTCAAGAGGGAGCCCAGTTCCTTTCACAGTTGGCTGCTGTTCTCCAGGAGCCAGCAGATAGACAGCAATGCTATGCCAGGAGAGTCTGCTTATGTTACCCAAACAGGAACCTTTATTGTAATGTAGAAATAATGACACTATTTTCATATTTTTAGTCTGTTTCTTTGAATATCATTTTGGAAAGTGGGCTAGCTTTGCAAAGTTATCCCAAGTTACTGACTTGGGGACCAAGTCGTCACTCACTCCAGAAAGGCCATTTCCAGGAATAGGTTAGGCATCCATAACTGTTACTCCCTCCCTGCTCCATGTAGTCAGTGAATCCCCCCTTTCATTGATGGATCCACGGAAAGGATCCACGGAAAGGATCCACGGAAAGGATCCACGGAAAGGATCCACGGAAAGGATCCACGGAAATGACAATGTGAAGGACAAGTACATGCTCTTGGCTTCCTGTCCTCTCAAGCTATCTCTCTCTTAAACTCACGCAGTTTTTACAAAAATACTAGTAGAGATTTTAAGAAAAACTAAGGTTGAAAACAAAACTGTATAAGGTTAGAAAAGAGCTGTTGGTTTGTTGGTTTGTTTTGTTCGACTGTTTGAGAGAGGGTCTCACTATGAATCCCTGCCTGGTCTGGTACTTTCCATATAGACCAGGCTGGCCTTGAACTCACAGAGATCTGCCTGCTTTGCCTCCCAAATGCTGGGGTTAAAGGAATGTACCACTGCACCAAGAGTTGGGTTGTTTGAAAAGACTAGCTTGGTGATTAAGTGATATGTCAGAGTAAGTCTGAGCTCTGACACCCCTGGGGTACCCAGCCTTGTTCTTCATATCTGCTTGTGAAGAACAGGTGAGAAGAAGAGCATGCACAACTCCCCCAAGTGCTCAGACACTGTCCTGGATAAGAGAAGGTTATTTAGGACCAGGCCCTGTTGCTGCCTCTTCTACCAGTAGAGTGTGTGGCCTCTGTATTCACTTCTTCGTCAGTAAAGCGAAAGGATTGTCAGAGGGCCAGTCAGCTCTCAGTCTGTCCCCAACGGTGTCTGACATTGCTGCTGTTGAGTGGTGGCTTAGAGCTCCCAGGCTGTGGGGTGGCTGTGAGCAGGCTGTGCCAGCCTCTGCCACACTAAGGACAAGGCTGCCTTAGAAGAAGTAGGGGCCTCCTGCTGGCTGCTTTATGTGGCGTTCCTCCCCCACTCTACAAACAAGGAAAGTTGTTGAAGGGACAAAGAAGAAATGAGTTACTGGTGCCCACTTGACTGAATCCCTGGCTGCTCTCTTCGTATGTAGGATACGTCCAACAATGAAGCTTTCTTTGTCTCTCTCTCCATCAATGCTGAGTCTTGTCTGCCTCCCTTCAATGCCCGTGTGAACCACCAGTGTCTCTGCACGTCCTTTCCTGCCTCTCTCTCTTTCCTTTCCTCACTGTCCGAGCCAAGGGGCTTCCATGAGATACTCATGTTGAATTGGGTCATTTAATAAATCTCTGCCTTGCCAGATAATCAAAGACCCGGGAGAAGTAGGAAGGTGGTCTTTTTAAAGTGCCGTATCCTCTCTGTGGACTAACAGATGAGTTTTTGATGGGGAATCTGATGGAGCAGAAGCTTATTTTGAGTGAGATGTGCTTCAGCATCAACTTCCTTCATGTTGTATGTCTTGGCAGCTGAGTGGATGATTCTGTGGATGTTCTTTATGAGAAGATGAGCTGAAAACAAAGAGCGTTCCAGCTTTGGTACATGCCTTGCCCTGGCAACAGAATGCACTCGGAGGAATGCTGTTTGTTGAGGACAGGAAGCCCTTGTTGCCCTACACGGACCAGCTGCAGACCCATGTGTTAGTCACGTCACTAGGTGAACAAAGATTACTACCTCTGAGTGGCCATGGTCTCAAAGGCTTCAAGAAACCTGTAGGTTATAAGGTAACAACAGGGTGATGCCCAGTGGTAGGGGAAGGGCTAGCCTGTAGTAAGCTTGCCTACTATGTTGCTAAGAATTCTGTATCCTGGAACTTTTTGTTTTTATTGTAGGGAGCATCCAAAACAGTAATGGCATGAGTTGTGTGGTTGTCGCTACCATCTGTCCCCAGAGCTCTGCATCCTGTCAAACAAAATTCCACCATTTAAAGATGACTCTCCAACTTTTACTATATAGCCCCTGGAGGTTCTCATTCTACTTTTTGTTTCTTTTTCTTTCTTTATTTTTGGTTTCTCAAGACAGGATTTCTCAGTGTATCCCTGGCTGTCCTGGATTTCTTACTTTGTACACCAAGCTAGCCTCGAACTCAGAAATGTACCTGCCTCTGCTTTTCAGGTGCTGGGATTAAAAGTATGCACTATCACTGCCTAGCATCTACTTTCTGTTTCTTTAAATTAGAATAGAAGTGGAATCAAAGAGTATTTGTGAGTGGCTTTTGTCATTTAACCTAATGTCCTCAAAGTTCATCTTTGTGGTAGACTGTACTAGAACTTCCTGCTTTTCCGGGCCAAGTCATATTCACTGAATAGAAAAGCTATGTCTTTTACCCTCTCACATTTGGGTTGCTTCCACTGTCAAGTTACTGTGAGTGATGTGACTGTGAATTGGGGTGTGCAAGTATCTCCTTCAATTTCTTTTCTCTTTTCTTTAAATGTGACTCAGATGTAGCCATGCTACATCCTATGGTTTGGGGATGTCCAACATCACTATATTCTTTGGAGACTATCTCCGAGTTCTATTTGACTTAATAGAAAAATTAATAAATAAATTTTTGTTGAAAAATTTAAAAATAGAAGTAATGGAAGGTGAGATGCATTGAGGTCATAACCTGATGGTAGAAGCTCAGTCTGAATTAGGTGGTGTGGTGGAACAGGAGAGGAAGCTTAGTGCTCGTGCAGTGCTCTGTTCCCTTTGGAGCTTTGTAGAACTCCCTTTGTTGCTGTTCTGAACATAGCAAACGCTCAAGTAATTTTCCCATTGGTGTGATTTCATAGCATTCATGGTTTTCAGGTATGCTTTTAAAGAATCAATGAGCATTTTATTTTGGTTCATTTTAATTTAGTTATTTATTAGAACATTTTATCTTGTAGGCTAAAGATCAAAACCAGAGCCTTGTACAGCCCTCTACCACTGAGTCTCAGACCAGCCCCCTTTGTTGTTTGTTTGCTTTTGAGATGGTGGGATATTTGTACATCATGTGAAGGTGTATTGCTGTGACGGTTTAATAAAGGACTGAATGATCAACAACTAGGAAGGAGGTATAGGCAGGACTTTTAGGCAGAGAGAGAAAGGAGCAGAAATCTAGGCACATGAGAGAGATGCAAGGAAACAGGAAGCAGGATGGGCAGAGTGTGACACAACAGATTAATAGATACGGGTTAATGTAAGCTATAAGAGCTGGTTAAAAACAAGCCCTAGCTAAAGCCAGCCTTTCAACCTTTAATAAGTCTCCCTGCCATTATTTGGGAGCTTGCTGTCCAGACATAGAAAGACTTGCTACCCAGGCTAGCCTTTATCTTCCCTGGTAGCGGGAACTTCAAACAGGTTGCTCTGCACTCGGGTGTGAGAACTAGCTGCTGTGACATCTGTTATCCCTTTAATCCCGAGGGTTGATTTGGTTATCTGGATGTCTAAGTAGGGATTTCTTTCCTCCCTCACCCCTCCATGTATGACCCTCCCAACTCTTTGCATGTGATCAAAAACATAACCTTTTCTGGATGGAGGACTCATCTTCATCGGGGTCTATCCTCCTTTGCTAGGACTTCCAAACTCTCAAGAAGCATTTTTAGACCAAAATACTAAAATAAGCCTGGTCCAGTATTATCCAGTTGATATGCAATAGGAAAATCTTCCCTTTGGGGTAGTGACAGTCTCATGAAGATTTGCCATGATGGTTACCAAGATTTCTAATTGCAAGAGCTACTTGTACATGAATATTTAATTCATTATACATAATAATAAGTTCACACACACATTTTTGTTCTCCTGCTCATGCATGTGATATTATCTACAGTGACAAGTCCTGTGTGTGATTCTGGCCTGCATCCTCATTTCTAGCTGTTCTGATGCTCTGATGCACACCATTGCTGTCCACACATGAAACTGGATTGTTTTGAACTCAGCAAGCCTGCAGGCACTTCAAAATGGACGAGTGAGTAGGAAGACTCCTTTGAAACCCCAGCGCTGGCTGTGATGGCACATGCCTACAATCCCAGCAATTAAAAAGTTGACACAGGAGAGTTAAGAGTTCAAGGTCATCCTTGGTCACACAGCTGAGTTTGAGGCCAGCCAGAGCTACATGAGAGCAGTCTGGCTGTGACATATGTCACCTCACTGACTGCCAGAGTTGATGTGGCTGATCCAGCTGGCTAGGCACATGTGCCCCTCCTTACCACTCCATGTACGGGTCCTCTTACAGCTTCGCCCATAGAAGAGGCCCATTCTTTGGTCATAGGTAGATGAGTTACTGTAGCAGTACTTGCCTGCTGAGACCTTCAGTCACTTAGATATTTCAGGGGAGCCTGAAGCTCTTGGCACCATGTCCTTGCTGCAGCCTGTCAGGCTCTCAGCCTGACCTCCACTGCCCTCTGCATCATCTTCTGGATTCTGTACTCGGTCTGGTTGTTATTGTTATTTTCTGAAATGGTTTCAGTTCCTTAAAAATTTTGTTGATATCTGCTTCGTCATGGAATTTTGCTAGAATATCCTCCTGTGGCTTTTTCTCAGAAATTTGCTTATGAAACCTTCAAGGAATGCAAGTGGAACTTTCTCTGGAAACTTTCTCTTTAGTTGGAGGCTGCTCCTCTCTCTGTCCACAGCACACACTGCTGTTCTGAGATTTACAGCGCAGAGTAGTGGATCTTCTAGTTCACACTGTCAGGTTTTCATTTAGCATTAGCTTGATGTAAACTGCTGGTAAGCTATGTGTGAGATGCAGAGGATTGTGACGCCAGGCATGTATTTCTCCGCTCAATTATGATGCCTTTGACATTCCTTGTGTGTCCCCTACACCCCAGGAGCAACAGTGAGCTGAGCTTGCGAGCTTGCATTTTGCTTAATGTATGCATTGCATTCCCTTCCAATTTTTCTCTTGTATTAGCATTCTCTGCTAGGTTTTTTTGGTTTTTGTTTGTTTGTTTGTTTGTTTGTTTGTTTTTTTATTGCTGTAGCAAAATGTCAAAGAAAAATAAAGGTTTATAGCCAGGTAAGATGGGTATACCTGCAATCCCAGTACTTAAAAGACAAAGGCAGATGATCTCTGTGAGTTCAGGGCTATGCTGATCTACATACTGAGTTCCTTGTTTCAAAACAAAACAAACTAACCCCACAAAATCCAAATAAACAACAACAACCATTAAAATCCCACAAAACAAACAAAAATAAAAGGGAAAAAGAAAATAGGTTTTTTTGTTGTTGTTGCTCATATTTTCAGACATTTTAGCCCATGGTCATTGCCCTGTTGCTTTTCCTGTGGTCCTGTGGCATGGCAAGACCTTATGATGGGAATATGGGACAGAGGTCATCTGCTCACTTCACAGCAGCCCCATAGCAAAGAGCAAGGAAGGGACCAATATCCCCTTAGGACATACCTCCAGTGATCTAGCTTCTTCCCATTAGAGCAATGGTTCTCAAGCTTCCTAACAGTGCAACCCTTTAATACAGTTCTTCATGTTGTAGTGACCCTCCCCAAACATAAAATTATTTTTGCTGCTACTTCATAACTGTAGTGTAGTAGGAGGTTTCTGGCCTTGACTTTTGGGCTAACCTCAAGGTTTTGCTACTGTTATGAATTGTAATGCAAATATCTGATATGCAACCTCCAAAGGGGTCATGACCTACCTCGTAAAGATTTTACCTCCAGTCCTCAATAGCACCTTGGATTGACAACCATGTTTCCAACACACGGACTTGAGGGCTACCCAGATCTAAATGGCATATTCACAAATAGCATATCATTTAGCTTGTGTGTTTTGAACTGTTAATAAGTCACATCATGCTGTATTTGTCCCCTGTGCATTTTTCTTCACGCCGCACTGCTCCTAAGGTGCCATCTCTGTTGATCTTCACATCTATAATTAATTTGTTTCACTGAGGTCTGAATACACTGCTGTTGTTTGGTCTGCAATTGCTTTATTACATATCTCTACTCATCTGTTCCTTATCCTGCCATTATGCTCATATATTAACCCTGACTCACAATTTTAAATTCTGAAAGAGTCAATACTGTCTTGCTGATGTCATATTGGAGGACATTAGATAAGGTACGGACAAAAGTATGTATGACATGCAGTGTGTGCTTTCTGAACTGAGAGTCTTCTTGGGACCTGTTCCACATTCTGTCACAAGGAGCAGCTATGCCACTCTTACTTGAGCCAAGCTCTTTCCTCCTATACCTTTCATCATTAGAGTCCTCGAGACCCAGGCCACACAAGCATTCCAGGACAGATGGCAAATTCTTTAGGCTTCATGAGCCATATGTTCATGTCAAAGCTGCAGAGATCTGCCAAGGTAACAGGGAAACCATGATGGATGATATATTTTAAAGTTTTGTTCCAATAAAACTTTATTTACAAAGCCAAAGAAGTGGGTCAAATTTGTCTTACGTAATTGGAAGAGAGGACATTTCTGCTGACTAAGAGATAGGAAACCTTGGTCGGAATTTAAGGGGACCTCATACACAGAAGTGTGACAGGGCAGTTCTTGTGATATCTCCCAAGGCCATGAGCCAGGAAATGAGGTAGGAAGCAAATTTCAGGCTGGGGTCAAAGTTCTTTTTAAAGGTCAACTTGTTATACAGATGGACTAATTTCCTGCACCTTGAATAAAAATGCTACCATTGCATTTGGCTCTTAGGATTGGCCAGAGTTCAGATGTTTATTCTCTCTCTTCTACCCCAACCCTCCTTTCGCTGCTTCATCTCCAACACCAGGATGGCTGTCGGTCCCAAGACTTGAGAGTTGGTGGCTCAGCATATCCCATGAAGATAATAGTGATTTCTTAACAAGTTCCAGGTAGAAACAGAAGAATGATCTTTCCCGGATGGTTTCCTTGTGTAAAATGCCGTCTTATGTTCGAGGCATGGTGCAAACAAAGGAGAACATTGCAGGGAGAAGAAGCCCAGCCTGGGCAGATGGTGGACAGATTGGAATCTGGGCCATTTGTGGTGTTCCAGTTTAAATGTGGATATAGATGCCTGTCTCACGGTGTTATTATTGTGAGGGACATGACTTGTTCATTGAGCTTCCGATAAGTAAAAGGAGTGTGGGTAGGTACAGGGGCTTTGTGATGAAGATAAATAAGAAAGACTAGGAAGCACAAATGCCAGCGCTTACTAACACTAGCACACATTGTTCTAGTGCCTTCTTCCTCCTGTCCTCATGGTGGCCCAATGAGGAAAGCTGTACAATTTCCTTTTTCTCATAGACAGTGAATGTGCCCCACAGGAAGCAGCACCATTAGCCAGGCTTGCTTGTCTATATGGTGACAGAACCTGCTTTAGAGCACATGGCATCTATATGGTTGATAACATTGTCTTTATTCCAATACTGTTTATTATAGTGCTAGTACTGATATTTTAGCTGGGTAATGTTATTTTTACTTCCTTCGAGGGGTAGGCTACTTCAGAAACTCCAGACTGAGGAAATTTGGCTTTGTTTTATTGTTTTTTATGTTCATGTCCAACCTATGGCAAATGTAGATATAGTTGTTCTAGTAAAGGATTTTGAAAAGATTGGAGTATAAGATAGAAGAGTGTTAGGCTGCTACTCTGAATACAAGCACTGTGAATGATGGACAGAAAGACATTCATCTTTCTCACCTCCCCCATGAACTCTGTGGAGAATAAGTGGGTGCTGTTCCAGTGCCTTGCAGAGATGGCTGTGGCATAGGACTTCAGTTGGACCTGTGTTGGGTGTAGGTCTCACATTGAAGGACATAGACTGTGGACTGGAGTTCTCAGCTATTTCCTCAAGGATACAGAACTTGCAGGAAAGGACATTGATGTCATTGTATGCTGCTTGTTCAAAGCAATTTTCAAATGTTAGGTGGCAAAGCATGAAAATTATTAGTGCCACTTTCCAGTAGTTCCCTGAAGGTTAGACAAGCCCATGTGACAGCTGTAGCTGGAAATGGAAGTGACCTGTTCCTTCTGGCAAGATTTAATTTACCTGCGAAAGACCACTAGGCCTCTCGTACACCATCCAACAACACTCAAGATGAAGGCTATTCTGTGGCCTCTATCCCCAAATGATAATGATGAACAGAGCCCTGTATTCAGTGGGCATACTTTTGCTGTTGTAAACCCAAGGTCTGTAAAGAAGGTGTGTGTCATGGTAGCGTGGCACAACCTGACTGCTACACAGACCCTCAAAGCTCTTCTTTGACTTGACACTAGTTAGGATTGGTGTGGAAGAATGTTAGTGCTGACTTGAGTGCATTTTAGAAATGTAGGTATTCTAGAACATATATAAATTCCAAAAACAGAGTCTAGTTCTTTTGACTCTTCTATATATAGACTTAATAGTCTATCAAAAAGACTGATTTCATGACAGTGCCCCCACCCCAAATCTTCGGTTCGCTGGTCATGTCATTGTGAGGAAAGGCAAGTGAATGTAAATACTGTTAATGTCTGCATGCAGATTAGTTATTTCTTGCAATATTCCCATGTTGCTGCCATTGCTTTATTTTTAATGCTAGGAATTAAACCCAGGGTCTCACGTGACCTCTGTCTGTGCAGCTCTAGGAGCTCTCTTAGCAATTCTTTCCTGATGTGATATGGAATAATTCTCTAGAAAATAATGCTCTTGCCTTTCAAGCTCTGGCAGCTATTACAGGATAGCCTTGTGGTATGCTGAATTCCAGAATGTCAATCCTACTTGGCCACACCGATTCCTTTCCATCTCTATCTATACATTTCCAAAATGTGCTGATCTTGAGTTTGGCGAAGAGTCGGAATCACTGTCCAGTCATCAAACACTGGGTTGACTTAAAACTCAGTATTCCCACTCCTCCCTCTTCCCCTCTGCTGTCCTTCCCTCCCCACCCCACCCCTACCCCCTACCCTGACCCCAACCCCCCTGGCATTCATATCCACCCTGTCATAAGTTCCTAGATCCTGGGGAAGTGTCTGAACATTTTTTATTATCTCTCATAAATGAGGTGTAGAAAATTTTGTAGTATCCACTGAGAACAGAGACTAGTAGTACCCTCATTAGTAATTCTAGCCACCCCAGCTGCAGGACTCCAGTTTGAATTGCACAAGTTTCCACTTAAACACATGCTGCATAGGTTTAGGCTTTCAGCAAGTGTCAAGCTGATCTAAAGGAGGGTAGAGTTAGTAAAAGTTTCAGGAGGCAGATGCATGGAAAGATGGCAGGACTCCCATCCCCACGCATAAATTCTCCTTTCTGTTTTACACAATTCCCACCCTCTATATATCCCCTCCCCTCTGAATTCATACCCTTGGACCATAATATATGGTGTTCGTGAGTTCTGTGATGGTCCACAGCATAGGCTAGGAGCTTAATCCTTGGCAGTGAGACACACACTAAGCTTTCTGGGGAACATTTGGTTCTCTCAGCTTAAAGATTTTCATTAAAAAGGTGATGCTTTCCTTTAACCTAGCAGGATTTTTAACAGGCTTTGCCAAGTGAAAAGAGCATTTGGGGGAACAGGGTTAACTTCTTCATTGGAGAAGAAGTGTGTTTTAGAATTGCTGCTTTGGACCAGACTCAACACCAGAGAATAGCACTGCTCTCAGAGGCAAGCCAGGGATAGGAGTGGATCCCTAGAGAGCTAATTAAGGGCGTTGGGTTTACACAGGGCTGAAAACAAGGCGGTGGGCAGGCAGGCTGGCAGGGCGGCTAGCAGAGCCAAGCTGTCCTGTAAGTCAGGTTCTGCCTGAACCATGGCTGAGAGCCCAGACCTCAGTCTATTTCCTGTTGCAGCTCACCTCTTACATATGAAGAGGTTGAGATGTCCCCGTAGCTGAACAGATGTTCTCTGACTGGGATCCAGGTGCAGATCTTCTGAATAGCCTGCAGATAGTGGGGAAGAGTGGTGCATCCAGGAAAAGGACCCTATTGCTTGGGAAATTCTAGTGGTAGCAGCAATGGAGTGATCCCAGGAGAAAAGTTCTTGAAATGCCTCTCAGGTCATGGGAGAGTAAGTGCTGACAGCAGGCCAAGGATTTCCAGTCCTTTTCAACCTTTCACATCTAGGAGAACCTTTAAGTTCCCCCACAGGCTTGATGGACTTTTGGCCATGCTGACTTCAGAACTCTGTCACCTGACAGGTGTCCACTCAGTAAAAGCACAAAGGGTTGGAGGTCAGCTGAGCAACAAGCACGAAGTCTCCAGGACAGTTGGTCAGCCACAGTAAATGTTAAAGGAGGAGGCAAGGGCACAGAGGGATTAGTCACAAGTGTCTTAGGTATGTGCTATTGCTGCTGGTTTCCAGGGAGACAGATTCCATAACGATGTTACTCAGCCTGTCAGACACCTGGGGCTCCTGGTGCATGCCCTGTTCCATGGAGAAGCCACTGACATCCTCAGGAGGAGCCACAATGTCTTGCTAGTGTTGCTGTGGCTGACTTGCAGTGGTGGGGACATCTGTTACCTGAAAGGCAGACTCTCCATCTGAGGTGTTGATATGTCTTTCTCCAGGCTGATATGCTTGCCTCACTGAATTGTGCTAAATTCTCAACAGTCTCTCCTTTCCCGGATGCTCTCCATTATGTGTCTTTCTACAGCTTTCCCTCAGCATAGAACTGTAACTAGTTTTACTCTGTGGGCACTATGCATTAAGGTGATGATATTAAAACCGTAAATAGATGCTATTAGAGTTCACATCTCTGCTGCTTACCTACATATGATGGGGAGAGAGAGAGACATGATACCTAATCACTTTTTTAGGTCCCACAATGGACTCTGGAGGAAGTCCACCTGCCCCAATCCTGTATTTGGCACTTGTGAAGCCCCATTGTTCCATCTCCACCTCACTTCCATCTACAGTATCTTTCTTCCTCCATCAACAGTGTCCATAGGCACATTCTACCAGCTTCTCTTTGGGCCAGCTCAGCCAGCCCTTCTTTACAAATCTTTTCCCTCAGTCCCTACCCTCAAGTGAAGACCCAGCCTCCCTCTCCAGGACAGTCTCACCTCTGCCTTCTTACAGTCATACAACAAAACAGATGGAGGACCACGGTCTGAGGGCTTTTGTTTTGTGTCACAATTATCAAATGGAATGAACTGAGCCTCCGGTCTCTTGACTGTATTTAGCTCCAAATTACTTGTAAGCTATACTAATGAGTCAGGGCTGGGGAAAGGTGGCCTGGAGCCTTTGAAAACTTAGAAGGGAGAAAAACCTTCCTGTGGGAAGGCTCACAGCAGAGGTGTACAGTTAAGTTGTAGAACAGGAAGATTCGGGAATAGGTGGTATGAACAGAAGAAGTGAGGGGAGTATAAGCTGGGTGAGGTGCTTAGAAGGTCTATAGCTAGGCTCAGAAAATAAGGCTAAAGAGGTTCATCCTGGAATGATCACTTGGTTCTTGATTTAGCCTGGGCCCTAATTGACCAAGGCCTCACGGTAGCCAGAGCCTGAGTATCTGGTCTCTACCCTGATTCCCTATTTACAGACATTCTTCTTGAATGATGGTACAATAAACATATGCTCTGAAGCTAGCATTAGTATTTACTGATGTGCACTTACTGATAGATTTCTTTATAAAATCTGCAGGAACTTAACTACTCCAAAGCAATGTGCATTCCCAAGGACATGTATATGCCGATAACATATTCAGAGATGAAATATAGAAGCTTCCCAATGCCTGCTGCAAGTGGAATCAAAGTACACATAGTTCAGCTGTTAAAACTCCTAATTTGCCATCTACTTAAAAGACAAGTTCAAGTAAATAGAACAGTCATGTGATTTTTCTCTATGGGGCACATTTTAATGAGACTAGAGATAGTCAATAGGTGTTTGTATCTATATCCCTTCTCCCTTCCCCGTTAAACAAGAATTTGGTCTTTGTCTGTAGTAAACCTAGTATAAGTATCCAAAGAAAGATAATTAACTGGAAAGGAACCAATTGCAGAATTGCTTATCCAGTCATATTTAGTACCAGTGTCGTATATTCAATATGGATATACACATTATAGGTTTTATATTCTCTCCCTAGAGAGAGACAGTACACAAAGCAGTAAATTACATCTGCTGGAAATAGATTGTACCATCTCTCCCCAGAACTGAAATCTCTGCCCACAGTGATAGCCTGGGCACTAGCCCACTGGCCTGTATTGATTCTGGCATAAGCTCACTATAGTATACTGCCAGAATAGTAAGTGAATGGCTTAGCTGGATGCCTAGCAGTGCTGCTGAATATATTTAAAAGCAATTAGCTTCCTGAGGGTCAGTAGATGATATTCCATTTCAAAACACAGAATGAGCTCAGATGTAATCATGAGACTTCATCATACTCAACAGCAGTTTTATGAGCAATATTATGACTGGGGGTGGTGGTCATGGATTGTTTTGAAGCTCGGATTACCTAAAATGTTAAATGATGAGTAGAGCAGATGAACGAGCTACCAACTGGCTTTTCTCTAGAACTTAAATTTTTCTTGATTTCCTTTTTTCTCTCTCTCTTTTTTTTTGTTTCTTCTTATTTTTATTCAAAGTCTCACTTCTTATATCTTTGAGATGATTGGTGTCCCTTGTGCATATTTTTTGTATGATACATGTGTTTACATTTTTTCCAGACATCATTATCCCATCGTCATCATTTGTTACATTTTTGGCCTTTATTCTTTTACTACCTTTAAAGCGCCCATCACTTAGAAATGGCTCTTAAAAATCACAGCTACTGCCCTCAACTCTAGCCTGAGCCTAGTAACCTCCTAATAAGATAAAGCAGGAAGGATTGCCTTAGGCCCTTGACTTGTTTTAGTCTCAGATCTAGCCCTGGAGTCACCCCCACTGTTGACTTTCCTGTGTATTTTGACTGTCATTCTGAATGACCTCTGCCTTTCAGCTCTGCCACAGCTCATCAGATCCTTGTGTCACCCCTTGTGGCGGTTTGAATGAGGATATCCTTATGTTCAGATATTTGAATACGTGAACCCCGGTTGTGATGCTGTTTAGAGAGGCTTCAAGGGTATGGACTCTCACTCTCTAGACCCATAAGCCCCAGTGAACTCTTTCTTCTACTACGTTGCCTTGGTCATGGTGTTTTATCAGAGCAGTAGATCAGTGACTAATGCAACCTCTTCTGCCGTCAATTTCATCATGGCCCCCTCTCTTTCTCACTATTTTTCCATTGGACTTACTGCTTTATCTTTTTATTCAGGATCATCACTTGTTATGTCACTAACTTCAGCAAAGTACATCCTCTATTCTACTCAACCCGCTTTTGGTCCCCTCAACCCTTCATAGTCCTCACTGACTCCAATATTCCAATGTTGTAACTGGAATGCCAGTTTACCTTCTGACCATCTGGAACTTCCTTTTGAAGTCCCCTTCAATGTCCGTGTGTTTCCTGGAGCCTGTCATCATCTAGAATGTGCCGAGCTCAGTCATGACTCATCCATCATCTGATCACTTACCACATGGTAAGAATGGTGCCATGAAGGAGGCCCAAGCATGTACCAGGTCTAAACCTAACCACACAAATTAGAGTCTAGCACTAAAAGTCAGATGCCAAATGGATGAATAAAAAAAAGCCATGCATAAGAAGGAGATCAGGTTCAACACTTTGTATTGGTCCTGCCGTGTAGAGTGCCTATTTATGAATATCCAGAACTCACATTAATAAATCAGGATGTTAATATCCCTCTGAACATTCCATCAAAATTTGAATAAAAGAATAAAAACCCTGGCTTCTGCTTCCTTCTCTTTCAGGGTCAGTATATGGATTTAATCATCTGGCACTACAGTAAAACCACAGATATAAATACCTTATAAAGAGAGAAGAGGATTTTGAGTCTCAAGCTTTAAGGATTCCATTATCATGTGACATAACATCTGTAGGTCTGTGGCAAGGCAGCACATCATGGTTGAAGCACATGATGGATCAGAATGGCTTTGCTGAGAAGTAAACAGAAAGAGGAGCTTCGGTCTCATAAACCCCTTCAAGGACATGCCCTCAATATCCCAAAGACCACCTGTGTAGCTCTACATGCTAAAAGCTCATGGAAACTTCCAACAAGATCACCCTAGGATTAGACTTTTAGCATATGCATTGGGAGGTATTCCAGCAGTAACATCCAACACCCAAATTCCGGCAGTACAGAAAATGGTCTGCTCTTCTCCCCCAGCCTTCCTATGTCACGCACATTTTAGAAGGACAGTATTGTAAAATGAGTTGGCTCCAGATGGCTGTGTCAAGGGACTATAAGACCGTCCTCAGGTCAAATATGTCACTAGGAGACCTTACAGGTCAGCAGATGACCTGGCTCTTGTTGATGATTTATTTCAGTGAAAGGATGCTCAGCAGAGTCAGCAAAGGAGAAGAGCAGCTGATAGAGCAAAGTTCAGGAACACCAGGTGCACACTTGCAAAGTGCTCTCCCCATGATGTCACATGCTACATTAAATTGGATCTATGACTGGACATGTTAAGTATCGTCTACTGGGGGAGCTCACTGGAGACTAGATACATAGGTGTCCTCTGCATGACATGTACCCACACTTGAGTTGCCCAGAAGAAACACATGTACTCATTGCTGCACACATTGTTTATGCAAATAGTTTAAACATATCCAGCTCACCTTATTAACTAGGGGTCAGAGAACCCTTCCAGAATCACAGTTGAGACCCCAAAGGTTGACCCTGAACACAGGCCTTCTTAGGGAGAGCATCTTTGGCCAGTGCCATTCTCCTGTATTAATCTGAGTTTTACAAGAAGAGGAGAAATGTTCTCTCTTAACAGCTTTTAAGTGTTTCATCAATTGGGGGTATAATAATAATTAGAGGCAAGAAAGATTTGAAAGAAATCTTTGTGAGAGCGAGCCATGGCAGAGTTTGAGTGCCCTTTACTGAGTCCTCCCACACTCTGAATGCCTCACACTGCATACTGGCTCTGCTTTCTATGACAAGCGCCGAGCTCTTTCCTGAGCTACCTTGACCTAGTATGGAAAATGCAAGGGGAAGATTTGCTCCCTGACCGTGCTCTCTGTCTGCTACCTCCTGGGTTGTCTTAGGTATTTGAACTTGGCATCACATGTTCTTACTTTCTACAGAAATCAAAACTCAGTAGGAGAGAGATGTCCTATCTTCACTCTCCTCTGCTCTGTGCAAGCCAGTACTCCAGTCACTCGCCTTCACAGGGCAACTGTCAAGAGGAAGCTGCAGGCTTGGATTTGAGCCTGTCTTACTTAGCATAGGTAGTTCATACTGCAAGTATTCCCACCTGGTTGTTCCAGAAGGCTGTGCCTGACTATCCTCATATAGGATACAGGCTCACGTAGCTAGGGAAGAATGGTCTCATCTCTCTCCTGGGGTGGTCATAGAATGATGAAGATACCATAGAATATGGATTCAAAGATGCACCTGCTCACCCTTGTCTCCTGTTAGCATTTGTAACTGATGCTCTACTAAAACTGGAGTTCATGAAGTCGTGTCTCTCTTGGTGATCCATTTAATAGTGAGGCACCTAAAAATCAGTGATTTCCTGGATAAAATACAAAATATGCAGCACCTTGTGCCAATGCCTGGCAGGAAGCTCAGTTTTTGCCATGATCTGTGTTGTTTTCAGGAAGACATGAGAGGTTAACCGGGAATGCCCTAAGATATATAACCTATAAATGGTTTTTACATTCTAATAGTTGAGAAGACATGAGAGAATAATGTTTTGTCACCCATAAAAATAAATTAAGTTTTAATATATGTGCAACAATAAAGTTGAACACAGCTTTGCCCATTTTTTTACTGGTAGCCCATAGTGTCTTTTATTGAGCTAAGCAGCCACTAAGAAACAATGTGGCCCACCACATTTAAAACATATTTTGCTGTTTGGCTATTTCGAGAAAAGCTCACCAATTCCCCATTTAGTGCTCAGCACTGTGACTTGTGCCTTCGGAGGAAAAAGGCTATCTTGTCTTTTTTCCTTTTACACTTTATGGGTACTCAAGTAAGTGATTGCTAAATTGAATTTCTGCAGTTGTTTCTAAGTTCAAAAAGTAAATCTCAACTCATGATGGTTACCATGGCACCAGATAAACATCAAAATGAAATGCTCATCGGCTAAAGGAGAAGAAACCGACTCTCCAAAACATTCTTTTAAGCAAGTTCATATTTGTATTGCAGTATCTGCCAACCAGCAAATACAATAAGTAACTGTAAAGAGTAAGGGCACATTCCCTGGAATGACTGGGTGGGAGACATTTTCAGGAAACTGAACACTTCATAGTTCCTGCTTATCTTAAAAGGACTGCTGAGCACATAGGACCACACACACACAGATGGCAGGAGGCCCTGCCCAGCTCATATGTTGAGAAGTGAGCCCATGATAGCTTTGAAAGACTTGCTGGTTTCCAGAGGTCAATCAGACTATTGAAATTAAACTAGAGTTGACATTTTCTCTACATTAAATATTTTCATGGTGATAAGCATTGGTGTGTTCAAGGTCATGGCAAGGCTTACTCAGCGTGGAGGTGGAGTCAGCCTTGAGTAAAGGCAGCCTTAGTCAAGTAAAAGATGTTGAGGTAAGCATGAGGCAGAGAAATTTCTGTGGGAAGGAGCTGCCCTTGAGGCTGTGGATGCCTTGCCTCTCCTTTGTGTGTGTGTGCAAGTTAGCTGGGCAGCTGTGGATGAGCACAGCCATCCATGGCTCCAGACCAGTGTTTAGAGGTTCTGCCTGGAACATCAGGATCTGATGTAGAGAGTCCAGATGTCCACATGCCCATGGGGAAGAAACTTCATATAAAGTTAAAAGTGAGACTCACATTTCCTTCAAGTCCAGTTTCAAAGATCTCCAAAACGTATTTTGAACATTTTCATTGTATTGCCAAATAATTATACTTTAAGTCATTTCCCAAGAAAGCATGTTTTCTAAGTTTTTGATTTTGCCTTTTTGAGTGTGGCTAGCCACCTTTAGTTTCATAAAAATTGGTAGAAAAATAAGTGTATTCTTTTAAAGAATAGAAGGGTTGCCCTATGAGTCCAGCACTTGAAGATACTGAAACAGGAGAGTCACAAGTTCAAGAACAACCTGGGCAACTTGGCAAGACTGTCTCAAAGTAAAAAGTGTACCAAGGACAGGGGTTGGGCTCATTTACAGAGTGCTTACCTGGCATGGGCAAAGCCCTGGGTTCTACTTCGAGAACTACCACCACCAAAGAGGAAAAGACAGCATACAGAAAGACATCCCGCATCACAAAATACCAATGCACACAAAATGAAAATAAATATGAAAGGAAATAAGAATTCTTTGGTCCTGGAGAAATGGCTTAGAAATTTCATTCAAGAAATTCAACAGAGTTCCCTAGAGCCTAGCCTTCCTAGTAGCTGTCCTGATAAAGCTGGATTTATTTCCTTAAAATTTGTTTATTTCTCCTAAAAGAAAAATATGATGTTCAAGTTGGACAGTTATAAAATGGCTTTTCTTTTGGACCTTGTATAAAGGAATTTTCCTTTTCTTTTTCAAAGGTTCATTTATTTATGTTTTATCTGCATGTACATCTGCACACCAGAAGAGAGCATTGGACCTCATGGGACTATAGTTATAAATGGTTGTAGGCCACCCTGTAGGTGCTAAGAATTGAATTCAGGACCTCTGGAAGAGCAGCGGTATTCTTAACTGCTAAGCCATTTCTCCAGGCCCAAAGAATTATTTTTTCTTTATACATTTATTTATTTTATTTTTATGTGCACTGGTATTTTGTGATGTAGGGGATGTCTTTCTTATTCTGTAAATATGTTTTATTACCATTTGCTAATAAAGAAGCTGTTTTGGCCTATAGCTCAGGCTCATTACCAAAAAGCTTTTATAACTAAATCCATTTATAATAATCTATTATATTGCCATGTGTTTCATGGCTTTACCTGTGTTCCATTACATCTTGCTTCCTGGACAGCAACCTGCAGCTTCTCTCCCTGACCTCACCATCCTTCATCTTTATCTCTGCTTGGATTTACAACCTGTCTCTAAGCTGTCTTGCCATAGGCCCAAACATCTTCTTTATGAACAAATGGTAATACAGCATATTCAAAGCATACAGAAAGACAACCCACATCAGTGTTGCCTGTGCAAAGGTGCCAGATCCTCTGGAACTGAAGTTACAGATAGTTGTGAGTTGTCATATGGGTGACATGGTTGCTGGGAATTAAACCCAAGTCCCTCTAGAAAAGCAGCCAGTGCTCTTAACCACTGAGCCACCTCTCCATGCCCAAAGGAATTTTTTACAAGAATTATTATTCTCAAGACTTGTTTAAAACCATCTCTAGGTCTAGCAAGGTAAAAGCACTTGTCACTAAGTTTGACAGCCTTAATTCAGTTCCTGGGATCCACACTGTAGAAGAGAACACTTATATACTCTCCTTTGACCTCTCTAAATAAAATGCATTAATCTTTTAAAATCTCTCATATGAAAATAGTAGCAATATTTCCCTATCC
Organism: Phyllotis vaccarum; assembly: GCA_033318265.1. Taxonomy (NCBI): domain Eukaryota; kingdom Metazoa; phylum Chordata; class Mammalia; order Rodentia; family Cricetidae; genus Phyllotis; species Phyllotis vaccarum. Next base: position 38,134,884 of record JARWLC010000011.1, on the reverse strand, counting down.
TCATAAAGCGTTTTAAAACTCCTTGGGTTAAAATGCTTATGTGGAGTGGTCCAGATCCCTTTTTAAAAATGTGACTTCTTACTGAGAATCTGAGTGTATATTTATAGCATTATTACTCGTAAGCATGTTACACATGAACTTTAGAGAAACATTTGCCTTGAGCACAGTGTAGGAGAAAACTGCTGGTGAATAGATACTAAAGCCACAGTTCTGTGTCACAGTCTTTCTGTTTTGACCCTTTCAGTGTAATTAGAGGCTCAGCAGAGTGGCTCAAAAGAATTCGCATGGTTTCTACCCATCCCCCTGACTGGGGATGTCCTCATGTGTCTTTAGACAAAATGCTTGAAGGAGGCTGGAGGATTATCTGCTAAGCTGAATTATTCATGGAATATTAAGAAGGAAAAATATTTTCTTCAAAAAATATAAACCACCTACTCTAGTGACAGAGTTAAGTTAAAAATAGAGCCGGTACTGGGAAAGACCATAGAATTTTAATTAGTTAAACACTGAGTGGGTCAGGCAGATCTGCAGGTCTGGCTCAGTGGGAGGACAGTACTGCTGGGCCTGTACACATATATCCCTGTGGGCTTAAGTTAAAGTAGATCTTCTATGCAGCCTCCACAAGCTGCTTCCAGAACTTGTTTTCCCAACAGCATTCATGTAGGAAATAAAAGGTTGCAACTGGGCCACACTGGCCCTTCGTTTTTATCTACATTGCCCCAGTCACACACACCCCCTTTCCTGACCCCTACCATTCCTTCCATAGTAAGGGCAGTAGGTCTCCATCCTATTGTAATCCTTTTATACAACTTATTGCATTGAAATTTTTGGTTTTATTTCTCTGAAATCTTTTTATTTATTTATATTTTAATGTCATTTTTATCTATGTAGCCCCCCTGCTCCCCCTCCCTTCCCTCTCTGAAATCTTACAATTAAATTGTCTATCTGAATTTTTCAGTTTCTAATCTGACCCACTTTATTTTGAAATTTGATTAATCTGACAGAAATTAAAGAGCCTTTTAAGTAAGAGTTTTTCTGGGTTAGAGACCTCTTCCATAATTTAACAAAAACTGGGGTCCTTCTCCTGGGGGAAGAATGACCATCCTATGTACACATACATGTAGCTTTGTAGAATTACACTTGTAGTCCCCAGTTTGAAATTATGTGGTTACTATGGTTTGACTGTATCTCCCAAAAATATATCTTCCAGTTAGAAAGCTAATCTCCAGATTCATACACGAGTGGCGTTTGGTAGATGGAGGCTTTGGGGAGTAGATGAGGTTATGAAAGTGGGGTACCATGATGGCACCAGTGGCTTTATAAGAGGAGACTCATACTGGCATGCTTGCTCGCTTCTCCCTGTGGTGCCCTCCACCACTTCCAAGGGCCTTGCCAGATACTGAGCAGATACGCAGGCCACTGCTTTTTTGTTTGTTTCCAGCCTTCAGAATTAAGAGCCACATAAACTTATATTTTTTATAAATTACCGAGTTGCAAATAGCAACAAACTAAGTACCAAGGGCAGCCAAGGAGCAACTATGGTTGAATATGGGAGACAAAGACTTCTGGGGGCCTGACTTACATTGTCACCAGGGCTGTGCTCATGTGGAGGACAGTATGAAAGGGTCCAAGACAGCAGAGCTTTGTCAGGCCGTGGATGCCACTGAGTCCTTTGTCATTGAACCAGGATTCGAAAAAAATCTACTTTCAAAAAACGCTATTGTTCTTTAGAACAGGAAATAGGTACACAGTGTGATTTTTTTTTTTCCATCCCAGGGGCTCTTCACTCTTGATATCAGTTTGACCTCATGCAAATACAAGTTCTTCTTTATTTGCTGGTAACAATGTAAAATTTCTTAAGTAAATTTCAAGCTGTCAATTTCTTAAGGAGATTGAGAAAAATGTGTCTTGACCTAATAACATGTAGTCACTAGACACTCAATCATAGAACTTGGTGCCTGTTTTATTCGTGATGAATGAAAAAAAAATGGGGTGAGTATCATATAGATTTGAGTTCCTGCCATAACCAGTACTTTGGAAATGGGAGGGAGAAAATTCCTTTTTATGTGGTTGAGCTGAAGTGCCAATGAGTAGTCAGGAGCCCTTCAACATAGCAAACATTAGTGTTTGCATCCACAAGTCATTTTAAGGCCCTCTTCTGTTACCAGTAGATGTATGATGTGGGCAGTCCAACTCGCTTCCCCAAAGTTCAATTTTATTCTAAATGACATGGGAACACAGTGCATTCCTCCAGAAACTGCTACAGGTCTATCCTGTAAAACCAGTAAAAGATACTCAGTTCTCTCTTATCTTTAAGACCCTGTTCTTAAGGATATCCCAGCCCTAATGGGATATCCAGGTAAGGATGAGTAATCCAGGGCTACGGGAAGAAAGATAAATATATTCAAGGATATAAATATGCATGGCTTATTATGGCTTATGCATGCCATACTTCATATCAGCCAAGTGCAGAATGTTTCTGATGTTCTTCAGAAGTTATCATCAGTGACCACAGGAAGGATCCAGAGGTACAGAAGACAGTCCTGGGTAGACATCCTCAGGATGAGGAATATCACCTATTGTAGATTCAAGCACCAGTCTGTCTGTGTTGCCTGCATGAGGCACAGATCAAGCTGAGGCTGACAGCACAGTGTGGTGTTGGTATGTGGGTGTGGAGGGCGGGACGGGGGAGGGAGTCTGTTCCCTGTTTTGTGCTAAAAGAATCAAATAGGAATATGTGGAATACGTGTGGATCAAAACTTCTTCATTGACCTCTAAGCATTTGAAGATGAAAGGCTGTTAGTTGGCTGCCCCTGTTTAATATTACACCACACACACACACACACACACACACACACACACACACACACACAGAGAGAGAGAGAGAGAGAGAGAGAGAGAGAGAGAGAGAGAGAGAGAGAGAGAGAGAGAGAGAGAGAGGGGCTCATGGCAGAAGCTGGTTCAAAACCTTCCCTGCAACTGTGTCTCCCTGTTCTCACAGTTACTATCTGCTGGCCCTTATGGCCTGCACTTGCTTCCTCCCCTGAGTCTGAGGGTCTGCTCACTCTGCTCTGCATCCTTTCCCTGGGAGAAAAGCCCAGTTCCTGTTTCCTGTCTGCTCTAGGTAGTGGAGAGATGGCAAATAGTTGGAGGGCTCTGCCTACCCAGTTCCTTTCCTTTATAGTCCTTTCTGAAAGGTGGCATGGGACTCAGCACTACTCATTTATCCTAATGCCATGAAGCCTATGTCCCCTGGAGGGCCCAGAAAGATCCTGGCTCCTACCTGCTTAACAACACTTTGGATCTCTAAAGGCTTTTCTCAGAGGTATTTCAGTTCCTGATTAAAATATATATTAATTTGTTGTGTTTTTTTAAATTATATTTTAAGATGAGAAAGTTTAACTTGTGATAAGTACAAGGCAAGAACTCTACCATTGGACCAACCCAAGACAGTTTTTTTTTTTCACCAGATGATCTCACAGAGTCTTTACTAATAAGCACACTTATCTTCAAGAAAGATGCATGGCGTGGCTCCCTGGTTTGCCCCAGGTTTCTGTGGTCTTTGGGTCAAGTGTGTGCTTAGCAAACAGCACATTGTAGGCTGTGGGTTTTCTGGGTCTCTTAACTCCTGAACCAGCATATTCCCCTGGCTGCTGGTGTGGGAACCAACTCCCATTCACTCTGTACTAGTATTTATTGTGCAGACGCCTTTGTGACTTTCTTGAGATGGTTGTGTTTCTCCTGGGCCCCGTGGTGTGATTCAACAAAGGGTACTGGGAAACTAAACTATTAAGTATCTTCTTGGATACTATTAAGTATCTGTTGGTAGCCTGTACTTTGGAGTCTGTTTTCAAAAGTGAGCAAGGTGATGTTGATATAAGGGCATGCTGACTGGGCATTACCCTAGCCTCTCATCCTTGTGGAAGTGAGAAAGGAAGTATTAATATTAGCATGCAGCTCTAAAGCTCACGGTTTTGGAGATGCACTTGGTAGAAGACAAGGTCACCTCTTTATTTGGCCTCCTATCTTTGGGGCTTCCCCCAGCTATTAGCTTCCTTCCTATGGCAGCCGGTTCTTACCTGGCTCTGTGATGCCATTTGAGTTAGCCAAGTTTGGGGTGAAGAATGATCTTGAGAGGACGGACTGTGTGTAAATAATCATGAACACAGAAGGAACCCATCCAACCCTTTAAAAGGTACAAAAGAGATGTAGGAATCCCCAGACTGCAAAAATGGCCAGGCTTTGGATTTCTGTGCCTTCTTCCTCAAGTGCGGTTTCTGTTCTCTAGAAGGGCAGTACAAAGGATGTATCTTGTGATCTGCCCCTGCATGGCTTCTTTAGATGAGAAGCACTGATTTGAAGCACATCTGATCTCACTGCCCTCAGCCCTTTGGTCCCAGCTCCTAGGCCCCTGGCCTAAATAAATTCTTTCTGAGTTTCACTACCCCTGTCAGATCATGCCACCTGGCTAGACAGGTCTCTGGATGCGCCTGCCTTGGGGAGGAGGGTCTTCTGTACCTCTGCTGTGTCTAAGGTTCAGGCTATCTCATAACTTTTCATCTCCTAAGTAACCAGAACAATGCACAGGTCCTCAGTGAGCAAAGAACACAGGACAGAGATGTGCAGATCAGGGCTGTCTGGGTTAACTGTAGATATGTCAAGGCCCTGAAATGACCTCCCCATGCTATGAGCCAGGGCCTGAAATCCAATCAGGAAAGCACAGGCCCCTATTTTAAGCCACAAAGAGACATGACTCTTGAGAACAGCAATATGGCCAACTCTACCTCTGGGTTCTAGTGATTGAGCTCACCTGCCCCTCCTGGGTGTAGGACTTCTGAGGGAGTATAGGGAGGGCCTGAGCTTCCAAGAACAAATCCTTCCTACTTTTATTTTTCATTTTATGTTTTCAGAGGGATGGAAAAAGTATAATGATTTTTATTATTAAAGCAATTATAACATGACATTTACCTGGTGAGCTCTCTCACTGGCAATCTGTGTTCAATCCCCAGAAACCACATAAAGGTGGAGAGAACTGACGCCTTGGAGTTTTGAATAGCCACTGAACTGTGTACTTAGAAATGGTTAAGATGCTATTTTTCAAAGTGCTCACTCTAGCAGCCTAAGACACAGTTTGTAGTTCTGTGTTCCACACTCCCTTCTCGATGCCCATCCTTTTCTCAGGTGAAGTGATTCATATTCTACATGTGGCCTCTGTTTCTATATGGCACTACAGCCATAAAGGAGTTCCTTTTTGTACAAGAGGACAGCTGGGGCTCCCTGTCCAAAGTGACTGACACATGGTGGACATCAGTAGGATGACCTGTCATGAAGCTAGTGTAGAAACATGAGACAGGGTGATCCAGTGGCTCAGTGCAATGGAAAGTTCCCTGCCTCGTGACGTACAGCCTCTCATCTCCACTTTTCTTCCTCACCAAGACTGTGGTACCCTCTGGAGATTTAATTGACAAATGAAGTAAACTGCATTGGAGACTTCTTTCTAATGATTAGTACAACATTTAACATGAGATCTACCCCTTGGATAATTTGTAAAATAACCAGCTGCGTCTATCATTGCCTTTAAGTGGAGCATCCCCAGCAGATCTGTGGAGCTCTTTCATCCCGCTTGACTAAACTTCATACTAGCTGATTAGTGGTTCCCTTTCCTGACCCTAGCCTCTGCAGCCACCATTTCACTCTGATTCTATGACTCTGCATATTTCCAGAGGAATTATATAAGTAAAGTCATACTGTGTTTGCCTTCTGTGACTGTGGTATCTCACTGGGTATAATATTCCAGAAGTTCATCCATGTGACATAATTTTTTTCCTTGTTAAGATGAATGCTACTTCACTGTGTGGTTTTGTCCAATTTGGCTTATTCATTCATCCAATAATGATGGTAGAGCTGTTTCCATCTCTTGGCTATTTTGAGGAACACAGTAAATATGGGAATACCATGTTCAGTATCCTGATTTCAGATCATCTGTATATAAATTCAGAAATAGGACTTCTGGGTCATATAGCAATTCTGTTTTTATTTTTAATTTTGGAGTAATAACTATGTTGCTTTCTATAATGTTTTTCGTTTGTAACCCACTAGTGGGTTAGGTTGGCTTCCATGACTCTAACTGGTCTCTGAGCCTTTCTGCGTAGGCCTTCCTTGCTTCTGCTGAGATGTCAATCCGCCTTTTCTGCCCATACCACCTTCTGGAAAGAGTGTGGTACTGACCTCCTTGTGCTATTTCTTTGGTATTTTCTTCCCGTGTCTGGTTCCCTCCTTTGGGTTTCTGAACACAAGGCTCACACCCAAACCTTTCTTATTGCTGCCCTTGAGACCAGCAATGTGGCTTGGTTAGTTTACCATCTCCACCACATAGGGTTATGCTCGGCCCACTTGTAATGAGTGCATGGGGGGTGGGGGTGTTGTGATATGTTTCTTTCTGCTTACAGTTAATTATTGGTCATTATTCATTGTGTCCTGCCAGCCAAGGGACAAGATGGGATGCTAAATAAGAACATTCATTTTGATAACTGAAAGGGTTTTTTCCAAAAATTTTTGCTATGACATGCTGTAAGTATCTTTTGGCTACTTAAAAAGACATAAGCCAAATGCAGAGAATTCAGACGCTAAGGCCCACATGTTAACTCTTTGGGTAGAAAGCCAGGGGAAGTGGACCCCCTGTGCTGTAAGTGACTTCCTTATGCTAGTTGATAAGATAAAAAAAAAATCCTTCTCAAATGCCTTTACAAAAAGGAAAAAGAGGAGAAGAAAGGAGTCTGGATAATTATTAGCAGGCTTTCTGAGGCTGTGAAGAGTTTTCCAGCTGGCTCTTTGCACTGGGGGCTTTATAGTACCCTCAACCTTGTTTAAGGTAAAGGGATGTTTGGCAAAAAGCAGTGGTAGGTATCCCCATGGCATTGAAGAGTTGCTGGGTTTTAAGGCTCTGGAATGCGATGTGGGCACTACAGTCATGTGGGCTTTCTCACCAGTACCTGCTTTGGGTCTTGCTCCCCATTTTCTTCTGCTTCCCTTTTCAAGATAGGTCACAAGGCTTGTCTACTCCTAAGATTGCCTGTGTGCTCCAGTCTGGGTCCAGAAGCTGGCCCCTTTGGCAGAACTACTCTGGATATCACAGTGGCCATGAACTTCCCTTTTCAGGTGCCACTTCCCATCTTGGAAATGGAGATAGTACCTGATATCTTTATTTATAGGTTCTTTGAGGGTTTCTGAGGTGAGGCATCTATCTGCATGTGCTTTGAAGGTCTGGAGTGTGATTTGCACCTGATTATAGGTGCTTTTTTGAGATCTTGGACAGATTTCGAAGCCAGAGGGCCAAGCAATTCCACCATCACTTGTGAGCCCATGAGGAGGAGGACAGCATAGTCACAGCAAAGTGCTCCAGGCATAGGAAGTGCAGCTCCAAAATAAACTCCCCTGTGCCCCACCCTGAAGGGCTGCCCAGGATAGAGAAGCCAGTTAGAGTGGCACTCCAGCCAAGTGTAGGGTCAACTCAGTTTACAGTGGTAAATGAGGAAGTGCAAGACTGCCAAACCTCAGAGTGATTTTCCCTTCCCTGGGCGAAGGTCAGTACCATCTTTGACAGGACTGTTCTCACTAGCCTTGCAGGCATTAGGGATAGACTTATGATCATATGATCCAATTCTGACAGCTGTGTACTCGCTGGCTATTTCCTTTTGAGTGGCCACAGTCCTCAGGAACCTGCAGGCTACTATGTTTCAGGAAGGCACTCTCAAGAAAGTCTCTGCTCTGATTTCCTTCACTGCTGAGACTATGATGTATTTTGGGCATCACATGGATCCATGTCTTACCCTGGGAAACAGGCTTGTTAATATCAGCCCTGCCTTCCAACCCTCCCCTCTCTGAAAGCTACCAGCTCCCCTTCACCCTGTCTCAGTTCCATAATTTGCTTTTACTTTGTCCACATCTGGGCCAGCCCCACAAAGTGTCTAAAACTCTAAATCCTAATATGTTGCCTTTTTAAAAGGATTTATACAAATGGTGCCCACAGTATTTGACCTTTAAAATTGCCTTTATTTTAAATTTTTATTACATTTTAATTACATTTTAAAAATTGTGTGTATTTGTGTACATGCACACACAAATACATGCATGAGCACTCATATGGATGCTACAGCACATGTCTAATGGGATCAGAGGACAACTTGTGTGGGCCAGTTTTCTCCTTTCACTATGTGGGTCCTGGGAATTAAACTCTTAGCAGCAGACATATTTACCCACTGGACCATTCTGCCAGCACTAAGGGAGGGAGAGGGGGAAGGAGGGAGGGAGGGAGGGAGGGAGGGAGGAAGGGAGGAAGGAAGGAAGGAAGGAAGGAAGGAAGGAAGGAAGGAAGGAAGGAAGGAAGGAAGGAAGGAAGGAAGGAAGGAAGGAAGGAAGGAAGGAAGGAAAGAAAGAAAGAAAGAAGGAAGGAAAGAAAGAAGGAAGGACCTTCAGTATCCTCAGAGGTTCTGTTGATATAGGTGGAGAAGGAAACAGGAGCTGTCTCCATTAATGGGAGGAGGGGGCCTGCCTGGGGGTTAAGGTGGGTTTAGGACTTCTGGCTCATGATGTTAGAAATATAAAGGAAATTAGTAGATGATGCAGAAAATGATGGGATTGTGGAAATTAGTGCTTGGAAGGAGTGGCCAGCACATGGCCCAGTTCTGGAGCCTGTAGAGGGTTGTTGGGAGGCATAGGGCCCAATTAACCACACCCTGGCCTTTCCCTGCAGGGACTTCCCACTGCCCTGAGCCCTGCGCCCTGCACTCTGTGCCCTGTGCCCTGTGCCCTGCTCACTTTCTTTTTCATACAGCAACAAGAAGTTCTACACAGGCTTGCACACATACACATAGTCATCTCTGAGCTTTTTGCTTTGTTTTGTGTCTTTTGTGCTCTGCTGTTTTGATTTTGAGCAAGCAGGAGTAGAGCATAGGAAATGATGAACAGGGCACTTAGTTTCTTCTTCCTCTTCACGAAGACTCTTTACTGTCCGTTTGAAGATGAGAAGCGGATAGTATCTGAGCTCCTCTAGCCATCGTACTGTGAGTTCAGCCTTATGTGTCCAGACTGACTTCAAACTCCTCTTGGTCCTTTTGTTCAAGTCTCCTGAGTGTTAGGATTATGGTAGGATTATATTCCTCCTCTATTATAGTAGTTGGCTCCCATCCCTCCTCCGCCCATCTTATTTTTATCTGACATGCTGATAGTCAGCACATAGAGGAAAGTTTTAGCTGAAGAGAGTGGCTACCATATTGGTTAGGATGGAATATAACCCAGGGATGTGGGTTTGAACACCAGAGGTGCACTGGTGTTTTGTAAACTGGCCCACAGGGGGCCTGCTGTGTTTTTCCTGCACAAAGGTACAGATGCACCCACCTGACTTCTTCAAGCAATATTCGGCCCTCCCAGCAGGACTTTGTGCTTGGTGTTACCTGGATGTTGCCTGTGTGTGGGCGGATGAGGTCATCTTAACTGATGGGAAAGAGCAAAGATTAATTGACAATGACACTGAAGACTTGGCAACCCATTTCATGGCCCACCTGACCCAGAGTAATTCCCTCTCCATGGTAAAGATTTTTTATTTTTGACTGATTAGTTAGGAAATTAAAATTATGCCGTGAAATATTGCCCAACAACCTATGTTAAAGGATTGACTGCCAGGATGGCATTACGGGGGATAGTGAAAACTTTAAAAAGTGAGGCATAATAAGGGGCCTGTCCTCAAAGGGGACCGTGGTAACTCTGGTCTCTTCCTCCCTGTTCTGTTTCTTTGATATGAGGAGAGTGGTGTTTCTCCATCATATGTTCCCTCCATAATGTGCCACCATGTGCCTAATAGCATCAGGAACAACCAGTCATGCGCTGGAATTGCCAAAACTGGAGCCTAAAGGATCACTTCTCTGTAAGCTGACCTTTCAGAGAAGTGACAGAAAGCTGACTAACACAGATGACATCAGATGATATGAATCATTGACATTTCCAACACTGTTTTCCTCTGCAAAGACCCTACTTCCCATTGTTCATCCATTAACAAGTGGTTTATCCATCACCTGTGGAGTACTTGCTGCCAGCCAGGCTCTGAGGGTCGTAGAGACTTGTAACATCTCTGATATGCCTGTGGGTCTGCCCACGATGCAGGGTCACTGCTGTGGAGACAAATACTAAATGCAGTGAGGTTGGATGGAGAAGCTGCTTCTCAGATTGTTGTTCCTCCAATCTAAGGCATATAAAGGCACATGCAGCAGAAGACAGGAGAGCCCTAGGAACTCTCAGTCTCCTGTGTATGTCTCTTGTTTGGCACTGAGATCTAGGACAGAGTCTTGTGCCCATCTGGTGCCCCGACTGCTCTAGAGTAAATAGATCCTATCATGTGATTTGTGTGGGAGCCCACATGTGCTGTAACCTTGAACTTCCTCTGAGTCCTTCCTGTGGCTTCTGATCTTAGCCATGTTGACTTCAAGAAAACCATCTGTGATTGTCACCAATGCTCTCACAAGACTACCAAGGAGGTTTACCGGAGGAGTATGGTGACTTAGCACCTCTCGCCTCCAGGCTCATGTCAGGGAGTTCAGTCACCTAACCACAGAAAGGCTTTCCCCCTTTCTAGAGAAGAGCAAAGTCATATGCTTGCAGGTGATCGGGAACAATCGGTGCCTGGAATTTGGAAAGTACCTTTGCATGTGACTTCTTCAATGCCATCTTGCTTAGGGCCAGATCTAGGGTCCTGAGAAACCTGTGGAATGGAGCTTCTAGTAAGAAAGAGCTGTCTTCCTTTTAATAACAGTGCCCTCAAAGCCAGAAAGGACATGAGCACATGATTTTCAGGGCAAGGAAGAGAGGAATAACTTGAGGGAGAGGAAACGGAGGTAACAGACCCCTGCCCAGGAAAGTAGTACTTGGTGGCCTTACTGATTTGAGAGCAGACATTTCAGGGTGCTTGTCTTTTGATCCTTCTTTAAATGTTTTCTTCAAACAGCTGTGGTTTAGGAGACTCTGATAAGCCCTGGAATAAGCCTATGCAAAGCTTAGCAGGAGTGTTTCAGGTTCTCCGGTGAGTGTTAGGTCTAGTTATTTGAGAAGATGTTGAGGGGACACAGGAAGTCATTTAAACTCAAGTGCCGTAGAACAGGCTGAAATTGGCAACTAGAGACATAGGGGACCTCCTAACACAGAGTCTGTCTGGGACTTACAAGACAGAACACAGTTTCTCTTTTTTTATTCAAATACAAAAGGTGGGGGGGGGGGAGTTGGGGCTTGGGTAAAGACCCCAATCTCACCTTCTGCAACCCTCTACTAACTGCTCTTCAAAATCTCCAGGAATGAAGGCTTCTTTTTCAAGCAGTGAGGTAGCCAGTTGTCATGTGTATTTTAGATTAAGTGGAGCACTAGCGAGTCTTAGTATTTTGGTATTCACCAATATTTACACAGTAATCATATTTACTTCTCACTCCAGTCCTTAAGACCTTTCACCCCATTCATCAGCTCATAGTTCTGTTGGAACAGGGCTGATGGCCAGAGGGTCTGTGAGTGGCAGGAAGATTCTAGGAGGCTATGTGATAGGCTCCCCAGATGTAGTGGGAAGTTTGCACCATATGACCTCCTCTAGATGTGTGCAGCACTCTGTACTTATCCAGTTGTCATACTGTAGGTGTTCTCACCTGCTGCTCAAGCTGTTTCACTGTATGTTTTTCCTTCTTGGCAAAAATTCTACACCCAGATTAAGGTCATATTGCAAGTTTTTTGAATACCAGTTAAGTCACACTAAGTTTTGGTCATTTTCATAGGAGGTGAGAATATGATTTACAGTCTCACATGAGTCTGTTTGCCATGATTCAGGTGAGTCCCAACTAGCAAATTTCTGATTATCAGATAGGAAAGTGAGAGGAAGGTGGGGATTACAGCCTGGGGAAATTACACCTTTAAAACAAGTGCCCTTGGCACCCACACCAGTGTAGCTGAGACTTGGGCTATACACATACACGCGTGTAAACACCTTCTTCTCTGTGCTCATATACCACGTGTGTTTATATCTATGTATCTCACGTGTTTACTTGATCTCCATGTGTAGATTTCTCAGACATGGTGGGACAAGGAGCTTTTGCTTGTCTTCTTCTAGAACACGATCCTCCTTTTTTCTCTTATTTCAGCCCTAATGTACCTAGACTACATGAACTCTATGAATAAGGGAGACAACACAGGGCTTTGACCTTGGCTTTAATTACAAAGAGGAGCAGTTTCGCCAGTTGGGTGTTGGGCCACCATCTCCCTGGGGCATTCTTCTCTCTGTCCTCTTCGCCTTGCCCATAGGGGGTTCTCTGGCAGCCTGGAGATGGCTCTACCATCTGCACTATGTAACACAAGTCTTGACATCATTTCCTTCAGTTCTGCTTATCTAGGGACATGCATCTTGGCTACAAATGTGTTACAGTCTGCCCTCCTGGTTATCCCCAAGGAAGCAACAGGTCTCCTTGGTGACAGTATTGGTGCCAAGTAGCAGGAATGTGGCATCTGTAAGGTCCTCTGGCTTTCTTGGCATGGAGTAGGGTAGGGAGGAGATCCACTGTGGCTCCCGAAGTGTCCAGGGCCTGTCTGAGGCAGAGCCAAGAAGGGTGAAAGCGACAGAGGTTTCCAGAGCAGCGGAGAGGAAGGGGGGCTAGGAAATGACAGAAAGGGCCTTTCATCCAGCCTCTGTGGCTATACACTGGGCCTATTGGCCTAGTGCTGTGCACGGCCTAACATTCTCTGGACATAGCCCTGGGGTGCTCAGCTCATCACCCCCAACCCCATAAAATCATGGCATGTGCCTTTCTGCCAACACTGGTGGATAACATGAGATTCCCTTCCCCCTGCTCCCCTCACTCTTCTTTTTCCACCCAAGGAGGTTAAATCACCAGGCGCTTTCTTTCCACAGTCCTCGGATTACACTGGACAAAGAGCCCCGACTAGAATGCTAATGGGGAGCTTTCTTTTCCATCAAGGGGGCCTCACAAAGGCTGGGGCAAAGAGGCCTCTCCAGCCCTCACTTTCTTTCCTGTAATTCTAGACAAATAGCATTAGCCTTTTATGAGGCCTTTGTCTGCAGGCATTCCGAGGGTACTTTTCATCTGACACTGCTTTCTTGAATTTTAAGTGGACAGTGTTCAAATTGCCCAGCCTGGTGTTACTTCTGGTGGTGGAAATGCAGGCTCACAGTGATCAGTTAGTAAATTTAAAAGGGATGGTTTTGGAGAACACATCTTTCTCTTCTACCACAAATTAAATGCCTCAGAAGGAGATGAACATTAAAAATTAAAATGTTCTTTGATGATCCTAGCTTGTTACCCTCTCAATACAGACAGAGGGGCCTTGATGCTTTTACCCATGCTGCCCTCATGTTCTGTGTGAGCCCACGCTAGTGTGGGGTAACCTGGCCTTTCTTTATTCTGAGAGTCAGCTCTCCTAATAAAATCATCGTTTGCATTTTTAAAACTAATATTATTGACTTTTCTGCTAGAAATATGAAGCACATGACCCCATTCTCATTTGACAAATTGGTCAGATAATTCATTCCTTTGGGGCAGATGTTGTCATCTCCATAAAGGAAATAAGCATCAGAGCTGTATGAGGCCCTGCTGCAGCAGCTCAGCCACCCCTTCCTCCTTTGTTTCGTTTATGACAATATCTCACTTTATAGCTCAGAATGACCTCAAATTCAAATCCCCCTGCCTCATCTGCTCACACACACCCTGCTCAGACTCAATGGCAGCCAGGACAGTCTGGGATGAAGCAGGATGGCTGTTTTCCCTCCAACAAAGCATTGCTTGTGACTGCTAGAATCTTAATTCCTATAAGCTTCACAACTGTTTTAAAGTATCAGATTGTTCTTAGCTCATAGGTTGAATCCAAACTGGTCATGGATTATACAAAAACAGGGCAGGAGGTAAATAAAGGGTAGGGATGTTCCCTTCTTTACTACAAAATTATAAAACTTCAGTTCACAGTACATTCCAGTAGATTAAGGTTAGGGAGCCCACTTGATGAGTTTTGTTCAATGTTTTAAAACAAAAGGATTTCATGCATTGTGGCATGAGTTAAGAGTTTCATGAAGTTTATGTACGTGCACGCACACGTGCCTGTGTCCTGGATCACTATTATCCAGTACCTGGAAAGAATCTTGCATCTGTGATGCTACCTTTTCCTCCAGATTGCTGAATACTGAAGGAATACAGAGAAGGGACCTTTCTCTCATGTCTGTATGGGAAAATGAGAAAAGTGGCAAGTCTGTTCTTGCAGAGTCTGCTAGGATTCTTCCTGCTTTCCCATTTGGCTCATTTCTAAGTTCCAAGAATTCCCCTCCCAACTACCCCTCCCCCCAGATAGTATGATATTTAAACTATTTGGTTGGTTGATTATTCAATATTCTTTGCCAAGCAGAAGCACAAAGGTGTGTGAGAAGAGAGATGATGCATCTTAATATAATAGAAATGGCTTATACCAAGGTTGGCAGTCAAACTACGAGCCAGGCTCTGAGGAGGGGCAGGGAGAGGACAGAAGGTATTCTGGCCCTCTTTAGCACCTGCAGGGATACACTATAGGTGACTGACATCATAGGAGAGGGAAAGGCAATTGGATTCCCACTAGCCAGTTCTGTGCTCTTCTAAGGCTGGGAAACAGAACCCCCTCCAGCACAAAGAACCGGGTGGGGTGATGATAGGTGGGAAAGGCAGCCCAGAAGAACAGTAGAGCCTCCATCTCCGAAGTTTGGGGGTAGAAAGCTGTCCTTACAGGCCACAGCAGGAAACGTCATCCTTCCTTATCGACCTGTTCAGAGGAGGCCCTATGGCTTTCATGTTTACCCAGGGGGAGCAGTTGTTTACTTTCCGAAGGGGTAATGAGAGATTGGCTTCTATTTCCAGCCAGTGATGAGGTCTGAGGAAGCAGGTGGAAGGAAAGAGGATCAGTCGGCTTCCCTCTGGAACAAGGATGCAAACTTACATGTTGGTCAGCTCCTGCCCCACCCCCTGGCTCTGAGATATGGGGGCTTTCTGTCTGTAGCTCCTTGGGGAAGGGCCATCTCTTCACGATCAAGTGAAGATCCTTGCTGGAATATTAAATGACGTTTTCTGAGAGTATAAGAAAGTTTAGAGCTCATTTTTCCTATCATCTCCTGGTCAGATCTCAGGAGAAGTGAGCATTGGCTAAGATAAGGCACATGACCTCAGACAAGAGCTACTCTGTCCTGCCGTGGGCTTGGTTGAAGTCCATGGGTAAGAAGAGAATCTCAGTGGACTAGAGAGACATAATAGGTTGCTGCTGAAAAGATCGTTTTGATGTAGGTGGTTAATTGGAAGTTGGAAGGAGCGTAAGAGACTATTGCAGCTGGGTTAGCAAGAGGGACAACAGCTTAGATTGGGGCAGAGGGTTAGCAGACAGGGAGGTGGAGAAAACATAAGCAAGGTCTAGAGAGATATGATCAGGAGGCTTTGAAAGAGTCACAATATATCCCCTAAGTGTGAATGAGCAGAGGTGCTACTACCAAAAGAGGTGACACAGGAGCAGCCCAAGAGATCCAGACTGACCTAGGAGGCCTAACAGAGATCTAAGCAATCGAAGCAGAGCCAAGAGATCTGAACGAAGATCAAAGTCCAGAAGATCCAACTAGAGCAGTCAGGAGAACCAGAGAGCCGTGGCCTTTGGGAGCTCCCTTTTGTGCTGGGTCCCACTGGCTTTCACCTAGGGGAAAAGAAGACTAAGCATGGCCACTGCAGTCCTAGGAAGTGCTCCACAGTTCCGCTGCTGGCAGTAAGCATTTTGTGAAACCTAGGCACGCAGGGCACGGCATTTGCCAGTGCATCGGCCAACATCTGTCTCTCTAAGCACCAGGAAGGCACAAGATGGAGAAGGACCCATCTCCACAAGGAGGTCAATGTCCTGCAAAGAAGCTGGTCTGCACAGGGATGTGATAGTGAGGCTGCAGAATTGGAAGTAACCAGAGGTCGAACCTGACAGTGAGTGTTTAAATGACATGGACTCCCAACCAGACCTTCCAGGAACACCTCACGGGGCCAGCAGTACTTTCAATAACCTTGAGAAATGTTGACATGAAATTCTGAAAAACAATGTCAGCTGATAACCTACCTTCTCAATAACTCTTAAAGATGAGGAAATGACAGTTTGATCATGCTGAGTTTGGATTATTGATGATCATTTCACATGTGTTTTTATATTTCTGTATTGTCATAAAGTTCCTATGATGTGCATTTAATTTAAAGGAGCAAAATGTATGTTCTTTAAATGCTAACAGGAGAACATAGCTGTGTGTCTGACCCAAGACAGCCTCACTCAGGGTGAGGACTCTCATCTGATTCTTTAGACTGTTAGAATTCCCCGTGACAACTGAATGTTTCTTGAAAGAGGATTGAACCAACAAAGGTGTGGCAGAAAGGCATCTGGAAGGTGCATTTGGAGAAGTAAAAGTCAGTGAGTAATGTTCAGTGCCCTCCAAACTGTGAGAGGGAAGCGGGGAAAGAGCCACAGGTACTTAGTCCTATTCCTGTCGCCCTAGGAAGCCTAGAGAGGATTCATTGGCCCTTAATGGGGAATGAGTTGATAAACTGCTGACAAAAGATGTGAGGGGACCCTGACCACTCTGTGGCATAATTGTGGCAATGGGTAGAATGACTAGAGCAGATAAGATCTGTACACAGGAAGCCAGAGCTGGCGTCTGCATGAGCAGGACCGAGTTCCATTCCCGGAGTACAGAATCATGTGATCAGAGATGCAAAGCTCCAACTCTGGATAGACACCACTGTCATGTCGCATTGGCAACATGTAGTCCTAGAGAAGCAGTCAGGTTCGTCTCATGGACAGGGGGCCTATCTGAGAAGCTGGAGTGGGGGAAGGTTTCCAATGTGTCAGGCCAAAGTGCCCACGAGTGGGACAGATTCAGTGCTGAACTGGACGCCTGTCACAAGCAGAATAGCTGACAGCAAGGTTGTGTACTGTATCACTTCATTGTCACTTGCCATAGTCTTCAGTACCACAGAATCCCAGAGCAGTCTCTACACTTTGAGAATAAGTGGTACTGGCATAAATAACAGAGGCTCAGCTGCCCACACAGCAGGTATAAATAGGAGACAAACACAGAAAAAACCAAGAAAAAGGTCTTCTTAGCATCGTATACCAGGTTTACTATGTTACTGTTTGAGGCAAATAACAGAAATCTGTTTCTATAATCCACAGCATTTGAAGTAAAGACCCTGCCTCACATCCATGTAGCTATGGCTCCCGTGTTTCTTACCTGCTTTGTCCAGTACAGGATGCCACGTTTTGAGAATATACATTTCTGGTACTTTCTTCATGTCAAAAATGAGTGATCTCCCTCAAAGAGCAAATGAAGGTGGCCATACAGAACTCAAGTGGGTTTTTGCTTTTATTTTTTGGTCATTTGAGTCTTCAGACCCCCTGGAACTCACTGATGTCAAGAATCTGCTGGACTGGGGGATGCAGTAGATATGACACTAAATTGAAGGAGTGTAAAGAATTTCGACAGGCAGATGGTCCTTGCATTCAGATGTAAGGACAATTCATTACCGTCTCAGCAAGGGATCTTTTGTCTGCCCAACCATCAACAAACAGCCACTTTCTTTGCATAAAAGAAGCTTGCAGTGTGATAAGTCTACTTGCTTCTTGATATTTTAAACACACTGAAGGCTTCACTAAGTCTAGATGGATGATCCTCCTTGACCCAGGCTCCCTGAACTGCCAAAAGACCTTTTAAGCTAGAACACACACCTTTATTCTCTTTTAAGAAGGCAGCAGGTGAATAGGCTACAAGAAGCTTATTCTAAAATTATAAAACTAAACAGTGCTACTGAAGCTCTTTCTGGTGGCCAGACGCTGACTGCCTTAATATGTTTAAAATTTAAAGTTGACTCTTGCAAGACACATTCTATTTTCTGCCTTTAAAAAAAGATACTTGTGCATTATTTTGTATATTTGAATTAGTTTTACTTTAGCCCCCATATATTCTAGAATTAATCTGATTTTTCCTGGAAAGTTAGAACCCAGGCTGTCTGGCTCCAGCGCCAGGTCCTTAACCATATGGCTGTGTCACTTGGCTCCCTAGAACTTTTCAATGCAATGCTTATATGATTCATTAAAAGGATCCTTCCAGCACGGGGCTGGGAAGTGTGGTGATATGCTGTATATTTAATAAAAATAGTCTAGAATAACAGAGAGAGGGGGAAAATAAACCACAGCAATTCTCATCCAGCCAACTTCAAAGGCTGAATAGGGTAAATCCTACCATCACAGGTTCAAGACTGACCAGTCACACAGGCAGAATGCTGATCATATGACTTCTCTTGCCTCATATTTTTTTTCCACACCCAGAATTAAACTTCTTGGTTTAATTCTTCTAGAGCTAGGATTAACGGTGTGAGGTACCACTGCCTGGCTGTTAGGCCTTGGGATCTCTGTCTCCTGAGTGATGAGTGATGGGATTAGAGGCCTGAGTTACCACTCCCTGACCTTCCTGGCTTGGCTGTGGGTGATTCTGTGGAATCTTCATCTGTGGGAGATGACTTAGCCAGTGAACTGCTTGCTTTACAACCCCGAGGGATCTGAATTTGGATATCCAATCAGTGCCAATGTAAAAAGCTAGCCATTTCAGGGCATGCCTGTAATCCCAGTGCTGGAGAGGCAGAGACAGGAGGATCCTGGGACTCACTGGCCAGCCCCAATGCAGCAGTATTGGTGAACTCCAGGTTTAGTGAGAGGCCCTGTCTCAAAAGCTAACGTGGAAAACAATTTAGGAAGATAACCTACATTGATATCTGGTCTTCCTTCCCATGAGTGCAAACACTCATATATACTTGTGGGTGTGGATGTGCACACATACATATACTCATAAAGGATCCTAGGAAACATCTATCTCCATGGTGTTTTATTTACTCAAAAAGGGAAGTAGGAAAGGGGAGACAGTATAGAAATTCTCTGTTAGACTTGATCATATGTATTCTCCAAAAATTCATGAGCAAGAGGCATAATCCTCAGTGCATTGCGATACAATAGATTCTTTAGGAGTTAGATCCTAGCAGAAAGTCTTGAGGGCAGCACCCTTAGACTGGAGTAATGTAGTTATTGAAGAACCAGGCTAGTTCTCTGAAGAGTGGGTCATTATAAAATGCGGCCACATCATGTGCTCAGTTTCTTCTGCACATGCTGGTTCACTTTCCTACCTCTCTTGAGTGATGAAGCTAGTGTTGTCCTCTCTAGGGACAGGTGCATGCTTTGTGGACCCTCCAGCCACCAGAATTTGAAATTCTAGTTACATATCCAGCCTCAAATGTTTTATTATAGCTACAGAAATACAGACCAAAATACAAGTATAGAAATTTGACCAAGTTAAGCACTAGGCTAAAAGTATTCCGTACTGTGCCTTATACCTTTTCAGTATATGTAGAACGTTATATAATTTGATATTTTAACTGGCTTTTCTTCCCTACTTATATATTCTGGGGAAGGCTGGCTTGGCATCTTTAGTTCAATATTTTGCAATACATTCTAGGTCAGTGCTGTGCAGAAAAATAACTGGTGCAGCTGAAAACCTGAATGCTTAGTTTCATTTAACTTTATTTTATTGAAACATGTACCCACAGTTGGACAGCGTAGCTCTAGGAGAAAAAGTCGCAAATCCCAAGTGCTGTCAAGGATTGGGCTGTTTGTTCTAATGCCTTCCCACTCCCTCAGTAAAAACAGTTCCCAACTCAGTGCAGATATGACCGAGTCTAACATTATTGAAGGCAGCGCCATTCTACATATTGATAGATGGAAGGCAACTTTTCCCTCATACCATGATGTCCAGTTTGTCCTTTCCCAAACAAGGTGTTTCCTGTTACTCTAGCATGCGTCAGTGCCGCTCTCCAGGGTGTGAGGATGCCTGACTGATTAGCCCTATGACCTGCTCTCCTCCCCAGGGTCATCAATCATTGCCATTATGCATGGGACGGGTGGGTAATTCAGGAGGAACCTGTGTTCTCAGCTGCTTGCTGAGGGTTTAATTATGTCTCTGCGAACATCAGAGCAGGTACTCATTGATAAGCTTAGTTCATTAAGGGCTGAATTCTTTAATGGCCATGCTGATAAATTATGCTGGTCTGATTAGGGGAAAAATGTTTTTAAAAAACACGTTTGAAGAATAACGGAGGAGGGAGAAAGAAAGCGAGGGTGATAGTAGAGGGGCAAAATGTTGGGTTTGAAATCAGATATTTATGTAAGTCCTGCGTACTGTAGACCTTATGACCTGAAGCCCATTTGACAGCTGGCTTTGAAGGGCTGCCCTATTCCTAACCGTGGCAGTTAGCAATGCTTGGAAATATGGGTGGCAGTAAGTGCCGAGTCCAGAACATGCCTCCAGGCAAGCGGAGTGTTGAGAGATGGTAGCTTTTGCAAGCTGACAGATGCAGGAAGACAATGTGAGCGCCTGTCATCTACCTAAGAGGAAAGCCTTCTGAGAGAGTTCAGCTGTCACCCATCCCCTTTAAGAGAGGTTCCCTTTCAGGGACAAGGAGTGACTCTGGCCCTCAGAGCTAAGCTCCTGCCTCAGTGAGAAAGGGCACAGGCAAACATCATTAAAACCTTTTATTATTTTCCCTTTGTATTTCTAGTTATTGAGATCCTACATCCCTCTAGATGTTAATATGATATATAAAACCCCACATAGTAACCTTTAAGCCACTTTGTGAACTTCTTTGATGTGTTACTTAGCTTTCCATCACTATAACAAAACACCTGAAGTGATCAGCTATAAAGACAACAGATTTACTTTGGCTTTAAGATTTGGAAATGTCAGTCTATATAATCTGTTGTCTCTGTCCTTGGGCTGGAGGTAAGGGGCACATCATGGAGTAAGTGTGTGACAGAATGAAATGGCTCACTTCAGGTCCGTGGAGCACAAGAGGGAAGCCACTTTCTTCTGATCCAAGGAGCCTTCACCAACCCTGTTTCTTTTCTTCCACCTCTAGTGGTGACAACCTGGGCTCCAATCAACACCTAGGCCTATGGGGACATTCAGTAACCACCCTGTAGCACTCAGATTAAGTACAGGAATCCGCTGTCTCTTCTCATGTCTCCCTATCTTTTATTAGTATAATTCACAGACTTTCACATGCCGACTCTGAGAAAGGAAAGGGAAAGTCTACCCCCCCCCCCAACGCCATTGTGAAGGTGTTTCTATGATGGTGGTTTGAGGCAGCTGAAAAAGTCCCAGGTAGCTACTAACATAGTAGTGAAGGGTTTTTTTAAGATGTATTTTTAATATCTTAATGTCTACATGCATTACATGGGGTGTGTGCACATGAGTGCAAATGTTTACAAGAGTCCAGAAGCATTAGAAGCTCCCTGGAGCTAGAATTGTAAAGCCACCTAATAGATGTGGAGAACTAAATGCCAGTCTTCTGGAAAGGAAATACGGCCTTAACTGCTGAGCTACCTCTCCAGCCCTTAATGTTGAGGATTCTTAAGCTTCGCTGCTTAGGCTGATCTGGGTATAGGATCCCAAGAAAGTCTCCTGTGGGGCAGGGAAGCCTTGTTCTAAAAAGCACCACTCTCAAAGACCTCCGTATATGGGAGACAAGCAGAGGAGAGAGAATATGTGTGAAGGGAGGAAGGGAAAGAGGGCAAGAGAGCTCTGAGGTCCTGGGCCCTATGCAGAATGATGTTTTATATTAGTGTTTGGTTGTCTGAATGAAATGAAGTGTTCCTTTCAACTTTATTTTTACCTCATTTATTGGTTCCAGGATTTCTTTGAAGGGCTCAAATCATGTGAAAGAGACACACGTCCTTAAGACACTATCTTAGTCCGGGTTATTATTGTGGTTATGAGACACCCAAGGCCAAAGCAAAGCAACTTGGGGAAGAAAGAGTTTATTTGGCTTACACTCACATATCATCAAAGGAAGTCGGGACAGGAACTCAAACAGGGCAGGAACCTGGAAGCAGGAGCTGATGTAGAGGTCATGGAGGATGCTACTTACTGGCTTGCTCCTCATGGCTTGCTCAGCCCACTTTCTTACAGAACCCAGAACTGCCTGCCAGCCCAGGGATGGCACCATCCACAATGGGCTGGAACCTTCCCCATCAATCACTAATTAAGAAAATTCTTGTTGACATAAAATTATCCAACACAGACACCAAGCCACTTTGGGTTTTGCTTGAAATTAAAAGCTCTATCTTTGGATAAAACAGTAGCTGAGAATAAGTTTTCACACAGACATACCTGCACTTTAAGACCCTCTTATTGGCCTTGAGTATAAACTACTGGCTTCAGAATCACTAACTTTGGATTATCTTTTTAATTCTACTGACCAGATTACTTCTACTGTCTACAAATCAAAATATATATAAACACTTGCAGTGGGAAAAAAAATATATGGAGATTTAGGTAATCATAAAAAGCAAAACTTAAAAAAAAAAGTTTATTTTAAATAGTTTACATGACCTGCTTTTCCCAAAGCACATTACTTGAGTTATATTTTAACCGAGTGTAAAGATAGGCCTGGCCTGGACTTACTTTCCACTTGGCTGGGCCATTTATCCACACCCTCAATGCCCCACTGGGGATCTGTGCTCACAGTGGGTGTCCCTCCATTCTCTTCTGTTCACTTGATCAGAGATGCCTAATGAGACTGGAAGCTCTGGCTGAACATTGGCCCCTAGATGTCTGCTGTAGCTTTTCTGTGGCGACATTTACATCTGAATGTCACCTGATACCCTGGGAACAGCAGTTGTAATTCACATCTTAGTAGAATACTGTGATTTTTTCCCCCATGTTTTCTTGATTTGAACCCTCAAGAAAGGGGGAACTGGTCTAATCCAGGATTCCCAGGGAGGTCTGATAGGCATCTTACCAAACTCGAACTTCAAATGTATCTTTATAACTTCACTTAGAAGTGGTTCTTGGGCCATGTGCAAGCTTGGCTTTGGGGTAACAGTTTTGTTTGGTGAGTCACTTCATATTCTCCTCCCAATGGAGCGCATGCTTTCTAAAGTTTTTTTCCACTTGAGAGAGTTTCTCAGGTGACTCTCATCAGCCACTAAGGACTCAGGGTAGAGGCATCTTCACATCTGTGAAGTGCTTTATTATTTTGAATGCATTTCCTTCGGAACTGAGAATATACAAGATCTCTGTGACACCTGGATTCAAGGCAGGCAGTTAGTTCCATTGGGTGCTGAGTGGCTAGAGTGGACAGACAGGCATGTGTGGGGGTTAGGCCACTGTGTACGTGGACCCTAAGGCTGCCTTCCATCCAGTCCATTTAACACCTCCCTGAAGAAAGAATGTGGTGTGGAAATGGGGCTCTTTTATACCTAGTAACTTCATCCTTTGTTACTTTTATTTTTTTTCCAAGTGCATGAAGTATCTGTCCTGTCATTGTTCTCAACCCACAGATGCTATGGTCTTAGGCTTTGGCTCATGACAGGCTGGCCTTTCACAGGCAGCCTTGTCTGTTTTCTATAAGGATTGTGCTGTGTAACCTTAGACATTTACTATGGCAATTGTCTGGTGCTTTTTCATGTGGGATTTTGAAAATCGGTTTTTGTCTTTTCACAAAGGAACATTTAGGGAAAGGGTTGTGGTTTAAAATGATGTAACTTTGCGAGCTGCCATTCTCATGCAAAAAGCCCCCAACATTTGCAAGTTATAAGCATTTACAGAAGTTCATTTGTGTTGTGGTCCCTTGGAACTAAAGGGGCATTTTGTCTTAGATGCTGTCACTGCTTAAAAAAGGGGCAGGGAGTCCCAAGGCCAGCCATTGCTATTTGACTGTCCCTAACTTATTGCTCTCAAGTACTGCTTCAGGTACTGACTGAAAGTGCAGGCATTTTGCCTGAGCCCACTCTTAGAACCAGTTTACCCAGGCTGTATCTGTTGTCACTTCCTAAGAGTAGGGAGTATGTTTAAACACCTTGTTGAAGGTTCCGTGGCTAATTCTTAGAAAATGGAAATTTCAGCTATCTTCAACTCTGTCTCCCACACACCACTCACTCCAAGTCACCATTCTGAGTCACAGTGCTTTTGTAGGAGAGGCTTTGAGGCCATGAAGTCTCCCCAGCACCAAAAGAGAAAGGTGGAGAAATGGGTTCTGGAGAATTTGGCCACCCCCTTTTTAATTTGTATGTATTCATGCGTGTGTGCAGTATATGAGCATATGTGTGTTCAGGTGTGCTTGCCTGTGTGTGCACATGAAGCAGTCAGACCTGCATGTGTGGAGTCTTTCTTTATCACCCTCCACCTTACTTCTGTGAGACGGGGTCTCCAAACCTCAAGCTCATTATTTTGGCTGAACTGTCTAGCCAGCTCCCAGGATTCACCTGTCTTCATTCTCCATTGCTGGAGTTACAGACATGTACAGCCATGCCTGGCTTTCTAACGTGGGTGCTGGGGATTTGAACTCAGATCTGGTTTCATAGCAAGAGCCCTTATCTACTAAGCTATCCCTCCAGCACTGAGTGCAAAGAGTTTTAATTGCACATTTCTGCAAAAGGATGCTTGCTTAGTCTTCCAGCATCATAGGTTAAAACACTAAGGTTCTCACCAAGGGCCAGGTCTGCTCCCAGAAAGGAGCAGAAAACAAAGGCTCAGACAAAGGCTGGGCAGATTCTGAGACTGAGCGACTGCTCTCCCCACCCACCAAAGGCCTGTGGGCTCACTTATCATCACCTCAGTCCTCAGGTAGTGGGAGACAGGGCTTATATTTTCTCAGAATTAGACACTTTCCACAGACTGAAACACTGAATAGCCAAAGGCTGATGATAAAAGAGCCACAAATATTTGGGGAGTGGTTGGCCACTTCCTCTTTGCCCTGCCTTTACCTTTGAGTGTCTGTAAAGTGTCTGGATCCCCACTCTTTCCTCTAACACTTTTCCTGTCTCTCAGGGTTCAGCCCAGGCATCACTTCATCCATGGGCCCCTTTACCAGTCCCCCTCTTCTGCCCTATTCTATGTATGGTCACTCTCAGTGGAAAAGTGACTCTGGGCTCCAAGTAGCAATGTTTTCAGACTAGAGCAGAAGCCCTGGAGGTCTAAATTGCTTCCAGAGTTGAACTCATCTTCACATTACCACTTTTCATCTTGCATAGACTTCTGATTTGCTCGGAGCATTGTTCTTTGTATAGTAAAAGCTACCATGAAACTATAAATGTTACTGTAGAGTCACCTACCTTCTTAATTTCTGTTTTAAATTTGGTTATATTTGTGAGCATTTGTGGGTACATACATGCCATAGTATGTGTAGAGGGCAGCTTTGGGGAATCAGTTCTCTCTTTCATTATGTGGATCCCAGGGACGAGAACTCAGGGCATCTTTCTTCACTTTCTCTATTGTATTTATGGAAGCAGTGGGTTAGGTATCTTGGGCTGGAGAGATAGCTCAGAGGTTGAGGGCACTGGCTGCTCTTCAGTTCCCAGCAACGACATGGTGTCTCCACAACCATCTATAATGAGATCTGGTGCCCTCTTCTGGTGGGCAGGCATACATGCAGGCAGAACACTGAATACATAAAGTTACTGGATACAATACAGTGTTGTTAAGAGGGAGAGAGGAATGGATTAGATTAAATTAGATTAGATTAGATTAGATTAGATTAGATTAGATTAATGGGTAGGTAGGTAGGTAGGTAGGTAGGTAGGTAGGTAGGTAGGGAGAGAGAGGGAGAGAGAGAGAGAGAGAGAGAGAGAGAGAGAGAGAGAGAGAGAGAGAGATAGTTACCCATGATGGCATACACCTATAATCCTAGCACTTTTTGGTGAAACCAGGAATATCAGGGTCCTTGACCACACAGTAAGTGTGAAAACAGTCTGGGCTTCATGAGACCTTGGGTGTGGCACTAGCATTAAGGATCTAGCTGGTGGCAAAGTACTTGCCTAGCTTGAACAAGGCCCAACCCCAGCACCACAAGAAAAAGAAAACAACACCTGTCACTGAGTTGATCAGAGCAGTGCAGATGAGATTAAATAAATAAGACACATGTGAAACACCCAGCCTAACTGAGTATGAAGCCAGAGGAGCACCATTTAAAAATAAAGGCCATAATTGCTATAATTACTCCTTGACCAGGTTTCTTCCAAGTAAAAATGAAAGGCACCAGTGCTTAGCACAGCCGAGCCCTCTGGGTACACCCGCTGTCCCCATTCCCCTTTGGCGGCTCTGTAGCTCTGCTCTGCTATAGGCAGCTTCCTGCGAGCAGTGGTAGGCCTGGGTTGGACACCAAGTCATTGACGACCCCATTGGTTCCTCTGTGCTAGAGCAGCTTTGAGGAATTCACCGGGTGGTGCACACCTTTAATCCCAGCACTCAGGAGGCAGAGGCAGGCGGATCTCTGTGAGTTTGAGGTCAGCCTGGTCTCAGAATTCACTTCACAGACAGGTGTTTGGAATCATCCTCAGGTCTGATCTGGGCCCCCGCACCTTCATATAATTGTGTCTAATAAAGACCATGGTGATCTTTCTCACCCACTTCAAGGTGGCCTCATGGAATGTGCCTTTCTTACTCTTGTGGAACCTTACGTGCCGTAGGTGTTCTTTGGACATCTACGTGTGAACCAATGGCAGGTACTGAGGACACAGATAAGCAAGTCTGCTTTTCCTTTCACAGCTGTGAGGGGAAAAGCTACAGAGAAGGTGGTGTCAACAGTTCCAGTAGAAGGAGGTTTGGGATAAATGGAGGAAGGGCAGTCCAACTAGGAAGTGATAGAAGGAACAGGTTTAGTTGGACCAAGACAGCAGAACAGAAATGGAAGGAGGGGCTGTAAAGCTTAGAAACGTCTTCTTGGCTAGAGCATTGAGGACAACAGGTGAGAAAATAAACGGGGATGGAGGTGTGGAGATCGGTGGGCAGCACACTAGAGATTTGGACTTACGGTATTTTTGCCTCTGAGAGCAATGAGGAACAGTAACCACCAGTGATGTGCCAGGTGAATTATCAGGGAAAGGTCTCTGAAAGGGAAGAGTTCCTCCAGAAGCAACTGTAGCTGGCTGTGATTGTGTGCACCTCTATTCCCAGCCTAGGCATCATAGAGACACCCCTCCTCCTCTTCCTCTTGTCCAAGGAAAAGGCAGAAGTAGGCCATCAGATGGGTATCCTCCAGCTCCAAGCCAACAGTCAGTGGCTCCAGAAGCGCGGGTTGGCGGGTGAGGTACAAGTCACTTATATGGACTTTCTACAGCTTCTAGGATCCCACAGTGCAGACTAGATTACACCAACTCATTTGTAACTCACATTACAACCGGAGGCAGATGGAGCCCCCAGAGAGGAAAATCCCAAACTTCCAAAAAAAAACACTGCATTCTCCTCTTAACTGGGCTAAGGTTTTAAGAGGTTAAGTAGCTGCCCGGAGGCCACACAGCTGTGAGTAGAATCACAGTGGAATAAGCTTGAGTCAAGCTGAGAGAAAATTTGGCTTAAACTCCAGGGGATTTAACTAGGGGAGTATTCTGTTATTCGGAGATCATTAATCAGCATCTATTTACTGAGGCCACACTTGGCACACAGCATGGCATTGAGATGACTACAACATGATCTGTGAAGTCCCCTATCTAGGACCCGAGGACACTATGCCATCTGAGTCTTTATTTCACAGAGAACGTCTGGACAACAGAAAGTCACTACAGAGGTGGCTGGATGGCTAAATTCCTGAGGCAGGACTTGGCTGAGGGTGCAGTGGTGTCCAGTTTCTCATGGCCCATCTTCATGTACAGGAGACTGCACTCCAGGCACTGTGGGCCAAGCTTTGTTGAAAACAAGATGAAGCACTCAGTCCTAGTCTGTCTCCGAACTGTGCCTACTAAAAGTGTGGGTTGGGCAGAAAAGCACCTCTTCAGCTCTCTGCCAACGCAGTCCCTACTCACAGACCTGCTTCTCAGACGTGGTTTCCAGCTGCTGGCCTGATCTGACTCCATGTTTTACTAGCTGGTGTTTCTAAGTTGAACACGACACAAAGGGGTTTGCCACCGGGGTAAGGGTGCTAATTTTAACTACCATGTGTCCCATCAGGCTTGACTTCTGTTTTTATTGTAATTTCAATGTAAAACTAAACCCAAAGCAATCCTTGTTGCTTATATTCTCCAAAGGCAATGTGGCGAGGTCAGGGAGCTGGAGCTTTGGAATCCTGCCTTGCCTTTACCACCAACTGACTCCATGACCTTACTTTCCCCTTGAATAAAATGGTTCTGTTGGATGAGGATCACTGGCTGCGGACTGGCAGTACAAGTCAGACCCTGACCCTCGTCATGTTTTGTGTGACCTCAACTGTTTTATTTTCTGTTTGAATCTAAAGGTCATTAAGCAAGGCAAAAGCTTGGCGATTCATCATGGGCTCCTTGTCACACCCACATTTTCATGTTATGCCTCATCTACCCAACTCCACTAGTCCTATTCCATAGACTCTAGATTTCTTTTCTCTCAAATAAAATTCTTCAGTTTCTTTCTCCTCCAGGGTTCTTATGCCTCTGCCTGCCTTGCTCTTTGTGCATTGAAAGTTGTGATATGATGCCCCCCCCCCCCAACAGAGAAAAGTCACATACCCGTATTGGCAGCAAAGCCAACCTCTAATGGTACCAAGGCTGGTAGGCAACCTGGTGTGGCAAACCCTTCAGCTCCCTGTGTTACTGTGTTAGTATGTCACTGCTGCCAAGGGTCTGTTACCCAGGGACCTCGGTGCTGGCATCTGTCCAGTCCATCTACACTGTAGGTCCTAGAGTGGTCAGAGCTCTACTTCCGGAAGGGTCCTGAAGAACTTATCAAAAATGTGGATTCCATGTCCATGTTCTAGATCTCCTAATTGTGTGTTTTTGTCATCTATAAACTAGGCTGGTAAAATGGCACCTCGTCCTCCTAGTTATAAGGAAGGTTAAGTAGCATATCTTTAGGACATGCCACAGCGGTCCTTAAGTGGGAAATGTACCAGAGTCACTACAAAGTCTGTCACCCCAGCTTAGTGGGCCCAGCCTCAGTCTCTGATTGAAAAGATCTGAGTGGGACTGTGGAACTTACATGTCCAATGTGGTCCCAGGTGGTCAACCATGGGGGCCTTTGAGTATCACTCACAGTAAATAGCACTTGGGTAGGAGCCTGAATGGGCTAAATCTGCTAGGCCTATGAACCTTAGGGAAGCCAGTATGGTAGAGAGCACGCCGGGACAGGAGTCTCCTGAACACTTTACTTCTACTCCGAGTGAGTTAGTAGATGGCATGTGACAATGACCTCCACTCCACAGAGGGACTGTAGCTATACAGTGCTGCAGCTGCCAAAGTGACTGCATTTTCAGGGTGAGGGAATGACCCTTACTGGAAAATCAAATTTTTCTTTACAAAATAACTAACATGAAGAGCACTAGACAAGGAAAGAGAGAATAAGAAATCAGACCAGCTCTGCATTTGATTTGAATGAGGTTGTTGATTCTGACCCTGATCAGCAGAGGATGCTGAAGCTGGTAAGAGAATGTTGATGAATAAAGCTGGAGCAGCCTGCAAATCCACACAGCAGCCTTAGGGCCCAGTCATCATCTCCTCTCTGAAGCTTGAAGCACAGATACAACATTTGTGGAATCTTTTTCCAAAACTCTTGAACCTGGAGACTACCAGGCAGTTAAACAGATTTCCAGTCTAGATATTAAATTGAAGCATGAGAGAGCAGATTAACAGTTCCATGGGGAAGTGATTAGATAAGATAGAAACCACTGGGCTTCTTCACTGAGACTATTTCATGAGGAAGTGAGTACAGGTTGGGGGATACAGCTCTCAAGGAAAGGAGACAATAGAAAATATCTCTTAAGAAGGAAGAGTGCTCCAGATCCTCTGGAAATGGGTAATTGTAAGCCACTATATGGATGCTAGGAATTGAACCTGGGTCCTCTATAAGAGCAACAAGCCCAAGAAAATTATTTCTGAGGATTTATTTTTATTTTAAATTATATGTATTCATTTAAGTATGTGAATGTAAATGCAGGCATCTGTGGAAGCCAGAAAAGGATATTGGATCTCATGGAGAGTAACAGACAGAGATGCCCCTTGATGTGGATGCTGGGAACTGGACTCAGGTCTTCTGCAAGAGCAGCAGGCTACCTTAACCTCTAAGCCATCTCTCCATCCCCAAGAAAGATAGTTTTTTGGTTGTTTTTTTTTTTTTTTAATGCAGATGCAACAGAAGATGGAGTATTAGCAATATAACCCAGGTAGGGCACTAGGCTAGTATACACCACGACTTGGGCTTCCATCCCTAATACAAGAGAATGGGAAGGAGAGATAGAGAGGAAAAATAACTGATAGCTTCATGGAATAACAAATGTTATTCGATGAAGCTCTGCTGCGGAGCATGATGACCTGAGTTCAGCCCACATCAGTTGTCAAAAAACAACTCTCCACAGTTGCTGTCAGGTCTCTTCACACATGCCATGACACACATGCCCTGAAAGTGTGTGAATGCAAACGCACACACATGCACACGCACATACACAGAACGAATAAACGAAGCTTAAAATATTAACAATAGTAAAAGTGCTGATGATAAGAAATGTGAGCTGGGAGAACTTTCCTGCCCTCTAGCAGCTGGGGAGCTAAGTGTGTGTTGATATGGGGAACAGTTGGAAGGGACTAAGGATTATTTTGTTCGTTAGCAATTCTCTAGGATTTCCAGCTCAAAGTCCTGTGAGGCTTTCCTTGCTCAAATGCATAATTTAATCATGCATCCAAGATCCCCTACTGAGTATGAACTTGACCCATAGCAGAGACAGTGTGGAAGGAGCCAAGGGTAAAGAATCTTTACTGTGAACACTAAATGGCAGCATCCAGTGTTCTGGACCCTGCAGCCACCATTTCCATCTGTGTGGTCCTTTATCTAGCACAGGAGACAGGCCGGGCAAGAATGAATCACATTTATATGAAGTTCTTCTGATATATAAAGTCATTCTTCTTTCTTTGTTTTTATCGAATATTAGGAGTTTAGGAGTCTAAAGGTGTCATCAAGTTCTTAAGCACATGCTGTCAAACATCATCCACTGTTCTTAAACAAGATACTGCAAAGCCAAAGCATTAGCTAGCCAGCCTTTCAACCTTTGTTTCTCACTTGAGCTATTTAAATGTTAGTTTTAAAGGAAAGGCCATGGAAACTATTTATCATCTAGAAATGAAGTGGAACTTTATGGTTCACTGTGCATTCATGGTTAATATTGCCTTAAATTGCTAGCATATGAGTGCATGGTGTGGATTTTAATGGCTTCCACATGTCAGGACACGGTCTGTAGAGACAGTGAGGGCTCATCCAGGATCGATTCTATTGATGTATGAGGGCCCAGCCCACTATGGGTGGGACATGTCTAGGTAGGTGGGGCAAGGGTATATAAAAAGCTAGCTAAGCAAGCCAATAAACCATTTTCCCCTTGGCCAACTAACTGCTTTAGTTCCTGCCTCCAGTTCCTGCCTCCAGTTCCTGCCTCCAGTTCCTGCCTCCAGTTCCTGCCTTTGCTTTCCTGATCATGGACTGTATCCTGCTAGCTAAAAGAAAGACCCCCCCCCACTAAATTGCTTTAGAATCACAAGGTTGAGGCCAGCCTGGGCTATAAACAGGAACTCTGGCTCAAAATTAATGATCTAGGAAGCAGAGGCCAAGTTGAAGACCTGGCTTAAGAGGTCAGAAGAGCACGGCTGGTCTTATGGAGGACTTGAGTTCAGTTCCCAACATGGCAGCTTACAACTGTCCATAACTCCAGTTCCGTGGGATCTGGCACCCTCTTCTGACTCCCTCAAGTACCAGGCACACATACAGTGCACATACATCATGCCAGCAACATACTCATTCATATTAAATAAAAATAAACGATAAATTATTTATTAAAAAAATAAACCAAAAATTTTAGCAATCTCAGAAAAAGACACAAATGAACTTGTTTTTTTACTGTTCCTGGACCAATCCTGGGCTCTAAGGAACATCAGTGGGCAGTGGGGAAAGCTTTGCCCCCTCAGAACTTAGATTCTGGCCCATATGTCAACAGATCCTGCCTAAGGCAAAGGTGTGGACAGCACGGGGACATTTACCTTATTTCTTCATTGTGAGATTTAGAACAAGATTCTCAATAAGTCTTGGTGCTCCTCTATGTAAAATGAATATCAAAAGTCATATTTGCATCATAGACCTGCGTATATTAAATGAGTTTAATGTATTTTTTTTTAATGCTTGCTGACATGCCTGGTCTACCATGATCAGAGCACTGATGATATGCTAAGTACCAACAGTTAATAATGCATTGCCCCTACAACTTGACATTTCACTGTCCGCATCTGTTTATCTGGCAGACAATAGGATGTGATTTATAGGAAATACTTAAAAGTTCCCCTGGTTTCATTTATTTTCTCTGAAGGAAGAAAAACCATCTTTTTCCAATGCCTTAGGTCATAGCGGTCAGCTGGCAGGTCTTAATAAGAGGAGAGATGAAGGCTTCCTTTGGAAGGGAAGGCTTGAAGCTGTCATGATAATAGCAGCTTTCTACCTTGGGATGCTATTTGGGTCTCTATGCCCAGCAATTTCAGGCTCTCTTGCTATAATAAGGATCCCACAATCACATGACTGAAGATCTCGTCTTCAAGTTCTCAGATCCTGTGTCCTTGCCCATGGTAATCAGTAACTGCTGCCTTTTACTTCAAGGCATAGCAAAGAGCAATGCAGGAAGGAACCAATGGGAGGCCAGTGGAACCCAGTGGGGCCAGGCACAGCAGCTGCAGCTTTCTGCCTTGCTGAAGACGGGAAAGTGTAAACAGATGGAACAGTCTTCTGGAATAGTGTTTCTCAGCCTGTGGGTAGGGGTCACATATCAGATATTTACATTACCTTTTCTTAACAGTAGCAAGACTATAGTTATGAAGTGGCAATGAAATAATTGTATTGTTGGGGCTACCACATCATGAAGAAATGTATTAGAAGGTCACAGCATATGGGGACGGGTGGGTGGAAGCTTAGTGGAGACTAAGGCTGACAAGGAGCTGGGATACGGGAAGTGATGCCTGAGACTTCCTGTTGTTCTTCCCCTGGCTGCTCATCTATCTAAGGTAAGAAGAGTATGATAGAGCAGGTGAATCCATTCATCGCTACTTTGCCCTAACCTGTGTTGTTAGAGCTGAATTTTGCAACTTAGCCTTTGGGCCAAGTTCTGCCCCTTCTTATAAAGGTCTTTGCATGTACAACAATCCAGAAAAGTTCTGTATCCTTGCTCAGCTCACCAGGAACAACGAGTGTGTCTCTCTCCCGGGAGCCTTGCCACACCTCTGTTCAGAATCATGACTGCATGTTCTGTATTCCTGTATGTGAAGGAGGAGTCTAAGAAAGGATATGCCAGGGCTGCATGTTCAAGGTGACATGCCCTAGAAAGGGATCCGTGTGACAGGACAGAGGGGCAGCTTCTAAGCCTTACCCCACCTGTACCCTTACAACCCTGGGACAAAGAAGATCTGGAAGACTGGCTTCCCAGGGTGCCTTTTTGGCTTTACCCAACACTATCTATATGCTTCCTGGCTGTTGGGAGGAGAGCTCTCTGTTCTGATTCACCCTTCATGCCATGATGGAATGAAACCAAACCGTGAGCCGCACAAACCCTTCCTCCTTCATATCGTTCACGTTTAAGCATGTATCACAAGAAGAAGATCATTCACAGGTCTGACTATTCCGTGTGTGGTACAGCTACCATGTGTGGTGGTTAGCATTTCCAAGTGACTCAAGGGGACAGAAGCACAAAGGTGCTGAGTAATTATACTAGCATGGACAAGGCTGGGAAGGGGAAAGCCATGACCACCCACCTGTCCCTATACACCAGCCATAGCCTTTACTTCAGCCTGTCTCCTTCAAGGCACACTTTGTTCCAAGGACATGGATCCTGAGAATTTGTAGTTCTTTGGTCTAAGCAGTGTCAGCCAGTTAATATATTCCTTTGTTGCTAGCCAACCCAGACCCAGAAGAATCTTGTGATCTAAGAAGTCCAGAACACTTTATCCCAAGAGAATTTACATTTTTCCTTACCTGTCAGCACAACAACATTTTTAAAAGCAAAGTCTAAGCCGGGGGTGTAGCTCAGCTCAGCAGAAGAGTACTTGCCCTGCATGTGCCATGTAGGGACTGGCTTCCATACCCAGCACCTCCAAAAATATTTAGTAAACAATAAAGGCCGTGTTCTACTCATGTGCACATTATGGGTGGGACTTGCTTTTTGATGATCAGTGTTAAATGGTGTGGGTTGTGGTTTTCTGTGGGCTTGTTTTTAACTAAGTGCTTAGGATTGCTGACTCGGGGGGGAAGTGAAATGAGTTTGTCTGGTTGTAAGGTTTCAGAGGATGCGGGAGGAAAATGTTAAACCTCTGCTAACTCATATCCCAGACAAGATTTGGAAGCCAGGTGTGTGTTTTGTCAGCCCACACTGGCAGGAACAACAGGTTGTGCTGAGGCTCTCCAAGTTATCATGGTATTAATGGTTTAACACAGAAAGGTCCTGAGCCAGCAACTCAGAGGTTGGGGGTGGGGGTGGGGGGTGCTTTATGACAGTGGTTCCAGCTGTCACTGTGAGTACTGCTCTCTATTGGAGAGCTGTCTCACAGAAAGCATAAAACATAGAGTATATTTTTAAACTATGAGTCGAGAGTGTTGCTTAGCTGTAGAGTGCTTGTTTGCCATGTATAAGGTCCTGGGTTTCATTTCCAGCATTGGGGGGGAGGGTGTATATTGTCTAAGCAAGAAATTTCTAAAACCACAATTAGCAAAAAAATCAGTCTTAACAGCTCATCAGGACTAATGTAAATGGCCAAGAATAAATAAAGGAGAGATACACTTTAGGAGTCTAACACTTAATTCATGGATAAGCCAGAGGCATCTCCTGTAAGAACAATATCCTGGTACCTGTAACAAGGCTTTCACGGCAGTTAATCAGAAGCTTGTATTACTAGCCCACTGTACAGCAAGCCACACAAATGCCTGGTTATGGTGGGGCCGGATCTCACTGCGGTTCCTCCCCATGCCACCCTTAGAGTTCCATCTGCATCCGCGGCCCTTCTCTGCAGACAGCATGTTTTGACACCATCACTGTAAAGGGCAGTGTTTGGAATATGGTCATCTGTGTGTACAGCCTTGCCACACTACTGTGCAAGATGCAGGGATCCCAAGTGGGTGAGGCCTGGGGAACTGTTTGTGCTCTTTTCTGGCTGGCTGACAAATTCTTAGAACAAAGTTCCTTTCCTCTCTCCTTAGCCTTCTCGTTCCTAAAATGAGCGTGGACAGCTTACCGGAGGCTCTGTGTGCCGCCCCCCCCCCCCCAGCAGCTGTGGTACCATCTCATAAAACCAGCCTTTGGTGCTCCCTGCCCTCCTGCCTCATCCCCAAAGGTGACTGCTCTGGCAATACAACTTCCTTTTCTTCTAAGAAATTTGTGCCAGTTTGTGAAAAGTAGATTTTCTTGAGTTGCAGCCTCGGAACAAGGCCATAATTCCTACAGAGCCTCAGGCTGTCCCTGCAGCCTACCTAGACTCAAACTGTCCTGGCCACAACCCCCATTATTATTTATTGACCAAATGCCACTGCTCTGTCTTACGTACATGCTGTTTTAGTCTCAGAACTTCCAGAAGTTTCTCAGCTTATCAACAAAGCATAGCTAATGTTTTGTTACTTTTCTTAATGTTGAAACAAAAATGCCTGACAGAAGCAGCCTAGGGAAGGATTCTTCTGGGCTCACAGTCCAGAGGGCAGGGGCTGTGGGGTGAATGTGAGGTGACTGGTCATGTGACTGCTGTTGCTCAACTGGCTTCCTCTGTTTTTCTGTTCACTCTGGGACTCCAGCTCATGAAATAAGTGGTGTCACCTGTATTCAGGGCATGTCATCTCTCCTCAGTTAAAATTCTCTGGAAATACCCTTACAAACATGCCCACTGATGTGTCTCCTTGATGGTCAAACTCAGATTGAGAATAATGATTAACCATCATATCCAACTTCTAAGGCCTGCCTGCACCCTTCTCCCCTACATCCAGAGAAGAAAAGTCATCTTAATAATGGGTTTTTTTAACGTGGTCTTCTTGGATTTACCTATTTCTGTTTCATGCTCTTTTGGTGTTTTGTTTTGCTTCTTACAACGCTGGGAATCCAGGGCCCCACACTAGGCAAGTACTGCAATCATTGAGCTACACCCAACACCTCAGTTCCGACCTGCCATGAAATAAAATACACAGAGGAGCATAAAGGAGCAGTATTCTTCTTATCTTGTCTTATAGAACAAACTTGAGTCTACTCTGAAAAAAAAAAAAAACCCATTGGATCAGCTGAACAATAAATAAGACCAAATATGTCCACTATGGATGATGAGACCAGAGTAGTTGAGCAATAGTTGGACCCTCATTTGTAGTTACGACACAGGGCTAGTGCTCACAAGTGCTGATAGATGCTTTTTGTATCTTTCAAATAGCCCGGTGTCTCATCTTCCAAAAGGAAAGGCAAAGCCTAAAATTCACAGGGCTCTTTGATAATTCCTTTTTGTTTTCTTCACATATTGATAGCTACCATCATAACAAAGTTGGAGGCAGAATTTCTGGTGAGTTAAGGCACAAAAGGTAGTTATCAGCAACCAGTCACACCTGTGCCCTACTGAGGTCACTGCAACGTCTCAGTAGAAACGCAAGAATAGCAGATTCTCACTGTCCTACTGCACATCCGCCTGATGAGGTCAGATCAAGTCTAGGATTGGAGAGGTCAGAAGACAGAAAGCCGCTTCATCCTCTATATTTTGTGAGAAGCAATTAGAGAGTTAGGCCCGAGGAACTTGTTCAAATGTGGGCACCACAGGCCTGTCCCATTCACATATGATGTAGACACTGCAGATCTGTGGATCCCACTTGGAGCACAAGAAATAGAACATTCAGCCACTTACAGAAAAGGACCTTCAGAAGAAAAGTTACCGTTACCGGTGTTTAACGCTGTGGTACTGATGGTCACACTAGTAAATACAGTAGCCAGGGGAGATTAAAGAGTTACCTGCCCATCAAGGAACCATTTTCCTCACTCATCTTCAGATGTTGATCCGGATCTGGGAAACTTTTTCATTGTTCTTTCATGACTACACATAACTATAGGTCAGTGTGTGAGACGAGGCATTACCAAGAAAGAACTGAATGCCAGCCCCAACCCCTTCCTGATGTGTGCCGGTGTCTCTGAGGACACAGTGGAAGCCTGAAAGTTGGCCAAGAACTAAACCCTGTGAACACTGTGCTCCTTTTTCCCTGTCAATCTTAGCAACCTCCACACGTCTTTTTCTTTTCTGTGGTTTTCATCTGTCCTTTTAAAAGAAGTTCTTATTACATCTCTTGTATATCTGAAGTTCAAACATCGACATTACTTAGGTTCATGGCCATTCTGATGCTTAACATAAGGGTCACCTGAGCACAAGTTCTGTGGCACCACAGGCTCCTTCAGGCAAGTGAAATTTCACTTAGTGGCCAGTGGCAAGATCTCCTGCAGAGTGGGCATGTAGGGAAGGGGAGGAGCATGTCAGTTACTCTGAAAACTGAGACACTGCTCAGTGTTAAGCAGTTAGGATACAGTTTTGGTATGGCGGACAGAGAGGTGATTCACACCCATGGATGTCATGTGGAGAAATCACACACACACACACACACCTGTGAAACAGTCTGAAAACTGAGACATCACTGAGTGTCATCACTGAGCTAGCAGGTGACTTACACAGCATGGATAAACTAGGCAGAGATCTGATTCACTCCAGTGATTCTATCCTGCTTCTCAGAATTATGTACAACTTTAAATGACCTAGTTGTAGAGCAGTGAGACAGCTCAGTGGGGAAGACTATTAGACTATTTACTGTGCGCCACTGACAACCTAAGTGTGATCCCAGGAACCTGTGTAAAGGCGAAAGGAGAGGAATTACTCCAGAGCTGTCCTCTGCCGTCTACATGTATAGTGTGGCATGTGTGCCCACAACATATCATGTGTATGCATACACATGAACAATAATTATAAATACATGCTTGTAAAATGTATGGATTATTTATAGAATTTCCATTTAATATTTTGAGACTGTGGTTGACTATAGGAAACTAAAGTATTAGAAACAAAATCACAGCCAGTGGGGCACTCCTGCAGTTGTAGTTATTTTCCCGTTATTGGGTCACTAATTAAAGAAGGCAGTGAGAAAAAAGCAGCAAGCAACACAGAGTCTGTTGTACTAGCAAATTCGTCAGCATGAATCCATCAGGCTCCCCCAACATCATCCCTCTGGCTTTATGAAAAGGTCATCGGTGTGCTAAGATTTTTACTGGTGTCTGTCAGGCCTCCGATACTGAGCCCACTCTGGGTGATAGAGATTCCTGGATCCTGTAACAAGTCTACTTATACTTAATGAGTGGAAATTAGAAGCCACAACTGTTAGTCCATCCAGAAAAGACTTTATTATTTTGGAGAGCAGAAATGTCACGCCCCATCATGCTAAAAAGTATCACTTATAAGTGAGCTTAGGCTGTGACACAGAGAGGGACAGCATCACAGCAAATGGCCCAGGAGGGCCCTGCCATCCTTTTTTCCTAAATGACAAAAACATTTCTTATAAGCGCTCTCCAGTAAGAGCAGGTTTCTCCTGTTCTGCCATCAGCTATGATAATGACTGTTTGTAGCCAGGAAGGAGCAGAAATTGCTGACAGGATTATATTTCTTCTGCAGTGAGCTGGTGTAGATGCTGTCTGGCACAGTGCCCTGTGCTCGTTAGAACTGATGACATCCTTGTAGCCAAGTGTGATTTATCCACTTTCCTTTTCATCCGTCCCCTGCTCACTGCCTTTGACCTCCTGTCCTGCTGTGGTCTCTGAAGAGCCAGCAGATAAGTTACTGTAACCAAGCCACAAGGCCAAGCACTGAACAGACTCTGACATGAAGGCAGGAAGAGTATTTTTCTCCCAAGGGGCCTTTCTTCTTTTTCATCTTTTAATCATTTTAACTGCTTTCCACCCCACCCCACCCCTAAAAAAAGCAAGAAAGAAAAATTTAATGACTATTTCACGATGTAGGAAGAAAACAGCAAATAGATCTGCCTGGTCTATAGGTCTCTCTCTCTCTCTCTCTCTCTCTCTCTCTCTCTCTCTCTCTCTCTCTCTCGCTCACTCGCTCTCTCGCTCTTTCGCTCTCTCTCACTCTGTGTGTGTATGTGTGTGTGTGTGTGTGTGTGTGTGTGTGTGTGTGTGTGTGTGTGTGTGTGTGCAGAACCTAGCTACTTTTTCTAATATCAAGGGCCATTATACATTATGAAAGAGATTCATGTATTAGGTCCATATTGATTGTCCCATGAGTCCTATAGACAATTTAAAGTCTTGAGACTTATCTTTTTTAACAAAGGGTCAGATTCAGAGACTGGGTTCTTGTGGACAGAAAGGACCATGGTCTATTTTATTTAGTGGGTCCTGGTTGAAGACAGATACCTTTTTCCATTGTGAAGCTCTGTTGATGAATTAGACATGTCCCCTATGGGGGACAAACACACTACGTGGCCACACCAATGGACAGCAGGATTCACAATGGTGCAGGAGCATTCTGGCTAGGTCACAGTGTGCCTCGGGTGGCTTCGCTTTTGTTTTGTGCAGTGTTGTCAGTCTGTCCTGCTTTCCCGGTGGAGATGAACTTAAGTCTTCACTGGCTGCCGGTGTAAAGATGGCCATGCAGGTGGGGAGTGCGTAAAGAAACCTTGCTGATGACCCATGCAGAGGATGAGAGGGTTCCCAGTGCTTATCCTAGGTTGGAAAAAAAGGGTGATGGTGTGGGCAGCAAGGGAATCTGCTACACAGCAAGCTCTGCAATGCCAAAGAGCAAAGGAAAAGCGATAGTGAGAGATACAAACTGTCTCTACAAGTGGCATATCTAAAAAAGCACAATGTCTTTCCCACCAGCTTATTTTGTGACCTTGAGCAATGACCTCACTTTCTTTTCCGTCAGACCTCAGTTCCCCCTCGTATCCAGGGGCATCCTAGCATGGGGCTTCCCAGCCATCAGGCAAGCAAGTCGCACTCACATCTCCCCTACTGTTTGTTTTCTAGGAATAGAGCTGTGCCCTCCAGGAAAACGGTTCATGATTACTATGGTGGCAAGCTTCGTGGCCATGGCAGGCCAGTTCCTCATGCCAGGGCTTGCTGCGCTGTGCCGAGACTGGCAGGTGCTTCAGGCCCTCATCATCTGCCCCTTCCTGCTCATGCTGCTCTACTGGTCGTGAGTATCCTTCATGATGGACCATCTCATCCATGCCTGACTTACATTTTTTCCTAATAGGATCTCATTTCAAATAAATCTTTCTCAACATGCATGCCCACAGACACATACACACACACACACACACACACACACACACACACACACTTTCCTCAAACCCCTATTAACTATTTACATTGTTCATACTATGAATGAACCCCTTTGTGCCATTCCCCAACCCCAGTAGTTACCCATAACATCACACTGACCTGCTTCTGTTTATCACTTAGTTCCTTGAGATGAATATCTATAAATGGACTTACCTATAAATGGTGGGAAGATCTTTTGTTAGGATGGGACACGTAGAGGGAGGTGATGAAGGAACAATTTAGAAAAATCTCCCCATTTCCTCAAGGTGAGGGGTGGGCGAACAAATTCCAGCCCATTGCCCAATCTGACTCATTATCTGTTTGCAAATAAAGATTTATTAGAAGACAGCCATTATCATATGTTTATAAATGCATTGCCTATAGTTGCTATGTCAGCAATGGCATAGCCCACACAGCTGAAAATACTTATTATCTGATCCTTTACCAAAAAAAAAAAAAAAAAAGTTTGTCCATCCTGTTTAAGATTAATTAATATGACTTCTAAAGCCATATGCAATAAGTTTTTGAGTTGCCAACTTTGGGGTTGGTGGCATTGAATACACTGTCTGGGACATGCCTAACTGTCCAAGGAGTAGGAAAATGCTGTAAGAAGAAAAACTTTAAGCTGCATATATTTATGAACCATTTTTTGTGGGGGGGGGAGACACCCAGGGACTTTAACATGCGTGATATGCCTGTGTAATATGGAAGGTACGATGCCCCATGCTTAGGTCTGGCTAGGTCAGCCTCAGCAACTTGCTCCATGCCTCGCTAATTCTCTGCTTTCTCATAGCTATAAAAGTGGGTCATCATCATTCTACCTGGGGTTGTTTTCAGGACTAAAATGATGCATGAAAAAGGGTGCATGAGGGGGCAAACCAAAGGAGACTGGGGGACAGAGCATAGAGCCCTACCACTGAATAGGCACCCAATCTTTGGTGATTTAGCCTCTACACCCCAGGTTCATCAGTACCCTAAGCATAATAGTAAATAATTGGGTTGGGAGAATTAGTAGAGGCAGCTTGGTTGATGTCTGTCACCTAGCATCACATATGTTAATGGTTATTATCAACATAATTACTATAGTTTATACATATATTGATAGTATTTAAGATATTTGCATGTGTCAGGTATTAAGTTCTCTTAAGTATTAACTACTATTACCACTGTTGTTGTATTAACCCTTAATAGAAATCTGTGTGTAGGAGCTGTAAATTGTTGGGAGAAATGTATTCTGCCTTTTCCTACTAGGCTTTAAAGGCTCCATGAAAATCAGTGTCTTTGAAGACTCTGGGTCCCTGTCCTTTCTCCTCACCTCTGTCATTACCACTGTCCTTCCATCTCCTCCTGTCGGCTAGGTTCTTTGACAGGTTCCAGTGGTTGCAGTGGGAGAGGTGACTGGCAGCATCAGCCAGCACAACCAGCTGCTGGTGGCAAAGTATAGAAAAGTGATGCACTTTTCTTTAACAAGAAGGCATTTACTGCCTGTAACCAGGGTACCCAGCAGCGTGCTTGGTGGCTGCTCACTCTCTAAAGAGCAGACTGACAAGCCTAGGAGGGAGCCATGAGGGACAGAAAACCAGTTGCCCAAGACAGAATCCTCAAGCTGCAAATGGTTGGATTGGGCCATGGAAATAAAGGCATCTTCTGATCAAGATTGCAGACAGACAGACAGACTGACAGGGGCCTTCCTGTATGCACATGGTTACTCAATAAAATAAACCACCATAAAAATGCAATGTTGAGCTGCCCTGGAATGAGGGAATTCTGACAGAGCAGTCATGGAGGAGGCAACATGAAGTTTCCAAACCTAACAGCAGCCTAGGGACCTGCCCACAGACTAGAACTGAGCTCTTGGGTGTATTTGTTGCTCCCGAGTCACTGACCCAGTGCCTGACAGAAAGAGCTTGAGGGTTCAGAGAGTTTCCGTCCACCACAGTAGGAAGGTATGTCCAAGTAATTCAATTCATGATCGTGTGGGTGCATGGCAGACATTGTCCACATCACAGTAAAGTAGACCAGGAAGTAAAGACAGGAAGTGAGCATGGATAAGCCCCCACTGACTCACCATGAATAACCTACCTCCTCCCTAATTTCCAGAACCTCCCAAAAATAGAGCTACCAATCATGGATTAAGTGTTTAAAGCATGAGACTGTGGGGACGCTACAGATTCAAACAACACCACCATGGTTTGGATGTGGGTTGCTCCACACCTATTATGCCAGAGGCTTAGTTTTCAGTGTAGTAGTGTTGAAAGGTAGGTAGTGGGTCTCGTGGTTTGGTCATTAGGGGTATGCCCATAGGAGGGATTGATACTGATCTCACACAGAAGTAACCTAAGCCATAGATCTCTCTGACATCCCTCTTGCCGGGTTCTCTCTGTCACACACATTCTGTCATTGTGATTCCCTCCACCTTAGATCCTTACCAGAGGCCTAACTGTCCAGTCATGGACTTTCAGCCTTCAAAACTGTGGGCTTTGTATGTTGGCCTGGCACAGACATTTTGTTTCAGCAACAGAG
This sequence comes from Phyllotis vaccarum, assembly GCA_033318265.1. Classification (NCBI taxonomy): domain Eukaryota; kingdom Metazoa; phylum Chordata; class Mammalia; order Rodentia; family Cricetidae; genus Phyllotis; species Phyllotis vaccarum. Next base: position 38,091,952 of record JARWLC010000011.1, on the reverse strand, counting down.
AAAGGACTAAATACAGGCTTGGCATACAATTAGAACTGAGCTCTTTGAATAAAGCCAAGAATCAAAGACTAGAAAGTCTTTCCTCACCACAGGGTCTCCACCCACAGCTGGCTGACTCCCTGAACTGTGGACAGAATAAATTCTCTTTCTCAAAAAAAAAAAAAAAAAAAATCAGAGCTTTGAAGTCTGTACTGTGCATGTGTGTACACATGCATGCACAAATTTTAGACACTTGCCAAGGCAGAGGCACTGACCTTCCAGAGTCAACAAAACCTCCTAAGGAAGGACACAAGAATCACATGGAAGAAAATTCTTGACAAGGATGAGCTCACAGACAAAATTCACACATTTCTGGGGAAAGGTATCATGAGGGCCCAACACTGTATACTTGGGAGTTTGCATCTCAAAAATCACAGAACAGAGAATAATATGTAAGGAAAATGGCTATTATTTGAATACCTACCCATGGTACTATTCTAGTTATGACACCTGCTCACAAACAAACCATTATTCTCTGGAAATATAGAAGGCAAAAGCAGGTGAAAGGTAGTTCACAGACTATGGCCCCATAAAAAAAAGCCAAAGAGAGTCTTGTCTTAGGATTGCTATGCTATGATGAGACACCATGGCCAAAGCAACTTGGGAAGGAAAGGGTATATTTCACACACGGTTCCATATAACAGTTCACCATCAAAAAGCAGTGAGGGCAGGAACCTGGAGGCAGGAGCTGATGGCCATGGAAGAGTATTGTTTACTAGCTTGCTCCATATGGTTTGCTCAACTTTCTTAGAGACTCCAGGACCACCAGACCCACAGCCTGATCTTATAAGACGTTTTCTCCATTGAGGTTCCTTCCTCTCAGACAATTTAGCTTGTGTCCAGTTGACATGAAACTACCAGCCAATTGACCCCTTGTCAACTTTGCACACAAACACATCACTGTATAGCCAAAACCTTTCCTTTCTTGTTCATCCCCAAGACCACACATAAGTATAAACAGCACAATATAAACATTAACAAATGTAAAAAGTCCTAGTCTGACAAATTCAGTCTCAAAAAAAAAAGTCAAAAAATTTTTTTTCTTTGTTTTCAAGACAAGACTTCTTTGGGTAGTCCTGGCTGTCCTGGAACTAGCTCCATAGACCAGGCTGGCCCGGAACTCACAGATCCACCTGTCTCTGCCTCCCAAATGCTAGGATTAAAAGTTTGTGCCACAACTACTTGGCTAAGTTTTCTTACTTCAAGAGAGAAGAACCAGGGCACAAAACAATCAAATCAAGGTAAACTGAACTCTAGCTGTGTAAATAACTCAATGTCCGATGTCTGGGATCCACTCGTGATCTGGGCTCCTCCAGAGGGCTTGGGTCTGCAGCACACGGTTTGTCTTCTATGCTCCAGCTGGCTCCACTCCACAGCTGCTGCTGTTCTTGGTGGTCATGCCATGGTACTGGCTTCTCCAAACTGCTGAGGTCTCCTGATGCAACTGGGCTGCACTTTTACCAACATCCTCACCTAGGCTGCCTTCATGGTGCCAAACCTCAACTTCTCCAGAACCCCTTCAGTCCTGGAGGGATTGTTCCTACTGAGGCTGCACGGTCTCCAGTGGCCTGTCCAAGTCGCTTACAGTGTCAAGCCTAAGCTGATTTTTATGACCATTTTATGCCTTCAAAACTGGGCAGCTCTTATATTGCCAAGTTGAACTGCCAGCATGAGGTACAACCTTGGCAGCCTTGGTTTTGTCTGGAACACGTCTTCTGTGTGCCAGCCCTGAGGGAACACTCTCAAGAAGACCACCTCAGCAATGCCAGTCTCTTCTTAATCATAGTCAGTTGGTCAGCCCCAGATAGCTAGCATCAATTGTCCCAACTAAACAAAGGTTTTATTTTAGTGGCTCTGGTCTCTTGTTAATTACAGCTGATTCTTCAGCTCCAGATGATCAGACACCAAGTCTTCATACAAATTTCCTGTCTTGGCTTCTTCTGAAACTTCACAAGCATAGCCTCCATTGTCGGCAATGTTCTCAACATTCTTATCTCCCACACTCCCACTGCTTATCAGACTTTGAATACTCAATGACTTTTCTGGTCCAAAGTTCAAAAATCCTTCTACAATCACCCCCAAACACACGGTCAGGTCTGTTACAGTGATACTTCATTATCCTGGTACCAATGTCTTTTCTACTCAGGGTTTCTATTGCTGTGATGAAACACCCTGACCTGAGCAATGTGGGGAGGAGAGGGTTTATTTGGCTTACCTTTCCTTTTTGCTGTTCATCATTGGAGGAAGTCAGGACAGGAACTCAAACAAGGCAGGAGCATAGGGGCGGGAACTGATGCAGAGGCCACAGAAGAATTGCTGCTTATTGGCAGGCTTGCCTACAGCCTGATCTTATGGAGTCATTTCCTTAACTGAGGTTCCCTCCCCTCAATTGACTTCAGCTTGTATCTAGTTGACATAAGACTAACCAACCTACCTATGCTCTGAGGTCTGTCCTTTTGTCCTGTTGGCAACAACAATGACAAAAACAACAACACTGTGCTTTGGTTTGTATGGAGTGAGGCAATGCCTACACAAGGGGACAGTGGACTCACCTGCAGGTCTGATTGGAGAGGTGTTTTGGAAGAGATTTGTCAGTGGACCCAATGTGGCTCATGAGGGTAAGCGAGGACACTGTGACTTGGACTGAATCTTTGAATTGGAGGGCTCAGGAATAGGGAGCCCGAGTCCCCTCTTACTGTTGGAGTCTGGAGGTGATGAAATGAGGCTAGCTGTTGCAGAGGTCCTAGTGCTGAGGGCAGTGGAGAAAGCCAGTGTTCGCACATGTAGAACGTACACTTATCCAGGTAGAGTGGTGCCAGGAGATCTGCAGGTGTCACTAAGAAAAACAGTTTATTGCTCACAGTTCTGAATGGGAAGGGTTACACAACACTCCGTAGGGCCATATGAGGACATACCAGATATCAGGGAGGAAGGGGGACCGTATGTTCAGGACCCTTTATTGTAGTTTCTTCAAGAGAGACTAGATGAGGCAGAGTAGGAAGACTCAGGGTCAGCTAGTGTGAAGGCATAGGGCTGTCCCTAGATGTCTGCTACTCGGCCATGGGGTGATCAGAACAGGTGGATAATTGCTAAGTAATAGTCTGATCTAGGTGTAGAATGTGCTTAAAGCTACATTGGTTAATTTGTCTTTAAAATATGGAGCAAAAGCTTTTATTATTGCTAGGAATGAGTTAGCCCTTGGCAAAGCTGGCCAGGGTGCTGTGGTTTGAAGTTAAAAGGCACAGCTAACATACAGCCAAGTCTTCTACAGGTACAAGACAAGGCCATCAGTACAAGATGGCATCAGCAGTGTGACTAGGTAGGGACTTGGCAAAGACTTTCATGAGTGTAGGTGCTCTTTGGTGGGGAAGAGCTGTGAACAGACATGATTTCTGCCCCCGCTCTCCCTGTGACTCTGTGAGCCAGAGCCAAGTGAGCTGCTTGGGAATGCTTACAGTTCAGCTCATCTTTGGGTGAGGCAGATCATGCTGACATTTTCCTATGGGTTGGAGGTGAAGGAAATGCTGCAGAAGCCACTGGAGGGAAGTGTGGAGAGAGCAAAGGTGCACTTGCCTGGTGTGGGCTCTCCAGGGTGATGCACGTCAGCACTTTGTCATGAAACAGGTACAGAAGAGACTGTTCCTGTGAGTGAACACTGTCAATGCTGAATGAGGTATCCACAGCCACCACGCTCCCTGTCTTGGTGCCAGGTAGAAGTCCTTGTTTAGTTGTTTGCTTAGTCATTGATTAGCCCTTGGGAAAGGGCAGCAGAGCTTAATGCCAATCCAAGAGTCATACTCTACCCTTTTCACAAATAAGTGCTTCTAGCCTCACAGCATACAAACGAATGAGGAGAAATAAAATGAAGACTTAGAACACCAGAGGACAGAAGAAAAAGAGGAATTCTGAAAGGTGTAGAAAGAAGATAAGTGGGGGGGAGGGACAGAAGATGAAGGAGAGCTAAAAAAAAGGGCGGCGGCTTTCAGACATTACAAAAGTAGGAAAGGTCCCTCCTGCAGCTGGCCCTAGCCTACTGGAAGTGTAGCTTGCTAACAACCCCTTGGTAAGAGCCCCCATGCATGATACATTCTTGCCCTGTGTTCTCATCATTGTATCAAGGTCTGTGTTACATGAGGATGTCTCAGGAGACTATGAGTGTGGAAGCCCAGGAAGGTAGCAGGAGGGGCAGGGAGTGTGAGTTTTCCTCGTTGGGACTTACTGCTGAAGGGTGGCAGAAAAGAGAAGGCTGGGGTTTTCTGGAGGAGCCGCAGGAGCCAGGGATGTGCATGCCATCACAGAGGTTGGGTGCATGCTCTCATCTCTCAGTGAAAATGAAAGGCCCAGAGGACTGGGCAGGTAATTCAGACACTCACACATCTGCTGTGCACCCTCCTGTGCTGGTAAACATCTGTGCGCCAACTTAGTGAGCACCTGTGGAGGATATGAGCATGTCCACTGTTTCTTAGATCAGGTTTCCTAGATATAAGGGTTGTCACCATAAACAAGGCAGTCACAACCCTGCCCTCATAAACCAGCTAGGCAAGGAAGGAAAATTACACTTCAAATTTATAACCCAAAGCACTGTGAAGAATGCAGATTTCTGTGTGCCTTAACATTTCAAAGGCACCCCTTCCCTAAGATCAGCTGTATGCTTCCTCCTTGGGGAGGCAGCAGTGTTCAGCAGAGTAATCCATGTTGCATGGAAATAAACAGAAAGTCGAAAAGCTTCCCCAGGAATCTGGGGAGATGACTCAGTGCATAAAGCTTTTGCCACTCAAGTGTAAGGACCTAGAGTCTGGATCCCTAACACCCCCGTAAATGCTGGGTTGATGTAGTGGCCCACCTGGAATTCCAGCATGGGAAGGTGAGGGAGGGGTTGGGAACAGAGACGATCTCCAAAACAAGCAGGCTCGATAGGCTAAATGAATCAGCAAGATCTGGCTTCAAGCAAGAGAATATGTAAGATAGAAAGCAATCACAAAGACCCCCATAGTTAACCTTAGGCCTCTAGGTGCATGTGTACCTGCTTATATAGATATACACATATATACATACATACACCACAAACACACATGAAGAAGTGTACCAAGGCCAGGTGAGACCTGAGGTCACATGAGCAGTCCTGTGCCAAGTAAAAGATCAAGCCTCTTGCATATGACATATGGACCTGGTGCCCTTTAGAGCAGGGTGAAAAGAATATGCCAGAGATATCCTAAGTTTACTGAGTCCAACCTCATTCATGAAGCAGGATCTGAATCTGTGTAATGAGATGCAGATGTTGTCCCTGAGGGGTGGGTGAGTCCCAACAGCCAGTTCATTTCCTCTGCTGACTCAGGCGTCAGTCACCTTGGTCACCAGCATCAGAGGTGTTTCCAAAAGTGATTGCAGGAAGAGACAAGAGCTTAGACCTGGATCAAACCACCTTTCCTGAACTGTGGGGATATACACATATGTGACACATTCTGGAAACTTACATTCTGGGTTGTGTTTCTGGTTGCCTGAACTAGAGGGTAAGCCTCCTTGCTTCCCTAACAGAACCATCAGCAGCCACAGGTGTTTTGCTTTGAGAGAAATTTTTGCTCCTGGCCTGTTCTACACCCCTACGGGGAGCAGAAGGGAAAACTTTCTTGCAGTCTACCAAGACTGTTGGGTTCCTGTTGGGAAAGATCCTCAGCTTGGGTTCACAGTGCTCTGTGTGAAGACACTTAACAGATGTGTGAAGATGGTGAATTATTAACTATACTTTGTTCAGCTGGAATTTCATCCTGATGAGAGCTTCAGAATCATACGGAGCATTGGGGAAGGCAGATGCCAGATGGGAAACGACAGGAAATGAAGGGAAGGGTAGCATTAGAGAGAGTAAGTAATCATACCAGTTCTCCAGGTGAGAAGTGAGCCTGTAACAGTGGGACGGAGGGTGAGGCTGCCTACATGCCTAGCAGCCGGAGAAGAAATGAGAACCAGGGTGGTGGAGAGAGATCTTTAGGAAAAAGTACCTGTGCCAAAGAGATTTTAATATTTAAAATTTTCAAGAGACATATTATAAAACATATAAATGACCTTAAGCTAGATATGTCCATTTAAAAAATACTAACAATTCCATAATATATAATAAATAATCTTAATTTATAAATATCACTGAAGGTATTTGAGGAAAAGTCATTGAATTTTATCATTTTTGAGTTTAATTTTAGAAGATTTTGGGAATTGTTTGTTTTTGAAATGTAGTCTTATTATATTGCCCAGGCTGACCTCAAACCGCTGAGCTCAAGCAATCCTCTTAAATAGCTGAGACAGCAGGTGTGCATCACTGCACCAGCTCGAGGTTGCCCTTTTGGGACCAGACTAAACACAGCCCGTTACATCCCTGAGTGCCCTTGATCTGCCCAAGAACCCGTGAAGTAGCATTGCTAGAGCCTCCCATGCAGGTAGAGAGACTGAAACACTCGGATCATCCATGACTTGCTTTGGCTTTGGCTTTTTGCAGAGGTGCTTTGGCTGCTAGGTGCAGGGAAGCCACCAGCTGCTCAGTTTGTCCCACATGCTCTTGTGCTCTTAGGCCCAGGGAGTACCTGGGTCATCAAGGGTAGCATGTACCTGGCACAGAACTTGCTTCTCAACCTGGAAGATTCCATGTTCCCTCTAACAATGACAAAACCATTTCTTCCAGTCACCAGGATGTTGGTACCTATAAAAATGTGTTAAGTGGATTGTGTTGCTTGTTGCTAAAATGAGTTTAAAAAACACGTGTGTGTGCATACATGCATACGTGTGGGGTGTGTGTGTGTGTGTGTGTGTGTGTGTGTGTGTGTGTGTAGTTGAGCAATTAACATCAGTCTAATTTTCTTTCTCAAGCATGAGAAATACAACATGATCCTCCATTAAAGTCAATTTCATTTCAAAGTACCACATTATACAAAGAGATTCTATAGCTATATCAAATAAAACAAGGTTGTGGGATTTCCTGCACACAAGGAACTCAATTGTATTGACAGTTATACAGGAAAGGGAAAGACATGAGTCACAGAATTCCATCTCTGAGAACCTTAGTCAGAATGTAGCAATCCTTCCACTGGCTGCAGTGACCATTTCACAGTTGACCTGGGGACTTGAAATAGAAATATACAGAAAAGGCTTCACCAGGTATAGTGGCTCAGCACTTGGGAGACAGAAGCAGGTAGATCCCTGTGAGTTCAAAGCCAGCCTGATCTACATAGAGAGTTTCAGGACAGCCAGGACTACATAGGGAGTCCCTGTCTCTACAAACAAACCATCTAGATACATAGATAAACAGACAGACAGACAGACAGATAGATATAAAGACAGACAGACAGATAGATATATGCTTTAAAATTCTTCCTATCTCTACATTATCTAGACTGAGTAATGAAGCATCACATAACACTAACAAAAGGCAAATATATACTGGCTAAGGGAGGTTCATTTTTCTCAGTGGCATAGCCCCTACTATGTTGCCCTGACTAACGTCTAAAAGTGCCCCCCCCACCAATGCTCACAACAACTCTAGTTAAATGCAATGGAGCATGCTTGTGCATTCACACACACATACATGGGAAAGCAGGAAAGATAGGAGACGGGGGAGGAAATATGATCAAAGTACACATACGCATATGTATGTAGTTATGAAAAATAATTAAAAATGTAGACATAGAAATGTAAATAGTCGTGCATATTTCAATCACAGCAGTTGAAGTGAGCTGTAAGTATCTTAGATGGTGTTTGGGATTTGCTGATGACACAGAATGTTAGGAGCCCTTGGGTAAGAAAGCTGCCTCGTTTAATCATCCAAGTACAGAAGTTATATACAGTATAGTCAATCTCAGGGACCAACACGTGTGCTTATAAGCAGAGGTAAAGAGAGGCCTGGGAAAATAGATGAGTATGGTCCTCTGGCACCATGCTAACATTATCCAGGGTCATGAGCTTCATTTTTCCCCAGGGCCAGGACATGCTTCACAAACCCATCTTACTGCCCTACCCCAGCAGCTGAGGCTCCTGAAGGCCATCCCAAGGGCCACTGTAGCCTGAAAGACTGACCGAGGGCAGTCAGGGTGACCACATGTATTAGGTTCTGAACTTTAAATGCCTGGCTCAAGTCAGGTGGATGGCCTCTGGCAAGAGGTGTCAGCGCTAAGTGACTGCTGGTCCGAGTCCACATCGATGGCCAGAATGAGTTTGAACGGACCCAGGAGAACAGTACCAAATGAGTGGCAGTTTGGCCTCACTCGGGCTTTAGAACTGGCTAATTTGATTCAGGATAGGTTTCTGTGGGAGCCAGGAGAGGTGTGCACAGTGATGATGAATCATCTGCCAGATGCCAGCAGGAGGCTCCCACATGACAAGTAGATACTGTAGCCATGGTATTTGTCTGCCGGCCTAATGGGCATAGAATTAGAACCCAGGCTTAGGTCAGAGGACAGCCCCCTGAAGATGTTGATTGGACCACCTGTGGTGAGCTGCAAACACAGAGGCTCCAATAAAATTCCAATTAGATGCAGAGGAGCAAAAATCCATCTGCCCTTTGGCCCCTTCCCCAGCTCACTTCTCCTCTTTCCTTCCTGATGATTAAACCTAGAACCCTGTATATGCTAAGTGAGCACTCTACCAGTGAACTAGATTCTCAGCTCCTTTGTAGTTTGTAGTTTTAGACAAGATCTTGCTAAGTTATCCAAGCTGTCAAGGAACTCACTATTGTAATCCAACCCGGCGCTGTGCTTGCAATTGCCCTGTCTCAGCCTGGCAGGTCCTGAGATTATAGGCCTGTACCACTTTGCCTGTTGGAACACCTCAATTTCTTTATCACTTGCTAAAGTTGTCAAATCAGTTCCCCATACAGCATTTCATCTTGAATGATCTGTGTGCTGTTTGGTTTCTGTGGCCTGATGGTCACTTCTACAGATAAATTTTTGAAAGGAGGGTAAGGAGGAAAATGGGGAATAACTCAGGTACGTGGGTGGATGAGCACCAGCTGTATGCAAGGTTATAGAGTGTAGATGTCTGTATGGGAGCTGAATGTCAAGTCTTTATCTGCTAAAAACATGAACAGAAGAACATTTCAGGTAATGTCAGACCCTATGTATTCAGAATTGGTCCATTGTAGGAAGGCCAATGTCAATGACTTCATGTGTCCTATCTGAACCTTCAGCACCCTGAGGATGCTGCTGTACAATGTGGCCTGAACCTGTAGCTCTGTGAGGCTGCTGTGCACAGTGTAGCCTAAGCCTGCAGCACCCTGAGGATGCTGCTGTACAATGTGTGGTCTAAGCCTGCAGCACTGTGAAGACGTGCTCTGTATGACCTGAGTTGTAGCACTGTGAGGCTGCTGTGCACAGCAGGATGTAATTTTACCTTTCAGAGGTGACTTTTGGCTCCAATCTCAACAGATAACATGGGGGATCTGGCCTGCTGAGGCTTCTCTGTCATTGTATTACCTCGTTCCACAGATTCAGGGAACTTGAGGCCCAGAGGAATAAAGTGACTCACTTAAGGTCACAAAAACTTCCTGTTGTATTTCCACCACCATTTTCCCATGGAATCATGGGGCTTCAGTCTGTGAAGAGCACTGGACACCTTTAAATAACTCCCACTTGTGTTTAATTCTATAATTCTATTCAGGTCTTCAGCTTGCTTACTGTTTCTTTGTTTTCTTTTGGGCCTCTATAGAATTTTTTAACTGTCTAGTACTTGATAAAACCCAGAGAATCAGCAACTAGAGTCTATTCCTTCCATCAGAAGTGGCCCAAGCTCTCCCTACACTCACTTTCATGTACACATATGGAAAGGCCATCCCCACAAAGTTTAATGGGCTCTGCTTCCTCTCTGGGCTAGACTTCCATGTCTGTCCTATGAGCCTGCTTTATAGAAGTCCTGACTAGGCTGAACTATAGCCCAGCGGTGAGAATATATTTATCATGATTTCCTTCCCGACAAAATAACTTCTTGGGGTCCAAAGTGTAGCTCTTCTGCAAAATGACTCCAACTGCTCCATGAATGTTTATTCTGTGAATGACGTACCTGTTGAATCACAGGCAGGAAGGTGTGTTTGTGTACATGGGTATCGCCCTAAAGCCAAATACTTCACAAAACAAATAAAGAAATGATGGAAGGGTACAACTAATTTAATAAAGTGTTAGCAGTTAGTTTTATTCCCTTTCTGCATTTTATTTACGAGTAAATGTCCTAGTACAGTGAGTTAAGTAGAACATACATGCTTTTAACTCAGTGAATTACCCGACTGGCCTCTCACCAGAATTTGTGTTTAATGAACACTCAGAAAAGCAGCCCACACAACTATTGAAACCCTATGGACTCCTTAAAAAGCTACCCATACACAGCTTTTATGTATACAACAGGAAAGGCTAAGTCAGTGAACACAGACATGCATATGCATGATTACAGTAGCACTGTTTACAATAGCCAAGATATGGGATTGGCCTAGGCACACCCCCATCAAGGGACGAACAGATAAAGAATGTGTGGTGTATGTACACAATGGAGTTTATTTAGCCACAAAAAGAACAAAGTTCATGATATTTGCAAGGAAGTGGATGAAACTGGGGGTCATCGTGTTAAGTGAAATAAGGCAGACTCAGAAGACAAATAATACATATTTTCTCTCAAATGTAATCTAGATTTAGAAATAGGCATGTAAGACATAAAAATAGAAAGAAACTACTTGGGAAAAGAACAGTGGGGGATGAGAGGACGATGGGAGATATGATTAAATAGACAATATACATTAATGAAAATGTTACAATGGAATCGATTTTTTGTGTACTAAATGTATGTTAGTGAACAAAAAGGACTGCCCAGATAGGAAGCTTGTAGATTTTAGATTCTCCCATTGGACAAGGAAATAATTTATTACTTTAAACCTGAAGGGCAAATGATCAGCCTTATAGTTCCATGTAACAATTTTTAAAATTTTTAAACAGTTGTTATATATTTACTGCTAAAAACTGAAGTAACAATTTTCCTTATTGCAAATTTCTGAAAACTAAAAAACCCTATGATCTACTCTAATTAGTACCTTTTCATCAAACTACCCCAAATTTACATTCTTTCCAGTTACCATATTTCTGCTCAGACTTGAGACTCATAAAGCACACGCACTACTTGAGAATCACTGGTGCTGCTTTGCATGAAATAAAGGCATTAAACTGTAAGGAAGCCATTTGCAAGAAGTCAGTCTGCACACATTCCATATAGAAAAGCCCAAGCAGCAGAAAAAAAAGGAAGCAATCCAAATAGAACAGAGAGCTCAATCACAGATTATTCAAATTAATTGCTGTACCGTTTAATCTCTAAGAGTAGCTTTCACACTTGCTGCAAGGCATTTTCAGCAGTAAGGGGCAGTGTAAGGCTTAGGCTTCAGTCAGCTCTGTCCTATTCATTCCTTCTCCTGGAGTCCTGAGAGAGATCCCAGCCGTGGCACCAGCAGAGAGTGTAGGTGCATTTGAGTGGTACACTTCTTTCTCCACCCTGATCTCCATTAGGACCAGTGCTTCTTAATTTACTTCCAGTCTGGGAAATTTCAGCTTTACCATTCGGTCTCTCTGCAGTGCCTGTAGTGTCCAGACTCCTGTTCACCTGAGAGAGATGCTTTTAATCTTCCCCAAGATTCTCTCAATTCTGTCCTGGGCCTGTGCTGACATTCTAGTGAAGGAGAAGGAAGCTTGCTCCATGTATCAACGTTTAACTGCAGATTTCACGGAACAATTCCACGGCTAATGGTTGCAGTGTAAAAGCAGGCCTAGTAGGCTTAGCTCAGATGCACTCCAGGAAAGAGAGGAGACTGGGAATGTGAGTTAGAAACCTGTTGCTATTGTCAAATCCTAAGTCACGATGCTCTGCCATATATGAACTGAGGCAAGCAAGCACAGGAAGGGGTTACCTAAGCAGGAGGCTGAGGCAGAAGGGTTGCCCTGAGTTCCAGCCAAGCCTGAGCTGCCTGGTTGGAGAAACAGGACAAACTTACCAGGGGGAACATTTTCTCTCTTGATACAGTAGCATCATTTAGGAAGAGCTCCACATAAAGTTTTCATATAAAGCTTAGGACCACACTTCACTGTCACTGGTGCAGGATCTTTTTAAAAACATTTATTCTGCTTTTAAAAAAATTGCAAAGCTGGAGAGATGACTCAGTGGTTAAGAGCACTTACTGCTCTTGCAGAGTATACATGTTCAGTTCCAGCTTCCATATTAGGTGGCTTACAATAGCCTATAACTCCAGTTGTAGGGTATCTGATACCCCTGGCCTCCACAGGCATCTACATGCATATGGTACGTATGCAAATACATACCCATAAATACAAAATAAATCAATTAAAAATCTCTCTCTTTCTCTCTCTCTCTCTCTCTCTCTCTCTCTCTCTCTCTCTCTCTCTCTCTCTCTCTCTGTGTGTGTGTGTGTGTGTGTGTGTGTGTGTGTGTGTGTGTGTGTGCATGGTTTGTGATGAACATGTGTAGGTCAGAAGAAAGTTTGCAAGAGTTGGTTTTCTCCATCCAACAGTCACAAGGCTAGAACTCAAGTCTTCGGTCTTGGTGGCTAGCATCTTTACCTGCTGAGTCATCTCACCAGCCCTAATCCTGCCTTTTACGAATACCAAAATCATGTATGATAAAGGCTGTGTTCCAAACATACCTGTTCTAGTATTGGTGCCTAACAGGATGTCAATACTAGAGCAGAAAGGATGAGCTGAGGTCATTGGCCATATGGAAACATGCCAACACAGAGATCGCAGTCTAGCACTGAAATTGGTTTTGTAACTTTGCCCCTCATGGGCATCACCAAAGTCCTGTGTCAAGACGTGGAATATATCAAGGACACCTGTTGTGTACAAGGCTCCTGTGCCCACTAGAGGAGTTGGAATGCCTCTGTACCCCATCAGTGACTGCCACATTTCCCAGTGTATGACTGCTGGCCCTCTCTGTTCCCCTCAGCCTGGCCTCCCACTGACCAGGAGCTTCCTCTCCAAGAATTCACTGCTCTGAGTCAGCCATGAGTACTCATCTATCAAGAGCTATTTCCAATAATCTTATCACACAACTTCCACACCACCAAAATCAGAGATCCTTTTACTTACTTCTGCTTTGTGGTTTTTCAAGCATGAGGTACACTGGGCAGATGTGGCTTTCACTTGTCTTATATGGTTTTGTTATTTTGATTGAAATATTGAATATCTCTGAGCCTTAGTGATATGTCCCTCCCAGGTCCCAAGCTGTGGCTAGTTTTGGATTTTTTGAGATGGGGTCTCACTCGTATTGCAGGCTGGCCTGAGGTCCACTAGGTAGCCCAATGGCCTTGAAGTCAAAGCAATTCTCCCATCTCAGCCTTCTGAGTACTGGAATTATACAAGTGAGCCAGTGTCCAGCTCTGTCAGGGTATTTAAACTTTATAGCATTACTGCATCCTACATGTGTCCTAAGAAATTCCATCAAGCTCCTACCATGTTATACTAATTGGTGGGCTCCTAGACCTTCCCATGAGCCACAGCTCCGTTCTTTGTGACTTTGCCATACAGTTGGATACATCTTAAAGCCTAAGTGTTTGGTGCCTGCACCCTGGGGCTCATGCCTTTCTGTATACCTCTAGAAATCCTTGTACAGACAGCACTTTCCAACATCAGCTGTCTGGATGGATTGCTGTACTGCTTTGCTGTGTCTGAGGTTAAGGAAGTGAGCCCTCAACTCATCCAGTCTGTCATCTGATGGCTGAGTGTCCTGAGCAATGCTCATGGATAGTCTCAGCCTAAATTTTCCCAGCTGTCAAATGAGTAAATAATATCACATTATCAGAAGCTTGGCCCGTGAAAGTGGTAGGACAATGCGTGCAGTCACCACTCTGGTGATGGAAGGTGATTTTCAGGATTGCCTGTTGTTGGAGGCAATAGTGTGGCTGTTGTGAGCCCACCTGTATCACTCGAGAGTGTGCAGTCCTGATTTCCCTTCACCCTGGTCCTGTGGCTGCTGGTCCTCACATTCCCCACCATCAGTATCTCCATATTCAAGCCAGTTCCTTCCATATTTGTCTTCCTCTTCCCGTCCTCCCCTTCCACCCATCTCTTAACATTTCATACCCAGCCTGCTGCTTTCCTGGCTTACAGCTCCTCAAATCTAGTATACAGTTTCACACACCCCCATACCCTCCTTCTGAGTCTTGTCCCCACATACAACATATAGCATGCTGAACTGAACCAGCCCTTATTTATTTTCTAAAACAGATCAGTAGGGCTCTGACTCTCCTTGGAGTCCCAGCCATTGCCTTTGTCAATTGCCCTGTCCCATCCTATGTCATACATCAGGGTCTGGTCCATGTTACTGGTTGGGTAAATGTATATACTTTCCCTTATTTATCACAAAGCTTTCCCTCCATAAGACTTGAAATAAAGAGTAGAACCATCAAAGATGGATTTATAGTGAACATGCTCAGTTGACACCAGAAAAAAAAAAAAAAAAGACAATCATTTAGCGCCCAGCAAGAGGCTGAGCTCATGAGAGGCCTACATCCATTTCTTCAAACGTGAAAGATCGCCATGCCTGCAATCCATGCCTATCCCATAAGCCTACCTAAAAAGACCTTTATGTAGAATTGTTTTAGTTATACAGACCCTGTAGTCTAAGGATCCAACCTAGGTGATGACCTAAAGACTGAATGGCTACTAGGGATAATGCAGTGTCCCAGAGGCCTGTCAATTTAGGAGCCACTAGACCATGCCTACTGAGTGCAGTTTAGTCTCTGCCTATGGCTCTAAAGCCTGGGACAAGAGTAAGAATCATTTCCTGAGGGTCAGGTATACCCTGGGTTCAGCACCGTTCTCACAAAGATGGTGCTTTGCATGCGTTTGAACAAACTGATACTGCTCAAACACCATTGATTGATGACTTTGACTCTTTGCCATGAGGTTAGTGTCCGTCATCGCTGGGTATAAATAATGATACTTTGATCATTCACCCATTATTGAATATTTTAATGTTTTACAGATAATCTACAAAAGTAACCTGTGCTTCTAAATTAATAAAGGGAAGAGAATGCCCTAACACAAATCACAGGGTACGAGAACCAAACAGATATGGCTACACCAATATATACCTTAAATTTTAAGGTTTTAAGTTCATGTATTGAGGAAAAAATGGATGTTAGTGATCTGAAGTCTCAGTAAATTAAGAAAAGACACTACATCCAGATACATCAGCAAGATGGAATTCAAAGCACAAGCATTGGCATTTGGTCTATTATTTCATTACAAAGAAAAGTCCCAATTTTAAAATGCCAGACTTTACTGATGGCATTCTTGGGTGTTTCTACTTATTCTAGTTTTGTTAATCCAAATTAATTTTTAATAAATATAGACCAGTAAACATTAATTTTGATCACTTTTTTAATGTCTAAAATTTGAAATATATTTTATTATAGCTTCCCATTTGGTGATGGAGAAACTAGCATTCAGATCATATCCACTTTTTCCATCTGCTTCATCTATTTAAAGATCCTTGTGAACGGGCAAGGCAGGTGTCAGGTCATCGTGGTAACTTCTGACCAGACTCCATCCTGACTTTCTTGATAACACATAACTGAAATAAAACAGAATGGAAGCCATTCAGGCGTTCTCTTATGTCTTTGAAGGATATTCCCCGAGTCTCTCCGATGGCTCATGGCTACCCAACAGTTTGAACCAGCAAAGAAGCTGATCCTGTACATCACACAGAAGAACTGTGTGAGCCCTGAGAGTGACATCAAGGGAGTGATGCCTGGTAGGTACACTACGGCTGGCTGGGGTGCTTGAGGGCTGGTCTTGTCTGGAATAACTGTCCTAGCTACTTTGGTCTGTCCTCCTGTGCTCACATGGTTTGCAGAGGTTTGGAAAGGCAGCAGTGGCTGCTACGGGAGTGAAAAGAAGCTGAAATTCTCTCTACTTTAGGAGCTATTTTCTTTCATAATCAAGATGAAGAGCCTCACCATGCTCCTTAGAAGCAGGGTGTGAGTTGGATACATACCCTGTGTTTATCAGGCATATTTAGCTTTGTGACAACCCGTCCTTCCTTTCCTGTCAGCCTACCATGTTTAAAGCCTTGGCTCAGGGTGTAGATGGTGTAAGTGAGCTCTCTTCTTGAGTATGATCTTCCAAGGGCTGCCATTGTCTATTTATGGCCCTGACCTATTTGTTGGTCAAGGGAAGAAATGGAAACATGAACTATTTTTGTAGAGTGGTTCAGATCCATAGAATTCTGTGAATCAGGGCATCCGCATAACCTAAGTGGGGCTTTCAAGCTGGGAGTCTGTAAATGTCATCAGGAAGTTCTTCACAGCCAGGTTCCCAGCTCCACCCTCACATGCCAAGATACTGACCTAGAAGACATGAAAGAAGCCCTAGGAATGTACCCTAGAAGAGGGTGCAACGAATCTAGAGAGGCTCTTTGGAAAACAGCAGCTTTGACCCACTATGTTAACATGAAAACCTATATGCTTTGTAAAATTCCCTAAGAAAGTAATGTAGGGGTGGGGGGGGTGTGACTTTCCCAATTGGCTTTCCCCATTTAATCACGTGATGACCATTCATTTGTTCAGAATACAGATGACACTGGCACACAACACTACAGGAAAGACTAGACTTGGCTCTTAGGGAGCTCACAGATGGAGTACATACACAGGGGCATCTTAGATATACACTCAGAGGGATAAACCACTAAAGCAGAAGGATAGAGGGTGGTAGCAAATGGCTGCAGTCAAAGCGACTAGGTAAACCTGGCTTTGAGACACAGGCGATCAGGAACCTGTGCCAGGCAAGAGAGTGTACCTTGCAGGTCCCCATTTCTAAAGGGGAGGGGAGTGTGAGCAACCTGGATCTTAAGAGATTTGAGCACTCTCACTGGACTCCCATTCAGAAGATCTGGGGACTCAACAAGGGTGAGGCATACCTATCTTTACCTGTGCCTAGGACACAAAGGCTAAGCCACAACTACCTGCTGGGTGAGATGTAGTCTACCAAGTCCTTCAGCCTAGGCAGGAACAATAAGGCTAGCCAAAAACTCTGAATTCCCTAGAATGAAGGATGCAAGCCAGGGCTGGTCTACTTGAAGAGTACTGAATTCTGGCTCTTCAGAGGGGTATCTGAGGCCCCCTTTCTCAGGAACAGTGACAGTAAACAAGATACAATGCCTATATGCCAGTCCCCATCTAAATGATGTGCAAAGATCAACTCATTCTTAATGTCCCATCCTATTTGTGGTATAGGCATGAACCTATTCCTTCACAGCAGCACATTTACAAGGGATACTGTGGTGCTCCTCATTTGCAGATGAGGAAGTATGATACTGAGAAGCGAAACTGAGATGCTTTTCCAGAGGTCAGTCGGCTACTAAGTAGAGTGAGAGTTGAACCCAAGAAGTCTAGTCAAAGTGGCTTTCTGTGCTGCTGAGAATAGGGTGGCCATGGAGACACATGGGAAAGGGTGCTATTAAGGAACCCTTTGGGCCAGGCCTGCCTGGCCTGGACAATCACATAGCTTCCTCTGAGCTTCTGTCCTCAGATCTCATTGAGCGTTTGTCTTGGCCTTCTAATTAAATCATCACACCCCACTTCTTTCAGGTTAGAATGTTATCTGGGAAAGGCGTTTTCTCAATCTTAATTACACTGACTCATGTCTCTATTTTTGGAGAGTGACGTTAACTCTCCTCTACCCCCATTTCTTTGCTTATAAGTTTGGTTGGGGCCCACCTCTCTTCTGTGTCTCAGTCAGAGGGCCAGGTGAGAGGTGATTTGTCCCCCTTGGTGACTAACAAAGAGGAGAAAGTTTTCACCCTTCACCTTCAATAATAATGTATCGTCATTATTGTGGTTATGGCGCGATGCTAGTTCACCCTGGCTCTTTATTACCCCCATCCCACCCCACCCCATCTGATACATTCAGACTGTAATATGCAAAATTGCCCAGCACTTCACAGAAGTTTCTGTTTTCTCTGGGAATCCAACTTTCATGGCTTAGAATAGCTTCTCCCCTTGCAATCATCTTCCCAGTGCCTCAGGTAATCCCCATCAAGCTTGGGGCTCTTACCTAACTACTTTTCATGTGTACTCACTGGTCTGCCTGCCACTCTATCCTCTCTTCCTCCATTAGCGGCCCAGGAACAACACAATCATATCATCACCCACTCTAGTGCCCCTTCCAGGGTCCTCAGGGGAGAGCCCCACAACTTACCTGTAGATTTAGAGACCCTACCTAATCTCCACCTCCACTAGACCTCTGGTCTGTGTCTGCCTTCCATGTTTTTCTTCCCATAGGCCCTAGCTCAGGAAAAACCCTTCCTCTCAGACCCATCCTTCCATCCTCAAGGCTAGCTCCTCAAGCCCAGGTGAGCCATCATACTCTACCCAGTCTCTACTCTCTCTGCTATAAACAGGAGTTTGTAAACATTACCTCCACTCCACAGAGCCTCCAAACACCAGAGTAGACCCATCAAATAGCAGAATTCCATGAATATTCATGACATGCAGGAATCCAGGGCTCCACAGCTCCTTAGGACATCTCTAGGCAGAAAAGTGCCTTCAGCTGGGATGTAATAAAGCCCTGTTAAAGTATGCTTGTCTTGGGCTTATGCTAAAAGAAAGCCTGGTCTCCCAAAACTTCCTATTTCTATTCTTTTAAAACTGTCTTCGGTCTTCACTTGAGCATAAGTGGTGGTCTTGGCAACATATACAGCTGAATTAGACATCTGGGTGTGTTCCCAAATGTAATTCTCATGGTGTTATGATATACCCAAGAATAACAGCTTTCCTCTCCAGGCCTGACTCAAGATTTTGACCATTTACTGCAGAAATAAAAACTGCTGTTTCTGTATTGCCTGTAGCCCACAAAAAGGGCGGAAGAGAGGCCAACAAACAGACTAACCTTGTATCAGAGTGTCCTGCTTAGCCCTTCTTTTCAGTGCTGGTGAGGCCATCAAAGAGACACAGGGCAGAGACTGGGAGGCCAAGGAAATCTAAGAATATTTCATCCTTCTCAGAGCCTCATGAAAAGGGAAGCTTCAGCTCTTCCCATTCTGGAGAGGCTGAGTGTTGGGGAGCAGTGAGTTCCTAATCCCAATATACTTCCTGGGAAGTTGCTCAATGAAGGGTCACCCAGTGGAAGAAGAGCACATGCATGGCCCTTTTCTTGTCCATGGAAAGTAAAGTCTACAGGGAGCGGGAGTCACGTGACCTCTTGTACAGAGCTCTCTGTGGGCAAGCTCATAGGGAAAGCCTAAAGGTAGCCAAGCTCTCAGTCCTAGGGAGGCTGCCTAGGGTATATTTCCATTACCTTCCCTCTCTGCTGCCCTAGGGAAGATATAGAGGGATGGGGACCTCTTTACTGCCTCCTGCATCCAGAGTTCAGAGCAGGCATATCCACCCTGTCATATCCTCAGGGATAAGCACATGCCAGGACTGCCCTCCATTGCACCTAAAACCATGGTTAGTGCCCAGCTATAGCCTGGCTTGGTTTTCCCTATAACTGCATAGCTACAATAACATTTAACATACAAATTAGGCACAGACGAGATTAACAACTAATAGCAAAACTATAACAACTGTGACAATATAATTTATGAGTTTCTCATTTCTGGAATTTCTCATTTAATATTTTCAGACCAGAGTTAGCCTTAGGGAGCTGAGACCTCCATTTCTATGAGAAGCTCTTCCAAGGAGGTCAAACACAGAGATGAACTTCTTCCTAGGCCAGGGATTATTGCTGCTCCTAGACTTTGTGCACTGGCCACAGGCGTCAAGGAAATGGAGAACTGGGAGAGACACACCGGGCATGCCAACATTAAATCCGCCTGTGTCTCAGTTTTTAATTCTCTGACAGCACTGAATCAAGAAGGCTGAGGCGCTCTGCTTCAAACTCCAGAGAAACAACCCCATGCTGCTATGTTATCAGCTGCCTGGCACCTGTTTGATTTTTATTTCCTAATGCAGGAAGTTTTGGCTATAGAGACAAGGGTCTCAGCAGTTAGCTGGTGTTTCCTACAATTTAAAAATGCATGGGTTTCAACCCAGAAGAAAACACTTGAAGCTGGCCAAGTTTGATGTTGTTGACGATGGGCCCATGGTATGAGTAACAGAGACCCTGACAAAACATCAATAGTGCTGGAAAGGTTAATTTAATTCCCTTTAGAATAATGCAATTACTACTATAGACTACAGTCAATTCTTAGACTGGGCTCTAGGGTTTAATGAAATTAAAAAAAAAAAAAAAACAAAAACCTTAGGTCATAATACAATTGCTATAGCTTCTTTGACATAACTATTTCATGCACAATAATACATTAGCAGCTGCATATGGACCACTTTTGAAAAAGAAACAACTTTAAGCTCATATAAACATGCTAACTCATATAAACATGCTAACGGATGTTTGACTTTCCTTCTGGGAAGACTGACTTCTGTGTTTGTAACAGTGAAAGTACGCAGGCCACTGAATCAGAGACTGTCTAACCAGTCCTGTTTCCAAGCTCTTTAACAAACACAGCCCTGCACTATGCAGCAAAGTGTCTGTCACCAGAGGACCACACACAACTCGGTCCCTAGAACAGGACATTTTCTAAGCATTGTAGCTGTCATAGTGAGTTGAATTTCGTCAGGCTTGCTGTGGTGCTCATTTATGCGTTGGGTTGTGCTGCCAGCTCTCTAGAAGGATGGCACACACAGTGACAGACAGTGAATAAGAAGACTGTTGGCTTGGGTCACCACTAAACTATACTTTTTGCTGTTGTTTTAAAAAGACTTCCACATTTTTTAAGTGTTTCTTATGAAGCAGTACATATCATATGAGGCTGGCATCAGCCTCATGCATTTCCTGTTTTTCACATCTCTGACTCTACCCAGAAGTTACCTGGTATCATCTAGGGTTCTGTGAGCCCTCTATGGTATTTAAACAATGATAAAATCACTTGATGACATAATTCTCAGACTGTATCCCCTGACCTACTCATTAAGTGATTCATGGGTGTATTGTTCTTTAACCATAGAGAAAGGACATCAGTAAGTCAGTTAAGCCTGTTTTTGTTGAGACAAAACAGGAGACTTCAGGAGCTGAGAGAGCCTGTGGATAGGCAGCCAAAATACTAGCAATGTTAGCCTATGCCATGTTCTCACCCCATCCCTAAATATGAAAAGGAAGAATATTTTGGAAACTTGGCACATTCTCCTTCAGTCAGAGGATTTATTCTGTCTTTTCTATGTCATGACTAGGGTGACAATGAGTCTACATTTTTTTATTTAGAGCTAAGTGTGATAGCATATGTTCATAATCCCAAGAATTAATGAATCTTGAAACCAGAGGATCACTTGACCCATGAGTTTGGAATCAGTCTGAGCAACATAGTATTATCCAGTCTTTACCATTAAACAAAACTGGTTAATAAAAAATGGCTAAGTGCCCCATCCCCCATGCACATACCTCTTTTGCCCCACTATATAAACCTGGCTGGCCTGGAAGTCTTTGTCTAGACTAGGCCAGCCTCAAACTCACAGGATATGGTATTTGCCACCATATAGCTTACTGGACTATTAGCTCCCTATTTAAAATAAGCCTATTTTTCTTTCAAGCCTTTATGATTGAGGCTTGTAAAACATGAAATAGGAAAGTTGAAACATCCAAGATTCCAGGATGCATGTGGCAGAGAGGTGCAGCCTTCAGGAAAGCAGGAAGCAACAACTGTCATTGCTCCACATCTAGGGACTATTTTAGAACCTCCAGGAGACCAAAACTCACGGGGGCTCAACTTTCTTGTATGTAATGGTATAATATTTGTGTAGAGCCCACACATAACCTCCTGAGCACCCTAGATAATCTGAGCTGTTCATGATGGCCAGTGCTGTGAAAATGGTTGTTATATTTGAATTTTTTAGAGACTAGTAACAATAAAAGAAGTGTATATGTTCAGTCCAGATACAATTTTTCAAATAATTTTAATGATGATTATTTAAATCCAAGGCTTCAGAATCCAGACATACTTAGGGTGTGTACCTACAGGGCCTGAAGGCTGCCTCTGTCCCTGTGCCCACAGAGATTTTTTTTTTTTCATCTTAAATGCCTTATTTTGGAACCATTTTACATATACAGCGAAGTTGAGACAGTGCAGAACTTGTCTATACTCCTGACTCAGTTTCCCCCATTGCTAAGGTCTGATTACCATAACACATTTGTCAAAACTGGGAAACTGGACACAAGCATACACTGTTGTTAGCCAAGTGCCAGCTTCTACTCAGTGTTGGCTTTCCTTGTGCTCCAGGGTCCTGTCCAGGGTGCAGCTTGCCATCACCTGGCCTCTGTCTTCTCTGGTCTTGACAGTCCCTCAGTCTTTCCTGGTTTTTATGACCTTGACAGTCCTTGTGGCACTGGGAAGCATCCTTTCTGTTTTTGCTTCTTACTAGGGGATGACTCCACAGGGACATTCCATATAGAAAGCAGAGGGGCCCAGAAGGCTGCGTGTGAGCTTTCAAGTACTAACTATACAGGCATTTCCCATGTTCTAGTCTTTCCCATTATATTTCAGACCAGCCCCAGGATGTGAGCGTGTTCCCCGCCAGGCTGGAGTGACACTAGATAGACAGAACAAGAACCTCAGCCCACACCTCTAACTCTAATACATCCTCCATCTTGTTCCATTCCCATGCACTTTGTTTTGGTTTTTGAGTTATGAGACTGGAACCTAGGGCTTCATGCCTCCTAAGCACAGCTTGTAGCACTGAGCTAAACCCCATGCCCCAAAGAAATTCACCTGTTAACTGAAGCATGCACAAATGTGTGTGTGTGCGTGTATGTCTGTGTGTATACACACAAATAGACATATTTGTTATTTATCTTTCAGAGGTTCACATCCTCTAAAGACAGTTGTGTGTAGTTTCAGTCCCCCCAAGGGTAAGCTGCATATGGGCTTGAGCCTTGCAGGCCTCTGAGCTGTAAGTGACATAGGTGGTTACAGAAGGAAATCACCTGCTTTATGTGCAGGGCCTGATTTAGGCCTCAGTAGCCTAGACTCCCATCATGGAGTGATGTGTTCAGACCAAACGAATGGGGCGCGTCTGTCTGTGTGTGCCTGACCTGGTTCTGCAAGCAGAGCTTGGGTGAAAACATACACTGAAAGTGTGCTTTGTACCTTTTAGTTGTGGTGGGAAATCTACAGTGTGCAAATCAGTCTCCCCAGCACATTTCTAGCCTCTCCCCTGGCTCAAGGGTAAAGGCTTTCTCCTTTTCGAATGGTCCTGAATGGGGAAAACAAAGCTGTTTTGAAGCTGTGTCTGGAACCTTCTACTCTGCTCAAGATCCTGGGTCTTTTTCTTGCAGAGCTAGAGAAAGAACTTTCACGCAGACCCAAGAAGGTGTGCATCGTGAAGGTGGTGGGGACGAGGAACCTGTGGAAAAATATCGTGGTTCTATGTGTGAACTCGTAAGTCATGGGAAACACATGTAGTCAGATCCAGAGGGACCCTCCTCCCACCCTTAGATGAACTCTGATCCCAGCCTGCTCCGTGCCTACCTGTCTCTATGAAAGAGGCCCCAGAAGTGTGCCCAGATGTGGGTTTGAAGGAAGGCAGGGCTCAAAGACGCCTACCACTTCACCAAGAAGCCTTTATGAAGCCAGCACTGTTTATTGCTCTCAGCCCAGCCACCTGCCCCATGCCAGTGCCCTGCATGGTGCTAGAGCCCCTACGGCTTTGTGTATAAAGAGGCCAGGAGGCCTGGTGAGGTCCTGCACATGCCTATATCCTCAGAACAATACTTCCCTTTCTGCATTTTATGAGGGTAGCTCTGATAGTCTCCTTCATACCAGTTCTAGGGACGTTCCCAAGGTTGGGGTTCCTGGAACTCTTTAGGGACAAGGGTTGGTCCCATGGGGACTTGGCCAGGACCCCCACCCAGGCCCCAAAGGGCTGTTCTCCCTGCATGCACTTCTGTCCACCTGGCCACCAGGATACTTACCTGCTCAGAGGCCCCTGCTCTGCACAGGGCGACTGCAGTCAGTGACATGTTGCCTGAATGCAGCATAGGAACTCGGGCTTACTTAAGAGAGGCCTCTCCATGCAGATTCAGCCCTGCCTGCTGAATCTGTGATCCATGCAGTTTTATGGCCAACCCAGTTCCAAGACTAGGTGCGTACCTGGAAGTTCCTACCAGTCTTACCTCACAGCCCCATAACCTCATCCTCCCTGACTGTACTGAGTGGACCTTTGGCTAGAGTAGAGCTCATCTATGATCTCTCAGCAGGCATTCCAGGCCATCTGGGGAGGGGAGGAGTGTTGGTGTGTTTGAAAGATCTCAAACCTGTCTTTAAGGACATAAGCTAGTGTCACAACCTCCTGTTCTTCACATCTCTCCAGCTTCAACAGTATTGAAGCCAACAATACTGAGGGACCCAATTCCCTTTTGAGGTACAAAAGGTTTCACTACCCATCAACAGAGCCAAGATCTAAGCACAGTCAGATCCTACAGCACTAATCCAGCCAAGCCACACAGAGGTCAGACCCAGAGACCTCAGACCTCTCCTTCCTGCCAGCTCTAGCACCAGCCAAGATATGTCCTAGATCTGTCTGCTGGTCTACAAAGTGGATATGACCGTGTAATACTGACATGAGAGCAAATTAGTTAGCACACAGAAGGTGCTTTGTCCTATACCTGGGTACACAGAGGACCCCATGATGTTTCTTTGATGCCTCTTTGAATGTCTTTGGTGATGTTTTTCTGTCACATGTAAAATGCTTCTCTTTCTCTTGGGCATCCCCAGGAGACTAGGCAGCCCCTTATCTCAGTGCATGCTGCTCACCCTCTAAGTCTATGTGTCTTCTGCAGGCTGACAGGGTACGGGATCCACCACTGCTTTGCAAGAAGCATGATGGGCCACGAGGTGAAGGTGCCACTCCTGGAGAACTTCTACGCTGACTACTACACCATGGCTAGCATCGCACTGGCCTCCTGCCTGGCCATGTGTGTGGTAGTCAGGTTCCTTGGGCGCAGGGGAGGGCTGCTGCTCTTTATGATCCTCACCGCCCTGGCCTCACTTCTGCAGCTTGGGCTTCTCAACTGTGAGTAGGCTGGAAAAGGGAGACGAGGGAAGGATACTGGGGAAAGGGGACTGCCATACTCCCAGAGAACCTGGAAGGCATGGCGGCTTTCTGCTTCTGTAGCAAAATACCTGAGATAATCAACTTAAAGAGGGGAAAGGTTTGTTTGACTTATAGACTTGGAGTTTTCAAGTAGCCTACAGTTTGTTGATCCATTTGCACCTGTAGTAAAACAATACATTATGACAAGATTATATGGCAGACATTTAGCAACAACAGAAGAAAGGTCTGTCTCCCAGTACTGCCTTGGATAGGGACCAAGTTTTCAACATATGGCCTTTGGGAGACTTTAAAGACCCAAACTATAGTGGAAGTGTGGGTTAAGGCTTGAGAAAAATGTCCTGTGACCTGAGTGGTAATTCTGAAATTGACAGCAACAAGAACTTGCTTCAGCAAGGATGGAGTTTAAGTAGAACATCTTGGCCTCTTCCTCTCAGGACTGCTGGGTCTCCCCTCCTTCTCTGACCCCCAGGTCTGTTACCCCAAATCAGAGTCCTCTGGCTGCACTAACTCCCCAGCATGCCAAGCCTCTGTGTCCCAGTGAACAGGACTTCACTATGAGCAGACTGTTCATAAACTTATGTAAGAAGGAAAAGACATGTTTCCTTCTATGACAGTAAGAGGAAAAATATCTGGATTATTGCATGGGACACAGATTTTCTATTGATGTTCCCAAGTTTATCATTTATCAAAGTATTCTGTAAATGTTGTAAGTTACCTTAACACAAATCTAGAGTTCATTTAAGCCTCTGTATAGCTCTGTATAGTCCTCATAAACAACCACCCACCCGTGTACAAGAAAATCCCCAACCTGCCCAGAGTACAATTTGGACCACTGGTATCTTCTCATGCCCAGACCCTTCCCTCTGGGACAGGTTCAGAACACTGCTGGGAAATGTGTCCCACTGAACACCCATCCTTGGCGGAAAGCTAACCCCAGCAGCAGAGTGATACCTACCTACTGTCCCTTGCCCTACTTATCCCAACAGCCTTGCTGTAGTCCAGGTTATAGAAGATGCAGTTTCAAACATGGTGGATTTTCTAACTTAGGCATGTCCTTATGCATTCTGAACTTGCTGAGCAATAACCAAATGAACAAGTGGTGGCCTTTCTCTCTGTACCCCTGGGTAGACACTACCTAGCTGCCCTTTAAGTAAGTTTCTATACAACTTACCCAGTTAGGGCAGATACGGCAGGAAAGACTCCAGAGTATCTTTGGCAGTGAACAGAAATGCCACAGGGACTCTGGACAAAGGATGAGTAGCTGTGAGGAATAGGGTTTGGGGAAGCAGACATGTGGCCTGACAGGCCTTCTACCAGTGCCCAATGCCCCTTGGCACAGACTAAGAGTACCACTTGAATAACTTTTTATGCAAAGATGTTCCCTTTAGATCTGCTTGGGTCCTCTCAGACTGCATTGACTCCCAGACTCTTTGGCCAGTAGGCCATAGCCCTCTCTTCAAATAAAAAGGTCTTTGTTTAGTCTAGTATGAACTCTACTGCCCAGGCAGCCAGCACCAACTCGGACTTAAAAGGAAGTTTACTTAGAAACGAGTCACGTGGGAACACTCGGCAGTTGTCCCATACCTAACAAGCCTTCTCCATTTCTTCTTCAATACCCTGTGCATGTGGGCGTACTCATCCCATGATTCCAGTGATTGGCAAATACAGCCAGCATCCAGACTCAGGTGAGTCCTGAACACTTGTGATGCCTTGTCTTTTATTATGTCCACACAGCAGTCGCCACAAAGGCTCACCAATTGGTTTTCATTTCCTCTCTTTCTTCCTACTCATTGCCCTTCAAGAATTGCAGCTGAAGTTGGCCGTAGGTTGGACACTATAAGCATACATTTGTATTCTCTATTCCCATCTTGCACTAGAGAAAGCAACTCGTGTTTCCCTGGTGTTGTGCAGCTTGTCATGCATGCCCTCCCAGCCCTCTGATCCCGCACCAGTGCCATTTGCCCTTGGCCAGCAGCTAATCAGAATGAAAAGGCAGGAAGGTTGTCTGTGCCGTAGGGAGAGCCATTATCTCCTCATGACTCATGTAAGCTTGCTGCTCTCCAAGTGGGGAATCGCAGAGGTGCTGCTCCGTACCCTATGCTTCTAGCGCACCTGCCTGGCCCAAGCAAGCCTATGCCACCAGTGCCCGTGAGAGCACTTGCCTTTCATGTGACACTGAGGGAAACTGAGCTGAGCTAAGAAGTGCAGCCCTATGCATGCCAAAACACTGTGTGTCGTGCTGCCACATGCCAGCCAGGACCCAGTGCCACCTTCAGGTACAGAGATCACTGAGCCCTTTTCCTCTCTCTGGGGTCATGAATCATTCCCTTTGAGTCAGATGTGGTTTTGTACCTTTAAATCAACATTGACTCTGGATTGGGTGGGTCAACCTGAGGTTGCAGTCTGGAGTCTGGGGCCGATAGTATATCACTGTGGCAGCAGGGGCACCCCAGCCTACCTTCTGTCTGGCACAGCTTCTGGATGAGGAATTCTACAGGCTACTGTGAGCTCAGCATGCTTGGTGCCCAAGGCACCCAAAGGAGCCAACAGAAGAATGTTTAAAAGACTCCAGATTCCTCAGCCTAGAGGACTGCTCACCCAGAGGCCACTGCATGCCCAATTGTACCACAAACTGGGCACTGGGGAGGAGGGAGCTCCTGGGATGTACCAGCTTCCCTTCCCTGATCCTCACTCCAGTTTACTCCTTGCCTGGCTTCTGTTTTTCTCACTTTCCCTCCCACCTCATGTCTCCTTCTTTGGATTCTCACCCAGGGATGAGTGACAGCGTCAAGGACAAGTTCTCCATCGCATTTTCTATCGTGGGCATGTTTGCCTCCCATGCAGTGGGGAGCCTCAGTGTGTTCTTCTGTGCAGAGATCACCCCCACAGTCATAAGGTGAGTGACAGGACAGTGTGGGAGTTTTTCTCAGAACCCAAGGTTGGTCCTTGTCTAGAGAGGCCCATGTGTAAGCATTACTTCTGCCCCACCTAGGTTTCTAGACCAAGGTGTGATGACACACAGAGCATGTTGGCTGCCTGACTCACACTACCTGATGGCCAGCTTTACCTGACTCTCAGGGTCAGGTGGGAACTTAACCCTAGGTCCCATCAAGACAGTTACCAGAGGCGTGGAGACAAAACAGAGAATAGAAGAAGGGGAGAGATAAGTAGATTGCTTCCTGATCTGCAATAAAAATCAGCACTGTCCACTGAGAGACTTCGGAACAAACTATTTCAGACAAACAGGAAGATAAGTGTGCATCCCACCTGTCACCCTAGATTCTCAGGAGGCTGAAGCAGGAGGGTAGACATTCTGGACCAGCATGGCCTACACAGCAGGACCCCATCTCGGCAAAAGATGACAGCTGGGGATGTAGCAGAGTTGTTTGCCTAGCATGTGCAAAGCCTGGGTTCAATCTGAAGCACCCCCAAAACTGGATGTGGTGGTGCATGCCTGTAATCCCAGAGTTGGGAGGGGGAAGCACAAGGATGAGAAAAGTCCATGGTCAGCGTAGGCTGCATAGACAAACAAATAGAAGTTCTTTGTTTTTCTTCCTGACCTGAGAACCTGATCACTAATCCAGAATTATATCAATGACTTAGTTAAGAAACATATCAGGAGCCTGATACTTGGTGGGCATTAGGATGGGTAAGTAACACGGCACAGCCCAGACCTCCTAAGAGGTCTTAAGTGTTTGTAAACTGAGACTACTAACCCTGGGTGGTAGCTGCATGAAGCACAGCATTTGACCCCACTGGGATTGTAGGATAGTAAAAATTAAGATATTTGAGAGAGAATCACCTAACTGCACCCTCTCCCAAACACAAGTTGAACATTACTGAACCTCAAAATCAGACATCTAAACACCCCCAAAACCAACATCATTTCTGTATTTGTTTTGACATGGTAGCAAAAACTTTTTGTCAGTGGGACAAACAAAATTTGTTCATAAAATTCTGTTTTACAGAGAAAATTCTTTTAAATATTGTATAAAATGACCTTCAAGCTCCATAAGGCATATATGAGATATAAACAAATCTGTATTTAGATTGGAATCCCCTCTCCATGATCTCTCATGATGTATATACAAAAATTCCACATTCAAAGGTACAAAATTCAGAAGCCTTTTGAGTAAGAGGCCCCACCTGCACTTGCCATGTGTTACTTACTGAAGAACTTGCTTAGTGTCACACTGAGCTCCTGTTAGAATGGCATTAGCATTTCTAATGCACATACTCTTTTGAAATTCTGAGTGGGCAGTTGTTAGCCGAAACCCAGAAGCCACTATGATAACACCCTTCAGAGAACAAGACATTCCAGGTCACATGGGACTCAGAGAGACTAATTATTTTAGGCCCTCTGGTGCTGGGAGGGCTTGAGAAGCAGGTAGACAGGTCTGTGGACTTACCTCTTTGCTGACAACAGAATTTTCTCATGACCTCATTTTGACTCATTCTCTTGAATTTTTACAGTACAAGCCAAGGCTGCTGGCTATTGGTTCCTGTAATAAAATACCTAGTCATTGTATATTTAAGAAAAAGCAATTAGGTGTCTAGTAAGCCCTCTAGTTCCCCACCTTCTGCATGAGCCAAAGCCAGATGGACCAGGAATTTGTTTTGCACTTGCAATTGTGAAACACTAAATGCACTAAAGGCTAGTAGCAACTTACTCTTTCCCACCTCGTTAAATTCTCTCCTTTATAAAAGAATCCAAGAATCCAAGAAGATAATCTCCCAGCTAGAGTGTAAGTCTCCAGTGGTCCTAGGTTTTTCGTAGCTACGAGCTGCCTAAGCCTAACTCTGTATTTCTCTGGGGTACGTCTTAACTCTGGCCTCCTCATCAGTGTGCTTAGCAAGCTAGCTTGAAAGAAATGTGGTGTCCTTTTCCTGTTTGATGCAAACCTGGAAAAACTATTTGTGGATAGAAATTGAGCAAATACATCCTGAAGTTCAGCTTGCCAAGATGACAAACCAGAGAAATATTTGGCCCTGAGTGATGTTTTGTACCTGCAGAGGACAAAAGGAAATCACATCCAGTTCCTAGCCTGGCTAGAAGAGTCTCTATGAGAACCCTTCCCATTATGGTTTGTGCACCTTTTCCCTGCAAATACATCCATGCAGAGTTCCCATGTGAACCCCAGGGTAAAGATGCAACTTCCATACTACCCACTTCAGACAGAAAACTGCAAAGTAACTAAGGGTGGGGTCCATGTGCTTTCTCTTTCTTACGACAGACAGTCTTGCCTTTTTCTCATAACACTGTGTTGAAAAGAAACCTTCTGAAGTAAGAGGAGCTGTGTCTGAGATGGGGCTACTCTTGCTGTGATGAAACAAGTTGGGGAGGAAAGGATTTATATGGCTTACAATTCCACGGCACTGTTCATCATGAGAGGAAGTCGGAACAGGAACTCAAACAGGGCAGGAACCTGGAGGTAGACGCTGAAGGAGCGCTGCTTACTGGCATGTTCCCCGTAGCTCGCTCAGCCTGCTTTCTTATACAGTACAGGAGCACCAGTCCAGGGATGGCACCACCCACAATGGTGCCTACAGGCTTGCCCACAGCCTGATCTCAAGAGGATATTTACTCAATCAGGGTTCCCACCTCTCCGATGACTCTAGCTGTATCAAGCTGACATAAAACCAGCCAGCACAAGCAGCAAAGATTAGGATGGCAGCTCTGAAACTGAACATGTACAAGGATATATTCTGCACACAGATCCGTGTGGATCTATGTTGCCCTGTGGATGGTAGAGACTGGTGAACCTCGTCTCTTCAAATCTTGTTTGGACTGTCTAACAGGAGCCACTGAGCCTCAGTCCACTGTGTTTGCCACTAGCCAGGTGGCAGCTCTGAGCCTCATTTCCCAGGCTTTAGGCATTAGGTAAGTTGAAGATGGGCTAGGAAAGACAGTTTCCATCCTTCCTCCCCAGTGCGTCTCCCTGTCTTGGGCAGAAGTGACACAGGCATTCTGGGGTGATCTAAAACTAACCAATGACTTACTGTGGGGGGTCACTTTTTCTTCCCTGTTATCTGGAAGCTGGAGTTAGGAGCTCCTGGAGCCTACAGTGGCTTCCTTTCTCCACAACAACCAGACAAGGGAAGAGAATGGACAGGTGCTAGTGAGCCTGAGAAGCTGGCTTCACAGTCTGCATAATTCCTAACCATCCCCTGGAGTCCTGGTCATGGACTTACTGTCCTTGCCCCATACACTATCCCTGCTTCTCTGTCCACTAACTACTGCTCGCCTGTTGCTCAGGTGGCCCCATCCATCTACTCTAGTCTAGACAGTTTGCATCAGACTGGCCTTGAGACACTTCCCTCTGAGCAAGGTCCCCAGGTCTGTCTTCTTCCCTGATGTTGCCTCAAGACAAGGTATCACAGAGAGAAAAAGATTTGCCATCCAACCCCATGGCTTATACAAAGGTACAGCCAACCACAAATGGACACCATTTGTTTAAAAAAATGGTGCATTTGAGTGTAGCTCAATGGTACAGCATGTGCTGAGCGTGTGCACACCCTGGGTTCAATCCCTAACATTCATACCCAATAATCTATGACTATTGGACATGTATAGTCCTTTTCATTGATGCCTGTTTACATTGCATGTGCATTGTTTCAGCATTATGAATAATGGTAAATTATGTACAGAATGCAGAAAGGTTCCAAGCACTACTACAGCATTTTCTAAAAGGCACTTGGGCATCTAAAGATCTGGGGTCTTGGAAACAGTCGCCCCCCCCCCCCCCAGATACCAAGTGAGAACTGTATATATAACTCAGGAAATGGCAATTCATGTTACTGTTCGTGCCTGGATAGTTCTGGCAGTTCTTCATTTCTGAGCAAATGAGTACAACATTTGTGGATCCTTAATTTCACAGAAATGCAATAAAGAAAAGCTAAGAAATGTGAAAGAGGGAGTAAAATGTGGGGGAGGGTGTTCATGTTTATATGCAAGTTGGCAGTTAATGTTTATACCTAATGGACATCTTGCTCCTTCTAGTAGGAGGGCCATGGTTGTTTAGAGGTTGTTACCTAAAGTAAAGCTATCTATGGGTAGTAAAAATGTTATGTTTCTAAGAAACAAGGTTTTCTTTTGTCTCTGTAGAAGCCTCTTATATAGAAACATGGGCTTAGCCTGCCCTCTAGTGAACACCACAGTAACAGCATGTGCCTGTGACCTTTTGGAGGCAAATGAAGCAAGCATGAGATAGACGAACAAAAACAAAATGGCATACTCTTTTCTAAAATAATTGTCTGTAATATTATTCAATTCAAGGAATCACTGAGAGTGAAAAAGAAAAGTATTTTCATGGAAAACAACTGAAGACATAGGACTGTTTCAAACATTGCTTAACAACAGGATGCCATGCAGACATCCTAGAGTAACGTATGCACACTTAGAACCTCAGTGTTGTGTACTGCGTGGCTTCTTGATGCAATCAAGAGGCAGTATATGAAATGGCAGGGGCTGGTGGTATAGTACATAAGCTGTCTCTGTATAGCCCAGGCTGGCCTTGAATTCCCTGTCTTCAGGCCCTGGGCTCCAGAATGCTGGGATTACAGGGCAACCCATCACCTTTTTAAAGGAGGAATGCTTTATAATATGATAATGTTTTGCTATTATAGAGAATCATTTGTCACTCTAGAATATTAGGAATTGCACATCACTCTATGTGCTGCCCTTTAATAGAACTGACAGTGCAGTGGGCCTGCCTGTACCAGCAATGCTACAATCATGTAGGAATGGGCTGTGCTGTGATAGCTGTTGCAGCAGCAGCTATAATGTCCACAGGGATATGCATGTTCTATGCAATTTTCCCTGCCTAGAATGTTAAGCATCTCAGTGGATTTTTTATTAACCATATATGTGAAATACTGAATATCATATACATATATCTACATTTAAATGAGCTGTAAATTGAATATATTTTACCCAACATGATTTATTAATTATATATTACTTTGATGTCATTCACTTAGTGTCATGTGAGACTTCCCTAGGGTTGAGCAGCTTCACACACTCCCTACATGGGGGGGGGGCTATATTCTGCTTTCCTGC
The DNA here is from genome assembly GCA_033318265.1 of Phyllotis vaccarum. Taxonomy (NCBI): domain Eukaryota; kingdom Metazoa; phylum Chordata; class Mammalia; order Rodentia; family Cricetidae; genus Phyllotis; species Phyllotis vaccarum. The sequence goes on along the minus strand of JARWLC010000011.1, from coordinate 38,058,731 downwards.
ATGGCAACTCTACATGGGCAAGGGTTCCAGCCACACTTGGTGTCAGCTAAAAAAGCAAAAACAGGAAGGAAAAAAAAAAAACTGCTATCAAAGGTCCCAATCAAACAGGTCCCTGGCATCCTGCGGCTTCCCAAGGGGGCAGATTTATCAAAAATTCTGAAAGCCTATCTAGGTGTTCATATTATTCACCTGATGGATGAGCACAGGCTCATTGCTCTCTAGAAAGTGTGGTCCTTGGGCACCCAGTATTTATTGCATGCAAAATGTTAGACAGCGGATGCTCCAGGAAAGAATCCATGCCCTTAAAGGGTTTGTGGTGGCGGGACAAGGACAACAAGCCTCCGAGCAAATGTTGACAGAAGGATGCCAAGGTGGGCTAGGACTCTGCCTAGAAAAGGGCTGGTATCCAGACGCACCAAGAAAAAGTACATCTCTCCTCGGTGCGCCCCTTCTCTGGGGCAGCAGTCTGGCTTTCTCTGTGACTCCTTAGTGTTCCCTTGGGAAGAACTGTCTAATACTGAGGACACGGCAGCCTGCTTGAGAGGTCCCACAGCCAAGGCCGGGCCTTCCAGCTACAGTGCTTACCTATTTCTGCATAACAAATGATTCAAATTCTATGGCTTGTGGTCTGAGCAATGCTTAGCTGGATCCTTGTTCCAAGACCCATGAGCTGCAGTCTCCTGAGATAGGATGCTCAACAGTCATTGGCAGGATCCAGTTCTTCATGACCTGAAGAATGTTAACTGGGGGACATCTTGTTTCCTGCTATGTGTGTTCCAACAGCATAACAGCTTGCTTCATCACAGCCAGAGTCTGTGTACCCTGCTTGAGGAAGGCACAGCTCATTAGTTTTGCAGTCCTTTATTGGCAAGAAATTACTTATTTCTTCCAGCCCCTACATAAGGCAAAAGTTGGGAATACTGGAAAGTGAGAATTGTCATCTTAGGAATCTGACACAATACCCAGTGGTGCCCCAGGGTCAGCTGGCCAGCTCATACCCCATTACTGAGAGAATACTAGTGACTACAGACTGAGCAAGATTTGGGCTTGTCCTTGAACACTTCTCAAGTGGGGAAGCATGGAGACATGAACCATAAGGATATGGTCTCCTGAAAGGGAAGGCTCAGGGAGGCCTGGAGTAGCTGTGCACCTTGCTTAGCCTGGATTCCATAGAGCTCACAGGGGAGTGCCAAGGAAGCTAACTGGAACCATGTGCACCGTGTCTGGGAAGAGGTAGGACTGAGTCATGTCACTGACTTCAGCCCAGGATTGGTCTGAGAACCTTACTCTTAATAGGGCCACTGAGAGGGGCCTGAGCAGCCCTGGGTCCATGGAGAGGGAATACAGTCTCAGGGCTCTTGGGAAGAAGAGGTGAGGCTGGGCTAGCAGCTGCCTCACTCAGACTATGGGGTGATGGGTGTCTGCACTAGCTGCCTGGCTCCACAGCTGGAACAGTTTGGGAGTTAGCAGCTTTAGTGACATGTACTTTACATAAGATTTATCCATGTACACTTATCTATCACCCTCCAATCATAGATGACTTCCATCATCCCTCTAAAGAAAAATCGCATGCCCCTTTGCAGTTTCTACCCTCACTCCTGGCCCCCAGACAGTCGCTACCACTGTCTTGCTTTCTGTGTCTCTGGATCAACATTTCTGATATTTCATATCAGTGGAATCAGACAATCAGCATGATGTTTTTCATGGTATAATATCAGTATTTCATGCCTTAAGTGAGTAATATTCCATTATATATGGACATCTCACATTTTATTTATCACTCACAAGTTGATAGACATTTAGATAGTTCCCAGTGCTGTATGGCATAAATATTTGCTTGTAGATTTTTATCTGGGCATGTTTTTTACTTGTTTTATATATGGAGTTGCTAGTTATATTTTTAAAAACTGTAGGGTTTTGTTTTGTATTGTTTTTAAGAAATATGTCAACTTGTTTTCCATGCTGTCACCAGGAGGTTACCAGAGAACTCCAGCCTCTAGGTCCTGGCCAGCATGTTGCTCTGTCCTCTATTCCAGGCTTGCTCACAGGTCTGAAGTGGCCTTTTAATATGGTTTTGATTTACAATTCTCTGTTGGCAAGGATACTGCATCAGCTCAAGTGTCTCTGTCTAGATGTTTGTAGTTTGAAGTTGTGTGTGTGTGTGTGTGTGTGTGTGTGTGTGTGTGTGTGTGTTTTGAAATACCTGTTAACACCTTTTCCCCATTTTTCAAGCCAAGTTGAATTCTATGTATATTATGTACATACCTCCTTTGTCAGAGGCAGGGTCTGCAAGCCTATCTCCCAGACTGTGTGGCCTCTACTTCTTAGTTATGTGTCTTCTGAAGGGGAAAAGGCAATTTGGATTGAGTCCATCTGATCAGCTTCTATGCTGACCGAGGTCACACAGTCTTCCCCGATGTTTTCTGGGAGTCATTCATTTTGTGTGGTGTGGAGACTGCATTCTTTAGCACATGGACTGTCCTACTGCAGCAATGCTGCTGTTTGTCCCACAGTGTGTGCCTTTGAAAATCCACTGGCCATGGGTGAAGCCCGTTTCTGAGCCCACTTTCTGTGGGTTTGTCTCTTGATGTCACCCCACTGACTGGCACAGCTTCTATATTACAATGGGATCACTTAGTCTTCCCATATTCCCATCTTAAAATCCCTTCCTGACTATTCCAGGTCTTTTGCATTACCAGGTAGTTCAATATGTTTATTCTCAGCAATTGTGAAGAATCGATAGTTTGACTCAGGAAGACTTACCATCTCCACAGTATTGAGTCTTCCAATCCATTTACCTTTACCTTCTTTGGCTTTCCATCCACAATGCTATGTGGTTTTCAGCGTGCAGGCCTTGCATTTGCTTTCTCGGAAACATTTTAATTCCATTTCTGAATTTGATATTATTATATGGACATGTTGTGCTGACCTTGTATCTTAGTACTTTGTAGGGCAGTCTTTTTTTACTTGGGAGCCACTTACAGTACCAAGAAAGAAAATCATAAATTGTTCAAGAGCGGCCTCCCGGCTGAAACAGACACTTCCTTTTCTGCCATTTCCACTCTGTGGTTGAGAACAAGGTACCTTTGCTGGAGCTGTGCCTGTGTCTTGAGCATCTCCTTTGTAAGGCTTCTCCTGGAGTCTCTGTACATCCTCTCCACTGTTCTTAAGGGTGGGCAGGCAACAGTATTCCACCTGATGGAGATAAGACACTTCTGGCTGACTCGTGGGCCTGGGGCCTGGGGACCAAAACGTTTTCTGTCCTGTTACCTGGGCACTTACAGTCTCATCCCAACACTGTACCACTTCCTCAGTACCTATAAAGCACCTTTGGTTTCAGGGATGTTTTTAGGTCAAAGTAGAGAGGTTAGAGCCATGGAAGGAGAGTGTCTTAAAGTGTTGTGTGTCTGATAATTTCTCTGGGACCCTCAAGGTTCCTCACTTGGCAGAGGAATCAAGATAAATAACTCCCTCTAAAGGTGTGGCCTATCTGATCTCAAAGTTGTAGGAACTCACAGATACAGCCAAAGTGAAGGTGGCTGGGATGTCACACCTCTGGGCCAACCAGAGAGGGGTCCAGTACAGAGACTGAACTTCCTCAGTGCCTTAATCCATTTTCTCTTGTAGTAACTGAAAGTTTATAAAGAATTTAGCTTATTCAGCTATGATTCTGGAGGCCAAGAGGTCCAGTGTAGGGGGCATACATGGGGACTCTGAAGACATGGTGACCAAGCAAATATGCTAGCTCAGGCTTCTCTTTTTCATATAAAGGCCTTATAAAATTATCTTCACAGGGGCCCCAACCTCTTGACTGCATTTAATATCCATTATTCCCAAAGGCCCCGTATCTGAATTCCACCAACATTCGAATTTGAGGATTAGGTTTCTAATGCTGGAAGTGGATGCCATGAGCTTACCCTAAGAGCTCATCATGCTGCTGGTCCTCTCCACCCTACTTGGATCAAATGCTGTATGCTCCATTTAAGTCATGCCCTCTCTCCCCCTGCAGGTGTGGTGGGCTGGGACTGGTGCTGGCCAGTGCGGGCTTCGGCATGCTGACAGCACCCATTATTGAGCTGCACAACCAGAAAGGCTACTTCCTACACCACATCATCTTCGCCTGCTGCACGCTTATCTGCATCATTTGCATCCTCCTGCTGCCCGAGAGCAGGGACCAGAACCTGCCCGAGAACATCGCCAATGGGGAACACTACACACGGCAGCCGTTGCTGCCACACAAGAAGGGGGAACAGCCGCTGCTGCTTACCAACGCGGAGCTCAAGGACTACTCAGGCTTGCACGATGTGGCTGCGGTGGGTGATGGGCTGCCAGAGGGGGCCACTGCCAATGGCATGAAGTCCATGTAGCCCACTAGGCCACACCACCATTCCACCAGTCCCCTGGGGCTTGAAGGGCTGGGGAAAGTTTGCACACAGACCAGAGAGAAGACACGTGGCTGCTGACTCCACTCAATATTCAGCTGGTGTGGGGAATTCTGTCTTTCCAGACATCCGAGGAACAGGTCTGAGAAATCAGATGTTTTGGAAATAACCCTCCGAAGACTTTATTTTCTGCCATTAAATGTTTGTATTTATTTTGGTCATTTTTACGAGAAGCACTTTATTCCCTTCCCTATCACTGATCATGAAGTGGAACCTTCTTCAGGAGGGAGGCAGGGTCACTCTGAGGAAGTCCCTGTAAGTTACCAATGCAGTGGCCAGTCCCCTCCCTGGAGGCCAGACTCAGTTTCCTTCTCCACTCAAGGAGACAGAGGTCATCTGTAGACCAGGACCCTACCTCCACGCTCGCTGCCATGGACAGTTGTGCCTCTCAAATGGAGCATCCTTGGGACTACATTTTAGACAGAGGAAAATGTACATGAATTGGGTTTTTTTTTTCTATAGTCAGTATATTTTAAAGTTGGGTTTTTTCCCTTTCTGTTTGTAAGGTAGTTTCCATCCCATTTGTTGGGAAAGCAGCCCCCAAATGTCATAAGAGCCAGCTTAGTCTTTCTTTCCTTCAGGTTCATCCTTTTGTACTTGATCTGGAAGTTTTTGTGGGGAAACTTCCATACTTCACCAGAAATCCTACATGATGAGAAAGCCCCAGTTTCCTGACACTGGATTTGCTTAGTTAAGTCCACAGTAGCTGTTGTGTTGAGGTCTGAGCCGTTCGTTTCTATTAAGACACTCTCCCAGATGGAGTTCCAGCAGCAAAGGTCCCTCCTTCCCCAGTCAGCTCTGTTGCCAGCACTACTTGAAAATATGGTTCCTTTTAGAACTCCAAACAGAAAAACACCCGAAAATGATGGCTAAGGCAAATCCCAGGAGGGAGCCTTGCTCTCCCACACTTGGCCGCCACCCACATCTCCAGCACACACCATAGAGAGCTCCAGCATGGATGGCTGTCCCCCTGATGTCACAACAGTGCCCACAGCACCCGGAGGCAGCCCACCTCATGTCTTCCTCAATGGCTTCCTGCCAATCACTCACTCAGCACAAAAGGGCCCTGGGCTGGAATGCAAGTTGCACACGTGAGTCCGTGTGGCCTCCAGTCCCTTGAAAGCAGCAAGAAGTGAGAGAAAGCAATAACTCACCAAAGCTCGACTCCCATCCTGTGCCAGCCTCCCAGGATGTCCCTTATCTGTGTCCCTCACCTTGCCCCAGACAGCAGGGCACCAAGGCTGCTGAGGAACCAGCCTCTGGACCTCTTGTAGCAACTCAGGCGCCAGCCTCTCTGGGCATTGTGGCTTCTTATCAACCATCTGCCTTGCTTCTCGCCATACATCTCTACCATGTGCTCTTCCAGGGAAATCAGTCTCAGGCCTATGTAGGCAACTAAGTGACTTCTAAGCGACAGTTGGTAGAATTCCAAGGCCAGAAAACAGTTGAGTTTATCCTCTTCCAGCTCCTTGTCTGGCCTGTTTCTTACAGTCTCACCTGCTTCTCTTCCCCATTTGATAGACATCAGCAGAAGCCAGCTGCCTTGATCAAAACCTAATGACGGTAATGATGTGATATGCAGCCATGTTCCAGCAGCTGCTTGGGGACCAATGTCTAGGAAAGAAGCTGTGTGGCCAGTCCCTGATACCTGCTCCAAGGGCAGCTTACCCTCACCCTTCCTGTCACCTCCCTTTCATGCCCTGATGTTAGTACACATCCTTTTCCCTAAGCCTCTCTACATCTGTGCAGCCTTTGCGTGCCAAACTTTAAGATACCTTTCACCTTTCCCAGGGTACCTGCTACCAAGTCACCTGGCAGCAAATACTTGTTTAGTACAGAATGAAACATCCACGTAGTTGAGAGCAGTGTCCTAATGAGTGCTGCAGAAACCGCTGGGAGGTGGTGTCAAGGTACAGCACTTCCAAACTTGTTTTCAAGGTCTCCATTCACCACCTCAAATGACAATGGTAAAAACACTGGTCCAACGCAGACAATGTTAATGGCTGCAGCAATCAGAGTAAACCTATCAGGGATTAGCAGAGAAGTTGCCACTAAGACAGGGGTCAGGGGACCACCAACCAGAGGAGGGCTGACTGTTGGCAGTGTCTTGACCTTCATGTGGCAACCTCAAGGGAATGCTGAGTGATTCCGTTTCTCCTTCAGAGTATGGTTGTTAAAACACCTCATGAAAGGTAACCAAAACAGGAAAGCTTGCTTGTAGGCAAGCTTGATGTGTGGTCTGATCAAGTCAGAAAGGCAGGCCCCACACTCTGGCCTAGCTCCATAGGAAGACGGCCACAGTCCAGCTCCCTGGTACCAGTCTGTCATCCCTAAACTCAGTCCTGTGCTCCTGTGGATAGTGGCTTCTCAGGCACCGGCCCTTTCTGTTGGGCCCCTCCATCCCTGGAGAACACTAGAAGATCTGTGATTCTACTCTCTACCCATCCCTGCATCTGTTCTCATAACTTATGCACAAATGTGAACACCAAGACAGGGCTGGATCAGTTCTTCGTTTTGCTCTTTATTAAGTCAAATATTATGAAATATGTAATTATTAGCACCCAAGACGTATAGAAAAGGTTTAGATTTTTTTTGTGTGTTTTAAGACTATAATCACCTACGACTGGAAGACAGGGCTGATAAATGGGTTTGGCCACAAAGTGGAAAGCAAGCAAAACCAGACCTCGTAAAGGGAATTATCACACAGTCATGACGACTTCCCAGAGCCAAACAAGAAGTCCCTGAACTGGAAGTGCCATTCAAAGAATCTCCTGACCATTACACATCCAGTCCCTGGGTGGCTCACAGGCTGAGGGAGGCCCACACTTCAACTCTTCCTTGTTCTGAAGGACACCACCTCACTGTAATGTATTGCGTGTTTTGGAGCAGTTGGTGTGTTGTGTCTAGTGAGGAACGCTTCCATACCTCTGTCCTCTCTGCAACCCGGCCATGCGTGCTGTTACTCTAAGAGCCGCGTGACTGTACGTGTGATGGGGGCAGTACCTGTTCATAGCACAAGTTTATGTTGAGCTCTGAACTGTCATTCACAGCTGCGTGTCTGCATGGTGTCGCATCTGTTGTATCTTTGGGGGAAATTTGTATGTAAATGTACAGAAATAAAAATGTTGCCCCATGAACAGATTTCCTCTGGAATGTCTTCCCTACCTCACCTGATGGTATTCACGAAGGGCATTTAGCAACCACTGAGGGCAAGTAATAAAATCCTCCACGTTGATCAGATCTTCCCTCCTCACCACTTCCGAGGCTTCCTCTGTCAGCAGCCTTCACTTGCCCTGGGGATGGTGAGGCCTCTCATCCTGCTTTAGTCTTAGAGGGCAGTCAGAGGCTGAGATTGGATTCAACTTAAATGTTTATGTGATTCTCAAACCACCTGAGAATTCAGCACATTTAAGAGGAATTTTTTTCTCATTTGTGTTCTGCTAATCCGTGGCCTGAGGATTCCTAGAGAGGTCAAGGAATGACTATCTACACTGTGATTCTGTGAGGAAAGACTGATAATCCAAAACTCTCTTCTCTGATGTAGTATTTTTTAACAAGAAAACAATATTTCTTTAATAAAGCATTTATACCAAACTCTTCTCTCCATAGCTGATTTTGTGTTACTTACTATTCTATCCTAGAGAGCTGACCACTGGGCTTTCCACACTGCAGAAACACTGGCTGGGCCTCCACGGTTGCCATGGAAAGTATGCAGGAGGCACTAGACATTATTACTCTTAAATGCCCTTATTCCTGCCCCTGCCTGGCTGGTTTAGTGCAAAACTCTTGGCACTGTGAAAAATAATTATAGGCCCTAAACTGTCCACCTCTCAACATAAGAGGGTCCAGGGGGACCCCAAGGACTAGACAGCTCTTTAGCAATGGTGGTCTGCCTTTGTCAGTCAAAGTGTGGCTCTCAACACATGAACCTCAGGTGGAAAAAAATCACAATTAGGGCCCAAGTAGTACCCAGGAAAATGCTAAGGGTTAAAAACAGCCAAAAGGCAGACTAGGGAAAAAGGGAAAAGGTGAAAGACAGGAAGAGCAAAGGAGCCTGAGGCACTGATGTCCATAAAACAAAGTTAAAGCCAAGACTGACATCTATTCCAGCCTTTAAAGTTTGCAAAGCATTTCTACACTTACCCCAGCAAGCTAGGGATCGCTGCCATTTCTCAGCTGGAAAGAACAGCAAAGAAGAAGAAAACCCTAGACTCCACAGAGACCAAGTCTAGGAAGCTGCAGTAAGGTTCTGTAGACAGATGATTTTCTGTCTCGCCCAGCCCCCTTGGTCCTGCAGATACTTATAAAGTAATCATCCCAAGGATTAATATTCATTACAAACTGTTTGGTCTATGGCCTGGGCTTATTGCTAAGTAGCTCTTTTATCTTAAATCAACCCATCTCTATTAATCTAAGCTTTACCTGTGTCCCATTACATCTTGCTCCCCGGTGGCTCTCAGTGTCTCGAAGCCCACCTTCTGTATCTCTGCTTGGATTTCCCACCTTCCTCTATCCTGCCTTGCCATTGACCAACACAGCTTCATTTATTAACTAATGGGAGCCACACATATTCACAGTAGCATACAGAAAGACATCCCAAAGCAAGGTTCAAATGTGGCTTTAATAAGCACAAGTAAGCCAGGCAGTGGTGGCACCCACCTTTGATTCCAGCACTCAAGAGGCAGAGGCAGGTGGATCTCTGTAAGTTCAAGGCCAGCCTGTTCTACAGAGCAAGCTCTGGGATAGTCAAGGCTACACTGAGAAACCTTGCCTCAAAAAACCAAACCAAGTAAGGTGTCCAGGCAAGGCTTAGAGCACTCAGAAGAGTATTCTATCAGTTCACAAGACAGAAGCCTCTGAATCTGCCACACGAGCCTAAAGCATAGCCACTGAAAGTGTGGGACAAAGCAGCCACTGATTTAAACTATTTCAATTATACCTTCACCCCTTTCTCTAGCACTAAACGGCAAGTGTTTGTCGCCTGCCCCTTCTCTTTCTACCCAGGCCCATCAGGCCAAGCCTCTGACACCCACACTAAGAGGAGAAAGTCCAGGAAATAAACTCGTTAATGCAAAGTATCAATGCAGCCTGAGACAAAACCCAGCCTGTTTATTGAAATGTAATCTATACACAAGTTACACGCTCGCTCTTCTGTCACTCAGAACTTCTCTGGAAACATCTCCATTTCTTCCTTGATCCGGTTCTCAACGAGTAACGTGAAGTTACTGTCTGTGTTGGGGAGATTGTAGCTGACAAACACCTGCTTACTGGTCTTCCTGGCTAAAAAGAGAAAAATGTGTTGACAGCCACAACAGAAATACCTCGAGTCTGTGTTACACAATCTGCCTAGAGCTGGGATTTGGAGAAGATGTCTCAAGGGCTGGACATCCAGCCCCTCCTCAACTCTGGAGCAGTGGATTTAGTACAGGCCTTGCTGCAGCAACTGAAGCTTAGTAAAAACTGCAGTCTTTAGCCAAGTCTGACTTCTGCAGGAGAAAGATACAGGTTAGGGCCAGTAGTCAATGCTAAAATGTCCTCAGGTGACCACACACTAGTATCTGAGAACCTCTATTCTACATGGGGCTTTTGGCTTCAAAGGTTTGTGGATTTTGTTATTTCAAAAACATTAAAATACTGAAGGTCTCTATCACTACTTCCCACCTCTATCATTTTCCACTCTCCTTCTAGGAGTAATGTTTATGCGTATACATATTTATATACATATGCATGCATGTGCATTTTCTAAAACCAAACTGATGGAACTGCACAAATGAAGCTCAACTACATGCCTAGAATCTGGAAGGCAATACCCTGAGCAGAAACAGGCAGCAAGCTCAAGCCAGTGTTTCATTCAGCAATGCCTGACCTTGTCCCTGGGCCTTAACCATGCCCAGAGCACAGGCAGAAACTGCTTTTCACCTATCAAAACACCAATCCTTCCCTCTAGTCCAGTGACCTCACCCTCCTCTCCAGAAAAGCAGACAGTAAAGCTGGGGTACCCATAATACTATGACTAAAGCCTACAGTAGAATACACTAACTTCAGGGTCTCCTCCTGCATGCAAAGCTATAATGCAATGCTCCCATGGCCACTGAGAACCCTGTCTGTTTTCATCTTCCATAGAAGATGTTACTACAAGCAACCTCTATCTTTCCTATATGTTCCTGATACCTGTCTATGCCCAAGAAACCAGTCAGCCTGGGACTTTGCTCAGTCCCTAGTCTGAGCACTGTGCGGCACCAGACCTTTTAAAGATGCCAGCAGATACATGCCAGGTTATCAAGTTACTTTGCACAAAATCTGGTATTAGGCCTCTATCTCATAGATATTCTTGAGCAAACTCTGTATTTTTTTGGTATAAAATCATTGGTGGCATACACTAGGTAGGATGCAAATGCAGGAGAATCAGAAATTTGAGGCCAGCCTGGGTTGCATCTTAGGGTCTGGAGAGACTGCTCAGCCCCTAAGAACAAATATTGTTCCTACAGAGGAATGAAATTTAGTTCCTAGTACCCGTGTCACAACCATGGCTCACAACTACCTGTAAATCCAGCTTCAGAGGATTCAACACTCTCCTCTGGTCTTCATGGCCACTGCACTCACATGCACAAACCCATACTCAGACATATACATTAAAAATATAATCTTTAATTTAAAAAAAAAAAAACCTTTTATTCATGGTATGCCAGGCAAATTTTTGCTGCCCTTCTCTACTAGGGACTGTCATTGCAACTCAACCCAGCATCCTGTCCCCATATATATGGATACTTTCTTCAACTCTAAGCGGACATGAGCACACGAAAATCTGCTTGATGTGTGTTAGCACTTCTGTGTTTAAAAATTTACAAGGAAGCACTTAGAAGCAGAGGAGCATCAGGTCTCCACTGTTTTTCACATGATTCACAGGGGAGAAAATTAAACACGGAAAGGGAAGGGGGCATAAACTGGAAGCCTTGGTAGAGGCTCAGCAGAAATTCTTTCCTATAAACTCAGAATTACTTTCTAATAAAAGCTTTCCAAAATAGCTCACACATCAGGTCTGTTTCCAGGGTAGAACTCTGAAAGTTCCCGTGACCTCTATTCTCTCTGGTCTCTAACCATAGGCTAGTGTGGAGCCTGCTTAACTTGGTGGTATCCCTCCTAGGCTATGTGTTAGTTGCTCATGTAGGTGACTGAAAGTGACCTACTTGTCAAGATGATAAAATTTTCTTTGTACAACTCCAAACACAACTGATGTATGAGTTTCTCAAAACTAGTGATTGGGCTCTTTCCCAATACATCCTCTTGGCTAGGATTCATGGGGACCCTGGGATCACCGGGCTCAGACAAGACTTGGGATACTGGAAACCACAAACACTGAACCATTGATTAGGGTACCCTGTGCATACCAGCCATGGGCAACTGGGGCTAAAGATCATAAAACAGAAGTTATTCTTACCTGAATCACCTGAACATTAGTAGGAAAATAAATAAATAAAAATAAAAGGCACGTGAGAAGAATAGAGAGGCTTCAAATTTCATGCTTTTGGGTAAACACCAACTCTATTCTGCATTCACTTCATCAAGCTCTGACTGTCACACTAAGCCTGAGAAACAGTCCTTCATGTCACAGGCTCCACAAAAAGTGCCGGGAGGCCCAGGGAGCCACCCTGAGCAGCTGCCCTGGACAGGATTCATTGTCTCCTATAAGGAGATAATACACTCCTAAAAAGAAAACAAATCAGCTCATGGATTCAAATGGGGAGCCAAAAAGGATGTGAGTTTCCAAAAGTACCCTGGGATCATGATGCTGAGACAGTTGTCACAGTTGTATGTAAATGTGTCCCATAAAAAGGCTCAAAGGTCAGAAGTCTGCTTCAAACAGTAATGAGGTAGTTGACCCTAATATGAAAAGTCTTTACTTCTAAGGTCATTTTCTCTAGGACATAAAACAGTGGGTCACATCTAGCTAGTTACAAACAGTGGCTGTGGGTACGTACCTAAGCGCTGGGCAAGGCCAGAGGAGGTTGTGTCAGATGTGTCGCCAAAAAGGGAGGTGCACACAGGGATGGGATCCTAAAAAGAAAAAAAAAAAAAAAAAGATTTTACTGTGGCTTTTCCTCAACCAGGCAGCTTTGGGTTCCACACAACATGTCAGGGCAAGAAGAGGGCATACAAATGTCCCCAAGGGCTGGCATTTGTCAACAGCCAAAAGCCACATGACCCCAACACAGAAGAGGTAGTAAAATTAGGGCAAATAGAAGCCACCTGTACTGGGACCCATGTAGTCAGTTGTTTATATATTATATGAGATTTCACATAAAGGGATTATTTCTGTGTTACAAACTCCAAAGTGTACTGAAGGACAGTCCAACCAGAAGGGAAGCAAATGAACTCACTAAGGACACAGTAAGACATGTGACCAGAGTCTTGGTGCCTGGTCCAGCTCCTCACTGAGAAGCAAGTCCTTTCCTTCCTCAGGAAAGTCTATGAGAGCACAGCTCTCATTCCCTGGAGGTGTATGAGGACTTCTGGAGATTAGTAAGTGACCTAGGACTTCAAAAAGACACCAAGTATCAGTATCCAAACAACAAAAGTAAAGCCTGGTATGAAATGGGTGACCAATCTTGTTTTGGCTAAAAACCAATAAAATGCAGCACAGTAGTATGTTTGTGTAGCATACACAAGGCCTGGGATTGTGGCATCTTGACAACTAGGAAGGTCAGTATCTAGCACCAATAATAATAAGAAGAAGAAAAGGAAGGAAGGAGGGAGGGAGGGAGGGAGGGAAGGAGGGAGGGAGGGAGGGAGGGAGGAAGAAGGGAGGGAGGGAGGGAGGAAGGAAGAAGGGAGGGAGGGAAGGAGGGAGGAAGGAAGGAAGGAAGAAGGGAGGAAGGAAGGAAGAAAGGAGGAAGAAAGGAGGGAGGGAGGAAGAAGGGAGGGAGAAAGGGAGGGAGGGAGGGAGGAAGGGAGGGAGGGAAGAAGGGAGGGAGGGAGGAAGGAAGGAAGAAGGGAGGGAGAGAGGGAGGAAGGGAAGGAGGGAGGGAGGGAGGGAGGGAGGGAGGGGAGGGAGATAAAAAGCTTGTTTGTAAAGGAAAAAGCCCACTCAGTAGCTTGCTCTGGGGTTTGGCACACACTAGCCACACTATCCAAGTGGAGACAGCTGAAGTCATCAAACATTTCCTAAGGGCTTAAAGTCACTTTCAGAATTTCTTGAGGTTCACATAAAATAAGATTTAAAATTTAAAGAACGGCAGGAAATCAATGAATTCATTTCTGATTTTTTTTTTTTTTTTGCTGAAAAAGATACAGAAGTATAATCGTAAACCTGTTGTTTACAGACTCTGGGTTCAACATTTGGCTTAAATAAAACAGTATTTAAACAACAACAGTAAACCTTAAAATACAACAGTAAACCTACCTTACCAGCTGGCTTTGTTGCGCCAAAAATAAAATGTTAAACCCCATCTTGTTACTGTTCTTGACATAGTTCATTACTTTCAAACAGGACATTGGCCTTTCCTTAGACACATGCTCAAGGTCACATTTACTAAGGGGGGAGCCCCTCCTTTGACTCCCTACCATAGTTGGGAATACCTTACATGCCAGGCCAGCCATGCTCAGCTGCTAGGTTCAGCATCATCCTCTCTGGGTAGAACCCCTGCCCCCCCCCTCCCCCGGCTGCTGTCAAGACAGGCCAGCAAGACAAGCAGCTTCATCCTGTGATTTCTGTTCTCCATTGTTGGTTGTGACCATACAAGTTTAGGGGGAAGTGGAGACAGACAGGCAGACACACACACACACCACCCCCACTTTGGCACTGTCTTCCATGGACCAGCACATCTTTTGTAGGAATGACCAGGTAGTAAAAAGTTTAGGTTTCAGTGGCCACAAGCCCTCTAGTAGAACTTTTCAGCCCTTCCATCAAAGCACAAAAGTTGCCATAGTGTCTACCTGCTTAAACAGATGTGGCCATGTTCTAGTAAGACTTGATTACTGCCTGACTGACTACAATTTAGGACTCTCTGAAGAAGTCACAACCATTCTCCAAATGACTTAATGAGCACCAGATACAACCATCTCCTTGGAACACCAGAACTTCAGAGGAGGCCAGCATTGCAGGAGTGACCAATGCCTTAGGATCATATTCTGAGTTCACCTAGAAGGGTCTTTAGCAGAAGAGTGGCAATGTCAGATCTGTCTTTTTTTTGTTTTTATTTTTGCCCGTGTTTATAATGTGCATGCATGTTCCTAAATGCAAACGCATATGTATGCAGGTACAAATGCATGTGCACACCCACACTCACACACAAGCTCATACCAGAGCCCTTCATCCAATGAGTGGTATGTACAACAGGGAGATAAAGACTGGGGCTTCCACTCAGTGCTGGAGCATTTGCATGGCAGGGCAACCTAGAGCAGAGCCCTCTCAGAAGAGATACAGATACACAGGGCAAAGGCAGCCACGTGATGTGGTAAGGAAGACTACAGCGTGGCATCTAACAGCCAAAGGCTAACAAGCCACCTGAACCTGAGGGCCCCCTGTTATGGTTTTGCCTTTTTTCTCCAGGCTTTGGTCTTGAGATCTCCAGAACATAGAAAACAAATCAGAGCTTTATTCCACCCAGTTTGTGGCATTTTGTCAGAACAGCCCTAGGAAAGGCATGCAGACAGCAAGGGGAAGCAAAGAGAGATTTTAGCTTTGGGTGACAGACTTAAAAGCTTATATTTTCACTGACAGAGGTGCCCAGGGTTTAATGATTCTGGATACATGAATTATGAGAGAAGGAAGGGCCAAGGACAGCCAGTGAGCACTCAGAATAGGTGGAGTTGCCAATACAGAGCTGAAGGAAGGGCTGTGGGACCAGCAGTGCAGGAGAAAGGCTTGTCTTGAGTTTGTCCCGACTGAGCTCCAGTTCAGAAGTTTTCTAAACCCAATGTAAATTTTAAACATCTAAAACACAAATTCTAGTTTAATGAAACCTTAGAGCCAGATATTGGGGGAAAGCTGGAAAATCAACAAAACAGACCACAGTTAATTCTCACCCAGCCAACTTCTCAGGCCAAACAGGGTAAGAGCCCTCCCACCTGGCTGGCTACTTCTACAGAATCCCTCAATGTCTTGACGCCTGCCTTAAATATCTTCTCCCAGTTGCTTCACTTCAAAGTTCAATTCTGTATCATAATCCTAGACTTGGGATTAAAAGTGTGCGCTACCACTGTTTGGCAGATGGGCCTTGCTTGAACTCACAGAAATACAGAAAGATGGTCTCCTGATTAAAGGCGTAGGTCACCACTCAGTCATTCCCTTGCAGGGATTAAAGACATGAGTCACCCCTCTCTGACCCTCATGGCCTGACTGTGGGTGATTCTGCTCTGATATTCCCGGCTGATTCTATTTAATATAAAATATATCACCACAAACGTCAATGTGGCAAACAATAACAGCAAAAAACCTAACCAAACAAAAAAAACTGGCTAACAGCACACACACACCTCAGGGTGCTCATGCAAGCAGAGAAAAATTGCTGATGGGTTCAGGGCTAGGCTGACTGACTCCAGGGTTCACCAAAAGCAGGCTTAAGGGGCTCCAGCCTGAGGTAGCCACTCAAGAATCAAGAATCCCTCTCAGGGCTACACGTGATCTTTCCCGTTCTACACACCCACTTGCCATCCTCCACTCCAACCCTCCCCCTTGTAGGCCCCGCCCCCATCCCCACCAAGTTCCTGGCCCACCCCCTTCCTGCGCAGGCCCCGCCCACACTCACGTAGCGGCTGCACATGGCCACGGCGAGGTTGCGTAGATGCGGCGTTGCCCCCACCCACAGGAAGAGCGAGTCTGTCAGCCGCATGACGTGGAAGTGGACGAGCTGCTCCCACAGCCTCGCGCTGAAGTTGTGAAGGGACACGTCTGCGCCCGCGGCGGCCTGCTTCTCCATCCCGCCCGCCACTCGGGCCACTGCACGGCACGGAGAGCAGGCTGGTGCCGGCGGCCAGACCAGAGAGAGCGAGCGCCGAGAGGCCCAATGCGCTTTCACTTTCAGATGCGCGCGTCGGGGTGGGGCGGGGCGAGCAGGGGGCGGGGCCTAGGAGATTTCCTGGGCCTGCTCCAGCCCAGTACCTTCCGCAAGGTATGTCTGGGAGAAAACCTAGCTGGCCTAAGAATCTGACAGTGACCTCCAGGGACCCTCCGAGCTCCCCTTGTCCTTTGCCCTCTCCCCAGGAGGACATGTTAGTGGGCGGAAGCCAACCTCAGCGTCTTCCGTTGCCCACATTCTAGCAGCCTCCCACTCCCTCTCCTGGCTGTCTCTGCAGCAAGCCTTTTACATAGATATCCCTACTTAATAGCAAGGATCCTGGGAGAAAGCTTTAAAAGGGAACTGCGTAGAGCAGGGGGGAAGGACAGGCTCCAGGTGCCATCACGTAAAATGCGAGCCTTGAGCTAACCTTTTAACTTCTTCCCTGACTTGTGCTCCTAAGACTGCCGCCCACCACTCACTAACCGTCCATTCACCATGAAGTTCTCACCGTAACTCAGCCAATGCAGATACCATGCTCCTGAATCTCCCAACACTGCAAACTACAAATTTTTCTCTGTATAAAATTAATTGCCCATATTTCAAATGTACAAATTAGGAAATGGGAAGCTTGGAGAAAGGGAATGGGGATAGATGTGACCAAGATACATTATATACATGAAATTTTCAAAAACATAAAACATGCAAATTGAAGTTTTAACATCTGTAGAACCCATGAAACCACCATCAAAATCAAAATAACAAATTTAGTAATCCTGTCAAATCCATTGCCCTCATCACACTGCTATAGGTTACTGTGCATGTTCTAGAGTTTTATATAGATAAGATTACACCATATATTCGACTTTTCTCTTGCATCTTTAATACATTATTTTGAGACACTTCCACATTATATGTACCAGCGCTTTACTTTCTATTATTGAACTGTGTTCTATTGCATGGATACCACCATTTGTTTATTCACTCACAGGTTGATGTTCATATGGGTTATTTACGTTGTTTTTCTTGATTTTACAGTAAAACTGACACATATGCATACCACTAAGCCTCTGTGTGCTTTCATTTCTCAGAGATAAAATCAAGGAGTAAAATGGCTGTTTCCTACAGCTGTACATTTGCATCTTTTAAGAATCTGCCAATTCATTTCTCCATGTTCCTACATCCCCATCAACGTTGTCTGAGAACTTTGAATTCATTATCATGTGCTCGTCAAGTAGCAACCACAAGATATCCAAGAGGCTTCTCTGTGTGGGTCCAGTGATAATGGTGTGCCAGAAGCCTTGAACCAGATCAACGTCGTAGCAATGAACATTTTGTGGGTGGGGCTGATTGGGAGGGGGAAAATGGTATACTGAAATGACACACCACAGCATCCAGAGCCTCTAGGATAAATGAAGAGGTGCTGGAAAGATGGGGGTCAAAATGAGGGGTTTGGTTTTTGTTTTGTTTTAATTGCTTTGGGGGGAGGGTTTCTTTGAGGGGTGCTACAAGTGTGGGGGAGGATATAAAGGGACTGGGAGGTGAGTGGGATTGGGGTTCATGATGTGAAATTCCCAAAGAATCATCAAATAATTATAAAACAAAACCTGGGGCTGAATGTAGGCACGGTGACATATACCTTTAATCACAGCACAAGCAAAGCTGGTGGATCTCTATGAGTTTCTAGGCCAGCCAAGCCTACATAGTTACTTAGTGGGACTCTGCCTCAAAAAGGGAAGTGAGCAGAGGAAGAAAGAGGAGAAAGAGAAAACATAAAAGAGTTGACTAAATGCCTTACAAAGAGAGACATGATGATAAGCCTCTATTCAGTCCACTCTGTAAACCCTATGGAGATGGTGCTCTAATTTTCGATGGGCCTCCATCCCAGTAAGCCTATTGTCATTTGAATAAGCCCTCAGAAGCTCATTTCTTTGAATGCTTGGTCCTCAGTTGGTGGAACTGTTTGGGAAGGATTAGGAGGTGTGGCTTGTTGGAGGAGGTGTGTCACTGCAGTTGGGCTCTGAGGTTTCCTGGTGTGCTCTCAACATCTGCAGTCCAAGATTTGAAGTCTCTGTTGATGTACTAGCCACCTGTTACCTACCTGAGACATTTGCACACTGTGTATTGCTGTGATTGGTCTAATAAAAGGCTGAGTGGCCAATAACTAGGCCGAAGGTGTAGGCAGAATTTCCATGGAGAGAAATGAAGAGGAGGAGAAATCCACCAAGAACAGTGCAAAGACAGAAAAAGGGAGCAACAGAAGGAATAATCTGATTAAAGTGCACTGGATGCATGTATGGAAATAGCATAATGAAACTCCTGTGTCTTGTGGGGATCTAGCAGAGTCACTGTACACAGGTAAACATTAGAACAGAATAGTTTTTTTCTTGAAGTACTTTGACCTTGAAGAAATCATGGTAGAAATCAGTGATTCTTTTCTGTGATTTTTAGAGTTATTTTTCTGAAGCAGCCTGATAGCCTTTGTGTGACATTAGCCACAGGACAGTCCTGGCACACCTGGATAGCTTGAATTATTGGGCACTGCAAGGAGTCCACAATACAGACTAAAGTGGCAGATGTGATGCTTTCCTTCAGAAAAACATATAGATCAGATAAGGAACTTTGATATGAAGAATTTGTTTATCTATAATCAACTTTATGTAACCATCAATAAATATGCCTTTGAAAGGCTGTTCAAGGTTGAGTCCATTAGAGGCTGTATCTATCTGCCTGCTGCCACACAGGCCTAAAATTTGTCTTGGAATGACCTCTTCTTGTGACTGACCCACACAACATAGAACACCCAACACTTGTGCAAATAATATGTGCCAGTAAAAAATATCCCAAAATGTGATAAAGGTTTCTGGCCTGGGTCTAACCCCAAGGACCTGCCTGCAGCCTCACTGCCAGTTAGCCCCCCAAAACGACTCAGACACTTATATTAATTACATGCTGTTCAACCTATGACTAGTGCTTTTTGCTAGCTAGCTCTTGCATCTTAACCCATTTCCATTCACCTGTCTTGACACGTGGCCCATTGCTTACCTATTTCTTTACATCTTGCTTCTTGGGTGGCTGGATCACGTCTCTCCTGACTGTCCTCTTTCTCCCTTTATCTATGCTCAGATTTCCTGCCTGCTTCTAAGATGCTGCCATACGTTGAAACAGTTCCTTTACTATCCAATGACATTCACAGCATACAGAAAGACATTCCACATGACCAAAATTTGAAGGGTGCAGTCATAGGAGAGGCTCAATGGATAAAGTACTTGCTGTGCAAGCCTGAGGACCTGAGTTCAGATCCCCAGAACCCACATAAGAGCCAAGGTTGCATGGCAGCCTGCTGTGGGACTTGTGTGCTCTTGTACACTGTAAACATTTGTCACTCCTTATAGATGTTATGCCACCAATGGAAATTCTCATGAATCAGAGAAAGTGAGAATGGAACAGTCACTGTCACTCACAACAGTCCATTTAGAGGACTGGACCTTCCAAAACTTCACAAGTAGACACAGGCCCAGAATCCTGCTTCCATCCGGGAACGCTGCAGGAGACATTCAGCAAGTACCTATGGCTGTGTCTGAGCATCTGGACTCTGCATTAGTTACTTTGCTCGTTGCTGTAACAAGATGCCTGGCAAAGAAACTTAAGGCTTTACCCTCAGTCACAGTTGGAGGGTCCAGGCCATCCTGGAGGGGAAGGGTTAGTGTGAGGCAGCTGGTCAGAGTTAGGGAACAGAGATGAATGCAGACACTCTGCTCACTGTCTCTCTTTTTTTATCTCTATTCCATAGACTCCCAGCCCATGAGTTGGCGCTGTCCACATCCAGGATCGCGCTTCCCTTCCTAGCTAAATGTCTCTAGAATAGCCCTAGTAGAAGCTCCAAGAGATGTGTTTCTGGCGTGTTTCTAATCCATTGAAACTGACAACAAAGATCAATGTTTTGTCAAGAAAGCCTAGCAGGTCCGGAACAGTCACCATCGGGCAGCACAAGATTCACCCTGACCACCAGGAGACAGGCTGTTGGTACCCAAGATAGGGGAAGGAAGAAAATGTCATGCATCCACTCCTGACACCCAAGATTCTCTTGCCCAGTCACTGAGGTAAATGGAAAAAACTGCAATCTGGCCAAAGATGGGCAGATCTCCTTCAAGGCAGCAATCCTTGCCCAGCTGGTGCATATGAGGTCTTCCAAGGTCATGCCCTGTGAGGATGACTTCAGCTATCAAGCCTGGCTAGCTGTAAGGTCTTCCCATGGAATAAAGACCCAGCCCTGTGGGTCTGCTTCAGTCAATAGCTTCGTCAGCCCAGAACTCCACAGCTGTATCTAAGGTGTTAGAATCTACAGTACAGCCTTTCTCCTTCTGTACAATCTTTCCCTCCCTGTCAAGAGTAATACCTAATAAATACAGTAACTATTCGGGCTGAACTATCTCTGCAGACTGCTTCTGAAGACCCCAAGCTAGAGCTAGCTGCCTCCATCACTTGTCCTTGATACTGGAATCTCAGGTTTGTCTCTCGTGGCTTTATTGAAAGAAAACTCAGAGATAAAAAGCAATAAAGGAAATAATTCTTATTTATAGTCTTGGGCAGAATTGAGGAGAGAAAAGTTCTTAGTTTCTCTCCACGTTTCCTGAAACAGGATTATAATTTTTTTTCTTTTAGAAAAGATTAAACAAAATCCAGGAAATGTGCATTTGTAAGTGAACAGAGGTAAATTCTTAGAAGGTAAGGTTAAAGAGAATTGTTCTCCGAACACCAAGCCCTCAGGGCATGTTCATGCCTGAAGGAGGATGTCCTGGAGAAATGTGAATTTTCTAGAGTTTAATCTTTGAGAGTCTCCATGCATTCTGATCTGGTTTCATGTCATTTAGTCATCTGCTAGTCTCCGATGTGTGGATACACAGCCTGTTGTTCTTTAGGCCACACACTTACACAGTTGCCTGCTGGCCATCTCGACCTGGCTGGGGCATAGTACTGTTCCCCTCAGGGTGTCCATCCCCATTAGCATGTCCCCTTCTCTCTGTCCAGCCTGGGCCTGCTCACCTCACTGTCTTCCCTGAAGTGGTGAACACAACACCACTCACTCTGGTCTCAGCCATGAATTTAGCAATCTCCTTTCTTACTGCAAAGAGCAAGGCTGCTCCCTCCCCCACCTCCACCCCTACTCTGCACTCCAGGCCTTGCTGTTTGTACTGCCCTGGTGTGAATTCACCCATCTCCAGCCTGGGCTGCTGCTGTGACCCCTTATCTCTTCTTCCACTGGCTCCCAATTTGTATTATCCCCAGAGAGATCTGTGCTTATTCCACCAATAAAAAATTCTGCCATGTTTAGCCTCAATGTCTTTGTGGACACGCAAGCACCACTCACCCATCAACTGTTTACTTTATGCTGCAGGGGGGGGGGTGCCAGACCCCCACTTCACATTGCCTGTGTACCACTGCACATGTGGGCAACCCACTTGCCTGAGAAACTGTATGTGCTGAAATTAGCAGTCCCCCACTTGCCTGAGAAACTGTATGTGCTGAAATTAGCAGTCCCCTCACAGAGAAACCTTCCTAGACACCAGGCAGGCTGACTGACGTTGTTTTCCATCCTCCATCCCCACCCCCTACCACAGCTCTGTAGTGTAATGTAATGCCTGTTTGCGTGGCCATCCTTGCTTTTCAGAGAGCTTCTAAGGACAAGAACAGAGTCTTTCACAGTGCTCTGTACAACCTGAGACATAGTTGGTAACAGGCAAAGGTAGATTGTGAAGTGTCTTGGATTCTGTTTCCTCCACTAATTAACATAATCTCTGGATTCTAGGTTTGTTATCTTAACTGCAGATTGAGATATTTGGTTCCGGCGATCTCTAAGTGCCTTCCAGGCAAGCTCAGGTAAGAAGGTAAACCGTTAACAAGAGCCTCACACAGAAGGGTGTAACGCTAAGAAGCGCCACTAGGTGGCAGGTGGGAAGGAAGCGCTCTACTTTGCAGTGTGGCTTTTGCTTTCAAAAATTCTGCAGCGGCTGTCCTTGGGAGCCTGTTCTTAACTGGGAAGTACCTTCTGGGAGTCTTCCCCAGGCTGACAACTGTAAAACAGGTCAATGAAGCAAACAGGAGTAGACCACAACCTCCATCTGCAAAAGCACGCAGCAGGAGCCCAAGAAGGCCAGCAAGACGGAGTGGCTGATAGTGAGAACGTTTCTTTCTGCTACCACCACAAGCCTCTAGAGAGGATTTCATAGAATCATAAGACTTCTTTTTGTTTTGTTCTGTTTGTTTAATCTCCGGGCTGGAGATAAAACCTAGGGCTTTGTGCTGTGCCTCTGAGCTACATCTACTGCCCCAGTCGGGGGATTTTAATGGAGAATAAGAACATTGCTCTGTGGGACTGGAGAGATGGCTGATGTTCAAGGCCCTGGGTTCGATCCCCAGTACTAGAGGGGAGGGGGGAGAAAGGGAAAGAAAGGGAGGAGGAGAGGGGGAGATTGTGAAAATGATTCCCGGGTCCTTCTAAGTGTGGAAACAGATGCTACCTGCAGGTGGCGCTGTCTCCTGGGATATTCATGGGGCACTTAAGGATTCATAAGAACTGATACTGACAGCACCCTGGAGCTGCTTGCGAACAAGATCCTTGGGATTTTAGCCAGACTCAAACTCAAACCCAAACTTAGTTAAAAACCATGATAGGTAAGGTAATCATGTTTATAATACATTTTGATCCTGCTGTATCAATGATACAAGAATGAAGACTTGATACGAGAGATTGAATTTTTAGTTTATGCTGCATATCTCTCTTGCTATAGGACAAGAACTCTCTTGGAACTCTAGCTGATGAACCCCCCTGCCACCACAGGTCACAGCAGCAGAGATGAACACCAAGTGATGGCTCTCAATGTTTTTTTGTTCTGACCTAAAAATGACACATCACATTTCCTCATACCCTACTAGTTAGTACCCTGCTGTTGTCTTCTTGCCCTGTGGGAAGAGGGCTAAAGCAGGGGGATGGACGAAATGTTTGTAACGTAGCACTGTACCTGCCACAGTGACAGCACTGTGACAGGGGCTGGGGGTTTAGATCGGTGTTAGCATGTGGCTTGCACAGGGCCCTGAATTCAATCCAGCACTAAGGAAAAAAAAAAAAAAATCTAATTGAGAGTCACTACATTTACCAGCCAAAGCATCTTCAGACTGGGGGCCTGCAGCCAAAGCCGTGTTCACCCTCCCAATTGACCAGTCTATTCTATTTTAAGGTTTGTTCTATTTAAAAAACAAAACAAAACAAAAAAAACAAAAAACAAAAAAAAAACAAACAAAAAAAAAAACCCAGAACAAAAACGGGTTTCTCTGTGTAGCCCCGGCTACCCTGGCACACCTCAAATTCAGAGATCTGCCTGCCTCTGCCTCCTAAGTGCTGGGATTAAAGGCATGCAGCACCGCCTGGCATCTTGTTCTAATCTTTAAAGTGTATGGTAACCTCTTCCTGTCACTAAGTCCCCAAAGCCTGCTACAGCAAATCCAGAATGTCTCCTTCTGGCCTTGCTACTGTAAATGATGGGACCGTGCTCCAGCCTGAAAGTGCCATTAAGAAGCGCTCCCACCTCCTCTCACCTTGTTAAGAATATCACATGAGCAGTTGTGAGCTCTCTCTCTCTCTCTCTCTCTCTCTCTCTCTCTCTCTCTCTCTCTCTCTCTCTCTCTCTCTCTCTCTCCATTCCTGCCTCTTAGCAAACCATTCCAATAGTTCTGGCACAGTGATTACTTTTCTCAAATTAAGGAAAAATATCTTTCCTTGACTCAGCTTCAAGTTATAAGAACTCCCTAATGTCCTCTTATTTGAATAAAACTCAGTCATGAAGTGAGAACCAGCCACAAGGGCAAAGGGAGCCCAAAAGCTAAGGAAGGGGCACAGCATGCAATCTGTTAAGTCCTTATACACAGTGACATGTCTCAGGATCAGCAAGACAGAATAGTCACACTCTAAGGCAGGAATGGGGTATAGTCTTATTAGATGAAGGGAACTATGGCTGGCCACAAGTTCCTGGCTTTTCTCAAAAACTATTAACATGTCAAACATCAGATTAAGAGGCAGTCCATCAACAGTGAGTTTTAACTGCTCTGTTTATGCATAGCATGTGGAATGAACTCCAGGGTCACCTGGCGGGCAAGACAGCACTCACAACCACCACAGTGAGTCAAATCAAGCTGGTTCCTACCTTGCCACAGCAACTTCTTGAAAAAGCGATTTATAAGTTTCCCTCCTTCCCTCCCATCTTCATTGGGTTTTAATTTTGTTTTGTTTATTTATGTGTATGTGTGTGTGTGTGTGTGTGTGTGTGTGTGTGTGTGTGTGAGAGAGAGAGAGAGAGAGAGAGAGAGAGAGAGAGAGAGAGACTCTGTGTTGCCCTGCTTGTCCTGTCTCTCACAATGTAGACCAGTCTGACCTTAAACTCACAGAGATCTGCCTGCCTCTGCCTCCTCAGTAGTGGGACTAAAGGTGTGTTTCACCATGCCCTGCCTCTTTATTGTGTTTGTTTGGTTGGTTGGTTTTGTTGACACAGGGTCTCTCTACATAGCCCAAGCTAGCTTGGAAAGTGAGATTGTCCTGCCTCAGCCTCCTCAGTACTGTGGTCGCAGGCCTGTGTCACTGTGCCCAGCTCTTCTTTCTTGATTTTATGCCTTCACACTGAGTTTCCCCTGCCAAACGCATCACAACCTTCCAGGTGCCAAGCCTGGGACCACGCCTCAGCCCTTCCCTCTGGACACCGATGGCCAGGACACTGCTCTGTCCTGCTGCCCTTGTCCCTCCTGGTCCTCCTCTTAGGTTCGCAGTCTGGTTCTTTATCACAGTCCTGCCTCTGCTTTAGAGGCCCCTATCCCTGACCTCTCATGGAGCTCTTCTTGCTAGGTGTTGTACCCAGAAAGTGACTTACTGTCTTTCATATGCTGCTGGCTGCTCAATAATGCCCCCAGAACCAGCATCCAAGCTCCAGTGCTCTGTAAGTCAATTGTCTCCCTGACATCTCCGTTGGAGGTCCTGGAGCCTGCCTCTTGAAGTGGGCTTCACTCACAGAGCCTGCCGTCCTCATTGTATTAGTCAGAGTCTGCATCATTGTGGCAAAAATGCCACATACAGACACCTTAAGGAAGGAATGGTGTGTTTTGGCTCACAGTCTCAGGACACAGCCCTTGTCTCTGTGGACTGTAGGCTGAATATCAAGACAGCAGAGCATATGGTAGAGGCTACTCGTTTCATGGTAGAAAAAAAGCAATGGGAGAGACGGCATGAAGGCACCACGGCAGGATACAAGCCCTAAGGACAAAGCCCATGCAGGCCCCTAACACATCCTGTGTATCCACTGCCCTAGCTCAATCACCCAGCACAAGGAAGAGTATACTTTGTTTACCATGGTGGCTGGAGGGCTGCCTGGAAACTAGAGCTGTAAACAACTACCCAGCATGGCAAATAGGCTCCAAGCACCTACCACTAGCCAAGGAGAAGATCAAAATTCAAATTCAGCCAGGTGAGGTGGTGCCTCCCTGTGATTTTAGCCCTTAAGAGGCAGAGGGAGGAGGATGCTACAGGTTCAAGACCAGCCTGGGTTATACAGTGTCAGGTCAGCCACATAGCAACAAGACCTGTCTACACACACGCACACAGCATCTTAAACTGGCAAATGTATGTACCTCTCTTTTTAAAGCCCCCGATAGAGTCTTAAGCAATGCAACCTCACTATGGATTTGCCCTTGCCCTGCCTAGAGGATAACTAACTGCTCATCTGATCAGACTGAGCTCCCCCATCAGGCCACTCTGATCTGTATGCAGAAGCAGAGACAGCAGGAACCCAGATTCTGCTTCAATCTTTCCCCACCTAAAGAACACTCCAACTCTTCCCTGATGAACCATGAGTGATAAATAAAAGATTCCTCCCACATGGGATTGGTCCAAGCAGGAAAAGGCGGTCACAAGACCCGTGTGCGGATTCACCCAGCAAAGCAGGGCTGTGTTGCTAACAGGAATAAGGCTTGGCAGCTGCAGGGGAAAAAGCCTATTCTTAACCACCGAGGGGCGTGGACACTGTGAGCAGAGAAACCCGAATGTTGCTGGATTCGGGAGCAGAGGGGATGGAGGAGGAGAGACTGGGTCAGGTTCTGGTAGGTGGTGGGGCCAGTGAAGTCCCCAGAGATGGGCAGAGAAACTGAAGAAACCCGAGATGCCTGAAAGCACCTGGTCACTGAGGAGGGGGCGGGGCTGCTCAGTCTGGCTCTCCCCAGAGACAAGATTGGGTTTGTGGACCTGAGCTGCCAGTAGTCAGCGAGCTCAGGGGTGGGGCTGGGAGGATGAGCAGGTGTGAGGAGCTGAAGGGAGGGCCAACCCATCTGCCCTGGATTTGGGGGCTCAAAGGTTTCCGCAGTCATCTGACAGGTCTAATGGCCTAGAAAGGGCGCTCAACTCCCCTAAATCAGCTCCAGGGGTTATTAACTCCCACCAGGCTGGGAAAGGGGAACATGTGTGTGTAGAAGACATCCAGAGAGAATGAGAAAATAAAACGTGCTTTACTCCGCTCTGTTGATTTAGATTTCCTGGTACCTTGGAATTCCTAACATAGCCAGCCCCAAGGTTTACTATTTCAAGTAAGTGTGGACCTGGGTGTAATTTTACTTCTGGAATTGTTCTCTTTCAGATAAGAGAATACAAGTGGAAGAATAATCCTTTCCCAGATGCTGAATGGATATTTGATTTGGGCTGGAATATTTGTGAGTACTCATAGTGTGTACTGAAGAACAGTATTCTTGGAGGATGGCATGGCCATAGCCAGCCATCTTGAAATCAGAAGAGCCATAATCACCAGGACAAGACTGCTAAGAAAGTGACCCGAGGCACACCGAGGGCAAGGGTCTCCCCTCTCCCTCAGAATATATATGCTGATGTGAGAATGTCTTTCTGTATGCTGTGAATATCAATCTTTAAATAAAGGAGCTGTTTTGGCCCATGACAGGCACCATAGAAACAAGTGGGGAATCAGAATAGGTAGGAAAGGAAGGGCAGAGTCAGAGACAGACTGAGCCAGCCGCCCAAAGAAGAAACATGTAAGGAACACAGGTGAGCCATGGGCCACGTGACAGACAGATTAATGGGGAATGGGTTGAGTTAAGATGAAAGAGCTAGCTAGCAATGTGCCTGAGCCATAGGCCAAACAGCATGAACTTAATATAAGCGTCTGAATCATTTGGGGGCCTAAGCAGCAGCGGGCAGCTAAGGGGTCTGGGTCTGTGGGTCTGTGGGTCTGGACCTCTGGCTGCCCAGGGCTAAGAAACCATATCTGTAACAATATGCAGTTAATAACTTCTGGGGGGAGGGGCATTTCCTTCAAAGGCATACTTGCTGGCACTTCAGCCATGCTCCTGTTCCAGTTAAACTATTGGTTCCCCACACTAGACTAGGGTTGAATGGCTCCTTTGGTCCTGTTTTCAGTGCCTTGTCTGGAGAGTAAATATTTGTTCATCTCTTTCTCGGAAAAGCTATACACTAATTGTTCAGGGAGGTGACTTGAGGGTTCTGGAACCCATCTTAGGATGAATAAGATGTGATAAGATTTATCAAGGATTGGCAAAGGAGCAGGGCAGGTGGAATTCACAGCTCTAAGCACAAGGCAAGGAAAGGTCATCCTGTCTCCTGGGTAAATCTGTGATTTTCTCAGGAACCTCAGCTTGACTTTAGAGCATTGTGCTAGAGATGGAGATACCCAGCCCCGGGAGAAGGCGGAACAAAAGCTCTCACTCCTCACTCCCCACCCCCTTCCTCTCTCTCCAGCATGTAATGCTGAGGCAGATCCATCATGATCCCCTGCCTGGGAAGGAGGGGCAGATGTGCTGATTGCTCAGCATAGTTCAGGTTTTTCCTAAGATGATTAAAACACTCTTCTCATATTGGTGACTCACAGTCTGCCTGTAAGCCCTGCCTACCATTTGACTGCCTCTCTGATTCCCCACAGAGGGTCCTTTTTGGTGCAGTGGACCCGACACCTCCACCAAGCTGTGGGCGGGTCCATTCTTGGCACAAAAGAGGCTCCTTTACTGAGACTATGGCCGCTGTAGCAGGGCTATTTGTGTGCTTGCTTTCTCTTCCTGGTAATGAAAACAAGCACATCCACCCAATAAATAAAGGCGAAGCCAATGAAAGCAGCTGTATTTCAAGGAGAGCCGGGGAACAAGCCAGAGAATAAATGAACAGATCCAGTGACAAAATGTCCATTCATTGGGTTCACTCGGCAAACATTTACTAAAGGCATCTGTGCACCCGGCACTATACTGAATGCTGGGGAAACAAAGGTGCCCTTGAGAACAGTGACCACCACCTCCCCTCCACTGGAATGGACATGCATATTACTCACACATAGCACCTTAAAGAACTAGGGATATGTGGGATGTTTGAATCATCTGCAAAACATGAATGAATTCCACAGGGATGCTAGACATCTGCTCAAAAGAACTTATTTTAATCTCAGTCCATAGTATGTGTCAATCAAACTCACTGATTCTAATGAAAATTGTACCTAGTTTTATCCATAAACCCATCCTTTGACAAGTGAGTAGCTAAGCAATTTTTCAATCCCCCAAACAATTATTGAGTTCCCACTTCGTGCCAGACCCTGGGGACACAGCAAAATGAGGTAGACAAGATTATTGTTAGAGAAAGAAAACAGAGAAGCAAAGTAACTATAGTGGAGTTCAGCAAGTGCTAGACAAGCAGAGTGTCTAAGAGAGTCAGGGAGTGAGTGCAGTTAGATGTGAGGGCTTCCTGAAAGCAGTTAGGGCAGGGCTAATAAGAGACAAGTCAGAGGAAGGAGCTAGGAAGCAAGAGCATCCAAGAGACC
Source organism: Phyllotis vaccarum (assembly GCA_033318265.1). NCBI lineage: Eukaryota > Metazoa > Chordata > Mammalia > Rodentia > Cricetidae > Phyllotis > Phyllotis vaccarum. The sequence goes on along the minus strand of JARWLC010000011.1, from coordinate 38,029,430 downwards.
AACCTGGGGAAATGCAAAAGGGACAAGAAGGTGGAGACACAGCTGAATAGAAGTTCCGGGCACAGAATAAAACAAATTCAAAGCCTTTATAGAAACCAGAAAATGACAGCAGTAGAGAAAAAGGGGTGGAGCTAAATCTAGCACAATGTTGCCACTTGACTGGCTTAAAAAAATACAGTTAGCTGAGTCTAGGGCAAGACAGGCCACCTTATCTTAGGAAGGAAAGCAGTTCTGACACTTGCTAGCACATGGATAAACTTGAGTCCATTATGCAAAATGAAGTAAGCCATTCACAAAAGGATGGATATGCTAGGGGCTGAATCTCAATGGTAAAGTGTCAGCCTGGTGATGCACAAAGCCATAGTCTGGTTCTCAGAACCACAAAACCTAAAATAAGAAAAAGAAACGCGCAAAAAGACTAATACATCATAGAAGATGTATAGAGTCATAAAATTCTTAGAAACAGAAAGTAGAATGGGGGTTGCCCACCCAGTCCTGGAGAAAAATGAATAAAATAATGCTCTTTGAAAGTTCTAGGGGTAGGAGGCTTGCCCTAGACTCACTCCATAGTGCCACAAAAGGATGCCTCAGACCCAAGTGTGCTCCTGTGAGGCTTGTCTTACCTACCCATCTTGTGTATCACTTACTGGAAGGGATAACTGTATTCTTAAGATTTCCAGACAGAAGACCACAGTGAAAACTTCCTGTGAGAACAGAGACAGACTCCACAGTGGCTACAGTGGACAGACTGCTTTTCTCACTCATGGTACAAACAAGCCTGGCACATTTATGCTCTGTCCTGTAGAGTCATGCTGGGCATGGGATCACTGTATATTCTGAGGGCTCATCTTTTCTGGTGGTCCTTTCAATCTCAAGGCTAGTCACACACAAATCTGGGATGACATTAAGCTCTGTTTGTTTATTGCTTATTACGACCAATTTACTGATAAGTAGGACTTGAAATAACTTATAGCTAAATATTCTCCCAAAAGGATACATAGTATAAAATAAAAACTATTTTTAAAAAATAGATGGAGGGCAGTGGTGGTTATTAAGACACCAGAAATAAAATGTAGAATTAAGTCAGACATGGTGGCACAAATCTTTAAATCTCAACACTCAAGAGGCAGAGGTAGGCAGATCTCTATAAGTCTGAGGCCAACTGGTCTACATATTATGTTCCAGGCCAGCCAGAGCTACATAGCAAGACCTTGTCTCAAGAAAATAAAACTTATAATGCCACAGTGTTGCAGTGAGTACAAAGGTAAAAAGGTGTGGTTGACAAACAGACACAGGGATGTCTTCATGAGTTTTAAAGTCAGTACTTTTGCTGAGCACTTGGTCCCATGTGACCTTGTCCAGCATTGGTATGAGCATCTTCATGGGGTCATTTCCCTACCCCATGGAAAAGGTGAGGCCAGAACAAGATAGAAAGCAAGCTTTGCTGTGCATGTAACCGGCAAGCCTTGGCACAGGTTGACTCAGGTATTCAAAGAATAGGTTATTCCAGTTTTAAACTCAGAAGGAGCTGAATGCACATAGGAATCGCAATGTGCTGCCGCCCTCTTTCTTACCTCACAGAGGAACTCTGGGAAGAGTTGGAATAACGCCACTGAACTCTTCCAAGGCTGACCCAGCATGGGCCCAGGCTGTCATTACAGGAGAGCCCCAACACACCCAAGGATGACAAGCATAGTGTGTGCGGCAGACCCCTCACTTTGACATTCTGAAGGCCCTGTGTTCTTTGGTGCCCTCGCCTGCATGAATGGTACATGTTATGGGATTGAAGCGTTGCTCCTTGAATGCTATTGAACTCTGTTTCCCCCACCTTCCCGTAATTATTAACCTTTTGCTTTTAGGTAACTGGCTGCAGGAAGGAGGTAGACATGTTGTCCCATTGTATTCCATGTTCTGCTGCTGATGCTTCATTCTCCAGCCAGAGGAGATGCATGATGTTTCTGTTTTCTTTGGAGATTTTGTGCTGTTTTGTTTTATTTACTTAGTTTTTGAAAAAGGATGTTACTATGTAGCCTAGACTGGCGTGAAAGTCATAATCTTCCTGCCTTAGCCCCCAGTGCTGGGATTACAGGTGCATGCCCCCTGTCTTTGTTTTTTATTTCAGGATAAAAATACCAGCCAAAAACAATTTGGGGGGTGTTCTAGCTTGGATTTCCAGTTTCTAGTGCTGTGATGAAATATGAAGCCCAAAAGCAAGTTAGGGAGGAAAGACTTTATTTGGCTCATACTTCCCCATCACAGTCCATTAATGAAGGAAGTCAGGACAGGAATTCAAACAGGGAGGGAACCAGGCTGGTGTCAAATTTATGATCCTACTGTCTCAGCCTTCTGAGTGCTTAGATTTCAGGCATGTACCACCATGCTGGGCTACAGGGTGCTAGCAAGCACTGTTTACTTTTCCCAACATGCCCTCTGATGCAGAGGTCTCCTTAGAAAGACTCCTACAGAGGTGAAAGGAACCGAATTCTGTCTTCCCCAGAATCTTCCCCTGCATAATCATTTAGACAAAGAAAGAATAAAGAGAGAAGAAAGCTGAGGTGAGAAAAAGAAGAAAAAAATGGGGATGGGGGAGATAGTGACAATAACCAGAGTCACTGTGACTCAGATAACCTTGATGGCACCTTCTCTAACAAGCCGTTATCAACACTTTATTTATCATCAAAGTCATCTGTGACCTTTAATTACTTAAGTTCACTCCACTATCTAGCAGAGAGAGGAGAAAGGTATGAAAAAGAATATAGCTACCAATAAAAAAAATAAACTCAAAGACTGGGAAAATAGACAGGACTGATAGAAAGCACAGCTCTGAGAAATCTTGCTTTTCTAATTCCACAACTTTACCTACAGGGTGAGGTCAGGGGCCATAAAGGTTTGGTCACTGCTGTCTTCCTGGGATGTAGGCCAGAGTCCAACACATGGCGAATATTTGTCAGGTGAGTTCTATGTGCCAGAATGAAATTCATACATGGCTGGCTAGAAGACAGCACTTCGAAGGTTTCTCTCTCCGATCTCTCCCTATTGTCCATTCAGGAGAGCATCGGTGCAATACAGTTCACAGCTGGGTTTCTATTGCTGTAAGTAAACACCACAAACTGGATAGGTCTTCAGGAAAAAAGGGTTATTTGAGTCATAGTTCTGACATCTAGACATTCTAGAGCATAGTACAGGCATCTGTCTGTTCAGCAACAAAGGCTTTGTGCTAGCTGTAGCTCACATGCCAAGGACATCACAAGACAAAACAGAACAGGAGTGCTACCAGATCTCTTCCTCTTCTTAAAAAGTCACTAATGTCATCATGAGATTCTTATTTTCATGGCTAAACTCTGCATCATCCTCAGAGGAACTATCTTTCAATAATTATCAAACGAATTTTGGATCAAGCCTTCCTGTAAGTCTTATAAGGACATTTAACTGGCAGAATTGTTCTTAGTCTGAGCTGAAATCACAGCAGCTTTTGCGGGTCCATGAGCAAGTCTTCACCTCCCATTTCAAGACAGCCTTCTCTCCCTGGAATCTCTGCTCATAATGAAAACTGGGTATGAGCAGTAGAGGCTTTGAAGTCAGTAGAGGCTTTGAGTTGCCCCTCTCAGGACCATCACAATTCAGATAGTTTTCCAGGATACAAGCATTCGTGGTACACAGAAACAAATCCCTGATGATGGAATCCAGATTATTTGATTCCTGGGTGAGGAAATTAATATTAATCTAAAGAACTTCCAACTTTACTTACAGTACAGCAGAGTTCTTTCAATTTTTAAAGAAAACTGATAATTTTGAACTTTAAAAGTATTTATTAAAATATGTTATTTTCATAATGCATTCATATCATCTAAACTAGCTTTTTAGATTTTGGTACTGTGGTTATAAAAACAAGGAGATAAAAACACTGAAGGTGGTTTGTCTTCAGAATCTTTGTGACTAAAGACAATTTTAGGTAAAATAAATAAAAAGTTCAACAAGATGGAAATTTGTTTGATGAATTGAAGCATGATCCTAATTAGTCTTTTCAATGAAAACCAAGAGTCAAATATCAGGGTAATAATAACCTCAAAGACCAGAGAAGCAAAGGAGAAAGCACTAGTAACTTCTTACCTCTCTGGATCCTTAGATGGAAAGGGAGCCTGAGATTCTGTCTCTCTCTACCTGCCTTATATTCTTATCTTTAGCTCTGGATTATACTGGGCTTAAAGGTGTGAGCCACCACTGCCTGGCCTCTTTGGTTAACTAGTGGCTAGCTCTGCCCTCTGATCTCCAAGCAAGCTTTATTTGTCAGAACACAAACAAAAAATTACACAACAATAAATAGGTGTGCTGGTCCATTTTCTGTTTTTGTAGTAAAACAACTTAGTATTTTTTTTTTAAAAAAATGATTATTCAGCTTGCAATTATGGAGGTCTGAGTAAATAGCATGGCTAAGTGGCACCACGATGGAAATATGATCACATGGTAAGACAAGAAACTAGAGAGCTTCAAGCCAGGTTCTTATATCAACCTGCTCTCAGGGGAGATAACTGGGGTCCATGGAGAAATGCATTCATCTCTTCTGAGTGCAAGGCTCTCAAGTGACTGACTACTCACTCTATACACTAGGCCTCACCTCTTAAAGGTTCCTTTGCCTGAACATCATCGCACTGAGAACCAAGCCTCCACAGGAACCTTTGGGCCACATACTCCAACTGTATTCAAACCAGAGCAAACAGAGATGCTCCTATAGGCCACTCCTATCACACTGAAGTCCCAAGGTGGGGGTGTGGTGGCTGTAAACATTCCTTTGAGCAGCTATGAGAATAGGGGACTCTATAGAGCCTGGAGACATTCAATATGAGTTTTTTATAAGATGATCCAAATCTTCCTTGAGTGGTGGGTGCAAGAGGTCAGAATAGGAATTTCCCATCAGAAGCACAACATCTAACTTTAGCATTCAACTTCCTCAGGAGCAGAAGCCATGAGCATTGATTCCCATGAAAACCCAAATCACTCATGAATAGCCATCTAAGTAAAGAGAAGCTCAATGGGGGGCAGGTAGACAAAGGCTAGGGAGGTCTGAAAACCCTCATCATAGTTAAAATTTGTGTTGCTGCAACAAAGTATCATGAACAAAAGCAAGATAGAAAAGAAAAGATATATTTGACTTACACTTCCACAGTATCATTGAAGGAAGTCAGGACAGGAACTCAAACAGGACAGGATTCTGGAGGCAGGAGTTGATGCAGAGCCCATGGAAGGGTGCACCTTGCTGGCTTGCTTTTCATGGTTTGCTCAGTTTGCTTTCTTATAGAACCCAGGACCACCAGCCCAGGGATAGCACCACCCACAACAAGTTGGACCTGCCCCATTGATCACTAATTAGAAAAATGCCTTACATTCAGATCTTATGGAGGAGGCATTTTATTAATTGCTTAACTCTGTGTGTCAAGTTGACTCCCCATTGTTGAAGACTCCATAATATTCTTCTGGTGATGCACACTATTGGACACATGCAAAAGACCAGAGTCTCCAACATGAGTGTTACCTTTGGCTTTTATCACTGAAAGAAAAAAGGCTTCCTTGTGTTTATTGCTAAAGTTTCCTGGGCAATATTTTGTTCCAGGCACCCCAGGACCACACTGGGGCACATCCATCAACCATCTATGCTACCAACTCTTCCATCACAAGCACACCACTCCTGTGGGTGATGAACAGTTTGTATGACCCTCTCATCGGGGGGCAGAGAAGGTAGAGAGGCTCCCTCAGCAAGTCTCTGGAAAATTACATTTATTTCAGTTTCAAGCTGCATGGTTGTGTGGCTCCTAGGATTTGATCTGACTAAGGCATTGAAGGAACAAGGAAAAGACAGACTGAAGGAATGACAGACACACATAGACAAAAGAGCTGGGATCTGGTAGACAGGACTCTTTGATAGAATAATTGCAGCAACCCAGAAAATCAGTGTGCTTATTATATACAGTTGAGCACAGAGGTAGGCTTAGTGCATATAGCTGAATATCAAGGCAGGGCTTATGATATAGAGCTGAGTTAAAAAGATGGGGTCGGCTGATCTCCGTAGGTGTAGTCTCCCTAAGGGAGCAGTCTTCGGGGCATAAACATTGGGAGGGGGAGGTTGGCAAAGTGTCAGTAGATATTTTCTGCACAAACTGCCATCATGCACACATGAACTAGAAGGGAAAACTGGCATTTTCGTAGGCTTCACCCAGGTAAGGCTTTGCCACTCCTATGGGACTGGGGCTTTGGGGTCTTTGGAATGGACAGCTTATGTCTACACACACCCACTCATACTGTCTGGGCTTTCTCCACTCCCCTCACCCCCACCCTGCCCCCAGGCTGGCATGTCTGCTACAGGAGAACAGCAGAGCAGCTGTCAGGAGCTTTCTTGCCACGAGGCACAATCTGGAGCTTGTGGTGACTCTGCTGGCCATAACTCATCCCATTTATTCACTTCTATGCTTATAAGTCCACAGTTCCTCCAAAGCTGGCTGCTTCTGACATATTTTTTTCTCCTGTTCTGCTGGCTATGAATTTGCTCCTTTTATTAAATCGTACATTTCTCTCCACAGAGGTCATTGAGTGTTACATTTTGCTTCATAGTTTTTCCTTTAGTTTTTCCAGTAGGATTTAGCCAAAGCCGTACCCTGCTGATCGCTTATTGAAAACGAGGCGCATGGCAAACCGATCCACGAGCACTCTTTCTTTTCTCTTTTTAAAGAAATCATGTCTGCTGAACAGACATACCCCACCCCCAACCCCACCCCGACAACCACTGGCAGCGCTTATTCTTACTAACATTATGTCTTCTGGAGATGAGTTAAAGACTAGAAGGACTATGGGCTTCTTGCAAGTCCTACCACACTCTATATAAAAGTCTTAAGATTTCAATCCTGAAGATGTAAGGTGGCATGTCGGAACCATTTTCAAGAAAGTGATTTTATGTTTATGGTGTTGTAACTACCTTGCAAAACTGAAACTCTTTGCTCATTAATTAACCCCCCCCCCCCATTTCTCCTTCTGCGACCCCTGGTCACCCTCGTTTTACTGTGCCTTCTTATCTTTGACTCCTCTGTACGATACCTATGCGTGGAATCTATATGGGTTTGTCTTATTATCATGGGCTAATTTCACTTAACATAATGGTGTCAGGATTAGCCCTTGTCTCAGAATTTCTTCCTTTAAAAGTCTGGTGACATTTCACCATTTATACATACGTAAAGATCATCTTGTTAATCTAGCTGTCCGGCCATGACCACTTACAGTGCTTACCTATTTTGGTTCTTGTGAACTATCCGCCATGAACGTAGGTGGACAGACAACTCTTAGGGATCCTGTCTTCAATTCTCTTCTTTAAGTCAAAAGTGTGCCACCATACTCAGCTAGTTCTTTTGAATATGCACACCAGACTAAACCTTCTGATAAATTCCTTTTTGATAGGCTACTTTGAAAGAAGCAACACATTCTCTCAGACACCTTCTCAATGGGAAGAAAAAAAAATGCTGTGTGACTATTAGTGGCCACCGACTGGGAAATGGAGTAGAGACTGTTTTGCTAAGAGGTCCCGGCACGTGCTCATTAGGGCAAAGGACAGGGGGATTAGTGTGTATGTGAATTCTCATTTTATTTTAAATAATAAGCAAAGGTCTAGGTTAGATTTTGGAGAGAAAATGAACTCTGGAGACACTGCCAAGCAGCAGTTGCTAGTAGAACAATGTGGGTGGCAGCCTACAGTCACATTGATACTACAGCAATCTGCTGCCTTAACTTAAAATGGCTTCTCCACTCATCTGCTTCTTGTACGTTGCTTTAAAAGAGGTCCATTTTCACACCAATGGCTTTTACAGACAGCACCACCATACAAGGGCAGGCTGTCAGAGCTCTTCTAGCTTCATTTCAGTACTTCTGGATTCGTTTTCTGTCCTAGGATGACTCTGTACTATGGAAAACCAGTTAACCAGGCTGTACTGTGGACATTTCTGTGCTTCCCTGTGCTGCAGATCTAAGGATCTTAAAATCTTTGCTAAGGATGGAGGAGGGGAGGCAGCCTGTGAAAAGGAACTGATGCCCTGAAAAATCAGGGGTATCAGGGTGCAGCACGAGCCAGTAGAAGAAAAAAGGTACTCTCAGGATAAATTTTTAAGACCTATATGGCAGCAGGAAGGTCCAGCTCTTCAGATGGATTGAACCCTGAACAGCCATACAAAGGCAAATTTATTGATTGTTACACAAAGTATTTCCTCAACTCAAGGTCCTTAGTCTTAATTTACATGTCTTTCTGAAGGAGAGCATCATATGCCCCCATGACTCTAGTCCTTTATTATGTATCATGCACAATACACATGATTACAATGCCCGTTCAGCAGAACAATCACTGTTTTCCACAAGGATTCTTCAAGGTCGAAGTATTTAAAAAAAAAAAAAAAGAAAGAAAGAAAGAAGGAAAGACAGAAAGAAAAGCTATTCATTCTAATATTTAGCCCATACAGTGATTCTGCTAAATTCCTACAACTCGGGGGAGGAGGGGGGGAGAAGGTCCCCTCCTCCTGCGGATTTGTGTGACAAGTGAGGCAGCCCTACCTTGTGAAAGGCTTTCGCACTGGATATTGGCCTTTAAAATCCAAATTCATGAGGATTGGCCGTGGGAAAACACCCAGGGAGAAACAAAGAGCTAAGGTTGCCTGCGCCTGGATGCATTTGCTACATTCAAGATGCCAAATTTTCTCCGCGTATCTCGGCCGATCACAGTCTTTTGTTGCCTGAGTGGCTGATTCCTACCAGAACCTTACAGCAGCAGGAGGACAGGGGCTCGGAGGCTCCCACCCAGGTGGCACCTAAATTCTAGAGCACTGGACAGCGCCATAAGAGGGAAAGGAGGAAAGGAGAGAATCGGGAAGTGAACCTGGACCAGCTGAACCAAGACGGTAGAGCCCAGGAGCCCCTTTGCAGCAGCACCAGCTCAGGCTCCTAGGCCCAGTTCTCTGGGTATATGACTCTTTTACATTAATGTTAGGATCGATAACTTCCTAATATTTCTAACCAGAGAGCAAAGAGAAGGTCGGGTGGGGTGGGGGAGGAAATAATCAGGATCTGCAGCCTTTCCAGTCTTTCTTTCAATTCCTTTTCATTCACTGGCAAAATGTGTGTTGCCTAGGAAACCGCGTACATCTAGGCTACATAGACAAGGCTGTGGGGGTGGTGAACTGAACTAAGTGGCGAATGCAGGCTAGCTAGGAGCAAAAATCCTGAACTAAATGCCCAGTGATTTTAATAAATAGTTCAGCATACACTGTGCATTTAGAAAACAATTTCAAATTTTATTACATATTTATGAAAAGTCTCCTTTCTCTCCGACTTCTTCAGTTACTTAAAACAATGACCCTTTGTGTACAATAAACGCACAGTCGAGGATTTGCCCTTGAAAATAATCTGACATTTGTAAAAGCATATATCATTGTAACAGTTTGGGGGCTCTCCCTGTAAAACAACAAAAGCTGGATTTGATTTTGCACAGAGATGCTGCTGCACCTGTCTCTTAAATGTTTAAAATAATTAAAAACTAATTGGTATGTTAGAGATACTGAGTAAAATACATTGCCATAAAATCTTCATGTCTAATACATGACACAGAGGGAGAGAAATCTAATATAAAAACAAACGCTGGGGCCCGTCTGATTTTGCTTCCCAATAGTTCTTCCTTTGAGTTAAGTAAAATAGTCCTCTCTCTCTCTCTCTCTTCTTTCTTCCTTCCTTTTTCTTTTCTTTCTTTCTTTCTTTCTTTCTTTCTTTCTTTCTTTCTTTCTTTCTTTCTTTCTTTCTTTTTTTTTTGTAAATTTGCAGATAAATGGAAAGCCATTAGGGAAATTCGAGGCTGTTGTCAATATTTCACGCAAAAAGCAACTCTGCATAATTTTCAAATGTGCGATATGTTAATCCTATTGACAAGTTGGTGGGTACAATGCGCAAAAACGTAGGAAAGAAAAAAGCTGATTCTGGACCAAAAGGCTGGCTCCTCAGGGGCGTCCAGCTTTGAGGATGATTTCTAGTCACGTGCGTTTACGCCTCTTTAGCTAAGAGAAATCCGAGAGTAAAGGTCCTTTCATCAACATATTCGCAAACATGAGTTTTAATCAGCTACCGTGCAAAGATCGGGCTGTGAAACAGAAGCTGGGCGAGAAATCCATTAGGTGAAAGAGGGAGGTTCAGATTACCCGCTTTAAAGTTGAGCCTCCAGAGGCCCTGGGATTGCTGCTTGGCTGGCGCAGCTAGGCAGGACCGCTGCACAACAGAATCAATAATATAATCACTGTGCGGGTGACACCCTTTCCTGTTCTTTTCAGGGCAGCTGAGCACCACCGCAGCCACCGTCTCCAGGTCTACACCTGCAATAGCCCCTTCAGTTGTGCGTGTAATCATCACCTTTTCTGAAAGCTTGGAGACAGTCAGAGACCCGCCATGAACTCGTTTCGTGGTGTGACCTTGGGAAGTATTCACTTTTCGCTCTTCTGTATCTGTAAGGGGATTTGGGTGGGAAAACCCTGAGTCAGGGCCTGGGTCTTAGGAACCCTTCTCGTAGACACGCAGGCACACCTGCTGTTCTGCCCCTCTTCTCAACCCCACCCGGACCTGAGCACCCGCAGCCATGTCTGGAGAACTCTGGTTATAGAGCTCCAGTCTGGGCACACTGGCAATCGCAGGCAGAAAGGCTTTTGTTCAGGCTGCCTCTTGTCCTTCATCCGAACTGAGTTTAAAGCCGGTCCTACATCCCCTCCCCTGCGGAAAGGGGAGGCGATGACAGCTTGCGGATGGTTCTAGCAAGTCATCCCTTGCTCAACAGCTGCGAGCTCTACTCTATAACAAGACCCTGAGTCACTTGGGCCTCTCTCCCCAGAGAATGAAAAGGGTCACACCACCAACTAAACCACTAGTGCCGCGTGGCGACCGCCACCTCCTCGCCGAGATAGCAGGGAACAGGCTCTGACACTCTTTTCCCTCCCTCCCTCAGAAGCACACACAGGTTTATGTCAGATACGCGCGGAGATAGTACAAAAGAGTCGTTTTCTTTCTCGAATACCTAGAAAATGAGGGTTTGAAGGGAGTACGGATGCACCGCGTCTGCGCACGCGCCGATGTTAGTGCGCCGGGGTCTGCGGTGGTCTCTGGCTAGCTCACGGTGCTGCAGTTTTTAGGCGTGTCCCCCATTCTCATCTGCAGCATCAAGGCTGGGACCTTGTGGACGCTGCAAAGGAAGATAAGAATAAGCTCTAGGTAAGGACGGTTCTCGGATCCCATCCCCTTTCCTTACAACATATGAACCTAACGCTGGGAAGGACAGCGCCTGGCTGGTTTTTAAATACTCAGTTGTAGAATATATCCCACCCTTTTGTGAACTCTTTGTTTCCCCGACAGGCCCGCCCCCAGAACTCCACCCTCGATCTGTCCGCTGCACAGCTCAGGCTGTTCGGCCTGCCACACCCACTTCATCACTTGGCAAGAACAAAAGCCAATCACATTGGTATCAGGCTGAACCCAGTATATTCTTTGAGTGGGTCAGGCAGGGCTGGGCTCAGAGGTCCTTCTACCCCTGAATGTTGATACTACAGCGAAGGAATAGAGTCAGCAAAGAGAAAGGCAAGGGCAGCTGATGCTATGGGAAGAGAGGAACACGTTCTAATGCTCCGGGGTCCAAAGTCAAGATCGTTTGTTCGTCTATTTTCCCAATTACACTGGACTTGCTAGGATCACCTGTCTTTTTCCTAAAGTTCTATGTAATGGGCCTACGGGCCTGAACAGTAATTGACCTCTATGGATGAGGGAAGGGGCAGTACCTTCGCCAGGTGCATTTGGCTTGGCGAAGCCCGCCTAGCGTTAGAAAAGGGATTGCTCCAGTAACCTTAAGTCTCTTGTGCTAGTCTTGTGTGCACTCACAACACTGGACTGCACCTGCTGCGTTCCCCTCCCTTCCTATCCATTGCCTGCCCTCTCTCAATCCCTAGCCCATGGTACTAATCATCCCCACCTCGCCACACTCAGACAGGATTCACGCTCCCCGCTTCCAGTTCCCCATAGTTGGCTTCCCCTTCTCTAGTCTCAGACAAAGATCACGCCCCAGCTTCTCCCAGGAACCCCCACCCCCACCCCTCGCAAGGTCTTCACGACCACGCTGATTGGCCACAAGCCCATAGTCCAGCCCCCTGGACGGTCCCTGGGGCTCAGAGCATTACGTCAACCCGGCCTGGAGAGCTCTAGCAAGAATGGGACTGGGGGGGCTTTGACTAGGGGGCGCGGTCTGTTTGGTCCGCCCCACCCTCCCTACATAAAAGACCGAGCCCACCCGGTCCTCGCCCTCAGCCCATCGGTTCCAGAGTAAGTTTCAGGTGGCCCTGCAGTGGGTGTGGAATTGGAGGACGGTCAGACCCACTGACACAGATCCAAGCCAGCAAGAAGCTAACGAGGCACCATGCGAGAGATCGTGCACATCCAGGCGGGCCAGTGCGGCAACCAGATCGGCGCTAAGGTGGGGCTCGCTGCTTAGGGGGTGGGGGAGGAACACTAGCAGAGCGCCCCTCTGGATACTTGGGCACCAGAGCGCGCGGCGCGGTCCTAGGTGGACCCAGTTCTTGCCAAGGGCGGACCTGACTTGCTTTGTGCAATTGGATGGGGCGTGGGCTCTAGGGTTTCATTCATTTTTCACGGAACTGTTCGAAATTTGGGCTCTCCTTTCTTCCTTTCCTCCCCGAACGCCAAGCGTGCCTGAAGAAGGAGCGGGTGTGTCGGCGAGGCTGTGCGCACCGATCTTTGGGAGGGGCTGGGACGCAAGGAGAATTGATTTTACTCGCTTGAACACCCAAAGAGCTGCGGGGGAGGGGAGGAGAGCGATTGTCTGGCTGGACGTGCTTTGAATTTAAAATACCCTCTACAGTCCCCTGGCCTCACGTTCTCTCCCCGCCTGCCTCCTTCTTTATGCTCCTGGAGTCCCAGAGCGTTAGTCTCCAGCCACCACTGGCGGCTGTAACCCGCAATCTCAGGCTTCGGCTGGTTTTTTCAACCCCCCCCCCCATTCCTACCTCCCGCTGAGAGCAGCTGTTCGCCTGGGAAACCGCCCAGTTTCAACTTTCTGATCTTGTACAATGCAAGCCCTAGGGCTGCACCCGGGTCATGCCACTCATTAAAGCTTCTGTGGTGTCGGGTTGTTAAAACTGGGTGGGGGCTTCTCATTGCTATTTGGGGTGGGGTGGTGCATAGCTAAATGCAGACTCTTTATGTCTCAGTTTTGGGAGGTCATCAGTGATGAGCATGGTATCGACCCCACTGGCAGTTACCATGGAGACAGTGACTTGCAGCTGGAAAGAATCAATGTATACTACAATGAAGCCACTGGTAATTATTTTTAACACCCTATCTTCATTTCCCATACCCTTATGTCCTGCTCTTATGTGACCCCAAAAGAAGGTGTCTACTTTAGAATCACTACTTTTTGGGTGGGGTAGCCTTTTCTGTGCCAACCACATCCTTTGAAAGTCTGGTCATAGACCTTCCTTTGTTTAAGCGTAGCACCAATCAGGAAAGAGGTGGTACCAGACCCTTCTCTGCAGAGATCACTGCCTGAAGGACTAAGCCAGCTCTTGTTCCCCTGCAGGTAATAAATATGTACCTAGGGCCATCCTTGTGGACCTGGAGCCGGGCACAATGGACTCAGTCAGGTCTGGACCATTTGGGCAGATTTTCAGGCCAGACAACTTCGTGTTCGGTGAGTATGTGGCATAGCTGAACACAGAAGGGCACAAAGTGCCAATTACCATTGGTACAAGGGGTGGAGAAGTGTGATTGACAAATTGAGAGCATAAATAGCATCATCCAGGTATGTGCTGGCTAAGCCTTAGTTTAGGCTTAGAAACATCTTAGCTTTTTCAAAGCAAGGTGTGCTTGGTTAACTCATTTATAATTGCATGAATGGCCAAATAGTTTATTGTTTAATATTTATTAAAAATTTGGTGATAACTTGAAATAACTTTATCTGAGGGATTTTTTTTTAAAGAAGGAATTTCCCCAATCATAGCTGACTTAATCCTTCTTTGCTCTGACAGGCCAGAGTGGTGCAGGAAATAACTGGGCAAAAGGTCACTACACAGAGGGTGCAGAGCTGGTGGACTCCGTCCTGGACGTAGTGAGGAAGGAGTCGGAAAGCTGTGACTGTCTCCAGGGCTTCCAGCTGACCCACTCACTGGGGGGAGGCACTGGCTCAGGCATGGGGACCCTGCTCATCAGCAAAATCCGAGAGGAGTACCCAGACCGAATCATGAACACCTTCAGTGTCATGCCCTCACCCAAGGTCTCTGACACTGTGGTGGAGCCCTATAACGCCACCCTCTCTGTGCACCAGCTGGTGGAGAACACAGATGAAACCTACTGTATTGACAACGAAGCCCTGTATGACATCTGCTTCCGCACCCTCAAGCTGACCACACCCACATATGGCGACCTCAACCACCTGGTGTCAGCAACCATGAGTGGGGTGACCACCTGCCTGCGCTTCCCAGGCCAGCTGAATGCAGACCTGCGCAAACTGGCTGTGAACATGGTGCCCTTCCCACGCCTGCACTTCTTCATGCCAGGCTTCGCACCCCTGACCAGCAGGGGCAGCCAGCAGTACCGCGCCCTGACAGTGCCTGAGCTCACCCAGCAGATGTTCGATTCCAAGAATATGATGGCTGCCTGTGACCCGCGCCATGGCCGCTACCTGACCGTGGCTGCCATCTTCCGTGGCCGCATGTCCATGAAGGAGGTGGATGAGCAGATGCTCAACGTGCAGAACAAGAACAGCAGCTACTTTGTGGAGTGGATCCCCAACAATGTGAAGACGGCCGTGTGTGACATCCCTCCTCGAGGCCTCAAGATGTCAGCCACCTTCATTGGCAACAGCACTGCCATCCAGGAGCTGTTTAAGCGCATCTCGGAGCAGTTCACTGCCATGTTCCGGCGCAAGGCTTTCCTGCACTGGTACACGGGTGAAGGCATGGACGAGATGGAGTTCACCGAGGCAGAGAGCAACATGAATGACCTGGTGTCTGAATACCAGCAGTACCAGGATGCCACGGCTGATGAGCAGGGCGAGTTCGAGGAGGAGGAGGGAGAGGATGAGGCTTGAGTTCCTCAGGTTGAGAAGGTTAGGGAAAGCTGAGACGGAAGCAGGGGGTGGGGGGTTATCCGAAAATACCTTGGCAGTTAAGGAAAGAAAGATGGTCTTAGGTTTGTGCTGGGTCTTTGGTGCTCTTCACTGTTGCCTGTCACATTTCTCTTTTTGTAATATTGATGACATCAATGTAACCCTTGAGATCTTTCTGAACTCCTGTTGTAATGGCTGAAATCACATAAACCTTTGTGTCCTAATGGTGTCCTTTTCTTTCTATTCTTTCTCTTTATTAAGTTCTTTATTATCAACTTAAATTCACCTTTCTGAACACATGATACTTTCTTCCTTTTGAAAAGAATGAAAGCCCAGAGGCATCTCCTCTCTGGGTATGATATGAATTAACATCACCTAAACCAAGAATGGCCTTATTCAAACCACCAGAAGAGAGCAACCTGAATTTTAAAGTGCCCTCCAGTACATGACTTGTTGCAGGAAGGCTTGCCTGAAAGCATGCAAAGTGTGTTTTCATGTAATACCTTACCAGGCCTTTATTTTCTTTATAAAATTTTATTTGAACAGTTACTTAGAGGCACACAGCATAGCATGTAAAGGAGAGTGAAAGTGATCCTTAATTCAAACTTCCTCTCTGGAGGTTGTTATTGTTAATAATGTTGATAATTGACGACAATCACCAAGTTCTGTCATTTTCATGGTACTAGGAACCAAATCGGGGTCTTTTTGCTCACACTCAGTGAGCTTTATACCACTGAGCCCAACGGCTGTGTGCAGGAGACAGAGCATTCATTCATCATGTAGGTATGCTGTGTGTTTATTTGGCCTGCTCTTACCAGTGGACATTCAGGTCATTTAGACTTTCCATATAATGCTACAATGAATCTTGTGTCTGTATCACTGTATACAAAGAAAAACTATTTGTTTCTGTAAGTGGGGTTTCCTGCCTTTTTACATTATTGAAGTCATGTGCATTTAGAAACATTAGATATTTAATAGGTGCATTCTCAGGTTTTTCTCCCAACCATAGAGTCCACAGTTTTATAAACTTTGTGCTAACCTTCCCAGTTTATTTGGAAATATAAATTTGGAGTGGTTGGGGAGTTTTCCTTTAAAAGAACAAACAAGAATTTTCATAGTTTATTCCATTGTTACCGTGAAGAGTCAGGATCTGAGCTTTGCACTCAAGCCTGATCTAGACTTGAATTCAATGCTTAAAGAAGCTATAGGAGTTCAGCCATCCATGGATTCTCAGTTAAGATATTTCCAATGGGGTAATTGTTCTTTATCAAAATAGCACTGATATTCCACTTTATTCTGGGCTAGTCAATTTCTCACTTAAGGATGAGAAGTAAAATGTAAGTTAAAAAAGTGTACAGGGCTTATTTAAATGCTCCTTAGAAAAAAAAATAAGTCAAGAAAACCATGTTTAGGATTTTTTCTACTCTTTTAGGTGAACTTAAAACTAGAAAAATATTTATATTTAGCCGTATATTTTTTCATTCATTCTGTATAGGTCTATTACTTTAAAAAGGTGGGCATAAAGAATTTTTATTTTAGTAAAAGCTTGAAATATACTTGGAAGCAGTTCCGAGGGTGAGTGTGAGCTGTGCCATTCCAAACAGTGTTAAAAAGAAGTTCATCCCAAGACTAGGTTCCGTAAATGGAAGAGCAGACGTTCACTGTGTAAGTATAGATCACAGGAACCTTACAGAGTGAGTAGGGTTAAGTGGGTCAGCATCTTTAGTTCCAACTTTCTATATTTAATGGCAGACTGACAGGTGTCAGTCCCAGCTGAGCTGGTATAAAGCTTCAACCACCCTCTTTGAAGCGTGACATTGATTTTAAATGCCCTGAACACTTGGGGCAGCTGTCAAAGCCTTCTGGACCTGCCCTTGGCTGGGCATATTCGACAACCTGTCAGACCCATGACAGTAACTTTGGAAAAGAGGAAGGATGAGTGCCACACAGTTTGTGGCATCCTGGAAGTGTGCATCTCCCTTATGCTTTGTGAGAAAAAGCCAGCTAGTCCTTTGGCTGCACACAGATACAGCTTATTTTGGCACAATGGGAAGGGTGGATACCAACCTGACCATTCATGTAGAAGCTCTGGATCTTATGTCAACTGAAAGACCAGAAAAATGTTCAGATACTTGGATTAAGAGATACTATTTTAAAAACACTAATTTACGCTGGTGGGTGGCCATTTTGTAATGGGATTTGGTGTGTGTGTGTGTGTGTGTGTGTGTGTGTGTGTGTGTGTGTGTGTGTGTGTGTGTGTGTTGTGGAGGCAGAACTTGTGAGGCTGGTGGTGTTGACAGTGGTTGTTTTTAACTCTAATAGTGCTCCATGCCTCCCTAATGTGCTTTGAGGAGGGTATTCACTTTGAGCAAGCAGGGTACCCAAGTTATAAGATCTGCTGCAAGGTCTAGAAGGATTAAGGATAGGAGGCTTCAGTTATCTTGAGGCAAGGAACCAAAGTCTCAGAGGGCTCCACACTGTCCCAAGGAGGGCTAAGGTTTTGTTAGACTAATAGCACTTAGGGCTAAAATCTTTTCCTGTTTCTGTGCAGTTCACTTCAAAGGAAAACTTGAGGACGTGTATGGTTTGGTTCTGCTCAAATAACCCTAATGAGGTCACTGTTAGAAAATGATGCTGGTTTCTTGGTTTTAAAATTCCATGTGTCCTAATGCAATTATACTTGCAAGAGAAATATTGTAACAGAAATCAACACTGTGAAAATCAGTGGGGAGTTAAGAGAAATCTAGGGAGCATGAGTGACCCTAAAACAACTGTGTCACAGACTCCCCTCCCACAGATGCCCTTTCTCATGTCCTGGTGTCCTAGCTAGCATAGAACTTATCTGCTAGGGAAAGCTGCTTGACAACCCCTAGGACGTTGGTTTCCTCTGAGTGCCAGCAGTTCCCTTGTTTTCTAAAGATGCTACAAAGTCAAGCCATGTGTTCACTTGGAAATGGATTCTTTCTTGCCTTTGCTTCTTAACCATCCTTTGCTAGTTTCTTTTGAGATATTCTGATTGCCACGTACCCATAGAAATTTATTTCAGTGCAGTTTATTTTACATCATTTCCTTTTCTTTTTTCTTTCTTTCTTTCTTTTTGTTTTTACATTTTAAGCCATAAAAATTGAGCACCTAAGAGTACAGGTGTTGTAGCAGACAATCTACTTTCTAAGTATAACGGCCACTGCCATTTTAGTTCACAGCTGTGACTAATAGGAGACCATCAGGGTGGGGCCTATTGAGGTTCTCATAAAAAGAAGGGGGGATCCATACACTCTCACCCACGCCCTAGCCCCTGCCCTATGTCTTCCCAGCTGGATGTATTTCTGCACTCGCTGGTTCACCAGGCTAGATTTAAATGCAGCTCCCTAGAGCTTGTATGTCCAGCAAGGACCTGGACACCTTGTATCTTTTCCTACATGTCCTACGTCATACATCACTTTATCTGATGCCCCAAGTTTAGCATCCCCTTTATAATAAACCAGTGCTTCCCTGAGCTCTGTAAGCTGCTCTAGGAAAACTGCCAAATCTGAAGAGAGAACAATAGAAACTCACAGCTGTCAGGGAGCAGCCAATTAATGGCCGCTGGCATCTGAAGTACAGGACAATTTTGTGGGTCACAGCCCGAAAATTGTGTGATATGATGCTGCCTCCAGGAGGTTAGTGTCATGTATGGATTGAACTACTGGGTATTCAGGTGGGATCTACTGTAGAAACGGCTTGCTTTGGTTAGGAGAAATCTCAAGTTCAGGGATGAAGTTTTTGTATTGAATATGGTATGAGATTAGAGGGGGGAATCTATTTTTCCACAGAGTAATAATAGGTCTCTTAGGCTTAAAGAGAGCAAGCACTAGGAGAGGAGATAAGCTTGTAAAGTGTCTACTGTTGAGGAGAAGCCTTATTTTCCAGAACAACTAAAGAAAAATTCAAAGCTTCTCAGCCCATGTTTCTGCTGTGATTGGGAGTGTTCAAATGGGCAGTGTTCAGGCTTGTATGGCTATAGACATTCTCTATTTCTAGATCCAAACATTTCTTCCTCTTGAGGCCTTCCTAATTTTAAGCTGATAGATACAACACACCTGTGACTTACAGAGACCATGTTTCAGTGATCCGGAATGAAACATTCATATCAGCCAATGCTGGTCATGAACATTTAACAGCTAAAATGATGGACTTTTTCCCCCCTTCAGCATAAATGTGTTTGCTGCCGATTGTGTATCTGGTCACCGAGAAGGAATCTACTTTGATAGTTTGGTGATAAAGGAAGGCAAACAGTATACACAAAAACTGAGCATCTGTGGTCACATGGAAGGTGTTCCCAGGAAACTGGTTGGGGAAAGGAACTAATATAAGGCAAAGGGCTGGAGAGGGAGAAGAGAAGAATACGTGGGCTGTTCACGGGCAGAGTCAGTGGCTAACATCTGGCAGGGCTGTTGAGACATGTGAGTCTGTGGATGTGAAGACAGGAAGACACATTCAACATTCAGCAGCTACATTATTCATAGATTCAGCTCTGAGGAACAAACACTCCCTAAAGGAAGCTGCTTTTCCACTCCACAGTTCCTTTCTTTTCGTTCTCTGAGTGAATAGATATGTGGCACCATTCGAATGTGGTTCATTTCCAACAATAATCACATGGAGACTTCATTCTGCAATGTAATGATGGAGAAATGGTGTGAGTTTTAAGGATAATTAACTAGGTCATAGGGCATTATCCTGAGAAAGAACTGATGTGTTTCTCTATGGACAGGTTCCCTCCTGGAAAGTGAGTGATTATGAGTCAGGACTTAGTCCTTTCTCTCTCTTAGTGGCTCTTTTGTTCCTACTGTGTTATGACATAGCCATGACCCTCATCAGAGCCCCAAAGAATGCTAAGGTTACAGACTTAAAGTGTGAGTAAAATGAGCCTCTGTCCTTTATAAAGAATAAGATTCAGATATATTATTATAACAACACAAATAGAGCAGCACAACATGGTTTGGTATCTCAGTCTATAGGAAAAGAAAAGATACTTAGGACCTACTGTGTGCTGGGCTTATTATGGACTAGACTACTGTAGAGTGGAGAGAAACCTCAGTTGTCCTTGATGAATTTGAGACCTTTAACATATCATATGTGAATCCCCATATAAAACAATTCACAGTATCTGTACAGAGATACAGATGATGTTAATGTACACAGAAAGAAGATAGTGATCGTGTATTTGTGAACATGTGCTGCACTTCAGTGTCACTTAGTTTGTCCAGGAATCATACAGCTCTGGTACTATTGTGCTCCAAATTAATTTTAAACTTTCTTCCAGAAGGAGTAAGGAAGTTATTACCTCACATTGCCAAAAAGCCCAGAAGCAGATATTTCACCACAATATTTTGAATCTAGATGTACATATCCTGTGATAGCTATAAATGTAGACCAATACAAAACCATAAACTTACTTAAGGCATTATGACACTACTTTTTGGTAACTTGATTGTGTAATTCTCAGGTGTGGACTTTGTAGATGACAATACATGTCATATCAAAAGTTGGATGTGCCTGGGCTGGATTTGCATTGTGTCCCTGGATCCTGTTCTCTCCTGATCACCTCTGGGCTCTGCACTTGCTTGTTTCACCATGCTTTGTCAGAATCTGCCCAATGGTGACAACTTAAGGCTCCTGTCAACCCCATTGCTAAAGAGCAGGAGCCAGATTGGCTATGGACCTAAGTCAGACGCCCATCTCTGAATCAGTCCCTGGGGACAGGGAAGAAAGGATGATTAATTAGTCTGGATCATGTGTGTTCTTTCCTTAGGCGGTTGAAAAGAGGCCAGAGGAGCGGTAATCTTGCCATTCAGGGAATTAACTTAAGAAATTTGTTCCAGAATCATTCAGTTGTAAGTAAAGCACACAGACACGTTGGTTTTCTGATTCTAAAATGCTTGAGGTTTGTCCAAAAGAGATCACAGCCTGTTACAAAGGGCTACCAAGAGCATATGCTCAGAGTGAGGGGTGTGCAAACCCTAAGGCTGCATGCAGCTTGTCAACAGGCTTCAGTTCAAAGGGCCTGAGACTACTGGACACTTCTTACCTTGCTATATTTTCCCATTCTCCTTAGGAGTCCTAAACCAGATAGTAGTTAAGCACCAAGAATCAATCTTCCTTATGAATTCATCTGTAACAGAAGATGATGCACTTCCCCCACTATGCTGTCTTAGATCCGAATGTCTCTCCAAAGTCCCAAGATCATGGAGTTATTGGGAGGTTGTGGAAACTTCAAGGTAAAGTTCAAAGTAAGGTCTTCTGGTTAATGGAAAAAATGCCCTCAGGGGATTCTGAGGGCTGGAAAGATAACTGGAGGAACAAGAGATCCTTTTCCAGAGGATCCAGTTTTCAGTTCCAGCACTCACATTGTGGGCCACAACTGTCTGTAATTCTAGTTCTAGGAAACTGAGTCAGTGTCCTCTCCTGGCCTCCTTGGACACTAGGAATGCACATATTACATAGATATGCGTGCAGGCAAAACACTCTACACAGAAGATATCTTAAAAAGCGGCGGCTGGGGGGGGGTAGAATTTTAGGGCCTGTTCTTCCTCTTCCTCATTTCCTAGCCACAGAGAGACTGGTATCACTCTACAGTGTGACCCTTCTGTGATAGCTGCCTTACCACAGTAGCAACCATGGGCCAAAATCTCCAGAACTGTGAGCCCAAGTGAACCTCCCTGCCTCTCCCCTTTTGAGACAGTATCTTACTAGGCAGTAGTCAAAGCTAACTCCAAGTTCTGCTCTTCTGACCTTCACTTCCTGATGTCCCAGGTATGTGCCAGCACACATCTTCCCTTATTCTAAGTATATTATCCCAGGCATTTGTACACTTGTGGGAAGCTGATTAATACATCTGTTTCTCACTTCACCTTGATATAAATAATTTTCTTCCCAGAATATGCTGCATGTCTTCTTCCCAAGGGTTCCTCAGCTGTGTGTATGTACACAAGTGTTAGAGGTTGTGCTCATGTGTTTCTGTTAGTGTGTTTGTGCACATGTGCATGAAGGTCAGTGTCCAGGGTCTTCTTTAATCACTTCTGTTGTGGTTTGTAAGGAAATGCCCCCCAAATGGAGTGGAACTACTAGGAGGTCTGGAGTAGCTATGGCCTTGGTAGAAGAAGTATGTCACTGTGGGAGTGGGCTTTGAGGTCTCCTTTGCTCAAGCTACACCCAGTGTGGACAGTTCACTTCCTGTTGCCTGTGGACAAATACGGAGAACTCTCAATTCCTTCTCCAGTACCATGTCTGCCTGAAAACCATCACATTTCTCGCCATGTTGATAATGGGCTAAAGTTCAGAAACTGTAAGCAACTGCAATTAAATGTTTTCCTTTATAAGAGTTGCCATGTTTATGGTGTCTCTTTGCAGCAACAGAAACCCTAACTGAGACAACATCCCTTCTTGTTTTTTGAAAATGAGGTCTCTCTGATTCTGCAATACTCGCTAGCCAGCACCTGTCTCCACCTCCCCAGTACTGAGATTACCAGCATGTATCACTACACCCATTTTTTAAAAATATGCGTGTTGGGGATTTGAACTCGGATCCTCATACTTTCATGGCAAGCACTTTTACTGACTGAACCCATACCTCAGTCCCTCACTTAGCTCTTAAATGGTATTTAGGTCCCATCTTTCTAAGAGAACTTCCTTTGCTTTAAGGTTTTATGTGTACATTCTTTTCATGTTTGGTATCACAGGAACTGCCCAGGGAATCAGACAGTTTCAGGCTGGTCTTGGCACTTTTTGCTTCTTTTTCAGCTACTATTTATTTGTTATCCACCATATGTAGTTAGAAGTTTCTGGCCCAGCCCAGGCCCTAGGTCCGAACCTGTCCACAGCTGCAGCTGCTTGGTACCAAATAACCAAACAAAGACTTATATTAATTACAAACTATTTGGCTTATGGCTCAGGCTCATTAATAACTAGCACTTACAACTTAACTCAGCCCATTTTTATTAATGTATGTGTTTCCATGTGGCTCATGGCTTACCTGAGTCCAATTACATCTTACTCTCTGGGCAGCCACCTGCAGCATCTCTTGACTCTGCCCTTCTCCTTTATCTATGCTTGGATTCCCACCTGCCTCTAGCTGCCTTGCCATAGGCCAAAAATCTTCTTTATTAACCAATGGTAATAAGTATATTCACAGTGTACAGACAGACATCCCACACCAACTATCCTTTCTAATTCCACTCTTATCTTGACTACTGCCCTGTGTATGTTTGTTTTCAATGTTTGTGCTATGGTTTATAATATATATTGTACCACAATATGCCTTCAAATAGTGTCCCCAGCCCCAGCCCTGAATGTATGACCCCCCCCCCACATACACACAGTTTTGTGATTCCTTTTGCTTCTGATGTCCAACCTGGAGCCCTATTTTGCTCTGAAGTCTTTTGTTTAGTTTTAAAGTCACCATTTTTGCTTCATTTGACTCAGAAGGAAGCAGTGTGCTCATCCACATAATTGCTGGTTCAGATCTCTGCATTTTTGTGGGTACATCTATTTTCTTTCCTGCTACAAAACTTCCTTCAGCATCCTCAGGGTGGCAATCAGTCTTCCAGCTTTAGTTTGGCTCTCAAAATCTTCATTTTCCCTCATTTTCAAAGATTTTTCACTGGAGATAAAATTTTAGGTTATAAACTTATTTTCCCCCAAAGACATCATTCTATCGTTTCCTGGTTTGTATTAAGACTGAAATCACCAGTAATTAATCATTTTATCTTCTTGTATAAAATTCCTACCTTTCTGTTTTTATCACTATTTTCCAAGCAGGTTTTAATTTCTTTTTAATATTTATTTTATATGTGTTGAATGTTTTGTCTGAAGTGTATGTTTGGGCACCATGCACAAGCCTGATTCAGAGATATGTCCCTGAAAGTCAGAAAACGGTGTTGGATCTCCAGGATCTAGAGTTACAGATGACCGTGAGCAGCCACGTGGTTGCTGAGAATTGAACTGAGATATTCTACAGGAGTCATAAGTGTTCTTAACCACTGAACCACCCCTCCAGTCTTCCCAGCAGTTTTCATACGCTGTATCTTGCTTGGTGTGGGTTCCTCCATCTCTATTGTGCTAAGGTTCATTAAGTGTTTTAAATATGTGAGAATTCATCAGATTCACAGCACTGTCTTTTATAATTTCTTCAAGTATTTTTCTCCGACCCTCACCTAATACTGAAGGATTCTAATTACATAGACTCTGTTATCTGTAGTTCTACCTTTTTAGGTGGATTTTTCCTGCCACATTACAGTTTTTAGCTGGGAGCCAGACTTTGTAAATTTTTTGCTATTTGAAGTATGGATTTTGTTGTAGTCCTTTTGAAATTATTCCAAGTAGACAGAACAATACCTACAGCCCCAGACCCTGAGTGGCAGTGCCCCTCACACTGACAGATGTTTCAGTTCTGGCACATAGACACTTGTGCTATTCTAGACCTATGAGAGATCTCCCTAGGTTTGGCTCACTTTCTAGTTCTCTTTCTACATCCTCCCAAGGAGTCTAATCTTGCATTTGATTGGCTTTGGTTATGTTAACCACCAAAACATTCTCTCTCTCTCTCTCTCTCTCTCTCTCTCTCTCTCTCTCTCTCTCTCTCTCTCTCTCTCTCTCTCTCCTTACTGTGTAGCCCTGGCTGGCCTGGAACTCTGTGTAGTTGACTTGGACTCTGAATGCTGATCTCTGATTCCTACTGTGTGTGAGCATCGGACTCCCTTGTGGCTTCCAGATAGCATGCTGGAGAAATCACAACATCTTCATTTCCTTTTCTCAGAGATGGCTATCACCACTGCCTCATGCCTTGCTCGGTTTGTTAACTGCTTCAAACTTTCTATTTCTTTACTTCTTAATTTGTCCTGGGGATCCAGCCCAGGGGCTGCAGTACATTTCACATGATGTCTCATCTCTGGTCTTAATAACAAAAGCCTGTAACGAGATATTGGGGTGATTGCTGAAAGATTGAGAAGCAAAGGAGCCAGCTACCAGAGAGACTTCTTACCTCTACTGACACCTCAGGCAGAAGGGGCTGACTCCTGTGTCCTCTCAACTTATATCCACTCCTCTATCTGCCTCCTCATATCACTTCTGTCTCTACCTGCCAAGTGCTGGGATTAAAGGCATGAGCCACCATTGCCTGATCTCTGTGGTTAGCTAGTGGCTCCGCCCTCTGATCTTCAGGCAAGCTTTATCTGTTAGAGCGCAAAGTATCACCACATTTCCACATACTAATTTTTTCATTACAGTATTTGTCCATTTTATTTGGTTTTCGTGTGCCTTTTCATTAAATGTTGCCTGCGATTATTTTCTTTATTTTTTAATCTCTTTTTTACAGATTTTTCTTTTCTGACAGAATCTCATTTCAGAGTTTTCCTAATTTTAATATTTTCTTGATTATTGTTATCTTTTTAAAAATATGCTTGGGCTGGTGATAAATCCTGTGCAAATATTGTTCTGCCCCTAATTTCTCTCACTCCCCTTAACACTTTTAGGAAGCACATCCTTATAAACTCAGCACTCAGAGGTAGAAGCAGGAAGATCATAAATGCAGTCCTGCCATTCACTCCACACCACAGCCTCAAAACAAAACAAAATAATGTTATATGGAGTTTGATCATATCTTTATTATTATTATTATTTTTTTTTGGAACTGGGGATAGTCACAAACTAGGGAAGTATTATTCTACCACTGAGCCACATCCCTATCTCTGTAGCTCATTTTTAAATGAATTTTCCTACTCTTTGGGAAAAAAAGAAAGCTCCCTCCTCCCCATTTAAAAAACAATATGGTTCTATAGTTCCCCCTTCTGTTGTTTTCATAGAACAATTAAAAAAAAAAAAACACATTCTTTTGTGGGGATACGGTTCAAATCTAATAAAACCAGTCTGAGATATCTTCCAGTCTGTGTAACAGTCCTTGGCTGTCCTGGAACTTGTTTTGAAGACCAGGCTGGCTTTGAGATTCTCTTGCCTCTGCTTCCTAAGCGTTGGGACTAACAGTGTGTGCCACAGCATCTACTGCCAGTTCTGTCTTTCTATGCCTGCCTTAAATACTTTCTTGGCTCAGTTGTTTCACATCCAGGTTAAGATTAAAGGTGTGGCACCACCACTGCCTGCCTTGGAGCCTGAAACTCCTTCTATAAACTAAGATGACCTCAAACTCAGATTTGATAGGATTGAGGGCATAGGTCACCACTCCCAGGATATTCCCTGTGCTGTGATTAAAGGTATGAGTTACCACTGTCTGATCCTCCCTCTGATATTTCAGACTGGTTTTATTAAATTTGAAACATATCCCCACATTCTTTATAATTGTTATTTATTTAGTGTGTGTTGGGTGTGGGTGGGACACCTGGGGACTATAGAAGAACTGTCAAGAGGCTGTTCTTTCCTTTCCATGTGTGTTCCTGGGTTCCTGGCATCGAACTCAGATAGTTAGACTTGGCAGCAAGTGCCTCTGACCACTGAGCCATCTCACAGCCTTCGGTTTATTTTTAATCGCCTGCTTGGGAGATGCACATCTGTGTTCCTACCAAGACTCCTACAGGAGTTTCCTCTTCCCTTCCCTCCTGCTAGTCTACAGTGGTCATGGAAACTGTAGCTGGCATTTTTCTCCTGTCTTAATCCCCACTGTAAAGGGGCATTTTGTTTGCTCAGTTTGAGGATTTAGAGTTTGTTTCTTGCTGGGCGGAGTGGGGAGGGGGCTCATGCCTTTAATCCTAGCACCTTGGAGGCAGGGAGATCTCTGAGAATTTCAGACCAGCCTAGGCTACACAGTGAAACCCTGTTCAAATTTTAACTAATTAATTATAAAAATAGAATTTGCTTCTTGATCAGTTTGGTAGACGTGGACAGGTTCAGGGAAAATTCAAACTTGTGACCCACCGCCATTCTTTCTGCAGCTTCCAGGCCAGCCCACTTCTAAAGTCTCTTGCCACTTGCAATTCCAACTGCCATGCTCTGTTTCACTAGACATTTACTTTAAATTTTACTTTGACACAGTGATAATGGAATGAACGTGGACAAATCCACTCTGACCGTCAGGGAGTGTCTAAGATAGCTAGAGAAGCAGACACAAGCACGCCCAAGCACCACAAGGAATGAATGAGGAAAAACAAAGAAGACAGGGTTCTCTGTAAGTGCAGCTTTCATAGAGGAGCCTGCATCCATTATCCCCAAGGCTGGACGGTCTGAGGCTCTTACATCTTAGCCAGAGGCAAGTTTCTTAAAGAAGGCTGAATGAAACAGTGAATTATGAAACACTGGGACATGCTGTCATAGCCAATGAAGCCAGGTGACAGGAGAAATATCTCTACTGAGACTGTACCATGTTGACCTCATTTTTTTTCCTATTTTCTTTTTGTGTGGTGTTATAGGTACACACAGGGCCTCACGCATCTGTTCCTCACAGAGCTGTGTCCCCTTCATCTTCTGTTGATTTTGCTTCCCCCTAGAAAGTTTGGAAGGTCTCTGGGATGAAGATGATGGCTGTTGCCTGGTGTAGACCAGGCTGGCATATCACATAAATTACAGCTTTGGATTCTTCTTTTGAAAGAGGGATCCTGAAAAGATTTTGCAATTTTGACCTGTAACACTGAGCATCTCACTGTTCGGATGGCACTCATGTAACTATGCTTCCATGTCTGGATAAAGACCAAGGGGCTGATGTGTATTTTGTATGGAGAGAGGCAGACTGCTGTAATTAAGTTTCTGGCCTGGACTTTCTGGCCTAGCCTTGAGGTTTGGATCTGCAGACCCGCAGACCCACAGTCCCACAGTCTCACAGAGACACACAGATGCTTCCACTGATTTTATGCTCATCAGCCTAAGGCTCAGGCATATAACTTTCTAACTCTTTACCCTTAAACTAACCCATGATTTTTACCCTGATCAGCCATGTACCTTTTCTCAGAGCAGCATAATTGTCCTCTGCATCTTCTAGCTTCTCTGGCATCTCTGTGGCATCTCTCTGTTCACCTTTCCCACTCTGGTAGCTCCACCCATACTTCCTGTCTGCCTTCAGCCAATCAGCATTTTTATTAAACCAGTAGGCGGGACAATCATTTAAGACGTAACATAATTCCCCTAGAGCAGGCCTAGCTCTCCTGCAGATTTTGTGTCTGTACATCATAAAGCTATTTTATTTTGAGTGTCAAATACTATATCCAGTCATTCAAGGGTTTGGTTGGAAAGTTAAAAAAGACAGAAGACACTTCTCTTCAGGGCTTGCAGTCTTTCTGCACATCACTATGCCTTCCTCAGTCCAAGGCTCAGAAGCAACCCTGAGATCAACAGTAGGAGAGAAAAATGAAGGACTTAAAGACCTTCCTCTAAATCAGCTGCAGAGGGTAAACACAGCCTGGAAGTATTGACTCAGAGAGGAAGAGGTAGATAGAGAAAAGGTTTCCAGGTTCCTGGTGCCCACATCCACACTTCTGGGCTTACTGCAGTCTTTGCCAGGCTCGACAACTTATGATGCCCAGACCTTGGCAATTGCTGTGAGACCATACTGCTCTTGACCCCAACTCCTCACCCAGGTGAACCTCTTTGCAAGCCAGTTTCAGAAGGTAAAGATAATCTCAGTGACACCCCAGCAACAAGCTTCTCCTGCCAACCCAACTTTCCTACAGATCAGCACAACACGCCCAGTTCCTATAGTTCCACCACTTCTTCATCTATAAAATGCAATGATCATTGTACAAAACATCATAAGGTTAAACACAAATGATCAGTGTGTGATATTACGGCTTGTCATTGATGATGATGAGAAAGACATTGCAGAAGGATGCCGCCCACTGAAGCAGAAGGCACACCTCAGCCAATCTCTCCCCTGGTGTCAGCACCAGCGCACAGGTCAGAGAACAGGAACATGCCATGCTGTAACTGAGTGAGTAGGAGGCATGAGTCACGGATAGGACACTCTTCAGAGTATTAGGTTAAATCATAGGAAATTGCAGAATTTTGTGCAGAAAACCGTAGGTTCCTATCAGGTGACCCTACTGTCAGTCTTGATCAGAACTGGAGTGTAGAGGTTTTTCAGCCCCCTGAATCTCCAGCTCTTTTCTCTTATCCTTGTTTCTCAGGATGATTCATGACCCAGGGCAGAACTTCAGAGTCCACATTCAGTTCCTCAAATTTGGCAATACCGTGTTTATCATCTGGGATCTCCATAAAATGCAGGTTCTGACCCAGTGGTTTTGGGGAATGACCATAAATCCTATACTTGTAGCAAGTTTTGGGGGCAGAGGCTGTCACTGTACCCTGAAAAGGAGACTCTAGAATATCATGGCAGCTGTGACTCATTGTAGCTCCAGAGAGCCTGGTGAAGCCTTCTTGCAACATTAGCATGCCAAGACAAAATTAAGAAAGTGGCTGCAGGGCAGCACTTCCTGTCAAGCTCCCTGCCCTTCCTGCCTCATAATTTCAGATGCAACACTTTTTATTGTCTGCCCTTTAAACCTGGAACCTTCCAGGGTGTAGAATACAAGCCCCCAGTGTGGTGGCTTTTGTGGTTTGTTTTGCTTTGTATTTTCTGGCGCTGGTCTTTAAAACCTTGCTCGTGATAAGTACTATTCTACTTCTAGGCTAATGTTTAGTGAATTCTGAAAGTGACTGACCTGACTCCAAGCTGCAGCCTCCACCTTCCCTTATCACAATGTTGACATTCTTACACTTCTTCTAGAGGCTTTTGGAAACTCTGATAGACTTCCTAGGCTACCCTTGGTTCTGACAGCTTCACATAAAAAACTATCAAGCATGTAAGTTCTATATGCTTCTTTCTCCATGTAACCTTAAGTCCCCCAAGTGTGGAAACTTGTCTCCATCATCCCAGACAGCACATTTTTTTGCTGTGCTGCATTTTGCTCTGAACACTATGTCACCTGGTTGGAACTCTTGCCTGAAGGTTTTCTCATTTGACATGACCATGGATTTGACCTGCTTCCAAATAATTAACTCTGGCTCCTCAGCAGCTGGTGAAGAACTGGGTTACAGACTGCTGAGGAATGAGAAATGTTTGAGGTGGATGTGCGTCATCTGTGGTATGTAACATTACAGCCCAGCTGTCGGACATCGTAACAAGAATGACAATGAGAACTTCTGGAAGGCAGCTGAAGGGAACCTGCCAAAGGTGTCTAGCAAGAGCCAGGCTCCTCTGAGAAACTGAGTTGTCAAGAACTGTAGATATCCTTCCAAGGTGGAAATCTCTCCCTTTTGGCTATAGTGGATTAGAAGACAACACCAAGCTCTTTGCTGTTTCTAAAATCATTTCAAGCTTCAGTTTGCACCAGCTGACCCTACAAATATGGTGACTATTGCAGCCATTTCACTTTTACATCAAAATTCATTCAAACCTATCCTCTTCTCTCTGTGTGTAAGTGGAGAGAGAGAGAGAGAGAAAGAGAGAGAGAGAGAGAGAGAGAGAGAGAGAGAGAGAGAGAGAGAGAGGTCAATGTCAAGTGTCATCCTTCATTCCTGTCTATTTTTTAAGACAGGGTCCATCCCTGCACATGAGCTCATTGTTTTGTGTAGACTGGCCAGCCCGTGAGCCCCAGGACCCTCTTGCCTGCCTTCCTGATTCCTGCCTACTCCCAGGGAGAGCTTTACAGCCATGTTGTCACTACACCTGGCTTTCATGTTACTCCAGAGGATTTGAACTCAAATCCTCCTGTAGCAGGCACTTAGAATTAGGTTTAGGACTTTACCTACTATGTCATCCCCCCGGCCCCATTTTTTCCTTTTGTGAGAAAAGGATTTTGAAATTAATTTGGTTTTCTTGTTCTTTTATAGTCATATTCCTGAATCAAACACACACTTATGATGGCTCAGTAGGCTTGCTGTATAAACATAAGACCCGAGTTTGGATCTCTACCACCCAGGTAAAAGGCCAGGCATGGTGGAGCAGCCTGTAATCCCAGTGCTGGGAAAATGGGAACAAGAGGATCCCTGGGGTTTACTGGCTGCTAGTCTAGCCAAAATGTTGAGCTCCAGGTTCAATGAAAGACCTTGTCTCCAAAAATAAAGTAGAGCTTGACTGAGGAGCACATTCAGTGTAGACCTCTAACTTCCATCACAAATATCATATACACACATTATATATTATATACACATCATATATACATACACATTAGCCATTACATATACATCATACACACACATCATACCTACACCATCAATAACAGAAGCAACATTATCTTCTGTGTTATAAAGTTAAATCCGCAAAATTGTAATATAAAGAAGGTTTGAAATAATCACCTTTGTAATGGGAGGTTTCCTACCTGTTCAGCTGGGGTCCAGACCCACAGACCTGCAGTTCCAGATTGATGAGCCCCAAACAATCACACAAAGGCTTATATTAATTTCATGCTGATTGGCCTATGGCTCAGGCACATTACTAGTTAGCTCTTTCATCTTAATTCAACCCATTTCCATTAATCTGTCCTGCCATGTGGCCTGTGGCTCACCTCTTTCTATGGTGCCTCATAGGTGGCTGGATCATGTCTCTCCTGACTCTACCCTCCTTCCCCTATCTATGCTCCAATTTCTCTGCCTACTTCTAAGATGCCTGCCATAGGCCAAAACAGCCCCTTTATTCACAGCATAAAGACTTCCCACATCACAACTTTACAGAGAAAAAATTTAAATCCCATAAACCCACCTCTTCTGAATTAAGGATAAATATGTTGTGGGGTCTGGTTGAGGTAGTGTTGGGGAAAGTCAGACAATCTTATGAACTTTGAGTATTTTTTAAAAAGTGTGTGTGTGTGTGTGTGTGTGTGTGTGTGTGTGTGTGTGTGTGTGTGTGTGTGTGTGTGTGTGTGTGAATACAGTGCCCATGTAGACCGGAAGAGAAAGTCAGATTCTCTACAGCTGAAATTACAAGTTAGGTAGGAACTTGGATCTTTTGCAAGAGCAGTACATACTTTTAATGAATGAGCTCTCAGCTTTGAGTATTTTTGCATTGTGTTGATTTTATAATTCTAATGCCTGAAATAATTACTTTTAAATTTTTGCAGTCTCTCAATGTGTATGTCCCACCATCATTTTGGGTCCTTGGCTCTTCATTCCCTTTGATCCTGATCCTTGGACCACCTGGGCTGTCCATGTCTGTATAAAACAATGGTACATTGGATGACAGTTCTGATTTTGTACAGGGTCATAACCTGGTAAAAAGCCAAGAGTCCTAAGATAACCATTCCAAATCTGAAATCTGATTTTTTTGAGTGTCCCTAAGAAGGAATGTCTACACCAGAAAAATTTGTTTCATGCCCAAGATGATTTTAAAACATTCTTTAAAATTACCTTCAGCTCCTGTGTACAAGGTGTACATAAACATAAATGGACAAAAGCTCCATTTAAGATAGATCATTAACATACAGGTAAATATTATCAAATTGGAAGATCTGAAATCTAAAACACACCTGGCCCCACACATCTGGATAAGGAGTGCATGAACATAAATATCCCAGGGGCTCAGGCTTCATGGCATGACCACCTAATGCCCCATCTCCTAAAGCCTTCACTTTAGAGATTAGGATTTGAGCAGATGGGCTTCTCAGGAAGGCAACAGTCTGTAACACAGGGATAGATGCCTTACTGAGGATTTCCTAGTGAGATGAAAAGGACAGACAACAGATGCCAGAAATTGGAACCAGGGACAAAAAAACTGGTTCAATTCACTTTCTAGGTCATACTGAATCATCTTGGGTGGCAGCACATTCCAGCTAATGCTTGATTTCCATAATGTCTTTGTTAACTCCCAGGGTGGCCAAGTCAAGGAAAGGTGACACCCAGCAGTGTGGAGCCTATGATGCATGTGGTGTTATGCAATGTGGAAGGAAAGTGACCCAAGGAAGGAATCTCAATGTCACAATCTTCATGAGGCCTACATACTGGCAATGTGTGAAGACTGGCTTGGCCTTTCTGTCCTTTCTTCCTTGTTTGACCAAATAAAGCTTTCAGGATAGTACCTAAATTCTGAGTCAAGACAGGAATGGGTTTGTAACTCCCCAGTACAATCAGAAAAGATGCCAAAGCCAGCATCAGAGCTGTTAGGCATTGAAGTGAAACCTGTGGCCCAGAGGTTAGCTGAAGTGCCCAAGGTCCCAGTTTTCAGTAGCAGCTGAGGTGCTGGGGGTGGGGAGGTTCCCAATGTCACCAGCCATTCTGGCAGTTCTACAGTCAATAAGGGGACAGCTGCTAGGCTCTTATGATGTGATCAGACAATTTACAGAGGTGGCTTTTTCTCAACACAAACACTGCTGCATTCCGCACTCATCACTCTATGGTGGAGACTTAGGTTTTAGTCTAGTTTATTGTTTAGCCTAAGGAATTTTCTTAGGGTTCTCGAGGCTCAGGTCTATTGACAATAAAGCCTGTTTCACTTCCCTGGAAAATACTCATGTCACTTTCGCTCTGAAGAGCCTCTTCTGTCTGGATGGAGGGTTCTGGGTCAGCATTTCAGTTTCTCTAGATGCCACCTACACCATCTAGGAGAAGTCAGGGACACCTACCCCCACCCCCACCCCACTTCCTCCCTCTTCTTCTAGGATTGACATCTGTGGGATAACGCTTTTGTCCACCGTAAAGATCTGTTATTTCTATTGGTTTAATAAAACACTGATTGACAGTAGGCAGGCAGGAAGTAGAGGCAGGACTATCAGAATAAGAGAATTCTGGGAAGAGGGAAGGCAGAGAGGAGAGCATCAGATGCCATCCAGATGTGGAGGAAGCAAGATGAGAACACTGCTCTGTAGAAAAGGTGCCAAGCCATGTGGCTGAACATAAATAAGAATTATAGGTTAATTTAAGTGTAAGAGCGAGATAGTAATATGCTTGAGATACTGGCCCAGCAGTTACTATAATATTAAGCCTCTGAGTCAATGATTTGGGAAGCAGCTGCTTTATTTGAGAGTTTCTGGCAGGACAGAAATGTTTGACTACAGACATCCATCTCTACAATTATGTTTTCCATGCCTAGTTTCCCTCTGCTCACTTTGCTGCAGCTTGGTGAGTTTGTTTATTTAATGTATAAAGCAAAATTTTCATCAAACTAGAAAAAGATTGGGGTCATTTTTAAATGTTTGGTTTCTCTTTATTTTCTTTCCTCCTGGGGTTTTAACTGGGTGCATGTTTGCTATCCTCACACAGTGAAGTAAAGGTCTGATCCTTTCTTAAAATCTATTCTTCTTCCTGTGACTCAGTTTGCTGGTTTCAGGTGACATGTCTTCAGCTTAACTGTTTTTCTTGTTTTGTGTCTAGTTCTGTCAAGATATCTCAGTAAAACTTCCATTCCAGGTGCTGTTTTTATTTTCAAATGAGCTATAATTCACATGTCACAAACCCCCTTATTTTACACCTGGGGTTATACAGAGAGGGGGGGAGGGAGAGAAATTATGAATATAATTACAATTTTTTTAAAGACTACCCATGGAACCACTACTCTAACAGAACTGTTGGATTTGTTTGTGAGACGCCCTCTAGTCCTTGATTAGTTACATATTTTACACATTCATAATTCTGGATCATGACTCGGCTCTCCCAGCATAGCTATCAATCTGCTATATTTGGTCAACAAACCTCCTAAGCCATGGAAACAATGACTTGTCTGCTACTGACTTCGAGTGTCACCTCTTGTCATCTACTTAGAACATTTGTTCACTCATTTAGTCAGCAAAGACTTATGATGCCAGGCACTATGGGCATATAAATGAGGATCTGTTCTTGCCCTTGGACTCCAAAGGTCCAGGTGATCAAGAGTGTCATGGGCTTTCTATGTCTTTGCCCATCCAAGTATCAACTATGTTTCTAATGCTAATTGCACAGAGGTGGCCAGAGATGTGTGCTTTGGTTGAACAAGTTACTTCCTTAAGATGTTAAAAGCAGAACCATGGGTGGCTGAAGTGACTTATGGGTAAAAGCACTAACCACCATGTTTGACTGCCTGAGTTTCATCTGTGATCTACATGGTGGAAGGAGACAGCTAACTTCTAAAACTTGTCTTCTTTCCTACTCCTATGGCACACATAGGCACACACACAAAATAAATAGATGTTTAGAAAAAGGTAAAGCACAATCATGTCTAGAAGACTAGGCATCACAAGTCTAGAAGACTTGTGTTGATGTTGTGGTGTAATCTCAATATAACACATGCTTCAACTTCCGGCCACAGGAGGGTTCATCAGATAAAAATGTTCCTTTGAATGAGAAAAACAATTAAGCATTGAAAATGGGAGAACAAGAAAATGCAAGATAAAAATAGTTCCTACCAGCCTGCTTTATGTAAAAAGAAATATTTTTTAGTGAGTGGATTTGTTTTGTTTGGGTTTCTCTGTGCTGCCCTGGCTATCCTAGAGCTTGCTCTGTGGACCAGGCTGGCCCCAAACTCACAGAGATTCTCCCTGCTTCTATCTCTCAAGTGTTGGGATTAAAAGTATGTGCCACTCCTACCTGGCTAAGGAGTGGATTTGGAGGTAGTGGGGGTTTTTTGGGTTTTTTTTGTTTTTTTTTTTTGTTTTTTTTTTTTTTTTTTTTTTTTTATACCATTTTTCACCTTTTCTGCATTGTATATTTATGAGGAAGAAATCTGACTTATACTTTAGGTCTAGAATCAATCACTAACCCTTCTTGGACCAAAGATAAACAAACAAACAAACAAACAGCCCCATAAACTCATAGGGAATGGCACTATTAGGAGGTGTGGACTTGTTGAAGGAAGTATGTCACTGTGGGGGCGGGCTTTGAGATCTCTTTTGCTTAATCTTCCCTCAGTGTCACAATCTACTTCCTGTTGCCTTCTGATCAAGATGTAGCCAGCATTATGTCTGCCCGCACATTGCCATGCTCCCTGCCATAATGATAATGGATTGAACCTCTGAACTGTAAGGGAGCCACCCTCAAATAAATGTTTTTCTTTTTAAGAGTTGCCATGATCATGATGTCTCTTCATAGCAATAGTAACCCTAATTAAGACACCTACAAGTCAAAAGAACAACAGACAGAGTCAGGCATTGCACATGTTCCTGTAACATCATCTGTTATATCTCTTTTCATTTGCTGGTGTCTGATGTGCTGCTGAATTATTTGAAAGCATATTACTTACGTATATCTTAGTACTTGATTTGAAATATTCTTACCAATTCCTCCTAAGGACAAAGACATCATCTTACATTATGCCATTACCACACCTGAGAAACGTGCATTGGTAGCCAACAGGATCACCTTGTATTTAGTTGCAATCTCTTGTGACCTGTGAATATTGTCACTGCTCTGCTATCTGGTCACTGAGCTCTTGTCTCTTCCTATAACTGTTTAGGGTTCTTGGTTCAGGTTCATTTTTGCCTCTAATTAAGGATGGCTACCTAGATTGGGTGAGCATCTTTTGCAATTTACCATTTGTGAGTTGGATTTAAGTCCTACAATCTGGACACACGCACATGCATGCACACACCAAAACTCCAAACATTTCGAAGAACTAGAAAGTGTTGTCATCACTGTTTCTGGTTTGTTGCTGTTTCTTTAGTTCCTTTATGTCACTGTAATTGAATGCTGAAAGCAAAAGAAGAGGTACCCAGGGTGCAAAGGGACAGAAATGAAACCCACCAAGTGTGTAGCAAGAGAGTCTTGTGGAGAGAAAGGAAATTCTATCTCAGAAAAGCAGGCCTAGATACCAGGAGAAAGAGCAGGCGTCAAGACCCTGCATCTCCAGCCTCCTGCTAACACATGCTGAAT
Source organism: Phyllotis vaccarum (assembly GCA_033318265.1). Classification (NCBI taxonomy): domain Eukaryota; kingdom Metazoa; phylum Chordata; class Mammalia; order Rodentia; family Cricetidae; genus Phyllotis; species Phyllotis vaccarum. Next base: position 37,992,520 of record JARWLC010000011.1, on the reverse strand, counting down.
CTGCTTCTAGCTGCCACACTGGCCTACCGAAAGTAGATTATCTAGCACCGGCAATTTATTCTTCAGGCCTTTGCTGGGATCTGTGTTTCTCCAATGTTTGGCTGCTGCTTTCTAGGCATTAGCTATCCTGAAGTATCAGCTTTCTATGTTAGCTGCACAGTTTTAGATGCAAATGGCTTGAGAAAGTCTGAAGCCCTCCTAGAAGCTATTAAGTAATGCCATGAGAAACAGTGTGTCAAAATCAAAAAAGCTCACTGATATTAGTTCCTTACTCTGATAAAGGAAGTGTATTATCCTTGCAGTGTGGTAATAGAACCAGTTTTGAGGTTTGCTTCAGGTGTCTCAGTTGCATGATTTCATTAGGAATCCAGGAGAAGACGATTGGGATGATTGTGCTATGGCATAGCATCTCCTACGGGGTCAATGGTAACCTTCATGGATGCCACTATTTTGATGTTGCTAACCAAGATGGTGGCCAAGTCACATAGTCACCTACATTTTGATGAGGTCAGTGGCCAAGATGGCAAAAAAGCCAGTTGGTTACTTCTTGCAGGTGGTGTGCTCAGCTCAATGTTAAAGTGAGCCCACCCCCAATCAGGGCCTGAATCTCTGTGGGAATCTCACAGGCTAAATGTGGACAGTCACTCTCGATATTTTTCAGCAAAGATTTTTTTTTTTATTAGGTAGGTTCTTTTGACAATCATTCCCTCTTATTTCAGCTAATACTTTGGTGGTTAAAGGACAAATAACAAAAAGACTCCTTCATGAATTCATATAATAAAGTAATGCCATATAAAAGGTATTGCTGGATTATATTTGCTGTAATTATAAACTTTGTGTATTTCTTTTTAATTTTTTTTATTTAAAAGATTTTTTTCATATCAACCACAGTTCCCCTTTATTTCAAAAACAAGCATCCATTAAGTCTGGTTAATTTTGATGTGTAATTTTTTAAAATCGCAACCTTTTGATTAATAAAGTTTAAAACAAAAATACATTTTTAAAAATGAAGAAAATTAATTTATCCAAGTTATGTTAGCATGGATATAGCAGGAGAAATTACTTTCAAGTAGGCCCCAAATAGCAAAGTAAAGAAATAAAGTGATTTGTGATCTCAACCAAAGAAAAAGAATATTGTTTTATTGAATATTGAATTATTGTTGTGGAATATTAACTGTGTAAAGGTGCTCTACACTTGCTTCTGATGCTTTTGTTAAGGGTGTAAAGACATGTTACATTCATTTGATTGAATAAAATTAACCTAGGGTCAAGAGGCTGAGTCAGTAATTAGCTGACAGGAAGTGCTATGGAGGAACTAAGTGTAGCAGAGGTTTGTTTGGTAGGGGGCTGAGCGGAAGCCTGGCCCAATTTTGGCAAATGATAGCTTTTCGGTTTCAGCCTCTCTGAGCTAGCAGGATTTCGCCTCAACCTTTGACTCCTGAGTTCTGTAGAAGGATAGAGATTTAGATACCGTTTCTTTTTGTGGCCGTGATTGAGCTGGTGCAAAGCACTGCTGGTCAGTTGCAATGGCCTGCCGGGATAGAAATTGCTTAAGGTGCAGCCACTGTATTGAATGCAAGACAGCTTTGGCACCCAACATGGGGCACCCAAACACAGAGTTTTGTTTGTTTGTTCGTTTAACTCTTTGGGTCCCGCTATTCAGTTCCCAAATAAATACATGGAGACCTATTCTTACTTAGGAATGCCTGGCCTTAACTTGTCTTGTTTCAACACAGCTTTTATTAACTTGAATTACTCCATCAACATTTTGCCTCTGGGCTTTTACCTTCCTCTGTTCTCTATTCCTTTCTTTTCTTCATACTCCATGGCTGGCTGTGTGGCTTGGTGGCTGGCTGTGGCATCTGCCTCCCCTTCTTCTTTTCTTTTATTTATTTCTCACTCCTGCCTTGCTATTGCCATTCAGCTCTTTATTAGACCAATCAGGTGTTTTAGACAGGCAAAGTAACACAGTTTCACAGAGTTAAGCAAATGCAACATAAAAGAACGCAGCACGTCTTTGCATCATTAAATAAATATTCTACAGCATAAGCAGATGTAACATGTTTTCAACTAATATTCTGTAACAGGGAGTCCATATTGGACTATGGAATGGTTAGATTCACAGTGTGAAATTCCTCCCAAATGACTTCTAGAGAGGGAGAAAGAGAAATTTAACTCACTCAAATGTTCGGTTAAAACAATAGTGGACCTTCAGTCTTTTAAATTTGTATATGGGCAGAGGACGAACAGAAATGTAGAAGCTTAAAAGCAACAAAAGGTTTACCTGTCTCCAGGCTGAGAGCAACTTCCTGTATCTCTCTAAAGAAAGTGCTCCTGGACTCCAAATTTTATAGGTGTGTGTGTGCGTGTGTGTGTGTGCGCGTGCGTGTGTGTGCGTGTGTGTGTGTGTGTGTGCGCGTGTGTGCGCGTGTGTGCGTGTGAGTGTGTGTGTGTGTGCACACGCTTGCATATCATGTATACACTGGAGCCTGTGGAGTCCATAGGAAGGCATTTGCTCCCTGCAACTGGAGTTACAGGGAATTGTGAACTGCCATGTTGTCAGGAATTGAACCAGGATTCTCTGCAAAAGCAGTCTCCAGTCTCTCTTCTCATTTTCTAAGTGGTAGGTCCTCTTTCTTTCTAAAGAACTTCCACACGTTCTTATCTACTTGCTAATGTCCCTTTTCATGTTTAATTTAGGCAAGATAAGCAACAAGAGGAAAGATAAGCCAGAATCCTTGAGTTTGACAAGACATGATTAATGGGGTAAAGGTGAAAGATTTAATCTCAATGGGAATAAAGGTCATTGAATTTCCCAGAAGCCAGCTATCAATACTTAACTCTAAGAGATCCTTCATTTTGGCTCCCAGGGTGGCTGTCATGAAATTTTGGTCAAAACTACCAAAAAATTCCCTTGCTCTTTGGTAGGCATTAGAAGTAATTCTAAATAGGAATCTCCCTATCATATCAGAGAAAAAGGAAAAACGAAATTACCACCCTAGCCATTCCATTTACTAGACTTGGGAGGTCTCCCTTTCAAAGATGGGATGGGATCAGGGGAGCTTAACTATCACATTCTTTGTCTATGTCAGTGTTTTGTTGCTGTGAAAAGACATCATGAACCAAGACAACTTATAAAGGAAGCATTTAATTGGTGGCTTTAGAGGGCGAGTCCATGACCATCACCGCAGGAAGTACAGTGGCAGGTAGGCCTGGCACTGGAGCAGGAGCTGAGAGCTCACATCTGATCTGCAAGTTGTAAGCAGGAAGAGAATGAGACTAGTCTTCACAAGGGTTTTTGAAATTCCAAATCCACTCCTAGTGACACACCTCTTCTGAGACCACACCCCCAACCCTTCCCAAATAGTTCCAGTAACTGAGGACCAAGCATTCAAACATGAGCCTAAGGGAGATACTCTCATTCAAACCACCACACCTTTCTATCCTTTCTGAGTTTGGCTTTGCTCATACTGACCTTAATGAGTCAGTAGTATTCAAATTACAGATGAATCCTTCCATAGAAAGCAAACATGTTTTTATTAAAATTGAAAGTGCGTGCATATATTTCCCCAAAGACAAACTTGCCACAAGTAGGAAGAAGATCCAGAAACTGAAATCTGCAATCTACCCCCTACCACTGCCCGCCGCCCAGGGATTGGGTCTTTTAAGTGTTTTTGGTGGTTGTAGGGCAAGTCTCTCTCCCCTTATTTTGGACCCAAATTAAACAAAGAAGAATAGGCTAGTTGGATCACATCATCCAGGGCCAGGGCTTGCCTAGGATGTGTCAGAGCAGGGCAGCCAGAGAGAGTCCACCACGGGAGGAAGGAACTATCACCTCTTTGTCCTGAGTGACGAATGTCAGAAGAATGCCATCTTGTTTATGAATGTCCTCTTTCCCTGTCTGTTTGCTTGCCAGAGTGTTCTCTGAGCCCTATGTTCCTTCATGCACTGCCCTTTCCAGAGCACAAAGCCTGACTCCATACTCTGTCAATTCTGGGGTTTTGTTGGGTACTTTCACCCATAAGCTCCAGATCCTGGCAGCAGATGGCTTCCCACACCTCAGAGCCAAGCCCATCCCAATGGGCCAGGATCACAGTGAGTCTGCTGTCTCTTGACCATGACTCTGCAGCTGGTGGTTGGTATCTAAAACGGTAAGTGAGGATGTAACAGGTTGGTCCACAGATGTGTTCTTCCACGGAGATGGATTTTATCAACATGCAGGAGTTTGGATTGCATTCACATAGATGTTAGAAGGCCAAGTGCGTTTCCGCTTCTCAATAATGGATTTTTTTTTTTTAAAAAAAAAAAATGCTTTGATTGATGAGGGCAGAAAGGCAAAGGTGGTCATGGCATGAAAGGCAGCTACCTTTTCTTCCTACTCACGAACCAACCATGAACTTAAGCAAATTGCTTAAGTCCTAGAGACCTTAAGTCCAGGTCCACTGGGGAAATGCACAATAAGCAAAGACCTGGCATCAGGCCAAACAGGATGTGTGACACAGAGACATGCTAGTCCTGTCCTGGTCTGGGAACTGGAGAGCATACTGGTGAGCCTTTTCCCATGGGCAAAGCTGGGAGGAGGGGAGGGCTTTTTTTCTCAAGGGTCTCAAAGGGTCCCACCTCATATGAATAAAGACGATACTCATTCTTGCTCCCGGACACCTCCCCTCCTCCCCACCAAAACAAAAAACAAAAAACCCAGAGTGTGAATAAAAATAGAAATGAGCTCAGTGCTCTCATAAGCAAGGTTCTCAATGGACCTGGACCTTCAGTGGGTGGAAATAGCTCATTTGAAATAGAATCCCATCGACAGGCTTCTGGGCTTTCAGTTTTTGCCACATTAACACCCCAACAAAGGGCTGTGGCATCATCGCTAAGGCAGGAAATGAGGGTGTGAGTAGACATTGGCTGCATTTTCCCCCTCCTCCCTCTGAATTCAGGCAGACAGTCCTGGAGGCTGGGTGCTGGTTGCCTAGGAAACGGCTTGGATGTAAAACTCCAGAAAAAGAGCTGTCTGCATCAGGAGATGCAATTACTGGGGTTTTTTTTGTTAATTGTTTTTCTTCCTTTCTTTCTGTCCTTGTGTGATGTTAGGGTGAGAGAGGGGCCTTCTTCTAAGTCTTCTGAGCCAGTTTCCTTACACATAAAGAAATAAGTCTCTCTCTCTCTCTCTCTCTCTCTCTCTCTCTCTCTCTCTGTGTGTGTGTGTGTGTGTATGTGTGTGTAACATCATAGTTGGTTACTGAGCCTAGCAGACACTCTGTGTCCCTCTGCTCTCTCTTTTTTTTCTATCCACCTCACCAGCTTCCTGAACTGAATAGGCACCAATTGAATAAACAGAGTATAGATGAGACAAAGAAACAGGTTAGGTAATAATAACTTTAACTCCATTTTTATAACTTGCATGATAGTAAACGCTTAAGTTAGTTTCATAATGCAGTGCTGGATTATTAGTCTTTTTATAAATTGAAGAATTATTAAAGATGCAAATACTTCTAATTCACCACTTCTGAAAAAAATATACTGTTTTCTTCTTGAACTGCTACATAGGGGTGGCTGCTGAAGTTTCTCATCAAATTGCTTGCTTTTTTCTCTACTTGCATTCAACTGAAATTGATGTGGAGTCAACAAATAATATCTGGAACTAGCTGCCTGTGGAACAGTATGGAAGTTTTATTTGTTTGGTTTGCTTTTTTGAGACAGGATTTCTCTGTGAAATAGTCCTGGCTGTGCTGGAACTCAATGAGCTTTTTAATAGCATTGCTCTAACTGGAGAGAATCCACATTGCATGTACAGGTAATGCTAGACTGCCTCCACCACTCCCAGACTTAGCTCCCAGCCAAGACTGTGCTCTTTCATGCTGTGGGCAGCCAGTACACACCCTCTGCAGACACTAGCAAGGCTGTGCGTCATGAGGAGGAGCCTCTTAGTCAACCTGCACTAAAAAAAGTAGACTTTTAAAACTACAAGTCCGTCATTTAACTTGCAAGGCAGATGTTGTAGAGACTGACAGACTTCTGTGAGGTTTTCATTTCCCCAGCTGTGGGTAGCTGGGGCTATTAGGGTCTTCCTTTGTCAAGAGCTGTCTTCAGGTTAAGAGAATGGCTTCCCAAAGTCATGGCCTTGATGGTCAGGACTGGCCAGGGGAAGGGTGTATAGGGGTGTACTCCCTGGCCTCAGTTAGGGACTTTTCTGGAAGGTTCCCTAGGATGGCTGATCCCATCCCAAGGTCACATAGTTCGGCTCCTAACTTCTTCCATCTACTTACACCACACGTCATGTGTAAGTCTCTGTCTTTCCCCCAGGGAACTGGTTAGAGAAAGTTATTATCAAAGTAACTGCTGTATCATGCTCCTTAGATTGTAAGAAGTGATAGGTCACCCACGGAGCATTGTATCTGATAACACCTGTTTTCAATCATTTTCTTCACGTATTTATATGACCACGTTTCCCTCAGTTTTTTTTTTTTTTTTTTTTTTTTTCAGTTCTTCTCTTCAGAGTTCCCGTCTGTCGGGTATTGAACCTTCCAGATTATTCCTGTTTCTCTCCTTTTCCCCACCCTCTTAAAAAAAAAAAAAGTCTACTTTTTACAAAAGTTGTCTGACTTTCTTCCAGTGTCTGCCCTGGATTGCCTTGGCACTATTACATTTTGTGGCTCCCAGAACCTTCTTAAAAGTTCTTTAGACTTTGGTTTTACTATTTCATTTTGAGACATGCCTCCCTGTGTATCCCAGACTGACTTTGAACTCATCGTTCGGTTTTTCTGACTGTAAGAACATAAGGGTTTAGTTTTACTCACTAATTCTCAGCCCTCATATTTTCAACAGTCTTTCTGTGATGACTTAATTAAAAAAAAAAACATTGCAAGGACCATTGACAGAGGCATTTGTAGGGACCACACCACTTATCTCACTGTTTTCCCGTTGATCCTATGATTATTACCTTTCCAACTACAACTTTTCATAAAAAGAATTATATGACCCCAACTGGAGAAACTCTAGTAAAAAAAAATTATAAGAGACAGCTATCCATTTAAAATTTTTAAATAAAGCATTTAAAAAACTAAAAGGCTTTTCATAAGCACAACGTATTTCTAAGTAATGATAAGACTGTGTTTGTGGAAATTTTAGTTATATGTTTAACACTGAACTCATTGTAATTCATTTGCCTCAGCTCCACAAGAGCTGAAGTTACAAGCATGAGCCCCCACACCTGGCCAGTTTCTCTATTCTTACACCACGGACTCATTGTTTTGTCTCATCTAAAGATTATCCTGAGATTTCTAAATACTTTCTCTCTCCTGACATGATATCTATATGTTCTTTCTCTTTGCTTGCGTGGATCTTTGGCTGCAGTGATATTTGATTGCCTCTCCATTTTTAAGATACATTTTTATTTTGATTGTGTATTTCTGTGTGTTACCATGTGCGTATGAGAGAAAGTGCCCAAGGAGGACAGAGGTTTCAGATTCTCTGAAAATTATAGACAGTTATGAGCAGAAAAGACATGGGTTCTAGGAACTGAACTCCACTGTAAGAGCATTAAGTGATTCTAACCTATGACTCACCTCTTTAGCCATATCCATACTCATTAAAAGCATCATTGAAATATTTCTTTGTGTACTTCTCTGCATGTATGTATGTATGCATATCACATGTGTGCTTCGTGCTCACAGAGATCAGAGTCGGGTATTAGATCCTCTGGAGCTAGAGTCCCAGTTGAGAACTACCATGTAAATGCCAGGAACTGAGCACTGGTCCTCTGCAAGAGTGATAAGTGCTCTTAACTGCTGGGTCATCTCTCCAGCTCTTAAAATAGCTTTCAAAATTTATATTTATTTATGGAGAAAGTTGTCCTTCTGTGGCACACATGCCCTTGCCATGGCACACATGCTGAGGTGAGAGAATAATTTTCAGAAGTTGGGTCTCTTATTCTACCATGCAGGGTCCAAGGGTTGAACTCAGATGGCCAGGGGTAGTGACAGAAGTACCTGTTCCTGATGGCCACTTTACTAGCCCATGACCATTCATATTTATAAAAGACACACTAAAAGCTGGCTGAAATCTCTGAGCCTGCTGTGTTAAAACCAAATCCTATGTTTCTACTTGAGGAAACTCCTGGTGCCTAGGTCCCCTAATTTAATTTAACTCCTACCAATTATTTAAACACACTGTCTTCTTTCCTTACCTTCATGATTCTATTACATTTGATTTGGGGTTTGGGTTTTTTTTTTTTTTTTAGACACCAGACAACTTTTTTTTTCTTGATTTTTTTCAAGACATGGTTTCTATGTGTAGCTTTGTGGCCTGTCTCTGTAGACCCATCTGCTCTTGAACTCACAGAGATCTGCCTGCCTTTGCCATCCGAGTGCTGGGATTAAAGGAGTGTGCCACTCCTGCTTGGTGACAGCAAGCAATTTTAAAAGACCACAAAATGATATTATGTGCAAAAACAAAGTATAAAAGAGTCTGCAGCTTTCTTTGGCCACCAAAGCCTTCAAGAGGGCACAGAATGTGAGACTCCAGATTTGGGTCTGGAAGAAAGTGAAAGGTTAATGCTACAGGAGGCTATGGGTGGATGGGATAAGCTGGGTAGATCATTCCTTAAGTTCACCATGATCGCCACACTTTTCCATGTTCTGCTTTGGGAAATGATAGACACCATTACCAAAACTACTAAGATTGCCAGAGAGCTAGTAAACTCCTGAGTTAGTTCTTAGCAATTGTCAGGACATGATCCTGACTTCCTGAGGGATACCTGTGACTATGCTCTCAGAGATGTCTGTTGTAAGTTTCCACAGACCTTTCAGATGCCTGTGTATCAGAAGTATTCAGACCACAAACAGGGGAAGCCATAGAATCGCCCACCTGTATCTTAAACCCTTCTGGAGAAGATCTTTACAGGCAGCTCCTTGCAAACCTCATGTGTATCATATGCCATCACTTAGCTTCAGTCATTGTCCACAGCTCTCATTGTAAAGGGAATAAGCTGTATTTGGAGCCATTTTGAATGAAGATGACCCAGGAACATGAATTAGGTTACCCCAAATTCCATGTTCCAATGTAGAATCAGTTTTATAAAATTTTTTATAGAAAAAAATTTTTTTATTGAATAAAGGCAAGTTTGAAATACATTGGTGGCCACACCAGACAGGCAGATACATTGAAATGGCTCAACATGTCACTTGATGACATTCTTAGCTCTTGGATTATTGGAAACTAGTATTCTGATAAGCTGATAGCTTCTAAGAAGTTTTTATTTATTATTATGAGGTGCCAGTTCAGATACAGAGTGGGGCAAGAAATGGCTGTCCCAGAGGCTAAAACTAGACCAAAATAAAGTAATTGGCCTTTGAACCTACAAAATTCCAATTTCTTCACAGTTTTGAAACTCCAGCTGATATGTACATCAGTCTTTGCAGACACAGACTCCTTCTAACAGTATTTTGTTCACAGCCAAACACAGCTTCTTTGCAGAAATTCTCATTCACTCTAGTTTATTTATGCTATTTGTCTTTTCCTGCAATAAAACATCATGACCAAGACAACTCATAGACAGGGCTTGTTTGAACTTCCGGAGTGGTAAGAATCCATCATTAGCACTGCAGGGAGCTGTGGCAGCAGGCAGGCATGCTGGCTTGAGCAGCGGGCTGAGAGTTCACATCTTGAACAGAAAGCACAAAGGTTTAGCTGGAAGTGGCCTAAGTCTTTAGACACTCATTGCCTTCCTCCAGTGACACACTTCTCCAACAAGACCACACCTCCTAAACCTCCCCAAACCGTATCACCAGCTGGGAAAATTTGCAAATACCTGAGTCTATGGGAGACTGTTGTAGAATATTTAATATGTAACGATGTGTTGCATTTGTTTATGCTGTGGAAGATGTGTTGTTTCTGCTGCATGTCTTTAAGGATGTAAGGATGTGTGTCTAGTTATTTATAGATGGGTTGCATTTGTTTCCTGTTGCCTGCCTGAGGAACCTTATTGGACTGATAAAGAGCTGAATGACCAATAGCCAGGCAGAGAAAGGATAGGCGGGGCTAGAAGACAGTGAGAATGAGTAGAAGAATTCTAGGCTGGAGAAGAACAAGATTAGAGAGAGGAGAGAATGAGGGAGATGCCTGGAGCCACAAACCAGGCAGCTGCCAGACAGATAGACACGAGAAGCAGGGGAAGTAAGATATAAAGGACAGAAAAGTAAAAGTCTTCCTTCACCCCCTACCCTATGCTCCTAAATTACTAAGAGATCTTCTCTATTTTCCTTTCCCAGGGGGATCCATGGGTATCTCTCTTGTTACCCAGCTTCTCTGGGGTTGTGGATTGTAGCCTGGTTGTCCTTTGCTTTATGTCTAATATCCACTTATGAGTAAGTACATACCATGTTTGTCTTTCTGGGTTACATCACTTAGGATGATTTTTTTTTTTTCTAATTCCATACATTTTCCTACGAATTTCAAGACGTCATTTTCTTTTACTGCTGCATAATCCTCCATTGTGTAAATGTACCACTTTTTGTTGGTTTTTTTTTTTTTCCCATTCATTCTTCAGTTGAGGGGCATCATCTAGGTTTTTTCCAGGTTCCGGCTATTGCAAATAATGCTGCTGTGAACAGTGTCCTTGTGGTATGAATGAATGTGTATACTTTGAGTATATGCACAAGAGTGGTATTACTGGATCATTAGATAGACTGACTCCCAGTTTGCTGAGGAAACACCATATTGATTTCTAAAGTGGCTGTACAAGTTTACACTCTCACCAGCAAAGGAAAAGTGTTTCCCTTGCTCTACATCCTCTCCAGCATACGCTGTCATCAGTGTTTCGAATCTTAGCCATCAGACATGTATAAGATGATATCTCAGAGTTGTTTTGATTTGCATTTCCATGATTATAAGAATTCTTGGCACATTGTACCCATGTGGTAAATGTGCTAGTCCAATAACCCAACATGGTAGCAGTAGAACATGCCTCATATGGAGGGTACAACCTAGACGTGGCTATGTAAATCTGTGCCCACCTGTTCTCTTATAAGGAGAAGCCACTGGAGGACCGTTCCTTTTTCCTCTTCTGATTCTCTTCCCTTGTACCCACTCAGCAACTTTCCAGAATAAACTCTAGTGTGGCAGCTGGTAGTGTGTGTCTGTTCTCACGTGCAAAGCCAATACTGATGACTAAGGATGTTGAGCACCTCTTTAAGTGTCTTTTGGCCATTTGAGATTCTTCTGTTGGGAATTGTTTGTTTAGATCTGTACTACATTTTAAGATTGGATTAACTGGTATTTAGATGTCTAGTTTCTTGGGTTCTTTATATATTTTAGAAGTCAGCCCCCTGTTGGATGTAGGATTGGTGAAGATCTTTTCTCATTTTGTAGGCTGTTGTTTTGTTTATTAACCATGTCCTTTGTCTTACAAAAGCTTTTCAGTTTCAGGAGGTCCCATTTATTAATTGTTGCTCACAGTGTCTGTGATACTGGTGTTATATTTAGGAAATGGCCTCCTGTGCCAATTCATTCAAGGGTATTTCCCACTTTTTTTTTTCTATCAGGTTCAATGTAATTGGATTAATGTTGAGATCTTTGATCCACATGGACTTGAGTTTTGTGCAGGGTGATAAATATAAATCAACTTACATTATTCTCCATGCCACCATCCAGTTATGCCAACACCATTTGTTGAAATGCTTTCTTTTGTCCATTGCATATTTTTGGCTTCTTTGTCAAAAACCAGGTGCTCATAGGTGTGTAGACATGAAGGAGCAGGATGGTGGTGTTGGGGAGGACAGAGAGGGAGAATAATGAAATAGATATCTTGACAGAGGAAACCATTTTGGGGCTAGGGAGAAACCTGGTGTTAGGGAAACTCCCAAAAATCCATAAGGATGACCCTAGCTAAGACTCTAAGCAATAGTGGAAAGGGTGCCTGAACTGACCTTCCTCTGTAATCAAATTGATGACCACCCTAATTGTTATCACAGGACCTTCATCCAGCAACTAATAGAAGCAGATGCAGAGATCCATAGCTAAGCTGTGGCCTAAGGTCCTGGAAGTTGGTGAGAGGGAGGAGGGATTATATGAGCAAAGTGGTTAAGATCATGATGGGGAAACTCACAGAGATGGCTGACCCAAGATACTGGGAGCTCACCGACTCTACAGTGACAGCTGGGGAACCTGCATGCATCCAGACTAGGCCCTCTGAATATGGATGACAGTTGGTGGGGCCCCTGGTAGTGATATCAGGGTGTATCCCTAGTGCATAAATTGTACTCTTAGAACCCATTCTCTATAGAAGGATACCTGCTCAGCCTTGATAGGTGGGGAGGGGTTTGGTCCTGCCTGAACCTGATATTCCAGACTTTGTTGACCCCTGTGGGAGGCCTTATCTTCTCTGAGGAGTGGATGATGGAATGGGGTGGGAGGGAGCTGGGTGGTGAGTGGTAGGACGGAAGAGGAACTGTGGTTGGTATGTTAAAAAAACAAAAAAAAACTTTTAAATTAAAAAAATCCAAACAACATCTAAAGAAAAGTAAAAGCCATGAGTCAAAAGGTAGATTAAAAAAAAAAAAAGTTAAGGTTAATTTAAGTTAAAAGAGCTAGCTGGAAATGAGCCTAAGCTAGGCCAAGCATCCATAGCTCATAACAAATTTCCATGTCATGATTTGGGAGCTGGTTGGTGGGCCAAAAGACAAAGCCTTGTACAGGGGACATTATCACTCAAAGCACCACAGTCAAATGGGAGAGCAGTCTGGATATAGCATCTCTCATCCCGTTGATCATCAGGATTGATTCAGCTAAGGTGGCTGCCTGGGTGGGTGTCCCATTTGTCCCCCAGAACTCCACGTGAGACCCTCCCAAATCTACGTGCTTGTTTGAAGAGAACAACGTTTCCAAAAACAGGACTTCCAGGATCACGGGTATGTTAGTAGCTGCACTCTCTTCCTAGAACCCCCAACCAAGCTCTCAACCCACCATTGTCAACCTTTCCGGAAATGTGTGATTAATAACATCTTTATCACCTATCAGTGTGGAAGCATGCTCCAAGATGGTACAGCTGGCTCCAAAGGGACGATGACCATGACACCAGTCTGCCTTGAGATCTCACTGGCCAAACCTCAAGACAATGAATTTCATTCCGTGCTAGTGTCATTTAATGACAGACTGGGTGAGGCACTGAAACAATGGAAAAGCAGCCAGCTGCTTGCGGTTGCCTGCTTCTTACCCATGCCTTTAGTATTGCCACACCATAGCCAGGCTTCTAATCCTTGCCAAATTCCTCTAAATTTTGCCTTGCTTCCAGGCACTGAGGCACACACTATCTGCCTGAATGCCACAGAGTCTTCGGATTAGAGAGATCACTGTTGCCCATGTAAGTGACCTGATTTTGCTATATGCTTATCCCCACCAGTTTGCCACCCCCATACTCACAGTTCCCGCACTCTCTGATGGTCATTTCCTAATAAAGAAACTGCACATCTGTTTGATTCTGGATGCTTAAAGGTTACTGAGCCTAGAGTGTTTCTTTTCATAACTGACTTTCGATCTTTGTACTTGTGTTTTGGATGTAGCATCATGCAGGGAAGGGTCCTAAATAAATCCTGTGCACAACACTAAGTGTGTTGACATATAACACGATAGTCTTATTTCCATTTATGAACCAGCAAACAGCAAATGATGGCACTAGGTAGCGCCTAAACTCTAAGTCACTGTAAAGAGTTTATATCGGGAGTAGTGTATGTATGTGGGTGGGCATGATACAAAAATCCCCCCCCACACACCTCTTTTCTGTTTGAGGTCCACAATAGAGGCCACATCCTAATAATAGCCAGCTCCTTCCACTGTTTCTCTGTTCCCTCTCAGACTTCTCTCTAAACTCACCCATTCTTCCATGGTTAGAACCAGAGGCCAGTAACTATAAACCTATGTAGTTCAATGAGGTATTGGGTCTGTGTCAGAAGTTTTACACATAATTTCAGCCGTATCTGAAAAGAGAGAACCGCTGCCTCTGCATTTCTGGCAGGGGATCTGCTGGGCCCACTTCCTTCTTCAGGCTCCTCCCAGCCCTGCATCTGCCATCATAACATGGCTGATGCACTGCGCATTTTTAAGACCCTCTGCAGCAGCTGCTGCCCAAACACATAGGAGACAGCAGCTCACTAGGCTCTTGCCTGCTGTCTGACCAAGGCTTCTCGGAGCGATATTTAGGGTCCTAAGCATGATGTGATTATCTTCGTTTTAGTTTTGAGAAGTAATAAGCGATGAGCATGGCATCGACCCCACCGGCAGTTACCATGGCGACAGTGACTTGCAGCTGGAGAGAATCAATGTGTACTACAATGAAGCTGCTGGTAAGGATTTGGATGTCAGTCAGCCTTGCTTTCCATACTGTGGCAGGGGAAGTGGCCTAGGAGCATGCAACCTCTGCATGTTGGTGCCATTAAGCATGCTTCATGTCTCCATTTCCCTTTTCTTTCTTTGTCTCAATGCTGGGATTTCTGTAATGACTTCTGCTGCTACATCTATCTCCTTGCCAAGCCCAGTTGTAAGTCATCTCTTGTCCCCACAGGCAACAAATATGTACCTCGGGCCATCCTGGTGGACCTGGAGCCGGGCACCATGGACTCAGTGAGGTCAGGACCCTTCGGCCAGATCTTCAGGCCAGACAACTTTGTTTTTGGTATGTTGTCATTCTCCCTGAGAGCTGGCCAAATGACTCACCCTTCCTAGCAGCCAGGGGCTTTATAGTTCTGTGTGCAGTGCCCAGCTGAGCCTGTGTCCACAGACCACAAGTCCTGGCCTACCCTACGCAGCTGACAAGATCATGTCTGTAGTCACTCTTGACAGCTCAGAAGAGAGTGTGGTCTGTAGAGGCTCTTAAAGGCCTCCATGAGGAGCAGCCCTTGGGGAGGGGTGGAGAGGATGAAAGTCTTCAAAGAGGGCATCACAGGCTGCAGGTGATTTCAAAGGACCGGTGATGCCAGGTAAGCACTTCAGTGACCAAAGTGTTGACCAAGTGCTTAGAGCTGTCTTGCCCTGCCTCTTTAATCATACCTAATTAAGGGTATCTACAGAATGTTCTCTGAGCTTATTTTCAGAGGCAACTCCTTTCCCTGTTTTTTTTTTTTTTTTTTTTTTGAGACAGTCTCATACATTTCAGGATGATATTGGCATCTTCCACGTAAGTATTTGCCTTACTGAATAAACCACTATATTGAGCCCCTCAGCTTGATTCCAACCCTTTCCCCACTGAGTCTTGAAAAGGTGATTTTTTATTTTTAAATCAATATACAAAACAGAAAGATTGGAGATATTGAGGTGTTGCACCCTAGCTGACGTATGTATATATTGTGTAGTGTTGAAAACCTGGCTAAGCATTTTCATCTCAAACATTTCCATGTGGTAAAAACTCAGAATCCTCTTAGCTCTCTGACATGTAAAGACCATTGCTGTTTCTATAGCAACAGCACAGCAGTGCTTCTGCTCTCCTCAGCCAGCCGTAGCTAAGTAACTGTGATCAACATTTCCCTAACACTGTGGATCTCAGCTTTTTTGAGGGTCATTCATTTATGGAAATTTTATCTTTGGAAACAAAAGTGTGTCTAAACGATTATGCAGGATATCCCAAGAATAGTCCCACCTTCATAGTCTGAATGGCACAACATGGCATTTCTAAGTGTGCATCTAATATTCTCTTTGTTCTGACAGGCCAAAGCAGCACGGGAAATAACTGGGCAAAAGGCCACTACACAGAGGATACTGTGGGTGGCACTAGTTTAGACATCATACCCTCTCCTACAGTTTTAGCTGCTAAGGTCAAGCTCAATAATACCATACTTTCTGGGCACCAGCTGGTGAAGAACACAGATAAGCTCTAGTGTATGACCCAGGCCATGCATTGACATCTGCTTCTCCACCCTCAGACTGACCACACCCTCATATGATGACCCTAACTGGTGTCAGTCACTCCTCAGGCCAGCTGAATGCAGACCTGAGCATGCTGGCCGTGAATATGGTGCCCTACCTTTAACTAGCAGTGTAACCAGCCATCCTTCTGCTGGAAATGCTAATGTTACCAGCAGGGGTCATGTTCTACCTAGGATACTGGTACTAACAGCAAAACAGATGGGAGAAGGGGTTCAAATACTACCAGGACTTTTGTTGAGTAACGAAGCCATCTTGTAGCTCCAATGACAGCCCCTCACCAAGGAGTGACAACAGCTTTGGACTGCTCCTTCCGTTCTGATCTAAGGCATCCCTGAACTAGAAGGGATTCAAAGCCCCTCTTCATGCGGGTCCTGGGAAGGGCTGAAAGATTTAGGTCAGAAGCCCCAGGATCTGGAAGTAAACACGGAGAATAGGTGTGACCTGCATTGGGTTGCACAGACACCAAAAGCCACCTGCCCACAGATAAAAAGGGACTTCCTAATTAATATCTTTACAGTAATACTGTTAGGACCTACTGGCTCCTTTGGCCCTACTTCTGGGACAAGTTGGAAACCTCTATGGATACAGCTCTAGTGGTGTCAGGGCTCTTTTAACCAGCTAGCTGATCTTCTGTGGAAGACTTCTCTTGCAGTGACAGGTTAGAACAATAAACAAACAAACAAACAAACAAACAAATAAATAGAGAAAATCAAAGCAAAAGCCTGGCTTGTCTACTTGCCATGCAGGACTCAGGTGATGCTCTCTGGTCTCCCCTTCCACTTGCCCTGGGTTGAGCCCTTGCTGTCCATAGCCATCATCTGCTCTCTAGTGCAAGCATTTGGCTTCTTTATCTCCCTTGCCTTCATTCTTGACTGCTCTTGAGCATTCTAGGCTTTAGACCACCCTCAACATCTCCTGTGAAATCTCCCATTCCATGCCACAGAAGAAGTCAAACATAGCCATTCGTCTGTAGCCACAGGTCCTCTATCTGTAGATGGAGCCAAATTCCAGTTGCAACTATTTGGGGGAGAAAGTCTATATCTGTATAGAGGATGCACAGACCTTTTCTTGTCACTCTCTGTAAGCACTAAAGCATAAACAGGCATTTAAATGACATTTATACTGCTTAGGTGTTATGGCTCATCTAGAAATGAGTTAAAGTATACAGGGGATGTGGAAGGTTCTCAGCATATATGAACTGATGTGTGGAAGGGATATACAAATGCAGGGCTAAATAATACTTTCCCATGGGTACAGAAGGACAGCCATGCTAGTTCTGTATTCCTGTGTAATAAGTCACTTCACACTGAACAGGTAAAAGTGAAACCATCATTTTACAGTCTTCAGGAATCAGGAACCTAGCACTGAAGATGAGTCCCTCTCTCTCAAGACATCACAGGGTGGACCAGCCTGGTCTACACTGCCATCTGAAGCTCAGAGGCTCATTTCACATAATTCATCTGAGGGCCCACTCATACCTGTAGCTATGAGTCACCCGACTGTTCTTCATATGTGGAAGTTCCTAGCCACTCTCAGTGACACAGTGGTCCCTGCTTTTAGGTCAACAGGAAAGCATTCTGAGCCTGATGGCCCAAGCTGGGGTGCTTTTCCGTCACCAGCTGCTAACAGTTTTGGTTTGGGGGTGGGGGTGCATTAGAGACAGCCTACCTAAGAAACCTTAAGGCAAACTGATGTGAAACCTAACTGCCTATACATCCCAGCAGTACTTAATGTTTAAACAGTTGGAGAAGGGGTCATCTTAGAATGTGCCTAATACACATGGACTCTGTAGAATGGAAAAAACATGGTCTTTGGACCCAAATAAACTTGTGCTTATCACAGAGTAAATAACTTAACTCATTCATTAGTAAGCACTTGTTTGTAGTGCCAAATGGCAAAGGTGACCTGGCTAATAAACTTTAGAGAGGTCACACAGGTTTATTATAATGAAAAAGATATGCTAATAAACCTTAGAGAAATCACATAGATTCATTGTAATACATACATTGCTATGAATGTTATATGTATCTATTATAATCAATCTATATATGTTTGTATTTCTAACATGTATGGTGCATGTTAGATTAGCCACAAAATATTGGTACATTAGTAGCAACATTTGGGGCCACGAAACACTGTTATTTCTTGATATCCAAGGAGATTGGTCCCAAGATCCCTGTGAACACCAATAAAATGTTTGCATATAACCTACTCACTTCCTCCTATTTACTGTGTGTTGTCTCTAATTTATTGATAATCCCCGATATGATGGCAAAGCCATGCAAATAGTTGTTAACATGACAAGAAAACTGTCTTTACATGCACATTATTGACACATCTTTCTGTTATTTTTGGATATATTTCATCCACGATTGGTTGATTCCATGAATGTGTCATGTGTAGCTACAAGGGCAAACTGTAAAAAAAAACAAAAAACTTTAAAATTCATCTTAATCTGACATATGAAGAGAGTGCTTAGGACTGCTTTGTACATGTGGCAATGAAGGCCTCTATAGTGATAGATCCGAAGGAGCACCCCTACCAATTAGTCAAATATTTCTGGGATTTATCTGGGATATAAAGGAACATAACAATCAGGAACATTTTGAGATTTCTTTGGAGACCCAGTTTCACGGCGGGAGGCCCTGGACAGTAGGGTTTGTTGGTGTTTGTTTTTGGTTTGCCTTCGTGTCTGAGGTGCTCTCAGCCCAATAAACACCCTTGAAACTATTTAAATATTCCTTTTTAGCTAAAAATTTTCCTTTGGTGTTTTAAATGCACTTTCTCTGGATATTCCTTGGATTCAGCCTCCCATACAGACTGCTCTTGAGAAAGCAGCACAGACCTTGGCAGGGAGGGGAAGGAAGGATTGTTTCTATGTCAGAAGCTGAAATATAGCGGTGTGTCTGGAAAAGGACCTCATGGATGCACACACAGGGCGATGCTCTCTGAGCCAAGCTCTCTCCCCTAATGCTTGCAAATATTTGCTCCAAAACTCTCCCTGCACACTACTAGCAAAGACAGAATTATTCGGTTCTGTACAAACAACTGGCATCCTTCCCTTCAGAAGAGAAGAAAATATTGATGTTAACCTTCCCAAGTTGCTATTTGCCTTGAAAGCAAAACTGAACAGATCATGGGCACTGGAATGTTCTGGAAGGATTGAGTAGTGTTTTCTATACTAGCTTGGCAGGATGGAGGGTGACATGTTCAGCCCCACCCAAATTCCTTGGCAAAACAGATCTTGGTTGAGATGTGAAAGCCGATGTTTTGTGAATAGGTGATGAGGGAAGCAATGTTGAGAACTAATGGGAACAAGGTCTCTCTTGGGTTGGGTTGCCTCACAGAGTTGGTACAGGGGGTCCTCAGAGGACCTACAGATCCAAGGGGCTAGAGAGGAACATTGAAAAGATACTTCAACTTGCTGCTTAAGGGTGTCACTGTTTTGTCACATCTGTGGTCCACTGATCCCTCTCACCTACCAAGAGTACAGATGGTAATAGGAGGATGTGAATACAACAACATGGGGCACAGAGAACAGAAAAGCTTCAGTTAACTAGAGTAACGATTCTCAACCTTCCTAATGCTATGGCTCTTTAATTTTATTTTTGTTGCTATTTTGTAACTGTAATTTTGCTACTGTCAGGAATTGTAAATATCTGATATGTGACCCTTGTGGGGCCATGACCCATTGGTTGAGAACCATTGAATTAGAACATCACATAGTTCTGTCTCAGCTTCCTGTCACTGAGACAAAATACCAGGGGTGAAAAAAAAAATGTCATAAGGAAGTTTCCCTTGCTTATAGTTTTAGCAGTTCAATCCATGAATGGTTGACTCATTGCTTCGTGGTCTCTGGTGGATGTGGGTACATTAGGGTAGAAACTTACCGTGAAGGAAAGTGTTCTGTGAATGGTGGCTAAGAACTGAAAGACAGAGAATGTGGGGCCAGAGTCCTAATATCCCTTCCAGGGTATTCTCTTGCTGATCTAATTTCCACCTCTTAAACCCTGCTTCTTAAAGGTTCCACTGCCCACTTATAGGACCAGAAGTTAGGAATCTAACCTTAACACAAGATCGTTTGGAGAATATGGAAAATACAAATTATGGCACTGAGTCAATTATGATTTATATATGAGACAGAGAGAATGCACACTTTGCCATCGTGGCCCCACATGAATCCTCCCCAGGTGTTCCGTCAGATTATTTTGCCACAGTGGCAGGAATAAGAAGGAATGGAAGCTCCCTGCGTAGGGGAGGGAGAGAAGAGGACTTTGAAAGGCAGTGGGGGTAGAGAGGAAATGACCATGCCAGCTGCGATAGCTCAGATGTGTGTAACCAACACTTGCTACAGTGGCAGGTGGGTTTGTAACTGCTGTTACACATTGGTCTGTTCAGACTTTGTAACAGCCCCAGGGAGATACAGTTGTCACTCAGTGTCCTGGAAATCAGCTCCTGGAGTCCATTAGACAAGCAAGTCTCTTACATAAAGTGGTATAGACTCTTCATAGGTTATGTACAGGCTCCTATAGACTGCAGATTATTTCTAGATTACTAACAATGTCTGACAGTATACATATTATGTTGTATTTACTGTGTGTGTCATATTGTATTGCTTAGACAATGGGAACAAAGTTGATACATGCCCGGTTGTCAGCATTTATTGCTAATATTTCTGTCTCCTTAAATATGGTTAGATGAATCTACAGATGCAGAGAGCTGGTAATTTGAAGTTCACAGGTGATGAATGGGTACGTAGAGGTTAGGTCTTCGAGATTTGCAGACACTCACTCAGCTTGTTGGCCTGTGCTCTTACCAGTCAAGAGAGTGGGATGGGGGTGATTCTTCCTCTCACACAAACAGGCTTAGCCATATGAAGCAATTCATTCAGAGGACTCAGTACCGTCTAGGTGACAGAGAGATTGACAGCAGCTGAGGGAAGTCTGCCTTTGTCTGAGACTTTGTAACATTGTATCTGATTTAAATTGAAAGTGTTTGTTCTTAATCACAAAGGCAAATGTTAAAAGTAAGTTCAGAAGGAACAAACCCACCTCAAGTGGAGAAAAAAGGAAGCTACTACTATCAATCAGAAGCAGGGAGGAGGTGGCACATGCAATCCCAGCATTCTGAAGGCAGAGGCAGGCAGGTTGCTGGGAATTCCAGGACAGCCTGGTCTACAAAGTGAGTTCCACGACAGTCAGGGCTCCACAAAGAACCCCTGTCTTGAAAAACAAACAAACAACCCCCCAAACAAACAAATCAATAGTGAGACACACTCCACATATTTAGAGATGAGTGGATACACTGGATCGTTTAATACTTTCTAAATTTCAAAATAAAAAAATATTTTATGTCTGTATGTGCACATCTGCCCAAGTACAGTCACGTGCACGTGAAAGTCAAAGACCAACTTTTTTGTGAAGCCGGTTCTCTCCATCCACCTTAATGGGAATTCTAGGGATTGAACTCAGTGGCCAGGTTTATATAGGAAAAATCTTTACTTGTGGATGTTAGGATTTTGTTTTAGCCTCTGGAGCCACGCCCTGCCCTGACTTCTGACTTCAAGCCCCATTTAAGAAGATCTTCCACTGCCTGACACTCTCTCTTGCTTCTTCCTTCCCAGGAGCTCTCTACCGATCTCTCTTCCCTCCCTTCTCTTTCTCTCCTCTCCTTTCTTCTTTCTATATTTTGTTATAATAATAAAGTCCTTCTACATAGAAACAGTCTAAGTGTCTCCTGTCTGCTATGCCTCTCCTCATGCCCGTTACCCTCTATCCACTGTCAGCGTCCATGGGACATGAGGCCTCTCTATTCATAGATATCCACCAGCTAATTGGGTAAATGCGTTGTCATACCATACCAGATCAAACATGATCCCAACTGTGGAGTTAATTCGCCAGACCTAAATGTTTAAATTTTGTAACCATAAGTATGTACATACACATACATTTGTAGGACTAAGAGTAAGATGAGTTCAATCTCTGGCCAGGAGGAACTTCTTCCATCTACAAAGGAGATTTCTACTTGTAAAAAGTACCTGACACATCCTTGAAGGTAGCTGAAAACCATCACTACACTTACTTTAACTATTGTCATCTGATGCAAAATTAATAAATTTGGTTGGGATTAAAGCTGAAACTAATGTTTTTAAATTTTTAGGATCCTTTTAAGTGGACTGACAATCTGTCTCAAGTATATCTTTCACCTATAGAAGGAGCATCAGTCATGGTAGCAACTAACATACTGTGTGCCCACAGAGCATTTTTCACCAAAGCTTTATCACTGGGACCCTTCATGGTGCAGCCTGATGAAGGCAAGAAAGGAAATTGGGCAGAATGAGAGATGGGTTGGACCTGAGTCCATGCTCAGCCACCCACTCTCTAGTCTAAATTTTTGTCATCACTACTTGGCAATGCCTTAAGAGCAGGGACGTTGCTGGTAACATCAGATCTAAAACAAGAAGTGGCCTATGATTGGAGGACAGTGTTGTTCCTTACCATCCATCACCTGCCCAATAGCCAGCAGAAAGGCTCCTTTTAAACCAGAAAAACAAAGGGAGGGAAGGCTAATTGTTTTCCACAAAGCTTTTCGGAGACCTGTTCTAGAGCTGGGACAATTTCTTGGCTCATTTTTTCCGTCGTGCACTCTGAGCTCCAAAAGCAGGCTTGCCTTGTGATTGTGTGATGGAGTTTAGATATTCATATTGGGGGGGGAGAGAAAGAGAGAGAGAGAGGGAGAGAGAGAGAGAGAGAGAGAAAGAGGGAGAGAGAGAGAGAGAGAGAGAGAGAGAGGGAGAGAGAGAGAGAGAGAGAGAGAGAGAGAGAGAGAGAGAAGCAAACAGCCCTAAGGTGAGTCATTTTGGGCAGGGCAGGCATTGTTTAATATCTGTGTTTTTCTGGTTATACACTAATAGACATCAAGGCTGGGTGCCTGACAGCAGAAGTAGGCTGTCTCTGGATAATACTCAAAGCAGATGGTCTTCAGGAGCCTGTGCCTGCCCTGATCAACACAGTCACTGTTCACTTACTTCCGGGCCACTCAGTGTCCAGAAGCACACTGGGTACTGCTGTCTCTTAGCACAGTATTTCTACCTGGTGGGGGAGGCTCACAGAAGAACTGCTGGAGGACTCAGGGAAGAAACAGTAGAAAAGCCACATTCCCTGAGGTGATAGTCTCTGCCTATTAGGGGAACCTCACATCCCAGGTCATCCCTTCAGAGTCATGCCTTCCTCTTGGCCTTAAACTTCCACCATGAAGGAAGCAACATGGGCCAATAGGCATTTTATAGGCGATCTTTGTAAAATGCACAACCAGTGACATTCTCCAAAGCAGGGCTATTTCTTCAGAAGTTCTGGAAGGCTGTAGCTGATCATGAAGAGCCAAGTGTGGAGCTAAAGGCAGAATGGGGAGAGATGGAGGCCAAGCCTTATCCCTGAGAAGAATATCAGCTGGATAATTTATCACTGGGGACCCAACAGCTTGGGGGGTGGGCGGAAGAGAAAAGAGCATTTAGAACACCCATTCCCTCTGAGGAAGTATCAGCACTGCCTGCCTGTTAGAATGGAGGAGTCTGAGATCTGGATCCATGAAGATGGGACTTAGCCAGGGCTAATTCATGGGTGACTTGCTTGTGGCCTCTACCTCAGGGAATGACCCAATATTAATATGGCAAGCAGGACCCACATTTACAACAGCTTTATGGAGGCATTTATGTTTTACAAACCTAGCCTGCTTTCATAGAGACCTTCTCATTTCCTGCTCACAAAGCCAGCTCCAAGGCACCTATAATTATTTAATGTTTAAAGAAACTGGCTCCCAAGAGGAAAAGGTGGAGGCTCCTGTTTACCTGTCCACTGTTCCAGACCCAAGGAAGAATACCTGTTGGTCCAGCCCTTACTCCAAGCCTTTGAAACTCACCCAGGGTTTCTGCTAATACAAAGAGTGCAGGTTCCCTGGCTTCCTGGCTTTGTAGCTGGTCAGATTTTAAACCATGCTTTTCTGACAGGAGGATCAGAGTAATAATGATGCCTATTGTAGAGCTGAACTAACCAAGAGAAATGTAATGTGAGCCCTGAATGTGAGCCACACCAGTTTCCCTATATTTTCCTGGTTATCAAACATTTAAACGTGAATCATTTAAAAAATATTTCAAACACTGTAACCAAAACATGATCTTTGTGACCTGTTATCAGTTATTCCCAAGCTTGTGAAAACCATTGTGTATCTCACACAACATCTCCACTCAGGGAGGGGCCCTGTGTTTCAAGAGCTCAATAGGTAGGTACCCATGGTTAACTGCACCTAAAATGACCTTGCCTAAGATTTGGAAGGAATACATTTGATCTCAGTGCTGTATTAAATCCCCCCTTTCCCCTTCTCTCTCTCTCTCTCTCTCTCTCTCTCTCTCTCTCTCTCTCTCTCTCTCTCTCTCTCTCTCTCTCTTTCGCTCTCGCTCACGTGCGCAGGAGGAGAAATTTCGACATTTAAGAGGTTTTTAGAACCCAGGAATTCAGAGCAGACATGTTCCGAGCACTTTTCCTACCCAGACTCAGCAATCAACTTGTAGAGTACATCCTTGCTGTCCTGGAAGAAGCAGACCAGCACCTCTGTGGACCTCTCCCTCACCCCCCCAAAAAAATCCCCAAACTGGTAACCAGCCTGCCGATTGATTACCTCTCCCTCAGTTACCACTCAGACTTGAAAGAGAATACATAGAAAAGGAGCACATTCTCCAGCCCAGGATACAGGTGACCCTGCTCAAAATGACATCTAAGGAAGGATGAGTCTTCCGTTTTGGGCTCCGCATCCAAGAGTTACTGGGGAGGCGGGACCCCAATGTCTAGTCCTTGAGTAGAGGGGGGTGGGCGGGATGGGAGAGAAACCACAGTGTGACCCAAAGGTCTCGCCAGTGGCCGAGCAGCTCAGATGGACGCTGGAGGGGGAGCCAGCAGGACCGGCCAAGGGACAGAGTAACGCTGGGATGCTGGTTGCAGGGCGAGGCCCCCTGCACCTCGCACCGCGCCCCGGCTCCCTCTCGCGGTGCCGCAGTCCCTGCCGCTCCGCCCCTCGGCCCTGCCCTCCATGATGTCAGCACGGCCGAGCGGGTTCCCGGGTATAAAAGCTTGAGCTGGGGGAGGGCGACAAGTCTCTGAGCTCCTTAGCCCTCTGTCCACGCACTGCTCCGAGGGCCAGCACCTCCACCCCTTCTGCAGCCAACACCATGCGTGAGATCGTGCACATTCAGGCGGGCCAGTGTGGCAACCAGATCGGCGCTAAGGTGGGTGCGCCCCTGGGGAGGGAGAAGGTGGGGCCGCCCGAGAGTAGGGTCGCCGGCTGGGGCGGGCGTTTCAAGGTTGTGTGATTCGGGGGACCCAGCAGAGCCTAAGGACTACTCCGAGGAACCCGGGCTAGTGACGCATTGTCCTGCCGCTGGCTACTGGGCTGGCCGGGTCCTGAAAGTCGTTCGACCTGCTATGATGCGCGTGACAGGGTGTCTTAAACCAAGGTCCATTATATTGCTTTTGTACACAGGCCTTCTGCGGGGTGCAGCTGACATCCCTCTGGGGTTTTTCGTCTCTGAAATTTGGGTGTGTGGGTTGGGTGTCACTGTCATATATGTTGAAAACCTCGTGTCAAATGTAATTTGTATATATATATTTTTTGTTTGCCCTATGAATGAAAAAAAATGCAGTGTCATTGGGTTGACAGATGTTACAGAAGTGTCTCTTTGGGCTAACAGATGGGGGTGTTAGACAAATTCCCTTACAAGTGCTCCTCTAGATGTCACATAAAATGCACTGGTCGTCTTTCTTGTCTGTGAGACAGCAGGTGACCGAGAGAAATCATAGTTGTGAGACCCGACTGCAGCCGGAGGCAGCAGTGGGCATTCAACATGGGTGTGGGCGGGCTTCTGTACAAGGACTTGGTCTCTTTCAACACCGCCATATTGCCCACCCAATCTCCCCACCCCCTTTCCTGCTGCCAAGTCACAATGGAGGCTGAGTCCTCAGGATGGCCAGCTTTTCTGAGGTCTGCCAGGTGCCCTCTTAGGATTGTGCTGCCCACCACGAACATCCCCAGCCCTGGGTCAATACCCGGAAACCAATATGTAGGTCAGTGATATAAAACTGGGCTGTTGAAAGCTGCCATGGAGTCTATGCCAGGAGCCATTGATTCCATGGGGAGCAGGGGGCGGGGCACCTGATCTTCCCTTCTGCCCTTCCCCATCCATCAGCTTGCATGTAGTAACATTCAGCCCTGTCTGGAGAGAGAGAACCGCTGCCTCTGCAGTTCTGTCAGGGGCTCTGCTGGGCCCACTTCCTTCTTCAGGCTCCTCCCAGCCCTGCATCTGCCATCATAATATGGCTGATGCACTGCGCATTTTTAAGACCCTCTGCAGCAGCTGCTGCCCAAACACATAGGGAACAGCAGCTCACTAGGCTCTTGCCTGCTGTCTGACCAAGGCTTCTCGGAGCGATATTTAGGGTCCTAAGCATGATGTGATTATCTTCGTTTTAGTTTTGGGAGGTAATAAGCGATGAGCATGGCATCGACCCCACCGGCAGTTACCATGGCGACAGTGACTTGCAGCTGGAGAGAATCAATGTGTACTACAATGAAGCTGCTGGTAAGGATTTGGATGTCAGTCAGCCTTGCTTTCCATACTGTGGCAGGGGAAGTGGCCTAGGAGCATGCAAACAACAAGGAGATACATTTTGCATCCTCATTTAAAATGCCAACTGTAACAACAACATAAAGCACTTTGTAGCTCCTGAAGACCTCTGCATGTTGGTGCCATTAAGCATGCTTCATGTCTCCATTTCCCTTTTCTTTCTTTGTCTCAATGCTGAGATTTCTGTAATGACTTCTGCTGCTACATCTGTCTCCTTGCCAAGCCCAGTTGTAAGTCATCTCTTGTCCCCACAGGCAACAAATATGTACCTCGGGCCATCCTGGTGGACCTGGAGCCGGGCACCATGGACTCAGTGAGGTCAGGACCCTTCGGCCAGATCTTCAGGCCAGACAACTTTGTTTTTGGTATGTTGTCATTCTCCCTGAGAGCTGGCCAAATGACTCACCCTTCCTAGCAGCCAGGGGCTTTATAGTTCTGTGTGCAGTGCCCAGCTGAGCCTGTGTCCACAGACCACAAGTCCTGGCCTAACCTACACAGCTGACAAGATCATGTCTGTAGTCACTCTTGACAGCTCAGAAGAGAGTGTGGTCTGTAGAGGCTCTTAAAGGCCTCCATGAGGAGCAGCCCTTGGGGAGGGGTGGAGAGGATGAAAGTCTTCAAAGAGGGCATCACAGGCTGCAGGTGATTTCAAAGGACCGGTGATGCCAGGTAAGCACTTCAGTGACCAAAGTGTTGACCAAGTGCTTAGAGCTGTCTTGCCCTGCCTCTTTAATTATACCTAATTAAGGGTATCTACAGAATGTCCTGTGTTTAATTTTAGAAGCCATTGAGTATTATTAAAATGTGTCCTCTTTTCCTTGGTTCTTACTTTATTATGATCCCAGGGCTTTTTGAGATCATTGATACATTGACAATATTTCCTTTCCATAAAACAGTGTATATAAAAGACTACTGAGTGTTTTCCAAGACCAGTTTTTCGTTTACCTTGTCTAATGTCACCACCCTGAATTTCTAAGTGTTTAATATTTTCTTTCTCTCTGACAGGCCAGAGTGGTGCAGGAAATAACTGGGCAAAAGGCCACTACACAGAGGGTGCAGAGCTGGTGGACTCCGTCCTGGACGTAGTGAGGAAGGAGTCGGAAAGCTGTGACTGTCTCCAGGGCTTCCAGCTGACCCACTCACTGGGGGGAGGCACTGGCTCAGGCATGGGGACCCTGCTCATCAGCAAGATCCGAGAGGAGTACCCAGACCGAATCATGAACACCTTCAGTGTCATGCCCTCACCCAAGGTCTCTGACACTGTGGTGGAGCCCTATAACGCCACCCTCTCTGTGCACCAGCTGGTGGAGAACACAGATGAAACCTATTCCATTGACAACGAGGCCCTGTATGACATCTGCTTCCGCACCCTCAAGCTGACCACACCCACATATGGCGACCTCAACCACCTGGTGTCAGCTACCATGAGTGGGGTGACCACCTGCCTGCGCTTCCCAGGCCAGCTGAATGCAGACCTGCGCAAACTGGCTGTGAACATGGTGCCCTTCCCACGCCTGCACTTCTTCATGCCAGGCTTCGCACCCCTGACCAGCAGGGGCAGCCAGCAGTACCGCGCCCTGACAGTGCCTGAGCTCACCCAGCAGATGTTCGATTCCAAGAATATGATGGCTGCCTGTGACCCGCGCCATGGCCGCTACCTGACAGTGGCTGCCATCTTCCGTGGCCGCATGTCCATGAAGGAGGTGGATGAGCAGATGCTCAACGTGCAGAACAAGAACAGCAGCTACTTTGTGGAGTGGATCCCCAACAATGTGAAGACGGCCGTGTGTGACATCCCTCCTCGAGGCCTCAAGATGTCAGCCACCTTCATTGGCAACAGCACTGCCATCCAGGAGCTGTTTAAGCGCATCTCGGAGCAGTTCACTGCCATGTTCCGGCGCAAGGCTTTCCTGCACTGGTACACGGGTGAAGGCATGGACGAGATGGAGTTCACCGAGGCAGAGAGCAACATGAATGACCTGGTGTCTGAATACCAGCAGTACCAGGATGCCACGGCTGATGAGCAGGGCGAGTTCGAGGAGGAGGAGGGAGAGGATGAGGCTTAAGGACTTTTCAGATACATTGTGCACCCTTAGTGAACTTCTGTTGTCCTCCAGCATGGTCTTTCTACTTGTAAATTATGGTGCTCAGTTTGCCTCTGTCAGAAATTCACTGTTGACGTAATAGTGTGGACCTCCTTTCAAGATTACAGTATTGTTTAAGATATCTATACTAATAAAAAGCATGTGTATAAATCCTGTGGTCCTCTTTTTCCCCCCTTTGTATAATGGGAATACAAAGTATTAGGGGATAGGACTGTGGAACTTCTCCTTAGTATTTTAATTGTTAGCATTCCATATAGCCTATGAACTTGTAGAATCAAAGACTAAGACAAACCTAGCTTTTGATTCTTAGGCAATAAAAGTATGTTATAAATTCAAGATGTCCTAAAATAGAAATCACAAAAACTACAAATGTCTCACATAAAATTTACTTGAAAATAAATTATAGTAAGAATTTACTTTTAAGATAATTAGTGAAACTCATAATTTAATGTTAAAATGTCAACATTCATTTTTTTGTTTTTTACAGTGATTAAAGCTATAACCTGGCTCAGGTAATGCTGTTTTTCTTGCTTGCATAGAGTCATATCATGGGGAGCATAGAAAGCCAGGGAGGTCTGTGAATGGAGGGGGAAAGCGTGAAAGTCATTTCGGGGGCATCCTGGCAACAGACAAGACATGATCCTTCAACACAGAATCACCCAGAAACCAAGGCCTTCCTGTAATTTCATTGTAGAAAGTCTTCTGCCAATTTGTTGAACTCTTTTGCAAAACGCAAATGCAGATTATGCTTGCCTTCTGGAATCAGATGCAACCTAGGAAACAAACAAGCTTTTGGTCAGTGGTACATATTTAAAATGCTTTCACCTTGCCAACACTTGATGAGGCTCCTTCAGAGCTATATACACTTTCCATAAATATAAATGCCAGGGTGAACTCCTTAAGAAAAAAGATCACCCCAGAAATACATAAAGCCATCATTGAAGGTGATAATATGTTTGGGACTGCATCAGATAACAAGCATGATTTGATTGGAAAACAGTGGAGAAAGTGATCCTAGAAATTACTGTAAAAAGCCATTTTTAACAAATGTGTTTTTAAAAAAGACTATTGGGGCAATAATAATATGGGTGATAGTGACTGACTATAATCTAACTCTTAAAAGAGAAATGGTAAGAATTCACTGAGCTGCACAGGTAAGGTTTTTTTGGTTTGTTTGGTTTTTTTTTTTTTGGTTTGTTGTTTTCTGTATCTTCATAGTGAGCAAGCCAACAGAAATTCTTAGCAACAGCCTCCATCCAAGGTTCCAAGCCATCCTGTCCTATTCAGAGTACAGAGCTAGTAAGCTTAACTACATCCAGCAGACAGATGAAAAGTGCCCTAGGAATTTGGGGTGGGTAATGGATTCATCTGCAGCCCCGTGAGCTACTTCTGCAGCTGTTACATTATGTCTTTGGTGGAGCCGTCTGCCCTGGAAAGGCTTCTTTCACTTAATTTAATTTTGGTCAAAATCAGACCCAAAATTTTGCAATTAAAAGTATAAGTGCAATTAAAAAAATTTTTTAATGCCTTCTAAGGTGCAGAAATAGAGTTTAAACAGAGCTTTTAGGAGGCTCACAAACAAGCCATGTTGTCTACAGGGACAACTGGGTGTCAAAAGAACTAGACGGGAAAAATTCCAGTGACACATTCTGTACTTCTCTGATCTTTCAGCAGCAGGACTGATGGTGGTTCTTAGCAATAGGGAGGACTCTGGGGGAAGGCATCCATTTTCAGAAGATTCTGGGCCTCTTGTAACTCATCTATGTCAGTAGCAGGGATGGGAGGACCAAGAAAATCAGGTGAAAAGGAAATATATACTGATGGTGTCTTCTAGAGGCAGCTGTAAAGTTTATAATGCTATTAATAATAACTAGAATATTTTAAGTTTAAAATGTGTTTCTTAGAAGGGATGAGTTATACCAGCCTCAAAGATGATCCAGCTGCACTACACAGGCGTGGGGCTATAGGGATGCTCAAAGCTGCAGTTTTTAAGTTACAGAAAAGCCTGTTTCCTAGGGTGCTGAGCGTAGACCAAAGTACAAATATTTATTTGAATTAAGCTGGGTTCACAGGCCAAGAAATCCAGATCTGTCCCTCCTGAAGTATGTGGAATGTATAGGCCCTAGGGCCTAGAGACTAGCCTGGCCTCAACTAGTCCAAACTAGTGTTAACTGGTGCCTTTACACATGTGCTCCTTGCATTTCCTCATAAGCCAACCGGGGGTCTTCCTGCTGTCCTGACAACATGGGTGGAGTCCTAATACAAGGTGACCTAGGGGATCCTAGACCATTACACCAGATACCAGCAAATCAAAGCCCTTTCCCCTGGCTGAGAGGAGGGTATTTAAAGCTTTCCTCTCCCTTAATAAAACTGTATTTGCTTGTTTCAACGAGTCTTCAGAGACTGTGACATTGTTCTCTACACCTTCTAACCCCCTCTCCAAGGGGAACTAACAGAGTCCTGAACATAACCTCACCCCAATATCTGACCCTAAATCAGGAATCAGGCATATCTCAACAGAAGTACATCTAAAAATGCCTAACTTAGCTGCACCTGTTCTGGCTCATTTCTACAATTCATCTGTTCCCAATAAGGACGGGAAGAGGCCAAATGTGAATCCATTTATTGATTGATTGATTGATTGATTGACGGGTGGATGGATGCATGAATGGATGGATGGAGAGATGGACAGATGAAAGTATGAAGAATTTTGTTCCCCTTGATGCCTTGCCTTTCCAGATTCTTAGTGCAAATCCTTCCTTCATTCTGTGTGGAACTTGATGTGAATCCTCTTGGGAACAGGACCAGAACTGGCAGGCATAAATGTTTGGCCAGGCAGCTGCTTTGCTGCTGACTCAGTTCTTATCCAGACAACAGAAAGATGCACATACCTCACTGAGTGGCTTTCAAACAATCATGTTCTCCAGGAAAGTTAGCAGGAAAACCTACCACTAAATGTATGTCTCAGATAACTGTGAAGGGGCCCTACAGGGTGAAAGTTTCTATTTACAAGGGAAGGGTCCTATAACATGTGGCACCTTTATAAAGTCTAGATCTCTTGGGGAAAAGCTGTTGAGTTGGGATAAACCTGATGGTCATTTCAGTTCTGCTGAGCCAGCCCAGCATGAGATGCTGATCTCACTGGTACCATTTTGTCTCTGCTCTCACTATTTCCTGCCTTCCGATAAAACTGTGAGTGCTGTCTGATAATAACAAGGCCATAACGAATGTGCCATAGCATCGTTACTCTGAATGAATGTTGATGTGGGAATGTCTTTCTGTATGCTGTGAATCTCAATATTTAAATAAACGAGCTGTTTTGGCCCATGACAGACACCATAGAAAAAGTAGGCAGAAAAATCAAAATAGATTAAAAAAAATTCAAATCAAATCAAGCCAAATGCCCCCCCCCCAAAAAAAAACCATATAAAAAAACACTAATAAGCCACGGGCCACATAACAAATTAACAAAATTAAATTAAATTAAAATAAAAAACAAACTAACAATATGTCTAAGCCATAAGTCAAACAATATAAACTTAATGTAAGGGTCTAAACCATTTTTAAAGCCTAAACAGTGACGGACTACTAAAAAATCTAAAGCTACAGGTCTATAAGTCTAGCCGCCCAATACCAAAAAAGACCTTATTACAACAGAATGTGACAGATGTCTCAATATGTTCTGAATGTATAAATCAGGCAGAAGGACTGTGTATACTTCTGCTTTCTCTGAACACCAAAGGAGTGGCTGGTTCTTTGTGAGGGACTCTTGTCCAAAATGAAACTAGACAACAGCAGGATACACAGAACTTTTCCTCATCCCTCAATGACAGAAGCCACACAAACATGGTTGGCCATAACAGAAACTGAACATCTTTTTATTATCATCATCATCATTATTATGCTTTTGAAAAAACCCTAAAGAAAAGGCACAGATGTGAGAACTTCAAACTTCTTCCAACTGATGAAGCTAGAAGCACCACCTCCAGACATTACCCTTCTAGACATTTGGGAAATGGGGTCAGACATCTCAAGGGGAAGTTTCTTTTCTTATATCTAATAATCATGTCTTATGCATGGATGAGAAATCACTATGGTGCACCTCCTTCCACCCCCCTTGATGGAGCATTTCCTCCAGGTCTGCAAGATTAATGATTTACTGTGTTGTATGGAGAATAAAGTCTTCCCAAACCTGCTGAGACACCAGACATCCAGCTAGGCCTACACACTGGAGTAAGAGACAGACAGAAACTTTGAGAGAGTCAGCTGGTGAAAGGCTTTATGGAGGCAACATGACCTCTGTATGGCAGTTACACGCTCCCCCATTTTTCACCTGGAAAATGGGGTAGTAATGGTCTCCTGAGGTTATCATGGGGACCAAAAGAAAGAATGCATGTACATGCATAACTCTGCTATTGGTTTGTTATATATTTTGTAAAAGTCCTTAGGAAGGTTGCAACTGAACACAGTATATTAATGAATATTCTTACTTGAGAAGCACAATTTATTAGTTGATATAAAATCTCCAACTGGAAGGTATATTTTATCCCTTAGGAAAAATTTTGCAAAAACAAACAAATGTGTTTAAGATTTGCCTGGAAAGGGTCAGACTTTGCTCTGCTCCTTCTGAATAGAAAAGGCCTCAGTCTAGTAAGCAGAAGTAACAGAAGTAAGTGACTGCTGTTTGGAGCTAACCCGGTGGCCACAGGACAGCCTTCCTCCGCTAAGTTTCCCTATGGGAGGAATCACCTGCACATGAGGGGTGGGAGCTCCCAACAAGACGTGGTAAGCACAGGTGGCAGTGGGTGCCTTCTATAAGCTTTCCCTCCTCCAGGGCCCTGGTTTAATTTTTCTATATGGGACCCAGTTGCTAGTATGAACTGGGTCCACCTTCGTGTTCCAATTCACACTGTTCCAGCAGGCCAGGACATCTCTCCCACTGGTGGCTGGATTTGTAGAGCCAAGGAGGCTGCAGAAAGAGGTCTTTTCTCCCATCAGTGACCCTATCACCTGCCTAGATGGCCATTCCTGCCCCTCACCGCCACTCTGATAACAAGCATATCCTCCAGGAAAGCCATCCCAAAGCCCATGAACCCTGTAAAGAGGAGCATGTGCCTGTCAGACCTTCTTCACAGTTATGGCTGATTTCACATATCAGTTTTACTGGGTTTCAGAGTGCCCAGATATTTGACCAGAAATCATTGAAGCTATTCCTGGGTGTGTTTGGGGATGACCTGAATCCATGGGCTGAGTAAGGCAATCACCCTCCCTAATGTGAGCAGAGCTGGTTCAATCTGTCGAAGGTCAGGTTGAGACATTACCTTGCACTTTCAATTTACACACCAGAAAACAAGCTAGAGATGTCACTTGCAAAGCTCAGGGACATACAATCAAAGGACCCTCCAGTGCTCTTAATTCCAAGGCCACAAATGCCACTCAGCATCCTTTCATTTCCAGACAACACTCCCTTGGCTTCCCCTCTTGGTTGACACAAACTTGCCATGTCACTCTGTAAACACTGACTTTACCCCTGTTCTCTCCTGTGTGCCTGCCGCCCAAGCCTGAGTGACCATGCTGCTGGGCTGCTATAGACTCTGCCCTGGGTCCTCTCTGCCCCTGTTTGTACACATGCCTTTTACCTTTGTCCCTTCTTCCTCCTCCCTCTCCCAATGTGCACAAAACCTTTAAGATGTGCTAGGGTATATCCTGAGAGAACTAGTCTCTAGGATAAAAATCAAATCACACGCTGAGAGTTGTTTTAAAAGGTATGAATAAGGAGCCATGTGACCATGGGGTAAGGTGACTTCCCTGAGGGGAAGATACTGAGCCATGACCTGAAGGATGAGAACACTGGACAGGCAAGAAGTGGGCAAGGGACAAGGAGGTTTGCTGATGGAGCTGAAATGCAGATTCTGGTTTCTGTTATATCCTGAGATCTGAAGCACCTTCAAAACCATTGTCATGGAATGAACTGTGCACCCCCCCCCCTAATGCCAAAAGCTCAGCATCTTTAAAGAAGTTACTTTGTTCACAATATCCTGATCCATTATGACTGGTGTCCTTATAAGAAAAGCCAATTGGGTTACAGAATCAGAGAAAAGACTATCTCTAGGCTGGGGAGAGAAGACTCGGAAGATACTTGCTTTGTCAACAAACTCTATCCTGGATTCTAGAACCAAGAGAAGATGAATGTTTGTGTTGTAAAGGAGGGATGTCTTCATTAAGCTACCACATATTGACAATATTAAGGCTTAGGGTGTTGCTTAGTGGCAGACTGCATGTTTAGCATGTGTGAGGCCCTGACCTCACCCCCAGAAATGCAGAACAAAATTAATAAAATACCATAAATAAAAATATGCACCTAATACATATATATTGCTAAACACTACACCTTATCCTATCCTTACCTACCTTAAATATGCTCAGTTGCACAAAATCATCTCCCATGCCATGGTTCCTGAATTATAATAAAGTGTTAAGGACATCATGTAGTTTAGTGAACTCTGAACTAACATGAAAAGCTTACGGTTGCCTGGGGGATACTCTAGCATTACTGCAGAGTTGAAAGTCTTTCTTAAGGACAGCCAAGGTAGGAACTTTCTAACTTCATTATGGTAGCCACACTGGCTGGCTCACAGCACAGTGGCTTGACCTAGCTGTGTAGTCAAATCTTCTCCAATCAGCCCAGTCCTGCTGCCTCCAAGAGCCTCTTCACACCAGCCCTAGAGTGTAATGGGTACTAATTACTGCTTGATTTCTCTGATGGCTGCTGGGGCTGCTATATGCTTTGTAATGGGAAATGTCTGGCAGAGAGATAGATGAGAGGCCCTTCAGCCAGGAGAGAGGTCTGACTACACAGCCCCGAAACTAGGATCTAGGACCGGGGACAAGAGGACCTCAAAGACAGAGTCTGTTCACCATCCTGCTGCAGTCAGAAGAGCTCTGACTATGGGCTTTATACAGGAGCTTCTGTGGAAGAAACAGAGCTGCATAAAACTAAAGAATTAAAACAAAGTCCTCCGAGCTTTTAAGACACTATGATTCCTCTCCTATGAAGAGAGAAAAGTGAGGGAAGGAGACAGATTAACATAGCTGGGGGCTGGCCTCCTTCCAAGGAGGTTAAAAAAAAATCATGGTGTGACTCACATACAGTAAGTGCTTCTTCGTAAAAAGCTGTGAGGATGAACTATGTCTTTAAGTGTAAAGACAGATGTGCCCAGTGAGGTGTGCAGTTATCCTGCCTCAGAAGGCCTAGTGCAGACACACAGCAGGCATTTGTAGCTCTTGGAATTCAGTTTCCTTCTGTGGGCAGAAGCCAGCATGGGCTTGTAGGTGCCCACCCAGCATAGAGGGCTCTTTTAGCAAAAGGAATGGAAAATACAGATCTGTTCTAACAAACCGTTGCTAATAACATTTTACTTCCAACTGGAGAGTTCCAATGAATACTGTTGTAAGAAAACAATTTTCCACCAAATGTACAGGAAGGGCACATTTTTTTCCTTCAATATTGATGTATTCTGTTGCTAGGAGATAGGTTTGGAACAGAATTCCTAGGCTACATTTCTTACAGACGGACATTTAGTGAGCTTGGCTCCTTAAGGGAAGTCTCTGCATTTATCATGAGGGCCAGTGCCTGAAGAAGACAGTTAACCAGGCCACCTAACATGGATGTCTTACTGTCTCTTGAAGGAGACATTCATGAGAGACAGCTGTGCTTTGACGAAAATGTTCTGTTTAGGAAAATACAGGACTTGTCATTTATTAAGTAAATAGCTTGAACATTCACTGTTTAACATCAACCAGCCTCGAATTCTCATCTAAAAAAATGGAACTACTGTCCCTAAGTTTGTGGTAAAGTATACTTAGATATTTCATGTAAAGGAAAAAAATCTCTAAAATATTAAATTCTATGTGGAAACACTGTGGTGAAAACACCCCATTGCATACTCCAAATATGTAAAATTAAAAAAAAATAAAGTCTCTGATAAATAGAAAACATCTGGGAGATAATAAGAAAATAAACTCCTTGAATTTTGGGCTTAGATTTATAATTTTATAAAATTCAGATTTGAAAAACGCTTTATTTCCTATGAACTTCTAAATTTTTTGTAAAAA
Source organism: Phyllotis vaccarum (assembly GCA_033318265.1). Lineage (NCBI taxonomy): Eukaryota > Metazoa > Chordata > Mammalia > Rodentia > Cricetidae > Phyllotis > Phyllotis vaccarum. Next base: position 37,955,713 of record JARWLC010000011.1, on the reverse strand, counting down.
TCTCTTATGTTTACTCACAGTGTAGGTTTAATCTAACTTTTGCCTTTATTCTTCGCTAACTCTACATTCTTCCCAAAGAGGTTGTTAGTCCTGCCCATTTTTTTAGATTTGTTTAATTCATGGTTGAACTGTATAGAAGGAATATGTAAAATGAAGAAGGGTCTTTCAATGTAACACACACACTTCATATATAGGGAGATAAATGAATTACTATACAACTGTATTTTACTGTGAAATAAAAACCACTCCCTCCCCTCACTTTCAAACCCCCAGAGAAACTCGCTGTTAAGGTACACTTAAGTAAGAAGACTTCCTCACAGGCTGTGGAGCTGTTAGGGTGCCAGCTTTCTCCGCTGAGTTTCAGAGACCTTGAGGACAGGGACCTGGGCTAAGTGCCCAGTGTGCTATAAGCAGTGCTGGCCCTTCTCAAGCATCAAAGCAGGCACATGGAGGGGCAGGGTACATAGCTAAGATGGATATGACTTGAAGAGTTTACAATATAATCTTAATGAAAAAAAATTTCAGTGTTGAGTATAAATATGACTATATGTGGGCAGTTAGCAAAGGGCAATTTGCTTTCTTGGTTTGGTTTTGAATTTTTTTATTGTTATTGTTTTTAAATGAGCAAAAATATCCCAAGGTATATTGAACTGCTACCAATGGTGCTACAAATCTAAAACGATTCTCTTGTTACAGAGCTCAGTGCCCAGGAGCCCAGAAACATAGCCTCACTGTGCTCAGAGACATTTCCCAGAGTCCCTCTGCTGCGGACCCCAGAGCTCCGCCGACCTCAGGTCCTCTGTGCCTGCGATACTCTCTGACCAAATGGGGACCATGCACCCTGAGCCTCCACTTTTCCCACTTCTTCTCCTTCCTATGGCTTCTCTCCCTTCCTCAGAGGCTTTGAGGACCCAGGAGCTGCAGAGGCTGTGATGAAACTCACCTTGACCCTTTTATGTGCTCATGAAGGAAGTCAGCGTGAAAACGTGGGACTAATGGATCCTTCTCCCCATGCACAAGGAGGGTTGGGCACTGCACCAGGGGCAGCAAGTGACGACAGATGTTACCTAAGAGACAGGAGCACAGAGAATCTCCTCAGCACAGTATCTCTGCAGAGATGCAGTGCTGGATTTGGGACCTCAGTGTTTCCCAAAGGCACCGAAGGCTTGGTCCCCAGAGAGGTGCCATTAGGAAGTGGTGAAAGCCTCAGGGTGTGGCCTTGTGAGACCTCTTTATCACTGGGGACATGCAGCTGAAGAGAACTGAGGAACCCTAGCCTAGCCTCTCCTCCCTTCCATCCTCTGACTTAGGATGTGACCAGCTTTGCTCTACCAGTGCTCTAAGTGCCCCACCATAGATGCAAAGCAACGTTTTCTAATGCCTGGGAACCTCTATCTTGGGTGTTTGGTAACCCACTGACACACATGTCTCTATGCATCTTGGCTTCCCGGTCAGTGGAAGCTAGTTTGATCTGGGGTTCCTTCCAGTTTTAACATTCTCAAGCTCCCCTTTTCTATTTCTGTGCTCTGCTTGCTTGTTTTAATGCTCTACTGCTCTACTAGTAAATAAACGGCTTTTCCTGGTTTAAATTCATTATTCATGTTAAATGGTAGAAAATCAAATAAGCAAACAAAAAGAGACCACATCAATCTAATACTACCAAGAGGCAGTCTGTCAGTCATGTTGGTGATGCCTGGCATTTGAAACCTCCTTTGAGGTTGTGTCTCAATGACTGAAAGCCTAGCCAGTGCTCAGGATGCAGGGGACTTCACAGTGACATTAGCCTGTATAGGACACAAGTCACTCTTCATTCCTTGTGCTTTAGTGATGCTCCTGGGTACCACACCTTGGTGACACCTAGCCAGCTAGAGCTTCAGTCTCAAACAGCAATAATCACAGTTGCCTGTGGCTATATTATCAGGTTACACTTATGGTCAGCAGTATTGAAGGTTCTGGTATCCGTGCTACTAGCTCCTTTCCCCCAACCCTCCCATCTCTGCCTCTTCTAAAAGGAAGGTGCTATACAACTGAGCTGGCTGAGGTCCAGTGCATGTGGCACTGTCCACCAGGCACCAAGCCTCTGCCCTTCTCTTCAGCTGGGGATCGCTCTCCACCAAGGGCAAGTGACCAATTGACTGGGGAGACACTGCTTTGAGCAGCACACACCTGCCAGTTGTATGGGGTGATGCTGATGAAAACCAGCTCTACAATTACTTGCTGTGGCAGGAGACGGAAAATGCTTACAGTGTATACACTTTCTTTCTTTTTTTTTTTTTTTAATTTTGAGACAGGATCTCTCTGAGTATTTCTAGCTGGACTGAAACTTACTATGTAGACCAGGCTAGTCTCAAACTCACAGATTAACCCTTCTTTGCCTCCCAAGTGCTGTGATTAAAGTCACATGCCACCATGCCAGGCTAGCTAGTACTTACATTTTAACTCATTCAATTAAGACAAACATTTGTAAATTAGGTGCTTTTTTTAAGTCACAGTAATAGCACTTCCATGATAACAGTCCATAGTACTCTATCAAGGCTGAATGTATATTATCTATTTAATCCCTACAACATATGAGATAGGTATTAGTATATGTTCTCCAGAAACCAAGTCACTGCCCAAAACCATTCTTACGGCAAGCTAAGACCTCAAGCCTAGGCCCCATGACTTCACAGCTGTGTAGTCACCCATGCTGGACCAGGCGTCTGGAAACCTGCACACACAGCCATGAACAAAGACTCCTGTCAGATCAGAGGGGAGACAAACTATTAAGTCCTGCTATAAGATGATTTCCATATTGGATTCTCTGTGTTCGGATGTGCTTCTGAACTGTCAATGTAATACTATTTCCAGCTCTTTTTTGCCTTCTTCCAGAAAACACCAAACTATACTTCTCAGTGTGTTCTCTTTCATGAGAACTGACTCACTTGGTTTAATAGCATTTTTTTAAAATGTTGTTTAGAGATGCAAGGAAACATTTTTTTTTTTAACTTTAAAGTGTAGTAGGATTGTGTTCTGTTCCATTGTAAATAACTGCCCCGCCTACTGGTTTAATAAAAGCCCTGATTGGTGAAGGCAAATAGGAAGTGTAGGCGGGACTACCAGACTAAGAAAACTCTGGGAACAGGAAGAACAGAGCAGAGACATCAGAGAAGCCAGCAGATGCAGTGGACAACTATGCTGCTTTGAGAAAAGGTGCCAAGCTGCATGGCTGAACAGGATAAGAATCATGGGTTAGATTAAGAGCAAGAGCTAGCTAGCAATATGCCAGAGCCTTAGGCTGATGAGCATAAAACTAATACAAGTGTCTGTGTGTTTCTATGGGACTGCGGGTCTGTAGGTCTGGACCACAGCCCAGACAGGCCAGAAACTTCACACTACATAAAGGTTTGGTTTTTTTTTTTTTTTTTTAATTTTACATATCAATCTCAGTTCCCCTAACCCCTTCTCCCACTTACCCTCCAGCCTCCCATCACCCCCACCCCATGTTCTCTTCAGAGAGGATAAGGTCTCCCATAGGGATTCAACAAAGTCTGACATATCAAGTTGCAGCAGGACCAAGCCCCTCCCTCCTGAATCAAGGTTGAGCAAGGTATCTCTCTATAGGGAATGGGCTCATGGACGAAGGATAAATCCTGGTCCCGCTGCCAGAGGTCCCACCAACTGCCCAAGCTACTCAACTGTCGTGCACACCCAGAGGGCCTCGTTCGGTCCCATGCAGGTTCCCTAGCTGTGAAGAAAACATTTTAAGAACTCATTATTATGGATGAAAATTGCCTTTCAACAGGATCACTATAAGGTATGAATTTTCTCCTTTGAACTTAAACCAGATATGTAACATTTCCAAAGTCCCTTTCATTGCAAAAGCTTTGATGTTACAGATGATTCATGCTGGAAAGGATTGCCTAATAGACTGTCCCTTTAGACACAAGCATTCTGTAACAATGTCTCCAAGATTAAATCTTAGCTGCTCTATTTTTGTAGCAATTACAAACTAAAAAGAGAGTGGGAAACATCGATTCTCAGCAGCTTGTTACAGTATTTTAGTGTTCTCCAAGGTTCCCATCTTAGAGCTTGTTCCCTACCGCGAAGCACGAGAGAGTGGTGGGACCTTTAAAAGGTGGGACCTAGTGAAAGCCCATAGGGGACTTGGGGGTGTGTCTTTGGAGGAGAGGTGGAATTCAGTTTATTCCTTTTTTTTTTCTTTCTTTTAGCTCATGAGGTAAATGGCTTCGTCTTGCCTAGCTCTCCTACCATAATACACTGTGACACCTAGCCTTAATGGCAGTGGGTCTCCCTAGTCATGGACTGGAACCCCCAGAACTAAGTTACTATACACTTTTCCTCCCAGGAAGTTGATTATCCCAGGTGCTTGTCACAGTGACAGAAAGCTGACTAAACATATAGCTATATGAAAATAAACTTTGACTTTTGCTTAAAGATATTAATTCTTACTGGAAATCTTAATTAATTTTTAAGATAAACAAAAGAAGGTACTTATAACAGCTAAGGTTATATCATTTGGCTCTAAAATTGAAAAGAGAATTGAAGAATTGAATAGTGTTAACCCCCCCTCCCCCCCCCCCTCGTCTCTGCTGGGCTGAAGAACATGGCAGAGACTTCCTCCTGCTTTGTCCTAGAAGTAAGATGAATAGAGGATGGGCTCATCCAGAGAGAAAGAGAATTTTCTATATGGTGGCTCTCCTTCTGATGACCTATTCTTCAATTAGAAAGTAGAAACAGGTTTCTGGAGAACAGACTTGTGCTGCCACATATGCAAAACATTGAAGGAAAATGAACAGACTGCCGTTAAAGCCTCAACATGAACCTTTATTCAAATGGTCTTGTCTTGCCCTTATTACACAGGGATCATATTAGGTGAAATAAATAACCTGTGTCTCTGCTCAGACATTAATAGTGAGAAGATAATGGGTGTGATTGTTTATTATGGAGGAATGCTGGGAAATCAAGGGAGGAACTCGGGCATCCCCTGCAATTAGCAAAGGGACCATTAGTCCATGTCACTTACCATCTGGCAGTTGTTTAAACTGGTTTATGCCATCCACCCACTTCTCACAGGTTTTGGCAAAGTAGTCATATCCATATAGGGCTTCCAGAGGTTTCCTCGCCTTCTCACTCCATTTAGAAACATCTCGGATACCTGAAAAACAGAGATGTGAACAAGGATGAGTTCAGTCTTAGACTAAGATATCTTGAAATGACCCAAGCCAGGCCACATCTGGGCTTCATGCTTATTTCTCACCTGCTGAGAAAACCTTTTCTAGTACCCTCAGGGCTCACTCACATCGTGGAGGTTTCTATTCAAATGTTAGAAAGCCCCACTCCACCTGCACACCCTTGTGACTTTCCCTCTCCATCTCATCTGCTTAGCACTTATCATTGTTTTGTAGGGCTCTCTGCTTTATGATTCACTGTCTATCTTCCCTTAGGGATGTGTGTCCAGTGCAAGGATTTTTGTTTTATGCCTTGCTACACATCAGACCCTAGGCTGGACCTCCCACAAAAATAACATTACAAATCATTAGTGACTAAATGATATCAGACCTGAATTGAACACTTCCTGCTAAAGATATTAAGATAAAATGAAAACATTTCTCTAATTGGTGTCTCCAGAGTAAGAATGACAATTATAGTTGTCTTTTGGTTCCTAGAGTATTGTGTAACAGTTTTCTTCAATATTGAAACATTCTGTCTTGCAGAAAGTTCCTTAAGTAGGAAAGTAAACAACTCAAAATAGCTTCAGGAAGTCCCTGAAACTGACAGGATTGACCAGGCTCCTTTCTACCAGGGTAAGCAGTAAAAGCCGAGAGTCCCCTTCAGACTAAAGAAAGCTGAGCTGCAAAGACAATTTTCAGAGAAACGCTGCAAAGACAACTCAGAGACCAGATAAGCTGCCTAGAAAAGCAGAAGCTAGCTAAATAGTTTGCAAAAGATTTAGACCAACTAAGGCATCTGGAAAGGACATTCTCCAACCTGTTAAGTCACCTGCGGATATAGAATAATGCTCTTGCACACTGTAAAGATTTGTTACTCATATTGGTTGAATAAAATGCTAATTGGCCAGTAAGCAGAAAGAAAGTAGAGGGAGGGTAACCCAACCAGGAGAATTCTTGTAAGAGGACAGGCAGAGCAGTAGACACCAGCCAAGTGCAGACAAAGCAAGATGAGAAGGCTACAGTGAGAAAAGGTACCAAGCCACGTGGCTAAACAAATAGAATTATGGGTTTATCTAAGTATAAGAGCCAGATAGTAATAAGCATGAGCTACTAGCCCAGCAGTTATAATAATATTAAGCTTCTGAGTTAATTATTTTATAAATAGCTGCAGTACTGTGGGCCAGAATCTTGGGGCTAAGTGGGACTGAGAATCTCCCAACTACATACAGGCTAAGCAGTATACTCTGGGTTTCCAGCTTTGTGAGCTGTCACTTATATTGGAGTGGGCTTTGGTGGAATAGCTGTCTTTGAGTCATTCTATTCTTTGTAAGTAACCCCAATAAAACTCACTGTTCACCAAGTTGGTGTAGTAATAAGTTTCTGGCCCAGCCTACCCTCAAAGGTCTGGACCTGCTTGTAGCTGCTTAGCTTTGTTTAGCCCCCAGGTCTGGACCAGCAGTCCAAAAGTCCCAAAGAAACACACAGAAACATATTAATTACATGCTGTTTGGCCTATGGCTCAGGCTTATTTCTAGCTAACTCTCACATCTTAACCCATTTCCATTAATCTATGTCTTTGCCACATGGCTCATGGTTTACCTGAGTTTCTTTACATCTTCCTTTCTCAGTGGCAGCTCACAGCTTCTCTTTCTGACTCTACCCTCTTTCCTCTTTTTTTATGCTTGGATTTCCTGCCTGCCTATAAACTGGCTTGCCATAGGCCAAAATAGTTTCTTATTATCCAATGGTATTTCAAAGACGTTCCACATCAAGTTGGTCTGTCATAGGACATCTCTCTGGAGTAAGTAAACATGTACATTGTATCTTCCCAGAAAACAGAGGGGCCTGTTCCTAGGAACCCCTGTGGACACCAGACTGTGCATGCTCTGGCCCCTTATGCAAAATTTCAGAGAACCAACACAGGACTCCCAAATACTCAAACCATTTCTACATTATTTTAATTCATATAATTTAAATGCTATATAAGTAGTATAGTATATTGTTTGGGGAAATCATGACCAAACACATCTGTATATTAAAATATTTTAAAATACGGTTGATTGACCCACCAATGCAGATATAAATGGCCAGCTATTTAGAAAAGTTTTCCTGGTACATTGAGAAACAAATAAACAAACGATGCCAAGGACTGAAGGAAAATGAACAGACTGTTGTTGAATCCTCAACAGGAACCTTTATTCACATTGTTCTATTTGGCATTTTCACTTATTACACAAGGGCTCTGTTGAAGAAAAAGGGTGTAGAGCTAACTATTAAGTGTAAACTACATTGTGGATGATTAATTGGTAGTGGAAAATGATAGCTAACTTCTACCTTTAAAATTATGCTCCAAATGTGATTTACCCAGCCTGATCTTTTTCCTACTTACTTCCTTAAAGACTACAATTAAGATCCTGGTGCTCCTGAACATAATAAATGCTGCATATGTTTAGCACATGTGTTGCTAAAGAACACACCAGAACAGTCAGGTGACACCAGTGACACACACTGGCATCAGATAGTAATTGTAGAGTTCTGACAGTACCCAGCACCTGGCATGCTCTAGGTCCACTCTGTGAATGGAATTGTTGTGATTTATAGCTTACGTCTGCCTCTCCCCCTCTGCCACTGAAGACTGGTCCAGATGCTCAGCGCAGCCAGGGAGAGCTGGCCATAGAGACTAGAAGGACTGACTCCTTAGCAAATAGAGGAAAGGCTTCAGAGACAGGTATGGTGAGGTTGGTTAAACATTAAAGAGGGGGTGGATTTCAAAATGGAAAGGAGAGTAGGAGAGATGGGGGTGGGGGAGCAAGATATGAAGACAGCCTGGGGGGAGAGAGCTAGGGACAAAATAGATGCATGTCTGAGGCTCTATGTTTAATTCCTAGTACCTCTCCTACCCCCCCGCCCCAATATATTAACTTTAAAAATTGGTTGTCGATATTTACACTCTGGGCTGTCTGGCAGACCACACCTGTAAAAGGCCATTTTGTAGCAGAATAAGACTATCTTTTATAAAATATTCTTAATTTTTTTTCCTGAGGCCTGGAATGATGGTTTAGTGCTTAAGAGCATGGAATGCTCTTTCAGAGGACCCAGGTTCTATTCCCAGCACCCACACAGCAGCTTTCAAAACATTATTTCAAACTGTAATTCCAGTTCCAGGGAGTATAATGCCTCTGGTTGCAAAACACACACACATAAAATTGAAAAGAAAAATTTGTGGGTGGGTGTGTGGATGTGCATAAACTGTGTGTTTGTGGACATGTCCATATGAAGACCAGAGGACAGCATCAAGTATCATTCCTTTACAGGCACCATCTGCCTTGTTTTATGAGACAGACTCACCCATGAGGCAGGTCTGGCTCTTTAGGACAGAGGCCGGTCTCTGCTTTCCCAGCACTAAGCATGTGCCACTGTATTCAGCCTTTCATGTGGATGCTGGGCTAGGAGTCAGGTCCTCATGCTTTTGTGGTAAGTATTTTCCTAACTGAGCTTTCTCCCTAGAGCCATGAAATATAATTCTCATGCTTTAACATAGTCGTACTACCTAGTGAATATGTTTGAGTGAGTCCGTAGGAGAGAGAGAGCAATTCCTGACAACAGGGTAGGGCAGCAATCAAGAAACCAAGGTCAATCTCAGTCCATGCTCACTGTTTCTAGACAAGAGTGATAAGCTACCACTTGTCATGTGGTCTCTGTATCCAGCAGTCAGCAGTTTCCTTACGGATCATCTACTGGAGATGATAGGAGGGTCTCCAGCAGCGTGAGGGAAACCATACATAAAGGAGTGCACAGACTAACTGGCAGATTTGCCCAACTGTATCTGTGAATACAATCCAGGTGGAAACCAGGATATCACAGCCACAAGCAGCACCATGAGAGAATCTCAGCAGTGCAATGAAGAGAGAGAACAGTCAGGGACGGCAGTACATGGGGCAGAATATGCAAGAAATCACATTGGTGTGGCTGATGACAAATCTATTGCTTTGGAGCACAAGGCTATGTGACCAGTGCACAAGGAAGATCACAGCTCTGGGGAGGTGGATGAGAGCTGGGACAAAGCACAAGTGTGTCAGCAGAATCAATCCTGGGCTCCAGCAGGACCACAGGTGGCATAGCTCATTTATGCCAGAGGGGTGAAATGATAACAACTAAATATTAAAAAAACAAAAGCTTTAAAAGTCAACCAGGAAACACAAGTTCCTTGTGAGGTGAAGGTCAAAAGCTTTGGAGAGCCCAATGGATTAGTGCTCAGCTGTGTTTCCGCTGAAGTACAGGGGACAGCATCAGGTTCTTTTAATGGGTTAGTTTTACAGAATTTTAGAATGAAAGGTGCCTTTGGGAATGTCCAATTTGCATAAAGCTTTCAGGCTCCCTGAGGAAAGAGCACAAAATCTCAGGGCAGGGATGCCAAAGGTCTTACAAGCAATGGTTGGGAGCACAGGTTTGGAAATCAGACTGATCAGGTAAGAAAGAGTCCCAGCTCCTAGATTTATTGCTGTGTAAAACTGGGCAAGTTATTTAGCCTCACTGTGCTAATTCCCTAAACAGAAGAGATGAATTATATTAACACTGTAGAAGAAAGAGTAAGTAATTACACAGAGTTTGCTGTTAATGGTGCCTGGCATGTAACATGTACTCAAAAAGGTTCTTTCAATTGATATATTTATTTCTGTTAACTTATTTAAAGAGGTAGCTATTTCTGTCCCAAAGTATAATCACTACCCAAAATTAGTAATTATGCTTCATAGGTAAGTACCCAGAATAACCAACTGAATCAAAGTGTTTGCTGATTCACAACAGAATTTGAATCCCAAAAGAAACTGACATATCTTCCTACTTCCTTGTAGAGCATATATAATCCATGCTAAACATTAGAATCGCAAAGAAAACTTACTAATTAAGAGTTAATTCAGTAAGCACCAAGTCTGCTAAGTGCTTGCATCTACCAATCTAAACTTGGATAATGTGGTGGTCTGAATGAGAATCTCCCCTAAAAGCTCACGTATTTGAATACACAGTCTCCAATTAGTAGAACTATTTAGGAAGGATTAGGAGGTGTGGCCTTGCTGAAGGAAGTGTGTCTCTGGGGGTGGGCTTTGAGATTTCAAAAGCGCATACCATCCCCAGATAGCTCTCTCTATGTAGCCTCCTGCTTCTAACCCAGATGTGAACCCCCATCTACTGCCCCAGCACTATACCTGCCTGCTTGCTCCTCACCATGATGGTTATGAACACTAACTCTGGAACCATAAGCCCCAAGTTAAATGCTTTCTTTTATAAGTTACCATGGCCATGGTATCAGAAAAGTAACCAAGACAGGTGAGCTACAGCCTTTGCCTTCAAGAGCCTTACAGTCAAGGGCTTGTAGACAGCATCCCAGGCACAGCAGTTGCCCTTAGCCATAAGAAACACAGCCAGACACCTGGTTTCTTGAAACCACAGAGCCCCGAACTTCACAAATACTGTGTTCTCCTCTGATGACATGTATTGCTCAGCAGGTCTAGTAAGAGATCAGGAATAACTAACATAAACCGGGACAATAGAAAACACTCTAGCCGCAGTGCCAGCATCTCTCCTCATTGTGTGAAGTGTTTTAAGTAAAACAAATGTTCAAGAAATGCAGGAAGGGTAATAGGTTGACAGTAGATCTACTGACCAGGATGGTTTCTGAGGACTAATAGGCAGGCAGCATACAGAGAGGTAGACATGATGGACAAAGGGATGCCTTGTGATCTGACTGGCATATAGCAGCAGCACCAGATGGGACAGAATATTCCAGACTTCTCACAGTGGTACACCATTTAAAACGTAGGGATTGATTACTCTGGAACTTTCTTTGTAAGACTTCGGAACATAGGTGAGCGAATCTAAAGTCAGTCAAGCCAAGGTAATAGGCTGTGTGTACTGTGCTCTCTGGTGAATCATTGACCAGGGTAAGACATTTAGCAAGAGGAACAGGTCAAGAGGAAAGACCGAGTTTAATTTGTAGACATGGTATCCGCATGGCAACTAGATATGAAAAGCCCAATGAAGAGTGTAATAGGTGGGGCTTGGGAGCTAGGAGAAGACAGAAGGGCCCAGAGCGAGACAAGAACTGAGTGTGGTGGAGTGTGACTGTAATCTGTTAGCCAGGAGGCTGAGGGGACCGCCTAAGCCCTAGGGTTTGAGGCCACTGTGGGCAACACACTGAGATGCTGGCTTTAAAGGGGAGCCGAGGAGGCTGGTAGGGCAGTTCAGTCAGTATAGTGCTGGTCACACAAGAATGAGGATCTGGGTTTGATTCTAGAACCCACGTAAAAAAGTCTACATGCAATGACGCACACTTGTAACCCAGGTGCTGGAAAAGCAGAGACATGAGGATCCCTGAGACTCCCCAGCTAACAGGCCTCGCCTAAGCAGTGAACTCCAAGTTCAGTGAGAGATCCTGTCTCAGAAAGCAAACAATACCCAAAGTGGACGGACCTCTAGCCACCACATGCATGGGTACATACATGTGCACCCACACCCTGATATATACATGTAAAGATACACATATACATATGTCCACACACAGCCACAACCACACACACACACACACACACACACACACACACACACACACACACACACACACACACTCTCTACAAAAGAAGAGGATTAGAGCAGAAAGCAAAGATGGCACTTGAAGACCTCAATGACACTGTCCCACATGCCAAAGCTGAAGAGCAGCAAGCAGAGACAGATGTCAGGGCCATGACAACACAGTGGCCAGAAGGCCAAATCAGAGGACACTGGAGAAGAAGGTATGAGCTGTGCCATGCACAGGGGAGACTGCTTTCAATGGCCATGTGGGGGAATTACAAAATAACAGAACAGCCAAGTGTCCTGGGGGTTTGATTACATGGAAGGCATTATCTCCATTGAAGTGGTGGGTCAGAGGTCACCTTCCATGATGAGGACATGGCAACGGTGGTTTGAGAAGGAAACAGAGATATCCCAGACAGTGAGGATTACTGTGGGATTGAGGAAGCTTTTATTTTGTTTCAAAAAGCAGGAAAGTCAGAACCACTGTGGTGGGATACTTACTGTACAGTCACCAACAGTGCTCAGGGCAAAGGACCACGGCGTGGGCATGTGCATCCCTTTATGGGTCCACCAGGCTTCAGGGCTCTGGGACACCTTCTCAGACACCCTGGGGGCTGGGTATTGGGGTAACTACTGAGAAAGATGTGGCTGGGAGCAGGTCCACTCCAAAGGCAGCTTTTCAATGCAAGAAGCCTATAGGAATGTAGGGAACCGAGAGGTTAGAGGGCTGAGTGCAGCCAGACTGGCAGGGCAGCCCAAGCTGAGTGCACTTCTTTGAAAGTATTAAAGCTTGTTTTTGGTTTTTCCTGACAGGGGATTTTCTGCTTTGGAGGAAAGAATATCTCATGGGCCCGAGGTTCTAAATCAGGAGAGTGAGAGGAAAAGGGATGGAGAGCGGAGCGATTATAACTCAGGAGTCACTGTCTGGATCAACAGAACAAAATCACTGTGAGATGTAGAGAGCAGAGGAGGACTGAGCCTTTGAGGGAAATGGATGTGTGTCCCACAGGTATAGGCTGTTAGCTGAACGATAGAGGAAAGGTAGTGAGTAGAGGTGGGAGCTGGGCTCAATTTAAAAAAACAAAAAAACAAACAAAACAAAACAAAAAAAAGATAGTTCAAGTTCTGAATGCAAAAGAACTGAAATTGTACAAAGTATGTTTCCAAAGTCTAGGCAAGTTAAATACCCATAGCAGAAAAATAGCTAGGAAACCCTAAGTATTTAGAAATTAAACATCCTATTTCTAAGTAACTCCAAGTGAAAATGTCTAAAGAGACATTCGAAAATATATTTGAAATATCTTCTGATGAGTGAAAATGTAAAGTGGTAAAATGTGTAGCTGAGGTGGCTAATTGTGGTTGTCAGTTTGACAGCATCGGGAACCAACTAAAATCCAAGCTGCTGGGCACTCTGAGAGATTTTCTTAATCAGATTATTTGAAGCAGGAAGACCCACACTATATCAGGACTACACCTGCTGGTGTCAGCCCACGTGAAAGGATATGGAAGTTTCTTTTCTCCTGCTTGCCTTCATTCTTGCTGACAAGTTCATCTATCATGTTGTTGGGTGTGCTGGCTGCTCAACATCACACACGTTAGTCATTTGGGAAGTGGGGGGCACCTCAGCTGAGAAAATGTTCTCACCCTGTTGGCCTGTGGGCAGGCATCGGTTCACTTTCTTGATTGATGATTAATGTGGGAAGGCCCAGCTCATTGTGGGTGGAACCACCCCTGGGCTGGTGGTCCTGGGTGCTCTATGAAAACAGACTGAACAAGCAAAGAGTAAGCCAGTAGGCATCACTCCTCCATGGACTCTGCTTCAGTTTCTGCATCTAGGCTTCTGCCCCGAGGTCTTGCCCTGACTTCCTTCAGCGATGGAGTGTCCCGAGAGCTATAAGGTGAAATATTTCCTCTCCTTCCCTAGTTGCTTTTGGTCACGGTGTTTTATCACAGCAATAGAAACCCTAACTAGGACACCTTCCTTCACCATAGTCAACCCACCATCTTCAGGATCCCCGTATAGACAGAAGACCAGCAGCTGACTGACGCCTCAGAACAGGACTTCCAAGACATCCAGCCCCCTGCTGGAGACACTACTGGATTCTCAGTTGCTCCAGTGTGAGACAGCCCTTGTTGGGCTGCCCAGACTGCATCCTGTAAATCAAATCTCCTTTATATGGATTACTAGATCTAGCCGCCCTAGAGAAAAATTTACAGCATTAAATGATATATTAGAAAAGAATACATATCTCAAATCCATAATCAAGATTTTTACTTTGAGATCGGAGGGCATAAAGCAAATCAGAATCCAAACGAGTAGGAGATGGAAACAATGGAAGACAGAAGAGGATTTCAGGTCAACACTCGAAGCTGTTTCTTTGAAAAGATAAGTGACTGGCCAGGCAAAGAGAAGGTGACACACATGACCAATGTGCAAGATGGAGGTATTTCTACAGGTCCTTACAAACCCAGCATGTGACTCAAATGTCTAGAGAGCAGTGGGGAGAGCTACTGACGAGTCAGAAGTATCCCCTGTCTTTGACAATATCATACTTACTGCAGGGAGGACCATTCAGCAGGGAGGACCATTCAGCAGGGAGGACCAGAGGACCACAAAGCCACTAATGGGGTGAGAACACAGGTGCCTATTTTATAACGTTGTGGGGCAGGATGCAGCATGGTGAGGAGGGACTCCAGGGGAAGGGGACAGTATTTTTGTGGGGGGAGGGATCATGCCTATCTGTTGAAGCAGAGAGGAAGGACCCAGTAAGGGAAGTCAAGGATTTGCAGGAAGTGAAGGCATCTGGTGCCGGAGGTGGCAGGGGCTCACTCAGTGGGATACCCTGCTCCACACGGGACAGACTCTGAGCCAGGTGAGAGGATGGTAAGGACAAGTCAAGGGCAGACTAGGATTGGTTTCTCAATCATCTGTTACTTTCCGATTGCTTTAGAAATGGGAAGACCATAGAGAACTGAGCCTCTAAGTAGCTTACAATGTGAGAGGCAGAACATCTGCAAGAGACTGAGCATATGCAGGGCTCTGCCAACTTCTGTCAGGGATAGAGTAAACATACCAGGCTATGAAGGCCAAAAGACCCACCAAAGACATACTATGGACACAGCTGTGGAGAGAAAATGCTAGAGCCACTGGGGGTGAACTGTTCCTGTCAGGCCATCTATGGTTTTGTAAAGACACAAAAGGGGAAGGCTGTGATGGGCCAGAGTGGCAGGTAGACGTGGTGGAAAACTGTGGGACAATGCTCTTGTACACCGCAAAGATTTGTCACTCATATTGGTTTACTAGGAAAACCGATTGACCAGTAGCCAGGCAGCAGGGCAGCCAGACAAGGAGAATTCTGGGAAGAGGAAAATTAAAGAAGCTGACATCAGCCAGATGCAGAGGAAGCAAGATGAGAATGCCTTATTGAGAAAAGGTACCAAGCCAGGTGGCTAAACATAGATAAAAATTATGGGTTAATTTAAGTAAAAGAGCTAGATAGTAATATGCTTGAGCTACTGGCCCAGAAATTACTATAAAATTAAACCTCCAAGTCAATTATTTGGGAAGCAGCTGCTGGGTATTTGAGAGTTTCTGATGGGACAGAAACTTCCAGCTATAGGAAACCCAGGCAGTTTCTCTTTTGCTCCAGTGACTCCCCCCAAGCCCTGGGGGTACCTCTTTCCTTCTGAGAGCTTAGTCCTCCCAATTTGGAAAGCTTGCTAGGGGCCGAACAATGCCAGGGCTGGGTGCCTAGTAATTGCAACATTTCCATATGCTCTGGCTATTGGTGCAGGTCAGGTAGCAATGCTGGAAGAAGAAAAATGAGAGAGAGTTAGGATGTAGATGCCCCAGCTCGGCCTCTAGCTCGTGAACTAACTTCTCATTGGTGTTTCGGCTTTACCAAAGCAAGTGACAAGCTAGAGTCGAACCATAAGCTGAAAGTCACTGGTGCCACTTCCTCAAGGAGAAGCTTTAATAAGACTTTAGCCAAGAAACCAACACAGATTATTATAATGGAAACATAGGTTAATTGTTCAGGCTAGCACTTCCTTTAATGCAATTATATTCATGTATTCATTCATTCATTCATTCATGATTTCTATTTTGAGACAAGGCCATGTCACACTGCTCAGGCTAGCTTCAAACTCCCCAGCCTTAAACTCCCAAGCAGCTGAGATTTCAGGCATGCATCACTGCAAATGGTTTTCACAGTACTTTAAATGAGGTTATGAGTAACACTTCACAACGCCTCCTCCCTC
This sequence comes from Phyllotis vaccarum, assembly GCA_033318265.1. Lineage (NCBI taxonomy): Eukaryota > Metazoa > Chordata > Mammalia > Rodentia > Cricetidae > Phyllotis > Phyllotis vaccarum. The sequence goes on along the minus strand of JARWLC010000011.1, from coordinate 37,939,709 downwards.
CCTCAAGCTCACTACCCGTGGTAGTGAATGTAAACACTGCTTTTCTACAGCTTTGGCCTGAGTCATTCCAGTTTCGTTTCTGGAAATAGAAAACCACCCGTCTCTAGGCTGGCTAAACTATATGACATTCCTGAAAACTCACTCTTCTTTTAACCTTAGAGCTGAGAATTAGAAGTGGGTGAGATAGGACTTGTCACTCAGCACATATCAAAACAAAGGATGAGGAGGAAGCAAAAAGGGTGGTCATGACAACGTCTGTGACTGGCAGAACGTACCCTGGTAAATCCTGCTGTCTTCCTCAGTGACGTAGGCATTCGCTCCCCAGATCACCATCTTGCGGATGTAAGATGGGTACTTTGCAGCAGCAATAAGGGCAGTTATGCCTCCGTCACTCCAGCCCAGAAGGGAGAATTGCTTGAACTGCAGCACCTGTGGGCAACGCACCAGAAGGCATGGCACAGTTAGTGTTCACCTGCAGCCAGCACAGCAGCATGCTCAGCAGTTACCACTCCACTCTCTTTAAAGAACCTGGATGGAGATGATCAGAGTTCTACAAGTCTGCAGCTTGGAGACCTGTTATCAATTAGCTTCACTACAATGTAATTGTCATAAAAACTGGAGTATACAGTATGATTTTGACCTATGCAGGAAGCATATCTTATGGTTGGATAAAATGTCAAAGTACAGAATCAGCAGAAACCCGCTGTATTTGGGTAGGGTAAGCACTGTGTGTGCGTACACCTGAACAAGGCTCAGAGAGCAACGCTGTAGACTGGGGAAGAGCTTAAGACAAAATGCAGCAGGGAATCTGGTTAAGTCACAGATGCAACCATGGAAAGGCTGGCTAGAGGAGAGGTAGCAAGCTGTGGGATTATGCTTTTGTACAGTGGAAACATTTGTCACACCTATTGGTTTAATAAAATGCGGATAGGTCAGAAGGCAGACAGTAAGTATAGGTGGAGCTAACAGACTAAGAAAACTCTGGGAAGAGGAAGAAGAGAGGGAGACGTCAGGAGACGCAGAGGAAAGAAGATGAGAATATTGCTCTGAGACAAGGTACCAAGCATGTGGCTAAACAAAATAAGAATCATGGGTTAATTTAAGAGTAAGAGTCAGCAAGTAATAAGCCTGAGCCATAGACCAATCAGCTTATAATTAATATAAGCATTTATGTGATTATTTGGGACTACAGATCTGGATTTTGGGGATAGTCAGGCCAGAAACTTCTTACTACAGTAGCATGGTGTCTTGGCAAAGCTGCATCCATTCTTGGGTGAAGCAACCAGGACTCAGAAAATGTGCTCAGTAAAGAAAGCTGACAAAGCATATGAAAGAGGTTTCTGAAAAGATTAACGGTCAGGAACTAACAAATGTTAGGATAATTGCTCGTGGGATCACACGTATGCACATACTCTGGATAATTATTTGACATTAATATGCAGAATAAGGATATGATGTGGGAATGTCTTTCCGTATGCTGTGAATATCAATTTTTAAATAAAGGAGCTGTTTTGGCCCATGACAGGCACCATAGAAAAAGTAGGTGGGGAATCAGAATAGGTAGGAAAGGAAGGGCAGAGTCAGAGACAGACTGAACCAGCCACCAAAGAAGAAACATGTGAGGAAAACAGGTGAGCCAAGGGCCACATGGCAGACAAATTAGTGAAAATGGGTTGAGTTAAGATGAAAGAGCAAGCTAGCATAAGCCATAGGCCAAACAGCATGAACTTAATATAAGTGTCTGAGTCATTTCTGGGGGCCTGAGTAGCGGCAGGCAACTAAGGGGTCTGGGGTGGCAGGTCTGTGGGTCTGGACCTCTGGACGCCCAGGACCAAGAAACTTCATTGCTACAAGGATATATTCTCTACAGTTAGCACACTGCCTCCTGAATTCATTTACCAGAAGACAGACCCAGGATATACACAACACTGCTTGTAATCACAAAAATGACAAATGCCCATAAGCAACTTATAACAAAAAGTAGCTTAAAATTAAGTTAATCATTTACCACTAGATGATTCATGGAATAAGACAGTGCATACATCCAGTGAATACAGAGCTAACTTGTACCTGCTGGGGTTACATTTGAAGACTTTACCTCACCATTGACACCTTGTAACATAGATGGTATCAAAAAGTACATATGTACATTCAGTATAGGGTGGATATGCTGGACAGACGATGTCTTATAGTTTGGGTAGGATGGAGGCAGGATGGGTGGGCAGCACCACACTTCATTGTAACACTCAGAATGGCATGGGATTTAAAACTCATGGCACAGTGCTATAGATAACATTAATGAACTTGTATTTCAGAAAGACAGAAGGAAACCTTTTGGAAGCTTTCTCATGAGGACATGAAAAAATGTTGGCAAAGTGTTTTCAGTACAAGCATGAGGATCTGAGTTCTCTCTCAGGATCCAAAAAAGTCTGACATAGTGGCACATGCTGCAATCCCAGCTCTGAGGTGAAGATAGGAGACTCTCCGGGGCTTGTTGGCCATCCAGCCTGACCTTCTTGGTGAACCTCAGACCGGCGAGTGACATTGTTTTCTGAAAACAAGGTGGAAAACAACTGAGCAGCAATAGTTGATATGACTGACATGTTTAACCTGATTTGAACAATATGCACTACAGCCAGCTGTCCAAAGAAAAAACATGTAAAGAACATAGGTGAGCCACAGGCCACGTGGCAAGACAGATTAAAGAAAATGGGTTGACTTAAGATAAAAGAGCTAACTAACAATGTGCCTGAGCCATGAGCCAATCAGCATAAAACTAATATAAACATCTGAGTCATTTTGGGGGCCTAAGCAGCAGCAGGCGGCTAAGCGGTCTGGGATGGCAGATCTGTGGGTCTGGACCTCCGGCTGGCCGGGCCAGAAACCTTATATAACAATCACACACTTGTAATCCCAGCACTGAGGAGGGAGAGCGTACCCTGCTACACACTGACTTTGAAGCTAGACCAGGGATGCACAGCAAGATCTTGCCTTAAAAAAACCAAAATAACCAGATAAAATACTGTGTTTGCTTTAGAGTGCGGACTCCTCACCTGGGTCTACGTACAAAGTCACTAAAAGTTGGACTTTTCCATCCTCATTTTGGGTTGGATTCTTGCAATTCTGCATGTAGGCATATTAAACATTCAAGGAGTATCTGTCTAAAGGCTGGTGGTATACAGCTAACATAACCATTTTAACCCCTGTCCTGGCTAGTTTCATGTCAGCCTGATACAAGCTAGAGTTATCCGTGAGAGGAAGCTTGAATTGAGAAAATGTCTTCATGAGATGGGGCTGTAGGTGAACCTATAGAGAGCATTTTCTTAGCATTTGTTGCGGGAGGGCCCCTCCCACCCCTCCCACCCCTCCCACCCCTCCCACCCCCCTCCCACCCCTCCCACCCCCTCACTCCTCCCACCCCATTGTAGGTGGTGCTGTCCCTGAGCTAGTGGTTCTGGTTCTATAAGGAAGCATGCTGAGCAAGCCATGAAGAGCAAGCCAGTTAGCAGCCCCCCCTCCATGGCCATAGCTCCCGCCTCCAGAATTCTGGCCTGTTTGAGTTCCTGTCCTGACTTCCTATGATGATGGACTGTGATGTGGAAATGTAAGCTGAATAAAGTCTTTCTTTTCCAAGTGGGTCACGATGTTTCATGGAAGCAATGGTAACCCTAAGACAGCCCTCATCAAGGCTGAAGGCATAACCAAAAGAGCAGTGGTGACATGTTACTGTTGCCTTTATAATGCCCCATTCTAGACCCACACTGTCCTAAGCCTGAAGTCAGCTTGAATTTTAGGAGTGGCAGAGCCTTACAGACAGATCACCCTGTGAGATGACACTCCCAAACATGGGCACCCATGACTTCTTCAGACCACCTCGCAGAACCAGAACTGAAGTAACAACACCAGACCAAACCTTGACTAAGACATAGTTCTGTGAACTTCTTGCCTCCTCTCTGGTTCTTACTCTACTTAAACCTAACGCTCATGTCGTACTCAGAAGATGGGCTGCGGGATTTACTTTCCACCTCTCCAAAGAGCAGTTTTGTTCAAAATGCATTCCTACCTCTTGCTGCTTTCTTTGGGGTGAGTGGCTACCCTTAGCACATTGCAAGTCAGGGAGTTGAGCCTCTCAGGCTTAGGACTTAGTTACATCAATAGAAAAACTGTATTTTGCTGGGTGTGGTGTTGTAGTCTGGCAATCCTAGCATGCCAGAGGCTGAAGCAGAGGATCTCATGACCTGTTTAGACTATACAATGAAAACTTGTCTCAAACCAAAGTAACACAACACAAAACTAAAACTGTGCACTGATGTATGCCATGAGACTGGTCAGAAAGACAGAGCCTTGGTGTTTGGGCTGTAGCCTCGTTAGATGGCTGGGTTCTTTCTACTCCGTCCTTTAGGTATTATTACCTTTGTAGAACGAAAGAACAGTCAGAATTAGAATAAATGAAGATGGGTCCAGTCATCTTTCTCCACTCCAGCACTTCTCTGGGTCTCACCTTCATTAAGTCAACAGCATCCTTTGCATCCCTTTCAAAAAAGTCCCGTGGGAAGTCTCGATCTGGTGGTCTGGATTGCCCATATCCTCGAGGGTCCCAGGCCACCACTGTGAAGCGCTTCTTATTTAGGCTCTGAAGCTGTGGTGCAAAATCGGTGCTTCCACTTCCTAAAAACAGCCACTGGGTTACAATTTGAACGTTTTCAGTGTAGCTAACACACCAGAGAGAAGCAGAAGCAGGAACAATCTCAAAACACAGTCTTGGCTCTTTTCAAAGTTAGCCAGGGAAAGTTGTTTTGCAAGGGCCGTCTCCACCCAGAGGTGACCTGCCTCTGGTCTCCCCCTAGCGGTACTTTTGAGGAAGCGAGGCTTTGGACTGGTATTTTTTGTGGCACTTTGGACTGCCTTTCAGTTAGTACTCTCCTACCTATCTATAGACAGAATTAACACTGTATTGAGATTAACTTTCATATTTGATAGTCTTTGGCTCTCATATATCTCTTTTCTCTAAAGAAAAATGACTTAGAAATGATGGAAACCCCAGTGACATACAAGTGTCATATCATATTCCAGTGGGTTTTTTTTTTCTATTAACCTAACATGAATGACTCTTAAGAGTTTATTTCTTAGCTACAACCAAAAGAAAGGAAAGTAGATTAAAGCACTGAAACGTATATGCTTGAGATATCAAATTCTATTTTATCAAACCAGGCACAAAGGACCCTATGTCAAAAGCCTGTAATGGCCCTAAGTGACAAGCCCCAGCTCCGGCATCAGAGGTGTGGGGTGCATATAGCCGCTATGCATGTGGATGGTCACTTGGTAAGAGCTCCATCCAGTGGCAGGTGTACAGGTGTTATTTACTTATTTATTTACTTATTTATTATTTTTTTATTCTGAAGCACCCAGCACTCAGGCACAATCGTCAGAAAATACTGCCTAGTCACACACAGCTGAGCTCACTTACTCTGATCAAGGTCTAGCACACAAGTCATCCATTAAACCAAGCCAAAGCCAAAAGCAGACCAGTGGATTTGCAGCCCTTGTCTTCAGGTCTCTCGGAGGAGCTCCTTATATGCTCCTGAGCAAGAAGGGACTATTCTGAAGGAGGGGCAGGAACCCGGGAAGGACAAGAGGGAGTCAGGCTAAAATAGTAGTTTCACAAATGACGAAACTGACACATGCATATGCATTCAAAACCGAGGGCCATGAGTATTGAAGTCGTCAACCAATGTTTTGAGAATACACACAATGAACCAGCACATGAAAATCTGAGTGTCTCATGGGTACTGGGGGACAAGGTGGGAGACTCCCACTGTTACATTTTAAAGCCTTGTTAATATTTTACAGAAATAACAGCCTTGAACCATGTTAATATTTTACAGAAATGAAAATTATACTGGGGGCTGGGTGCTTTGTGTAGTTGACTGCAATGTTGAAATAATAATAATAAAAACCATAACCTGGCAAATTGCTTTTTGCTGATGATATTAACTGGACATCAGCGATTGGAGTAAATATCTCCTGGATTACAGAAATTTAAGGACACTAAGTGTCTTGGACTCTCGGGACTCCAGTGTGTGTGTGGGGGGGGGGCTGTATCAGAGAAGGCCTGGAAAGGATGAAAAGTAGCTGAAAATTTTAGCATGTGACCTTTAGGAGAAAGAGGCAGGTCACAGTAAGTATATACTGAGATTACACAAAAACCTAAAATATAAAGCAGTGACCCTAAATGCCTTAAAAGTAGATTCGGAATGTCTTGAGATCACTGTAAACTCCCTCTGGACTCCTGTTCTGTGAAGTTAAACTGAAATTCGGGGGGCTCCCATGTGCTCCACACACTGCAGATTTTAATGTTTTTGACCAAAAAACATCTGTTTTTGATGTTGAAAAGCACTGTGGCTGGGGAGTCACCAACCTGTCTTCTCAGTATTTATGGAGCTAAGGCAAGCTTAAGCTATAATGTGAGACCCTGTAAGGAAGAGAGAGAGCCTTTTTCCTTTCTTCTTACTTTCATTGAACAAGTCAAGTACAACTGACCCATCTGCCTCCTGCCCTGGGTTGAACCCTCACAACCCCCTGGAGAGGAGCAAACTAACGGGTGTGGCTGGCCACCAGCCTACCTTCCTCATCTGCTCTTTCTTTGAAACTCTGTTTCCTAGACCCCTGCAACCCTCCCACATAGTAGGAAACCATTTTCATTCTGTGTTTAAATGTGGGAGGAATGGGTAAAGAATAATAATTATACAGTGTAAGCTATTTCCCTTTCCAAATCACTCAGCTTTGAGTGAGGCAAATATTCCTTAAAAGATATTAGCAAGCGCTATCCTGAACAATTGATGCTCAGCATCTGTCATCACACCACATCACAGGGACTCTACAGCTTGCAGAAACATTCCATTAAAACTCTCACATACCCAACATCCCAGGAAGCAGGAGTACAGCATGCTCCCCTTCTCCCGTTCGCTGGTAATGCAGGTCAACGCCATTCACAGCCACCTTGGCAGAAGTCACTGCAGTGCTGGAAGAGAAAGGAGTCCCCAAAGAAGACCTAATTGTCGTGTCAGACTGGCATATTTAATATGATAAAGTATCAGTTCTCGTGCATGAATTAGCATTGGTACCCCTCTCAGGGCATGCTGCACGGCTTTGATCTGTGCCTCAGTTTTCCAATCATTGTTGTGTTCTCATAACAGATTGCAAATCTGAACAGTCTTTCTGTTTTTATCCACTACAGTATCTATCCAGAGGCTTGCCTTCTGCCCTGGTTAGCGTTTTTATATATATTTGTGTAAAGTTGACAAATGTGTGTGAGTGTGTGTATGACAAATATATACATATCTGCCAACTTTACATAAACCAGGCTCATCTTAGAAGAAACTTAGACTGGCCCAGAGGCACTTCTGTGGAGCATTTTAAATATTCATGACTGATGTGGGAGGGCCCAGCCCACTGTGGGTGGTGCCTCTCTTGGGCAGGTGGTCCTGTGTGTACTAGAAAGCAGGCTGAGCAAGCCAGTAGGCACATTCCCTCATGGCCAGTGCTCTGTCCTTGCCTTAGTTCTTCCTGCCCACTTCCTTGATGGAGGGCAGTGACCTGCAGGATGTGAAGCAATGTCAAGATTCACTCTTCTTTTTCTGTGGATTGACACTTAATTTAAGTCAACCACTGACTTTCCGTTTCTTGTACATTACCCCACCCCACCCCCCAGCTCTGTCCTTGGTCAAAATAGTTACCAAAATGCAGCACTTTTGAGAAAACAAGGGTTTTGTTCCTTGTGTGGTTTTTATCTGATTTGCTAAGTTCGAGTAATAAAAAGCGCAAGCTAGACATGGTGGTACACACGAAATCCCAGCAGTTGGGAGGTACAGGGAGAAGGGTTGTCACAAGTTCAAAGTCAGCCTGGGATATATAAAGAAACCCCGTCTTAACCAATAACAACAAAATTAATAAAGAACGTGGGTGTGTATGTGTTGAATATTTGTGCATCTAATATTAGTATATAATTTTTGAAAGTTAAATGACAAAATTGGGAAATAAGAAAGCCAAAAATAAGATCACCTACTCAAACATCAGAGGGGCAATAATAAAGCCATTAAATAGCAGCCCAGGAATCAATTTAGTTTGTTAACATCCTCTTCCTCTAAAGAGCTGAGTTTATTGGTAGTTTTACTTAAGCATCTTAGACTCAAGACAAATGCAAAGCAACGCACCCCACTAACAAAGACTGACTTTATTCATTGCACACACGTTTATATGTTCCCAGCTCAGCAGGAGAGAAAACAAAGATGTAGTGGATTTGCTCAGGGATGGCAGAATTATGCTGGAGGCATTTGGGCCAGATAAAATTTCCTTCCTGTGTGTCTTGTTTCATTAAATGAAGCCACCCCCCTGAGCAGCTGACTAGTGTTTACTGGGCTCCTGTTAGCAGTAAAGGTCTCCCCCTCCCCCCTTTACTGCTCTCCATGCACTAGAGCTCTTTAGGGGCTCCCTTCCCTGCAGTACCAAGAGCATGCTGGTCGTAGTCATTATGCTCTATGCAGGTATTTTGTACAATGGAAACCCTCCCCCATTTTCCTCAGTGCACAGAACCAGTGGCTTTATTCGCAAAGGCTTGGAAGTGGCTTTGGTCGTAAGAATAAGCAATGTCCTGTCAGGTTGGGTAGAGGTATCTGAGAGAAAGAGAAAAGTGTCTTTTGTGAAGATATGCCAAAGAAGGATGAAAATCTAAGTGAGAACAATGTGGTACAGCGTTGAAGGGAGACCATATGGCATGCTCACAAGCCTGTGTTCAGGCAGGCAGTGTGAGAGGACAGGGGGACAAGGGTAGGGACTGGTTGGTGTGGGGTTCAGCAGTAAGTGGAAATGGTCCCTGCTGCTTCATCATAAGCCTCCAGTATGCTGCCACACCAGTGGTACACACATCACACAAGCCCATCTTGCCAATCACCTGGCTCTACTCTCCAAGGCTGGAGAGGAGACAGAGAAGTATTTATAAAATTATTAAATGTTAATAAATTATTAATTTCAAACACAAGGAAAGGCTTATGCTTAATCATAGAGTGACTAGGAGCTAGCTTGTTTCCAGAGGAATACATGATATATTATTTAGACCCATCAGCATTGGTTACTCCCCTCAAACAGAGAGAGGTGATTGTGTGGGGAACAGAGCTAATGACTCAGGGAAAACAGGTAAACCAAATCTAGTACTCACTATCACGTGTCTGCTCTCGGTTAGTAATTGTCTTTTCCTTCATTTCTGAAGTGCATGATGCATTTACCCTAACATTACCACAGAGAGGCTGGAAGTTGGTGCGAAAGCTAATTTGCTGGTCACAACAGGATTAGCTAATCTAGGCCAGGATGAGCATCTGATCGTCGGACCCAGTCTTGGCTTCAACACCTTGTTTAATGAAATATAGGATCATTTTGAAATTCCTTGCTGCGTATACCCTGCTTATTATCAAATAACTGTGAGTCACAGTGTCAGCTGTTGCTAGGGCTCCATTACATGAAGTTTGATGTCTTCTTTTATATACTATGCTATTATTTATATGCTCACTATTTATATCATTAATTGTACTTGCTAAGTGTTTCTATTTATTCTTTTCCAGGCCTTCCACAGTTTCAAATACAAATGTTGCAAGGCTAGAAACCCAGAGAGGCTGAGTAACCTGACTACTCAGCTAGGAAGAGTCGATAATGCAGCTACTTAAACTATTTGAACTCATAAGGCCATGATTTCTCTTTAATGTCACGATAGAACTAAGTCCCCAGCAGGGCAAAGTGCTGGAGTGGCATTCAGTCTGATTGCCAAGTAGGGGGTGGAGGCAGACATGAGAGGAAGGATTGGACCTGATTCTCTGGCAGGCCTACTTAGGATAAACTCAGAAAATATTTTCAGTCAGGCTGTCAGCTTCTGTAAATTACTAATATCAGGACTGACATACAGTTCCTCACCAGGAAGACTTTTTGACAGTTCACAGAGACCATGAAGTAAGAAAAGGGTCCAAGCAGTGGATTGACAACAGCTCTGTATCACACAACCCAGCTAGTTGAGGGTCTGACACTGGGAGTATAGAGGTTTGCACAGGACTGCTTCTCAGTGGTAGGCATAGGGCTGCAGCCTGGCTTCAGGATTAACCAGCCCAGGCTGTTTCTCAGATTACAGGCCATGTCAGTATGGAACAGTATTTGTAAATGGCAGGACGAGACCCAGGGAAACCTTCACGGAGATCTTTCAGAAAGAATGGTCTACATGCAGTTAAGTGAATGTGGTCAAACTTAATGAGTATGAACACAACCCTGGTAACCTCATCCCAATCCCTTCCTGCAATCAAGGAACTGTATAAAATGTCTACTGTACACTGGCAGTTTGCACAGCCATAGCCATGGACATGTTTTCCTACCTGTATATTTAAAAAAGTGCTAAAGATACATAATCCTATAATGAGAGAAGCCTGAATTAGATATAAAATAGAAAAGCTACACAATCATGATATGGTTTGATTTCCCCTTCTTTCCGCTTCCAGATTATGGGCTCAAGTGATTGGTTTCCACATTAGATCTAGTAAAGTTCTAAATGTCAGTCAGTAGTGTCAATGGCTCACCGACAGCAAACCACACACGTGCAGTGTGTATGTCTGCATGTGTATATGGTGGATTATGCACAGCTTCAGATTACTCTAACCACATTTTCTGCTCAGATTCTCTTTAGACTGAGCACCATTTTCAAGACAGAAAGTCTCCATGAATTGTTATTATTTTATCCAAGGGCTGTATTTCGCTGGTGTGGAAGGGAAGATGCAGTTTCCTGGACATCACCACACATCAATATTAGAATCTCTGGCAGGGGGACTTGGGTCTTTGAATTTACACAGGTTCCCAAGCAGTTTCTCCTGCAAACTAGAGATTAGCAAACAAAAGGACTCAGGAAATTTGGGATCTGAGACTGGAGCAGGTTAGATGGATTTCCGAGGAGGCAGAGATAGTTACTGTCCCCAGCAACTGGCTAACAGACATCGGGTTTGGAATTCGTGACTATTAGCAAAAGTCCCTCCTGGTTCCTTCCATTTGCACCGAGGAGACTGGACAACATCCCTGCCCCTAGAACCGAACCCAGCCACCCAAGTGCTCACGCATTAGCCCTGCGGGATCTGAACCCAGGTCAGAGGAAGGAAGGGCCGTGGGCTCCAGGCGTTTGTCCCTCCCCTTCCAGTGGCCCTTATCCCAAGCTGCCCGAGCACTATTACCCAAAGGCCGCTGCGGGGTCCGCCTGGGGCACGCGGATCCTGGACTTGAGGGGCGAGAGGAGCAGTCGCAGTCGCAGGGCCGCAGGCTGGACCGCTGCAGTCGCCATGGCTCGCACTTCCTCGCGGTGCGCGCGTGCGCCCAGTTGGATGCCACTCTTCAAGTGCCAGGCTCGAAGCCACGCCCCCGGTCCCTTACGTCCTATGTCAGGCCTGCCCAGTAACGAAGCGTGATCTCTCTTACACCCTCTCCCAGAGTGGATAGTCCGGTTTGTACGGCTCCTCGCTTGCAATTGTTATCCTTTCCAAAGCGATGGGGAGGCGGGGCCTCCTCCTGAGCATCTAAGCGGAGCCTCTGAGAGACAAGTGCACCGCACCACTATTATTTCCTGCTTTGTTGACAAAGGACATCATGTAGCCCAAGCTGGCCCGGAACTGTGTAGCTGATATTGATCTTGAGTTCCTGATCCTCTGGTCTCATGCTGGGATGACTGCTCTGCATCAGGACACCTGGTTACATCTCTTTTTGAGATTCCCTTGCTGCTAAGGTAGCAGCAGGCTTTTAGGTTACTTGTGTCAACATTTATTACGTACATCTTCAAGAACTCATCGTTTATGCATCGTACTGAGTTAGCTTTCTGCATCACTGTGACAAACATTTGAGAACAATTTAAAATGAGCAAAAGTTCATGGTTTCAGAGCTTTCGGTCCAAAGTCATCTGGATCCATTGCTTTGGGCCTGAGCAGCACATGGTAACAGAGCCCAGAGCACTTTGTAGAAGGTAGGAAAGAGATGGGGGGGGGGGGGGGTCCTGTGGTTATTGTTCAAAGGCATTCTCCCAGTGACCATTTTTTTCAATACTCAGGCCCTACCTCCTACCATCTTCCAATATCAAACTATGAAGTCATCAATGAATTACTCCATTAATTATATCAGAGTCCTCATGATCCAATTACCCCCAGTAACTGGCTCCATTAATTGGGGAAAAAAAGCTTTCAACACTACATACACAAACCAAAACTAGTTATTTTTGTGCTGGGCACCTTAAAAATGCTTCACTTTAATTTTAACCCATATATACTCTCTCCCCATCCCCCCTCTTACCCCTAAATTGCAAATAAAACACTGTTTCCAGGTACTGTGGAATATTATTTTAAGGTGTGTTCCATTTGTTTATGCTGTGAAATGCTGTGGAACATTTGTTTAATGATGCCAAGATGTGCTGCATTCTTCGACGTTGCAATTGTTTAATTTATGAAGCTGTGTGTGTTACTCTGCCTAAAACACCTGATTGGTCTAATAAAGAGCTGAATGGCTAATATCGAGGCAGGAGAAAGAATAGGTGGGGCTGGTGGGCAGAGAGGATAAAAGGAGAAATCTGGAAGAAAAGATGAAAGAGCCAGAAAAGAAGGAGCCAGCCACCTCGCCAGACACGGGATAAGATACTCTGAAATCGAGAAAGATAAAAGCTCAGAGGCAAAATTTAGATGGGATAATCTAAGAAAAGCTAGCAAGAAAGACAAGGCAAACCAAGGCTGGGCATTCAGGCCTGCTTAGTTTCATAACACTATGCTAAGACACCACACCTCTCAGGGCAACAACACTAACTCCTAATTCTTTATAACCTGCTGCTTATAAAATGCCATGGAATCACTTCTCCATTTTAAAATTCCACTTGATTTCTCACCTCCGCCCCTTCCTCTCTCTGCCCTTCCTTGGCCCAAAAGCCTGGACATGAAGGGAAGTTCATTGGCTCAGTTTTTGGTAGTATTATGTCTGTGACTATGGAATGTTTTCAGACCACGCTGCTGGATTTCAGCCACAAACTCAATGTCAACCTTTTAGATAACTCCTAAATTGCTTGTACTATGGAGAAGCAGCCCAGGGCAAAGCTAGCATTGCTTGGATGCTTGATCCTCCTCTCCCGGGCTCTGATGTACTGGGATTAGAGCAAACCGCAGCTGATGGAAGAGAACCCAGATAAAGGAGCATAAAAGAGAAAGAGCCCCCTAAGTGGGTATGCCACTCATCTGTGGACTTTCATTAATTAAAGTAAAATGACTGAAAATAATACCTCTCTATCCTGTTAGATAGGTCACTTTTTTTTTTTTTGAAACAACTCATTAAAAAGAAAAAAACCCCCAAGATTAATGGTTAAGATGGTTTTGAGGTAGAACTCCTTTTCTCTTTCCTGTATGTAACTACACAACAGATGGAAAGCAGGGTCACAAGCACAGCAAGTGGAAAAGCTGTGTGTGCTTGGGAGCAGGTGTGGAGTCCCCACTCGTAGTTTCTGCTCCAGCTTCCCTTGCTTATCTGGTTTCTGCTCAATAGAGGTAGAATTGCTGCAATCCTTCAGAGGTAAATGTTGCTTTTCAAGGCGGCACTTAGAGCTGAGTTGCAGAAAAGGCCTGAGTCATGCGGATTCCGGTGACGTGGACTCTTGGGGATAGCTTTCACTATCAGCAGACTCTAATGCACAAGAAATGCCAACGAGCAGTATACGCACAGAAACATCATTCAGTACCCTGGGTTTTTTAAATATAAAATTTTATTTCACTTTTTTTTAAAAGAAAGGTTATTAAAAACAGAGTCAAATAGAACTCTGGGTTTTGGGAGCAGGGTTAGTCTCCTTTGGTCTTAAGTGTCCTGGTGTTGGTGATCTGTCTTTTTCAATGATGTGGATAATGACACTCAAGCTTAGCTTGCACCGTAGCCCACAGGTCTTCAGGTCTAACTCACCAGTGACAGCCTTTCTTATACAAGTTAAAGGCCAGCGTGCACATGAGGGTGTAGGGCTTCATCTACTGACTATCCTTCAACTCATACAGGCTCAGACACAACTTGAGGTGCCAAACAATGATCTGATGTCAATCAATGGTGAGCCTGGCCAATAACCTATGGAAAAGACCTGGAAGTCTTTGGTCACAGTCTGGGACTGGGCCTGCAATGGACCCACAGTTCTTCTCTTATAAAACACTTACTAGACATGATTTTAACACTAGGACCCTGACTGCTACTGAAATTCCAAAAATGGCACTGGTTTCCCTTGCCTCCATTAAAAATACTTTCTAATTCTGTCTTTTAAAAGCCACATTGGAAAATAAGAGGAAAACATTTAAAGACTACCCAAGCTCCCCCAGGAAAGCCTGGAACCTTCCCTGCTCCAATTCCCTTCCAATGTGCATACTCTATGCAGTTAAAGCATGGACCCAGCATGTGTGACAGAACTGTGAATATAAAGTTACAGTAGAGTCCCAAAGAACATGTTTCCATGTCTAGAGACATTTTTGTCACATCTAGTGGGTGGAGTTGACTTGCAGTATTGGCATCCTGCAGATGGAGGCCAGGAATGTTTCTCAGTATTCTACAAAGTACAGCGTAGGCCAACAGAGGAGGAGGAAGTGCCAGACAGTGTCAAAATGCCTAAGTCGAAATGGCTTTTCAGCTCATTCCAGAAGTGCCATGTATCGCCTGAGGTTGCAGGAGATTCAGAATCCACTCACTCTGGGGTTGCACATGGGCTTGCCAAAGGTGCAATGACTGGATTCTGAAGCTGTCTTTTTATGATGCATGGCACAGAAGAAACATATTTTTCTACAGTACATTTTTTTCTGGGTAAACAGAAAGTAGCTCTACAGTGAGCAGCACTGGGGCTCTGGTCATATCCGGGAAAGAGATGTCATTTCCTAATCAGTATTTCCTGCACATCCATTCCCTCTGCAGGGTGCACGGGCTGCGGAACTGCATGAAGTACCAGAATAGCAGGAGAAAATTTAAAAAACTTAGAGTAGTTTTTTACAGTTGTTGCAATCAGCAGTTCTTAGTGGAGAGTGATGGAATTTGATGACCACCCTCGGCCCAGTAGATCGTCCTCCCCCTTAACATTCCCTCATTAACTTATAACTTGACAGACGAGATTGCACGGTTCCTAAAGCTTAAGGTGACAGTACAGCACTGATGCTGAAGTTTACAGGTCCTACAATTTTAGGAAGAACAACTGTGGCTGACAGACATGTAAGGGATCGATCGGAGCAGACCTTTACTGCACTCGGTGCATGAAGTACGAGGCTAGCGGATTTTACTTTCTTTGAACGTTTTGTTCTCCCTCACCCAAATGAAACCACAGGGAACCGAGGAGTAAATAGCAGAAGTGAAGACTATGGCACAAGCAGAATGAAGACCATCCTCTTCCTCCAGTACCTCTTCTCTTCTTTTCAAAACCCCACAGGCTATTCTTTTTATCCCCACCATAACCCTGTCCTGGGCATCCAGCAGTCTTCACGCTTGTACTTTCTGAAGAACCGCTGTGGGCTGCAGACTTCTCTTCCCATTCCCTAGTTCCAAAATGCACGACACTGCACAGATGCACCGCTCACTCCTCTGAGATGGAGTTCTGAAGGCCAGGGGCAAACTCTATTTGTGTAGCAGGAGGACAGTTTGGTTCCCACTGTTAGAGCCTGCCCAGGCTTAGCTCTGGCTGGCGTGTATCAACTGGTTCAGCAGGTCTATCCTGCAACACCGGTGAAGCGCCCGGGCCAGCTTTCCCACTGTGGCCCCCTTGGTGCCTTCCCGCATCAGCCACTTCTGGAGCATTTGGTAAACCTTTTCTTTCAGGCCATCTCGTTCATAGTCATGGTCAATTTCATCGATCTGAGACTCAGTGAAGCCCAGCTTTCGAGCGCAGTTTTTCCACTGCTTTCCCAGGTTTTCCCTCACAGGGTTCAGGTGCTTATCAGTCAGACTACTGGTGTTATCTGCCAAAGACAAGAGAAGAAGCCTCAGGCTATAGCTCACTTGAATATTCTCCCATCTGCAAAGCTGAAATGGCCCATGAAAGCGGAAAGGACCAAGAGGCACAAAAAAGGTAACCTTTTGTTTTCTTTGAGGCAATCCTGCCCTGTGAGCCTTGTCTCCTGAGAACTGGGACTCTAAGTGTGCACCACCATGCCCGCTAATAACTGTTATGACTTCTTGGACAATACCTGGTCTACCTGTAGCCATTAAAGAATCTTTTTACACCTTTAATTAGGATGTCCTTCCCTTCTCAGCAGCCATAAGCTTCCTGAGCCATAACCATGGTTTCATGAACAAGTCTCCTACATGGCTATTCAACTCCCTCTAGCAGCCTTGTTCTGGTTAGACTAACTAGACGTAATGGGGGGGGGGTTTCCTCTTGGACATTGTCAACTTACTCAACAGGCCAAGGCCACCCATCTCTAGACAGTTCACTGAGACCAAGTATAACCCTCATTTAATCACAATGTCTTCCCCATCCCTCAATGAATGAGGCCCATACCCTTATAAAGATGTTCTCTCCCTTCACCAAATTGCTGCCTCCTCATTTTATATATACATGGCCTTTCTCTTGCCACTGTTCCATCCCCTCAGACCTTCATAAAAATTTAAGTAAAGGAAACATACGAAAATAAGAAATGCCCCAGTGTGGTGGCATAAGCCTTTCACCCCAGTTCCTGGGAAGCAGGGGCAGGTGGAGAGGGAGACAGGGAGGGAGGGAGAGAGGGAGGGAGGGAGAGAGGGAAAGGAGGAGAGAGAGAGAGACAGAGAGAGAGAGACAGAGAGAGAGAGACAGAGAGAGAGAGAGAGAGAGAGAGAGAGAGAGAGAGAGAGAGAGAGAGAGAGAGGAGACTTTCAAGAAAGAAAAGGAATGCCACATAGGGTGGTGTGTTTACTTTAAGGTGTGTTACTTTCGTTTATGCTGCATTTAACTCTGTAAAGCTGTGTTACTGTGCCTGTCTAAAACATCTGATGGTCTAATAAAGAGCCAGCCAATAGCGAGGCAGGAAAGAGGGTAGGTGGTGCCGGCAGGCAGAGAGAATTATGTTTCTCTCAAAAGTAAAAATGGTCAAGAAGTGCTCAAGTCATAAGACACTGTACTCTTTAAAACAAAACAAAACAAAACAAAACAAAAACAAAAACAAACCTCCCTTCAAGGCTGGGGGCGGAATTCATTCATGCTAGGCAAGCAATCTACCATGGCTACACCTCAGCCCAACACTAGTCCTTCATAAGCATTTTACCAAAGATAGGGTAGTATTTGGAAGCCGACTCTTCTTTGCACGTGTTGTCTGGTAGTTGTGAACTCAGTCCAAGATCCATATAATTGTAGTTTCCAATCTGAACACCAGAACTATTGTAAATGGTATATTTTATGGAGTCATCTGAATAGAAAAAAAGATATTTGTAAATGCATGAAACTGAATGCGAGAGAAAAATACATGGCATGAAAAGGTACAGGGCTTTATAGAGATGTTCAACTGTGTATCTGATGACACCATTAACAGTTGTTTCTTTACAATGTGGCTACTTCCATTAAAAAACAAACAAAAAAAAAAGACATTGCTGTTGGTAAGAATGTGGAAAATGAAGCAGGTATTGTTGGGGGTAGAAATGGTGTAGCCAAAGTGGAAGAGAGCATGCAGTTTCCTAAAAACGTAGGACAGAATTACCATACAATTCAGTAATTCCATTTCTAGGTATGTGTTCTCTCTCTCTCACACACACCCCAGAGAGGTACAGAGACAGATAGATTGAGACTCTACACTTACAGCAGCATTACTAAAAATAGCAACCCAAGTGCTGCCTTATTCCCCTTTCCCGGGTAGTGGCAGACACACCCTCCTTATATGGCAGGGTTAGAAAGCTCACAGAGAAGTGAGCAGAAGAACATCTGTGCGATCCTCCTCAGGAATAATAATTCCATGACTGATTGTGAACTGAGATTCTCCTGACTACTGGCAAAACTCAGCATCACTAAAAGGATCTATCTATTCTTGGCAAGACCAAGGCTTAAAGGCTGAGTGAGAAAACTAGTAAGACTGGGCTACTTATGTGGAGACAGGAGCAGAAGATGACACATTAAATACTAGTGATGGCTTCCTATCCACACAGATTCAAGCTCCACCAGAGCAGGAGTTCATGCGCTTGCTCATGCTACCGTTCTCTAGCAGCCGGGTAAAAATCAGGAAGCGCTCTAGGAATTTTTATTGAATTAATTATGAATGAAGAAAATAGAACGGTGACACAAAACCTTTCAGCTGCAAATGGTAAGGAAACAAAAGGACACCCTACTCACGAGCATATGTGGGGTACAGATCCACTTAACACCTAGTCTAATAATGTGCTTTACACAAACCTACAAGAAAACCTACAGAAAAAGCAGAACACTTTGGGGAATTTGTCATTTTGACCGGTTCTGTGGTTCTAGTCTAATAATGTGCTTTACACAAACCTACAAGAAAATCTACAGAAAAAGCAGAACACTTTGGGGAATTTGTCATTTTGACTGGTTCTGTGGTTCTCAACACTTCCTCTACATCTGCTGATTCCAGGATCCCTGGAACACAGTACAGGTATTACTGATGGATGACATTTAGGCAAGATGAAGTAGCATGGGGACTATTACTTGGTAGTAATAATGGATACTAAGTTACTTCCATGCTAGAGTACTAGAAACTACATCAACTAGCTTGAATTTCACCAGAAACAAGAAACAAAAATACCTAAGACTTTCTTCTCACCCTCAGAAGACAAGAAAATGTACGAAAATATTTTCCACTTATTACAGAGGCTGGTATCTCACACAGGCTAAAGAGAGATGCCTATCAGTTATAAGGGTTTGTTATCCACACTTGCAGGCATCCATGCTGAGTCACAGGCCAAATACCATTGCAGACTGTGTGATCTGATGGAAACCACTTCAGTGTGGAAGCTTGCACCTGCCAGAGGAAGTCTCTGAGTAATTTACTCTTCATCCCATCAATAACTTAGAATTGATGATAATCCTATTGGTGGCTTCATTTTCAGGGGAAAAAGAAAGGAAAATATAAGTATTAAAAATTCATTTACCTGATAGTGGCAAGGAGATGAATGGAATGGTGGGTGTGCTTCCTGATAGGTTGCTCTCAGGTACTGGAGTTTTATAAGCATTATACATTTGGCTTGGATTTGGCCCATACCAAATTCCTGTACCTGAAGTTCCAAACCCATGCTGATTGTATAATCCATTGTTCCAGAATGGCAATTGTGTTTGGGTGGCTGGCCCTGACAACTGGGGTGCTGCATTTCTATGACTGGCTCTGCTGGGATCAGAAAAACCTTTGGCTCCTTGACACTGATCATTCTCATGGGGTCTTTGTGGTGCAAAGGGGTCATGAGAGACCCTCCGTTTCCTTTCCTCCTCTCTGCTGTAAGCTGCATTCTTCTTGGGCTGTGGTTTCTCCTGTTTCTCTATGAATCTTCCAAAAGCATGGTAACTGGCTTCCTCTTGGAGTTTAGCCTGCACACTGTACTCATTCTCTTCCTGTGGTTGTTCTGGAGAGGAAAAAAACCAGGACTCCTCTACAGGCCCCATCTGGAGTCCCTGGGAGCTGTGCAGCGAACCGGGCTGTTCTGCAGCAGAGAAGAAATGGTCAATATAAATAGCAAAATAAAACTTTAACATTTTCATAAACTTGTCCTTGAGTGACATGTAAGAACCATAAAAAGCATCTAATGGTCTCCTTTTTATAGGTGTAGTATATAATCAATGGGAAACCTGGCTGTCAGGGAAAAACATGGAAATTATCACAAGCAAAAGCAACCAAACAGAGTTTAGTAGGGATGGCTGAGGCAGAAGGGGACTTGCATTGGATGGAGAGACAGTAACTGTCACCTTGGATTTGGCCCATGCCAAATGGTTCTGTGGGGTCTTAAAAAAAGGATCAGTTATGCCCCAGGCACATCTTATTGCTCTTTTCTTCTTTAAAAGCCCGTAGCAAGGCTGGAGAAATGGCTCAGTGGTAAAGGGAACTTGCTGTTCTTGCTGAGCACTTAGGTTCAGTTCTCAGCTCAGGACCCATGCCAGGTGGCTCACAACACCGTAACTCCTGTTCCAGGGGATCTGGCTGATCTGGGCACTGCCCATATGTGGTGCACAGACTCAGGTGCACATGCACACACACAAATAGTGTGTGTGTATATATATATATATATATATATATATATATATATACAATAAATTATATAATATAGCTTGTGGGGGTGCAGGTCATTATATTCATGACTGCATGAGGTTTGGAAGAGGTTAGGTAATTTGCTTCAGATCAGATGGCAATAACCTTGTTATCTCACATGTCTTTGCTTTTGTTGTAATAAAAAAAGGCACCCATGTGAATCTGAGACCAACTTTTAATCAGTGCTCTGATCTCAAGGACTTTGCACCCACATGTGTCCTCAATTTTTTCCTGAACAGTGATGTCTTCCTGTGAGATGCATCAGCTTGCTTGCATGGGATAACATGATTTTGTTGAGTACATAGTTAAGTATTTCCATACTAGATTCTAGAGCATCATGAATTCTTTTAAGGCAGCTGTTTGAGCTTATATTTTCTTCCAGTTTCTATATGGTTTTCAAAAGTATCTTAGGGGCTAAAATGAAGGAATGGGGACATTACCTGAATTTGACCTGCTTGGAGGTAAGGGTACACAATCATTCTGGAGGGAATACATTCTCTTCAAAACTGCATTTTGATTTGGATACTCTTTCTAGAATTGAGAAGACACATGCACACTTTAGAAATCAGCAGAAAATTATTCTGTAAGGAATCTAGCTCTTCATACTATCAAGACATTTTATACAAATTTAATAAGCAGTAACCTTTCCCCCCACAAATTAAACTTTTCCCCCAATAGATAAAAACGATATGCAAATTAACATAGTTAAATGAAGGGCTTACATTTCCTAATTTCAAGTTACCAAAAAGCTATAGAGATCAAAATGTTGTCAGTTATATGAAACAAACATAAAGATCAAAGGAGCATCCCAGTTACATGGCCAACTGATGTTTGACAAGGTGCCCTGGAGCATTCAGAGGGGGAACCTGGATATACACATATACAGAATGAAGATGGACCCTTACCATGTACAAAAAGTAACTCAAAATACAGCAATGGCCCAAATTCAAGTGCTGAACCTGTAAGATTCTTGGAAGAAAGAATTAGGAGAAAGTGGTCACAGCATGGTCCTTACAGCTATTTCCTGACAGTGACACCAAAAGCATAGCCAAGAATCTCCTGCAATTGAATCAGAATTTCACCACATCAAAATTAGAGTGTGTGCATCAAAGGAATCATCAAAAAAGTGAAAGGCAGCCCATAGGATGGGGAGATACTTGTAAATTTGGTATATTTGATAAGAAATGAGTATTCAGACTATAAGAACTTATAGAACTCAACAACAGGAATAACTACCACTGCCAGCTCCAACCCTACAAATAACCCAATTTAGAGACCAGAAATTGGAGGGCTTGGGATATAATGCAACAGTAGAATGCTTCCCAGCATGTGTAAACTCCTGGTTGGATCCCAAGCACAACATTATTTATCCAGACATGGAGGTGGGACATGTCTATAGCCAGCACGTGGGGTGGAGTGAGGTGGATCATGAGTGGGAGATGTGCGTTGGCTCTTTGGTTTGAC
Organism: Phyllotis vaccarum; assembly: GCA_033318265.1. Taxonomy (NCBI): domain Eukaryota; kingdom Metazoa; phylum Chordata; class Mammalia; order Rodentia; family Cricetidae; genus Phyllotis; species Phyllotis vaccarum. The sequence goes on along the minus strand of JARWLC010000011.1, from coordinate 37,917,981 downwards.
ACTGCCAAAAAACAAACACAACAGACAAAGACCCCCAAAGTGGAAAAATTAAACTGATGTTTGGTCTAAGAAGATATTTAACGGGAACAAGCACTAAAAACAGAAACTGTAACTTCATGTTGAACAGACAACATAAAACTAGCACACTTGTGAGGCTATAACTGATCTCATGGACACTGCTGGTGGAGAATGTGAGATGGTTCAGATGCCATGGATAATGGTTTAAAGGCTCCTAAAAAGTGAAACAAGATGCCTAGATGACCTAGCCATCCCATTCCCAAGTAAATATCACACAGCCAAAAGCACGGAACAAAACGCTGTACAGCAATGTTACCACAGCATCATTCAATAATTGTTCACAGGGAGGAACAACTGTGACCTCTATCAACAGATGATTGCACAGACAGATGAATCATCCACACAGTGGATGTAACAAAATGAATGACATGGTAAACAAAATGCTTCTATAAACAGAAAACCACTGTATGGTCCCATCCCTATGGGATGCAAAATCAAAGACAGAAAGTAAAGACTGGTGGGCCAGGGAGGGACTTATTATCTAGCAAGTAGAGTTTGTATCTGGGATGGTAAAATTCTAGAAATAAAAAGTGGTGATGGCTATGCAACCCAACTGTACACTTAAAAAAATTTGGTTAGAAAAATCAATTCTATCACAATAAATAAAAAATAGAGATGGAGATACAGCTCAGTTGCAGAGTACTTGCCTAGCATGCATGAGACCCTAAGATAGATTCTCAGAATTAGGGGGAAGGGATGAGAGAGAAAATTTTCTTCTATATGTAAGTAATATTTTTATTAGAGAAAATATGAAAATGTAGAAAATTATACTTTTCAAAAGCCTACCAAAGGAACAAGGTTAACAATTTTCTAACCTTTAAGATTTTTTTTTCCTGCTCACATTTATGTTTTGTTCTTAATAGAATGCTCACAAAACCACTAGCTGGAAAAAAACGCATGATTTGGGAAGGAGCGCCACAGCACATTAGTATGTCCACACCTTGTAGACTGTAAATACTGCCTTTATTTATATGAAAGGTAGTTTTATGTTTTGCTTTGTTTGAGTCAGGGTCTCACTATGTGGTTCTAGGTTGTTTTGGAACGTATTTATATAGCTCAGGCTTCAGTAGACTCAAGAAGATCCATATGCACCTGCACCTGCTTCCTAAGTGCTGGGATTAAAGGTGTGTTATCATGTCCTGTAGTTTCATGCAATTTTAACGTTTTGTAAAAGTGATATTCTTTTTTTATCTCTGGCCACTCCCTCTAAGCTGTTCTCTACAGAGAATCCTTGTTCAGAGTGGGAACTGCAGCCCTTTTCCCCTCTGGGCACTGGAATGCACATTCCAAAGCATGTAAATGCATGGGAGGGGGGGTGCGCGCGCGCGCGTGCGCGCGCACACGCGCGCGCGCACACACACACACACACACACACACACACACACACACGCATGCACGCACACTGTTTACTATGAAAGGAATTACAATAATGCTGTTATGTGATTTTTTTTGTTTTCACTAACAAGTCTTAAAGATTCTTCTGTGTCAATATATTTCATTTTTACCTCTTCTCAGGTTTGGATCAGTTATGATTCGGGGCATTTACTTAAGACATTTGCATTGTTTCCAAGTTTTTACTTGTCAACTAAAGTCTAAGCAACTTTTAAAATTATATATTTGAATGTGTATGCTAGGGTGGGCTCCTAAGGCTGTGAGTATGCATGCATGAACAGCTTCTTAACACTTTGAACATATCTGAGGACAGGTTTTTACAATGCCTGATGATAGGTAATTTACTGTCCAATTAGGATATGTGTATTTACCAACACTTACTATCACCAATCATTCAAAAATGATAATCTTAAGAGATAAAAAAATTATAAGTGATTCAATTTCTTTTTCTGTGATAAAAGATAGTTTTGAAATTTTCTATTCAGTGACATGCTATTTCTTCTTATGATGATGATTCCTGTTCAAAAACATTGTTTTAGCTACTTCACCAGTTTCCTGGGGTGGGTACCTGTGGTTCTTTCCCCCCTCACACCAGCTTAAGCTTGCTGAGTTCACCTGAGAAGTTGGGTGGGATTTTTCCATTAGGATTGCACTCTATACATTAAGAAAGCTTTCTTAATGATATGCTTCTTTCAATCCATAACCATATAGCAGCATGTATGTGAATTTCTCTCCCATCTTTTTGAAAAGTTTCTCCATGTTTGACCATCTGTATCTGTATCACCAGGGACAGTTTGACTTCCCTGGTTACTGGTAGCGTTACTTTTCTGGTGTTTCTGATGCTGGATGTCTGAGCATTCTCTTTGGTGTTCCTTGACTTCAGTTTTTGTCTCTGCATTTTTGTTGTTTGCTTTTGAAACCTAATGAAACATTATACAGACTTGGCTGGTCTCACACTCAGAGGTCTATGTGCCTCTGCCTGAGTGTGTGCTACTACATCTTGCTTCTGTCTATGATTTAATGAAGTAGCTTGTCTTTCTAACTGGTAAGATTCCTCTGGATCCTGTGCATTTGCGTCCTCTGGAGGAGCAGTCAGAGTTCTCAGTCACTAAGCCACCTCTTCAGCTCCATGGTATAATCATTTTAAATGTCTATACATGTTAATTTTAAAATGTTCTGTGTTTTTGAACAGTATTTTAAAGATAAGTGTGATGGTTAATTTTAACTGTCAGCTTTACATGCTCTAAAATTATCTGGGAAGAGAATCTCAGTAGGGGACTGTCTGCACTGGACTGGAGTGTAGACAAGTTTATGGAGGATTATTTGGATTACTAAGAAGACCAACCCATTGAAGGTGGCACTACTCCCTCGCAGAGGATCCTGTAGAGTGGACAAAGCAAGCAGAGTACTGGCATGGGTGTATGAATTAATTGCTCTCCACTCTTGACTATGGATTATAACGTGATACCTGCTTCAAACTCCTACTACTTTGACCTAGTGATGGACTGTAACCTGTGAGCCAAATAAACACTTTCCCCTTTAAGTTGCTTTTGTCAGGGAATTTTATCACATTAAGAGAAGAAAAATAAGTCAGTAGATATTTGATACATAGATTTATATGTTTGCATTAGGTCAAATGTGTTAAAAATGTGAGCTTCAAACAGTCTAAATCCTTACTGACTGGATTTGTTTGCTATATCAGTTAAAGAGGGAATATGTTTCTATCTTAGCATGGCTGAGGATTTGTCTATTTTTTTTTTATTTTGAGTTCTGTCAACTTTTAATTTTTGTGTTTAAGAGCATGTTACTACAGGTAGGTCCACATTGAAAGCTACTGTTGTCTTTCTGTGAACAGAACCTCTATGTCATCACCAAGCATTCCTTTTTTGCCTTAGTATCTACTTAGATTAGTATATGTCTCTTTTATAGTCTAAGTATCCCTCCAAAGTCTGTAAATTCTTGCCAGCTTCTCTATCCATCTACCTACCTCCTACTCATCTGCTTACTTACTTCCTTAAAAAAAATCAGTTTGCTTGCTTGATTTATTTATTGATGTTTCTTTTTCATACCTATGCGTGTGTGATGCTAAGACAGTTATGTCAGCATAGTGCTGACTAAGAAGTGTGTGTGTCTGCATGTATACAGATGTGTATGCAGGTTTCTGTTCCTCCTAGCTGCTTAGCTGACTGGCTGGAAACTGAACTTGAATGTACCTCTCTTACTCCACACACCAGACTCCTCACTTCAGCCTTAGATGCTGTGGTCACTGAGAACTTAGCACAAAGGAAGGAAGTAACTGGAGAAGCTGGCCTTTCTTGAAACAATGTATGTGTTCTTAAAGGACTGTTCCCAGCTTGCTTTGCACCTCTCCCAGCATTAGCTTGTGGGTTAACATTTTTATTCCATCATATGTCTCAATAGATATGTTTTTGTTCTCTATATGGTGCCCTCTCTTTAAGTGTGTGCGTATTTGCTTGTTTTGTGGTGCTGACAAGAGAACTGAAAGCCACATGTATCATCTATCTCTGAGCCATATCCCAGGATTTTTTTTCAATAAATTCCCAGAGTGACCAACCCCTTTGAAATTAATAATTTTCAGCCTCTTTAATGTTGAATCTTTTTTTTTTTTTTTTGTATTTTGTACATATTTTCCTCTCACTTCACATGTTTCAATGGAGAAACGGGCCCAACTACCCACATGATAGATACAATTGCTAATTTTGTTTTCTGTGTTCCCCAAGCTAGCTTACTTCAATCTCAGTAACAAATCACACTGCTTCTGCTTCCACACTTGATAGTGCATTTTGGTCCGCTGCTGCTGTTCTGGGCACTTGCTATATCACTCACCTTTAAACTTGCCACATCCTCTTCTACATATTCTTCAAATTGACTTAAGTAAAAAGGCCTAAATTCTTCTTCAATTCCTGTATGAGAAAACAGTCCTTTAAATTTATTATATGGGGCATGTGTGTGTGTGTATCTGTATGTGTGCACGAGAGAGTATGCTTGTGTATAAGTGTGTGTATGCTATGCTCATATGTATGAGTGTGTGTGGAGGTCCAAAGACACTGGGCCCAAAGAGTTTCCGGGTTGGTGAACAAAAGAAGTGCTGAATGGGAGGCACTCCTGCAGAGGGTCTGGAGACTCAGCAGCCTCCACCCAATACACTCTACCTACAACTCTCCTATTTGGTTGTTTCCGAATTTAGTATTTTACAACACAGAGATATACCTAAGTGCAATATTTCTTGAGCCAGATGAATCTTTCTATTACCAAACTTGGGATGGAGCATATACACCCAAACTTGTAGATAGTTGGGCAGAAGCCTGGGTATCCTATGGGTACAATGTGGGTACTAAGCCCTTATATATGGAATTTCATTATAGCTTGTACAGTACACAAGTGTACATAAGTGTAGTATCATAAAAATGACACACGACAATTAAAACAATAAAAAATAAAATAAAAGCAAGAGGCTTTGTTTTCCGCCTTTAACTACACAGACTGAAGCAAAACCCCAACACATGTGTTTAAGGAGAAAGGAAGGAAAGGGTTCCATATGTCACTCAGTGTCAAACTGAAAAAGTAAACCCTGTGATAAATGGCATACAGGTAATATACTGCCCAGAATGTCCATGAAAACCATATAGAAAAAACACTACAGATAAATCAAACTAGAATTCTAAAGCAGGTTTAAGATCCCACAAGAAGGCAGGAAGATGCTATAGTTTGAATCTTGAACAAACCCTAATGTATGGTTTAGTCTTCAGCTTGAAGCTCTATCAGGAGTTCTGGAGTCTTCGAGAGGCAGGGCTCTGGCCAGGTGTAGTGGTGCACACCTTTAATTTCCATAACCAGAAGGCAAAGGCAGGGGAACTCTGAATTTGAGTCCAGCCTGGTCTACACAGTAGCAGCGGGTGAACTCAAGTTCTGTTTTCTCATAGAAATACAATAGCACAGTGCTCTGTAGGTTCCCGACTGCTTCCTAGGGTATCTTCTCTGCTCCTCTGTTTTGGCCCATTACACCCACTCTTAGGTAATCTATAGGATGGGACAAGTACAAAAGTGGGCCAGATAACCCTATGTCCTTCATTTTCCTCAATTGCAGGGCCAACCTAAACGGCAGAATACATTTCTAAAGATACCAAGAAGGTGCTAACCAAGGGGAAGAAAATTAAGTGATGGAAGCTGGAAATATAAGGCCAAGTACCTATCAACAGATAATACTCAACTATCTACAAAATGCAATATTATTAGCGATAAAAAGGAAATTCTGGCACATTCTACAACATGGATGAACCTTAGAGACATCTACTCAGTAAAACAAGACAGTTATGAAACAGAAATATTGTATGATTTTTGCTTATATGAGACACTTGGGGCAGTCACATTCAGTAGAACAGTGGCTGCTAAGGCTGGAAAGAAAAGGGGAAGTGAAGTAATGCTTCCTGGGTACAGAGTTGTGCTCTGGATCAAAAAGTCCTGGAGATGGATGGTGGTAAATGTTGCTGAAAGATGATAGGAATGGCCTTCACAACAGTATACTTACAACAGCTATGGAAAGCGTTATATACCCCTCAAAACAGTAAAAGTGCTAATTCCCAAACTAAAGAAAGTGAAGAAGTCTTTGCTTTGGGGGAAAGATAGTACCTTTTCACTGACAAGATGCTTGAAATGTCAAGCCAGTTTGAAGCCACGTGTAAAGTGGTACCAAAGCATGTACTTCACTATGATGACAGATTTTCAGTATCAGTCTGCCTGGATTTAGAGTCACACCTTCAGGTGATTCTCAAAAGCATAGTGTGGGTGTGTGTGTGCCCGTGAGGGTATTAAGCAGGAAAGACCCATCCTGAATGTGGGCAGTGCCATCCCATGCACTGGGACCTTGCACTGAAGAGAAGAAGCAACCAAAGTGACTGCCAACATCTATCTCTCTCCTTCCTGACTCCAGATGAAATGGGGCCAGCTACCTCGCACACTTGCTTCCATGACCTCCTGCCATGGTAGACTGTACTCTTGAACCATGCCAGAGTAAACTCCTCCCACAAGTTGCTCTTGTCCTGTATTAACTAAACTACCAGTGTCACCTTACTAAAGAGTGTCACCATGTGGGATGCATCCTAGATAGGCATACGATATGCTCTTACTAGGAAATGTTGGTCGGTCTTCTGGGACTGCTTGCCAACACCGCTCCATGAGGCTGATGATCTCCCTTGGGCAGCGCTCAATGATATCTTCCACGTTTGGCCTGTTTCCAGAGTTTATACAGATCAAGAGCTGCTCAGCACAGATGGCATCTGCAAAGAGGGTTGAGCTTCAGTTGGGCATCTCAGGAAGATGACAGGACCTGGACAATACTGCTGTTGTGTCTCTACCCAGCTTTTCCCATGGCTGTCTCACTCCATAGAGCAACAGCCTTGTGACAAGGAGTTAATGTAGTCTACTGTAGAGATGACAGAATGAGGTTTTGACTTTTGCAGATCGGAGACAAAATTAAAAACAAAACTACTTTTTCACAGAACAAACAAAATGCATACGTGAAGCCAGGACAGTCCTCAGACTTCAACGCAGAGGCAAAAAGGATGGCCTGGGCTTTAAGAAGCTCAGTTTAAAGAGTGACATAACATATACACTGATAACTGATATTCTAGAAGCAAGTATGAGGGGTAACACAATCATGTGGAGAACATGTCAGGGAAGGTTTTCTGGAGTCCGAAAAATGAGGAGTTATTGGGGTGAAGAAGCAGGAAGGTGGACTCCTGAGGGAGACTCCAAGCTAGGACAGCAGGAAACTGATGGGACGGGGTTGACAGAAATCATAGTGCATCAGTGACCTGTGCTCCCATGCTCACTAACATGAGGGAGAGCAGAGGGGAGGGTGGAGAGACATCATGGCGACAGCACAAAGGGCTTCACACGTCACACTGAGGAACCCGGAGGCTTTGAAGACTTTAAATAGGTAAGATGGTCCTCTCTGCCTTGAATTTTGTTTTACATGTATGCGTGTTTTGCCTGCATTATATCTGTGTATCACATGTATGCAGTGCCCATAGAGCCAGGAAAGGGTGTCAGATATTCTGGGACTGGAATTACAGACAGTAGTGGCAGCCATGCGGATGCCAGAAATCAAAGCTAGGTCCTCTGGAAGAGTAGCTAATACTTTTAACCCCTGAGCCATCGCTTCACCCTGCCCCATCTGCCTTTTAAGATGATGGGCCATCTTGGCTGCTTTATGATTGTGGAAGGTCCCAGGATCCTGCAGCAGAAATAAGGAGGATCTGAACTAAAAAGGCAGCAGGGACAAGGAGATGCTCATAGGATTCATATTTGTTTCCAGGCAGTGTTGGGCTGGGCCCCAGGGCCCCTCACAAGCTAGACAAGCACTATAACACTGAGCTCCATCCTAGCTGCTGAATTCAGTTTCTGATGTCTTACTAGCTGTGGAGGGGGGACTCGGGTTAGTCTCGGGTGATGCTAAAGCTGCTTACTGTGCAACTCAGTACCAGTGGAGAGCACAGAGGTATGGGAGAGTGGTGGTCAACTTGGGAGCTTGTTTGGGGTGCCACTTTGGAGGTTCCTGGGGCATATGTAGTGGGTCTAACAGGCTAGTGGGTCTCTTGGTCATGGTCAGAGACTGAAATTTAAGAGGCCATCAGCAGAAATGATGATCCCTGATTTACTGATATTGATAATTGGGACGAATTCACAGAAAGGAGTCATTCTTTTCCATGCTTAACCAAACCCAAGGATGACTGTTCCCCTGCACAATGACATATTCATCTTTACATTCCCAACTGACTGAGCTTCCCACAATAGGTAATGACAAAGGCTCATTTACAAACAGAATCAAGCATGGGGTGTAAGCCTGGTAGTATGAAAGGCTATCCCTACTCCAAGAAGAATCCTTGAATTTTATAGCAGCTCTCAAACTAAGCGACATTATAGAGGTATCTATCCAACCAATAAGTTTACCCTAAACTGAGATGGCAGGTCTACTGAGTACATCCAGGCATTGTGTGTGTGTGTGTGTGTGTGTGTGTGTGTGTGTGTGTGTGTCTGTCTGTCTGTCTGTCTGCTAAAGACACAGCAGTGAATAAATCAGACACGGGACCAGCTTTTATGAAATTATAGAGAGCAATTAAATGAATAATCATAGATTTTAAACAGAATTCATTGAAGGCCACTATTTCATGTAAAAATTTTTAAAAGATATCGCATTTAAAAATTTAGTGTATATGAGAAAAAGTAAGAGAGAGAAAGAGAGAGAGAGAGAAGGAGAGAAAAGAAATATCTGGAAGCCACAGGACCTGTATAGAAACTAGAGGACAACTTTTAAGAGTCAGTTCTCTCCTCCATATAAATCTTGGAGTTTGGATTGAACACGGGTTGTCAGAGTTGGTGGTAAATGCTTTTACGCACGGAGCCATCTCACCAACCCTCATGTAACAGTTTTAATTTCTATCAAAGTCCCACATCTATAAATGTCTTACTCTCATAGGGCTCCTTATTTGCGAATATTGCCCAAAGTACAATGCCAAAACTGTACACGTCTGACTTCTCCGTGGGCTTCGCATTGATGTCACTCAGGTGTTCGGGCGCCATGTAGTAGAGGGTGCCTCCGTTCTTCTTGGCAGCGCTGCTGCTCTCTTCCCTCTGCTTGTTGTGCTCCTCTTTCGTCAGTTTGCTCCACGTCTTAAAGGAAGCTACACCAAGGTCAGCTATCTGCAAAAGAGGCGGGCCCAACAGAATTCACTGCATGAAGGCTACAACTAAGCTTGATATTTATGAAATCTAACTTCACGACTATCCAGTACAGTCAATTTTCTCATGGTTGCCCTGGGCCAATCTAAATAGTTGCCTCTAAATAGGCTGTCACAGAAACTTGGAATGCTCATGTAGCAATTCTGGTTTCTCAATTATTTTTTTTCCAAAGTTTTTTGTTGTTGTTTTAACATTTATTTATTTATGGGTGGGGGGGCATGTGCCAAGATGTGGGTGTAGAAATCAGAGGATAACTTTCAGAAGTCCTTTCTCTCCATTCACCAGGCTTTGAACTTATGTCTTCAGGCTTGGCAGCAAGTGCCTTTACTACCTGATCCACCTGCTGGGCCCTTCATATCTACTTCTTAGCAATAAAGGGGCACAAGACAACAAAATCATGTTTGTGCCAATTTTTTATTTACTTTGCTTCCTTTTCCCCACTAAGGAAGGGGACTGGTTACCACACCTTCTATATGCCCAGTAGCATCCAGAGGACCAAGGCTGTGTTAACACCTTCTATTTGCCCAAAAGAATCCAGAGGAGCATGGCTGTTTTCAAGCATCCCAAAGCCACTTTGAGGGTGAGACCATTGCAGCTATTTGTTTTGAGCCTGAACCTAAGAGAAAACAGGACAGGGAGAAAGAAATCGGAACACACACAAAGGCAGAGAAAGATAACAAGGTCAGACACAGAGCAAACAAGGAAGTGGCAGGGTGAAACGGTAGTGCAGGAGAGTTAGGGAAGAATACAATGGGAAGGCCCCTCAGTCTCTAAGACGCATTAGGGGAGGAGCTAGAGCATGCACTTACCTGATATTCACAGATTTAAGTCTAGAAGATAAGAAGTAAGGAACAGTCTTAAAAGACATTGGGAGTAATAGCTAACTAAGACACAAATGGTCCTTTTTCTTATTACCTTTGTTTAACAAAAAGAGTTTCCCAAAGGAAATTGATTTTTTAAAAATGAAAATAGGAATAAACAAGATGTTAAAGCAGAGATCTTTGTTTTGGGGTGCCAGGACTGAGCCCAAGACTGCAGATGTACTAGACTAGCTGAACCACACCCTTAGAAAGTAGAGGATTTGGAGGTCAAATGTCTGATTTACTGCTGCTGTGACTCAGCCATTTCTGAATTCCAAGAATACGCTCCACACACTTCCATCCTCCCTAATCTCCAGGGTGGAGAAGTCTCAGTCACAAGATCTCCTGAGAAAATGATGAGCAGATAGCCCACCCGAGAGCAAAGACAGCAACCCTTGAGTGCTTCCACGTCCATGTCTAACCAGAGGGAAACAACGTCAGGAACCAAGGATCAGAGTTTTTCTCACCACTGTATCTAATCCAATCCAGCCTGCGCCTACCCTTTCGTACCACAGCAGCCTTATGGCAGCACTGTCCTGCTCAATGCTGTGCTAGGTCCTCCTTTATCATGATCAAATACACAGATTAACAGTGGAAAACTCAAACTACAATTACTCGGCCTTCTCAAAGTACAGGCTGTGGATTACCTTGATGTGAAAGTCATGGTCAACGAGGATATTTTCAGGTTTCAGGTCCTTGTGTATCACACCTTTGTCATGTAAGTAGCACATTCCTTCGATGGTCTCCACAATTATCCTTCCTTTTACAGAAAGTGGGACACTGATCTGAAACAATATATTACATCTATGAAATGGAGGAGTAATCTAACAGGCAAGATGGTGGGATGTGAGCTCAAGGACTGTGGAAGCAGGCTTCTCCCATCAGCAGGTGCTCTGCAGTATTACTGTCCCAGGGAAACAAGCCCCTTTCAAGAAAGATTCCATTCCAGGGCCTACAGAGTACTTATGCTGTATTTGCTCAGTGGAAAAAAAAATTCTATGCCAATCTGGAAAAAATACTGTAATAGAAAGAAATCATTGCTTCTCCTGCCTTCTCCTTCAGCAAATCGTTCCAGCACACACAAACAGGGTACATGTACACAGGCACATGGATAAAACAACAAACAAGTCATCCTGACTGAGATAACCTAGACCCCCCAAAAAACGTGGTGTGTACTCAGTTATAAGTGGCTATTAGATCTACAGGATAATCATGCTGCAATCCACAGACCCAGAGAAGCTAAGTTACAGGAAAGGCTCAAGGGGTTATACATGATCTCTCTGGGAAGAGGAAATAGAGTACCTATTGCTGTGAATGGGTGGGTGGGTAGATAGGACCAGGAGGATTCAGGTCAGGGAGGATGGAGGGAGAGATACAGGAGAGACAACTGGATTTGGGGGTCATCTTGGAGACAAGCTGGAAACCTAGTGCAATGAAAACTCCCCAGGAACCCAGAAAGGTGACCCTCATAACATTCCCAGCAAGGGGAGATACAGAGACTAGACTGGCCATCTTCTGTAACCAGTGGAGGGGTTGGAACACCAACCCAAGTCACAGTTGCATGGTTTGGCTTCTTGTGGGACTCCTAACAGTGAAAGGAGGGCTATCTCTGCTCTTGACTGCTTTGGGGTTCCTTTTTCTCCTACTGGCTTGCTTTGTCCAGCCTAGTCTTACTGTAACTTGATGTGGGAAGCCTGTCCTCTTCTGATGCAGAGGGAATGGGGTAGAGTGTGGTGGGAGGGAAGAACCTTGGTGGAGAGGAGGGAGTTGGACTATATAACAATAAAGTAAAATAAAAAGAAGCCATAAATTAGTGAGAAAGCAATGGAGGAGAATGGGAGAATATATGAGAGGTATTGAAGGGATAAAGGGAAGAGAGAAAATGATGTAATTATATTTTGATTTTTAAAAATAAATGGTCTCTAAAGAATATCATAAGACTACTTGATATTTTATTCATTCTATTATATCCTTCATGTCTAACACATTATGTAATAAAAATAAACACACATGTTTAAAATAACATGAGCTCAAGCTCCTTGCAAACAATGACATTTATTATTATTATTACTACTATTATTTCTATTTCTATCACTACTACAGAGACTGCCTCTGTATGCCTAATGTGATGTCAAGAATGTGAAGAACAGCAAAATCCACAGACATCTGCAAGGCACACTCACGTGATAAGACACTGGTATAGAAGAATAATGTCAGGAACACAGGAATGTGAAATGACAGTAAGGGAAAGCACGTACAGGAAGCTCGTTCAGTATGTTCACACCACGGAGAGCAACATAAGCATCTCTGCCACACGCGTGATTCTAAAACTATGCTGGAGCAGACACTTAAGATCTTTGAAGAAACTCAGGTCACTATTAAAATTATACTCTACTTATATCAACCTCAATGTCATTATTTTTTTAAAATGCATATTTTTATTTTAGTGGTAAAATTTCAGTTTTTCTTTTAAATACAAGAATCAGCTTACAGAAAGAACGATTCCTAATCATTCTTTTGTTATGTTACTGGTTCGATGGAAAAGGTCGAGGTGATGGAACTTAGATTCTCCAGTAATCCCAGATCAGTTTTCATACCATCTGTGGTGCTTTGACTAGGAATTTGACTAAAGGCTCATGTGCTTAATGGATGGCCCATAGGGACTAGCACTATTAGGAGGTGTGGCCTTGTTGGAGGAGGTGTGTCACTGTGGTACACCCTGTGCTGCATAGTCTTCTGCTGCCTGTGGATCAAGATGCAGAAATCTCAGATCCTTCTCCATCACCGTGTCTGCCTGCACACCGCCATCCTTCCTGCAATGATGATAATGGACTAAACCTCTGAAACTCTAAGACAGCTCCAATTAGATAAGAGTTACTGTGGTCTGGTGTCTCTTCACAGCAACAGAAACCCAAACTAAGATACCACCTTTATCCACATCATGCTGTAAGTCAACTGTAGCATCAATAGCTTGACCACCACAATATAAAAGACAGCAGAAGACTCAATGTGGTAGTACACACCTGTAGTCACAGATCCTGAGGAGGCTGAGGCAAGAGATCACGTCAGCCTAAAAGCTTGAGAGAAGCGCTGCTATCAACCTTGTTTACAAAAATAACTGATTAATTAAAAATATCAGAGATTTGTTCCTGTCTTCATTGGTATACTTTAAGGAAAACCTTGTTAGTGAGTATGATTGTCCCCCAACCCAAGTTCTTCTTGCTTCTCGTAGGCCCTTAACTTTTCCTGGGTCCTATCCTACGAAGCTTCTCATTGGCTGAGCCTACAGAGTGCCTCCCATCATAGATAATTCTGGATCAAAAGGCATACTTCTGTCACATGGCTGATTTTACCAGGGTTGGAGGAAGAGAACCATCTGGTCAAACTACAATGCCTTATGTATCATTTTTTACCCTTCCCATGGGTGTTCATATTTCTGAAAGATCTTCTGATTCGACAGTTCTAAGGTATAGGGGGATGTAGAGAGGGAAAAAACTTGCTACACAGACATCCAAATGCTTCAGCCCGACATGCAATGTATGCTCTGGCCAAAGTCAGTGACTGTCAGTTCTACAAATTGGCATCATCTAACTCCTTTGCATAAGGCATTCTCTGGAATGCTTACTCTCTAGTTATCTGCTTCAACTTGTCCTTCTGGAAGTCTTTCCCACTTAGCTCAGGTTGGGGTGGGCCTTGCCTCTGTTCCACAGCAGGTGACTCTGTGCCTATCACACACGATCACATAATATGCTCACTTGCTTCTTCCACCTCTTGCACTTGCTTGTGTTGTATCAGCTATGGGCTCTTGGAGACCTAGCACAAGACTCAGATGCTAACAGGTACAGAAACTTTAAAAGCTTACCTAGCTTTTATGAGTTCAGTTTTTCCTGTTTTTAGATTTTATATTGCTGTGGTTTATATTCTAGATTTAACCTATAGGAACTTTTGAAATGGCCTAAAATTAGTTAATATTTCACATTCTCTCACAGTCAACAACAGTGTACATACTTTTCTTAAGCACTATAATTTACAACATACACATTTTCATCAGTCAACCCAAATCTGTTTTCCATACATTGACCACATGCTTCTGAAGATAGGTCTACCTACCAACTGTGGATTAGAGAGAGGCCAGGAGTTCCCTTGAAGTAGTGACACAGAGAATTATGAGTGGGCTTAAGGGGGGAGGGGCGGAGACAACCGCCAAGGAAGGGCGAGGCACAGATGTCAGAGGGACTAACTTTAGGAAATTCAAACTAAACCAGGTCTGTCAGTGCACACCTTTAATCCTAGCAGAAGTTGGTGAATCTCTGTGAATTCAAGGCCAGCCTGGTGTGTGTGTGTGTGTGTGTGTGTGTGTGTGTGTGTGTGTGTGAAAGAAGGAAAGAAATAAAGGAGAGAGAGAGGGAAAGAAAGGGAGTCCAAATCACGGAACAAAATTCCCAGTCAGAAAGCTATAACAACCCCCAAGAGTAGCCTGCATCTGGCTCATTAGCACAGGCTGCCTTAAAGTCCCACTTGCCTCAGCCTTCAGCACATGCATCAGGTTGCCCTTCTCCATGAACTCCATCACCAGCGAGTAGTTCCCTTCTTCTATGATGATGCCCAGCAGCTTCACCACCCGATTATGTCTCAGTCTATGCATCATCTTCCCTTCCTCCAAGAGTGCCTCATTGTATCTGTGGGCAGGAAAGGCAATAGGCTGAGAAGGGTGGGCCACGACCTTCTACCTGGGTGCCTAAGAAGATCCACTGTCCCTGCAGTGTCATATTGCTGACATTTGCCACAGTCAGGTCTGTCCTGGTCTCCTGCAGGCAGGCAGGTTCAAGAAGGCAGAGCCTTCATGAACCTCCTCATCTTTATAACCTCCTACCCTGTCTAAGGAACTGGCAGTTGAGCGCTTTGACACACAATCAGTTAATAAAAAGTGCAGCACAGACCTGGCCTGATGGCAAATGAGAATACAATTAAAAGGCACGACTCTAAAAACTAGTCTGAAAAGGGGAGAAGCACTCCACTGACTGACTCCCTTTTACAAGGTAGTGAGGCAGCTTTTCATGATAGAACTGGCCTTTTTTTTTTTTTGTATTTCATTGCTTCCTTTGCTACCCAGGTTTCTGTCTTCAATGATGTCTTTCCTATACATTTCTCAAGCATTAATCCCAAAGTCCTCATCTAAAATAACAGTAAGAATTATGGTCAACTGTCACATGGCCAGTGAGTCAAGTCTCCCAGCAGGTCAGCCTCACTTGAAATTCCATGTGTTTAGTCACTCAGGTGGCTACCAAAAAGTTTCTGCACCCTGATATTAAGCTTCTTTGCAGTTGCAGCAATCCAGAACAGACCAAATCATATCGAATTAGAAAAAGCCCTGGTTTAATGGGTAAAGTGTTCCTGGATGACTTTCCAGCCCCTTGAGAGAGGAGATGGGGAAGAGACCCAGAGGGTTGTAGTTTAAATACCCTGTTGGAGGGTCTTAAGCGTCTCTGGGGGAGGAGCCATGTTTGGTGATCTTCACCAAATGATAGGATCCGTGGTCGCTGGGTTCCTCCGCCACAGATGCAATAGGCCAAATCAAACAAAATTAGTAAATCCAGATTTAATAAACAGGGCAATGCAAAGCAGAACACTCCCTGGTGGCTCTTAGTAAAGAAGGGGACAGAACACACATGAGGAGAGCATAGGTGGCAGATCTATGGGCCCAGGCTGAAATAGTTGGTAGGTGTAGTCCTGTGTATCTCTGAGGGAGGAGCCCCAATGGTGGGCTTTCTGAGGGGAAGCAGCTGGAATGGAAGGGCGGTGTTAGAGGAGGGGCTGCTGCATGACGGGGGCTGTCTCAAGGGTGGGGGTTGGGGGTGAGCCCAGATCGTGGAATGGGGGCCCCTAGCTGGAGATCCTCAACAATGGATAACCACTTTTTGTAAGGCAGCTAGCTTAGGGCCTACCCATCTCTGTTCCTGACTCACTCAGCACGGTTGGGCCCTGTGTACACCTTTTTCAGGATGACAAATCCATGACTTTTGTGGAAACACAAGGACACCTTCCCAAAGCCTCCGCTGTCTAGATCTTGTCTCTCCAGCAGGTCGCTGGATGCCATCTTGATGTTGTCCAAGGACATGTCTGGTTGCATTTTGAATGTTCAACACACCACTTTTGGTTCTTGATTAATGCTGTATCCTACAAAGAAAACAGAGGGTATCTTAGGGCATGATTTTAAAAGACTATTATTTAAAAACAAAAAAGTGCCACATGTTGCCATACATTGTGGCACATACCTGGAATCATATTACCTAGGAGGCTAAGACAGGAAGGCTGAAGATCTGAAACTAGCTTGTAGTCTAATGAGTTCCAGACCAGCTTAAACAATACAGTGAGACCTGTCTCAGAAAATAAAAAGCCCACAAAAGTACCACATATGTGGCGTGCCTTTGGTTTTTTTTGTTGTTGTTGTTTTTGTTTTTATTGAAGATAAGTGTAGTCTGTAACATGAGCCATTCAGCTAAGTTATAGATGACTGTGATTTTTATTCCAGTGGATCTTTCGTTTCAGACAAGATGGAACACTAGAAAAATTTTAAAACATTCTGCTACAAAGAGCTATACATGCTAAATAACATAATTTGAGCATCCACTGAAATGCACAGTTTAGTAGAAAAGGAAAATTTCCAGGTACAAAAAGCAGACTGAACACTGGACAAAGAGTAAGGACTCACATGGTGGCAACTGCACCAGTGTGGCCCTAGGTTAGGAGTGGAGGTGGTATGCAATACAAGAGGGCTGGAAGGAAGCCTTCATATCACTTGGACCTCCTCAGCATAATACTTCTCAGCAGAAAGATGGACTGGAAAAAAGAAAAATCTCTAGCAAATGAATACATGTGTCTAGATAAGGAATGAGATGTTAAAAAAAGATTCTTTGTGAATTCATAACCTTGAGCTGTCTCCAAATAAGTTTGGGGTTTGAGTTCAGAGGATCCTTGAATATTCTCTTTAGGGCAGGATTCTCCAAACTAAGAATGTTTATGTAGAAAGAGGCCATAGTCTGATGACATCCTCAGACTATAAGGCTAAAGTCAACAAAACAACTTCAAGGCAGGATAGACAGAATCTGTCCTCTCCCATGATTAACATAAATTCCCTTTCCAAACTATAAATAACAAAAATTCCCTATGAATCGGACTCTGTGTTTATAACAGAGGGCAGTACCAAGCACTGGGTGAAAACCTCAGGTAACTAGACTATTGAACAATATTAGGAAATACATATTTTCCAAGTAATTATAAGCAAAATTAGGGACTGGAAGAATATGAGAATAATATTCTTTAAATAGGAAGATGTGAGAAGAATGAGGACCCAGGACATCTGCCCATCTCTGCTGAGTGGCAGGCAGTGTTTCACAGAATGAGGACTCACAGGATAGTGCTTTGGTGGGGAGTCGTGGAGCCGCAGTGCCAGAATGAGTGCGGCAGCTTTACTGAGTTCAACATCTTCCTGACCACTCACTCATACAAGGTTACTAATTATAAGCAATATCTATTTAATACAAGCTGACTTTATTCCCACTTTGAATACTGTGAGAAGACAGAAAACTCCAAAGTAAGGAAAGTAAAATATAAGGAGACAGTAATTTATGGATTGCAGTACATTCTTAACGAGCACCTAAAAGGTGAAGTAGTGACCAAAGAGAAAATCCAAGATGTCTAAGAAGTATACAAAGAATATATCCAAGGTGACATCTTTAATAAGGAGTGGAACTTGATGGTCATCTCCCATGATAGTAAAGGTTCTTCCTGAAGGCTCTGTCATTCCTGAGGAAACACTATCTGTTCAGAGTGGAAAACACAGCCCAGAGTGCTTTACTCTGGGTGAGGACCTAAGACATTCAATAGTATCAAGACGTACAGAGGGGTCATTAATTATCAAGCCTGGTTATGGGACTCCTCTTAACACTGTGTTAAAGGTTTTGGATATTTTAGGTGGGAAGTTTTATTTTAGAGTTATTCAAGGGATAGATAATATCTTCTAGGCAGGGGCTGCCTGTGATCTTGTCTAGTGGCCTGCAGTGGAATGCATGGGTAAGCAGATCTGCTTTACTGTAGAGGACAGGGCATCACAGTATGACTGATACCAGATGGGCATGACAAACATCTCCATGTCTCAGGCACTGCCACACAGGAAGACTAGGCAAGGAGAGGAGGCTTCCCAGATAAAGGTGTGAAAGCTGAGGAGGTATGAGGAAGGCGCTGGAGATTCATTTGCCTGGTGAATTTAAGGAACTTACTTAAGCCTCAACTTCCTCATCTGTGAAAGAAAATGACAGCTCATCTTGGGACTGGCAAGGAATTTATGAGAAAACAACACATGAAAATACATTTGCCTGCTTAATGGCTATGGCTACAGTTAGCCCTGTTGTTTATGTTTACCAACAACAGGGCTCTGAGAACCTCACTGTGTCTCTGGGCCTGTGTACATAAGTACATTTCCAAGTGTACAAAAAGCACTTCTCACATGATGCCTTTAGTGAGAAGGGGTGGAACTTCAATGCTCATCTCCGGTCAAAGTGAAGGCTGTTTCTCAGGGCTCTGCTATTCCCAGGAGAAGTTCTCTTTGAAGTGAAAAAAACACAGGACTGCAGAGTGCTACTGGCTTACATGTTGAATTAAAACTTACACACTGATTTGGGACTACCCAGCAAGTCTCCATTGACAATCTATGAAATGAAAATGGGATAGAGTGTGAAGATGGAAGAAGGTGTAAACATTAACGTGTTCTAGACCTGATTCCTCATTTCCCATAGATGCTCTAGGGTATATGGACCTGCCTAGTCTTCCCCATCTCATGATGTGCCCCTCTCTTCAGCCACATTATTGTAAGCCCTAGTCAGACTACCGGTTGCTGGTCTGCCAGGTGTCCATACACTCTCATTTCCTGGAGGACTCCTCTTAAGACTTCCTGTTATGAGATATACAGAGCCTGGACTTCTCAAACAGTTATTTTTAAAATGGTTTCTAATGATGTTTGCAAAGGCAAAACCAAAACAAAACAAGGCAAAAAACCATGTTTGACCCCTTCCCCAGTGCCTAGCAGAACTAAACATATGGTAAACAATTGTTAAGTAGCTAATTTTTTTTAAAAAGAGCTATTTAGTTGTTAAGAATAAAGGATTTTAAAGTACTTATAGAATAGATTACATGGCAATTTAATAGAGAGAAAATGCATAGGGAAAGACACAAAATATGTGCCAGATTTTCTTTGCACTGTAGGGGAAATTTTTACTGTCTTCTCTACAGTTTTAGTCAGGGTCTTGCTTTGTGCCTGGCCTGGCTTGAGATATGTACTCCTCTTGCCTCAGCTTCTGGAGAGCTGGCATTACAGCTACATCTCACCATGCTCTTCTTATAATTTTAAATTTCATTTTCTATAATAAATACAAATTACATTCATAACAAAGTTATGTTTTGAAAGCATCACACCTTAAATCAGTAGCTATTTATTTTGAGGACTCAAACCCAAGACACTGACAAAGTTATGTACAGCCGTATTCCTAGTAATGTTACACAGAGCAGCAAAGGCATGTGCAGCAAATTGCACAGAAGAGCCGTTAGAATTCATCCATGCTCTGAAATGCAGCTAGCAGTTTTCAAATGTAAGATGAAAATAAAATGTTCTACTGGTGTGGTGCTACACTCTTTAATCTCAGCACTTGAGGCAGGAGATATCATTTGAGTTCTAGCATACTTGGTGAGTTCCAGACCAGTCAGGGCTACACAGTGAGACCCTGTTTCAGAAAAGAAAAGGAAAAAAAAAATGAGAGAAGTTTGGGGTGGTAGAGGGGAGATGACTTAGTCGTAAAAGTGCTTTCTGCTTTTGCAGAAGAACTGGCTTTGATTCTCAGCACCCACGAGGCAGTTCACAACCACCTGAAACTCCACTTCCAGGGCGTCTGAGCTTAAACAGTTTACCAAGCACACAAGCGGTGCACATACATACATGCAGGTGAAACATTTATACACATGAAAAAAATGTTTAAGAACACACAAAAAGGGAATGGTTAGATGAGAGGCCGTTGGGGAATACTATAGGCTTAAAAATAAATAAATAAATAAATAAATAAATAAACCATACAAAATTATTGCAGGGTGGTGGTGGTGGTAGCGCACCCTCAGAGGAAGAGCCAGGCAGATCTCTGAGTTCCAGATCAGCCTGGTCTACAGAGTAAGTTCCAGGACAGCCAGTGCCATACAGAGAAACTCTAGAAACTCTGTCTATAAAAATTGAACACACACACACACACACACACACACACACACACACAGAGAGAGAGAGAGAGAGAGAGAGAGAGAGAGAGAGAGAGAGAGAGAGAGAGAGAGAGAGAGAGATTTTCTCACAGCATGTCCTGAATATGCCAACTCTAGTGTATGATTTCAACTGTATGAGTTCTTACTGGCTATCTCTTCTACCTAGACAGGCCTCCTGAAACTTCTCCCTAGAGCCTCAGGTGGGTGGAGCTAGAGAAGGCCACAATACTTTGAGCATGGCTCTGGACATGAGTCCGTTATCCTCTAGTCTATAGCTTAATTAGTCTATTCTGATCTTAGCACAAATCCTCTTCTGGTGGAATATTTCTTTTGTGTTTTCATTTTCCCCCTTGAGTGATTCAAGTTTATGCTGCTATTTTCTGGCAATGCTGGATACAAAACCCAGGGCTGTATACATGCCAGCCAAGGGCTCTACTTTTGAGAGAGCCCTGTGGGCAATTTACTAAGGTAGATCCAAGGACTGCAAAAACATTGGATGTAAGGTAGAAAGTCAGATAATCAAACAGTGTTTTAAAGAATTAACTAAAGCATGATAGCCAGTTAAAGAGAGCCAGAACTAATTTCAACTAATATCATGTCTTTTTGAGTGGGGTTTGCTAATGCTTTGGGATAAATAATTATTAATGCACAATGACAGGTAAGTGAAAAATTTTCACTGAAATAATTAGATATTTCAAGAAATTTCAAAATTAACCCTGGCAAAATAGGTCTGCATTATGTATATCCATATAATACTGATTGAGTTCTAGTTTACTTAGTGAGTCCCAGGCTAGCCAGGACTACACAGTAAGACCCTGTCTCGGGGGAGGTGTGTGTGTGTGTGTTTGTGTGTGTGTACCCATACCATTTAATGACTAGATTCCATAATTTTCTCTTAATTTTTCAATGGCAATCATATATAATAAGAATAGGAGGGCAGAGAATGAGAGAATGTCAATTCCTTATTGTGTCCCAATTCTTCCCTAACAGAATTGACTTCACTCAGGTATGTGACATGATCAGAAGCCATTGTTAAAATATCCTGTGCTTTGTCCACAAACAGAGCAATGGACAAGGAATCAAACACCAGCAAAAGACAAAGTGGGAATAAAATTTAAGGAAGCATGATCAAATACATTAACACATTGTGACCTGTGAATTAATCTTACTATGACTATTTTCAATTTATAAATGAAGAAACTAAAAGCTGAGGTTAAAAGGTTCACCTGCAATGAACGGATCCAAACCCTATTCCTTCCCTCAGAACTTCCCTTAGCGCTCTAATACATGCTATTTTCCTAGAAAGGCAAATAATAATTTATCCTTTGAAAATCCCAGATGCAGATAAAACCCCAGATGCAAAGACCAAATTGTTGCCAGGCATAGTGACACATGCCTTTAATACCAGTATCATGGAGGTAGAAACAGGTGGATTTCTTGGAATTCAAAGCCAGTCTGGTCTTCTCCATTGTTAGTTAGCTTCAGGATAGCAAGAGCTACATAAAGAGCCCCTGTCTCAGCCAGGCATAGTGGTACTTATCTTTAATCCCAGCACTCAGGAGGCAGAGGCAGGCAGATCTCTGAGTTTCAGACAAGCCTGGTCTACAGAGTGAGTACTAGTACAGCCAGGCTGGCTACACAGAGAAACCCAGTCTTGAAAAACAATACAAAAAAAAATCACTATTATCTATATCTCTATAGTAGGACACATCTGCCAGAACAATATCCAAGCAAAGTGTGGGAAGCTAGACTTTTGATTCAACTTCCAGATTTTACTAATGTTATTAACTTGTCATGAAATAATGATTAGCAGTATCATGCCCACTTTGTAAGATGTTGTCTTAGGCATACTACTTAATACAGTTCTGATGGCTTAACATTATGTATGAAGCTCAAAACAGGAAAAAAAAGAGAAAAATGAAAATTTAAGGTAATAATTGTTACTGCTGTTTTTCAGTAATACAAACAAAACAGATTTTATATTAAACAAGACTAGTCTTCATTTTCTGAATACAGTAGAGCCTTAGCAGTGTCTTCCCAGTGGCTACAAAATTACGTGACTAAGTCATTACATCTCAAAGTTTACACTACTACTGAGTTTTCATGCTTTCTAAAGATTAACGAATGTTTGTGGAATTTCTTGATTAAAACAGTCTCACTCTTTGCCCCCAAATAAATGAGCAAGGAAATCAAATAACCTACAAGAGACAAAGAATGAGCCACCCTATAGCGCATCATCCTTCCTCAAGAGGCTCTGTCCAACGCTTAAGTGAAGAGGATGTGGTTTATCTTCTTCATAACTCAGAGAGGGTCTACAGCAACCCACAGAAGCAAATGCTACTGGGGACCAGAGAAGCCTTGTGTGATGGCCACTGTTTCCTGGCGGAGGTCGGGGATCGCTCCTCACTTGCCAGCTCATCTCTAAGATAATGATGAAAGCCACTGATTGCTTGCAACCTCCCGCTGCCCCAAGTACAATAGTAACAGACCCTGTGAAGGGTTGGTAGGTCCAGGAACTTAACACTAGCACTTCAATAACCCACCACCTCCACCAAAAGAATAGTAAGAGGGTAACACCTGTCCTAGGGTCATACCACAACCGTGACCACGGCGCAGATGTCCACTCTCTGTCGCGACTTGCGCTAAACCCAGCTCAGAAAGGGTCCAAACTCCAGCTAGATGACTGACAGCGAGTCCCGAGCTTTCTGGGTAAACTAGCGACCCCGCCTACCACCGTGCTTCCGGTAATGAGCCCCGCCCTTAAAGGCTCAGCTAGAATCGCGGGGACCCCGCCCCTTCCGGGAAGCCAGCTAGTGGGGAAGCTAGCAGCGGACCCGGCCTCGGCCTCGGCCTCGGCCTCGGCGCTGACTTACCTCCGCGGTCCGTTCCTCGGCCAAGTGCCCCGGCCCAGGTGAGGAACGGCCGGCGGTGGGCGTCAGGATCTGCGCCTAGCCGTGGCTGCCTGCCCTGACAGATCGCAGCCGAGCCCAGCGCTGAAGCGGCGGCCGGCCACTCCCAGGCTCCCCGCCGCCGACACTGCGCCCCTCGGAGGGCCAGCGCGGCCGTTCGACTCCGGGAGGTGAGCGGCACCTACACCCGCGCCCCCGAGGCCGCTCCGGGGGCCGCCCGTCCTCCTCTACCGAGCTCCGCTGGGTCCCCGAGGCGGTGCCAGGCTGCGTCCGCCCCTGTCTCCGCCTCTGCTCACGCCCCGGGGCGGTGAGCGCGGGACGGCGCCTGTCCCCGATCCCGCCGAGTTGGCACGTCAATTCCGAAGGCCCGACGGCGGAAAGAATCGCAGTTTTGCCGGCTTTCCAGCTAGTCTGACCGAGCCTTTATAGAGATCTTAGTCGTCGCCCAGGGCGGAGTCAGCTTGGCCCGTTGGAAAACCCCTTTGCGTGACAGTGATTATTAAGAACGGGAAAATTAGCCTCCTTCTGCCAGGGAGAAAATATGATCGTTTGGTACTTGTGAAATATCAAGCCAAAAAAAAAAAAAAGTTGTTCTGGTGTCATTAAGTAGGTGCGCGATAATGCAATGATCGCTTATTGTCAAAAGATAATTAGTGGAGAGGGAGAGGATTACAAAGGATACAATAAAGAAGTCTTCCTGAAGCACATACACAACTACCACCTTAAAATCCACAGCCCTTTTAGCAGACACCTCACCATGCAGATAAGATGAAAAAGATGCCCATCTTAACAGGACATTATGGGAAACTCAACTTTGACATAAAGTACTCATAAAATAGCCACTATCCCCCACAGTAACAAAAATGCAACACGTTACTTTTATGATTATAGTTTTAATTTTTTTTTTGGTATGTTCCCAAGCAAACATAAATCTAATGTACAAACACATGTACTCAAGTTGGGTTTTAGTTTGTTTTGTTTATTTTGGGGTGTATGTGTGTGTGTGTGCACATATGTGAAGTACTCAAGTTGGGTTTTAGTTTGTTTTGTTTATTTTGGGGTGTATGTGTGTGTGCACATATGTGAAGGCTGGAAGTCCACCTCCAGTATCTCCGGCTCACTATGCACCTATTTCTCCCCCCCCCTTTTGACAGACAAGGCCTCACTTTTACCTTTTACTTGTGGAATAGGCTAAGCTGACTGGCTAGTGAGCTTCAAGAACCTGCGGTCTTTGCATTTAGGTATTGGCATCACCATGGCCAGGCTTTTTCCTTGGGTTCTGGGGATTGGGGATTGAATTCCGGTCCATTATGTTTGCACTCTTGCTGAAGGAACAGAGCTATTATATCCTCCAGGTCTCTGTACCCAAGTTGTACTTTTGTTTTTTTTAAGTTTTTTGTTTGTTTGTTTTTGAGTGTGTATACAGAGTGCAGATTCCTCAGGAGGCCACAGAAAGGAAACAGGGCCCCCTGAGCTAGAGTTACAGGTGAGCTGACTAATGTGAGTCTGAGAACTAAATGGGTCCTCTGTAAGAGCAGTATGTGATTCTAACAGCTGACTTATATCTCCAGTCCCTGCATCTGGATTAATTTTTTTAAAGGTTTATTTTATGTGTATGAGTGTTTTGATTGCATGTTTGTGTGATGCTTTTGTGCCTGGTGCCCATGGAGATCAGAGAAGGGCATCGGATCTCCTGGAACTGGAGTTATGGATGGCTTAGTCACGATGTGACTGCTGAGACTCAAGTCCTCTGTAAGAACAACCACTGAACCATCTCTCTCTAGCCCTGTAGCCAGATTGTTGCAGCAGCTTTTCATAATGCCAAAACTTGAAAGCAAATGAGTTACTTTCAAATAGCTATAATAAATGGAATACTACCTGGCACTAGAGTGAATTCTAGAAATAAAGATTTCAGTATGTTTTTATATTTTTCTAAGTAAGCAAAGTCAATTCTTAAAAAAAAACTACACAATATGATTTCAAATACGACATCGCCAATGAAGGAAAACCATGGAGACTCTACAAGGCAGAGTTTACAGGGAAGAGGGATAAGCATGAGGGGTTTTTTTTTCCCAGACTGAAACTATTCCATCTGATTACATGAGTACCTGTCATGGCATGCACTGGTCTGGGTACTCCAGAGAGGCAAAACCAAAAAGATAGATAGAAAGGAGAATAGAAAGATGGGAGTAGGTTTCATTTGAGGAGGGGAACAAACTTTGAGATTACAGAGACTGAGAAGTCTTGTGGGTCTATAAGCTGAAGACCTCATGTTGCTGGTAATGGTTCATTTTTAAACTTGAGACCTCAGAATTAGGGAAGCTGATGATGTGCCTTTATGGTGTATTGTTAGGTTTTGTTACTGTTAGCATCTTACTAGACCTAACTTAACAAATTATAAGTTAACATATAGAGGAGGAGGGGAGGTATCAGGCATGAACTCGACTACTTGAGATGTGTACCCCATGAATAAGGAGGTACTATTACATTGATAATCCCTATTTCTCCTTTTCTGCTTTGTCTTTCTAGGGATTTATCAAAGTTGGGGTTTCATTTTCTTTTCTATTTTTGGATTAATTGACTTCTATCTTTATTATTTCCTTCTGTTTGTGGTGGCCCTGTGCTTTTCCTTATTTGTTAGTGTTGAATTATAGTTTATTGTTTTAAGACTTACTCTCTTAATAAAACATTTTAATGGTGTCACTTCCTTTAATTTTCCTTTACTTACATCTCAGTTGTTTTCATATATTTTATTTTTCTCTTGCTCAATTGAAATACTATCAAGTCTCTTTTGACCCCTAATTTATTGATAAGAATGTTGTTAATTTTCCTAGTATGTACTCATTTTTTTTTCTTTTGAGACAGGGTCTTACTATGTAGACCTGGTTGACCTTGAACTCAGATATTCACCTCCCTCTGCCTTTTGGGTTCTAGGATTAATGGTGTGTACCACCAACCACCCAGGCTTCCATTATTTTTTTTATTGGTTTCTAGTTTAGTTTTGTATTAAAGTGAACATATTTTGTGTAATTCCAATTCTAGATTGCTACGATTTAGGATGAATATTTTATGTGTCTCTGGAAACCATGTACATTCTGTTTTGCTGGGTAGAGTGTTCCATAATTGTCAATTGGATCCAGAGGCTCATGATATTTTTCAGTAATTTCATGTCCTTACTGTTTTTCTGCCCCTGGTTCTACCTATTACTGGTGAAAAATCTGAAGTCAATCTGAGTTATTTTGAGACATAGGATGGAAGATACTTTCAAGAGTTTGCCTTTAATTTTAGGCTTTAAAAAATTTATTTTATGTGTACCAGTGTTTGCCTGCAGGCATGTAACAACACCACACGTATGCACTTCCCACGGAGTCCAGAAGAGGGTATTGGATCCGCTGACTGTAGTCACAAATAGTTGTGAGCTGCCATGTGGGTGCAGGAAACCAAATCTTGGTCTTCTTCTGGAGCACCAAGTTCTTTTAACCCCTGACCCATGTTTCCAACCCTGACTTTGATTTTAATAGCTTCGTCATGATATATCTGAGTATGGATTGTCAGTTGTATTATAATCATTGTGTTTTTCAGTTTTCAAACTTGCATTTTTTTTAATAGCCTCTATTCCTTTACTGAGACTTTCCACTTTTCCATTATTGATAGCCTATTTGTGATCCACCATTGAAAAGGTTTTTGTTTGTTTGTTTGTTTGTTTTTGTGTGGGGGGCTAAACACCATAACTTCCTTGTCTCACAATTCTGAGGCTAGAAGTCCGAACTGAAGTGGTCACAGGGTTGGTTCCTTTCAGTTTCTGATTGTTCCAGTTTATGGTAACTTAGGGTGGTTATTGATGTTCCTTGCCTTTCAGCTATTTTATTTTTTCCATTTTATCCTTCCTCAAACAGTTTTTCTTCTGGATCTGTCTTTTAGATAGAGCACAGTTCAACCCACTACTAAGTATGCATTACTTATAGTAGATTTCACCAATTTTAAGTGTTTAGTTTTGATAAATAGATGTAGTAGCATATCTGCTATTGTAATCATTCAGAAACCTCCAGTAGACTTTGGAAGTTCTCCATACCAGGAAATTCTCTTTTCACCTTACCCCTCGTTACCATAGATCTTTCTGTAATGCCCAATAAGTGAAATATAAAAACATAGACATTGTTCCATCCTTTATGTCTGGCTTCTTTGACTTAGCAGGGTGCTCCTAAGAGTCATCCACGTTAAGTGTATTAGTGGAATTAATAGGTTTGAAATGTTTGAACTTAAACGTAAGTTTCAGAAATAGTTCAGTGAATACTCTGCTTTTCAGCTCACAGTTGTGACATTTTGCTATGCTCATGTTGTCTTTATCTTATGTTTCATCTTCACAAATTTTGCTAAGCCATTGCCTCGATCACATCTTGCAAGGACAAGAAACTTCTAAATTAAAGTAGTTTTATAACTGCTATAATGAATATATGATAAAGTTTTTAAAGTCTGTCTGTGAGTATATTCTTTTGTACAGACATCAGAAAAGAAGACCCCAAACTGAGTAATGGTTATTTTCTTGGTTAGCATCTTTGATTTTTGTCTTCTCATGCACTCTGAATGCCAAATGATTTGGGATTGCATTATGGGCATTTTGGCTGTTACCTAAGGCTGGGTGCCTATGAGGAATGCTGTTAGTTTTGTTTTATCCAGATACCAACATGGTGAGTGTCAGGCTACAAGTTACATTATACACATATGCAGTTTGAGTTTTGCTCCATGTGCATATTCAGTAGCCCAAATCCTATTTTTTTAAGTTTAGTTGTAATGTCTTTGACATGCTGATTAATTTCAGATCCCCATGTGAAGCTCTGGAATGATCCTAGATATCTATATGAACTTTATACCTTCCTCTGCTTATTTTTCTTCCTCTTGCTGGTCTGTCCAGTACTTTCTACTTTCCAGTCTGTATGCAGAAAGCTGGGGCTTTTGCTGCCTAACTGCAACTTGTTTCCATAAGTCAAGTTCACAATTTCTGGAGCCAAGATACAGGAATAAAGAGGAAAGCAGGAAGATTTGTGTGGGAGGTTGTGTTGTTTCATTTTAAATAATTGTCCCACCCACTGGTTTAATAAAAAGAGCTGATTGGCCAAAGGCAGGCAGGAAGTGTAGGCGGGGCTACCAGACTAAGAAAATCTCTGAGAGCAGAATTCCAGAGAGAGCACCAGGGAGAGGCCCAGAAGAAGCAGAGGACAACCATGCTGCTCTAAAGAAAGGTACCGAGCCACATGGCTGAACAAGAGACATGGGTTAGATGAAGGGTAGAGAGCTAGCAAGTGATATGCCTGGGCCTGAGACTGACAGCCAAAAACTAATGAAAGCGTCTGTGTGTCTCGGTAGGACTGTGGGTCTGTGGGCCTGCGGACCTAAACTTTGAGGTTAGGCCCGAAAGTCTGGGCCAGAAACCTCGTACTACAAATGGCAGCCCAACGTGTGGCAAATATGGTCTAGATCCAAAAGCAGCCTCTGAATTGTGTCTCCCACATGAGCCGTGGTACAGAGACACCCTGGTGAGGCCTGTCGGCTTGAGCTACAGATTTGGTTCAAACTCTTGTCAAATTGAAGTTTCATGTCTTCAAGCTTTCAGTTTTTGTGAACTCCATTTGTTGTGACTACAGTATTTCTGTAAAAGTAAACAGCTTCATATTCAGATACTTTTACTGGTGTCTTAGGGTTTTATTGCTATGGAGAAACAACATGACCACAGCAGCTCTTGTAAGGAAGCAATTAATTGGGGCTGGCTTACAGATCAGATGTTTAGTCCATTATCATCATTATGGGGAGCATAGCTGTATGTAAGCAGCCATAGTGTTAGAGAGGTAGCTATGAGTTCTACATCCAGATCAGCAGGTTGCAGGAAAAGAGAGTGATACTGAGCCTGTCTTGAGCTTCTGAAACCTCAAAGTATGTCACCCCTAGTGACATACTTCCTCCAACAAGGCCACACCTTCTAATAATGCTACTCTCTATGGGCCAGTGGGGGCCATGTTCATAGCCACAACAACTAATGATAGAAAGAAAATCCAAGGAACAAATTATTTGATCCTTAATTCAGCTAATATAGAGTTATTTATAGAAAGACTAGATTCAGTTTTCTCTTGAGACTGCTCTTCATATGTAAGTTAGGCAAGGATGGAAAGCGAACCTACAAACTAACCCAGCAACATCAATATAAAACATTTTTCTCATCAAGATAAACATTTATTTTTTCTTTTTATTCTCTCATACAATATATTCCAGCTACAGTCTCCCCTCCCTCCACTCCTCCCAGCACCACCCCCATATACCCTCTCCCCTAGATCTACTGCTCCTCCATTTCCTTTCAGAAAAGAGCAGACCTCCCATGGTTGTCAACTAAACATGGCATAACAAGATGGAGTAAGACTAGGCACAAAACTGGATATCAAAACTGGATGAAGCAACCCATTAGAAGGAAAAGGGTCCCAGGAGCTGGGAAGAGACTGGGACACAGGTTCCATATCCTTTGTTACTAGGAGTCCTTACTAGGGTCACCCTCATAGGTACCAGGAAATTTCCACTGTACTAGATTTCCACATTGTCCCCCAAGTGTCCCCCTCAATTCCAGTCATCTCTCCCTATACTCTCTCCCTCTAGCCCTCCCTCCCTGACCTAATCCTTTCTGTTCCCATCCACACTTGCCCCACTTCACCACAAAATCTATTTTCCTTTCCCCAGGGAGACCCATGTGTTAGCCCTAGAGCCCTCCTAGTTACTTAGCATCCAAGGTCTGTCAATTGTAGCATGACTATCATTTGTTTAACAACTAATGTCCACTAATACATAAGTACATACCATGTTTGTCTTCTGGGGCTGAGTACCCTCAGAATGATTTTTTTCTAGTTCTATCCATTTTCCTGAAAAATTCATGATGCCATTTTTTTTCACAGCTGAGTCATACCCAATCGCATAAATATGCCTCATTTTCTGTATCCATTCTTTGATTGAGGAACATCTATGTTGTTTCCAGTTTCTGATTATTATAAATAAAGCTGCTATGAACATAGTTGAGCTAGTGTCCTTGTGGTAGAATGAAGTACCTTTTGAATATATGCCAAGTGTGATATATCTGAGCCTTGAGGTAGCTAATTCTCATTTTTTTTTTGAGGAGCCAGCATATTGGTTTCCATAGTGGCTATGCAACTTCGCACTTCCACCAGCAGTGGAGGAGTGTTCCCCTTGTTCCACATTCTCACCAGTATAAGATGTCACTTGTGTTATTGATCTTGGCCATTCTGACAGGTGTAAGATAGAATCTCAAAGTAGTTTTGATTTGCATTTCCTTTATGGCTAAGGATGTTGACCATTTCTTTAAGTGTTTCTCAGTCATGTGAGATTCTTCTATTGAGAATTATTAGATTCGTCTCCCATTTTTTAGTTAATTGGATTATTTGGTTCTTAATGTTTAGTTCTTGAGTTCTTAATATTTTTGGATATTAGCCCTCTATCTGATGTAGTTGGTGAAAATCTTTTCCTATTCTGGAAGCTACCCTTTTGTTCCAATAACAGTGCCCCTTGCCTTACAGAAGCTTCTCAGTTTCATGAGGATTTATTTATTAATTGTTTCTTTATCTCGGTGTGCTATTAGTGTTCTGTTTAGGAAGTTCACTCCTGTGTCAGTATGTTCAAGGCTATTTCTTACTTCCTCTTCTATCAGGTTCAGTGTATCTGGCTTTATGTTGAGGTCTTGTGTCCATTTGTAGTTGAGTTTTGTTGTGCAAGGTTCTTCTGCATGCAGATACCACTTAGACCAGCACCATTTGTTGAAGATGCTTTCTTTTTTTCCATTGTGTATTTCTGGCTTCTTTACTGAAAATCAGGTGTCCATAGGTGTGTGAATTTATGAGTAGGTCTTTAAGTTGATTCTACTGGTCAACGTGTCTGTTTTTATTCTAATACTATGTGGTTTCTATTATTACAGCTCTGTAGTACAACTTGAAATCAGGAGTGGTGATACCTCAGTTCTTTTATTCATTGTCCAAGATTGTTTTAGCCATCCTGATTTTTTGTTTTTTCATATGGAATTGGATATTATCCTCTCAAGGTCTGCAAAGAACTGTGTGGTAACTTTCATGGGATTTGCACTGAATCTCTAGATTTATTTTGGCAGGATGGACATCTTTACTGCATTAATTCTACCAATCCATGAATATGGAGATCTTTCCATCTTCTGATAACTTCTTCAGTTTCTTTCTTCAAAGTCTGAAGTTTTTGTCATACAAGTCCTTCACTTGCTATATTTTATATTATTTGTGGTTATTGTGAAGAGTTTGTTTCCTTGATTTTTCCTTTCATTCCTTTTGCCATCTAAATATATAGGAGGGCTACTGGTTTCCGTTATTCTGGTATCCAGACAGGTTACTGAAGGTGTTTATCAGCTGGAAGTGTTTCTGGTAGAATTTTTAAGGTTACTTATGTTTACTATCATATCATTTGTGAAATAATGATACTTTACTCCTTCCTT
This sequence comes from Phyllotis vaccarum, assembly GCA_033318265.1. NCBI lineage: Eukaryota > Metazoa > Chordata > Mammalia > Rodentia > Cricetidae > Phyllotis > Phyllotis vaccarum. The sequence goes on along the minus strand of JARWLC010000011.1, from coordinate 37,886,179 downwards.
TCCAATGTATATCCTCTTGATCTCTTCAGTTGTCTTACTGCTGTAGCAGCCAGAACTTCAAGTACTATTTTGAGTAGATACATAGAGAGTGGACAGCCTTATTTTGTTCGTGATTTTAGTGGAATTTTTATCATGGGTGTTGCATTTTGTCAAAGGCTTTTTAGGCATCCAGTGAGATGATCATGTGGCTTTTTTCCCAGTTTATTTATATGGTGGATTACATTGACTGATTTTTGTACATTGAACTATTCCTGCTTCTCTGGATTAAGCCTTCTTGATCATGGTGGATGGTCTTTTTGATGTGTTCTTGGATTCAATTTTTGAATATTTTGTTGAGTATTTTTGTATCTATGCTCATAAGTGAAATTGGTCTGTAATTCTCTGTTGAATCCTTGTATGGTTTGAGTATCAGGGTGACTGTGGCCTCATAAAATGAATCTGACAATGTTCCTTACTTTTCTGTTTTGTGGAATAATTTGTGGAGTATTGTCATTATCTCTTTCTTGAAAGTCTAGTAGAATTCTGCACTAAAACTGTCTGGCTCCTGGACTTTTTTTTTTTTTTTTTTTTTTTTAGTTGGGAGACTTTTTATGACTTCATATATTTCCTTAGGGCTTATATGCATACTTAAGTTGTTTATCTGATCTTGATTTAACTTTGGAAAGTAGTATCTATTTCTTTTAGATTTACCAATTTTGTGGCATACAGGTTTTTAAAGTGTGACCTAATAATTATTTGGGTTTCCTTGGTATCTGTTTTCATTTATGATTTTGTTAATTTGGATATTTTCTCTCAGACTTTTAGCTAGTTTAGATAAGGGTTTGTCTATATTACTGATTTTCTTGAAGAACCAACTTTTTGTTTTATTGATTCTTTGTATTCTCCTTGTTTCTATTTTATAGATATCAGCCCCCAGTTTTTTCTGCTGTCTACTCCTCTTGGATGTGCTTGCTTCTTTTTCTTCCAGAACTTTCAGGTATGCTGTTAAGTTGCTAACATGAGATATCTCTAAAAATTTTTAATGTAGGAGTTTAGTGCTATGACTTTCCTTTTAGCACCGCTTTCATGGTATCTCATAAGTTTGGGCATGTTGTACGTTCATTTTCATTGAATTCTAGGAAGTCTTTAATTTTTTCTAGTGTTTCTGTCTTGACACACTAGTCATTCAGTAGAGTTGTCCAGTTTCCATGAGTGTATAGGCTTTTGTTGTTTCTGTTGATTTTCAAATCCAGCTTTACTCCATGATGGTCTGTTAGGATGCGGTGGTGTGGGAGTGTTTATTCCGGTCTTCTCATATCTGTTGAGGTTTGTTCTGTGTATAAGTATGTGGTCAACTTTGGAAAAAGTTCCAGGAGGTGCTGAGAAGAGTGTATATTCTTTTGTGTTTGAATGAAATGTTCTGTAGATATGTTAGTTAGGTCCATTTAGTTTATGTCTATTAGCTTCAGCATTTCTCTGTTTAGTTTTGATTCGAATGATCTGTCCATTGGTGAGGATGGGGTATTGACGTCTACCACTATCAATGTTTAAGGGTTAATGTGTGATATAAGCTTTAGTAATGTTTCTTTTACAAACATAGGTGCCCTTGCATTTGGGGCATAGATGTTAAGAACTGAAACATCATCTTGGATTTTTCCTTTGACGAGTACGGAAAGTCCTCCCCTGTCTCTCTTTTTAATTTCGGTTTGAAGTCTATTTTGCTTGATATTAAAATGCTATACCAGTTTGCTTCCTAGATCTATTTGATTGGAAGATATTTTTCTAATCCTTTGCTCTGAGATGATGTCTGTCTTTGATGGTAAAGTGTGTTTCTTTTATGCAGCAGAAGGATGGAGCCAGTTTTCATATCCTTTCTGTTAGTCTGTCTTTTTATCGGGGAATTGAGTCAGTCCATTGATATTTAGAGATGTCAATGACCAATGGTTGTTAATTCCTGTCATTGTGTTAATGTTGTGAGTGTTCATGTGCATATATGCATGTGTGTGTGTGTGTGTGTGTGTGTGTCTTCTTTCTTTTGGTTTTATTCGTGTGAAATTATTTTCTGTGCTTTCATGGGTGTAGTCAACCTCCTCAGATTATATAGTATATATATATACATATATATATATATACATATTATATAGAAAACTTTTTAGTATCTTCTGTTGGACTGGATTTATAGATGTATATTCTTTAATTTGACTTTGTCATAGAACATCTATGGTGATTGAAAGTCTTGCTGGGTATAGTAGTCTGGGTTGCCATCAGTGTGGTCTGTGTCTGGGCAGAGGTTGTCTGTCAGAGTTAGGGGCTAGGGCACAGCATTGAGGAGGGGAGGGACAGCTGAGGACTAGGTCTGTTGGAAGCTAGAGAGTGAGGAAGGTCATAAGGCTAGTGGCTTACCTGCTCTTCTGACAAGCATGGCCTATGATTGGGCCAATATAAAGCTTCTAACTCAACTCAACTTAAAGCAGAATTCATCAGGATAAGCACACAGAGACCACTGTAAATTTCCCAGACACAGAGTTAGCTTAAGATTAATGAGGCAGTCCATAGAACTTGCTTCCCCATGAGATAAACATTGATGATGTGGTTACTTAAAAGTATTTGCATCAAAATGTTTGATAACCATTCATAGCAGTGGTGAATCTGTAAACTATCATGTAATAAAGCGATAGACATCACCACAGGAATTGGAGACAGCTTGGAGACTTGCTATGTTTTTTGCTTTTTTGTTTTGTTTTGTTTTTTTTTTTTAAACAAAAACCATAAGTGAGCTGCTTTTTGCTAGAAACAGATATTGATCCATCCCTTGAGGTTGCTCCTTGCAAATATGTCCTAAGATATTGGGATTCATTTAAAAACACAAAACAGCAGGAAAAAGTTCAAAATTTATAAAAGGAGGATTTATCATTATTCACACAAAATTATGTCAAATAGATATATAAGATCCCGAACCTGGAATATCGTAGGGGTGTCCTTGTGTAGAGGAGCAGAGCTGCAGCTGCTACATGGACCACTGAGCTGAATTCAGATTTGCAAGAAAGCTAGAGAATCTGAGAAGCAAAGGAAAGATGCAGAGAGGGCAGAAGCAGAGAGAACACTTTGCTTAATTTTCTGAAGACAGACAGTGGGCACCGTTCTCTGCCTTGTGCTTGAACATGAGTATACCTATTGACTTGCCAAAACGGAGGCAACAAGATAAGAACCTGTGCTTTGGATATTGAGTGTGTCCCCAGAAGTTCATGTTCTGGAATGTTGGTCTTCAGTGTGGCAGTGTTGAAATGCTAGAACCTTTAAGAGATGAGGCCTAATAGAAAAGTGATTAGATCGCTGTGCACACTGCCCGAAGAAGGGATTAATTTAGTTATCAGGAGAGCTCACCTGCCTCAACAGCAGTTAGTTTTTGGATGGAGTGCAGGGGCAGGGAGATGGAAAGGGAGAGGGAGAGAGAGACTGACTGGGAGCCTGGGTAGGGCAGTGAGACTGAACTCCTGTGGTCATAGGTAACTTCTGCAGAAGTACAAATAACTTGCTTGATTGTGTTGACTACATATACGAAGATCCTGCTTTTGGGAAACTGAATTTAGGTTAGAATGGTTTGGGTCTTAATTATACTAGCACACCATTTGATATGCCAAGCAGAGGACAGAATGAAGACAGGGACAGTGGCATTGCTACCCCAACTTCACTAAACACCCCTTAGATTATTATACCCATCCCATCTCTAAGCTCATCTGCATCCTGCATTTTAAGCAGGTATCAGCAGTGCTGACATCAAAGTCAGAAAAGTTTGGTAAATTGCATCGTTTATTGGAGTCAATGGTGAGGCATTTAGCTTGAGAAGAAACCTTTAGTTCTACTCCAGTCATTGTTAGGAGGCAGAAAATTGCCTCATATATTGCATCATATTTTTCTTATGTAAGAAAGAACAGCACCAGGGAACTTCCAAGACCCTTGAAACCCCTACTCCCACCCCCTCATACTGAATCTCATGTGAACAGGTTGAAGAGGGCAATTGAAAAAGTCAAGACCTACTGTAGAGAGAGAGCAGAGTCAAGTGTCCACATTCAGTGTCCACATGCCATTTTATGTAAGCTGTCTGATAGAAGCTCTGAGAGAATTGAGAGAGACTAACTGGGATTTGCATTCTGTTCCACGGGTAGCTGAATCAGTGGTCTTACCATGTTATCAGGCATGTAGGGAAAAAGAAACAACTCTGGCACTGCCTTTGCAAGGAATTTACACATCTAATTGAACAAATTAACAAAGCCAAGTTTTTGATGTTTAAGCCTAGTGCTAACTTACTACTTGAGCTGGCTATCAACTGTCATGCCTTTTGATCACCCTCCCATTAAATCCTTCTCTTGTTGGTCACACATTCATGTGGTCTTCTCTAGGCATAGCTAGGTTAGTACTTAAATGGACTTTTCAGAGAATCTGTGGGATAAAATAGGGAACATCTAGAATTTGTACTGTCTGTCCAACCCAGCTATCTTACAGAAGGGAGATTGGCCCACCACAAGGGAAGGGGGATTTGAACTGCCAGGCTCCTGCCCTCACTCCCTTCCATTGCTTGTAGCTCTGCTCTGCTCTTTTGAAGAAGTATTGTAAACTAAGTTCTCAATTTCAGAGGCTGTTCACTGTGATACTGGGTTCCTTAACTATCAACCCAAAAGGTGAGGTGATTCTTAGTGGGATGAGATGTGATGGGGTGGGGAAGGGCATTCTTACCTCTTATACATTAACTGTTTCAGACCTCCATTCTCTAGATGCCAGTAGAACGCTTTTCTATTCAAAGTTATAACTCACCATCAAAAAGTCTGGAGACATTTTAAAATTTCTCTGTGGAGAGGGGCAATTAAAAAAAACTGTAGTGAGAAACTCTGCCTGGAGAATGGCTTAGCTGGGGAAAGAGAGGACAAAAGGAACGTGGTGCTCTAATCTCATTGACTGTGCTGTTAGATGTCTTGTTTGTGACTTGGTTCTTGGAGTTGCTGGTAGCATTACTTCCTCAAGCCATGTGTGTAGGCATGGTATAGGAAGCTAGCACTGGCTGTGTGAGACTAGGGTTTTATATCTGGGTTCACATAGCCTCACACTCAGCAAGCATTATGAGTGACAAGGTATGGCTTGCACAATACTCTGTCCTAGCTACATGCTGGAACAGAGTCAAGTGGCAAGCTGCTCAGGCCTCAATAGTCTCTGCCTGATGGACAAGGTTGATCCATAGTCAGGCAATTTAAGAAACTCCTACTGCTTGGATAAGAGCATGTTAGGAGTATAAGAATGAGAGTGGGATGGAGATGACAATATGAGGGTCAAAGGTCTGTTGAGAGGTTTATTTCTGAAGACAGATCACTTAGGTTTTCTGTGCCACTTCTCTCTCTCTCTCTCTCTCTCTCTCTCTCTCTCTCTCTCTCTCTCTCTCTCTCTCTCTCTGTATGTCCTTCCTCTGTTTCTGTTTATCTCTCTGTGCTAAGGGTGGAATCTAAAACCTTGCATATATCTAAACAAGCACTCTGTTCCTGTCAGATGGTAAGTGGGCAGGACTTACTATGTACTTGTTGTGATATGTGATTAGGTGTACAAAGCACATTTGTTGTGGATAGTATTGCTGAAAATATATAGTATATAGTGTGGCATATATATGTATATGTATGTGGGGGGTGAGTGAGAGGGAGAAAGAGAGAGGGGGAGAGAGAGAGATGAATGCAGTCATCTTCAGAGAAGGCTTACTTGAGGAACTCTTCAACTGGCATTTTATAGGAAAAGCAGTAAACTGGGAAAAAGTACTCTAGTCTTAGAACACCTCATGTTTCAATAACTAACAAAAGCTGACACCATAAAATAAGCATTGCATTTAGTGCCTTATACATATATTTATGAATGAAATTGTTGTTCCTATTTCTATTCTTTTGTATCAATAAAAATACTCGCTTGTCAAATAAATGAGTGAACCTGACCCCCAAGCTTTTCTGAGTTTTTACCTTGTCATATGATCTTTTCCTCGCATGTCTCACCATAGTAAGTAACACCATCTACTTTGAAGCGTTCATTAGAAATTAAAAACATGAGGCCACCCAATATTGGACTTTCAGCCTTCTCATAGGCTAAAAAACCTTTGAGCCACAAAAAATCAACAACTGTTCTTTATAAAGTACTCAACTAAATATATTTTGTTATAATAATAAAAAAGATTAAGACTGAAACTACAGGAAAATTTTCCACACTAGCAAATTTATTTTTATATTTGTTTCATTCTTACTATTCAGTTTTTATGTTCTGTGCCTAGTTTTGACATTGCTGGGAAGGACAGTCTAACGTCATCTGGGCATCTCTATGAATTCTTGCTAGGTTATAGTGCTCATTTTTGTCACATTGCTTTGACAAAAAGTAAGTGAAGGAAGGAAAGAGTACTTGGACTTTCTTGTAGAACTTTCTTTGGACTGCTAGACCTCAAATAATGACACAGAGGCTTATTATTAATTATGAAAGCTTGGCCTAAGGGCTTGTTCCCAACTAGGTCTTATAACTTGAATTAACCTGATCCTATGTCCTGCCACATGCTCTTTACCTCTCCTTGTCATGTACATCCAACTCCTTCCATGTCTCACTGGTGCCTCACAAGTGCCTAGATTCATCATGAATCCCTCTCTCCCTGGAAATCCTGCCTATCCTCTTCTGCCTAGCTATTGGTTGTTCAGCTCTTTATTAAACCAACCAGAATAAAACAGCAACAAATTTTCATACAGTGTGATCAGATATCTTGCAACAGGGCTTCCATCTTCAGCCTACAGGCTTAGAATATCTGACAGACTTTTCTGTAAAGCAGGAATTTTGAAGGACTGTCCTGCCTTGTCTTGGCAAAATTTGGCAGCTAATTTCTTTTGCATCCTGCTTGTACAATTTGGACAGCATACTGCCAGCAGTTGAGGCAAGGGCAGTTTCTTTCCCAGTGGCTAACTTTTCCACAATGAAAGTTAACTGCATATAGAGGTTTTTTGATTCCATTATTTTCTTCTAAGTAGATTGGTGCTGCTAGGAGCAGATGTATCTCATTGTCATGAAAAACCTTATGCTATTAAAACATCTTAAATACTTATTATGTAGTATTACACAAACTCTAATTAGTATATAATGAAAACCTGTAACCAGATATTGGGGGAAAGCTGGAGTATCAGAAACAAACCACAGCCACTCAACCAACTCCTTAGGCCTGTCTTCAGGAATCCTGCAACTGCATGCCTCTGAGTCCTCAGCTAGAAGGAGAAGGAAAGTGTTTGAGAAAGTGAAAAAACCTCTTCTCTTGCCTCTCCGAGCTCTCTTAACTTCCTCTTTCCAGATTCCTAAAGCTAGGATTAAAGGTGTGGGTTGCTACACCTTGATTTAGCTTGGCTCTGTGGTTGACTCTGATATTCTAGATTAATTTTATTAAATGTGTATCACCACAAAATAGATCTCTGAAGTGTTTGAAGACCACTTGTCTATCTAAAACAAAGCATACTTGACTATAAATTTGATTACTATAGATAACTACTAACCTGCAGTTCTTAATTATCCTAAATAGTTTGTAATAATAGCTTTTAAGGACTAGCATTTTACATAGAATTTTTAAATGAGCAGCAAAAGCATAATACCTTAAGAGTAGAAACATATACAGTATGTTGTAACAAAAATAACCTTAAATTTGTACCAGTATACAAAAATTGATACCAACGTAAAATATTTGAGATTAATAGTTGCTTTTTGTTTTAAAAGTAGATTCAATAATCTACCATTTTATTCTATTATTCCTATATTTCTCCATTTTTATTTTTTCAGAAGATTCCTGAGTCTAACCTTCTTTTCTTAGTTTCATTCCTAACTATGACCAACAACAACTTATAAACCCCCTTAATGATGATAAACATCTAAATCCATTGAATGACCAAAAACCACTTGCCCCAACTCTTGGGAATGCGGGTGTTGTGTTCTTAAAATTACTTTATACTGTTTCTAGGTGATGGCATCTTTAGGTATCCATGAGAAAATTGAGCTAATAGTCAAAGTACTAGGAGAAGTAACTGTTGTCTATTCTTGCTATAATGGGAAAGTGCAGGGCTTATCTGAAGTCCTGGCTTGAGTAGTCCATGAGCCTGTACCATCTTAGTAGCTTTGAAATTATTCTGGATGAAGACTTTTGAGGAAACTACAGTAGAGGCATTCTGAGAAGCTAGATCACCTGGGCTACTTGTCCACATTGATATCTGGTCCTTTTTATTATTTTTTTTTCTGAAAACACATGAACTTTTAAAGGTAACATATATCTGCATTAACACATGTATGGACTGTGTGATGTACATGAATCAGCTAAAGATGATTCTCTGTTCTATGTTTGAACAGGTAAAAAGACTTATCTATAAACTTCATAAGTCCATTTGACTGCATAACCAAACTGTAATATAGATCTTCATCCCTGCTGTATGAAAGAATGGCATGTAATAAGTTTTCAAGACTTTGTAGCTAACAAGATTTATATCTCATAAAGTCTCAGAGCCATTCTTATAATAGAGAGATCAGCATATACTTTTTTTTTTAAGTTTTTCTTGGCTTCTTCATGTATGTAGCCAAGATTTTCAGGAGGTCACCCAAGTCAAATTTTATATTTATTATTTTCTGTGGAAACAAAGGTATAACCTCTCCCTCTATGCACCATCTTTTCTGACTTCCATTTTGAAGTTAAGATATTCTTAAAAATATATATATATATATATATATATATATATACTTAGAGAGAGAGAGAGAGAGAGAGAGAGAGAGAGAGAGAGAGAGAGAGAGAGAGAGAGAGAGAGAGGTTTAATTCAGTAGTTGCAGCTGCTTTTTTTTCCTATTAGCATTTAAAAAACCATATAGGATCTAGATGCCCTCTATATTTTCCATCCTCACATGGCTTATTCTTTTTAAATTACATTATTCTTCTTTTAAAAGACTTTATTATTTCAAACCTTTTTTTTCTATGACTGTTTACACCCATTTTCTTTTCTTTCTTCAGCACCTAGGCATATTTTAAAGCCTATTATACTCATTCAGAAGTTTTCTTGGCATGGACCTTCCCCTCTCCCCTTCCCATGTCTGCATATTTCTGACCATGTCACTCAAATCTTAAACTTCTGGGCTACCTATCTCATGATTGTACTTAGCATATGGCCCTGGTTGCTGGTTATGCCCCCTTCAAGATTGTGAGAGCTGAGCCTAACTGGCTGGGAGACACATTTACCCACCACAGCTCTGGGAAGCTGTTAGGTCTGCACTGTGCTCAGCTGTGTAGCAGGGCTTCTTAAAGGAGCCTTGCCTCTGTGTACTGTGTGTAGTGGGCTCTGTGTACATGCTGCATGTTGGATGTCAAATGTAGTTGGACTTTCTTTGGCCCATCAGAATCCCAAGTAATAAAATTGAGACTTATTGTTAATTGTGAAAACTTGGCCTTTTAACATAAATTAATCTGTTTTTTATTAATCTACATTCTGCCATGTGACTGTTTACCTTTCCTCCATTCTATCTGACTCCCTCTGTGTCTTGCTAGCATCTTTTGCATACACAGATTCATCTCCTGAGTCCCCCTCTCTTCCAGGAATTCCTACCTGTTCTCTCCTGCCTATCTATTGGTCTTCCAGCTCTTTATTAAATCAAGGAGAATACAATAGCACATTTTCGCACAGTGTGATCAAATATCCTGTAACAGAGAGGGGTTATTTTGAGAAGATATAATCCACTGTGGATGGCTGGGAAGGCATAGTGGCAGTGATATGGATGGCTGGTCACTTTGCATCTGTAGTCAAGAATCATAGAGAGATGAATGCTAGTATTCAGCTTTCTCCTTTTTTTTTTTTTTTTTTGACTCAGTGTGAGAACATAGACCATAGGGTGGTGCTGCCCATATTCAAAATGAATCTTTTATTCTTCAGTTAAACCTCTGGAAACACCCCTTCATATGGAAGACTAGAGGTATCAAGTTGAAAATATTAACCATCATAAATCCACTTTTTGTCAGTTAACACTCAGACATATCACTTTCAACCATAAGTTTTCACTTTTGTCCTGCAAAGATTTATGTTCATGACATATTTTTAAGGAAAAATGCATTTAACTTATCTCTAAGAGTATTCAAAGTCTTAATTCCAACATTGCCCAAAAGTCTACTGGTTCTAATATGTAGGCATAAGGGTCCCAAACTTTGAGATTCTGAGTGGGACCAGGGATGAGAAGTAAAGAAGATAAGAAATAAGACAAAGTCATTAGCTAGACAGGAGTTCTTACATAAGCTGATGACTTTTGCCAAGCAAACTTATTAAGAAGTACAACATCTTATGTACTATTTTCAGGAAGGCAAATTATAATTAGACTTTTGGCCAAAGGCAGCAGACAGTTGACAAAGAGAACATAGAATACCTCAGACACAGCTGCCTTATCCCAAGAGGAAGACCCAGCTGCCCAGAACCTTGACTTCCAGCACTGGCTATAATGTCAAATCAGCCTTTTCAATTCTGATCTAGACGAGCATACAGAATTAAAAGTTCACTTCATCCTTATATCAGTGCCCTTAAGGAAGTGTTTGGCTTACTGCTGTCTGCTGTTTCATATGAAACTCAAGGAATTCTCTTAACTCTGAACACTTATAAAATAAAAATTTAAGTTATATACTCTTGTACATTGGCACAGAATAAACATTACTGTTCTAAGAGAATAGGAGGTTAGTAAGGAAAATAAAGCCAAAGCAAGACCTAAACCCAGTCGAACAAATACTATTTTCTTTACATCATGACTAAGGTTTCTTCTTCTTTATTCAGACTGAAACTCTAGTCCTTGACATGGTGTTGCCTACATTCAGGGTGGGTTTTCTTAATATCTAGAAATGCTCTCATAGTCAGGCCCAGGAATATGTCTCTTAGGTAATTCCAAATCCAGTTAAGTTGATAATAAATGTTGACACTGAGCATGTCAGAAATACTTGACTGATTTACCTGGACTGTTTCTTAGGATATACTTGCAAACTCCGGAATGAGTCAGTATCTCATCTCACTCTTACAAAAAGCAGCTTACTTCTGCTTTCTTTAAGAGCAGAAAACCTCCAAGTTCAGTGTCCCTTTCTGTAACGTAATAGAGTCATCCTCATGTGCACATCCTATGAGAAGCTTTTGTTTGCCTTTCCAGGGTTTGGCAGATCTAGAAAACCAGCACAGGAGGATATGATAAGCATTAATTACTGCTTTGGAGGAAATCTTTTTGTCTCTGCCTCTCAAAATGTGTCTCTTTTTCAGTGTCTTTGTAACAGAATGTAAGGGGCAAGCTTGAAACAAAGAATTTCCAGAACCAGGTCTCTTGTGATAAATGCCTTTAATCTATCACTTGGGAGGCAGAAGAAAGCAGATCTCCATGAGCTTGAGAGCAGGGGTTACCCTGCCAAATAATTGATAATATTAACAATAATAATACAGTTTTAAATTAAAATATAATTATTGATAGTATAATTCTTCTTCCTAGGTACATTTTTTTATGTTTAATACTTTTCATGGCAGCATGTTATGTGTTATATACATAATATCATCTTACTTTTTCTATTAAGTTTATACTGTTATACAATCGTAGGCTTTGATTGGTGTAATAGGGCATGCCTTTAATCCTGTAATTTGAGAAGCAGAGGCAGGAAGATCTCTGTGAGTTCAAGGCCAGTTTGGCCCATGTGTTGAGTTCAGGACAGCTAGACTACATAAGAGGGAAACCTTGTGTCTTAGGGTTTCTGTTGCTGTGAAGAGACACCATGACCATTGCAACACTTATAAAGGAAAACATTTAATTGGGGTGGCTTATGGTTTTAGAGGTTTAGTTCATTATCATCATGATGGGACATGACAGTATGCAAGAAGGCAGACATGGTGCTGGAGAAGGAGCTGAGAGTTCTATATCCTGATCTGCAGGCAACAGAAAGTGAATTATGACACTGGGTATGGCTTCAGCATAGGTGACCTCAAAGCTCACCCCCATAGTAACACACTTTTTTTTTTTCTAAAACAAAGTAACACCTATTCCAATAAGGCCACACCTAATAGTGCTACTCCCTTTGGGGGGCATTTTCTTTTAAAGATCTCACCCTGTATAAAAGAATGGTGGTAGACCTTCAATTAAGCCTATATTTGTTCTTTTTTTAAAACATTTGTCACTTATCCAAGTGAGTAACTATGATTTTATTGTCTTCATAACAAAATCAGCTTACAACAGGATCACTTGGCCCTTTCTCTTCTTATCACCGTCCTGTTCAAAATGCTTGCATCTCTTACTAGCAAGCATTCTCTTAGATCTGCAATTTAGGCCCAACATACTCATGTCTCAGCACTATCTTCTTTATAATTTTGTGCAAAAATGGTTTTAGTCTGACTACCACAGCCAGTCTGTTTCCTGTCATAATGCCACTTTCCCTGGGCATATAAAGAATCTTTGCAGCCAGGCAGTAGTGGTACACGCCTTTAATCCCAGCACTTGGGAAGCAGAGGCAGGTGGATTCCTGAGTTTGAGGCCAGCCTGGTCCATAGAGTAAGTTACAGGACAGGCTTCAAAAGCTACACAGAGAAACTTTGTCTCAAAAAAGAGAGAAAAAAAAGACAGAAAGAAGGAAAGAAAGAACATTTGCTCTGTATGGTGCCACTTTGTGGGGCTGGTGCTTGCCACATTTCTTGCAGAAAATCTGATGGGTCTTAGGAATGTTCATTATGTTTGCTGGAGTGATACCAACAGAGAAAGAAAGGTACAGCAATAGAAGTTTATCTCATTTTTCACTTTTTAATAATGCCCTTAGGATAAATTCTCAAGGATGAGGATAAAGTAGAAAATGTATATAATGGATGTATTTTTTTCATAAATTGTCTCAGTAATTTCTATAAGCAGGTAGATAGACAGAAATCTTCAACCATTTCATAGACCCAGAGAATATGGCATTTAACATTTGAAATTTGGCCATGAGAGGCACGACGACTCCTGGTGTCACTGCTCCTTTCCCGAGATGGTGTTGAGCATCAAGGATACTCCATTGGAGTTTGTCCTTTTGGCAGAGAATGGCCGGTTGAGTAAGGAACTGTCCTTACCTTGATTGCTGACAGTACACACATGGTGTCAAGCTGGATGAACAAGTTGATGGATGGAGACTGACGAAACCTGCCTGGACAGGATAAGACAGTCTGTCCAAAATTGCCCTGCTTGTGAGAAGATCTGTCAGATACCATAGGCCTGTAGCCATTATGATAGATGCTCCAACGGCACACAAAACCAGAGGTGATTGTCCAGGTAGCTGTGTTGCTGTCCTCTCCCAAATTTTGGAAGCCAGTACTTCCATGTACTTCTGACTTTCAAGTGATATATCTTCCTTCTCAGGCCTTGAAGGGGTTGAAGAATAGATATTTATGGTTACTAACTCATAATAATTCCTATTGTACATAGTCTTAGTTTAGAACCTTCTTAGTTAGACAAAAGGGGGAGATGTGGCGGGATTAAGGTGTCAGAAGAGGCCTCCAGGACCCTGGAGGGGGTGTGGCCAGCCTGGAGGGGGTGTGGCCAACCCCATTGATAAGTGGCTGCTGGGACACGAGGGCTGTCTTCCTGGTTCCTGGCTGCTGGCTGCTGGAGAGACAGAATCGGAATCCATTGTCCTTCCATCGCACGTCCATCGCTCGTCCATCGCTTGGATACGCCAGTCCTTGTTCAGGTGCCACTATAAGCTGTTACTAATATCATGAGTGTTAATTTATATTCTAATAAATATTAATTTTGGACTGGTGCCTTGAAGGTAAAACTACGTCTACAGCATACAGCTGCAAAAAAGGACACCCATGACTTAAAAGAAATGTGTGCAGAAGTCTCAGGAAGTGAGAGAGGAGTTGTGGCCTCTCTAGCCCATGGTAGATGGAACCAAGGCTCCCTTCAGAGTGCCACCAGAGGGCAGCAGATGTGTAATTCCAAGTATTTAGGAACATGTCAGTCACACTTAGATGCTTTGCTCTGGGGAGCTCTTTTGTAGCCCCAGGCACATCATGAGCCAAGTGGCTTTCTCATATCTACGGAACAAGTCAAGTATTTGGAATCCAGATCTTGCTATTTCTGGAGCTATTGGAGTCATATTCAGAAAGTCATTATGTCTAGATCCCTTAAGAGTTATTTTTTTAAAAGTGTGTGTGTGTGTGTGTGTGTGTGTGTGTGTGTGTGTGTGTGTGTAGGTAGGTGCTTAGGTAGGTGTGTAGGTAGGAAGCCAGAGGTGGTAGATTCAAGAGCATAAGTTACAGGTGGCTGTGACCTGCTCTATATGAGTGCTAAGAAAGTGAACTTGGGTCCTCCTCAAGAGCAGTACTATTTCCTAACTGCTGAGCCATCTTTCCAGCCCTTATACCTATATCTTGAAGTATTTTCTTTTAGTTGTTTCAGAGTTTCAGGTTTTAATTTAAGCTGCATGGTGAGAGACAAGGATCTAGTTTTATTCTTCTACATGTGGATATTAGAAGCTGAATTTTTCTCTTTTTCTTTGTCCAGGATCAGATGGCTATAGTTGCTTGTGCTTACTTCTGGATCCTCTGTTCTATTGCATTAGTCTACTGTCCACGGAGTTTTCCTAATCTTTTAAGGGATCTCAGCTTAGGACAAACTAAGATTTGTGGCTTTGTAGCAAAAATATAGTTTTAGGACTAGCTAGTATAAAGCAGAGCTAGGGTTTATTTTATTTATTTAGCATTTAAATATGTATGTGTACATACACATGCATGAGTCCAGATGTACTACTGAGGGGTGGGGCCAGTTCTGTCATGCTGGGTGGGGCTAGGTCTTCTGTACACATGGATGTTAACATGTCTTTAAGCAGCAAACCAGACCACAGGCATCCACACGAGCTTCAGTGGAAACATGGGCATAACATAGACATCAACACAGCCCTTGGCTTTATTAGGACCACAGATCTATTCATGGTCCTCAGTCATTGCATAGGTATGAGCCTAGACATGGCTTAGGTAGTTACACATGTCCCTCACATCAGCATGGTGCCCTGAGGCAGCAAAGCCTGAAGGCATCACCAAGGCATTCTGATAGTGACACAGACTGCATACATCCATTTGAAGGATCACCATAGCCCATGATGCCATGGGAGGCAATGTTAGTGTCAGTGGTCCATGCTGCTGACCCAGGCAACCTCAGATGACATACGTGGTCCTTCAAGTCAGTCCAGTCCAAAAAGTGAACCTTTCTTTATCTTTGACTTCAGTTGTTGTCCAGAGCCAGGGAGATCCCATGAACAAATGGCAGGTTTGGGGACTGAGTGTGCATCTGCTTAAGCTCCAGGCTGTTGACCCTTCAAATTAATGGCAGCAAATAGATCCCAGCCCTACCTCACATCTGTGACCCCATTACGTGTCCAGTTCTGCCTTTCTTCATGGTGCACTTCTCTTAAGAGTCATGCTTTACCTATCCATCCTCCATTGCAGTTCTGAAGCTACTGTGATGTTGATACCTAAGAACCAGTTGCCATCTACAAACTCCTTTTTAAGGAAGGAGTGATGGTTACCAAGATGTCCATACACACAAACATTCTGCACTGGCAGTCAGTGTACTAACCTTCACGTAATTAAGGCCATGTACATGTAGGCTTTCAAGTCTTGAGGCTACTTGAAGAAGTAGTTTGCCTAGTAAGGTGCCTAAGGCATCTTCCAAACAAGCATACCCAGTATCTCTGAAATTACCTTACCCTACCTTGGGAGATGGTACCTGCCACCCTGTGCTGCAGCAATCCCAAGGCTGACAGGCCTTGGCTCAAAGGTCTAGATCAGTGTTTCTCAACCTTCCTAATGTGGAGCACTTTAATACAGTTCTTCATTGTAGTGAACCCATAAAATCATATTCATTGCTACTTTACAACTGTAATTTTGTTACTGTTATGAATTATAATGTAAATATTTTGGAGATAGTGGTTTGCCAAAGGGATCATGACCCACAGGTTGAGAACTGCTGGGTTCTCTAGACTCTAAGAGGGCAAGCAACCTGCAAGATTCACAGGAGAGGAGGTAGACAGAGACACATACAGAAGGAGTGATGTACCCTCTGGGGCTGACAAGAAAGCTGAGGTTGGGGCTGGCTCAGCAAATGAATTCCACTTTAGAAGCAGCTTTGGTTGTGGTCTGCCACCTCAGTGAGGATGGAAACTGTTTTGTGTTATTTTGTGTTAAAGAAATGTAAAAGAAAAAAATGTCACACTTCTTTATGTAGTCACTTACTGGATTTTGATGGGTGTGGTGGTTTGGATGTGAAATGTCCCCATGTGCACATATATATTGAAAACTTTGTTCCCTAGTTGGTGGTACTGTTTAGTAGGTGTAGACTTTCTGGAGAAAATACATCATTAGGGGTGTGCTATTAGGGTTTATAGTCTTCCCCCACTTCCTCCTTGCTCTCTCTGCTTCCTGCATGTGTATGTGATAAACCATCTCCTTCAGGCATGTCATGCCGTCCTCACCATTAGACTCTTTTCCCTCTCTATGACCATAAGCTAAAATAAACTTTCTTCTCTCCAGATGCCACACTGTGAATTGGGTTGTGAATTATTTCATAGCCATCATTTATAAATAAGTATTACTACAATAATCATTTGCTTAGAGTCAACACGTTCCCCACTGTCGTTGTTCCCATGTCTACTGCATTTTAGTCTTTCTTTTCTTGTATTATTGTCCTTCTAAAATGACACATAATTTTAGGAAATTTCCTAAAATTAATGTTTATTAATTTAAAATTATATGTTTTTATTTGAAAATTGTCATTTTTCTCTTGCGGTATAGATCAGGTTCCTGCTTGTGAAGTCTTTTTGATTTTTCCTTTGGGTTGTAAAGTTTCACTGTCTAATAGTAGTTTTTATTTTTCCTTCTTAAGACATGTGACACTTATTAAATCTGAAAATCCATGTTTTCTATAAAATTAATGTCTTTCTATAAAGCCCAATAATTTTCACCTCCTGCCTCTTTCTCATTCTAGAAATACATTTAATTAGGAAATATATCGTCTTTTTTTCTCAGTTGTCCCCCCTCCCATGAATCCCTTTCATTCATTTCCTTACTTGGTCAGATCTCTGGGCAGGGTAGGGAGAATTACACTTGCTTCTGTGGAATCCAAAGGTTGATGTTGGGATGTTTTCTTTGGTCATTTATTTTTTGACATATGTTCTGTCCCTGACTTGGAGCATGATGCTTGGGTTAGACTGGCTGGACAAGAAAGCCTAGAATCTATTTGTCTTCACACTCTAGCACACAAGTACATACCTGTTTTTTTTTTGATGATTACTGGGGGGACCAAACTCAGGTTCCCATGCTTTCAGAGCAAACACTTTCTCCACTAAGTCATCTTTCTAGCCCTTGTTCAGATCTTTTAGATAATTAATTCTCTTTATTACTAAAGATACTAACTAGCCCCAGTGTTAAATTGTATTATTCTGAAATTTATACAATTACAGACTTTTGAATGTCTGTAAACACTTTATATGTGTTTATTTAAAAAGTTCTTTTCATATCTACCAGTGCTCCCCCTCCCTTCTCTCCTCCCAGCCCCTTCCAGTCCTCCCTCAGCTTCCCCCAACCCATCCCCCCTCCATTCCCCAAGATTGGCGAGGAGTCCCAAAGTTGGTCAGTTCAGCCTGGCATATCCAGTTGCAGTAGGTCTGAATCCCTCATCTCAGCATTAAGGCTGGATTAGGTGCTTCTCTGTAGGGAATGGGCTCTGAGATGTCAGTTCATGCACAAGGTATATAGTCTGAACCTACTGCAAGAGGCTCCAAAAATGCCCATGCCATTTGACAGTCTGAGGAACTGCCATACTGCTTTCCAAAGTGGTTGTACAAGTTTACACTTACACCAGAAATGGAGGAGTGTTCCCCTTGCTCTACATCCTCTCCAGCATAGGCTGTCATCTGTGTTTTTGATCTTAGCCATTCTGACAGGTGTAAGGTGGTATCTCAAAGTTGTTTTGATTTGCATTTCTCTGATGGTTAAGGATAATGAGCATTTCTTAAAGTGTCTTTCAGCCATTTGTAGTTCTTTTGTTGAGAATTCCCTTTTTAGTTCTGAACCCCACTTTTAAAATTGGATTATTTGGATTTTTGGCTTCTAGTTTCTTGAGTTCTTTATATATTTTAGAGATCAGTTCTCTGTCAGATGTAGGGTTGGTGAAGATCTTTCCCCATTCTGTAGGCTGTCATTTTGTCTTATTGATCATGCCCTCTGCCTTACAGAAGCATCTGTTTCAGGAGATCCAATTTATTAATTGTTTTTCTCAGTGCCTGTGCTAGTAGTGTTATATTTAGGAAGTGGTCACCTGTGCCAATGCGTTGGAGGGTATTTCCTACTTTCTTTCTGTCAGGTTCAGTATAGCTGGGTTCATATTGAGGTCTTTGATTCACTTGAATTTGAGTTTTGTGCAGGGTGATAAATTTGGATTTAATTGTATTCGTTTACATTCTACCATTCAGTTATACCAGTGTCATTTGTTGAAGATGCTATCCTTTTTCCATTGTATACTTTTGGTCTCTTTGTCAAAAATCAGGTGTTCATAGGTGTATGAATTAAGGCTGGGGTCTTCAATTCAATTCCATTGATACAAAGTCCATTGATGCCAGTACCAGGCTGTTTTTATTACTGTAGCTCTAATATAGCTTGAAGTCAGGGATGGTGATTCCTCCTGAAGTCCTTTTATTGAGGAGGATTGTTTTGTCAACCCTAGGTTTCCTGTTATTCCATATGAAGCTGAGTATTGTTCTTTCAAGGTCAGTAAAAATTTGTGTTGTGATTTTGATGAGGATTGCATTGAATTTGCAGATTGCTTTTGGTAAGATTGCCATTTTTACTATGTTGATCATACCTATCCAGGAGCATGATTATCTTCTTCAATTTCTTTCTTTAATGACTTAGAATTCTTGTAAACAGATCTGCTCCTTCTTTGGTTAGAGTTACCCCAAGATATCTAATGCTATTTGCAGCTATTATAAAGGGTGATGTTTCCCTTATTTTTTAGATCTTTTATTCTTAGTGTATAGCACGGCTATTGATTTTTTGAGTTAATCTTGTACCTTGCTACCTTGCTGAAGGTGTTTATCAGCTGTAGGAGTTCCTTGGTAGAATTTTTGGGGTCACTTATGTATATGATCATATCATGTGCAAATAGAGATAGTTTGACTTCTTCCTTTCCAATTTGCATCCCCTTAATTTCCTCTTGTTCTCTTATTGCTTTAGCTAAAACTTTGAGAACTATATTGAATAGATAAGAAAGGAGGGAACAACCTTGTCTTGTTCCTGATTTTAGTGGGATTGCTTTGAGTTTCTCTCCATTTAGTTTGATGTTGGCTGTTGGCTTGCTGTATATTGCCTTTATTATGTTTAGGTATTTTCCCTGTTTCCCTGAATTTTCCAGGACTTTTATCATAAAGGAGTGTTGCATTTTGTCAGAGGCTTTTTCAGCATTTAGGGAGATGGTCATGTGTTTTTTTTCTTTTAGGTCACTTATATAATGGATGACATTGGCAGTTTTTCATGTGTTGAACCAACACTGCATCACTGGAATGAAGCCTACTTGATCATGGTGGATGATTCTTTCATATGTTCTTGAATTTGTTTTGCCAATATTTTATTGAGTATTTTTGCATCAATGTTCATGGGGGAGATTGGTCTATAATTCCCTTTTTTTGTTGCATCTTAGAGTGGATTGGATATCACAGTGACTGTAGCCTCATAAAAAGAGTTTGGCAATGTTTCTTCAATTTCTATTATTTGGACCAGTTTGAGGAGTATTGGTATTAGTTCTTCTTTGAATGTCTTGTATAATTCTGCACTGAAACTATCTGGCCCTGGGCTTTTTTTGCTTGGGAGACTTTTAGTAACAGCTTTATTTTCCTTGGGGGTTATAGGTCTATTTAGATCATTTATCTGGTCTTGATTTAATTTTGGTAAGCTGTTCCTGTATAGAAAGCTGTCCATTTATTTTAGGTTTTCTAATTTAGTGGAGTATAGATTTTCAAAGTATGACCTAATGATTCTCTGGATTTCCTGGGTGTTTGTTGTTATGACCCCCTTTTCATTTCTGATTCTGTTAATTTGGATACTCTCTCTCTGCCTTTTGGTTAGTTTGAATAAGGGTTTATCTGTCTTGTTAACTTTCTCAAAGAACCAACTCCTTGATTCATTGATTCTTTGTATTGTTCTCTGTTTCAGCTTTATTGATTTCAGTCCTGATTTTATTTCCTTTCCTCTACTACTTCTAGGTGAGTTTGCTTTTATTTGTTCTAAAAAGAGTTCAGCTGAGCTGTTAAGTCTCTTGTGTGAGATTTCGCTAGGTTTTTCATATAAGCATCTAGTGCTGTGAATTTTCCTCTTAACACTGCTTTCATTGTGTCCTATAGGTTTGGGTATGTTGTGGATTCATTTTCATTGAATTCTAGGAAGTCTTTGATTTCTTTCTTTACTTCTTCCTTGACCTAGAGATGGTTTAAATGAGAGATTTTCAGTTTCCATGAATTTGTGATTTTTGTTGTTGTCTAACTCTAACTTTAGACCATGGTGGTCTGATATAAGGAGTTATTTTTTTGTGTCTTTTGATATTTACTTTATGACAGAGAATGTGGTCAGTTTTAGAGAAAGTTCCATGGGGTGCTGAGAAAAAGGTATATTCCTTTGTGTTTGGGTGGAAAGTTCTGTATATATCTATTCAGTCTGTTTGGGTTGATCCCTTATTTCTCTGTTGAGTTTCTGTCTAGTAGACCTATCCATTGGTGGGAGTGGGGTATTGAAATCTCCCAGTATTAATGTGTGGGGTTTACTATGAGATTTGCGCTTTAGTAGTGTTTTTTCTATATATGTAGGTGCTTTTGTGTTGGGGATATACATATTCAGGATTTAGACTTCATATTGGTGGATTTTTCCTGAGATAAATAAGCAATGACCATCCTGGTTTCTTTTGATTGATTTTAGTTTGAAATCTATTTTGTTAGATATTAGGATGGCTACACCAGCATGTTTCTTAGGTCCATTTGATTGGAAAGTCTTTTCCCAGCAGTTTACTCTGAGCCTGTGTCTGTCTTTGAAGTTGAGGTGTGTTTCTTGTATGCAGCAGAAGGAAGGCTTGTTTTTGGATCTATCGTGTTAGGGTGTGTGTGTGTGTTTTTTTTAAATAGGTGAATTGAGTCTTTTTATATGAAAGGATATTAATGACCAGTGATTATTATTTCGTTATTTTTCATGGTAATGTGTGTGTGCTTCCCTTCTTTGGGTTTTTCTTCTGTGGGATTATCTATTACTTGTGCTTTCATGAGTGTATCTAGCTTCCTTAGGTTGGAGTTTTCCCTTTAGTGCTCTCTGTGGGGCTGGACTTGTGTATTGATATTGTTTGAATCTAGTTTTGTCCTGAAATATTGTGTTTACTCCATGTATGGTAATTGATAGTTTTTCTGGGTATAGTAGCCTGGGCTGGCAACCACGGTCTTTTAGTGTCTGTATTAATCTGACAATGACCTTCTGGCTTCCTTTGTTTCCACTGAGTAATGTGGTGTTATTCTTATGGGTCTGCCTTTATATGTAACTTGGCCTTTTACCTTAGAATTCTTTATTCTGTAGGTTTAGTGGCTTCAATATTAGGTGTCTAGGGGACTTTTTGGCAGTCTAGTCTATTTCTTGTTCTGTAAGCATCTTGTATCTTTATAACCACTTTCTTCTTTTGGTTGGGAAAGTTTTCTTCTGTGATTTTGTTGAATATATTTTCTATGCCTTTGAGCTTCTCCTTCTTCAATTCCAATTATTCTTAGGTTCAGTCTTTTCATGGTGTCCCATATTTCCTGGATGTTTTGTGTTATGGTTTTTTTGGTTTTAGCATTTTCTTTAACTGACATATCCATTTCCACTATTGAATTTTCCATTTCAGAGATTCTCTTTCATCTCTTGCATTCTGTTGGTTATGCTTGAATCCGTAGTTTCAGTTCATTTCTTCAGGTTTTCTGTTTCCAGCATTGCCTCAATTTGTGTCTTCTTCATTGCTTCTGTTTCAATTTTTAAATCTTGAGTTTTTCCTTCACCTGTTTTATTGCTTTTTCTTGGTTTTCTTCATTTTCTTTCAGGGATCTGTTGATCTCTTCCAATTTTTTGTTTATCTTTTCTTCTATTTCTTTACAGGAATTTTTTATATCCTCTTCTAAGGCTTCTTTAATCTTCATAAAGTTGTTTTAAGGTCATTTCCTTCTGCTTCTTCTGCATTGCCCTGCTCAGATCCTGATGTTGTAGAACCACGAGATTCTGGTGGTGCCATGTTGTTCTTTATGTTGTTATATGTATTCCTGCACTGGTGACTGTCTCATTGCTTCTTTTGATCACTGTAGGATTTGTCTCTGTCTCAGGGAGCTGATTTTTACAGTCTGTTCTGGCTGTGTCTGTGTCTCAGGAAGCCTCTCTTGGTCCAATCTGGGTTCTTGGTCCACTTGGAGGTAGTGTATTCTGTGTCACAGTGACCCCTCTTAATCCAGCAGGTGCTTACACACTGTGGGTCTCAGGTGGCCACTTTTGATCCAAGTAGATGCTGAGAAACTAAGGATCTCAGGCAGCTGCTCTTGATCCAATAGGAACTGAGGAACTCTCTTAGTCTCCTGGTCTCTTAGTCTGATGTGTGCAGAGGATCCGTGGGTTTCCAGTTGCTGCTGAGGTTGCCAGGTGATGGTGTGGGTTTGTAGCTGGGGGTGTTCAGTGAACTGGGTTTTACTGAGGCTCTGGTCTGCAGGGGTTTTCCCTGCTGGCATGGATTTAGGGAAGAGATGAGTGTGGGTGGGGTTCCAAGGGCTGTGTCCCAGGGCCAGAGTCTCAGAGACTGGGATCTCTGCCTGGGCTAAGTGGGGTGTCACTCACCTCTTAATCTGATGTGGGCCCAGAATCTGTGGGTTTCCAGCTACTGCTGAGGTTACTGGGTGATAGTGTGTATATGTGGTTATTTTGTGTAATGTCCTATAATATGCTATGTGAAACTTTTGGGTGATTAAATGTTTGGTGTTTTGTGTTTAGTCACAAACTTCCTTGTGTACTTGATTTTGGAAAGTTTATATGAAGCTCATCTTAGCTCTGGAAAATGCCCATAGTTAGAGGATGATTTTTTTTTTTTTCAGAAAGAATTTATGCTCTTTATTTTCTATGTCAAAGACTAGTCTCATTGCTTCATTTGATTTCTCCTGTCTTTATAGATTTGGGTGCCATGGGTTCTATCCAAGATTCTGTAGTATAGGACAGGTTTTTGTTTTTCTTCATCCAGAACTAAGACAGAGACAGCCTGTCTGATTTTAAAGACAGATTTTTTTTTTTAACCTTTCACAGTGGTTAGGGTCTTTATAAATGGTCTCTTTTTATTTTTGTTTGTGTATATATATGTGTATGTATGTGTGTGTACATATATGTTTTCCTTTTGTTGAGATAATATCTCCCTAATATAACCTAGGCTGGTGGGAAACTACTTGAAACAACAGGCTGGCTTGGAATGAACAGTGGTCCTTTTGTCTGTATACCTAAATGCTGAAATTACAGGGGTGTTGCCAACACCTTATACATCACATACACCTGAGGTGTAGTTTGGCTCCATTTGCCCAGTTTTGTTGGCGTGAGCATGAGACCAAGGTAG
This sequence comes from Phyllotis vaccarum, assembly GCA_033318265.1. NCBI lineage: Eukaryota > Metazoa > Chordata > Mammalia > Rodentia > Cricetidae > Phyllotis > Phyllotis vaccarum. The sequence goes on along the minus strand of JARWLC010000011.1, from coordinate 37,862,515 downwards.
CTTGAGGTGCCTCACATATCTATCATTCTGCTGTAAGTGACTAGTTTTGCTGTTGGGGTGTAAGCTTGGGGATATATTTGGTTATTTCTCACTTTCTCACTTTAATAATTCATTTAGATGTTTGGTCATAATGGTTTATTTGATAGAAGTTTTGCATCTGGAGGAGAGCATTTTTGGAATAACTTGTTTGTTAAAGAGTGGAAAATTGGTCTTAACAGGGTTTGAAACCTCAGCCAGACACCCAGTGTGGTAGTTATGATCTGATTTATAATACACAGTCTGAAGCTTATGAGGGTTCACCCTTAGTAGGTTTTTAGTCAACCACATTGCCAGATGCACTGCATTTTAGCATGTCAGTTCTACTTTAAAGAAAAATAAATGTCTAGGGGCTAATAAAACTGGACACAGCAACATATCCTCCCAGTCAGCACTAGGACTTAGGATCCCAGAAAAGATTTCAAGTTGTTTCTGAGACTCAAGAAAGAAGTTACTGTATTAGTTTTTCACTGCTGTGACCAAAATACCTAAGAAAAAACTTCAAGGTAGAAAGTTTATTTTAGCTCCCAATTTCATCCCATTGAGAGTAAATCATTAAAGAAACAAAAAATGAGTAAATAATGACCAGGCAGAACTAATACAGTGCACCAAGCTGATTATTGAAATATCTAATCTAGTTGTGTGAAACTGGAGACACATTGTTGGGCACTTTTAACATTGGTGGGTACACTCTGGACGCAGCACCACCTTTTCTTTGCACACGCTTTAGGTCTCTTACTGTGCTGTTTGGTTGCTGTACTCCAAGCACAGAATGTCACTCTTGGAAGTACCAAGGGGGTGTGCAGTGGATAGGCTCTTCCTTCCAGATGCTTTTCAGCCGCTGGGCCCATGATGCCACCATCACTTTCCGTTCTTCTTCTGATGAAACGTCAATACCAAAACTGATCTGTGGGGCAAGGACTTTAAATCCACAGAAGTGCAATATACCATGCTAAAGCCAGAAAGAAAAGGACTGATCATAACCACATTCTTTATGTACACCTTGTACACCCAGTTAAATTAGTAAATGGGGGGCAATGATATGAAGAAGCCTTGAAAAATTATGAATCAAATGCTGCGAAGTAACTGAAAGCAGCCCATTTCTGGATAGCTGCAGGATAGAGTGCTTCAGAAGCAGAAGAACTTGGCAGCTGGGATTTAAGATAGATCTTTACTAATGAGCCCATCACTAAACATGGATTAGGTAAATTCTGCTACATTGAGTTCTATGTACAGAGAGGCTATTTTAGTGACAATGGACTTTCTACTGCTGTAGAAAGTTGGTGACATATTTCTTAAAACAAAATTTAAGCAGTACTTTTTGTATACCATTTTGAACACAAAAGTAAACTAATAGTAAACATTTTTTTTAAAAAATATAAGGATCTACCTAGGTTATTAGCAAATAAATTGCAGTAATTCTTTTTGGAGGTGTAGATTAAATTGACTTTAATTTTTTTTTATGGCCAGGCAACAGTGGCACACACCTTTAAGTCCAGCACTAGGGAGTCAGAGGCAGGCAGATCTCAATGAGTTCAAGGCCAGCCTGGTCTACAAAGCGAGTTCTAGGACAGCCAGGACTGTTACATAGAAAAAGCCTGTCTTAAAAAAACCCCAAAATTTAATATTGTTTACCTTTCCTTCTATATGCTCCTGTAAACTGGTATAAAGTACATTTTTAAAAACAAGATTTAAGATTAGTCAATGACATGTATGAGGATGGCTAGCCTTTATTGAGAAGGAAGCTCACAGCTTCTAATTGCCTTTAATGGAGCAGCACTTAGCCACTAATTGTAATCATCTTTCAAAAAGAGCCTAGTTTCTCCCTAGAAATACTCACTTGGTCTTCTGCACTATGCTCTTCAAAACTTACACCCTTATCCAAGAGTTCCTTATCAGGTGGAGTTAGAGGACAAAAACCCTGCATACATGTTTATACATTACTTTCTCCCAAATCACAGGATTTTATTCACTGGAAATCTGCTCTTAAATATCCATTGTTAGGGGCTGGAGAAATAGTTCAGGAGTTAAGAACACTTGTTGCTCTTGCTGATAACCCCATGGCAGTTCACAACTGTCTGTAACTGCAGTCCCAGAGGTTCAAATACTCTCTTCTGCCCTCTGTGGACATTGCACACATGTGATACAACACACACACACACACACACACACACACACACACACACACACACACACACACACACACTTGCATGCAGACAAAACACTCAAAACACATAAAAGTAAGTCTTTAAAAAAATAATATATGGGGCTGGTGAGATGTCTCAGTGGCTAAGGGCACAGGCACCAAGTCTGATGACCTGAGTTTGATCCTCAGAACCCACATGGTAGAAGGAAAGAACCAACTCCTCAAAGTTGTTCTCCACATGGATGCTGTGGAATGGATATGCTCTCCTCTGCCACAACAAATTTAAAACATCAGTTATGATCAGTAGGAGAACTCGGCAAATGGACTGGGGGGGAGGGGGAGAGGGGGAGAGGGGGGAGGGGGGAGAGGAGAGGAGAGAGACCAAGACCAGTAGCCTTTACAAACATAAAAGTAACTTTTAGGTGATTGAAGTTAAAATGATCAGTGGGCTATGGAGACAGCTCATATGGTTAAATTCTTGTGCAAGGATAAGGCACTGGATTCTGAACCCTAACAATCATAAAAAGCTGGCTGTGTCAACATGGAGCTGTAACCCCGGTATATATGGGGAGAGGGGCAATGGCAGGCAGATCCAGGGCTCACTGTACATCCAATCTAGCCAAATCAGAAAGTAGCAGGATCAGTGGGAAATGTGATCTCAAAAAGTAAGGTGGAAAGTGATCAAGGAAGACATTGAAATTGACCAGTAGCATTCACGCATGCATGCTTGGGCAAGTGCATCCACACACATATCACATCCATAACACATATGAGAGCAAACAACAAAAGCAAGGAGGGAGCTTAATTAGATACTGTGTAATTAATATGATATATAATTGTAATACACTATATAAGTTTTTTGAAAAGGTACAATAGGATAATTTCACTAAAAAATTAAAAAGAAAGCTGATAAGTCAGTTAAAATATACTAGCATATCAATAGAAATGGGGAGTAAGAAATGTGAACCTAGAAAGAAAAGGAACAATTCCTAATTTTTATTTATTATTTTGAGACAAGGACTCCTATATATCTCAGGCAGACCTCAAACTTGTTTGGCTGAGGATAACTCTGAACTTCTGATCTTCCTGCCTCCACCTCCTGAGTAATGATTATGGATATGCACCACCACAACTAGCTTATAGGGAGTTGGAGCTCAAACTCAAAGCTTTATGTGCACTTAGCACTTGCTATATCACATACTTATACCTGTATCTTCTGTCTACATTCACAAAAGCAATCACTCCAGCTATTGATAAGTACAAGCCTGCCTCGCACCTAGACAGGTAACTTCCCAGATCTCCTAAGAGTCTTTGTTCTGAAGTCTCTTTATCTCGCTGGGGAGTTCCATGCACATAGACATCCTAGCCTGCTGTAACTCACTCTTTCATTGCCTTTCCCCCCAGTATATGACTATTCTTTAGCCCTTCATCTGTCCAGGGTATTCAGAGGCCCAAGTGAAGCCATCCAGATCGCAGGGTCTGTAGTACCTCTCACAAAGGCTAAGGGCGGTGCAATCTTTACAGAGCATTGAGAGCTCCAGGCCTTGATGATGCTCATTTCTCATACTCACACACCTGGTGTCACCTTAGGGCTATCACAATCCCCAGGCATACTGCCAGCTAACCAGGTTTGGCTTAACTTTGGGTCAAGGCCTATTTACCTGGAGTGGCCATAGGAAGTACCGGAAATCTCCACTGACCCCAGCTTTTGTGTACATCTCAGCCGTACCTCCAGTGGTCAAAGAAAGGAGGGCTAATTTACCCTGCAGGCAGGGGAGAAAGAAAATGCATGATGAATATGCCAGAAGAGGAGGAAACAGTGCTCCTGTGATGTACAAAAGTTCATGATGGTCAGAAGGGAGAATGAAGTCAGGTTCCTTCTAGGGTAGACAAACAATCTTCCCATGTCCCACGGGCCCATCTAAAGGTGACAGCTAATACCCTAACAGAGTTGGGTACAGAGTGGGCAGCAAAAGGACAAGTGAATATCAAACTTCTGGAGGTAACGACACCATGAGAACAAAGATATTGACCACAGGGCTGACAGGAAGGTGAGTGAAGCTCATACAGAATGACCATGCAATGAAGGTTAATGTCTTGATTATTTAATTCATTTTCCTTATATACATTTAATTTTTAAAGCTTTTAGAATTTAAAGCCATTTGCTTAGAAAGTTCTCTGAGTAAGACATTTACAGATACTATGCATGGTACCTACCAGGTTTCACACCCCTGTCCTAAAATATAGGAGCTGTGTGATTATCTCCCCAACAGGATGGGCATATGGAACCCCAAAATATAAACTAGCATAAGACCAGCCAGACTGTCACAGCGTCAGTACTCTGAGGTTGGGGCTGAAAATGGTACTGCCCATGTCATTTCCCATTTCACTCTTGCCCAGTTCCAACCCCATACTTCCTTTACCTTGTGTGTAGATTAGTGTAGATGCAAATCTACTAATCTGGAAATTTTAAAAAAGGATGCATCCATGAAGTGTGCTGTGCACACATTAAGCGTTTAATGAATTTTTACTTATCTAGTACAAAATACAAACTAGAAATATAAGTTGATAGATGCCCTCACCTTCCTCCCACTGTAAGGATCTATAGTAATTCTTATCCCCAGAGAACATACCTTGAGAAAACCGGAGTCATAAAAGCCTGGGATGTCAAAAGCAAACCCTTGGCACAGCACCCTGTCCATCCAGCCCTTTAGGATTGCTGGAACGCTGAACCAGTATAGTGGGAACTGGGGATGGAACAACCAGAAATAAATTATTCTCTATCTTAGGATTTATTCTCTATTCCTCACTGACCTCTCCTTAAGGAATCCAGCAGGCAAAGCTGCCTATAGGATCAACTCAGTGGGGCACGCATGGTCAGATCTGACTGGTCCACTTGCTATTCTAGTGACTCTCCTGATGACGTTCCTTATATTAGCCACAAAGTAGGCAGCTTGGACATAAGCTAAAGTCATCTGAAAGGAGGGAGCCCAATTAAGAAAACGCCTCCATAAGATCATGCTGCAGGCAAGCCTATAGGTCATTTTCTTAATTAGTGATTGATGTGGGAGGGCCCAGGCCATATGGGTGGTGCCACCCACGGGCTAGTAGTCCTGAGTTCTGTAAGAAAGCAGGCTGAGTAAACCAGAAAGCAACACTCTATGGCCTCTGTCTGCATCATGTCCTGCCTCCAGGCTGTTTGAGTTTCACTCTGTTTAAGTTCCTGTCCTGGCTTCCTTCTGTGGTGGACTATGAATGTGGAAATGTAAGCCAAATAAACCCTTTTCTCCCCAACTTGGCTTTTGATTGTTGTGTTTCCTCACAGCAATAGGAACCCAAACTAAGACAGGAAGTAAAAACAGACTTTTGGTTAGAGAAGTCCTTGCATGATGGAAATCTGGGGGAGCAGAGAACCCCCACAGTGGTGCCATGGCTATTGTTGCTCAGAGGACTCAGGTGAGCAGAGTCCTTATATACTTAGCCCCTATTCCTGTTGAGTTTACTTGCATTTCTATCACCACAGCAACACTTTATAATCACACACTTATCAGACTGCCCAGATTACAGTACATGTTAATGGAACCCTGTCCAGTGTAGGCAGGGGTGCTCAGGTTGAGTTAGTGCTTCTGGAAGTCGGTCTCTGGGACTGACTTCTGTAGCAGCTTCACCTTCTTGAGATATATACACCAATCTATGGTGTGTGTGTGTGTGTGTGTGTGTGTGTGTGTGTGTGTGTGTGTGTGTGTGTGAGAGAGAGAGAGAGAGAGAGAGAGAGAGAGAGAGAGAGAGAGAGAGAGAGAGAGTGTAGTAACTAGTGAGAAGGTGGAAACAAGGCTGTCCTGTTAATGATCAGGGCATTTAATGCAGGAGTTGGCCTAAACTCCCTTGATAAACAATTGTGCAGAGAAATCTTGTTCACAGATAGTTGGCATGTCTTGGAATGGGCTTTGGGGAGATGAAAACAGAAAGACTGGCATGATCAATATTCTGGGACTGCCGGGCCATTGGGAACACTCTTGGTTCACTCTGACTTAGGGAGTCAGGGTTTTGAGTAACACTGACTATAAGGATCTCTTTATCAACATAGGAAAGTATTCTAACTAGAGTTGTAACTAGGAAAGATATTTCAAGTAACTGTGTACATGTACTCAAAAACATTAGTTCCAAATGCAGTTTTCAGGTGTTTGTAGGATTAATCTATCCATTAATCTGAGGAGAAAAACAAACCTGAAATATCACTAGATCAGCCTCTTGCACCTTTCTCTGCTCCTCAAGTATGTCACTGGTCAGAGCTGTTTTCTTGTAGGCTTCATAGGTTTCTATCCCATAGTTGAAAACTTCAGGATTAGAGAGGGCACCTAGGAAGGAAGAGATCAGTTTCTCAATCCTAAAAGAGAATCCTCAGCTTGTCACAGCCTTCAAAACAAACAAACAGACAAAACAAACTGCTATGTACTCTGGCCTCACGTGGCCATGGGGGATTTGCTGTGACCTGACCAGAAGTTTAGCCTTGAGACCAGGCTAAGGGTAGAGAAAGCTGGGAGAACCATACTGACAGAGTGCTTCCCATCTGGCAGGAGATGTGCTCGGCACTGGTCACTTTTCATATCTTCCTGTTAACAACCCATGAGATTACTGTAATTCCTGATTTAGTAGAGAGGAAGCCAAGACTTGTGAGAAGCTGAGTACTTATGGCCATCTGAGTCCCAAGTAGCAGAAGTGGTCCTGAAGGTAAGGTGGCCTAAATCTCAGATGTGACCCCACTGCATAGCATCAAAACCAGAGAGTACAAACTCAAAACCTCAGAGAAGAATCTCAATGGAAAGTAGGTCAGTTTTTCAATATTTTCATAACTGAAAAAGTTGAACATTTCTTTGGTTCTATTATCATATGCTTTATAGGGACCCTTAGATTGTACTGGATAGGGTGTGGCCACATTACATGTAGACCAAATCCACCTAGGTCCTTTGTACTTACAGTATTCCTTCAGTAGCCAAGGAAACTGAATCTGACACTTCCTGCTCATAATAAAATTGGTCTTAGTACCAGTGCTTCTGTTTATTTCGAGAAAATAGTACTAGCTTTGTACATGATTGTCAAGCATTCAACTATTATGATTATCCTCCAGCCTGAATTGATGTATTTTTAAAAAGGGTGGAGAGATATCACAGTGGTTGAGAGCATTTGATGCTCTTGAAGAGATTGAGGATTTGGTTTTTAGCACCCACATAAGGTAGGTTATAACCTCCTGTACCTCCACTTCCAAGAGTTCCGATGCCCTCTTCCAGCTTCCTTTGGCATTTGCATTAATGTGGTGTACATATAGGCAAGCAAGCAAACACACATACACATAAATATAAAAAGAAAGAAAGACCATGATGACTTCACAGATTGTATCAGGACATGTACTCTATACAACTCCAAGTGCATAAATAATGAGCACCTTCAAATTAGGGGTACTAAATATTAGAAAAATGAGGTGAAATAATAATTTACAGATAGTTATTTTACATATCTGGAGAGCCTTGTAGGATCAATCAAGCATTACTAACAATAGAGATAGAGCTGGGCAATGATGGTGTATGCCCTTGATTCAAGCACTCTGGAGGCAGAGGCAGATGGACCTCTGAGTTCAAGGCCAACCTGGTTTACAGAGCAAGTTACAGTACAGCCGAGCCTGTTACACTGTGAAACCTTGTCTCAAGACAAACAAACAAACAAAAGGAAAGAAAAAAAGAAAAAAAATAAAGTCAGGGTTGGCTGAGCATCCACCTATCAGAATCGATATGATAAGACTTCTCAATAAACCTGAGGAAGGAAGGGGAGGAAAGGGAGCAAGGGAGGGAATGCAGAGCACATGAAAGGTCAAGTCATTCTCTTGGAGAGCAAGAGAGAGCATCACAGAAGGTGACTTCTTCCTAAGTTCACCTATACTTAATGGACTCAGCAAGAATATCACCAGGTTCCTTTTTAGATCTGACATGCTGATTGAAAAGACTTTATGGAAAACTAAAGTAAAAACAATTACAAAAAAAGTGACAGTGACCTAGCTTTATCAGAATATTAAATTATAGATATAGATAGATAAATAGGGATAGATAGATAGATAGATAGATAGATAGATAGATAGATAGATAGATGATAGATAGATAGATAGATAGACAGACAGACAGGTAGGTAGATAGATAGATAGAGAGTTAGATAGATAGATAGATAGATAGATAAATAGATAGAGAGAGAGATAGATGATAGATAGACAGACAGACAGATAGAGAGAGATAGATAGATGATAGATAGATAGACAGACAGACAGATAGACAGATAGATAGATAGAGAGATAGATAGACAGACAGACAGACACAGACAGACAGACAGACAGACAGACAGATAGATAGATAGATAGATAGATAGATAGATAGATAGATAGAGAGATAGAGAGATAGATTATTTCTGTATGCTGACTCTCAGGAAACACTTCCCAGAAGATTTCACCCCAGTGATGCTGGTTTCTTTTTACTGCCAATTTCTCAGCTCTAGCTGACAAGCATCAGTTGTCCCAGCGTGGTTGTTTGAAGAGTCTGGTCACCATATATTTGAATGCTTAGTCATCAGTTGGTAGACTAGGAAAGATTAAGAGGTGTGGTCTTGTTTAAAGAAGTGTGTCACTGGGAGTGAACTTTGAAGTTCCAAACACTCACAACAGATCCAGTATCTTGCTCCCTGCCTACAGACCAGGGTGTATCTCTGAGCTACTTCTCTAGTACCATACCTCCTATATACCACCTACTTCTTGCCATGGTAATAGAAACTAACCCTCTGAAATTGTAAGAAGGCCCCAATTAAAGGCTTTTTTTTGATAAGAGTTGCCTTTGTGTCTCTTCACAGCAGTAGAGCAGTGATGAAGACACCCATGTATAAAGTAAAAGTTTTACTTCATTGGTACTGGTCTCTTGATTATCATAGCTGTCTCTCCAGCCCCAGATGACCAGAACTACAGAATACTAATTGAAAATAGTTAATATGCAATGTCCCCAATAGTCTTTAAGTAACTCTCAAACTTCTCTCTGGGACATTCACATCTGTGCTGGTGGTCCTGGGTTCTATTAAAAAGCAACCTGAGCAAGCTATAAGGAGGAAGCCAGTGATCAGCACCCCTCCATGGCCTCTGCATCAGCACCTGCTTTCAGGTTCCTGCCCTGTTTGAGTTACTGTCCTGATTTCCTCCAGTGATGAACAGTGATGTAGAAGTATAAGCCAAATAAACCCTTTCCTCCCAAAGTTGCTTTGGCCATGGTGTTTCATCACAGCAGTAGTTAACCTAACTAAGACAGAAACTGGTACCAGGAGTGGGTTACTGCTGTGACAGACCTAACCCTGTTCTGAGGAGAGGACTGTGAAAGGACTTTGGAACTTTGGGTAAGAAAAGCCATTGAAGGAGTTTGGAAGAAAAGAGTGTTGAGAGAAATGCAGACAATGGAGACCTGAGGTCACAAGACAAGTTAGATATTGCTGACATTTAAAAAATTATAAAACAGAAAGATCTAAGACAAATTATTTACTCCGTGGACTCACCAGTGATATCATTTCTTGTGGCCCTTGGCTCAAAGTTCATGGCATATAAATCAGACACAGTGACTGTACATCCCTGTTTGCTCAGTTCTTCGACAGTCACTTTCTTCAGGGACCCATTGAAGGACATGGGCTCTTGGTGTGCATAGATGATGAGCACTTTCTTACCTATATTAAGAGAGGAGATGTTTCCTTCAAGAGCGCATCTTTTTGTCAAAACTCAATGAAGAGTAGGGTGAACTATATTGAACCAAAGGAATCAACAACCTTTTTAATAGGTGATAAAAATAATGAATATTTTAGTGTTATTATGCTGTAACTTGGCTTACTAATACAAATTGAGTAGCTCCTATTTTTTAAAATGTTTGGGACCAGAAATAATTTGCAATTTGGCTCTTTTTCCAGATTTTGAAATATTTGTATAGACATTATATAAGTTAAAACACCCCAAACTTTAAAATTCAAAATTGTAAATGTTCAAGAACCCAATCCTTTAAATTTTGTTTGGTAATCATATGCTCAGAACTGTATCTTTGGATTGAGATAGTCAACGTTTACTCATAAATACAATGAACTGAACCATGTCTCCTTAGAAAACATACAACCAAAATCTTTAAAAAGCCTGTTACCGTTTGGAGAGCCTCTATGACACGTTTTAGCCTTTTCTAGAACAGAAAACAAAACAAAATCAAAAGAAAAGGAATTGATCTCTTGTGTCTACGTTGGCAGAGAGAAACAATGGCAACTTTCAGACTGGTGTATTCTGCTTCCATCTCCCTCAGGTCCATGGTCACATGGTACTTAAATAAAACAGGATGAACCAGATTCTGGTCTCTTGAAAGAGACAGGGCCATGTGGAATTTTATATTTTGATGGTGACACTGAGACAAAAAGTTCCTAAGAGCAGGCCATAAAGGCAGTTTTTTTAAATCATAAATAAAAGCATGAGGATCTGAATTTGGATTCTAGCATGTGCCCACCTCCAAAGCCATGTCTGTAACCCTAGCACTTAGTGGGGACAGAGATAAGAGAATACTGGGAGCTCAGTGGTAGCTAGTCTAACTTAATCAGTGTGCTGCAGATTCCATTACAGGTCCTGTATTAAAAAAAAAATAAGGTCCAGGGGCTGGAGAGATGGCTCAGTGGCCACTTTACCAGAGGACCTGGGTTCAATCCTCAACACCCACATGGCAGCTCACAATCATCTGTAACAGTAGTTGCAGGGGATCCAATGCCCTCTTCTGATCTCTGTGGGTATAAGACATGTATATGGTACTCAGACATACATGCAAGCACTCATATACATATAAGATAAGATTTAAAAAATTAGATGAAGAATGAGTGGGGAAGATATTCACTGTCAACCCTTGGCCTTCTCATGTGACCACACATGCATGCATACAACTGTGGTGTGTGTACGTGCCCCCCAACCCCACACAATAAAACTCTTGTTAGTGTATGGATGTATGTGAATGTAAGTACACCTATATGTGCTCATATAGAGGCCAGAGGTCTGTGTTAGGTGTCTTCTTCAGTGGCTTTTTACCTTATGTTTTGAGATGGTCTCTCATTGGACTGGTTTGGTTGGCCAGAGAGCTCCAGGAATGCCTCTTATCTGTATGCTGGGGTTACAGATGAGTGAGTGCTCCTGTGCCTACTTTTGTGTGGGTGCTAGGGATCTGAGCTTAGGTCTTATGTGTGTTTTGGCAAACACATTACTGACAATCTCTCTATGATGTTAAACTCTTGATTTGAACTTTCTAGTCTAGGACACTGAAGGACACTGAATAGAAAATTCTCATTAGCTTGATGCAGACAGTTTCATGGCATTCATCTGTGTGTAAATGTTGAATTCCATGTCTTGGATTAATTATTAGGTTTTCTTTCACTTTGTAATGTTCCAGTGCTGTAAAGGAATTGTACTTTGAGGGACTGCCAAGAGAACGAATATAACGGAAATATCTACATCAGTGTTTCTCAGTTAGGGTCAATGTTACCAGCCACAGGCACAACTGACAATGGTGGAGATGTCATAACTGATGTGGAAGAAGTGCTTCTACCCAATAGGTACAGCCCTGAGACAGCTATAAGATGGCACCCCACAACTGATACAGTTTCAAACATCAGTGTTATGTGAACCCATGAGAGTCTGTTAAAGGATCTCAAGAATTTATTAAGATATAAAATAAGGATAATACACCCACAGATACAGAGCAAAGTAAATGTTGTTTATCCAGATGCCATTGTCCTCCATTCTGCCCAGGGGTGAAGGGAACCAAACATCTTTTCCAGCCACCCAAGAGAGTAAGCATACTCCCCCCTCAGTTTTAACCAGTCACATACCCAGAAAAGGCCATGCCCATTAGACCAGATAGCCCAAAGGTCATCATTGGCTGAATGGAACAAATTCTTACAATTTGTTCACAGCTGTACCAAGTGTGAAAAAAAAAATCCAAAGCTAGGTACAAAGGACAAAATGAAGCTCAGTAGAGTGCTTTTCTGGAATGTATAAACAAATAAGTATTTTAAAAGCAAAGGAAAACCCCAAATCTACACTATAACAGATATAGTGAGGTAAATCTATATGTTTAAAGTGAAAGAATTACAATGTTATATATTACTGAGTAAAGGTGGGAGTTTATGTATGTGTCCCTGGTGCACTGTGCACATATTTATTAAGCAGACACAGAGGCATTGGAAGTGTGGCTCAGTGATAGAACATGTGCTTCTGGTGCATGAAGTGCTGAGTTGGGTCCCCAGAACTGCAAAAGGCGGCAAAAGGTAAAGATGGAATCAAACCTCAGTCTAAAATAAAAGCCCATTTCCTCAGTTCCCCTTTCTTGGGGGAACTTTTTCTTTGTCCAGGGATGATTTCTGGACAAAGACAGGATAAGATACACTTTTTCTGGAGGAGATTGAAATGGACAAAGTAAACAATATGAAAGAAAATAATTACATGCAGTGATCCATGTCATAAACCAAGAAGGTTCATATATACATCTATGTTGCTTGTAATTTTTAATAACAAATGATAGAATTTCTGGCTAAATGTCTAATGCCCCCATAGCAGAACATTACCTGCCATTGTTGGAGGAAATGGATTCTCTGATTTGGAATAGTAGCCTAGGTATCGTCACTCTTCTTGGTAATTGTGACACTCTGGAAGAGAAAATAAACTCAGGGGAGGAATGGAAGCTAGGGGCCGGGATACCAAATGTAGGTCTCATAGTAGCTACTTCACAAACACATCTGAACAAAAGCTTCTCAGAGGGCAAGTCAGCCTCTAGAGAAGTGGGCTCCTGGTATAAAACACATACAGTGCCAAACCAGTGTTTTTCTGTGTTTTCTCACAAAGGGCTTAAACTTTCTATGCAGGGATATAGAAGAATTCCTGAGAAATGAACCACAGATAGAAATCTGAGTGGTTCCTCTTCAGGCAACCTTCCTACATCCTATGAAAGAATGCTCCTGTACACTGTAAATATTTGTCACTTGTATTGGTTTAATAAAATTCTGATTGGCCAGAAGGCAGGCAGGAAGTATAGACAGGGATACCAGGCTAAGAGTACTCTGGAGAGAGGAGCAGAAAGGGATGCTGGCCTGAAACAGAGGAAACAAGACGAGAATGCTGCAATGAGAAAAAGTACCAAGCTACATGGCTAAGCATCGATAGGAATAACAGGCAATCTTAAAGTGTAAGAGTTAGCAAGTAATAAGCCCGAGCCAATGGCCAAACAGCTTATAATTAATAGAAGCCTTTGTGTGATTATTTGGGACTAAATGGTCAAGCAGGACAGGGAAACTTCAGACAGCAGCCTCCCAAGATTTCCTTTTGAGCTAATGAGGCTGATAAGAAGTCAACAGGATGTCAATGTACATTACTACACCTTTTTCTCAACTAAAAATAAGGCCAGTTGGGTACCTCAGTCTTCCATCTAGAGTCACAGAGTGGCCCAGACAAGTGAAAGCAATGACACATATGTATGGTGGCTATAATATATGATTCTAGAGGGCCTTGTGTAGAGATCAGTGGTACGACGTGTGCTTAGCAAGTGTAATCTCCAGCACCCTCTCTTTTGGTAAGAGATTTTGGACAAAATGTTCTCTGTACTGGGGAATCCACTCTCTTTGCTTACTGCTTGTGACTGACAATGTGTGTGAACTCTCAGGTCTCTGCTCCTGTTATCACACCTGCTGCTTGCTGTCATGCTTCCTTGTCACAGTAGACTTTTCCTCTGAAACGATGAGCCAAAATAGACAATTTGTTCTACAAGTCACGTTTGGTCATGATATTTTATCATAGCAACAGAAAAGTAACTGATATACAGTATTCCCAATACTGGCAGGAAAAAACAAAACACTCAGATAAAAGTGAAAAACCAAATGTCTAACTCAGAAACTGGTAAAGACTGACCAGACTTCCCTGCAAAGCACAAATGAGCTTAATAAGCATGTAGAAAGGCTTATTAATCATTAGGGAAATATGGATAAATGCAAAATAGCAAGAGTTGGTGGCAGGTAAAGAGATTGTTTCAGTGTTGGTAAGGAATAAAATGGTGCAACTGAGAGGCTCCTTAAAAATTGAACAGGAAAGCACTATGTTCTTCTCTAGTTTCACTTCTGATTATCTGTTCAAAACAATCAAAAGTAGGATCTGAACAGGGCTTGGAGTATGGTAGAATATGCCATTGGTCCGGGATCAGGAGTTCAAGCTCATCCTTGACTACTTCAGTTTTTGAGGGACTTGGGCTACTTGAGACAGACCCATTTGTTTACCTATGTCCATGGAAGCTTTATTCACAGTAAATAACCAGATGATGGAAGCAGCTATCTTGTGTGGTACTGAATGAGGTGGTGAGATATGGAAGTAAGCAAAACAAATGATAACTGAGCTTTAAATGCAGTCTTTGGTAATGGAAAGACAGTGGGCAATCAACAAGCAGGTAAAGCAAGCACAGAGTTTAGACATGGAAGTGCTGATAAGGATGGCAGCAGTGATATCCTGAAAGGAGTACTTTACTGGGATGAAAGATGTTTGCCACGTTAAATAGAAAACCAGTCAGTGTTGCTATGTTCATATTACAAGCTGCTCTTTGGTGGGAGGAAATGGATTTATTCAAGGACACCTTTGAGGAAAATGGAGGTGATTTTTCTGTTTTAAACCTTCAATTGGTCATAGTGGTGTCATGCTAAGTGCTGAAGGTTTTTGGACGATACCAAGGATTGTGCTGGTGGAAAGGCCTATGCTAGGTGAAATCTTCCACAGGGTACAGTCTCACCTTTTAAAAGTCAGAATTGACCTTGACCTCCTGAGAAGTCAGTGCCAAGTATTTTCTTTTCTAATGAATACTAAATTCTTGTGGGGTAAGGGTGCTAAGGGTTCCCTCCTTATAATGCCTGTGAAAAGGATGTACCTGAAGACTAGAAGAAGGGTTAAAGAAGGAGGTCAGAGTTCCTCCCAGGATTTATACTGCATGTTTACAGAGCAAATCAAAAGCTTTATCTCTGGCACTGCACTAATCAGATGACTTTTCCATATCTTGGTGTCTCTGAACATTAAGTAGACAACACAGGTTCATATTTCCTCTGTCTGCTCCATTACAGAAGGGATATCAGAACAGAGGCAATGAATAAATGGTGATATTGAGCCAGCCATGTAAAAACGTGAAGCAAGAGAGAAGGGCAGGCAGGCAGGCAGGCAATCAAGTAAGGACCCAGTAAGAACTGGCTGCAGAGTTCCAGAAACAGCAAGAAAGGTTACTTAGCTGGGTTGTGGTTTGAAGTGAGTGGTTGGGGAGCTGAATGAGGAATGAACAAGTAAATAGGGCAGGATAAAGATTTTATCCTAAGAATAATAGAAGACCTTAGGCAGAGAGCCCCATGGCCTGATCCCAACTGCAAAAGTTCCCAGGGCCACTGCAGAAAGCAAAATACATTCTGAGATTCCCCACATGAGGGAGCAGTGCCCTCAGCTCACTGCAGTGCCCTAGGCACACTTCACTGTACTTTGTTCAGCCTCCCCTTGTTTCACCAGCCCTGGCTGTACTGCTCAGCCCAGTTACACATTTACAATAAATGGGGGGTGGACATTTGCATCAGGGTTGAATTTCCTCTTACTCTCCCACTTTCCTAAAATAGAAATGGGAAGGAAAAAAGTCTCTTGACACAGGCTTTTCGCCCTCAGGCTCAAAGTTGCATTAATAGCTCTCCTTAAGTGGAAAGGACAAGTTACCTAGGTGTTTTTGTTTCTCCTGTTGTTTTGGTTTTGGGTGGAGGCTGTGGTTGATATAACCAAGCCACACGAAATAAGCTCCGTTATTTAGAAATAAACGTAAATTTGTCTTAACACTCAGAAGCTATTTTGGTATTTTCACTGTATCATTTACTATGCTTGTTTCTTCTACACAGGCAAGCTCTATGGTGCTCATTCTGATAGCTAACATGTCATTCCGTAGCGACATCATTGTCTGCCTGCTTTCTTTCTGTGCTCACTTAGGTTATCTTCTCCCAAACAGCCCCCTCCCCATCCCTATCTATACTTCACTCTACCAGAGGTTTCTATGCTTTACACAGTTGTTTTCTGTATTTCCCTGAGATTTCCAGAGATTAGAGGTTACTGAAATCGATAATTTCACATTTATAGTTGTGGAAACTGATATTCCTTTTGAATCAGAGCCCTTTAAGGCAGAGTAAACCGCAGCTGCCTAAGGGAACGCGCCAAATACTGGGCTCCAGTTTGACTTTCACCTTTGATAAATATGCAGAGACCTGCAGCTGCTCTCTAAGAAGTGGGCTGACAAAAATGCCACCGTTCCTGTTAAGCAGGACCTGGGACTAAAGTAGTAATGTCTGCTGAGAGTTCAAGAAAGCATCAATATAGGAGGAAGCTCGGGGACACCGGTCCACGGTCTAACTCGCAAGGTAAAACCAGAAGGGGCCTCTTTGGTCCAGCAATCGCCAAAGTCGCTGGTAGGAAGGCCGGCACACCCCGGGGAAGCAGTGAACCGACTCACCTCGGCCTCCGGCCTCCAGGGTGGCGCACACTGTGATACCTTCAGATTCTAAGTCTTGCCACGCTGGTACCACGGCTGCGCATTGGGACCCTGGGCAGCGTCCCCCCCCCTGGGCTCCGCCCCTCGCCCCGCCCTCACACTGTCCTCTGATTGCCTGTTGGCAATGGCCCACCCCCAACTCCCACTAGGCCTGTTAGTGCGGATTACTGGACTTTTACTCTTTCCTCCCCAAGTCTCCCTGTTCTGATACGACCCCACGCTGTGCCCCAATGGTTGTGGGCAGGGCCACATTGGCACCTTGCTGGTGGAGATTGGCAAAAAGCCTGTACTGGGAGAAGGGTAGAGGGGCTCTCTTGCCTTGTACTGTATCACTACGTATATCCGGGTAAAACAGAACAGAACACCCGCCCACAGTGTAGTACTAGGCAATCAAAAAAGAAAAGAGTTGCAAATCCACACAACTCCAGTCTGGGGGAATTTCCCAGATTAAGAGTAACCAATCCCCCAAAGTTCTTTATGATTCTGTTTTCTGAAAGAGCAAATTATAGGAATGGGGAATCAGTGTGGCTTGTCAAGATGTAGGAGGGAAATGGCTGTGACTATAAAAACAGTCTGTGTTGAGGGACACATTCTTTGCTGCCCTGCCAGTGTCATTTTATGGTAAGACCCTTGCTGTCATCACTGGCGGAAACTGTGAAAAAGATACATAGATCCAAATAAAATAGTTAATTAAAACTAAATGATACAAGGCCAGGGACTTTCCTTAGAAGGTAGAAAGCCTTGTAACCAATGCTGCAATTGGTGAAGCTGGGGAAGGGAGCTGTTGGGTACTTTAGGTGATTTGTCTGTTTCCAGGCTGCTGTGGTTTGTGCTCCTGACAGCCCATCTGTGATTTTGACTTCCCCAAGGCCCTTTCCCAAGCCCTTTGCTTTAATTCCCAGTGTCTGCAATGGGCCTTTTCTAATAGATCAGGAACTGCACATGATGGTGCTAGTCTGTTGTCCCAAGTATATTAGGAATTGAAATAGGATTACAAGTTCAAGACCAGCCTGTACTAAGGAGACCTTGTCTCCCAAACCAAAACAAAGACCAAAAATAACAACACAGAAAGAAGTTTTGACCTGTTTTAGGTTTGAGGTTATTTTGTTAGGGGTGTGTTTGTGTGTTTGTATGTGTGTGTATGTATATGTTATGTGTGTGTTGGTATTGGCCTTCTGGATTCCTATGTACAGTGACATATTACCAATTCAAGGAGTGGTGGTCTGGCTAATCTCTCTGCTACCATTTTCCTTGTATCCAGAGGTGGGAATATGGCATTTTTACTGTACTCCCCAGCAAGGTCAGGGCTGCCTGTGAACCCTGTTCTGGAGACAGTTTTCATTTGTAATAGAGCTGCATGTGTAGGATGCCTCAGACCCTGTGGGCTCATGTGTGACCGAAGTACAACAGCATCTGTGACAAGAACAACAGGTTGGGCAGACTGCTCTCCACTGGAGACTGGAAGCTGAATGGTATTTGCTGGTGTTGATAATAGTGTAAACTGAGTTGAACGGTAGGAGAGTTGACTAGGAGCACAGTCTTAATGGAATAACAGTCTTCTGCCCATCTGTATTATTTCAGGTACAGCAAACAAATAAGACTGACTTGGTACTCTGAGTTTCAGGTGCAAGTCCTGCTCTCAAAATGAGATAAAATAGACTGAGAGCAATCATTGCTTCAAGGGACTTCCAGTTTATCACTCGTGTCATTTTAATGTTGAAGAAATGTGTAAGAAGAACGAGGTATAGCAGGCAGGAAGGGAGGGAAGCTTGTCAGAACCTTTCTCAACTCCACCTCCTCATATTTATTTCAGAATAAAACTGAATACCGCAGCCATGGTAAAAATGATCACACTAGTCAGGCTGCTTCTGACAGAAGATGCTGTTTGTGTTTTACTTAATATTTATTTTTCTTCTGCTAAAAGTATTTCTTTTCCTTTGAGAAACCGACACTTCCTAATAACAATTGCGTGTATGTGTGCGTTATGTGTCAAATTAAGTGGCTTTAGTTACATTCACAATCCTTAGTTATTATTACCAAACCTTTGCACAACTCCAAACAAAACCTCCTTTTCCATCCCATAGTTTGGGCCTCGAATGTCTCTAGAGGTCCGTGTGCTAAGGGCTTATTCTCCAGGCCATAGTACTTTCAGAAGGTGATAGAAGCTGTAGGAGGTGCCTGTGAGAAGCTAGATCATTGGGGTTTGTAACAAGAAGTTTCTGGCCCATCAGGCTCATGGTCCAGACCCACAGACCTGCAGTCCTAGTCCGCCTAGCCCCACGGTCTGGACCTGCTGCTTAGCACCTCCCAACAATGACTTAGCCGCTTATATTGATTTCATGCTGGTTAGTCTATGGCTCAGGCCCATTGCTAGCTAGCTCTTACATCTTAACCCATTTCCTTTAATCTGTCTGCCACAGCTCACCTGTGTTACTTCTATGTATTGATTCTTGGGCTGCTCGATCTTGTCTCCCCTGACTCCGCCTTCCTTTCCCTATCTATGCTCTGATTTCCCTGCCTACTTCTAAGATGCCCGCCACAGGCCAAAACATCCCACATCATTGGGGATATGCTATTAAAGAAATATGGGTACCCTGGCACTCTCTCCTCTTTTTTTGCTTCCATGCTTCTATAGGGTGAATTGGGCTCCTCCCCATGCATTCTCTGTTAAGATAATTACTCTTTCCACAGGCCAGAATGCAACAGAAACAACTAATCTTGAGCTCAAACCTCTGAACCCATCAGCCAAATGAACCTCTTTCTAACTTTAAGTGATCTCAGATGTTTGGTCATATACCATTAAAATAATAGCTCCCTGTTCTTCCTTCTTCTAATCCTCTTGGTATTCTAATTTCTTTTCCATGTTATATACCCTGACACAAAAGCAGGGGACAAAGGGTTTATTGTAGCTAACAGTCCTGGTTGCAGTTCATCATAGCAGGGAAGTCAAGGCAACCAGAAATTAGAACAACTAGTCATATTACATTACAGTCTAGATCAGAGAGAGATGTGTGCTTAGACTTATTACATAGCCAGTTTTCTCTATCTTTCCAAAGTCCAGGGCCCAAAGCTGGAGAACAGTGCTGCCCACATTCAGGCTGGGCTCATCCACATTAATTAAGGCAATCAAGACAAACTTCTGCAAATATGCCCACTGGCCAATCTGATCTAGAAAATCCTTCTTTGAGACTGTTTACCTGAGTAATTATATCAAAGTAGTAATTAAAACCAAGCATCATACCGGGTGACTTTTAGTCTACTTTCTGTTTCCAATGATTTGTATATTATTTTTCATATGTATAGTATTTTCATTTGGCTTATTTACCTTGATAATCTGGTTGCCAGAATTCATCTATTATGTAGTGAATACCAGAACTTCTTTCTTTTCTATAGATGAATAGTGTGAATATATGTATGTATGTTTATACACACACACACAAAATACTTTGTTTATCCATGTTTATGTTGATAAAGATGCTTGATTTTTTTGGCTAATTCTGTGTTAACTTTATGTATGCTTATCTGCCTGAGTTCCTGTTTTCAGTATTTTTGTGTAGATATCTAGGACTGGAATTGTTGGCTTATATGGCAATTCTAGTGATCCTTTTAAGGAATAGCTATTGGTAACAACATTTTACGTTTCTGTGCTTACTTAGTTAAGCAGTGTTTATACATTCTTAAAGTTTTTTTTTAAGGCGTACGAGTGTACCTGTATGTGCACCATATATGTTCAGGTTCCTGCACTAGCCAAAAGAGGGGCTTGAATCTGATGGTACTGGAGTTATAGCCAGTTGTGAGCCACTTAAAGTGGGTGCTGGGAGGCAAACCCTCGTCCTCTACAAGGGCAAGTCTTTTTAACCCCTGAGCTGCACTGTTTTGGACTCTTGATAATGTCTGGCCTTTGTTAATCTCTCCCCAGTTAGTGCACCTCCGGGTTTGATTTCCTCTCGGTTTGGTGGTTCTTTTGACCTATTTGGGATTGTATTTGATCCTTTTTTGATTGATATGAAGTAACTAGTTGCATTGTGTCCATAGTTATGAAGCAGAGATGACAGGAAATGGGGCTAGGTTATATACCCTCAAGGCCAACTCTACTGACCTACTTTTTTAAGCAAGGTTCCCCATCCTAAAGTTTTCACAGTCCTCCAATGCCAGGTTTGGGGACTTTTGAGCCTATAGGGAAATTTTAACATTCACACAACACAGAGCTTTTATGATGTTAGAGTGCTGGTATTTGGGATTCTGCCATATGACAGAAACCTGAAATGAGTTGTAGTCTTCTGGGGCTCTTCTGAGTCATTTGGGTTTAATTGAACCCAGACAAAGAGAACACAGAGAAACAAAGATGTTGAGAACATAACTATTGTAATTTTATAACCATAAAAATATAGCAATAATCTAATAGGAATTTTTAGTCTTAGTTTATAGACTTAACATTTTAATGTGGCAGACACTTGCCACTTTCCACATTCATATTTAGCAGCACCAGACACAAATTATTCCATCAGGAAGGAAGCTGAAAATTAACATTTCAATTAGTTAACATTTTAGTTAGTTCTAGATAAGGTTATTATCCTCAAATAACCCAAATTCAACAGTTAACCTTTAATTTCCTGCATTTTGAAAGGAAAAGTATTGG
Source organism: Phyllotis vaccarum (assembly GCA_033318265.1). Taxonomy (NCBI): domain Eukaryota; kingdom Metazoa; phylum Chordata; class Mammalia; order Rodentia; family Cricetidae; genus Phyllotis; species Phyllotis vaccarum. Next base: position 37,841,073 of record JARWLC010000011.1, on the reverse strand, counting down.
CCAAGGACCCCCCAAGACCAAGTTCTCAGAATAAAGGAGATTTATTTTTCCCAGGGACAGAGGGCAGGGATGAGGTACAAAGACAGGAGATGGAGGATAAGGGAGAAGGAGAGAGAGGGGGACAAGGGAAAAGGTGCAGAGGTGTGTCCCCAAGGACAAAGGATGCCTCCCGATAGAGGAGACAGGTGTGGCACATAGGAAAGTTGCAGTTTACAAAGGTACAAAGGGAAATCCGTATTAGGATGGGTGTTTAATTTTCATTGGGCATGTAAATCAGGTGAGCCGAAGGGGGCTTCTGATTGCTAGACTTCAATATTTTCATCGCTGGACCTTGGTAATCAGCTTTAGGAGGAGGAAGTGGCCAAATAAGGGGATAGGCCTTGGGAACTAGCTACAGGAAAATAATCTAACAGTTTTTAACAAGGCTCAGGGAATTGGGAAGAAGGGCAAAGCCTGCCAGAGACACATGCTCAGATTGGGTTTGGATCCCTTTAAGAACAATTAACAGTTAACAGGAATTTTGTTGTTGATTTTTAGGATTTTTTTTCTTTTGTGTGTGTCTGTAGGTGCAGGTACATGTTTGTGCATAGCCAGAGGTCAGCTTCGAGTATCTTCCTCAATCATGTCTCATCTTATTTTCTGAGTCAGGTTTCTCACTGAACAATGAATTTAGAATGCATTGACCAGAAAAGCCCAGGGCTACTCTGTTCCATCCCTTCTCAGTCCTACAATCACAACTACATGCTGCCATAATGGCAGTGCTTACTTGGTGCTAGAGATCAAACCCAGGTGCTCGTGCTTACACAGTAACCCAGCCAAGTCTACATAGTAAGACTGTTTCTGCAATAACATCCCCAAACTCCGATTTTACATCAGTACCCCGAAGATGGATTCAAGGGGTCAGTGGATAATATGATGTAGTACTTAAATATTTTTTTTATTTTATATGTATGTGTTTATATAGCATGTATGTAGCTCCACCACATGTGTGCCCAGTGAATGCAGAGGCCAGAAGTTCCCCTGAAACTGGAGCTGCAGATGATTGTAAGTTATGATGTGGTTACTGAGAATTAAACCTGGATCCTCTGGAAAAGCTGCCAGAGCTCTTACCTGCTGAGCCATGTCTCCAATCCAGGATGGCCAGTCTAGATTGTCAGCTTGCTTGGATCTGAAATCAACTGAAAGACACCTCTGAACAGATGTGAGAACATTTCCAGGAAGAAGTAAGTGAGGGGAGAAGACTCTTCCCCAGACTTATGGCACTGCCCACCCAGCACTTTCTATCTACAGCTCAGGCTTATTGCTAGGTAGCTCTCACATCTTAACCCATTTTTATTGATATCTGTCCTGTCACGTGGCCCGTGACTTATCTGTTTTTTCACATCTTGTTTCTTGGGTGGCTAGATCATGTCTCTCTGACTCTGCCCTCTTTCTCCTGTATCTATGCTTAAATTTCCTGCCTCCTTCTAAGATGCATTGCCATAGGCCAAAAACAGTTCCATTATCAACCAATAATGGAATATATTCACATTCACAGAACATGAAAAGACATCCTGCATCATCCTCCCACTTTCCCAGATAAACTCTGTTCCTCACACTGTCTTGGGAGCTTCAAACAGGGAACTCGGGGAAGAATTACAAACTGCCCCTCTTCTGCAGAAGATATCCTTTCCGTCACTAGGTGGCACCATTTCATACATGTCCTCTTGCCTGTGTCTGAAATGTCCCAAACAACCCATGGGTGGTGATGGTGTGCTTGGTGAATGCAGGGGCCAGAATAGCCCCTTGCTATGGTTTCTTTACTTTCAGTAAGTAATTCTAAGGGCTCACTTTTGATTTGACCTCACAGAATATATATATATATATATATATATATATATATATATATATATATATATATATATATATATATATATATATATATATATATATATATATATATGGCACTGCCCACCCAGCACTTTCAAGTTGCGGGGATATATATATATATATATATATATATATATATAGATAGATAGATAGATAGATAGATAGATAGATAGATAGATAGATAGATATAGATATAGATATAGATATAGATATAGATAGATAGATAGAATTCTATCTATCTATCTATCTATCTATCTATCTATCCCCACAACTGCTTGCTGAATGCATATCTAATCTTCAGTGTGAGCCTAGACTGATGAGGCTGAACTTTTCAGTTACATCCTGGCCAGCTTTATTGTCTAGACTGACATGGAATGAACCCTGCTGGCCTTATCAGGCCACTTACAAAAAGAAATGATCAGGGAAGGTCCAACCAAAACTATATAATTGTCTGTCTACTGGATGGAATGAAAAAAGCCATTATAAAATTCCTTAATTTCAGTAAGTTAAATCAGTAAAAACCCTGCTCTCTTCCAATGTAAGCTAGCTGAAACCACACCAAATATACATACCAGGATCCTGCGAGGCTGAGAGTGTGAAGCCATTCTTGGCTGGAGGTTTTACCTCTCCAGATACTGAGTAAAAGCTTCAAAAACTAGATAAAGGAGCCCTAGGATTCTTCGACTGCGTTTGGTGACCAGGAGGTGAACTCTAAAGCTGGAAGGACCAGACTGGGAGAGGACAGAGAGAAAAGACAAACTCAGTTCATGGCAAACACTGCAGCTCTTTCCATCTCAGGAAACCCTAGAGCTCCATCTAGTGGTGATTCATATTAAGGCCTGGCTGTCCAATATTTTGGTGTCTCTGCCCCACAGTGGAGGAGGAAGTGTCTTTGGGCCACACATTAAATATACAAATACAAAAGCTGACGAGAAAAGAAGCCTGTGTATTTTTTTCCTACGTATCTCTACCACTGCAGAGAAGGGAAAAGCCCCCTTAATTATGCTGTGTCTGTTCATAACCATGTTAAAACCAGGAAGCAGAGCCTAGGGTAGTGGAGCATGCCTAAATCCCACCACTTGGGAGGCAGAGGCAGAGGCAGGCTGACCTTTGAGTTCAAGGCCAGCCTAGTCTACAGAGCGTGTTCAAGACAGCCAAAGCTACACAAAGAAACCCTGTCTCAAAAATAAAATTACTGAGCAGATCCAAGGAGTCACCTCCCCCCACCCAGTGAAGATATGCAACAAAGAAATGTTCAATTTTCAAGACTGTTTTTAATGAAAGTAAAACAAGGAGACAAGGAGGGCCACACACACCCTAGTGTGCTCTTTGCCATTGCACTTGGGAATCAAATGTGTCAACAGCTGCTTTGATGGAAGTATAATAGCTGTGATTCTGTGTGAGTTCACAGGTGCTTGCCAGGTATTTTCCTTCTGATCTTACTAAGTGTACTTCATTATCAACCACAACAGAAAACAGAACAAAAACCCTGCTCAACCAGGTGGTGGCGCACGCCTTTAATCCTAGCCATACAGAAGCAGAGACAGTGGATCTCTGAGTTTGAGGCCAGCCTGCAGAGCTAGTTCCAGGACAGCCAGGGACACACAGAGAAACCTTATCTTGGAAAAATAAAACAAAAGGACACAAAAACCAAAAATCTTGTTCAACAAGCAGTGGTATGACCAGGTTGTGATTGGGATGGAAGGATAATTGTGTCTAGAGAAACAAGAGCCAGAAAACTTGAGCCAAAAGATTTACATTTTCCCCCCTTAGATTAAATGTCAGATTGCATCTTTGTGCATCGTGCTTGAAAATTGGTATGCAACATATTTATGTGTACTGAAAATGGAGTTGAAAATATATTTAAATGTTTATTATTTTCCTAGAAATTTTGAAACTTGTTTTCAAATTCTGGTTGCATCTTAAAAAACAAGGCTACGTATTTTCACTGTTCCTGTTCACAGGGCTGTATTTAGTCAACATGTTGACATACATATAATTATTAGCCTGAATTTGAGCTTGCCATGATCTCATCGTTATTTGGAGTGATGTTATGATTTGAAACATAAGTATTGATAAATTGATTTTCACCTTGAAGGTGCATGTTTAATTCATCTAAATGAGTGGTTGAATCTATTAATGAGGTTAAACCTATATGCCAATATTTCAGATTTATTTTTATCATACGTGTATGAGTGTTTTGCCTACATGTATGTGCACCATGTTCATGTTGAGTGCCGTAGGTAGCCAAAAGAGTGTGACAGATCCCCTGGAATTGGAACTACCGACAGCTGTGAACTGCCATGTGGGCACTGGGAATCAAACCCAGTCCCCCTGCTAGAACAGCAAGTGTTCTTAGATGCTGAATCACCATCTTTCAGCCTTGGCAGTTGTCTCTGGCCAATGTATACTTCTTTTCCTGGACTTATATCCCAGTAGGGAGAGACAGAGACCCAGACGACATACTCTTGGGGCCATGAGGCACATACAACTGGGTAAAGGAGAGGAGAAACTGAATCTGAATTTTCAAGGCCAGGCATGCTAAATCTCCCATACTCAATCTGCCCATGATTTCTAGTTGCTCAAGGATTAAAGGAATAACAGAACATGGGAGCCCTTATTAAGAGAGCAGGAAAATTGAAAAGTATCCCGTGTGTATCTTTTTTCTTTGCTAGTTTACTAGGTTTTATAGGCATGGATTTGAGTCCCAGGTTACATGCTAAAGTATCTAGATTCTTATGTGCTAACTATAGCAAAGAATTAGACCAGAGACATGGCTAGAAAGAGAAGTAGAGACAGTTTAAAAAAGAGAAAGCACTTCAGAGCGTGTAACTGTGTTCATGAGCCAAACTCCCCAAAGCACCCAGCCACAAGCCCCATCACCTTTATAGGTCATTTACGTAGCCCCCACCTGTCTGATGTTAATATGTTGTACTGTTCTTGAGTATGAAGTCCAGGTGAGACAGCCCTCTGATCTTTCTCTGCCAACTGGATTCTTTCATAAGTTAACCTTGATGCAGCTTCCTTCTATCACTGTTCCCTGCCCCATTTCTACCTGTTTAGGGTTTCTCCTCACCCTTGCAATAGCTGTTATCACTGTGGGTTACCTCTTATCCTGCCCTCCTGCAATCACCACAGGGTCTCTTAGCTGTTAGGATTCATACTCTCCTAGTCCTGCTCACTGTCACCTCCCTTTACCATCTTCTCAAATATGTCTATTATCTGCTCAAACAACACTTCCCCTTGGTGCTGTTGACTATCTTTAACTCCCAGTGGACTCCAGAAGTTATCCAGCATCTTCATTCAAATGGACCCAATAAGCTGCATCCCTCCATATACATTTCCAGTGAAGCCTCCTGGAGTTGATTCTCTTCACCGAGTCTAAACATATTTTCTTGCTTTTTTATGTCTCCTTGCTCGCCACTTATGGGTGTAGCCTTACAGGTATTGGTCTCCTAAGTATGGCACCCCAGGGCCTTACTTGCCTCACTGGAATGCTGTGCTTTATTTCGGCCAGTCGAGTAGAAATAGTGCACTGTATAAGTAAAAGTCCAAAAGCCAAATACTGAAGAGGGATAATCTGTGAAAGCTGACTCCTATGGGAGGGCACAAGGGGCTGCTCTCCTGGTTAGTGCTATACCCACTGGCATATTCTCCTTTTTGGCCCTTACTGTTGCACAAATAAAGGAAATTCAGAGCCAGATCTCAGGGAAAGGATAAAATATCAAAGAGAGGAAACACCACAGTTAAATCTCACCCAGCTACTTTCCAGCTTCCTCAGCCTCGCTCCTCCTGGCTTCTACTGCCTGCTCTGTCTTTCTATACCTGCCATAAATACCCTCTTCACCCAGTTGTTTTACATCCAGGTTAAGATTAAAGGCATGGCACCACCACTGCCTGCCTGGGAGCCTGGAACTCCCTCTGTAAACTAAGATGGCCTCAAACTCAGATTTGCTGGATTAAGGTCACCACTCCCCTATATTCCCTGTGCTGGGATTAAAGGTGTAAATCACCACTCTCTGGATTGACTGTGGGTAGGTCCCTGTGATATTTCAGACTGGTTTTTATTAAATATAAAACATCGCCACACCTTGCTTTTTAAATCTTCTAATGTGATTGATATCTTCCAAATTACAGGCCATTAAGTTCCAGATGGTTTTAGAATATCACCCATTACCATCTGCTTTAGTGTTTGCCTTGCATCCCTGAAACCATGTCACAGTACTGTCTGTGATAACCACCCCTCTCCTCTCTAAAATGCAACTCAAACCCCATGACAGACGGACAGGGTCAGTGAGGCTCTCAACACCCCTTCTCAGCTCTGAAGCAGGCCCCGAAGAAAGGAGACCTTGATGCAGTATCAGTGATTTGACCTTGTTTATCTGCCAGGGGAAAACTGTGAAGACAAAAAGGACAAAAATAAGGTGGCACTCTCCCTTAATTCCAGAATTTCAGAGGCAGAGGCAGGTAGATCTCTGTGAGTTCAAGGCCAACCTGATCTACAGACTGAGTTCCAGGTCAGGTTCCAAAGCTGTAACATGAGGTTTTTGGCTCATCTGGCAGGGGGTCCAGATCAACAGACCCACAGTACCAGACCAGCTAGTCCCAAATAATCACACAAAGGCTTATATTAATTTCATGCTCTTCGGCTCAGGCATATTGCTAGATAGCCCTTGCATCTTAATCCAACCCATTTTTATTAATCCATCTGGCCATTTGGCCCATGGCTTTCCTATTTTGTTACATCTTGCTTCGTGAGCTCTGGATTGTGTCTCTTCTGACTGTACCCTCTTTCCCATTTTGTTCCAATTTCCCTGCCTACTTCTAAGATGCCTGCCATAGGCCAAAACAGTTCCTTTATTTCACAGTATACAGAAAGACATTCCCACATGACAAAGTTACACAGAGAAACCATGTCTTGAAGAAAAAATCTTTAAAGGCCAAAAGTGAAAACATACCCCATCCTTCAACAGCCAAAACCTGGTTGCTTCAAGCCTGATCCAGTGTGTCATCCTAATGATCAATGATTCCTCACCCAAGTGGCCAGGCTCAGGAAGTACAAATATGTTGCAAATGTACTGTTTATCAGGATAGTGATATGAACACCTTTTGTCTATCCAGATATGACATCACATGAATGGCTCATAGACTAAGACAAGTGAACTTCCTCCACTGTTATAAAAAGGACCCCTTCCATCTCAGGAGGGAGATTCTCTCTGAGAATTTTCTTGCTGTATTTCTGTTTTTCCTGTAATACATATTCTTTATTAAACCTCATATCAATTTTTGGTAAATAATTTACCCCAACACCATCAGCTTGTTATCTATACCCTGACACTTAGCAGGAAGACCTTTAAATTTGAGTTCTATTTTAGCATTTTAACAGTAAAATTTTATTCTATCTGGCTCACTTTGAGAACAGAATATTAAAGTCACTGAACAGTAAGATCTTCCAGAATGCAGAGAGTTTTTTTTTTAAGAATTTACAGTTAATGTTAGATAATTTGTAGTTTTGCTATTTTATGTATTTACTTTTGAGAGAGACAGTGTCTTATGTAATCCTGGTTGGTCTAGAACTCCATATGTAATGGGGGATGAACTTGAATTTTAGATTCTACTCCCTTTATCAGAGTGCTGGAAATGCAGGCTTGCACACTTCCCTAGGTTTTATATGATCAAAGTGAGGATTCAGCACAAGGAAAATAAGCATTTTTCCTGACGTTCATCCCAGCTCACTTTGTGTTATGTAAAAAGTATAAAAGTATCCTAAGCAGGAATGAAGAACTCAAATAACTAATGAAGCATTGACATGACAATAGAAAACAAGACTTCAGGACTCTGCATTATAGACTAGATACAATGCCCAGTGAGAATGACACTGAATATGTGTTGCTCTCATTGTTAATAATAAAAGTGATTGGCTGGTAGGCAGGCAGAAAGTATGGCTGAGACAACCAAACTAAGGTAGAGAAGAGAGCAGTATAGTTAGGCAGATGCCAGACAGACACCAAGGAAGCAAGACATGCAGAAAATGAGGTAACAACCCACAAATCATGGCAAAGCATAGATGAAAAATATGGGTTAATTTAAGTGCAAGAACTAGTTAATAATAAGCCTGAGCTACTGGCCAAACATTTATAATATAAGCCTTTGAGTGACTATTTGGAAGTGGCTGAAGAACAGGATGGTACAGAGAAACTTCACTTATATATGGCATTCCAACATACTTCCCATACACCCACATAAAACTAGAAATATATGTTACCTTTAAAAGTTCATATATTTTCAGAACAAGGGAACAATACACCAATGAAAATGATGACCCAGATTATCCAACATCTGGAACAGATTCAAGACTACTAACAAAAATGATCTAGTCTCACAGAATACTCTAGTCTGAACTTGGTCATTATCATAAATCTTCTCCAGGTCCCCATAAGATTACCAGTGCACCCAGTCAGCAGAAAGTAATCTAGAGAACTATGCTCAAATTTCCAAAATATTGTTTATGAATGCTTGTTTTCATTTAAGGGGGGTTGGTTATAATTGTTAATGGTTATAACCAATCTCTTTATAAAGATATAATGGGGAAAAGGGTAGATCATTACGAACAAAGAGTAGATTATCAAATCTACTTTAATCTAAAAAACAATGTTAATCTCAAAATATTTTACATTAGTATAGATTTTAGTTTATTGATACAAATTTAAAGTCAATTTTGTTATACCATATGTATATTTATACTCTTGTTTAAGGTATTATGTTTATGAAGCTCACTTAAAATGTAATGTATAGTTAAAAATACAGATTAATAGTCATTTATAATAGTCAAACTTTTAGCCACATTAGTTAGGTTTTCTAAGTATACAAAGATATATTTCAGTTATATAATCTTCAAACACTTAAAAGACCTACAAAATATTATTACATTTAAAATGTTTTAAGAACTTAGACTTTGCTTGACAGTGACATATATCACAATTACTTCAAGGAGGGTACTGAATAAACTTAATGGAGTTTGTTTTTAATGTGGCAAGACTAGCTATTTGGGTAAGAAAAATACTGTTGTCTGGACTACTTGACAGTATGAATCAACAGAAAAATGATCACTAAACTTTCCTAAAACAAGGTAGGATTGTTCTTTAGGTTCCTGCTTCATAGAAGAAACTACTAGACATTCTGCAATACACAGAGGAAGTCAATGATGAACTCTGTCAATATAGGTGGGATGGTCCTTCAAACTTCCTGATTCATTAAAATGTCAAACAGATAGGCTAAGACAGATGTCCCAGTGTCACAGAAGAACTTTGGGTGACTGTCAAGTTATCCAAATGTCTCTGCCATTTCTAGACTTTTAGAAGTTTCTTGCAAATGCACTTCCTGTTTATGCACATATTATTTCCTCCTCAGGTCTTTGATAGAGCTAAAGATTAGATAGTTATAGTTTCCTTAAATGATAAAAGATAAATTAGATATAAAACTTTAGACTCACAACAATAAGATAGGTAATAGAATATTTTCTTTAATTTTGCTAAATAACAAATAGACTAAATTTTGTAACTGATTTTTACTTAATGACTGTTTTTGTTATATATAATTTTACTATGTTAAAGTTAAAAACTTCCTTTTTGATTAGACAGAAATGGAAAATGTTACAGGATGTCCTTCTGTATGCTGTACATGTGTGCTGCTCTCATTGTCAAGTACAAAGCTGATTGGTTGGTAGCCAAGCAGGAAGTATGGGCGGAACAACCAAAATAGGAAGAGAAGAGAGCAGTGGGGTCAGGCAGATGCTAGCCAGCCACTGAGTCATGAACCAAGTGGCAAAGCATAGATGAGAAATACGGGCTAAATTAAGTGCAAGAACTAGTTAATAGTAAGCCTGAACTACCAGCTGAGCATTTATAATTGATATAAGCCTTTGAGTGGTTATCTGGAAGCAGATGCAGAATGGAGCAGGACAAGAAGCCCTGCTTACAACATGTGCATATTGCTGCACCAGCAACTTTAATGTGATTTGGTTAGGCTCCTTCCTTTCTGAGCCAGGAACACAATGTAAGTCACACCCTGTTCCCTGACAGACTGGTCACCTCCGGTTAAGTTGTTACTTGATCTTTTTCTACTGGTCCATCCCAATTGCACCCATCCCTCCCCATCCAGGGCCCCACATGGTTCAAACAGGGATTCTTCACTCAGCAATCCAGGCCACAAGCCCTCAGCCAGGCCCTGAGCAAATTACATCTGAGCCACAGCCCATCGAGTCCCAGGCCTGTCTTAGCCCCTGTTTCATCCTTCCTCCCTCATCTAGACTCCACCCCCATTTCTACCCTCTCCTCAGAATTCCTGGCCTCTGAGCTTTCAACTCTCCTGAATATGTGACTTTATCCCCATTCTCTGGATGGACCTCAGCCTGGAAATGCCACAGCCTCTAGCACAGGTCTCATTCTCAGGCATGCCAGCCCTTGAGGGCATGGCTATATTCTTGGATGAAGCAAGTGGGTCATGGTCTTGGGTTTTACACTCTGGCTGCAGCAAGTGGGAAACTCATGTATGGCTGGACTAAGTGACAACTGGGAGGAAGGGACACTCCAGGAGTGTATGGAGCCAAAAGCCCTGCAGTTTTCCCAAGTTGCTGGCACCCTTGGGCAATACAAGATTAGGTTTAGGTGTTCTTAGGTCCAGAAAAAAAAAGGCCTCTCCCTATATCACCCATATGCCATATTCATTCAGCAATTTGGATCATTAATCCTTGTTCTGATTCTTTTCATAGCAGGTGAATTCATTTTATTGATTCATCACTGTTTGTCTATGAGTCACCAGTCATATCCTTTGGGTGTCTACAGACATGACACTGCCATCCTGACCTCACCTCCCTGCACTGCTCTCCCCAAAGGTCACAAGTTCCCTCCAGTTCCAACAGATTCAAACTAGCTCAGAAGGCCCAGCCAGTGCATTGCAGCTCTAGACCAGACGACACCAGCCTCACTATGCTTTCTACCCTATTCCACAACCCTGGTGCTTCAGGCATTTTCACAGAGAATCTTAGCATCCGACTCTACTTCCCTTACATTTGTCACCCCATAAAATTCACTCATATTTCTGCTTCCTCAGTATACTCCAAAAAGACCAAACTGCTCCCCCATCCTCTTCTATGTGAAGGTCACTGCAGTCAACTCTGGACACCCACTTCTGTCCAACAGATTTTTTCATAGCTCCAAATCATTCAGGCCCTTTATTTGGAACCATCCCCTCTTTTAGATCCGTATTTAGAACCACTGCCTCTTTACTGTCCTTAGTAGAGGATTCCTCTGTCTTTCCAGGCTCCTCTGCTCTCTCCTAGTTAGCTTCTAGCTTTTTTCTCTCTGTTCACCCTGTATTTTGGCATTCATGGCAATCCTTTCCCTCCCTGAGACAATCTCACTGAGGCCTATGACTTCAAGCTACATGTATTTGACCGTCACAATGACACTCGGTACCTACATGTGTTCTGAACTTTCCATGGAGCCTCAATCTTTGCATGTCAGAATCTAAGTAGATTCTGGAGCTGGTGGTACAGGCTTGCTCTCCCAGCTACATGGGAGGTAGAAGCTGGGTAACTTAGTAAGACATTGTCTCAAAGTAAAAAGTTAAAAGAGGGCTAGGGATGTAGCTCAATGGGAGAGTGCTTGGGTAGCATTGAGGAGAGCCTGGTTCAGTACTCAAGACTCAAACAAACAAGGACTGCTGAGATGGCTTAGCTCGCTAAAGCAAATCCTGACAACCCCCAAACCTACCTAAATGTGGACAAAGGAGAGCCAACTTCACACTGTTCCACATGGGCATGGTGGCATGAGCCCACAGCCCCAAGACTTGTTCACTTTTCTATCCTCCTACCTTGCTTGTCACATCCATTTACCTGCTGGACCAAGTCTGACATCTGGGGTCATGCTAGAGTCCTTCCTTGCCCACCTAGTCCACAAGCCGCAAGCCTGTTTGTCCTCGTTTGTAAATAGCTCATTACTGTGGTTTCCTCTTGGCTCTTCTTATCTTAAGAGTGGAAGCATTCTTGTTCCCACTGTAACCAGTCTTTTGCACTGCTGTGAAGCCAGCTTTCCTAGGGACAAGGTCTCCTAGAACTTACTATGTAAACAAGGGTAGACTTGAAATCATAGAGCTCCTCCTGCCTCTGCCTCCTGAGGGCTTGGATTAAAGGCATTCACTACTATATACACATAACTTTCTGATGTGAAAAACTTCAGGATCAAAAGCAGCTGATACAGTCCCTCCTGTGTGTCATTTCCTCAGCTCATCCGCACTCCTCAGTTCGCAGTTCTAGGGTTCAGGACTCTGACACCCTTTTGGTTCATATTCCCAAAGGCAAACTCACTGTTCCTGCTTCTACTTGTTCTTGCCCCTTACATTCAGCACCGGTACTGCACACACCACACCGCATTGCGTCTGTTTGCACATCTGTGCTGAGGCCAGAGACTGTGCCTTTTCTCTGTCTGTCTCCAAGTGGCTTCTGGCCCATTGAGTAAGCAGTATAAGTCCGTGGAACAAATGAAACAGTTACCCCACGTGTGGCAAGTCACTGGCACCATTTCCCCAACTCTAGGCAGTTCATATAATAAAGCCATCAAAGCCCACGATCAAACATCAAGCTAACGAAGGAACAGGATTGTAAATGTTCTAAAGGACTTTGACTATGACATTATACAGTTATCTTACAAGCTAGGAAATACCCGAGCCCTTGTGAAGGCCTAATATTGTATTTAGACGCATTGATAACCCTGGAAACATAAGGGACAGTGTGGAGGGATAGTCCGGGGAATGTTGCAGTGATAACCAGACAATGAAGTTCTGTTTTCCCAATTGTTTTTTTCTTGAGCTCAGCAAACAAATGCTTGGGGTTCTCTGACTCAGGGTGGGGGTGGTGCTGTGCTTTGAATGTCTCCAGCAAAACTCATACTGAAGCCAGTCTCTCATGTGAGGTGTTATAGGAGGTGGGGGTCTCTATGGAATGATTAGGCTATGAGAGATTTCATTTAAGTAAGTTAATTTATTCATGTACTAAAGGATTAATTGGGCAACAGGATATCTTTCCCTCCACTCCACTTTTCAAGACGGGTTCTCTGTGTAACTCTAGCTTTCCTACACCTCTGTAGACCAGGCTGGCCCCACACTCATAGAGATCTATCTGCCTCTTCCTCTTGAGGGCTGAGATTCAAGATGTGTGCCACAACCTCCTGGCTGCCAATGGGCTGTCTTGAATGGGTCTGTTATAAGGCCCATTATATTTATTCTTGCCTTTTTGTATGCATCCCATTCAGTGTGAAGCCCTTTACCACCTCAGGACTTCACAGAGTCCACACCAACAAGAAGCCCCTCATTAATATATGGTCCCTCATTCTTGGACTCCTATCTTCTAGAATCACAAGCTTATTAAGTTTCTAGTCTTTATAAGACTATATTGTCTGTAGTACTCAGTCATATCAACAACAATAAAGACTAAGACAAGTAGGTATCGAGAACGGAAGCTTTCTGTCTTCATGTGAAAGGAATAAAAACATTCTAGCCACTTCACCAAGGAGGAATAATAAATGACTTGCATGTCTTATACTACTTTCCTTTTCATTCTAGAATAGCCAAGCTAGCTAGCATTTTGTAATTTAACCTAGTGTGTGGCATCCCAACGTGTTTTTGTGATCTTAGCTTTGTCAAGGTGGCACATCCTAGAATCACCTGGGAAGAGTCTTTATGATGTATTCTCTACAGTGGGTTGGCCAGTGGGTGTGCCTGGGAAAGCTAGCCTCAGTTAATCAGTTGATGTGAGAAGACCCTGCTCACCTTGGGTGGCACAACTTCCTAGGCAAGAGTTCCTGAATTGTGAGTAGAGGAGTTGTGTGAAACACAGTCAAGCAACTGATCTTATATGCGTTTGTTTCTCTCCGTTCTCCACTGCGGATGTGATATGACTAGCTGTTTGAAGTTCCTGCCTTGATTTCCCCATCATGGACTATACCCTGGAACCGTCAACGGAAATACATCTCCTTTCTCCCTAAGTTGTTTTTTGTCAGGGTATTTTATCATATTTGATCTTCTAGACCTCTAAGACCACCTTTGTGAAAGCCCAAATTTAGCCCCCTGTCTCCCAGAGCTTCCTTAGTGCTATATATAGTGGCAGAGGCTGGAGAGACTCAGTGTTTCTAGGCACCCCTCACAGGCCGCCTGAAAGTTGAAATTAGCCTCATAATCTTCAGGCCCTGTTCACCACAGGCTTATTGATATTAATTTTTGTTATTTTATTTTCTTACTGTATATGTGTGTGCTGCGGAATAGAATATTTGTTTATTCTATGTAAAGATGTGTTGCATTTGTTTTACCTTGCCTGTTCAAGGCATCTGAGTGGTCTAATAAAAAGCCGAACGGCCAATAACTAGTAGTAGAGGGATAGGATGGGCTGGCAGGCAGAGAGAATAAGTAGGAGGAGGCATCTAGGCTCCAGAGAGATCAAGGGAGAAAGAGAGGGAGATGCCAGGGACCAGCCAGCCAGGTAGCCACCAGTCAGCCAGACACAGAAGAAGCGGGAAGTAGGATCAGCCAGACACAGAAGAAGCAGGGAAGTAGGATCAGCCAGACACAGAAGAAGCAGGGAAGTAGGACATACAGAGTGAAAGGAAGGTAAAAAGGCCAAAGGAAGGTAAAAAGGCCGAGACAAAATTAGATGAAGAGAAACAGGTTAAAATAAGTTATAAGAGCTAGAAGGACAAGCCTAAGCTAAGGACTAAGGTTAAGCATTTATAACTAATAAGAAGTCTCTGTGTTATGACTTGGGGGCTGGCAGTCCAAGAAAACCTGTTTCTCTCTCTCTCTCTCTCTCTCTCTCTCTCTCTCTCTCTCTCTCTCTCTCTCTCTCTCTCTCTCTCACACACACACACACACTCCCTCTCCCTCTCTGTGTATGTGTATTAAGAGTTTCCTTATATTGGATCCCTGGTCAAGACTTCTGTGGTTAACACACTAGGTGTCTCTGACTTGATAGCTGAGGGAGCAGTTTGCCTGGAATCCCCATGAATCTCCATTCAGCAGTGACCTGAGACCTCATGGCCAGTTGGCTGTACATCTGCACCCTGTCTATCACAGAGCAATACCCTCCCTTTGTATGTTAAAACAGATTACCCTGTGGTCTGGAGATAATATGAGCTTCTATTGCTATGGAAAAAGGAAAGCAGAGAAGCAAGCCAGAGAAGCAGGCCATTCAGTAAGCTGATCTAGAAGAATCTGGTAATGGGTGTGTGTGTGTGTTATTTTCAACGCAGGGACAGAGGCTCCAGTCTGAAAAAAGGAAGGAGGGAAACAAGGAAGGAAGGAAACAGAAGTTGCTTTCAAGTTCCTGAAAATATCTCAGGAAGCTGTTACCTTGTTATAGCCTGACCCATACAGCATATTGCCAATGTTAGTCTGGGAAAGATGTGTGTGCTGATGTTATTGTAGCTTTAACACAGGACCTTTGCTTAAGAAAAAGGCCACTGCTGCCTTTGAACAGACAAGAAGGAATTAACCTGAACCAAGCCGGCCTGCAGTCTCTCCTAGGACAGCCCTAGTGGAGAATTCCACTCTTGAAAGTGTAAGCTAACACCCTCAGAAGTGTGGATCTCTAGTAACCCATGCCTGTCTCGCATAGACACCCAGTACCCCAAAGAAACTGCCAACTCTATAAAACGTATTCCTCAGTAAAATAATAGATGTCTGCCTAACCAATGAGATCCAAGATCCTCATTAGTGTCCTATCCAGTAAGGCTAAAGAAACATTGAGACATTCCCAGACTGCTTTCATGGAAACACTTTCCAGATACTAGAATGCCTCTATTGTCTTCCTCACTGTACCTGTACTTAAGTACATCTAATAAACTTGAATTCTGCCTCTGTCTTTGATGAATTTATTCATATCCCATGTATCTCTTGTTTGTTAATGTTTCTCATGCCAGTTCCTGATAGGACATAGTTGTTTTGTCTTCAGAGTGTTAGATGGGAATAATGGATAAATGTCTGTAATTATATTCCTTAGCTAAGTGGTTAAGACAGGATTGATATTTCAAGGCCAGTCTGAGACAGCAAGACCCTGTCGCAGAAAAGACAACGAGTTTGGTGTTAGGAACATAGTTAAAACCATCTTATATGACTTTGAATAATGTAATGCCTAAGCTTGCCACCATGCAGCTCTGTTAAGAGATAGTTCTCAGAAGCAAGCCCCAGGCTAGTTACCCTGTAGCTCAGATACAAGCCTAGCCAAGAACCAGCCCCATATGATAGCACAAAGCTACCACCTCTTAAAATGATATAAAAATTGGAACTTTGGTACTGGTCTCTAGGCTTCTCTGTGTTGGTACCCATTGGCAAGAGAGCTTGAGACTGTATCTGGCTGTTGCTTCAGTGACTACTGAACTTCCTGCACTGTTGTTGGGCTTACAAAGTTCCTTACCAGCACTAGCCACTGGCTTACACTCTTTAAGACTCTCCTGAGACCTCCACTAGTGCCATCCTTCCATCCTGCCACAACTGAAAGACTTCACTGTGAATGTGTGCCAAGCCTGCAAACTTCTGAAGACTCTTTACCATTGGAGATTTCCCTGTGGAACCCTGAAACAGCACTTTCTGCATAACCAACTTTTGCTTGCTTGGTGAGATATCTCCTTTACTCTTATATTAGCATAGTTTTATTAGAAATGTTTGTGTTTGAAAGAACCAGTAAGCTATGGGGCCACATGGTGATAGCATAGATTAATAGAAATGAATTAATTTAAATGTAAGAGATAGCTAGTAATAAGCCTGAGCCATTGACCAAACATTTATAATTAATATAAGCCTTTGAATGATTATTTTTAAATGGCTACAGGACAGGGTGGAACAGAGAAGCTTCAATTTACATTCAGCATCCAGCATACTACCCATACATCTACAGAAAGGCTAAGAAAGCTTTATAAAGGGGGATTGTGTTCTAAAACATGTGAACAGAACCTAAAACAGCTTTCTAGTTATATTTCTCGTGTTTTCCATGGGCTTGAGCTACAGCTTTGTAGGTTTGGCACATGCAAGCTTGAGTTACAGTGTGGTGGATTCTCAACTTGGTACAGAGAGGCATCTCCAAGCTGCATGGCATGCCACATGGTGGATTTAGCTTTTGCTCATACAGACAAAAAGGGTTAAGAAACAGAGTAAAAACAGATTCAGACCGAAAGGTTTCTAAATGGGTCACAGTACGTTTGAAAAATGTTCATAGACTTAATAAAAGTGGCATAATCATAAAAAATGAATTGTTTAAAAATAAAGTCTTAAAAGAGAGACATAAAGTAATATAAAAAAGAATGTGCCACATAGAGATGGGAAATACACAGGGATTCTGTAATATGTATAGTATTGTGTTGATTTTGAACTTTAAAACATACTGACCAACAAACAACAGCTGCTGGGAAATGTGGGATTGAAAAAGAATCTGATGAAATACACCAGCCTAGATATTTTAAGAATTCCATAACTTTTAAAGAAAAAGCCAAAAAAATATACTTGTAAAATGGAACTTAAAAGATGCATTGCTTTGGAGAAGTAGTTTTGCTTCAAGAGGCTTCGAATTCCTTTGAGGTTGATATGGAACAGATGTGATCATGGGCAACCTCCTGAAACTTGACAGGTGTTATCTATCAACAAAGGTCATTGCTAGTCTTCCCAGGATTTGGTCATTATCTCAAAAATTTCTCAGGGATCCCTGAGGATATCTTTGCTCCCAAACAGCAGAAATCAGTATGGAGAAAACAATGCCCACATTCCCAAGAGTTGGGGAGGGTGGGTGGTCTTTGGTTATATTTGGTTAGTTATAGATGTTTGTTATTATTTAGGGGAATGTAAGAATATAGTATAAAAAGACACCTATTAATCTCAGATATTTTGCATTGCATGGATTTTGGTATAGCGATACAAATTTAAAGTTAATTTTGCTACACTAGATATATGTTTCCATTCTTGTTTAAAGGATTTTTGTATATTGATACAAATTTAAAGTTATTTTTGTTACACCATATTGTATATTGCTGTGGAATTATGCTTTTGTATACTGTAAATATTTCATATTGTAAATATTGGTTTGATAAAATGCATCTAGACAGAAAGTAGAGGAGGGGCAACCAGACTAGGAGAATTCTGGGAAGCAGAAGAGCAGATGCAGAGGAAAGAAGATGAGAATGCTACTCTGAGAAAGGTACTAAGCCACTTGGCTAACCATGGGTTACTTTAAGAGTAAGAATTAGCAAGTAATATGAGCCATAGATCAAACAACATGTTATTAATATAAACCTTTGTGTGATTATTTGCGACTACAGGTCCAGACCTTGGGGCTAGGCTGGGCCAGAAACATCTGACTATAGTGCCTATGTTTCTACCCTTGTTTAAGGCATTGTACCTTATGAAGTTCATTTAAAATATAAGGCAAAGTTCTAATTTTTGAGAAATATTATTATAAACTATTTAGGATAAACAAGAAACATGGATTAATAGTCTTCTATAACAGTCATATTTATAAATATGTTAGGTATGTTTTCAGGATCATATAGAGATATATTTTGGATAGATGGTCTTCAAATACTTCAAAGACGTATAGAATATGGCATTTAAAATGTTTTACTACCTAAGGTTTTTCATGACAAAGAGACACATCTGCTACTGGCAGCACCAATTTACTTCAGAGATGATGGGCCTTGAAGAAACTCCTTATGGAGTTTGCTTTCACCGTGGCAAGGCTAGCCATTTGGGCAAGAAGCCGCTCTTGTCTGGATTGCTTGACAGTATGATGTATAAACTGGAAATGCATGTCCCATACGAAAGTGACCATTGAACTTTGCCAAAACAAGGCAAGATGGTCCTTCAGGTTCCCCCTTCACAGAAAAATCTGCCAGACATTTTGCAGGGCATAGAGGAAAGCAACTGAAGAACTTTGTTAATATAGGCTGGATAGTCCTTTAAGTTTCCTACTTTACTAAAACCTCAGCAAGGGACTCTAAGCTTGTAGGATGAAGATGGATGCCCCAGTGTTGCGAAGAAACTTTGGATGACTGTCCATGCACCAGATATCTTTGTCATTGCTATAATTTTAGAAGCTGCTTGCAATGCATTTCCTGTTTAGTCAGGTAATATTTTATCTTTCTAGGGTCTTTGATATAGTTGAAAACTAGATAGTTATAATTATATTTTTCCTTAGTTGTGATAAAAGGTTAATTTGATGTGAAACTTTAGATTTACAAAGATAGGATAGATGATTGGTTATTTAATTTTGCCAAATACAAACAAACATTGTGACTTTAATTCTTGCTTGATAACTGTTTTGTTATATGTAATTTTACTGTGTTAAAATGGAAACAATCTGTTTTGATTAGACAGAAAAAAAAGGAAGTTTTGTGAGATGATCTTTCTGTAAATTGTAAATATGTGTTGCTCTCATTGGTTGATAAATAAAGCTGATTTTGCCAAGAGCCAGGCAGAATAAGGTTAAGTGACACATTCAAACTAAGGACAGAGATGAAGATGGGTGGACTGGGGGCAGACACTGTGAGCTTCCCAAGAAGCAAAATGTGAAAGAATCAGTAAGCCATGGACCTCATGGTAATAAATAGAAAAATAGAACTGCATTAATTTAAATGTAAGAGCTAGCTAGTAATAAGTCTGAACCATTGGCCAAACATTTATAATTAATATAAGCCTCAGTGATTATTTTAAAAAACAGCTATGGGACAGGGTGGGGCAAAGAAGCCTCGTTCACATATGTGAGTAAGCAGAGAAGAATATTTGAGAAGCAAATCTTGAATGGACACCCTGACTGCAGAGTGCCCTACGGTCCACAGGCTGTGCCCTCCACACTGGACATGGTAGTTCATGCCTGTAACCCCAGCATTTGGAAAGCTGGCAGGAATATTGTTATGAGACTGAGGTCAGCTTGAATTACATAATGACTTCCAGATAGTGAGTGGAAGACTGTTTAAAACTACAACAAAATCCCTAAACAAGCAGAAAACATACAAAGCTAGTTGGAGACTAATAAACTGTGTGGATGTATGACCTGCAAATTAATGGCTTTGCTAAAATGTGAGTAAGAAAAAGGCAAGAGAAGCAGTAGAACTTAAGTTGGCTTGGTTTACAGTTCTTGAACTTTGATGACCAGGCACTCTTAAAAAATCTCCAGAGTAACAAGATTCTCAAAATTTAAGTTTTAAGTGCAAGAGCATACTTTTAAAGAGATAATTGAAACTCATGAAAACCATCGTCTGGGTTTCTGACACAGCAGAATTTGCAAACTTCATGGTCCCACCTCTTCTGGGCACCCGTTTATCAGGTGCTAGAAGTGCAAATGTCATCTGAGCCATCGAATAAGAAGCAGATTAAAAACAAAATAAAATAAAAATATTAAAAAGAAAGAAAAGCAGCATCACTATTGTGCTCTTGAGAAAACTGTTCTTCAGTTGTGTGCTATTTTTTTTAAATCAGACTCTGTCTGTATTTCCTAGTACTTTGCTACCTTTTTCTGATTGTCACAGTTCAAAAGGAAGGCAAATGATATACTAAACCCCATTGTGACCTGAAACACAATCCTACCAGTCCTTCCAGCTCTGAGTGGCTCCAAGATGCTTCTTGAGTGCTTTATGCTGTCTCTTCATCTCTTCCCATGCTCCACAGCCACTTAATATGCTGTTTGCCTTTTAAAGGTGCCGAGGTTGGAACCCAGCATGAATTGCATGCTATCTACCACTCAACTGTATGCCCAGCCTACATCTTTTAACTATTTTTTTATTTTTGCTTATTTTTGCTTTTAGTATAATGTTTAAAATGTACTCTTTGAAAATTTCATATATATGATGTATTTCATGTACATACACACACATATATATGTATAAATTATTTTGATCACATCCCCTCCAACTCCTGCTGGATTCCCCCCCACACCCATTTTCCTCCCAACTTCATTTACTCCTCCTCTTCTTCCTTTTTTCCTTCCTTTCTTTTAAAGATCAACCACGAGGTCCCGTTAGTGCTTTCTGTCTTCACCTGGGTATAGGGTTGTTCTTTGGCTCATAGGCAGTCTTCCAGATGCAACACTCCGGACTCTTCCTCCCCCAGCAGCCATCAACCTCCTAAGCTCTCTTCTCATCCATGCTGGAATGTTGACTGGTTCTATCTTGTACAAGTGGATCAGCTCAGTTCATAGATGCAATGGCCTGTTGTGTCCAGAAGACACTGTTATTGCTTTCCTCTGAATCTCTGGCTCTTACATTCTTTCTCAGAGAGTGTCCAGGACCACAGATTATCAAACAAAAAGCTCAGTGCTGGGTACAGGATACCTTCCTTGGAGTTGCTAAGTACGGAGGTCCTAGAGACCCTAAAATAATACATGGTATTGCCATTGCTCCTGGTTGTCTCCAGCACTTACTGGAAAGATACCATTGATTAAGTTACCATTCAGTTTGCTCACACAGCTTGAAGAAATGAAGCTGGCACTCATCTAGAAGCTTCCCCTGTGTCGGGTAGCTTTCAGTAGTACCAGCAGGTTCTGGGTAGACTGCTAGGAGAGATCACTCTTGGCTTTTCCACACTCTCCTTTTAATGTTGGACCTGGATTCTTAAAACAGTGTTTTGTTTTGACTAAGTTTATTGTGGTATCTCTGTCTCTCAGTCTCTGTCTGTCTGTCTGTCTCTGTATATGTGTGTGTGTGTGTGCTGCAAATGATTGAACTTAGATCTTACGTATGGTAGACAAGCACTTTCCACTGAGCTACATCCCCCTTTCTTGTAGTCTGGACTTCTCCATTTCCACACAGTAGCCTTACCCTCATTTATCCATACATTTGCCTCCTACACTAATACAGAAGCTTCCAGTACAAATGCCTGGGCACTTGCTTGCACTTCCTGTTTACTTAGTTAATATTATTTTCTTCTCGGGTCTCTGAGGGAGTTGAGGATTAGATAGTTACACTTATAGTTTTTCGAGTTACAGTTTCAGGAAAAAACTCACTAAGAAGTGTAAAGTGTGTAAGTCTGAGAGATATAAAAAGACAGACACATCAGGAGACTGAGGCTCTGAAAACCCCCAGGAGAATGGTGAGTCACTGATACCTCCTGCTCATTTTTTGTTCTTTTTCCTGCACCTTTCAGAGTCCACAGGGCGGAGGCTCGCTACCAGAGATAATCAGTTTGTTCTTCATGAAAGGAGGTGAAAGAGGAGAAAACACAGAAGGCCCGTTAATGATGGCCAACATCAGGCTCTAGAGACTGCTTTGCCAGGCTTTATAAAAAATTGCTAGCACAGGTTGCTGGGTGGGAGAGGGACATCAGAGATTAGCATACAGAATCTCTGGGTCTATTCCGAGTGTGTGTGAGAGGGGAAATTCCTAGCATTTTCCCACTCCTGTTCCTCAGGAATTACCTAAGGAGATGGGAGAAAGATCCTAAAAGCATTTCTGATGCTGCCCAGTGTGGGCACAGCAGACAGTGAATCCCAGGCCTTGGATTCACTTGGTCACATCAACACCAGCATTACTTACCCACTGGAGTTAGCACTTTTACCACCTTTGTACTTTTATCGCTTCCTATTAAACATACTGTTATAAAATGTGACAGATGTTCATCAACTAGCCTCATGTTGAGGAATCTTTCTGGGAAGATGCTGAACCCCTGCATTGTTAACCCGCAGGATCTGGAAACATCTTCTGAAAGTAACTTAATAAATCAGAACCAATGTTCAATCTGTAGTGGAGGCATTTCCTCTGCTGTGACATGTCCACTGGGCATCATGAAGCAGAGTTGCCAAGGTGACCTACAGAGCACTTCGGGCCCCAGACTTGACAATGAAATAAGCAGATAGTTAGAACTGTGGTAATGAAGCTGGGAGGACCACCTGAGACTTCTGCTGTTTTCAGAGGAATGTACTCCTGCCCACACTACATACAGCATATTTGAAAACCTAATACATCATAGGAATCAATCCATATACACACAGTATATTTTTCAAATACATGAAGGATAATCTAGAATAAAAAACTTGAGTCGAGGGACTGGAAAGATGTCTCGGGAACTAAGAGCTTCTGATCCTCTGTTCTTCCAGAGGATCAGAAGCAAGTTCCCAGCTCACAGCTCCAGCTCCAGAGGACACCATGCTGTTTTCTTTCCTCTGAAAGCACTGAGTTCATGTATACGCCCCCCACCCCCCCCCCCCCCCCCCGCTGGACATTGCTGTCACATTTATGTCCATCCACTAAATGCTGGTAGACCTCGGTGTCACTAAGGCTGTCCTTCAGGGTGCTGCAAAGGCACAGTAAACAGGCTGTAGGAAACCGCCTCGGGAGAAACCTGAGTTTGATAACCTCAACTGTAGCCTGGAGTTAGCCAAGGCATCCGGAAAGTATCAGAAAAATTAGTTGCGCCACCAATGGCGGGTAGCCAGGAGACTGCTGAGGGGCTAGGTTGTAGGGCCTCAGGTGCTCACCTGACTTTGCCCTTTGCTCTTGCCCAAGGGCTGTGGCCCCGGCTCCAGACTCCGCCCACTCCCCCACCCCCGCCCCTCAGGTATTTGAAGCCCTAGGAGCCTCCCGGCTTCTCGAGGTCTCCACCCTGCCCGCAGGCGCACAGGAAACAGCGGTCTCGGGTATGCTCAACAGGGTGGGCTAGCTGTGGCGCGGGGCGCTGGGGGATCGGGGCGCTGGGAACGCGGGATGGTGGTGGTGTAGCGTGCGGAGACAGTCGTGTGGTCCCAGCTCGGGTTCCCTCCGCTGCGGAGCGGCCTCAGCGGCCCGTGACGCAGCTGGGTTGGTAGTCCTGTGGTCCTGGTCGGCTGGTGACATCGCGGCCCTCCCAGATCCGCCAGCCTCCTTAGAGGAGGCGGCTGACGCGGAATGGGGGCTACGCAGTGCCGGCCCGGCTGCTGCGCTGGGGTCCAGGACTCCAGGTGACCACGCATGTTTCTTGGTCACGAGTGATACTGGAGACCCCGGAGTTGACGCTCTGCGACAGGCGTTGGAATCTGGGATGGGAGCCTGTGTGTGTGTGTGTGGGGGGGGGGGGGGGTGTTGGAATCTGGGATGGCGGCGTGTGTGTGTGTGTGTGTGTGTGTGTGTGTGTGTGTGTGTGTGTGTGTGTGTGTGAGTGAGTGTGTGTGTATGTGTGAGGGGGGGGTGTTTGGAATCTGGGATGGCGGTGTGTGTGTGTGTGTGTGTGAGTGTGTGTGAGTGTGTGTGAGTGTGTGTGTGTATGTGTGAGTGGGGGGGGTTGGAATCTGGGATGGGAGCCTGTGTGTGTGGGGGGGGGTTGGAATCTGGGATGGCGGCGTGTGTGTGTGTGTGTGTGTGTGTGTGTGTGTGTGTGTGTGTGTGTGTGTGTATGTGTTGGGGGGGGCGGGGGGAGTTTGGGAAGAGGCCAAGGACTGAGTGCTCAGATCTCTCTTTCCTGTCCAGTGTGCATGAGTCTCCCAGGGGCGCGGCCCGTGCTGTGCTGGGAAGTTCTGACAAATTCTCAGTAATTGGAGACCTTCAAACAAATACTTACGAGAAACCACTTTTCCCCCCCATTAAACTCACACTAGAAGAATTGTTGTGAGATTTGATGTCTGCTGGGCTAGAAGGAAGGACATGAGCAAAGCTTTGACTGGGCTTCTGTGCTGGATGAAATTGGCATGTGAGTTAGTTTTTTTCCTCCCTCTCTCCTTATTTTGTTGATGGATTCAGAGCCTTGTTCTGCTGAGCAAGTGCTCTGCCACTGAGCCACAGGCCTGCTCTTCCTCCTTTACCACTTAGATTTGTTTTGGGAATCAGAAGTATGGGAATTACACATTCATGTTGTGTCAGGAAGCTGGATGTGAGGGAAAGTTGGGTGAGGTTTGGCACTTGATAGTTTTGGGCCTACTTGGGAGGCAGTTTCTTATAGGATTCTTCCGGAAGAAGCTACCCATTTCCTTCCTCCAGTAATTTAGGACTTGGGTGTGGGATCTGATATATCAAGTGACCTTGGGAAACTGTGTGATCAGGGACTAACTTTATAGTGCTGGGACACATGGAATGACTCCACTGTTATCAGTATACATCCGGAGTGTCCCAGTGTTTCATGGCAGCCCTGAGTGATGTGCCATACAAATGCTATTTGTGTGTGTGTGTGTGTGTGTGTGTGTGTGTGTGTGTGTGTGTGTGTGTGTGTGTGTGTGTTGCAGTTCCTGGACTTGGAGAAGGTTGGTGATGATTTTCTAGTTGACAGGTTCTGGAATCATCCAAGAGACAAAACTTAGGAATACCATGAAATACTACCTTGATTAGGTCAGTGTCTTGGCCAGGCCTTTGAGAGACTATCCTGCTTAGATTAATTGAGGTTTAAAGACCCACCATAAAGGTGGGCAGCATCATTCCCTGGCTGCATAAAAGAAGAAAGCTGGGTGAATCCACAAGCATTCATCTCCTCCCGAACTCTTGAGGTATAAGGGGCTACGAGCCAAAGTAAACTCTCACTGAAGTTGCTTTATCACGGCAACATAGGTTGGGTGAGGTCGGTTCAAGAATTTTAGCATCTGACAAATAGGTGATGCAGAAAGCGAACACAGAGTCAGTCTATGATAAATGAACAATACCTTCAAAACTATTTCCAGAGTGAAGAGGAAATTTTCTTCTATTGCTAGTTTGTAAGGGTCCTCTAAGAGCTCAAAATGCATGAGTAGAGCTCATAGACACAAAATTGGGAGTTTCTGAATATCAGAAATAAGAGTAAGTTTATAAACTTTCAGAGTTGGGATTGGAAAGAGGTAGTGGATGGATCTAGGGTCAGTATGAATATATATATATATATATCATGCCTTCAAAACAACAAAACTAATAGTTGGGAAGCAGTACCATACATAACTGAAAGAACTGGATGTAAAGGCACATGCAACTTTTTATAGACCCTGCCCAACTCAGTGACATGGAAGAATAATAAACTTTCAGATGTTCAAGAAGCCAGAACAGCTATATTCTTTCTTAGAAAGCAGTTGGACAGTGTGCTACATCAAAATAAGGGAGCAAATAACAAAACAAAGAATATGTTTGGGCCAGAACAGATGATGTATGCGAAGAGGTGTGAGCTATATAGTATTCACAGAGCACGGCTCCAGAAGTCCTGCCACCAGCATACTCAATAAACACTAGTTGGTATGAAACATCCATATAATGAAAGAGAAAAGAAGTGTTCTTGAGTGTGGATATGAATGCCTCCAAGTGCTGGTGGATCTCAGAAAAGTCATGTGTGCTTGGGAACTTGCAATGTTGATCTAATTTGAAATATGGCCCATGAAGGTTTTAAAGGAAGTATCTATTCCATCTTGACAACTGGTGTATCCAACTATAGCAGCTGCATCTTCTTTTTGTCGTGTGTGTGTGTGTGTGTGTGTGTGTGTGTGTGTGTGTGTGTGTGTGTGTGTGTGTGTGCGCGCGCGTGTGCGTGCGCGCGTGCCTGAGTGCCTGAGTGCATGTGGTTATGTAGGTGTAGACATATGTGATTTGGCTTCTTGTGGAAGTCAGAGACCAACCTTAGATATGGGCCCATGTCATTTACTCTGTTGATATAGGGTCTCATAGTTTGCCACTGCATTTGCTGGGCTTCTGACCTATGAACTTCCAGATACTCTCCTGTCTCTACCTCCCACCTCACAGGACTGAAATTGTAGATATGTACCACTTTGCCTGACTTACGTTGCTGCCGAGGCTTCAAACTCAAGTCCTCACTTTCATGGCAGGCACTGGGCCATTTCTTCAGCCCCAACCTCTATATTTTAAATTAGCACCAATATTCAATTTGTTAGTTAAGCATTTAGAGTTAGTTCTTCACAATTCCTGTCCTGAAAGACACCAGGAGAGGATCCATACCATATCCTTGGTCTGGAAGAGTGAATTCAGCATAGTATCTTGTTGCTGTAAAGACAGGATGTTTGAATCCAGCAGCTCAGGGTCAAGTAACTAGAATAAAGAGATTCTCACTAGCCACATAAGGACAATTTGTGCACCAGGAAGAAAAAAAAATACCAGTTAATTGGATTTTTTTTAAATAAAAAGACTTGAGTCCATAAATAAATTTAAATGAGGCAACTAAGATGATTAAAAGGCACAAAAGAATTCAACAGTGTTTAGACTCCTTCTAGGAATGTTAAATATTAAAGTCCCCAGGTCAAATGAGGTCGTCCAAAGGGCCTAGGGAATACTGGATTAGGACCAAATTACTTGATACAATTTGCAACTCATCTAGAGGAACATTCAAGTGATAATATGCAAGGAGATACTGTGAAAGGAAGGAAGGCCTGGTGTCTGGATGCGGTCCCATGAAGGCAAGATTGAAGCCCAAAGCTTTATTAGCTAGACAAACATGCTTGGCCACAATAGGAATTAGTACCTGGTGCTAAGCCACAGTGGGATGGCAGGGTGACCTTGAACAAGGTGGCCCTAGTTTTGTTTCTGCAGGAAGATGATCCCTGAAGATTAATTCAGTCCAGGAAATCACTAAAGTAAGCCTATTTACAAGGTCAGATTTGCATGGACATATCTTGGTCTCTGGAGTTTCTATGTGGTCCCCTCCACTGTGTCTTGGATTGTTACACTGTCACAACCGGTTTGCATTCCTTTATTTCTCTCAATTAAAATTGTGATTCCCTCCCTCCCCCGTTTTGCATCTCAGCCAGTCTTGAAATAAAGAGCCTTCTTCCCTCGGGCTGTGATTGTGAGTATCAAGGCTGCCGACAATCCTTCCTTCTAGAGAACCCATTTCTCTGAATTAATTTTTCTTGTCTGTCTTCCAATTAATACCCCTCTTTTATGGGGCTATATGTGGTTATATTTAGTGACTTTTTGGATTTTGCAAGACACTTTATCTCAAGATCCACAATCCTTACTGCAAAGTCTCTTACTGGGTAATGAAACTTTCTCAGGTTCCAGAGTTTGGGGCCTGGGTGTTTTGGGTTCTTTGTCCTTCACAGCAATAGTGTAAAGCTGTGCCATGCATTCTTTTTTCATCACTACAACTAGGCACCTTTCCCTTCCCTGTGGCCTGGTACTTTCTTCCCCTTCCAATGCACTGTGAGTTCCCAGCCTTGCTCAGGAGAGCTGATGGGAAATCTTAGAACCATTGTACTGTCAACTGGGGAAAGGGAACGTGACACTGTGTGTGTGGATGATAGCAGAGCAGACAGGCCCTGCTTCTTCAGTTGCCTGCTTCGAGCCCACACTGCTGCATTTGTGGACTTCTTGGCTGGTGGGTCCTTCCCTGGTTCTTGTCCTCTGAGCCATTTCCTTCTGGTTCCCCATGTACTGGATTCTGCACGTGAGAGATACAAGGCACTGACCTGAGCTAGCTCGAGCATTGCTATATCACTTTCTGCACGTGACCTTTTACTCTCTAGGGTGTGTTTTCCCTTTGTTCACTGAGTCACAGCATCCCTGTGTGAGAGTGAAGACAAGCCTGTACATCAGCCCGCATTTATGTGCTATTGATTTTAATATTTTGTTGCAGGCTCGCGATCATGGATAGTTTGCAGGAAGCAAATGGCACCTTTGCCTTAAACCTTTTGAAAACACTAGGTGAAGACAGCTCAAAAAATGTATTTTTCTCACCCATGAGCATCTCTTCTGCCCTGGCCATGGTCTGCATGGGGGCAAAGGGAAACACCGCAAGCCAGATGATGCAGGTAACCAGCACCATTTCAGAGTAGATAAATACAGTTGAGCTGGTCCTCTACATTCTCAATCTCAAAAAAAAAAAAAAAAAAAAAAATCCATTTTGAGGAACAAATGGGAATGAAGTGACAGGGGTATGGTTGGAGAGTTGAGAGGAAAGATGCATTTTACCTGTTAGGACGCTACCACTGATTTATTGGTGCTCACAGTGTATATGTGAGGTATAGCATGAGTAGAAACACTAAAGGGATAGTACTAGGGTACCCTGTGATCCCCACTGTTTTCTCTCTCCCCTAGTGAGTCTCAGCTTTTTCTCAGGTAAAGAACACTTGAATGGGGTCAGCCTTGGCCATAGACATACCCATTAGGGCTCTTTAAGGACATAGATCTTTATCTACAGAGGGATATGAAGTGCAGAGCCAAGCCATCCTAGCATAAGATGGGGAGACTTAGGACTTGGCATTCTGGGTTAACTCTTGGTATCACCTTTCTGTTTTTACAAGACTTGTATTTGTTGCTTTCTCAGTCTGCCTCCTTCCTGAAGAGAGTTAGGGCCTTCCATTTAATCTGTCTCTCTCCTCTCTCTCTCTCTCTCTCTCTCTCTCTCTCTCTCTCTCTCTCTCTCTCTCTCTGTCTGTCTTTCTCTCTCTCGTCATTTGTGTAGCTTTTTCAGAGGCTTGGAAGGTCTGTGGAATTGTGTCTAAGGTATGGCACCTAGGTGTTCAGTGTTAGCTGGGGCCTTCTTCTCTTTCAAGTAGCTTTATGTGGAGGCAGTTTTGCCAGAATTTTCCATGTGGCTTCCTGCAGGATGGCTTAGATTTCCTTCCACCATGGTGGCTGGGAACAAATGTGGGTGCTGCCAGGCATTTTAAAGCCCAGGCCTGGAACCACATCCTCTCCTCCATTCTGTTGGGCAGACAGTGCTGGAGGCAGATCCCAGAGCAGGAGAGAGACAGCATGGTCTGAGGTCAGAACTGGGGCCACTTGACTCATAGCTGGTCTGCTTAGTAGCCTTGCTTGAAGCCAGAGTACAATTAGTGAACATGAAGAGCTGGGTTTGTTGAGCAGGTTTATTTCTGCTCAGACCAGGGCTGACAGGTTACAGTGGAAGACCCTAGAGAGGGAACAGTCAAGGTACTTTTATCTTCATAGGTGGATCTTTGAGGGCAGGAAGGACTCTAAGATTTTGAGGGTGAGTTTAGTGTTGACTCATTTCCTATGGCTGGGCTTGCTGAAGTTATGTTTTAATCTGTTTTGATTTCAGGCACTCTCTCTGGATAAATGCAGTGGCAATGGAGGTGGAGATGTCCACAAGGGCTTCCAATCCCTTCTCAGTGAAGTCAACAAGACTGGCACACAGTACTTGCTCAAAACAGCCAACAGGCTCTTTGGGGAAAAGACTTGTGACCTTTTAGCAGTAAGTGTCATGTGGTATTCAGAGATAGTTGGCCAAAGATTCACCTTACTCCCTTGCCCACTAATGTAGTTTTGTATTTGTTTACATGCTTTGGAACCACATGTGAGTGAGTATGTTTTTACTATACAGAATATCTAAGCAAGCGCCATCCTCTACCTCTATTCACAAATAAATGCTTTTTCTATAGTGTGACCTGTGTTCTGCACATATAGAAATTTAGTAGGTGAGAATTTCCTTGTGTTTTTATATGTTTCTTTCATTCTTTGGATCTCAGTGTCTTGTGATTCTGTGTCATTATTGCTATTGGTGTGAGAGATGGAACCCAGGGTCTCGCACATCAAAGCCCCAACTCTATTAACCAAGCACTGTTCAGTAATATTAGCCATCATCTGATATTCCTGAATATAGAAGTACCGTGACATAGAGAAGTGCATGTGTGTGAGTAGCAGTATAGGCCGTTACCACAGTGAGTGTACGTGTTGCCGTTAGAACATTTTTAAAAAGATGATGAAGCCATAAGACTGTGATATGTATTGCTCCATTGCTCTCCTAAATGGCCAGAGATAACAGCAGAGTGTTTATTTCCTTTCCCATCATGGGTTTGCACAATCTTAATCTTTTAATTTTGATCTTGAGTTTCAGAGTTTCCATGGCCATTCTCTGGTGGTTTGTGGCTACAGGTGACACTATTTTGAACGGTGCACATTTGTATTCCTGTTAGCATGGGGACTGTGGTAGAAGGGTTGGTGCAGCCTGTGCAATGCAGAGGTGTCCTTGCTTTTGTGGAGCTAGCCGTCTGCCTGCCCATGTGCTGCCCTCTTATGATAATAGTGCATCTGAGGGTCTTTTCAATTACCTCCTTGAGCCTCAGCTACTTCCTCAAGGATCCAGCTGTTCATCATGCTTTCTAGTGTCCTCAGACAAACCACCATCTTGCCTCATTAATAAACTAAACAGGAAGGCTGGATTTTATACTCTTACCATATATTTGTTTGCAAAACACATCTGTAGACCATTAGATACTTATTTTCTGCTTTTGTGCATCAAAGAAGAAAGCTGTTTGTGCTAATCACTTTCACAGTTGTGTAATAATTACGTTGCTCTGTCTCAGTCTTTTAAAGATTTGTGCCTCAAGTTCTATGAAGCAAAGATGGAAGAGCTGGATTTTAGGGGTGACTCAGAGCAGTCCCGACAGCACATCAACACCTGGGTAGCCGAAAAGACAGAAGGTGAACTAAGTGTTGTTTTGTTCTGTTTTTTTTCAGAGCTTGGATTTGAACCTAGGGCCCTGAATGTGCTAATCAAGACCTTTGCCTCTAAGCTACACCCCAGTCCCTGTTAAGCAGTTAGCCTATTAAAAAAAATAGTACATTTGTTTGTTTATTGTATTTATATATGTCTGCACAACTGCATTCAAGACAACTCCCAGGAGTTGGTTTTCTCTTCCTACCCCTGGATCTAGGGGTTCTTCAGGTTTGTTAGTGATCATCTTTACTTGCCAGGTCATCTGTCTGTTTCTGGTCTTTTTATTTTTATTTATTTTTAATTTTTGTTTTGTTTTGTTTTGAAACTCAGAGATCCATCTTTCAAGTGCTAAGATTAAAAGCATGCATCATCATGCCTTGATTCGTTGTTTATCGTTAATAATCATATTGTTAATACCTTCACAAGTGCTTCAAACGTAAACAATAATTACTTTTGTTCTTTAACTCGGGACTTCTTTTTGACATGTTTGGGAATTGAAACCAAGGACTTGCATATGCTAGGCAAAGTACTCTAACATGGATCTGCATCTTTAGCCCCAAATCAGAAATCAGAACTCTTTGGTTTATTTTATTTTATTTTATTTTATTTTATTTTATTTTATTTTATTTTTCTTTCAAGACAAGGTCTCTCTATGTAGCCCTGGTGTTACAGTGTGGTTTTCTGGTCCCACGCGCCGGAGGTCCAGACCCCAGATCCTTTAGCTGCCCGCTGCTGCTTAGCGCCCCCCCCCCCCCCAAATGACTCAGATGCTTATATTAATTTTATGCTGTTTGGCCTACAGCTTAGGCATATTGCTAGCTAGCTCTTTCGTCTTAACCCATTTCCATTAATCTGTCCTGCCACGTGGCCCGTGGAAGGCTCTATCTGCCTCTGACTCCACCCTTCCTTTCCTACCTATTCTGATTCCCCCACCTACTTTTTCTATGGTGCCTGTCATGGGCCAAAACAGCTCCTTTATTTAAAGATTGATATTCACAGCATACAGAAAGACATTCCCATATCACCCTGGCTTTCTAAAACTAACTCTATAGACCAAGATGGCCAGGGATCTGCCTGTGTCCCAACATGCCCAGCCCCTAAATCAACACAGCTCCTTTTTGCCTGAGAAACTTTTATGTTACCATGTGCAGTGTATAAAACAGGTGTACGTTTAGATAATAAATCTGTAGAAATATGGTTCAAAACAGTTTGTTGGTATACTTATAATTTTGTCATATTTAAAAGTTGAATCAAACTTGCATTCTAATTAGGTAGACATTTCTCTAACACAATACAATCTAAAGATATAAATTAAAACTTGTAAAATATCTTAATGTGTATGTGTATATGCCTATATACATTTATGTGCAGCCTCCAATCCTCTGGAACTGGAGTCACAGGCAGTAGTGAGCCACCTGACGTGGGTGATATATAGAATTTTAATTACTTAGTCATCTATCTCTTCATCTCCCTGAAGATGTAATCATTTGGTACTCACACACTGAGAATGAGAGTATGAAAATAAATGAAAGTCTATTTTTCTCAATGAAGCCATTTTGTTTCTGTAAGAGCAGAAAACGTTGTATGTAGTTTCTACATAAAAACGCTGCCATGTTTGTTGACATCAAATTTCATAGGCTACCGCAGTGGAATGCACAGTGTATTTTTCGAACAGAGGCCTCAGTGAAGTGGTGTGAAGCTAGATGGGAGTTGCTGCCAGAAGCACCTTGGGTTCCTCATGCACTTGAGTTTGTATGAAGTTTTGCCTGTTTCATGTTTAGAAAACTGTAACTGCTGGCAGTTTTCTCCGCTAGTCCCATAGTCGGCAGCTTAGGAGGCCTAGCTCTAAGTAAATGCCAACTTTATAAAGCTGTCCCTAAAATATTATCACTGTCTGACTCTCCAGCCTTTTCCTTTTTGTAGCCCTGGATGACTTAGGTCCTGTTATATAGATTGGCTTGGCTTCAAACTCAACCTGGAGCCCAGTGGTGGGATTAAGTGGTGTGTCACTACATTTGGCTTTTCCCATATTTTAACAATGTGTTTGATGTTGGTACCTCTTTTCTTTCTTTCTTCCTTTCTTTCTTTCTTTCTTTCTTTCTTTCTTTCTTTCTTTCTTTCTTTCTTTCTTTCTTTCTTTCTTTCTTTCTTTCTTTCTTTCTTTCTTTCTTTCTTTCATTCTTTCTTTCTTTCCTTCTTTCCTTCCTTCCTTCCTTCCTTCTTTATTTATTTATTTATTTACATTTACATTTACATTTACATTTGCTTTCATTTTAGGCCTGCAGCTCTTTACTCTCTGGGGATGATGCTCCCACTCTCTAGTTATCTAGCATGGCCACAAGTATTGGGCCAACCCTCATTTACCTGTGGTCCTAGATTTCTTTATACTTATAAGATCCATTTTATTACTGCTATTTTATTTTCCATTTATTTCTAAACTGATACATAAATATGCATATTGACAAGATTCCATATAATTTTCAATGCTCATTCTCTAATGTTTGGAGCAAGATAAATATATCTATCATTTCAACTATTTTTAAATTGAATTTGTAACCAGTCCGTTTTAAAGCAGCCTAAAGTACCTTTCTTAAAGTTGTAGGCACCAATTGTCTCTTTTCAGCTCAAGTGTTGTTTTAAATTCCAATTACATGTTTAGATCAAATCATATATTTTATGTGTTTATTTGAACAATTAAGGTTTTCTTACCAGAACATTTTGGGCTTGCTTTACTTCTCACTAAAACTTTTTAAAGAGTTTGGTTTTGGTACTGGAGAGATAGCTCAGACATTAAGAGCACTAACTAACTACTTTTGCAAAGAAACTGAAATGGTTCTCAGCGCCCACTCCAACTTTCTATAATTTCAATTCCAGGGCATCTAATGCTTTAGGCTTCTGTGGACACCAGTACACATGTGGGAATGAACATACACACACACACACACACACACAAATAAAACACTAATTCAAAATAAAACTTAAAAAACAAAAGTTGTCTTCTTGTTGATGTCAGGTTGTTTAAGAACAAATATTTTTTTATTTTGAGAGAAAGTGAAATCTCTTATCTGTGCTCCCCACCAGAGCAGGAGGTGCTGCCCTTTGCCTATCAGCCCTTTGCATGTATCAGTCAGCTCTGTTAGCTAACTGGGTCTTATCTTTGTTGCTGTTCTGTTGCTGTGAAGGACACCATGTCCAAGGCATCTCAAAAGAAAGTATCAAATTGGCTTGCTTACAGTCTTAGAAGGGTTAGTTCATGATCATCACGGCAGGAAGCAGACAGGCATGGTGCTGGAGCAGTAGCTGTAAGCTTTACATCTGACCCACAGGCAGCAAGGCAGGAAGAGAAACTAGGCCTGCTGTCATTGTATCAAAGATAACCCCCAACAACACACCTCCTCCAACAAGGCTATACCTCCTAATCCTTTCTAAACAGTTCCACTAACTGGGGACCAAACATTCAAGTATATGAGCTCATGGAAGCCATTCTTAGCCAACCACCAGGCCTTTTAATTCCTTTAAAAAATTTTTATTCTTTCAGATAAAATCAAAGAGTTGCTGTCTCCGGGTACAGTGAATTCAGACACTATGTTGGTCCTTGTGAACGCCATCTACTTCAAAGGAAACTGGGAGAAGCAGTTTAACAAAGAGGACACCCAGGAGATGCCTTTCAAAGTCACCAAGGTAAACACAGTGCAGCAACAGAGGAGACTCTTGGGCAAGGTCCTCTGTTCACACTGGCTTCTGAAACACAAGGAGGCTTCTTCATGTAGCCCGAGTCTCGCATGTCTCAGGGCAGCTCAGCAGCCAGAGCTCTCTCTCTCAGCTTTGAGGCCTTTCTCTTCCCCTTTCCTTCTGCATGTGGCCAATGGGGGCTGTAGAATTGATGGTTTCAGGCCTGGCCCTGCTTCTGTCACTGGTCATGGAGTCACTGGCAGCTCTTGAGGTCAAACCTGATGGATCTGAGCTCTGCAAAGTACTTTAAACAGTCTGTCATCTAACTTTGGAGACATGAAAGTCTAAACTTTCCAGATGTGGTGTCTGAGACTCTCTGTGGCCCTGAGTGCAGCCTGTTCCTCAGGATTCCCTTCAGAGGGGCACATTCCCTTCTTTTCAGTGTGTCTTCCCAAAAGCGCTGTCTTGTGTCTCCTTTCAACTTAATATTTATCAATCTTTATCAATCTTTCACAGGATGTGGAGAAACCTGTGCAAATGATGTTTAAGAAGTCTACCTTTAAGATGACCTATATTGGAGAGATATTCACGAGAATCCTGTCGCTTCCCTATGTTGGCAATGAGCTGAACATGATCATCATGCTTCCAGATGAGCATGTTGACTTGAGAATGGTAAGGTGCTTTCATGAAGCTGTGAGAGAAAAATTGAGTGTCATTTTGGTTTCTGCAGAGTCAGCTCTCCTAGGCACCCATGATCATATTTTTATTTTTTATTTATTTGTGAGGTTGAGGTGGACCAGCATGCTTAGCAAACACTCACCACTTAGCAGGACCTTAGTCTCTTCCAGCTGCCATATTACCCTGCAGCCACAGTTCCCTGGGTGATTAGAGGCTCCCCATCATCTCAAGTGCCCTGTGTGACAACATTGTCCTAAAGTCTTCAATTGTCCTCTAGGTGGAAAAGGAAGTAACTTATGAGAAATTCAGAGAGTGGACAAGGCAGGACAAGATGGATGAAGAAGAGGTGGAGGTTTTCCTCCCACGGTTTAAACTGGAGGAGAATTATGACATGAAGGATGTCCTGTGCAAGCTGGGCATGACTGATGCCTTTGAGGGCAGGGCAGACTTTTCTGGAATATCTTCTAAGGAAGGCTTGTTTCTGTCTACAGTTGTGCATAAGGCCTTTGTGGAGGTCAATGAGGAGGGCACAGAGGCTGCAGCTGCTACAGCTGCCATCATGATGTTGAGGTGCATGAGGTTCACCCCCCGCTTCTGTGCCAACCGTCCCTTTCTTTTCTTTATTGAGCATGTTAAGACCAATGGGATTCTGTTCTGTGGCCGGTTCTCCTCTCCCTGAGGAAAAGGTGTTCCTGTCAGTCTTTTACCCATTCTCCATGTGCCTGAGACTCAAGTGACCTTATCCCTAAAGGCAATGACAATTTTGAAATAAAGTGCCTTCTAGCATCCTACGTTCAGAACTTGAGTGTTTGTCTGTCTCATTGGAGGGCCTTTTTCTGATCTGAAATTTCATTTCTGTGGGTTTGTGGTGTTGCTGGTTACAGAGTTCATCTCTGCTAGAGGATCCTGTGGCTGCCAACACAGGTAGCCATGTGTCCCCTGTGACTCTAGGAGAGAAGCAGTAACTCTGTCTCCTTTCTTGGTAGCACTGGGTTCTTGCCCCACTTTAAAGAAGAAAAAAAAAGCAATGAGTTAAAGCTCTGAGGAGGGGGCAGCAGGACATTCCTCAGACAGTACCTGTGTAGAACTATGTGCCAAAATTTGTGGAAGTCAGATAAGCAGGGTGGTCAGGGACTCAGCACACTTTCCCTTTGCTCATACATCTGTTTTCTCTGTCACGTGGTGTAACACATACACCTCTTTAGATAAATACTGTCTGTTTCCTCCCAGAGGTTGGAAACATGGGTCATTCACAGAAATACAGTTGACCATAGCTGCATGAATGAACACCAGGTGATTATCTAATTAGTGATAAGTATTACAAGCAAAAAGGTGACAAGTTTCTGCAACTGTTTATCACTTGATGGGAATACAAGAGAAGTATTCAGGAAGGGAAGAAATTGAAGGCATGGTCTGTGTGAAAGAGTCCTGTTGGGATTCTAAGGGATGGCAGGAGGGACCCTCCATGGCCGAGACAGA
Source organism: Phyllotis vaccarum (assembly GCA_033318265.1). Lineage (NCBI taxonomy): Eukaryota > Metazoa > Chordata > Mammalia > Rodentia > Cricetidae > Phyllotis > Phyllotis vaccarum. Next base: position 37,804,023 of record JARWLC010000011.1, on the reverse strand, counting down.
AGCCAGGATCCCTTCTGACATCACTGATGCTGCTCACTGCCAAGCTGTGGTGACAAAGTGGGTAATATTAAGAGACATAGAATTTAGGAGTTGATGTGAAGAAAGGGAGATGAAACCTGGCTACTTTTGATGCTCACCCTTTGTCAGTGTCTTGTTGCTATAGCGAACATATTGAAGACTGGAATCGCTGAGTGGGAGAATACAGACATGTAATTCCAGCTCTTGGGAGGTAGAGGCGGAAGAATCAGGTATCTAAACCATCAGGGGTTAACTGGAGGTTAATGGTACAAATTAAATGAACTTAGTGGACAGCTACTGAACATTCCAACCAAAAACTAAAAATGCACATTTCTCAGCAGCCTATGGAACATTCTCTACAATCTGTCACATATTAGGACAAAAGCAAGTCACAACAAACTTAGAAAACTTGAAATAACATCTTGTAGTCTACCTAACCACAGTGGAATAAACCTGGCTACCAATAGAAGCTACAGAAAGTATACAAACTCATGGAAGCTAAACAACATATTACTGAATACAAGGAAGATATCTACAGGGCAATTAATAATTCCTAGAAATGAAAGAAAATGAAAACACAATCTACCCAAATCTATGGGACACAGAGGAAAAAGTCCATTATAGCACTAAGTACCTATATCACAAATTAGAGAGATGTTAAATTAATAATGATGTACCTGATATCCTTGGAGAAAGAACATCATTCCAAAGCAGCATAGGAAGAAATAACCAAATTCAGGGCTAAAATTAATGAAATAGAACCAAACAAAAACAAAACTACAAAGAATCTAGAAAACAGTAGATGCTTCAAAAAATTAACAAGATTGGAAACCTTTTAGCCAAATTATCCAAAACTTGGAAGAGATCTAAATTAATATAATTAGAGATAAAAGGGAAACATCACTATAGACAGTTTGGCAACTCAGAAAATCGTGAGGACATACTTAAATTTCTTTTATCACACCGAACTGGAAAATCTAAAAGAAATAGATGAATTTCTATATTTATATTACTTACCAAAGTTAACCAAAGATAAAGTAAATGGTATAAATAGACCTGTAATAAACAATGAGATGGTAAAAGTAATTCAAAGTCTCCCAACTAAAGAGAGCCCAGGTGGATTCTGTGTAGAAGTTTGCCACCAATGTGCCTCAAACTATTTCCCCAAATAGAAAAGGAAAGAACATTTCTAAATTATCTTTACAGAGCCAGTATTATCCTGATACCAAAACTAGACAAAAAACAACCTAACAAATAAGACAAAAAGGTATGGTGTTATAGGCCAACTTCCATTATGAAAATAGACATAAAAATTCCCTAAGCAAATTCAAGAACACATCACAAAGATCATCCATCATGATCAGTTGGCTTGATCCCAGAGATGCAGGAATGGTTCAACATACATAACACAATAAACTTAATCTTCCACATAAACACAGTAAAGGACAGAAACCACACAATCATCTCATTAGATGCAGCAAAACCCTTCAACAATTCTCAATATCCCTTCATCATAAAGGTTATGAAGAATCTAGGAATATGAGGGACATATCTCAACATAATAAAGGCGAGATATAATAAGACCAAAGGCAACAATATCGTAAGTGGAGAAAAACAAAGTATTTCCACCAGCATAAGAAATAAGACATGGATACCCTCTCTTTCTATTCCTGTTCGAGAATGTGCTTTAAGTCTTGGCTAGAGCATAAGACAAGTGGATGAGATAAAAGGGGTACAAATAGGAAAGAAAAAGGCTAATGTAGCCTTATTTGAAAATAATATGAGAATAATATGAAAAATATATATATAAGATCTTAAAGCCTCCACAAGGAAACTACAGATGATAAACACTTTCATCAAAGTAATAGGACACAAAATTAACATATAAAAGTTCCCTTCTATATGCAAACATGCCAAGAAGAAATCAGGTAAACACAGCATTCACAATTGCCATGTCCCCACCCCACCCCGCCCCAATACTTATTTAGCAAAGGATACCATAATTCAAGTAAAGAGACAGTCTAGTAAAAAAAAAACCTTTACTAGTTGTATATCTGACAGTGTTAGTATCTACGATACATGAAGGGAAAAATCCTAACTATCAATAAAAGGAATAACCCAATTAAAAATTGGGATATGAAACTAAACAGAGTTGTCAAAAGAATAAAATGTAAAAGACTGAGAAATTTTTTTTTGTTTAAATGTTGAACGTTCTTTGCTATCAGGAAAGCACAAACCAAAAGTACTTTGTGATAACATCTTACCCCAGCCAGAATGGCTGAGACCAAAAAGACGAAACACCACACACACAAAAATGACCACAAATGCTGCAAGTGTGCTTCGAACTTCAGTGATGTTCTCTAAATATGGAGAGTCAAATTGTTAGGGGTTGAAGCCAAACTTATGTTGGTCTGTTTGGCCTTCTTTTTTCTTTTTTTTTTTTTTTTTTAACTTCCTATCTCTTACCATCATCTGTATATAACATGCTTGTGATCTCAAAATAAAACGATTCAATGATATTAACATCAGTGAGATCTGTAGCAATCCTATTAAAACATATCTTTACTTTGCCTTCCCCACAGAGTCCTCTAAAACCAAAACTTCAAGTCTTATTGGCATTCCCTTTATTGATACCTGTTTCATCAACCCTTCTATTTACCCTTTATCTCTTTCCCTTAGTCATTTCAAACTAGAATGATTTAAAAACTCTTCATGGACTTCCTAACATATGCTTATAGGTATTTTGGAACAACCTTGAACCTTATACCCATAGGAAGGTGCCTCTTCAGTCTACAAGCAGATCCAGTTCACCCAGCATACTGTCCAGCCACACTGTTTGGACTTGTGTGAGCACTAGTGTAAATACCAGCTTCTGCCCCAGAGACCAGCAATACATACTGTAGATCATGAAGCCCCACCTTAATCTGTGATTGTCCAATTTTAAATTAGAATTTTAGCTTTGACCACATTTTGACAATGTTTTACAGGAGGCTCCCAGGGGGATTTGGTTTTGGCTTTGTGACTCAGAACAGCACACAAAACCATAATCAGATGTTATCAATAGACTTCTACCTATGAGTTGTTTTCAAAATTTTATTTTATTTCATTTTTTTTAAAAGAGAGCTTTTTGTAAATGCTTTCAGTAAATGACTTAGATCTGGTTATACCACATTATATACACACACATTGTTCTGAGTTGGTTGTGAATAGGTCATAAAGAAAAATAAGGCGCATGATACAATTGAAGCTGTGCATTCTTCTGAGCTTGTAGGAGTTAGTTAATTATTTTGGAAGTCCAAAGTATAGTAAAAATGATTACAATGTTTATGGTAGTGGTAAGTTAATTCTGAACAGGTTGAACGTACAGTGTGTAAACAGAATAAGTACAAAGTTATAAATGATTGCAAAGTTCACTATTCCCTTGGTTACAGTTTGGGTGAAAGTTTGATTTTAAAGACAAGCTTCAAACACCATTTCTCAGGAAAATTATTTCTATGGGAGGGCACAAGGTTAGTGCCTGGTTAGTGCCTCACCTATATACCTATCCGCTGGCACAATTCTACTTTTTAGCCCTTGTTTCTTTAGTCTTTTAATGTGACTGGTATCTTCCAAATTACAGGCCATTAAGTTCCAGATGGTTTTAGAATATCACCCATTACCATCAGCTTTAGTGTTTGCCTTGCATCCTTGAAACCATGTCACAGTGCTGTCTGTGATAACCACCCCCTCTCCTCTCCAAAATGCAACTCAAACCCCATGACAGACCGACAGGGTCAGTGAGGCTCTCAACACCCCTTCTCAACTCTGAAGCAGGCCCCAAAGAAAGGAGACCTTGATGCAGTATCAGTGATTTGACCTTGTTTATCTGCCAGGGGAAAACTGTGAAGACAAAAAGGACAAAAATAAGGTGGCACTCTCCCTTAATCCCAGAATTTCAGAGGCAGAGGCAGGTAGATCTCCGCGATTTCAAGGCCATTATAACAGGACCATTATAAAAGGACCCCTTCCGTCTCAGGAGGGAGATTCTCTCTAAGAATTTTCTTTCTGTGTTTCTGTTTTTCTGTAATACACATTCTTTATTAAGCTTCATGTCAGTTCTAATCTGGTAAATAATCTTATACCTGTGCTAATATCTTGCCTGCTCTTAGTCAATTTTTTTCATTCCTACATAGTTTAGGCACCCATGCTTCGAGAATGATGTTGCCCACAGTAGACTGGGTCTGCCCACATAAGTTCACTGAAGATAGCCCCCAACAAATATACCCATAGACCAATTTAATGTAGACAATCTCTCGTTGAGACCCTCTTCACAGATTGTGTTAAATTGGAAATTAAAGTTAATCATAACATCAGGTTTTATGGAGTGATGGGATCAAATCTGGGGCTTAATGTATGGGACTTACTGCTCATTAAGATTCATTTCTGGATCAGTTTATCTTACTTAGAAACAGCTATAAAAATGTCTTAAGTCCAGTGAAGGGCTCAAATACAACACACTAACCACAGAAAGGGAACCTACAGGGCTTTGCCAGTACAATCTAGACAAAAGGCAGTTACCATCACTTGTGCCTGCTAGTGCTTCCTTGGCAGAACCCAAGAGCATCTAGAAATGGTCTGAGTATCATCAGGAGCACTAGCAGGTAAGGTGTGACACGGTTAGGTTCTCTGCCTGCTCAGCCACAAACTCAGTCAATGACAGCATCCTTGTAGCCTGACCTGGGATGGTCAGACAGAAAGCCTCCTCTCTCTCTGAGCACAAGCCATGGTTCCTCCTGGAGTGTTGAGCCTCTTGGGCCTGATTCATCTCCCTGGCCTCAGATGAGATGCTACTCCAGTGGAGTGCACTGATGCAGGGCCCCACCCCCTCTTTGTAGCTAGGTACTTTCTTGTGGAAACAGAATGAATGGATAATGCTGCCTTCTGCTAGGGCTGGGGAAGAAAGAAGTTGTTGGGCTAAGAACTAGCAGACTGGTTGCCTCAGGGTATGACAGGTGCCTGATAACTTTTTTCCGAACCCCAGCCTTCTCCTCACTTCCCTCACACTGCACCAGGGTCCCTGGTGGTTTAACTAAGGGACCTCTTCCCTCTGATGCATAGTCTCAGCCCCTTAGCTAGCATCTAAGTCCCTGTTCCTGTCCTCACAGCCTTGTCCTGTCAGGTATCAACTCTCCTGAGCTTTTACCAGCCCTGTGGTGCCCAGGCTTGAGTGTAGGCTGGTATAGGCACAGCTCAATTCCTCACACTGAAGGATGCTCATAACCCAGGAGTCATGTGTCACAGGCCTTGTGGTCTTGGTAAACTGCTGTGTGAGAGCTGTCCAGGGCTCAGCTATGAGACTTGGGGATAAGGATTCCTGGATCAGAAATTCCCTTCTGGAAGAGGCAGGTGGGCATGGAGGGATTGTTTCTGCCATACTAGGTTCTGTACCCTTTCCTTGAAGTGATGCACACTCTGGGAGTGGGCATCATCTGAGGGCTTGAAATCTTCCCAAAGTGATGCACCTCTAGGCAGATGCCAATGAGGCCCAAGAAGCCAAGCATTATGTAAGGCCAGGCCCCTGGGAGTGGGTGCACTTTGCCTCTGGTGGCCTGACCATGCTATCTCTCCTCTGGCTTAGTTCTTCCCTGCCTGCTCCTGAGGTCATCTTGGTGACTCAGTTCACTGTCCTCACCAGTATCATCTATCAGGTATCTCAGTGAGAGGCACAGTATTCTCTGACTCTTCTTCTGTTTAGTATTCTCAAATGCTTATCTCCCCAGCACATGCTGGGAGTCCCAGCCTAGATTCTCCAGCTCATGGGCCTGTAGGCCAGGCCACACCAGCCTTAACCTGTTCCCCAACCCTGGTGCTTCAGACCTATTTATAGAGAATACCAACATTTGACTCCACTGTCCTGTCATTTACTCCAGTAAAATCCACTCACACCTCTGATTTCTCACCGTCCTCCAAGAAGGCCAACACCCCCACACCCCTCAGCCCCGTATGCCTACCCTCTTCTATTTGAAGGTCACTGCGCTCAACTCTGGACACCCACTTCTGTCAAAAAAGGGATTCTTCATAGCCCCAAGCCACTCAGGTCCTTATTTGGAACTAGCTCCTCTTTTAGGTCCCTGTTTAGAACTACTGCCTCTTTACTGTCCTTAGTAGAGGATTCCTCTGTCTTTCCAGGCTCCTCTGCCCTCTCCTAGTGAGCTTCTAGATCTTTTCTCTCTGTTCACCCTGTGTACTGGCATTCATGGGAATCCTTTCCCTCTCTGAGACAATCTCACTGAGGCCTATGACTTCAAGTTACATGTATTTGACCGTCACAATGACACTCGGGACCTACATGTCTCCTGAACTTTCCATGGAGCCTCAATCTTTGCATGTCAGAATTGAAATAGATCCTGGACCTAGTGGTACAGGCTTGCTATGACAGCTGTATGGGAGGCTGAGGCAGGAGAAATTTAAGTTTTGAATCCAGCCTTTACTACATACCAATTTCAAGGCCAGCCTGGGTAACTTAGTGAGACCTTGTCTCAAAATAAAAAATCAAAAGAAGCATGGGGATGCAGCTCAGTGGCAGAATGCTTGGGTAGCATTCAGGAGAGCTTATGTTAGTTAGTCTCAAGCACAACAGGGGGAAAAGTAAGTTAGGGCTGGTGATATGACTGTGTAGGTAAAGTGCTTGTCAGTCAAGCCTACTGACCTGAATTTATTCCTTAAAGCCCACATAAAGGCAGCACTAAATTAACTTCCACAAAATTAACTTCTAACCTCCACATGTGGACTGCCACATAACCTAACACACAGACATGTCACACACAGATACATCACACACACACACACACACACACACACACACACACACACACATACACACACGCACACACTGATAATAATGAAGTAAACAAACCATGTTTCCTTTAAATTAATCTAACATCTGTTTTCACATCTTGCTTGTCACAGTTACCTGTTGGGCCAAATCAGCCATCTGGGGATGTTAGACTCCTCTTTCCTTACCCACCCAATCCACAGTGTCTTACTGCGTAGCTTTGGCTGCCCCGGAACTCTCTATTTAGACCAGGCTGTCCTTGAACTGCCTCTGTTCTCCTAGAGCAGGGATTAAAGGAGTGCACCTCGAACCGCCTGTCCTCTTTTGAAAACAGCTTTCTCCTCGGCTTCCTGTTACTGCTTTCTTTTGAAAATTTGGCAGCACTGACTCCCCTGCCTGGATCCCCCTCCTGCCAGTGTTCAACTCTGCTGTGAAGCAAACTTTCCCATCTAAACCTGAGGCTAGAGCCACATGCCCAGAAGTCTGTAAACCCCATGGCATAACATTGTGAGTATAAAACACTCTGATGCCTGGGCTGAATTGATACGCTAATAAACTATGGGTTTCCTGAAATGTACACAAGCACACTTCCTAGTCCGCAGGGTTGGAATATTCCCTCCTCAGCTCATCCTCACTCCTCAGTTCTCAGTTCTAGGGTTCAGGACTCTGACACCCTTTTGGTTCATATTCCCAAAGGCAAACTCACTGCTCCTGCTTCTACTTGTTCTTGCCCCTTACATTCAGCACCGGTACTGCACACACCACACCGCATTTCATCTGTTTGCACATCTGTGCTGAGGCCAGAGACTGTGCCTTTTCTCTGTCTGTCTCCAAGTGGCTTCTGGCCCATTGAGTAAGTAGTATAAGTCCGTGGAACAAATGAAACAGTTACCCCACGTGTGGCAAGTCACTGGCACCATTTCCCCAACTCTAGGCAGTTCATATAATAAAGCCATCAAAGCCCACGATCAAACATCAAGCTAACGAAGGAACAGGATTGTAAATGTTCTAAAGGACTTTGACTATGACATTATACAGTTATCTTACAAGCTAGGAAATACCGGAGCCCTTGTGAAGGCCTAATATTGTATTTAGACGCATTACTAACCCTGGAAACATAAGGGACAGTGTGGAGGGATAGTCCGGGGAATGTTGCAGTGATAACCAGACAATGGAGTCCTGTCCTACCTAATCACTTTCTCCTTGAACTCAGCAAACAGATGCCTTCCTTACACATGGCTGGGGTTCTCCAGCTCAGGGTAGGGTGGTGCTATGCTTTGAACGTCCCCAGCGAAACTCATGCTGAAGCCAACCCCTCATGTGAAGTATTATAGGAGTTGGGGGTCTTATGGAACAATTGGGTCTTGAGAACTTTATTCTAAGTGTCTAATCCATTTATGGACCAATAGGTTTATTGCCAATGGACTACCTTGAATGGATCTATTATGAAGCCCCTGTCACTTGTATATACTCCATTCATACAGATAATCCCAACCAACAAAAAGTCTCTCATTAAAATATAGTCTTTCCACCTTGGGCCTCTCAACCTCTAGACTCACAGTTAAAGAAATTTGTTTATAAAATATATTCTCTGAAGTATTTAGTGATAGTCAAAGTAAACAGGCTAAAATATTTTCAAATACAATAAAAGCAGTCGGAGATACCAGAGGACGGACTCACCTATGTCAGTCTTTGGTCTTTTGTTTGTTTGCTTGTTCGTTTCCAGACAGAGTTTTCTGTGTAGCAGTCCTGGCCGTCCTGGAACTTGCTTTGAAGACCCGGCCGGCTTTGAACTGAAAGAGATTCTCTTGTGTCTGCTTTCCCAAGTGCTGGGACTAACAGTGTGAGCCACGGTTTCTTCTGCCTCTCAGAGATATCAGAGGACAAAGACAGTCACTGGGGAGGGAGCTTCTGTACCTTTACTTAAGTCCTCTCACACTCTCACCAAGATAAACAGTGGCACATGCATCTCATGCCACCCCAACTTTCCTTCTAGAATACCCAGGATGGCATTTTAGAATTAAACTCTTATGTGGAATCCAAATGGGTCTTCAGGGGATTCTTTTAAAGTGACCATGAAATTTGACCATGGAGGTACATTTCATGTCTCCATGACCTCCTGGTTGCAGTGTGAGCTCTAATTAGAAGCCCTTTCTCCAGAACAACCACTGGTGAGGCATGGTGTGCCGAGGAACCATTTGAGGCTGCTCCCTTTTCTGCTTCATGTTTTACATAATTTTTATTTTTAATCTTATGAACTTCATTCATAGGGCCCTCATGAAGACCTTGTGGTCAAACTTTATAGGTGTCTCCTGGGAGCACTCTCCTGGTGCTCCTCATATATGCATAGCCTTTTTCAGCAGTGATCTGGGATCTTGGGACCAGGCTACTGTTCAGCTGTACTCTGTCTTGTCATAGTGAATACCTGCTCAGCTGCCTCCTGATTTGCATTTTCAAAATGGAATCATCCATTCATTCGGGGGGAGATAAGAAGAGGAACTTCTTTTGCTGCGGAAAAAGAGAGACACAGAAGCATGCAGGGAACCAGAACATTCACAAGCTGGTCATTGAGAAGATGTTTGCAGCACAAGTTGATTCCCAAAGTGCTGGGCATGAACATGTGGCCCCAAATTTAAAATATGTCTCTCCAAGGATCATGGTTTGGGGTGTAAAGAAATAAGTAAGTATACTGGCTTACGCCAAAGGGAAAGGAGCCATGGAGGGAGTGACAACGGTCTGCCACTGTCATTCAGCCTTCGTAACTCTTCATAGAATGAGGGCCAGAAAATAGTGATGTTAACACGATTCATTCGGGGCAGTTTCAGCTCTTTGAGGCCAATGGTCACCCGTCTGACCCCTGCTTAATGTCTCAAGCTGAATGTCAGTGTTTTCATCAGTGATGGAGTGGGTTATTCAGCTTCAGCCCAGGGACTCAGGAAACATGACTATTCAAAGTGGAGGCCTGGAATACAGACAGAACTGTAGGTCAGCCTGGGCATCTTGGTGAGGCCCAATCTCAAACTGAAAAAGGAAGTAAGACACATCGAGGGTACAGCTCGGGGGTACAGCACTTTGCCTAGCATGTGTGAGGCTTCAGTTTCAATGCAAGTATGGAGTAGGGGGGTGGAAAAAGAAAAGAAGGAAACAAGAGTGGTCTTCAGTTCCTTGAGGTAATGCAGACAACTGTTACCGGCTACAGACGTGACCTGCATATCACATTGCCAGTGCTGTTCTAGAATGGATGTGTTCACTGAGCTGTTCCAGCCTCAGAACAAGGTCACTTTTGCCTCAAAGCATATTTGGCTCAGAGCAAGATCACTGGTGCCTCTGGACAGAATGAGAAACAGCTGACATCAAGTTCTGGCTGCAATCTGTTATAGGCATCCCCAAAACAACCGGTGGAGAGTCTCAGAAGGGTGCCCCCTAGTGGCCCATGTAACTCTTCCAGTCCTCTACCATTTGGTTTGGAAGCAAACTCTGAATTCAAGGTGTGTGTGTGTGTGTGTGTGTGTGTGTGTATGTGTGTGTGTGTGTGTGTGTGTGTGTGTGTGTGTGTGTGTGTGTGTGTGTGTGTGTGTGTGTATGTGTTTACATTCCAACTCAGGCTGACCTGAAGTGGTCTAGAACTCATTACATAGTCAAGACTAGCTTTAAGCTCATGAAAATTTTCCTGTTTCACATTCATGCATCCTGAGATTACATCACCATTTTAGATTTTCTTCCTTCTTTACAATTTAGAAACATGTCTTTTTTCCTTCTGTACTCTCCATGTTTTATGACTGAATCTTTCTATACATACACTCCATTAGGTTAGGAGAAAGTCTATATTTAAAGGCAGTTGTATAGAATAGAGACAACTCTATCTTTAAAGCAGCCAGACAAACAGACCTTTAAAAAAAATATGTAAGTAGTCACACCTTAAGTTCACTGTCCTCTGTGACCCAGTACCCAAAGGCCTTAGATTTTTACAGTTGTAAACACATTGCAGAACTGTTAATTTCTCAATGCTAATGAGCTATCATACACTACCAGCCCAAGCCCACGGCAACATTTCTAAAGAGATGCTATATATATGGTTTCTAGCTAGCCATTCATCTTCTGACACATTGGCTTGGTGCTAAATAAAACCTTTTATTTTATGGCCTCTCTGTCCCTGGACTGTTTGACTCTATGAGCTTTAGTAGAATTAAATCTTTTGTGATTACACTCCATATCTGCTGCGATAAAGATCCTTTTAAACTTGCTTTCCCTAGAATAAAGTGAAAGGACAAGCAGAAACCACAGTCTTCAAAATCTGGCTCAGGGACACAGCTGACGGAATTTCACCCCACCCAGCTCCACCCTAAACTTAAGCCAGAAGGAAAACCCCCTGCAACTTCAAACCCTAGTAAAACCCAGCCCACGGGACACACCAGGGGCCAAAACCCACCTCAACCCACGTCGTCAACCTCAGCGACGTCCATAACAACTGGAAACTCACAGAACCCTGGCCCACAGCTGACTAAGAGCAACTAAGAGACTAAGAGAATACACTCCCTCCAAGTGGACCAAGAACCCAGATTGGACCAAGAGAGATTTCCTGAGATACAGACATACTCAGAACAGATTGCACCAAAATCAGCTCTCTGATATTCAGACAAATCCTGCAATGAACTGAAAAAGCCATGGGCAGAAGCCAATGCAAGAATACATGTAACAACATAAAGAGCAACAAGACAGCACCAGAAGAAGCTGGTGGTTCTACAACATCAAGACCTGAGCATGGCAATGCAGAAGAAGCAGAAGAAAACGACCTTAAAACAACTTTATGAAGATAATAGAAGCTTTAAAAGTGGATATAAAAATATTCCCTTAATGAAATAGAAGAAAATACAAGCAAAAAATTGGAAAAAAATCAACAAATCCCTGAAAGAAAATAAAGAAAACCAAGAAAAATAAACCAAACAGGTGAAGGAAACATTTCAAGATTTAAAAATTGAAATAGAAGCAATGAAGAAGACACAAACCGAGACAATGCTGGAAATAGAAAACCTGAAGAAATGAGCCAGAACTACAGATGCAGCATAACCAACAGAATACAAGTAATGAAAGAGAGAATCTCTGTAGTGGAAGATTCAATAGTGAAAATCGATGCATCAGGTAAAGAAAACACTAAAACCAAAATAGTCATAGTGTCAAACATGCAGGAAATCTGGGACACCATGAAAAGTCCAAACCTGAGAATAATTGGAATTGAAGGAGAAGAACACCAGCTTAAAGGCACAGAAAATATGTTCAACAAAATCATAGAAGAAAAATTTCCCAACCTAAAGAAGGAAATGCCTATAAAGATATAAGAAGCTTATAGAACTCCAAATAGTCTAGACCTCCTACAGAAGTCTACTTTCCACATAATAATCAAGCCCCTAAACCTATAGAACAAAGAAAAAAATACTGAAAGCTGCAAAGGAAGAAGGCCAAATTACCTATAAAGGCAGACCCAGCAGAATAACACCAGGTTACTCAATGGAAACAAAAAAAAGCCAGAAGGTCATGGTTAGATGTTATACAGACACTAAAAGACCATGGTTGTCAGCCAGACTACTATACTCAGCAAAACTATCAATCACCATAGATGGTAGAAACAAGATATTTCATGACAAAACCAGATCTAAGCAATACCTATCCACAAATCCTGCCCTACAGAAGTACTAGAAGGAAAACTCAAATGCCAAAAAAAAAAAGGATACATCCATGAAACCACAAGCAATAGGTAATCCCCAGAAGAAAAATCTAAAGAAGAAAAACACACACATACACAACTACTAAAAATAACAGGAAATAAAACTTACTGGTCATTAATTCCCTTAATATCAATGGGCCCAATTCACCTATAAAAAGACACACCCTAAAACGGTAATACAAAAACAGAATCCATCCTTATAAGAGACACACCTCAAGTTCAAAGACAGACACAGGCTTAGAATAAAGGGTTGGGCAAAGACTTTCCAATCAAATGGTTCTAAGATACAAGCTGGTGTAGCCATCCACTTTTTAACAAAATAGACTTCAAACTAAAATCAATCAAAAGAGACCAGGACTGACATTACTTATTCATCTCCGGAAAAATCCATCAAGATGAAGTCTCAATCCTGAACATTCATGCCCCCAACACAAGGTTACCTACTTATGTAAAAGAAACACTACTAAAGCTTAAACCTCACATCAAACTCTACACATTAATAGTGGGAGACTTCAATACCCCACCTGCACCAATGGAAGGTCTACTAGACAGAAAATCAGCAGAGAAATAAGAAATCTAAAATGTTATGACCCAAATGGACTTAGTAGAAATATACAGAACTTTACACAAAAACATATACCTGTTTCTTAGCACTTCATGAAACTTTCTCTAAAATTGATCACATACTCAGTCATAAAGCAACATCAATAGATACAAAAAATGGGAATAACTGCTTGTATCATATCAGACCACCATGCTCTAAAGCTAGAGTTGAACAGCAACAAAAATCACAGAAAGCCTACAAATTCATGGAAACTGAACATCTCTCAATTGAACCACCTCTGGGTAAGAAGAATTTAAGAAAGAAATAAAAGACTTCCTAGAATTTAATGAAAATGAATCCACAACAAACCCAAACTTTTGGGACACAATGAAAGCAGTGCTAAGAGGAAAATTCATATCACTAGATGCCTATATGAAAAACCTACAGACATTTCACACAAAAGACTTAACAACACAGCTGAAAGCTTTAGAACAATTAGAAGCAAACTCATCCAGAAGTGGATGGCAGGAAATAATCAAACTTAGGGCTGAAATGAATTCAACAGAACCAAAGAGATTGATATAAAGAATGAATGTATTGAAGAGTTGGTTCTTTGACAAAGCCAACAAGATAGATAAACTCTTATCCAAACTAAATGAAAGGTAGAGAGAGAGAGAGAGAGAGAGAGAGAGAGAGAGAGAGAGAGAGAGAGAGAGAGAGAGAGAGAGAGAGAGAATCCAAATCAACAAAACCAGAAATGAAAGGGGACATAACAATAGACACCTGGGATATCCAGAGAATCATTAGGTCATATTTTCAAAATCTATATTCCACTAAATTGGAAAGCCTAAAGGAAATGGACAGCTCTCTGGACAGGTGATACTTACCAAAATTAAATCAAGACCAGATAAATGACCTAAATAGACCTATAACCCCAAGGAAATTGAAGCTGTTATTAAAAGTCTCCCGAGTAAAAAAAGCCCATGACCAGATGGTTTCAGTGTAGAATTCTACCAGACATTCAAAGAAAAACTAATATCAATACTCCTCAAACTGTTCCATACAATAGAAACCGAAGGAACACTGCTGAACTCTTTTTATGAGGCTACAATCACTCTGATACCCAGGCCACTCAAAGATTCAACAAAGAAAGAGAATTACAGACCAATCTCCTTCATGAACTCCAATGCAAAAATACTCAATAAAATATTGGAAAACCGAATTCAAGAACATATGAAAAAAAATCCATTATGATCAAGTAGGCTTCATTTCAGAGATTGAGGGATGGTTCAACATATGAAAAACTGAATGTCATCCCCATCATATAAACAACCTGAAAGAAAAAGAAAACCTATGATCATCTCCTTAGATGCTGAAAAAGCCTTTGACAAAACAACACTCCTTTATGTTGAAAGTCCTGGAGAGATCAGGAATACAGGGAAAATTCCTAAATATAATAAATGCAATATACAGCAAGCCAACAGCCAACATCAAACTAAATGGAGAGAAACTCAAAGGAATCCCACTAAAATCAGGAACAAGACAAGGCTGTCCTCTCTCCTTATCTATTCAATATAGTTCGTGAAGCTTTAGCTAAAGCAATAAGAGAACAAATGGAGATCAAGGGGATGCAAATTGGAAAGGAAGAAGTCAAACTATCTCTATTTGCAGATGATATAACCGTATACATAAGTGACACCCAGAATTCTATCGGGGAACTCCTATAGCTGATAAACACCTTTAGCAATGTATCAGGGTACAAGATTAACTAAAAAAAATCAATAGCCCCCCTATACACTAAGGATAAAAGGGCTGAAAAAGAAATAAGGGAAATATCACCCTTTATAATAGCTGCAAATAGCATTAGATATCTTGGTGTAACTCTGAACCAAGAAGTAGCAGACATGTTTGAAAAAAATTTTAAGATGCTGAAGAAAGAAATTGAAGAGGCTATCAGAAAATGGAGAGATCTCCCATGCTCCTGAATAAGAAGGATCAACATAGCAAAAATGACAATTTTACCAAAAGCAATCTACAGAGTCAATGCAATCCCCACCAAAATCCCAACACATTTTTTTATTGACTTTGAAAGAACAATACTCAAATTCATATGGAATAGAAGGAAACCTAGGACTGACAAAGCACTCCTGTTCAATAAAAGAACTACAGGAGGCATCACAATCGTTGACTTCAAGCTATACTATAGAGCTACAGTAATAAAAACAGCCTGGTACTGGCATAAAAATAGGCTTGTGGATCAATGGAATTGAACCGAAGACCCAGACCTTAACCCACACACCTATGAACACTTGATTTTTGACAAAGAGGCCAAAAATATACAATGGAAAAAAAGACAGCATCTTCAACAAATGGTGCCGGCATAACTACATAGTAGTATGTAGAAAATGCAAATAAATCCACATTTATCACACTGCAAAAAACTGAAATCCAAGTAGATCAAAGACTTCAACATAAACCCAGGTACATCAAACTTAATAGAAAAGAAAATGGGAAATATCCTTCAATGCATTGCCACAGGTGACCACTTCCTATATATAATACCAGTAGCACAGACACTAAGGACAACAGTTAATACACAGGACCTCCTGAAACTGAGAAGCTTCTGTAGGCAAAGGACACAGTCAATAAGACAAAACAACAGCCTACAGAATGGGAAAAGATCTTCACCAACCCTATATCTGGCAGAGGATTGATCTCTAAAATATACAGAGAACAAGAAACTAGAGCTCCCAAACCCAAATAATCCAATTAAAAAATGAGGTTCAGAGCTAAAAAGGGAATTCTCAACAGAAGAATTACAAACGGCTGAAAAGACACTTAAAGACTTGCTCAACATCTTTAGCCATCAGAGAAATGCAAATCAAAACAACTTCGAGATACTACCTTACACCAGTCAGAATGGCTAAGATCAAAAACACAGATGACAGCCTATGCTGGAGAGGATGTTGAGCAAGGGGAACACTCCTCCATTGTTGGTGAGAGTGTAAACTTGTACCACCACTCTGGAAGCAATATGGCGGTTCCTCAGAAAACTGGGAATCAATCTCCCCAAGGACCAAGCAATACCACTATTAGGCATAAACCCAAAGGATGCACATTCTTACTCCAAAGGAATTAGCTCAACTACATTCATAGCAGCATTATTTGTAATAGCCATAATCTGGAAACAACCTAGATATCGCACAATTGAAGAATGGATTAACAAACTGTGATATATTTACACAATGGAGTACTACTCAGCATAAAAAATGCTGCTGAGAGACATTGGGTAATAGAGAAATCTTCCAAGATACATCAACCCATCTATTTCAAGGATGTGTTCACTTCAGAATGGAAGCCGGGATATGTGCTTCAATGGGGTAGGGGTTTTGCTTTTGTTTCAACAGGAAAAGAAAAGATATGGGTACCGACAAAATTAATAAAGGTCCTCTTCGAAAATGAGTCCCTTCCTGAGGAGAAGTAATTGCTCATCCCTGATATGACAAATGGATACATGGTAAGGAAAACACATTTAACAGGCATGGGGCAGGGTCTCAATTTTGTCTTTACAGGAAAATGGATACAACTCTTTTTAAGAGATTGACTGGACATTGAATGATTAACCACCGGCAATGGAAGAGAGATCGATGATGAAGGAACGTAAACAATGGACTATGAGACCAACTGATACAAATATGCACTACTGGGTAATCTCTCAATTCTTACTGCTTTGCATCTTGAATCTACACCTCTAAAAAAATGTGGTCCTGATTTAACTATTAATAGGGCTGGATTTGGAGTGGGAACAAGTGGCTTTTTCCCTCTCTAAACCCAAGCATATTGGTAAAGAAAATGTGAGAAATTCTGTCTCATATCAGAAAAGCCACCTGGCGTGAGACAGAAGACAATTAGAATGTTTAGGGACCAATATTATTATGACTTCATCTTGAACCCTGTTTCTCTCTGTATCTGTACCTTCCAAACATCCTGTCTGCATACAATCTTCTGAGGTCATAATAGATCTAAATACCTTCTTTGGGTATCAACAATGCTTAAGTTTTCCATTGTAAATAACATTTCCTCCTATCAGCTATCTACAAAAAATCTGAAATTGAGATGGGTCCCCCACCACAACAACTCCTACTAGTGAAACAGGAATAAAAGGGAGAGTATGAGAGAGAGATTAAGAGACAGGTAGACAGACAGACAGACAGAGGCAGAAATAGAGAAATCAAGAACCTGGTGCGTACCAATCAATGATTGCTTTTAGAAAATAGATTATTCAAAAACAATTACAAGATAGCTCTCTATGATTATCCTTCAGGTCACATTTCTAATAAGAATTCCAGATGGAGTTAACCAGTATTCTGAGAATGGTTATAGATGCGTATAGTCAGTCCATTAAGATCTAACCATTGTTTTAGCTTTTACAGGATCCTGAAGAGATGCCTTTGCCCTTAAGTCAGCAGGAAGCAACCTTATGAAAGACTATGCCCCCTTTCCCAATAATCTTTGTGCTTTGAGGGTTGTTGGGTAATTATTATTCTGATAGAATAATTATAAATTAAATTTGGGTTGAGGACGGAACAATAATATAGCCTCAAGGATCGGGGATAGATAGGATAGATAAAGGTAGATTGTTCTACCTACCTATAAACAGTTTTAGCCGAATATATGGGCTAAGCTAAAGTCAATTTGCACTGTCATAGATATTTGTATATTGATACAAATGTGAAATCATTTTATATGTTTAGTTGAGATAATTTGTACATTGGTACAAAGTTTAATCTGAAATTGCTTTATATAACCAAAGCAACTTGTATATCGATATAAAATTGAATCTGTAACTGTTATGTAAAATTGAATCTGTAATTGCTATATTTTATATACGCTTCTACCTCTGTT
Organism: Phyllotis vaccarum; assembly: GCA_033318265.1. NCBI lineage: Eukaryota > Metazoa > Chordata > Mammalia > Rodentia > Cricetidae > Phyllotis > Phyllotis vaccarum. The sequence goes on along the minus strand of JARWLC010000011.1, from coordinate 37,786,020 downwards.
TAAAATATTTGCACATTATTGTCATGTCCACTATGCAATTACTACCTCCATTTAACTATACTAGATATAATGTATGATTGCACTAGTTATGATATATGCACAAGATGTTTTATATACCTCTGTTTGGATGATATATATGTATATACATATCTAAAATACTGTGGTCACTTTACATGGTATATATACCCCTGGCTAATGTTTGATAGTCATACTAAAAGTCATTGTTCAGAGATTATTCACCCCTTATATAGGTAATCTAATTTTATAGTACAGGGTTTAATACTTAAGACGATAAAAACTGCAGTCAACATTACTTAAGGTGCCATGTCAGTCATCTCAGATACAGGTTAGAATATCATAGACAGGAGTCTTCAACCATTTCATAGACCCAGAGAATATGGCATTTAACATTTGGAATTCGGCCACGAGAGACAGGATGATTCCTGATGTCACTGCTCCCTTCACGAGATGGTGTTGAGCATTGAGAATATTCCATTGGAGTTTGTCCTTTTGGCAGAGAATGGCTGGTTGGGTAAAGAACTGCCCTTACCTTGATTGCTGACAGTACACACATGATGTCCAAGCTGGATGAGCAAGTTGATGGGTGGAGACTGACGAAACCTGCCTGGACAGGATAAGACAGTCCCTCCAAAATTGCCCTGCTTGTGAAAAGATCTGTCAGATACCATAGACCTGTAGCCAACATGATGGATGCTCCAATGGCACACAAAACAGAGGTGATTGTCCAGGTAGCTGTGTTGCTGTCCTCTCCCAAATTTTGGAAGCCACTACTTCCATGTACTTCTGACTTTCAGGTGATACATTTTCCTTCTCAGGTCTTGAAGGGGTTGAAGAACAGGTATTTATGGTTATTACCCTATTATCCCTTATCAAGGAACTTTCAGGTGTTGAATTTTCACTTTCCCAGATGAACCTTTTGAAGTAATTTATACACCCTACCATCTACCAATATTCTAGAAATATATGATGTACTTTATATGTGTTAGGTATTGGTTATAGTTTGTGCCTTTTCCTCTCCTAGATACTACCTCATAATAATTCCTATTGTATATAGTCTTAGTTTAGAACCTTCTTAGTTAGACAAAAGGGTGAGATGTGGTGGGATTCAAGTGTCAGCTGATAAGATCCGAGGATACTTATCCAGGGTTCTGGTCTCCTGAAGGGGAGGTGGCCAACCCCATTGATAAGGGGCAGCTGGGATCCTGGGCGGCCCTTTTCCTGGTTCCTGACTGCTGGAGAGACCGGTTTGGCATCCATCATCTATCGCTCAGATACTCCAGTCCCTGTTCAGGTGCCACTATAAGTTATTACCTGTATCGTGAGTGTTGGCTTATATTTTAATAAATATTAATCTTGGATTGGTGCATTTTAAGAGAAACTCTGCCTACAACATCCTAAAAATTTCAGGCAATTGGATGTATTTGGAAAGTGAGGTAACACAGGCCTAGAAAGACAGACATGGTATGTATTCACTCATAAGTGGATTTTAGACAAAAAGCAAAGAATATCCAGACTGCAAACTACAACCTCTGAACAGCTTGGAATCAGAAGGAACTTAAGAGAGACATCCAGAGATTCCCCTAGGAAGAGGAAATAGAGACCTCCTGAGTAAATTGGGATCATAACGGGTTGCAATCAAGGAGATGTGGGGACAAATCATGAGAAAAGGAGACAGTTGAGTGAGAGGAGCAACAAAGAGAGAAAAAAAGAGATGGATATCTTGATATAGGAAGCCACTGTGGGGTTGGAAAGAGGCCGGGTACTAGGCAAACCTCCAAGAAACCACAGGATGTCCCTGACTAGGACCGATATTGGAGGGGTGCTTAATCAGGACTTCCCCCAGAAACAAATAATGATTACCCTAAGTGTCATTGTAGAACCTTCATCCAGCAATGAATAGAGACAGAAACAGAGATCCATAGCTAAGGACCAGGTTGAGCTGCTGGTCCAAAGAGAGAGAAGAGAGTGTATGAGCAAAGGGATTGGGATCATGTGGAGAAGATCTACAGAAATGGGAAATTCGAGTGATTGGGAGCTCACTTAGTCAGAAACAGCCACTGGGGAATCTTCAGGAAAAGGTACTAAACCCTCCTAAAGTAGATGACTGTCGAATGGCATGGGCAGTTTGTGGAGCCTTGTCAAGTAGGATCAGACTTTGTTCCTGGGCATGAACTGGCATCTTGGAGCCCATTCCCTATATAGAAACACCTAGCCTAGACCTAATATTTAAATGAGGGAATTGGACCTACCTCAAATGAACACATCTGACTGAACTGACCTATCTTGGGACTCCTTGCCTCCCTGCTGGAATAGATGTGGGGATGGGATGGGGAGGCTGAAGGAGAACTGCAAAGGATTTGGAGGAGGGAAGGGAGGGAAGCAGGGGTATACATGGGAAAAAATTTAAATAAAATAAAATTCTATCTATCTACCTATCTACCTATCTACCTATCTACCTACCTACCTACCTACCTATCTATCTATCTATCTATCTATCTATCTATCTATCTATCTATAAGGTAAAACATTTTCTTCATGTTCATGGTCTTTTCCTCTGCATGTCTGACTATGTGCTTTAGTTTCACAGGGAATCACTAGAAGTGACCATTATAGGTTGTTCCTTGGTATATAAAATACTGTTGGGTCACTTGAAATGAAGAGCTTGAAAGAAATGTGACATGGAAATGAGGTTTTGCTATATGACATTTGAATAACCTGCCTTTTCTTCATGGGAAACATTATTTTTTAAAACTGGAAGATTACTTTTAGGGAGTCTAACTCTGGAACAGTTTTGATTTTGTACTATAGTTAAGTGGCAGTTACACATTTAATCAAATTGGATCAATTGAGTAGTTGACAATCGTGGGTGGCTTAGTCCATTGATAGGTTTCTACTCCTGTAAGTTTCTTGTTGACTAGACACTTAGCCTTTCTTGATTCCCCTGACTATGTTCAGGTTTCCAGGAAGTATTGCTAAATCAGTACATACTAACCTCCAGCACTGACCTCCAGCTGTAAGTTCTGCTCTCGCCCCATCACTTAGACAATCCCTGGTCTGAACATTTCACACTTAGAACAGGAGTGTTACCTAATGTTACATGGTGAAGCATGCAAAGCTGCTAAGAGGATGCTGGCCTTCTCTAAGGCAGCAGCAGAAAACACATGCATATAGAATGATTTCCTGATTGCTGTTCTGGGACGGGTTCAGCCAACTGCACATGGATGGCAGTATTCATTTTGCATGTGTTTGCAGCAGTCTATGTTACCCAACACTTTGAAAGGAGTTTGTCTACATATGAAGACCAAAGCACATGCTTGGGGTAGAACTGAGTGACAAAGTGCATGCTTAGCATGTGTGAGCTCTTGAACTGGATTCCTAGGAAGACATCACACTGAAAATATAACACAGGAAAACAGACCTAGTTGAAAAATTTCAAAATACATTAGTAAAGTGAGCTGTATTTGCTACTCATAAACAATATTTCTAGTAGATCTGTCTTTCTCTCTCTCTGTGTGTGTTTGAATGTGGTATATGTACATACTATATACACACAAGTATGTTCACTCTGTGCTTGTAAGTGTGTGTGTATGTGTGCATGGGTGCGTGCGTATGTGGATGTGTGTGAGGGGGGAATATTTTCAAATATAATAAAAACAGTCAGAGATATCAGAGGGATCTATTCACAGTCAGTCTAGTAGGATTAGACAGTGGTAATTCACACTTTTAGTCCCAGCACAGGGAATATCCCTGGAGTGGTGACCTACGCCCTTAATTCAATCTGAGTTTGAGGTCATTTTAGTTTACAGAAGGAGTTCCAGGCTCCCAGGCAGGCAGTGGTGGTGCCACGCCTTAACTGAGCAAAGAAAGTATTTAAGGCAGGTGTAGAAAGACAGAGCAGGCAGAAGAAACCAGGAGGAGCGAGGTTGAGGAAGCTGGAAGACAGCTGGGTGAGATCTGACTGTGGTGTTTCTTCTCTGATATCTCTGCTTTTCCCAGAGATTTGGCCGAGTTTCCTTTATCTGTGCAACATGTGTGTGTGTGTGTGTGTGTGTGTGTGTGTGTGTGTGTTTGTGTGTAAGCTAGAGGAGAACATAGGATGTCCTGCTATGCTGACAGCCAGTGAGCCTCATTCATCCTCCTGCCTCCATTCCAGATAGTACAGGAGGCTACAGGCTACAGGTATGCTTCTAATCATACCAATTTTGTGTGTGTGTGTGTGTGTGTGTGTGTGTGTGTGTGTGTGTGTGTGTGTGTGTGTGTGTGCTGGGATGTGAACTCAGGTCTTCATGCTGTACTTACTGAGATATCTCTTCAAAGCCCGTTCACTCTATTCAAGACACCATCTTTCTCTGTCTCTCTGCCTCTGTCTCTCTGTCTTTCTCTCACTGTCTTTCTGTCTGTCTGTCTCTCTTCTCTTAAACCTTTTATTATGGATTTGGATTTCACACCAGTAATCCCACTCATCTTCTGCCCTTGCAGCCACCCCCAAAAACAAAATTAAAAAGTAAAACCTAAAACCATACCCAAAGCCCAAAACAAAAATGAACAAAAGAAACAAATGAAAAATATCTTGAAATGGAAGCTGTAGCGTGGCCAGTGAGACACACAGACACCCTTTAGTCCATAATTCTCTTTTTGTAAGTGTTTATTGCTAGTTTTGTAAGAGTCATTGGTCTAGTTCGAGGCTTCTGGCTTCTGCTGTATCCTCAATACTGGGTCCTCACTGGGGCCTCTCTTGGATATTCTATTTTTATTGCCTTGGAGACACCATGGACTCAGCCTCTCTGCTTTGCCTTTAGCACTACATTGCTATGCCCAGCATTCAGTTTCTGGACTGATATTTCAGACAGCTGTGTAGCCACCACAGTAAGGATTTATTTGCTTTAACTCTGCATCATGTTCTGAAGTAAGACTGTTCGTATACATGTAAATTCAGAAGACAAAATGGCATGTTTTACCAAATAAGAGGCAACCAAATTTTCACAACCACAGGCACCAACTGTAATAGAAAAAAAAAACAGACTTTTCCTGGAATCAGCCTTTCTCCTGACACTCTTATCTTTCCAGTGAATTTTCTAAATATTAGACAGCAGTGAGCCACTGTAAACGATGGAACAACATCTGTGTGCTCATCTGTAAACAGACTGGGAACCCACCCTTTATTCTTCTTCTCTCCATCCCCTCACACCCACAAGGCTATCGTTTACCCATCCCCTCTGCACTGATGCAACTTACATTCCTAGTGCAACTGTCATGGCACTTGCTGTAGGTAGACCCTCATGCTCTGAAAAGCCCCAATGCCATCATGGATGCCTCCTGATCACATGCCATTCCTCTTCCTTCACCATCCAGGATCTGCAGGGCAGAGGCTCTCTACCAGAGAAAATCACAGTTAGTTCTTCATGAAAAGAGGAAGAGAGAATAGGACAGAGGAACAAGTACAGAGGACTCGTGAATGCCGGCCAACAGTAACCTTTATAGTCTCCGTCAGGTTCTAGAGACTGCTTGGTCAGGCTTTATTTAAAAAATGCTAGCACAGGGAGCTGAGTGGGAGAGGGACATCAATGACAGAATGTGGGCTTCTTAGCATACAGAAGTTCTGGATCCAATCTGTTTGTGTGGGCGGAGAGGGGATAGATTTCCAGCACCTACCCACTCTTGTCCCTCAGGAATGACCTAAAGAGATGGAATAAAGATCCTGATGGTACCCAATGTGAGCACAGCAGACAGTGAATCCCAGGCTTTGGTCACATTAACACCAGTGTTACTTACCCTTTGGAGTAGTTCACCAACTCTGTACTGTAGCCGGAAGTTGTTCTGTCACACCTGGGCCTGCAGTTTGAACAAATCCCTTCCATCTGCAGTCCCATAGCCACTTATAAAATAGTTTCCCAGAGGCTTATATTAATTACAAACTGTTTGGCATGTAGCTAAGGCTCATTACCAACTAGCTCTTCCATCTTAACCCATTTCTATTAATGTACATACTGCCATGTGGCCAGTGGCTTACCAATACTTTCACGTCTTGTTTCTCCAGACAGCTGGTGGTGTCTGTTTTTACTCTGTTTTTCTTCTCCCTCTCCCTCTGCTTAAATTTCCCACCGGGCTGTAAGCTGTCTCACCATAGACCAGAACAGCTTCTTTATTAACCAGTGGAAGCAACACATAGTCACAGTATACAGAAAGACATCCCAGTCGGTAGACTTCTACCATTTCCTATTAAAAACTGGATCCTTTTGACTGTCACTGGGTCTCTCATTACAAGCCCAGTATAATACACATCATAAAATGTGACTAATGTGCATTAAACAGCCTCATATTGTGGAATCTTTTTGGGAGAATTCTGAACTCTCACGCTATTAGCCCACAGGATCTAGAAACATCTCCTTAAGGTAATTTATTAAATCAGCATCAATCCTCCAACTGTAGTGAAGCATTTTCTCTGCTGTGACATGTCCACTGGGCATCATGAAGCCGAGTTGCTGAGGTGACCTACAGAACACTGTGGCCCACAGACTTGACAAGGAAATAAGCAGATAGTTAAAACTATGGTAATGGTAATGGGGGTGGGAGGGTCACCAAACACTCACCCAAGATTCTGGTTACCACTTTCTCTTGCTCCCTCGCTTCTACCAAGCTACAAGTAATCCTGCCTCCCTCCCAGTCCGTGTGTTGTGTGTCCGTGTGTGTGTCCATGTGTGTGTCTGTGTGTGTGTTGTTTGGGAGGTGGAGAGTGCTGAAGTTTTTAAGAGGTGGAAGATTGGTGAGTCTTCAGAGATACACTTTCAGGAGTCATCATCCATGATGGCCTGGGACTTTTTGTTGATACATGTACCCTTGAAGCCCTATACTCCTTTAAGTAGCTTTTCATGTTGTCTCCTGAATGCAGCCCCAGTAAACTCATTGCTTTTTAGTTGTACTTAGATGAGATCTTTTCTCTGGTCTACTGCATCCCATCTAGGATAAACTGGCATTTCTTTATATCTCCAGGATGCCACTCAATGCTTTCCAATTATGACTGACTCTGGAACCAACCCCTTTGAAGATACCCAAATCTGTGGTTACTCCTGACTCGTGCAAAATGACATAGTATTTAAATAGAATGTAGGCCCATCTTATACACATTAAATCATCTCAAGATTACACACAGCACCCACTGCAATGCAAATGATAAGAAAATACCTGAACATGTTCAGCACAGGTACATTTTTTCCTATATATTTTTGGTTCAAGGTTGGCTGAAAGCATCGATGTTGAACCCAAAGAGCCACCTGTACCTAAAAATAAAAGAAAAAATTGTGCAAATCTTGAACATACACTCAAATTCAGCTGTCAGGAGACTGAGGCAGGAGGATCATGATGTTCCAGACCTGCTTGAACTGCATAGGGAAACACTGTCTCAGAAAACAATACAACAACATAAAACAAATTACTCTAAAGGGGAGGGGGATTTAACTGAAAGGAGAAGGCTCGGCAGTCAGAGGCTTACTGCTCTTGCGGAAGAGCTGGACTTGGTTCCCAGCATTCACATAGTGGCTGGCAGCTGCCTGTAACTCCAGTTCCATGGGATCCTCTTCTGGCCTTTGTGACTCCCTGCAACACACATTGTACATATACACACACTCAGGAACACACCAATACCATAAAAATACAACTTAAAAAAAAAGAAATAGACCTAGTTAAATCAAGGTACAGATGTTACTTTACATTCAGGGATGGAGAGATGGCTTGGAGCTTAAGAGTACTGGTGGCTCTTCTGGAGGACTCGGGTTCAATTCCCAACATCCACATGGTAATCCACAGTTGTCTGTAACTCTAGTTCCAGGAGCTCTGATACACACACACACACACACACACACACACACACACACACACACACACACACACACACACACGGGTAAGCTCCAACACACTTTAAAAAAAAGTAATCAAACATTTTTTAAAAAGCTCATTCATTCAGTGAGATTCTAAAAGACACAGTAACAAGTTCTCCCTCTCTGTCTCTGTTTCTCTCTCTCTCTCTCTCTCTCTCTCTCTCTCTCTCTCTCTCTCTCTCTCTCTCTCTCTCTCTCTGTTTTAAATTCAACTTACCAAACTACTGACAGATAACAAGTATGGAGGAAAGGTGGAAATTAGAGTTGTATATAGAATCTAGTATATATCCACCAGAGTGTATTTTCCCGAAGGATATGCTGGAAGTATGATGAGCCAGAAGCACTGTAGGAGAAGCAAGGATCCAAGAAGCTAACCGGAGTTAGATAATTTGCGCATATTCCTTATATTTTAGTTCTTTAAAAGTAAGAATGCACAGCTAGGCTGGTTGCCTAAATTTCCACTGACATTTGCTAGGTTGGAGGGTTGGCTCACTGGAAAAAGATCTGGTAAGTTCCTCATGTCAGTGTCCTATCTTTTCAGACTGAGGATCTCCAAAGAGCAATCAGTTTGAGTCTAACTTTTAGAACACACCCCCGCACCCGCCGCCGCCCCACGAGTGCACACACTCACACAGACCCAGACACATTCCAGGGGGGGCTCTCGGAAAAGTAGACCCAACAACCCCTCTGGCTCTAGCCTCCCCTCCACTCCCCCCCCCCCCCCCCCGAGATTCCAAAGCTTGTTACATGTATCAGGAGCCCAGGATCTCAATGTGCAGGAAGGGTCACATTTGAATTTCTAAGAGGGAGATTGCCATATTCTCTGAGGTCACATAGCCTGCACAACCAAGACATGCCTAACTCAAGGGTCAGGATGGTCTCGCTGGGAATCCTCGGTTTAGGGTAAGGCAAAAAGAGTTGACCTTACCCCTAACTCGCCAGGTCAACACCCCCCCCCCCCATCTCTTTGAGATGGCAAACGGCTTTCATATCAGCTCTTCAGTGTCTAATTATTTTGGATCAAAAGAGTAAGTAGTGGAGTTGTGGAACATCTATCTATGTATCTAGGTATCTACAAATGTATCTATCTAGTCACTTTTCATTTGTGTATCTGTTTTTTTCTCTTTGCATTCTGGGCGAGGGCTCTCTACAGCCTCAGTAGAAAGGGTTTTTTTCCCCACCTCTCACTTTAAACTTCTCTTCTGTTCCGTCCTGTTTCTGCTTGCCAGCACACTCTGGAGTTGTTAAAGCTGTCATTCAGTCTTGACGAAGGCGTGGTCAACAGGCTGATAAGCCCTCACTCTGAAGAGCCCTTTCCTCTGTAGGAAACCAACCAACAAACCAGCGACTTCCCCTGGGTTTGTTCTGGTTCTTATTTTTCCAAGAGCCTGCAGTAAGTAAAAGCATTCAAGGGCCAGAAAGGTCAGCTGCAGAATTTGCAGGCCTAGCTAGAGGAAGAGCTTCAGGCTCCACCCATTTCTCCTCCACCCTTGGTATTTGAGGCCGAAGGCGTGACCGGGACCTTCAGATCACTGCTCAGCCTGCTACTTGAGCAAGGGTAAGCTCTGCAGGGGAGGGAGGAGGAAGTGTGGCTAGCTATTAGAGCCAGTGGATCTCCTCCCCTAGGGTTTCTGGGAAGCTGGCATTGTCACAGGTCATGTAACTCTGGGACGAGTCCTTTGTGGCCCTGGCCAGCTGGTGTCGCTGCCGCCCGCTGGGATGCCAGGGCTTTCTGGCTCAGAGCCTTTTGAGGAGGTGGTCTGTGTAAGACAGGTCTGTGCGGGGTAGGGGTGTGAGGTGCGGTGGAGTGGGATGGGGTGGGGGACCCGGAGTCACATGAGACTCAGCTTGTCCAAATGGTGAGATCCAGGGCTCCTTCTCCATGTGACAGGCTTTGGGATCTCAGAGGGCTGGGGCCAGAAAGAAGTCTGGTGCCAGTGGTATTGGACCTTCATTTCTGGAGCCTCTTCTGGAATGTGTCATGGTCTTTGAGAGCTCTATATGAGGCTGGACATTTAGGCTCAGATCACAGCTCTTTGGAAACCCTCAATCTGTGAAGATAGATACTCATGAGGAACTTTCTAGATCTTTTAGTATACGTTTTCTTAGACTCATGGGAGTTTAAGTGGGAGAAGTGTTAAGTGATTCGATGTCTGCCAGGCCAGGGAGGATGTGGCAAAAGTATTGATCTGTTTACTGTGCCAAATGAGTACGAACTTGTCCTGTGAGTTACTTTTAACTTCCTTTCTTGCTTTGTTGAAGGACAAGTGCTCCGTTACTGTGCCGTAGGCCTGTGACTCCTTTTCTTTAAAATGTTCTTGAAAATTAAAAGTACAAAATTTAGCACTCCCCTAGTGGTGTTGTTACTGGAAGTTTTTATCCCTAGGAAAACTGGGGTTCTCCTCTAAGACTTCTTAGATTCCTTTGTTTTTTTGTTTTTGTTTTGTTTTTTTTTTGTTTTTGTTTTTGTTTTTAAAGAATAGACTGAGAGAAAGTTCAAAGACAATTTTATTAGAGTTTAAAAGAAAAGCCCCTGAACAGCCCCTGGGAGTACTGAGGCGGAGAGAGACCAAAAAAAAGCTTCACTGGGTGTTTTAGGAATGGAGGTTCATTAAGCAGCCACATGGCAAACAGGAGGTAGCTTCAGAGAAAAAGTGGAAAAGTCTGTAGAACCAGGGACAGCATACTTAAGTTGTGTGGCCAGAGCCAGAAAGGAAGAAAAAGGAAAAGTGAGAGTTTCCTGTGTCTTGACTCAGAAACATGGCAGACCAAGCAGAGCCCCACAGCAGCTCGGCAGTGACAGGGCCTAGGATTTGGGTGAAGGAAAAGTGCATTCTATTCTGAAGGGAATAATTATTCCTCTCATATATACTTAGAGGAGTGGTCTCTTAGCCAGGTGATTAATCTTTGTTTTAGAGTAGTTTAGAATGTTAGATGCACCCAGGCCAGAGACAGTCTAATCTCTTGGTGGGAAGGAAATAAGTTTTTCTTCTTGGCCTTAAGAGAGAGGCCTGACACCACAGCAACAGTAACATTCCTCCCTCAAGAGAAGTGACATTCAATCATTTCTAAGATGGAGTAATGTTGGAAATAGATGCAACTCTTTTTTTTTTTTTTTTTTTTTTTAAAAACCATGAAAATCTAGAGATCTGTTCTACAGCTGTTCAGAGGCCTTGGTTTCTGGACAGGAGTTCAGTCCCACCCTCATGCATAGCCTTTGGGCAAGGGAGGGTAGAAACTGGAGCTCCCTTCCTTCATTCCTGGCCACTGAACCAGGAACCTTACCGAAACTGACTCTTTTGGTGACCCTGACCCTCTTATCATTGGGAACACTGGACTGTAAAAGCATGCTGGGTGAAGCTAGACAGACTCTGTGTGTGTGTGTGTGTGTGTGTGTGTGTGTGTGTGTGTGTGTGTGTGTGTGTAGGGGGCAGTTGCTTTGTGATAGGACTATTCCTAAAGATGTTTGTACCTTTCTGCAATGATTTAGGTCTATGGTGTGATAGCTGATGTAGCGATAACCTTTGGGTTAAGGTCTTGTAATCAGGGATTTTAGAGCTGGGACTTGAAGTTACTGGAATGGCTGATATTATCAGTTTGGACTGTGAGTGTCCTTCGTTTCAGGACTACCCTCAGTAACATGTCCTGTGTCTCTTCACACAGAGAGGGAACACTTGGCTCCATAAACCAAGTTCTCTTGGCTCCCTATATTTGGGTGCCTGTTTTCATGGATTGCACACAAAGAATCGCCAGACAGAAGCCAATAACAAATAGAAAATACTGGGAGAGAAGCCAGGTGTGGTGCTACACACTTGTCATCCCAGTACTCAGGAGGCTGAGACAGAGGGATAAGTTTGAAGCCAGCCTGGGCTCGACTCAGAGAGCCACTGCCCAGGTCTTTGGATTAAAGGTGTGTGCCACCACCTCCGGGCCCAAAGAACCTTCTTACAGTTCAATGTAGTTGTCCACAGCAATAGTGTTAAGTTGTGCTATGTATTCTGTTCTCATCACTACAAGTAGTTACTCTTTCCATCCCCTGGTACTTCCCCTTCCAATGCTCTGTGAGTTCCCAGCCTTGCTCAGGAGAGCTGATGAGAAATCTTAGAACCATTGTACTGTCAACTGGGGAAAGGGAATGTGACACTGTGTGTGTGGATGATAGCAGAGCAGACAGGCCCTGCTTCTTCAGTTGCCTGCTTCGAGCCCACACTGCTGCATTTGTGGACTTCTTGGCTGGTGGGTCCTTCCCTGGTTCTTGTCCTCTGAGCCATTTCCTTCTGGTTCCCCATGTACTGGTTTCTGCACGTGAGAAATATAAGGCACTGATCTGAGCTAGCTCGAGCATTGCTATATCACTTTCTGCATGTGACCTTTTACTCTCTAGGGTGTGTTTTCCCTTTGTTCACTGAGTCACAGCATCCCTGTGTGAGAGTGAAGACAAGCCTGTACATCAGCCCACATTTATGTGCTATTGATTTTAATATTTTGTTGCAGGCTCGCGATCATGGATAGTTTGCAGGAAGCAAATGGCGCCTTTGCCTTAAACCTTTTGAAAACACTAGGTGAAGACAGCTCAAAAAATGTATTTTTCTCACCCATGAGCATCTCTTCCGCCCTGGCCATGGTCTGCATGGGGGCAAAGGGAAACACCGCAAGCCAGATGATGCAGGTAACCAGCACCATTTTAGAGCAGATAAATACCACTGATTGTCAATTGAGCTGGACCTCAGCATTCCCCTTGCAGATAACATAATGGTATGACTGGAGTTGATGGGGGGATGTGCTGCCCCTGCTGGAACCCTAGCTATAGCATCCTGTCCTACTAGTAGTGATATGTATATGATCGTTAACATGCTGCAAAATACCATCAAGGGTCCCATAATCCCCACTGTCTGCTGTCTGTCCCCAAAGGATCTCAACTCTTCTACAGATAAGTTCTCCTCTTAGGACCTTCAAGTTCATTCCCAAATGGGGTTGGCCTTGCCTGGCAGACCAGGAATAGAGCCATCGGGGTTCTTTTTGGGTGCAGTGCTTTCTTTCTGTAAACGTATGTGAACTATAGAGACAGGCTGCCCCAGCATACGGTGGGGAGACAGTGAGACATAAGTACAGTACAAACTCCCCGAGGAACTGGGGAACACCTAAGAACTGTGTTAACAAATACTGTAGATTGGGTGGCTTAAGTAAAACAGAGTATTTTCTCATAGTTCTAGAGAGATAGTTCTAGAACTCTAAAATTCAAAGTGTTGGAAATCTTGTTTTCAGTGAATTGTAAATGGCATCCTTGTCCTCCTGGGCTGTGTAAGACACCATGTCCTTTTCTTATAGGAACACAGGTCAGATTGGATTTAGCTCACCCTAATGGCTTCCTCTTTCTTCTTTGTCCCTATAAAATCAGATGCAAATGTGGTCATATTCTGAGGAATTAGATGTCAATTTAGGGCACACATTCAGCACATGGAAAAGGATACATTGTAGTCTCTGAGCTGTATCAATTCTGAATAACAACAAAATGTATGTCCAGTCTTCTGAATACCAAGGTGGGGGATGGACTTCTTTCTTGATTCACCCCCATGTGTGTTTGAAGTGAGCCTTTCCTAATCTATGACCACCTTGGGCCAAAACTTTCTTGGTTAGTTTTTTGGAAGCACTTTTCTGTTTTTACAAAACAAATGCCTTTGTTTTTTTTTCAGCCTGCCTCCTTTTTTGGAGAATTGGGGCCTAGAGTCTTGCCTTCAGCTTAAACTCTCTCTCTCTCTCTCTCTCTCTCTCTCTCTCTCTCTCTCTCTCTCTCTCTCTCTTTCTCTCTCTCTCTCTCTCGTCATTTGTGTAGCTTTTTCAGAGGCTTGGAAGGTCTGTGGAATTGTGTCTAAGGTATGGCACCTAGGTGTTCAGTGTTAGCTGGGGCCTTCTTCTCTTTCAAGTAGCTTTATGTGGCAGCAGTTTTGCCAGAATTTTCCATGTGGCTTCCTGCACGATGGCTTAGATTTCCTTCCACCATGATTGCTGGAAACAAATGTGGGTGCTGCCAGGCATTTTAAAGCCCAGGCCTGGAACCACATCCTCTAATCCATTCTGTTGGGCAGACAGTGCTGGAGCCAGGCCCGATCCTAGAGCAGGAGAGAGACAGCATGGTCTGAGGTCAGAACTGGGGCCACTTGACTCATAGCTGATCTGCTTAGTAGCCTTGCTTGAAGCCAGAGTACAATTAGTGATCATGAAGAGCTGGGTTTGTTGAGCAGGTTTATTTCTGCTCAGACCGGGGCTGACAGGTTACAGGGGAAGACCCTAGAGAGGGAACAGTCAAGGTACTTTTATCTTCATAGGTGGATCTTTGAGGGCAGGAAGGACTCTAAGATTTTGAGGGTGAGTTTAGTGTTGACTCATTTCCTATGGCTGGGCTTTGCGGAAGTTATGTTTTAATCTGTTTTGATTTCAGGCACTCTCTCTGGATAAATGCAGTGGCAATGGCGGTGGAGATGTCCACAAGGGCTTCCAATCCCTTCTCAGTGAAATCAACAAGACTGGCACACAGTACTTGCTCAAAACAGCCAACAGGCTCTTTGGGGAAAGGAATTTTGATATCCTAGCAGTAAGTGTCATGTGGCCCTCAGAGATGATAGATTGAAGTTATCTTCTAGGTATCACATAGGCATATATACACTTAAACGTATACCTGCAATACATGTGCACATATCTATATAAAATATATATTTACTTGCCACACACACATAAACATGGAAATAAAAAGTAAAAACAATTTTCTCAAAAAGAAATTAAATATACAGCCATGAACTGTTCGACAGGAATAGTGAGATATAAATATAATATATATTATAATATATGTAAATATATAGCACATATAAAATACTATATAACACACAACATATAACATATGTAATTATATTGTCATAATTATATTATGTTAATATAAAATATATGATATATGTATAATATTTCCTATATTGTCCACTGTCAGCATAGTGGGAATTTTAGCCCATTTACACTTTATTGAGTTTTCTGTTGTCAGAAGGCAGAATGTTCCTGGTTGTCAGTGTCATTTTACAAAATATATCAGCAAATGGCTTGCAATTTTGTTTGTCTTGTGGCCCTGGTGATCAGTTCCCTTTAATGTCTTGTGCATGCCAGGCTGGTCCTCCACCATTGAACCCTATCCGAGCACGGACTGTATTTTTGTGAGTTGCTCACACCCTGAAACTGAGCTACTTATGTTGGTGACCATGGACACAAAGATATTCAAAGTCCATATCATGAAGTAAAATAAATTAAAGTGAAATACTCAGTTCCAGAGTTTCCATGGCCATTCCCTGGTGTTTTGTGGCTACAGGTGACACTATTTTGAATGGTGCACATTTATATTCCTGTTAGCATGAGGACTGTGGTAGAAGGGTTGGTGCAGCCTGTGCAGTGCAGAGGTGTCCTTGCTTTTGGAGCTAGCCCTCTGTCTGTGCTGCCCTCTTATGATAATAGTGCTTCGGAGGGTCTTTTCAATTACCTCCTTGAGCCTCAGCTACAAGGAGGCAACTGTTTATGAACGTTTTACTGATACGGAGTCCACCACCTCACTTTAACTTTGTTAAAGAGGGCTGCAAAGTGAGATGTTCAGTCACTTCTCTGCTACGACAAAATACCATGGCCAAGGCAAATTGTAAAAGAAGGCCTTTGGTGTCAGGAGGTTAGAGACCTCACCATCATGGCAGGGAGCCTGGCAGCAATCAGTCAGGCATGAAGCTGAAGCAGCTGAGTGTGCCTCTCTCAAGTTTGCAAATAGGAGGCAAAGAGCACACTGGGAATGGAGATGGTTGTTTTGTTTGTTTCTTTTTGAGAGGGCTTCTCCATGTAGCCCTGGCTGGCCTGGAACTGAAAGGAGGGTTTTTTGTTTTGTTTTGTTTTGTTTTTTTAAATAAAACTTTCAAAGCCTGATCCCAGAAATGCACCTTCTCCAATAAATCCACACCTGCTATTTTTTCCCATAGATTTTAATCTACTGAGGAATTAGTATTCAAGTATATATGAGCCTATGGAGGCTATTCTCATTTTAATTACCACAGATGGTCTTGAAGTTCTTTGCTCATATTTATTTGTAAATTATCATTTTAACTTTCAGCTTTTGTGCATTAAGGAAAGAAGCTGTTGGTGTTAATCATGTCCATGGCTGTGTAATTGTGTTGCTCTGTCTCAGTCCTTTAAAGATTCCTGTCGCAAGTTCTACGAAGCAGAGATGGAAGAGGTGGATTTTAGGGGTGATGCAGAGCAGTCCCGACAGCGCATCAACACCTGGGTAGCCGAAAAGACAGAAGGTGAACTCAGCACTGTTCTGGTCTGTTTGTTTTCAGGGCCCTGAATCCCTGAATGTGCTAAGAGAACATTTTGCCACTGAGGTCTTGCTAACTAGTATAGTGTATTGTAAAAATTACTTCTATCTATCTATCTATCTATCTATCTATCTATCTATCTATCTATCTATCTATCTATCTATCTTTTCATCTAGCTATCTATCTGTCGTGTGTGTGTGTGTGTGTGTGTGTGTGTGTGTGTGTGTGTGTGTGTGTGTGTGTGTGTGTGTGTGTGTGTGTGTAGGTCAAAGCACAGCCTGCAGGAATGCTTCTCTCCTTCTCCTGTGTGGGTTTCTGGGGATTCTGCTCAGCTCTTCAGGCAGAGTTAATGAAAAGCACCTTCACCTGCTGAGCAGTCTCTTACCGTCGGGCCCTTTTTGTAGCTTGTCTCCTTTGAGGCCTTTTAGGAAGGCATCAGATGTAAACAAGAATGACTCCTTTAAATCAGGCTTCTTCTGGATGTGTCTCTTTCCCTTCTTGCCATTCTATGGATTGAACCCAGAGCCTCGCACAAGCTAGGAAAATATTCTGCAATTGGTCCACTTCTTCAGTCCTAAACAAAGCTTCTTAAAATTTTACACTACATCCCCTCTTGGCTTGAGGAAGTTTTATAACACCTGGAAGGTGTATGTGTATGTACAGGTGATCATTTATTGGTAATAAATCTATAGAAATTTCTTTTAAAAGAATTCATCTGTGTAAATATGGTTTTATTATTTATTAAAGATGAAATCAAGCTTGTATACTAATGAGATGGATATGAAAGAATATAAACCAAAGATATATTAATTTGATACTTAAATGCTGAGAATAAAAGTGGGAAAATACTGAGTCTGTTTTTCACAATGAAGCTATTCTGACTCTATAAGAGCAGGAAACTTTCTTTGTACGTAGATCACAAACACTGCATCCCTAACGTGATGGTCTCCAATATCATGATTTTTGTAGTGTTTGTTGATGCTGTGTCATGTAGTGTGATGTAATGGCATGCGTGAATGGCACAAAGCGCTCATGTATGTTAGGGACCAAAGTCACAGTGAAGTGATGGGAAGCACCAAGTGAACCACTACCAGAAGTACCTTTGGACTCATTTGAATTTTGGCTGTTACACGTTGAGAAAGCTCAGGTTTTGCTGCTGCGCCTACATTCTGTCCCAATAAGGTCACAACCCAGTCAAGAAGCTTTCCTCTAAGAACTTGCAAACTTTACAAATCTGCTTCTTAAATCCTATCAGGGTCTGACACCTTGCCTAGCCTTCCCTGGCTCTTAGCAATGTGCCTGTGTCTCTCCCAATATTTAGTACATCTCTTCCAGAGCCTCCTGGCCTTCTGTTCTTCCTTCTCTGCCTCTCTTCCTTCCTACCCTCCTCTTTTAGGTTACTATTGTTGTCATTTATTTTTCCAAGCAAAGTGCAGAAGGCTTGTGCTGCATCTTCCTGCTGTCTGGGACTGTCTAGTGTTTTATGGTTTTCCTGCATCATTTCAGGTGCATGGACCCACCTCCATTTTAACTTGTGGTTATAGCCTGTGTTTTATGCTTGTAAGGTACATTTTACAACTCTCTTCTCCTTCAAATTTAATATTTAAATGGATACATAAGATTATGTACATTTGTGGGGTTTCTTTGTGATGTTTTTAATACATTGTATTCTGTAATGTTAAGATCAGGATAAATTCATCTGTTGTCACATATGTGTATAATTAAAAAATTATCTGTATGAATATGTGTTAGTGTAGATGTTTGACACGTGTGTAGGTGCCTGTTGAGGCCAGAAGAGGGTACTGGATTATCTGGAGCTTAAGTTACAGGTGTTTTTGTGAGCTATCCAGTGTAGACGCTGAGACCATACTCACAGCTGCTGAGCCATCCCTTCAGCCCCTACATCACTTTCATGCTGCATCTGCTGACCTACTGGCATCTACTATGTTCATTCAGAGTGAAGTTTTTTCCCAGAATATTTTTTTAGTTAACTGGCTTGTTAATTCTTCCTTTCAGATAAAATCAAAGAGTTGCTGTCTCCGGGTACAGTGAATTCAGACACTATGTTGGTCCTTGTGAACGCCATCTACTTCAAAGGAAACTGGGAGAAACAGTTTAACAAAGAGGACACCCAGGAGATGCCTTTCAAAGTCACCAAGGTAAACACAGTTCAGCAACAGAGGAGACTCCTGGGCAAGGTCCTCTGTTCACACTGGCTTCTGAAACACAAGGAGGCTTCTTCATGTAGCCCGAGTCTCTCATGTCTCAGGGCAGCTCAGCAGCCAGGGCTCTCTCTCTCAGCTTTGAGGCCTTTCTCTTCCCCTTTCCTTCTGCATGTGGCCAGTGGGGGCTGTAGAATTGATGGTTTCAGGCCTGGCCCTGCTTCTGTCACTGGTCATGGTGTCACTGGCAGCTCTTGAGGTCAAATCTGATGGATCTGAGCTCTGCAGAGCACTTTAAACAGTCTGACATCTAACTTTGGAGACCTGAAAGTCTAAACTCTCCAGATGTGGTGTCTGAGACTCTCTGTGGCCCTGAGTGCAGCCTGTTTCTCAGGATTCCCTTCAGAGGGGCACATTCCCTTCTTTTCAGTGTGTCTTCCCAAAAGCGCTGTCTTGTGTCTCCTCCTCTTTCCAGAGGACCACACTCCAGCTAGTTGCCACAAAGCAACACAGTGGACAAATAACCTTTCTCACCATGCTGGAGAAACAGCAGAGGGCAGACAGCTGTCCAGTGAGTGCCTGGCTTATGATCGGGCCTCAGTAAACACTGAAGCAGTGTGTGGAATTCAGTGTTGGTCTTATGTGATAGGCACAGATTTTGCTTACAGTCAAGCACACAAAGGATAGTGTCTATTGATGGCCTAGCATCTTTCACTTTATTCATATGTGGTCTTTTGTTTAGTTTGGTTTTGGATTTTCTCTTACACACACTCCTAGGCCAACAGACCAAATCAATTACATAATATTCTGGATCATTAACCAGCCCTTAGATCTCCCATGCAAATTAGATTTGAATCTCCAGTTTCTTTAGAAATTATTTAAAGCTTTGCTCTTGAATGATATCTTTTCCCCTGACAAACCTATTTTTCTCTCTGATGTAAATCATTGACAATATGTACATTAGGACTTTCTTCAGTTGTGAGCAACAGAAACCCCAGATTCCTGTAGTTGAATTCATACAAGTTCATCACCCATTAGGGGGACAGGAGATGGGTGGAGCCTGGGGCTGCCATGCACTGGGGTGCTGTTGTTGGAAACTGGCTTTTCTTTTCTGCTCTGTCTTCCTTGACATGGGTTTATTCTCTCATAGTTGCCTGAAGTCCTAGACTCTGACTTTATGGTCCAGGGAAAAGACAGAGATGGGGAGCTAACAGCCTCTCTATTTGAGTCCTCTTCTGGATATTGTATAGATGGAACTCTGTAATGTTGCTTCTGCTAAGCGCAGGGCTGTGAAGCCATCTCTCTTGTTTTCTTGTCTCCTCAGTAGAGAAAGACTGGGCTCTGCTTGCCACCGGTGTTACTGGAATCTGTGGAGTACATGTGGCAGGGCTTTCCAAGACACAGAATATGAGGCCATTGGGTTTTCACTTTTATTCCATATTTCCAAATGGAATGCAACTTATAGACACAAGTAGTGAATTATTAACTTGCTAAGATTGGGTCTTTTCACATTGTAGGAGTAGAGGCTTTCGATCCTAGAGGTATGTGGGGGAGAGACTGTCCAAAGCGGATGGTAGCACCCTGTATATTAAATCCAGCTCAGACTAATTTTCCTAGACTGAATTTTATGTTACCCAATTACCCTTATTTATTTACAAATGACTAGTTGTGACAGAGAGTGTGTGACCCACATAGCCAAGCAAGAGTGGTCAGTTATGGATAAAGTAGGCTGGTTTGGGGTCAAGGTCACACATGAGGAGAAAGGTAGCAAACTGCTTGGCTCGGGCTTAGCTCAGGGAGATGTGATACACTGATCTAAGAATGGGACAACAGAAATGTGTTTCAGTTTCTCAAAGTGCTGTGATGTACCACAGAAGTGGGACCACAACCAGTCTTCATTATGCCTGTTGATTCTACAGTAGTCCCCAGACTCGGAACCGTAGAGGGATCAGAAACTGAAAGAATTGTTGAATAGGGTATGTTCCCTGGCTAACATCATGTTGGCGACAACTACAGTTTGTTTATGGTAAGGTGTTCATCTTTCGTGGTCTTAGTGTTGTTGCTCATTGGTTTGCTACTCATGTAGTCAGCAGATGTTGCCTGAGAGTCTACTGTGCACCAGGCATTAACTGACTGTGTGCCTGCCCTCATGAGGAAAAAAAAACTATAAAACTAAAAAACTATAAGCATCAGTATGAGCACACAAGTTGGTGGAAAGGCTCTAAAGAGATAAGCAGGAGGTGGCAGGATGTTGTGTTTGGGAAGTGGCTGAAGAAGAGTGCTTCAGAGGGAACATCCTCTGGGAAGATGGCATGTGAGCAGACACCAGGACATGAGCAGTGTGTCCCAAGTTCTCAGGAGGAGGTCATGGTTTAGAAGAGACATTCAGGTAGTGAACCACAAATCCAGAAGTAACCCTGCTATTAAAGTGGAGTAGGGGTGAGGAAGCATGGGGAGAGGTGAGTAAAAGAGAAAGGAAGCAGGATGGGTTCTCAGTGCAATTCCAGATAGGTTAGGGGTTTGCTCCTGCTAGAGCTATACCACACAGGGCTGTCCAGCTAGAGTGCTATGGTCTGACTTCCATTGTGCTGGGACTTATGGCTGCTTTGCTAGGGTCAGAGACGTGGTCATCACAGTATCCTAGAGGTATGCTAATGGTGGTGGAGGTTGAAGAACATCTCAGATCGTGGTTATACTTCAAAGAAGGAGACAGTATTATTTAGAACTAATGAAGGGTGTGAGAGACAGATCAGAGTCAAGGACACACAATGATTTTAGGAAGAGAAAGGGCAAATGATGGTTTTGGTAATGGGGAGGAGAATACAACTGTCAGCTAGGACAACCAAAATCATGGGTAGAGCAAATTAGCAAAGTAATATAAATTCAGGGGTATATCTGTAGTTGGAGCTTTGTATCAAACTGAAGGAGTCAAATTGACTGTAAAATACATTATACTACAGTTCAGGGGAAGCCCAGGATAGCACAGTGATTTGGAAATAATGTTCAAAGTCATGAAACTAAATGAGTTTCCCCAGGTGTTGGTCATCTTTCTGACACTATGACTAGTATGGAGATAATCAAATTAGCCCACTTGATAATTCTTTTCCAGGGTACATCTCAATGATCTGAACACCTTCCTCTAGACTCCATCTTTTAAAGATTCCTTCCCCTTCCAAAGCTCTACTTTGAGGATGAAGTCTTAAAAAAAGGTGGGGGGGGGCTTTAAGGACATATAAAGTCTAAACTGTTCCAGAAGTTGAGAGGCTGATAGAATATTCTAGAAGTTTAACCAAGAAAATGCTCCCAGAGACAAATAGTCCAATTTGACTTGTTTCAACTTAATATTTATCCATCTTTTACAGAATGAGGAGAAACCTGTGCAGATGATGTCTAAGACGTCTATCTTTACAATGACTTATGTAGAAGAGATATCCACCAAGATTCTGTCGCTTCCATATGTTGGCAATGAGCTGAACATGATCATCATGCTTCCAGATGAGCATGTTGACTTGAGAATGGTAAGGTGCTTTCATGAAGCCGTGAGAGAAAAATTGAGTGTCATTTTGGTTCCTGCAGGGTCAGCTCTCCTAGGCACCCATGATCATGTTTTTATTTTTTATTTATTTGTGAGGCTGTTGTGGAACCTAGGGCCTGTAGCATGCTTGACAAATACCACTGATCAGCACCTTAGCCCCTCCCAGCTGCCATATTACCTTGCAGCCACAGTTCCCTGGGTGATTAGAGGCTCCCCATCATCTCAAGTGCCCTGTGTGACAACATTGTCCTAAAGTTTTCAATTGTCTTCTAGGTGGAAAAGGAAATAACGTATGAGAAATTCAGAGAGTGGACAAGGCTGGACAAGATGGTTAAACAAAAGGTGGAGGTTTTCCTCCCACGGTTTAAACTGGAGGAGAATTATGACATGAAGGATGTCCTGTGCAAGCTGGGCATGACTGATGCCTTTGATTGCAGGGCAGACTTTTCTGGAATATCTTCTAAGGAAGGCTTGTTTCTGTCTACAGTTGTACACAAATCCTTTGTGGAGGTCAATGAGAAGGGCACAGAGGCTAGAGCTGCTTCAGGGGCCATTTTCCTACTGGGGTCATCATTGTTCACTCCCCCCACCCCCCGCTTCTGTGCTGACCACCCCTTCCTTTTCTTCATTCAGCATGTTGAAACCGATGGGATTCTGTTCTGTGGCAGGCTCTCCTCTCCCTGAGGAAATGATGCTAATGCATCAACCTTTCATCTACTGTCCCTGGTTTCTCTGTGACCCAAGTGACTTCATCAATAAGTACAATGACAATTTTGAAATAAAGGCCTTTACGGCACCTCACCTGTAGAACTGTGTCCCTATCTCATGGAAAGACTTTTTCTAGGATCTGGATTTGTACTTCTTGGGTTTGTGGTGTTGCTCGCTCCAGAGCTCATCCCTGTGGACAGGCCTATGGCTTCCTTCAGTCAGCTATATATCCTGACACAAGAGAAGTGGTGTCTTCGTCTCTTCTGCGTTGAAATCTCATCTCACTTTAGTGAGAGAATACCTGCTGTGAAGGTCTCCTGGGAAAGGGGCCATGAGGGTAGCCTCAGACAGCCTCTGCAGGAAACTCAGATTCCAAACTAGGGCAAGCAGAGGCACAGTGTTCTGGGACTCATCTCAGTGAGAAATGCTCCTCTTTCTCCATGTTTCTGTTCTGGACATGGTGTGTGTCATAAATCTGCAGGCAGATGCACACTGCCAGCTTGATTCCAGAGGGCAGAGGCACATGTAACCGTTCCGGATAATATGGCTAATTACATCTAGTGAGTTTCTATTTCATGGTCAGTATTACAGCTAAAATGTGCCTTAATGTGACAGGAAAAAAAAAGTTCAGTAATTTCTCCATTTTTTTTTTATTTCCTTTCAGGCAATTTTAGGTTTAACTAGGATTTGTTCTCCTTTATGGAGAATCCTGTGGAAATTCACTCAACTCTATTCTAAGACCTGAGGCTAAGATGCTCCAGCTAGCTTATCTTAGCTTCTGTTAAATTGCTTGCTACTGACAACATCCCCCTGTAGCTGCAGAGTGAGATACCAGGATGTGGTTTTTGTCTTTAAACACCTCTTGGTCTAAATTTAGTTCAGGGCTACATTAGCCCTAAATACTTAAGTGTTGTCCGAGCTAGCTGAAATAAAGGTTTTTAAACTGACTAGAAACTGAGTGCTCATATCAGGTGGGCTCTCTATAACATGAGGATTTTGTAATCATGTTTTCACTTGCTGGAGATGCAGCCACAACATTCAGCAGCTTGCTGTTCTAACCATCATCAGCTGCATTATGGACTCTAACCCTCTGGAACTTAGAGTCTAAATAAACCCTTTTTCTCTAAGTTGCCTTGGCTATAATGTTTTACTGCAACAATAGACAAGTAACTAATATACCCCTACTCAAGATCCCCCTAACAACCAACCTCTCCCAACCCCACATTTTGAGATCTCTCAAACTTAGAGAGCTACTCAGGTGATGATATCCCACCTAAAGGGACTGGACATTATGGCAGGAGTAGATATAGGAGTTGAGTGGATTTGTAATTAGTCTTGGAACTAGAACTAGGCCACATCTCAAGCTTTTTTGAGGCCCTTCAGAACCAGGGTGATTCCTTTGCCTCAGCAGTACTTCCCAATTTCTGTTCCCTTGACACACCTTCAGCAGCCCAAAGCAAAGGTGGGTATGAGTGTACTTCCCGGCCCGAGAGTGGAAAGATTCATCTGTCAGTGAGGGACAGTGCACATTTCGGCTAAGTGACTAAAAGAGGAAACAAGAGTTTGGAGAGTCAACCTGGGAGACCTGCCTACTATGCAAGGGCATGTGGACTGAACTTCCTAATTACTACTTCTCTGTTGCACAAATAAATGAGACTCAGGGATAGATCTCTGAGAAAGTCAGAGATATTAGAGGAAATAAACACCACAGTCAGATCTGACCCAGCTGTCTTCCAGCTTCCTCAGCCTGGCTTCACATGGCTTCCTCTCCTCTGCTTTCTATCCCTGCCTTAAATACTCTTATGGTAAATTAAGGCGTGGCCCCACCACTGCCTGCTTGGGAGCCTGGAATTCCTTTTATAATCTAAAATGACCTCAACTCAGTTGGGATTAAGGGTGTAGGTCACCACTCACAGGATACTCCCTGTGCTGTGAATCACTATTCTCCAATTCTCCTAGACTGACTGTAGTCTGATCTCCGGAACTTCTGGAGCTTTTATTAAATCTCCACATAGACTGTAGGTAGATTCCCTCTGATATCTCCCAAACTTCTGAAGCTTTTATTGAATCCTCACACTTCTCTTGTGTCTGTTTATTGGAATAATTCTTCTTTCTTAGTTCTTGCTTCCTTAAACTTTTATTATGATAATATCTCACATATGACAGGACATTGATCCCCAGATGTGGTCCCTTAAATATCAACTGTTACTATCAACATCAGTTCCTACCTGACACTTCAAATATTTCTAGGGAGTGTAGTCTTTGATAACCACCCTCTCCCTTCCAAATGAGACTCAAACCTTTTATGCCTCAAGATCCTACAACCCTGTAAGAGACCAACAGTGCCACCCATTTCCGTTTCTCCTCCTATCTTAAGCCCCATCTCAACTCTAGAGAAGAAGATTTTAATCTCTTGTCAGTGGTTTCCTTGTGGTCCCTGTGGTTCTGCCAGGGACAAATGTAAAGACAGAAAGGCCAAGAATAAAGCAAACATCTCCACCTGTGGAGATATTTTTAAATATAATAAAAACAGTCAGAGACATCAGAGGACAAATCTACCTCCTCCTGTCTTTTTTTTTTTTTTTTTTTTTTTTTTTTTTTTTTTTTTTTTTTTTTTTTTCCAGACAGAATTTTCTATGTAACAGTCCTGGCTGTCCTGTAACTTGCTTTGAAGACCAGGATGGCTTGGAACTCACAGAGATTCTCTTGCCAAGTACTGGGACTAACAGTGTGAGCCATGGCATCTTTTGCCTGCTCTGTCTTTCTATGCCTGCCTTAAATACTTTCTTTGCTCAGTTAAGGCGTGACACCACCACTGCCTGCCTGGGAGCCTGGAACTCCTTCTGTAAACTAAAATGACCTCAAACTCAGATTGAATTAAGGGTTTAGGTCACCACTCCTGGGATGTTCCCTGTGCTGGGATTAAAGGTGTGTTACCACTGTCTGATCCTCCTAGACTGTGAGTAGATCCCTCTGATATCTCCACTGTTTTTATTTGAAAATATTCCCACACCACCTAGGTCATAGCAATTATGACCTAGCTGCTTGGGGACTGACTCAGGAACATAAGATTCTGATCCAAGAATGTAAGTCCTGAACACCCATGGATCCTCACTCAAGTGACCAGGAGGATAGAGGCTGCTGTAAATGTATTATCAAGATGTTAAGATGAATGCTTCCTGTCTATCTAGATATAACATCACACACATGACTCATTCAATAAGACCAAGTAACTTCCCCCAACTGATATGAAAAAATCCCAAACCCTTCTATTTCAGAGGATGGTTATCTCTGAGAATACTTACTTTGTTTCTGTGATTCCTGTAACACACATTCTTTAAAAACATTTACATCTAGTCTGGTAATAATTTTGAGTGAAAACATAATTTTATAATCTATCATGTAAAACATCTGATTATGTAGAATTGCAGATACTGACAGACATTCTATTGGGACATGGTTTATGAGCTTTGCCTGACAGGCATCTCAGTGTCAGGATGTCTTACCTAGGAAATGAAATAACTTCAAAGAAGGTGTTAACACCCTTCCCACCCTTCCTCCTGCCAGAGGATCTGAGGCCATTTGATGTTATTTCTTTAGGTGGGTTTTTGGTGAGTTCTTATCTGGGCTCTGGACCTTCCTAGGTTTGGTCACCTGTCCATTTGTTCAATTAAGGATTCTAATTTCATATATACTTTTTTTGGTCTGCTTTCAAGTATCTCGTTTATAGTATCCAGTTTGTTTGTTTTCTTTAAATACATTTCATTCGGCCTAGACATATTTGTTTGCTTTTGGATCGCCTTTTTTTTTTTTTTTCACTTATGGAACTTTAAGGGAATTTTAATTTCAGTTTTGTTTATATCTATGAAACATTTTTGATTTATTATCATTTGGTCATTGTCCCCTGACACTCTTCCTTAATTATCTAATTCTGCATAATTTTTTCTGCTGTTTCTCCTGTGATCTTAGGAATTTTATGAGCACCTGATGGTAAAGATACTGAAGATAAGAGGCTCTTATTCCCTCCCACCCAAAAGTATGGATGTATCTGGGGGAACACCCCATGACATGCAACAGCTTTGTAAGGAAGCCCAACTAACATATCTCAGTTTTGAGTCAGAAGGATCTGTATTGACTAACTCAGGATGTCACAAATGAGGGATTGGTTTCAAGCTTGAGCCCCTTCACCTTTGTGTAAATGCCCTGCATATTTCTGAGACCCAGTGGGAGAAGAAGGTCTCAGGGTAAAAGCCGAGAAAGTCAATCCCAACAGCAGCACCTAAAACTGACCTGGGAGAAGAAGGGAGCACTAGCCACAGGAGGTGAGGGGTTGTCCCACCGGGAGAGATTTCACATAGTTCTTACCACCAGCTCAGACCATCTTACAGAATAAGACTGAAGCCCGGATAATGTAGAGTCATGATGGATGTGACCCCACCTTCACCCAGCCAGCTTACCTTGATCTCACTTCAGAACCATAAAGATGGACTTGAGGATTTTCTCTTTGTCCTTCTTGCAAATGTGACCACACAGAATAAATCTCCGTGTTCTATTTTCCACTTTTAATTTGGTTCTTTTAATTGGTTTATTGAAGAAGGATGTCCAGACCTGATTTGGCATATGTTATGACTTCTAAGTTTGAAATAATAAATAAGTAAGAATAAATAAGACATAAAATTAAATGACTCCCAAATGTAGCCTCAATTGTAATAGTAATTTTCAACTATATCTTTTCTGAAGAAGATGAAATATGCCATACTCAGGTCTTTATGGCCCTCTATCAGGATACCTAAATTTAACAAGGGATAAAAAAAGCTCCCAATATTAGGACTCCAAAGCTGACCCTGACATTATGAATGCTCTACTTCTGATAGGTTTGTATGTCTGTTGAAGGAAATTTATTACGACCATCTCCTTGATGGCATATCAACTGCAAATTAAGAATATCACCAAATACTATCTTAGGCCTATAGCAGTAACTTTTCTATGTTGCTGTATTTCACAGACTGTTTATTTCCACAAATGTATTTAAAATATGTATTGATTTAATTTATAACATTTTTATTGTAGTCTCCCCCCTCCCCCCTGATTTTTTGAATCAGGGTTTCTTAGTGTAGCCTTGACTATCCTGGAATTCACTCAATTTGCCTATTGAGTGTTGGGATTAAAGGTATGCCACAGCTGCTGGTTTCTTGCATCCCTGAGAGCTTGAGGTATTTTATTGTTCTTTTGAGATAGGATCTACTTTTGCACCAGCTTTTTATGCTTAAATGTGGGAACCAAGGACAATAAACTATTACCAGAAGAATGACCTGGTTTGGTGACAGGACTACCTAGGGTCCTTGTGCCCAACTTTCTATCCAATCTTCTTTGTTCAGGTGGATACTGAAATGTTCTTTTTGGTTTATGGAGTTCCTTTGGCTTTGTCAGTGGTTTGTGGGTTTAATATATTCTGCTTAGTTTTGTTTCCAAAGTATTTAGTTTATCAGTTGATTAATACTTGGCCTTTTTCCTGCCATGCCTATAATATCTATCTTAAGGAAATAGACAAGACTTTGAAAGCTTCCATTTCACATTTCAGTTTGTCTTACAGATGATAATTTTGTTAATTCAACTTGAAAATATTTATACATGTAAGATATACCTTAAAGATTCTAAATGAATTTTTATAAATTATATATAGACCTAAGCAATATAACAAAGGATCACATGATTAAACAGTAGAGTCTGGAGCTACTCCATAACCTTATCAGTTTCTTGAATAATTTTTAATTATGTGTTTGAGAATCTATGAGCATGTACATATGAGTTATACCAGAGGTGTCAGCTCCTCCAATCAGCACTTTTTAGCTGCCTGATATGGGTGCTGAAAATAAAATTTAGAACCTCTACAGGAACACTAAGTGCTTTTTAACCACTAACCATTCTTCTAGCCAAATTGCTATTTGGGGGATGCTTAAAACCAATTGCTATTTGGGGGATGCTTAAAACCTAAATTACATCACATCTCCAGAAGCAGGCCAGCAGATCAGTCTCATATGGCCTGACTGGTTCAGCACCATCCCCGGGGGCATTGGAGGGCCCCATAGACAAAGCCCTCACCTGCATTGACTGAATGAAGAGCCCTAGCAGCTGGCCATCAGACCAGACTCCTATGGTTGGTTAGACTGCTCCAACACCAGCCCCAGGGACATCAGAGTCCACCTCTTTCCCAGAGCACAGGCTTCATCTACAACTATTGGAGGAAGAGTGGCCCCAGAGACACAGGCACCACCTTCACAGATTGGACGAAGGATTAATACCTGTACCTATAACTATCCCAACCCAGAAGGGTGGATGGCAGTCTAAGAATATATTCAACGGCATAAAGAAAAATATGGCACTACAGGAAGCTAGTGATTCTACAGCAGCAAGATATGAACATCCCAATGCAAATAACAGAAGAAAACGATTTTTAAAATAACTTTAAAAGATGATGGATGCCCTTAAAGAGGAAATAAAAAATTCTCTTAAAGAAATGGAGGAAAAGACAACAAAAAGCTGAAGAAATCAATACATTCTTTAAAAAGAGCCAAGAGAAAACAAAGAAACAGGTGAAGAAAACAGGTAAAACTTGAAAATTGAAATAGAGACAATAAATAACACAAAGTGAGGGAAACGGAAAAAGGGGTAAATGGCTAGGAATTATGGATGAAAGCATAGCTAGCAGAACGCAAGAGAGGGAAGAGAGAATCTCAGGTGTGGAATACACAGAAAAGGGAAGAGATTCATCAGTCAAAGAAAATGTTATATCCAACAAATTCTTAGCACAACAACATCCAAAAATCTGGGACACCATAAAAAGACCATGCCTAAGAATAATAGGGATAGAAGAAGGAAAAGAATTCCAGCTCAAAGCCAAAGAAAATATACTCAACACAATCATAAAAGAAGACTTTTCCAACTGAAAAAAGGACATGTCTATGAAGGTACAAGAAGGACACAGATCACCAAATAGAGTAGACCAAAAATAACCTTGCTACATAATAATCAAACCACTAGAGTTTATTAAAGGGAGTTACTGAGAGGGTACGAGGGAGAGAAGCAGAAGAGAGAGACAAACTTTCACGTGCATCTCCTTTTAAAAGAATGGATGGGCATGGATTTATGTAGCCATGCCTACGGGCATGCCCTCCATATGTGGTATGTTCTGCCAGTGCCATTTTGGGTTTACCACATGGCTAATATGTGCCAGGAATTCTTATCTCACCCACCTCCATGTTGGGTTTACCATATGGCTGTGGTTGCTACATGCCGGGAATTCTTACATTTCACCCTTATAACAAGAAAGCTGGATTTATGTGGAGATGGCAGAGGATTGGACCAGAACAGGGTTGACAATCTCTTAAGGCTGCCTCAAGCTGTCTTAAGGGCAAAGTCTTTTGTTTGTCTTTTCAGAAGATGAGAACTTGTCTGCTGGGTTTTGTGGCTCATTTCCTGCAGTCTGCGTGAGTTTAAGGCATGGGATGATGAATTCTGATTTTCTGGAGCTTGGAATAAAACTGAGTAAAATGACCTTGGGAAGTGACACATACAGTGAGGGAACCCTGCGGTTATGGGGTCTGGAGGTCAGATTAAAAGACAAGGAAGAAGAGGAAGAGAAAGAAAGGCTGAAATTGGGACATGTATAACCTTAAGTTAGGCTTTGTCTACACTTTAAATAAACTTTAAGGTAGCTGTTTATGTGTTTCTTCCTTCTAGGGGACTCCAGCTGCACAATAAAGTTCATAGATCTCTACTAGGTCTGGGGATGGGAAGAGGTTAAAATGTCTCATGCTTTCTGTTTACCCATTGCCAAGGTGAAAACGGCTTCTGGTTCCTTTTCTCTGGTTCTGGGGGATGGGGAGAATGGTCTGTTTTACCTACTACTGGCTCTAAAAATAGCTCCTGGTTCCTCTTCTCTAGTCCCCAGGGGGTGGCAGTTAACTGTTTTCTGATAAGATGGTTTCTGGGATTTTTTTATTCTCCAGAAGCAGTGGCTGGAGGGTTAGTCTATGGAAGAGAAGAAGGGTGAGGCGAAATACCTCAGAGCTTTTTGCTTCCAGTAGCAATCTTGACTTCAGCTCTGAGAATCAGTCTGAAATGGAAAACTCAAAGATGGGGAATTGTAGGGAAATGTGTCTAGAAACAGAAGGATTCTGGGTGTCCCATTCTTTGGGGTCCACCTGGGAGTCTAGAAGAGGGTATGGGAGTCTGGCGTTGACAGGTTGAGCAGATAGCAAGAGAAGCAAGGGAGCGACTAGAATGACTGTTGAGTCTGGATTCCTACTTTAGCTAAAAAATTGCTTCCCATTAGGGGTACAAGGAAGGTTGGAATGTCCAAAAATGAGTGGGTGATAGAGATACCTTTGAAAATGCAAATATATGGCAGCATCTAATGAGGCCAGAATTATTTGCCTTTCACCCCGACAATGGAGACACTAGAGATATAGACTCCCAAAACTCTGCAGGACCCAGTATGTGGCACCAGTGTCCACGAGAAAGGAAATGGACCACCATGATACCGTTCTGACTACCTGAGGCTCCCTTTTCATGATGATGGTGGTTGGGAAGCCTGGGCAGCATCAGTCACCCGTGGACAGACCTAGGAGATCAGCCAGGGAGTAGCCCATGGTGTAATGTTCCCCTGACACGTGGGGCTTGGGAACAGTCACTTAGACCAGTGTTTCCCTTGATGGCACCCAGGACAAGGCCTGAACAGTCTCCATGAGGCTAGGCAAGAGCAAGACCAGTGGCCAAGCTGGCCACACTTAAAAGCATGCACCAGAAAGTCTAGGTCTTTGTCATGGGAGGATGTGAAGGAGCTGGTTGGATAGTGCTGGCCAACAGGAGCTATCTTTCATGGCATATTTTCTCATCTCTCCTGTGATACACCCTAAAAGCCAGCACTAAGACTCCTGCCTGTGGAGTCAGTCATCTCCTCTCAAGAGATGTAAGCTTAGCTCTGATGTCGAGGCAGCTCTGGGTAAGAAATGGGTCATGAGAAGTTGTCTTCCCTCAGTGCTCTCAGGATCTAAGTTAGTATACTGTGAGAATGCACTTGTGAGGCATTAAAAAAAAAACTGGGACAATTCTGTTTATCTTGTACTGTCTCTTGCATTTTTTCAATCTTGACAGGCTTCAGAGCAGCTCTATGCAGACTTGCCAGTAAGCAGGTAACAAATGTAATTCTAATGGGAGTCTACATTTGGACCGGCTTCGACACCTGGGGGTTGTGCTACGTTTCTCTGATGAACCTCATCTGCATGAGTTCTGTCCTGTTCCCAAACTCACCTTCACTCAAGAGCCCAATTTTTTTTGCCACCTGAGAATGTTCTGACAGAGGAAATGGGGTACAAACTTTTACTATCCTATCTATGTCAGCCACTTCCTGCAGTGGGAGAACTGGATTAGGATTCTTAGAGTGAGTGTGAGTGATTGGTGGGGTAGATGTAGGCACCAGGTTTGGGGTTCCTGGAAAGGAAGGGGTTGGAGGAGTTGCAGGTGAGTGTTGAGATTTGAATTGTGGGGGTTCCAGAGAAGGATCTGGTCATGTGGCTAGAAACCGATGGGTGGAAGAACAGAAAGCCAGAAGAGAAAGTTTAGAGCTGAGATATGAAAAGAGATAGGGAAACTCCTTCCATCTGCCCTTATGCTTGAAAAGTTAGGTCCTGTAAAATATTAGGGTCCAGTGAGCCATTAGGTGTCTACTTTGAGTATCTAAGTGGTACTTAGGCCATTTCTTTGTGCAAAAATGGATAAGCTAGGTCGCGTCTAGGTAAGGCAAAAAGGCTAAGTGGCTTGAGAGTCTCAAGAATGCATCCTAGAGGTGAAGAAGGAGAGACATTTTTTTTTTTTTTTGATGGCTCATCCTCTATTATTGAGGCTCAGAGTGGAGGGATTCCACTGCTAAATCTGGGTTGTCACCCAGCCAATATGTGGTCCCAGGGGAACAATGCAAGCTACCACTAAGTATACTCATCAGCTCTTAGGGTAGGCATTAGGACAAATCCTGAAACAATGCTATCCACCATGAGGGGGGGGGCATAAAAACTGTGTTAGCTATCACTAGATACTCATTAGCACCTAGGATAGGTGTCAGGGCAAAGCCCGTACCAACACTTGCCACCACTAAAAACTCTTTAGTTCTTAGGGAAGGCATAAAAACCCAATGCTTATACCATGGGCACTCATCAGCACTTGGGCTGGTGTCCACTGCTAGCTACTGATAGAAACTTGTCAGCACCTAGGGTAGGCATTAGGGCAAAGCCCTGAGGAGAGAGTCCAGGAGCAGGATCCAAGGATCTGAGCTTGCCTTCAATAGCAGGAGCAGCCAAAAATGAATTTCACTTAAGCTTTACACATGAGAGAATAATTAAAAAGAGATCACGAAAAACACGTAGCTCGGAAATTTCTGGCACAGTAATACATACAGATAGTC
Organism: Phyllotis vaccarum; assembly: GCA_033318265.1. NCBI lineage: Eukaryota > Metazoa > Chordata > Mammalia > Rodentia > Cricetidae > Phyllotis > Phyllotis vaccarum. The sequence continues at coordinate 37,752,925 of JARWLC010000011.1, read as the reverse complement.
AACGTGGCCATCAGCATTGAGGACTCTCTCTTCCTGTCTCCAAGGTGCTAAGTTGCTGTCAGGAGCTAGGAAGTGCAAACACCCTCTGAGTTGTTCAATTGGAGACAACCTAAAATATGAAAAATTACTTGTTAGTACATAATTAATCACTGATGCTGGGCTGGGCTACAGTTCTGCCTACTTGCCTATCATATACAAGACACAAGGTTAGACTGATTATCAACATGGAAAAAAGTATAAAAATTATGAGAAGAAAAGAAAAGCATCTTTACTGCTGCACTGTTGGGAAAACAACCATTTAAAAAATTGTACTTCCTTTAAGTCAGATAATTTCTTCACTTGCTAGTATTTAGCTTGTTGTTGGTGTCATTATTGATAACAATGTCCTGGACAGTTTTATGACAATGACACAATCTAGAGTCCCCGGATAGAAGGAAACCTCAATTGAGAAAATGCCTCCATAAGATTCAGCTGTTGGGCATTTCTTAATTAGTGATTGATGCAGGAGGACCCAGCCCATTGTAGGTGGTGCTGTCATTAGGCTGGTGGCCTGGGTTCTAGAAGAAGGCAGGCTGAGCAAACCATGAGGAGCAAATCAGCGAGCAGCACCCTCTATGGTCTCTGTATCAGCTCCTGCCTCCAGGTTTCTCTCTGGTTTGAGCTCCTATCCTGACTTCCTTTGATGGTGAGCAATGATGAGGAAGCGTAAGCCGCATAAACCCTTTGCTCCCCACATTGCTTTGGTCATGGTGTTTCACCACAATAGTAACCTGAACTGAGACAGTGAATGACCATTGAACCTTGCTGTGTCTGTAAACACATCCTTTGAGCTCCTCTGACTCCAGTCAGTGATCTTACTATTGTTTTTCATGGCTACATTTTTGGGGTCTTCAATGCCTCTGAATCTCTTCCCATGCCTAACTTTTATTCACTATCAGTGGATGTCTACTGTCATGGGATAGTGAATGGCTTACTTCAATTTCTTTTTGCTTTTGTGAAAGATTCCAAAGAGAAAACCCAGGCTTTATACAGTACGCACTCCCTAACACTCGGCTTCAGGGCCAGCACATCCTTGCAGCCCAGTGTCTTCCTTACTTTCCACTGACAATGGCTGGCTGTGTTACTGGTCCAGCTTCTTCTCCTCAGCTTCTTCCTTTGCAAGCCTCTTTAGCATGTACTATTTTCCTAGCTGTTCTTTAAATTTTAGTTTTCTTTAACTTCAGTCCTTAGGCAAATGCCACCCAGATTTTGTGGCTCCACTGGACCTCCAGAACACCACTTTCAACCTTATTTTGCATCTCTATTTCAAACTTTTGTTTTCATTCTTACTTGGTCCCTGTGAAGGCTTTATGTATTTATCCTGAATTAACCTGTTCATAAGGAGAACAGAAAGAAAGAGAAAACAAACTTCCAACTGTCCCGGCACTGATGACATTTCTGTTTGATATTCTAAGACAACTTTGACTGTGGAAGACAATTTTGTCTCTGTGGCAAACACTTGAGAGAAACAGTTTCAAGAAGAAAAGATTTGTTTCGGTTCTTGATTCCAGAAGTTCCAAGTAACCGTGTTTGGACTTGTAACAGGCAGACACATCATGGAGAAGCACCTAACAGAGGAAGACTATTTATCTCTTCTTAGCAAAAAGCAAAACAAAAACAAAAAACCAAACAAACAAAAAAATCCAGATGTGTAACACGGCCACAGAACTTAGTAGGCCCGGCAACCTTAGCACAGCTGACTCTGTGATAGAAGTACCATTTAGGATATAAAACTTGTAAGACTCATCATGTAGACAGCACCACCTACCAAAACTAAAATGCTTAATGCATCAATGTCCATAGTTCTGGGAAAGTGTCAAAATGTACTAACCATTATTGCTGCCTAGGGGCAAGCCTCCAGATAGCAAAGGGCTGTAAAGGAATCAATCCATGGAGTCGGTGTTTACTAGACTTTTCTATCTGGAAGGGTAAGAATGAAAATACTCTCTTGATGGGTTCCTTCAAACTATTATTTTTTTTTCTTTCACTTTCTATTTCTTCTCTCATTCTTGATGACTTCTTTTTAGCCCATTTTAACTCTATCTACCTCTAACTTTCCTTACAGCTTATGTATACCCCAGCAAAACCTCACAGGCAATATAAAAATTACAATGTGGTTACATTTATCAGTTAAATGAATGAATACAAGTAAAAACCAGCATGTTTTCCATATCCCTTACATGATTAAACATTTCACATGTTACAGGTGAAAAACAAATTATCCCAAGAACCCATGTTCATTCATACCCAAGCAACTTGTTATAAATTAACTATGTGGGCAAGCAAGCTATTCTTGTCAGGTTCTTTTACTGACAGGCTGCAATTGCCCCTTTGTCCTCACCTGAAGGACTTCAACAGGGTCCCGGTCACCTGTAGGGAGGGAATGGGAAGAATGGGAGACTCAAAGAAGGATCACCAGTATAAGATTCTGATCAGTAGCCAATCTGTAATATTTTCAGGCTGCTTATATATACTTTTGCAGGGCTGCAGGTGCAAGGAGAAGGGAGGGTTAGTGACAGGACACAACTTGGCTTAGTGTTAGGCAATTATGAGCAATTATGAGCCAGGGTCAGTGTGTTCCCTTGTAGTCTTTCCAAGGACTGTCTTAATCTAAAGAATGCTGTACTAATCTAAAGAATGAAGAAGGAGGGAATTCTTTTGTTGACTCTTGGCTAATGAACTGGCTTCTGACACCCCTTTACAAAGAAAGGGCCAAATACTTTATTATCTTGAAAGGTAATAGTAAAAAATTTTTTTCTAGACAGGGTTTCTTTGAGTAACAGCCCTGGATGTCCTGGAACTCACTGTGTAGACCAAGCTGTCCTCAAATTCACAGAGATCCACCTGTGTCTTCCTTCTGAGTGCTGAGATTAAAGGCATGAACCACCACTGCTTGACTTGGAAATCATATGAGGAAATTTAAAGCAATAACAAATGTAAATTTTTATATATGAAAAAGAATAAATCAGCTCTACTTTAAACATTTAGGATATATACCCTAGAATACATACTCATTAATAGTTTTTTAATATCAGATGATTGAGGGCAGAAACGGGTATAAGGAATTGATCATCACCTTTGATCACCAACCAACCCTAGCAGGGAAAATATGTTAGCTTGTAACTGTAGTAAGAGGTTTCCGGCCCGGACTTTCGGGTCTACCCTCAAGGTTTAGGACCTGAAGACCCGCAGACCCGCAGACCCATAGACCCGCAGCCCACAGTCCCATGGAGACATGCAGAGGCTTACTATAGTTTTAGGCTGAATAGGCCAAAGGCCCAGGCATATCACTTGCTAGCTCTCTACCCTTCATCTAACCCATGTCTCTTGTTCAGCCATGTGGCTCGGTACCTTTGCTTAGAGCATCATAGTTGTCCTCTGCTTCTTCCGGCTTCTCACTGGCATTCTGCTCTGTGCTTCCTGTTCTCAGAGTTTTTCTTAGTCTGGTAGCCCTGCCCACACTTCCTGCCTTCCTTTGGCCAATCAGCGCTTTTTATTAAACCAGTGGGTGGGCCAATTATTTACAATGAAGCAACGCAATCCCCTACATGTAACAATTGGATTGCTTTGTATTTTTGACCTCAGCTATGTGTTCTTGTGAATTTTAGATTGTTTTCTAGGATTTTTCATCTCAAGGTTATCATCAAAACATCTATCTGATATAACCTGAAATTAGTTTAAGGCTTTGTTTCCACTAATGATGTACCCTGAAACCTGTGACTGCATCTTTCAACATTAAGAGAATTAGAGGCAGCCTAACTCCTGGGTATTCTTAGAACTTTTTTTTAAGCTTTGTTAGGTCTTCTGTAGAAATTTTGGCCCCATATTGGAGTGCCATATGTAGGCAGATTTTTCTTTCCTACCCATTAGTTTCCAAATAACCAACACAGAGACTTAATATTAACTGTAAATACTTGGCCAATAGCTCAGGCTTGTTACTACTATCATAGTTTTAATTAGCCCATATTTTTCCTACTCTCTGCCATATGGCAGTACCTTCTTTTAACATGGCAACATGGCACATTAATTTTTCTTCTCTCTTAATCTACTCTTAACTTCCATCCTTTCTCTTCCCAGAAGTGTCTCCCCACCTCCAAAAAATCCCATCTAGCTATTGGCCAATCAGCTTTTATTTGCAATGAAAGCAACACATTTTCACAGTGTACAGAAGGATTTTTCCACAGCATCAGACCATTATTCCACATTGTTTGTTTTGTGTGACTGTGTGAGTGAATTTATCACTTCGAAGTTATACAAGAGATAGTTTTTAACACCCCAAAGATTCCAGACATGGAAACAAAGTTCACAATCCACATATCATCCCTCATTCAGGAAATGACCATAGTGACATATCATGTGTGCCCCCCCTCACACTTTGTCCAAGTATAGGGGACTGTGCACACAGAAGTCTCCATAATACAGGGTTATATTATTAAATATTGCTGTTCATGTTTTTCATTTAATATTAAAAATAAAAGAAAATCTTGACATGCCCAAAGAAACAGTTTAATGTGTGTACCTTTGTTCTGGAGCCACAGTATCACTGTGCGAGAGTGAAGATGCAGGCCTACGTATCACCTTGTGTTTGTGGGATGTTGATTATAATCTCTCATTCCAGGCTCATCGTCATGGATCCTCTGCTGGAAGCAAATGGCACCCTTGCCTTTAGCCTTTTTTAACACTAGGAGAAGTCAGCTCAGAAAGTGTAATTTTCTCACCCATGAGCATCTTTTCAATCCAGGTGTGGTCCTCATAGTGGCAAAGGAAAACACTGCAAGCCAAATGATTCAAGTAACCAGCCACATTGATTGTCAGTTGAGTTGCTTTTCCACACTTCAAATATCAAAGCAATTAGTCTTGATGAAAACTCAGGTGGCATAGGGATGCAGGTAAATATTGATGGAAAAACATCTAACCACACTAGACCTTTTCATGAGCACCCTGGTCAAGTGATAATAACCTGTGATGTTTAGGAGGTCAAGAATACAAATGGCATGACAATAAGACCACCTATGACCCCCACTATTTCTCTTTGGATCCTTGTGGTTCTCATCCTTCCTACAGAAAAAATACAGTAGATTTCTCCCCTCGCAAGACTCTGAAGTTTCTTTCTAAGTGGAGTCAGACTTGGTCTCATAAATTAGTATCAGCAGCTGCAGAGGCTCTTCTTGGGTGTAGTGCTCTAGGTATAGAGGTATAGGGATTATAGAGACAAGCTGCCTCAGCGTAAGATAGGAAGATAGTGGTGAATGCATGAAGTGTACATACTCTTCAAAAATAGGGATGAGGAGATGGGTTAGTCAGGGCTGTGTAACAGACAGAAGTGATTATATGATTTAATTAACACATAGTTATTTTCTCAGTTCTGGTGACTAATGTTTAAAGGTGTTGATGGTCTGGTTTTCCATGGCTATTGATGGTAACTTTTCTCTGGGTCTTCACTGTGTTCCTTGTGTGTCTGTGACCTGGCCTCCATTTATTATATGGATACCTGTTGTAGCATGGTTTCTTGGTCCTGGGCAGCCAAAGGCCCAGACCCACAGACCTGCAGTCAACCCCAGACCCCTTAGCCACCTGCTGCTGCTGCTCAGGCCCCCAGAAATGACTCAGATTGTTATATTAACTTCATGCTGTTTGGCTTATGGCTCAGGCACATTGCTAGCTAGCTCTTACATCTTAAATCAACCCATTTTTATTAATCTGTCTGCCACGTGGCCCGTGGCTCACCTGTGTTTCTTACATGTTGCTCCTTTGGGCTTCAGCTCTGTCTCTCTGACTCTGCCCTACTTCTCCTACCTATGCTCTGATTTCTCCTCCTACTTTTTCTATGGTGCCTGTTAAGGGCCAAAACAGCTCCATTATTTAAAGATTGAGATTCACACCATGTAGAAAGACATTCCCACAATCAGATACCTGTAATGCTGCATTAGTGTTCCCCCTGGTAACTTAAAAAACTCCATTATACCCCTACAGTCTATCTAAAAGTTAGGCCATATTTTGAGGAACTGGGTGTTTGAATGTGAGCATACAGATTTGGGGGAGACACATTGAGCCATGGCAGAAGGTGAGGGAGGCACATAGCAGCCAGTGAGCAGCAGCTATTCTGAATGCAGCCAAGTACACACAGCCAATCTCTACTGCCCTGAAAGTGGAGATGTCTTGCTTCACCTCTACATGTACATGCAGGAATTCTTTCTAATTTATTATCTTAGTGATTCTCATGACTAAAATTCAGATTTTATATGATCACACTGTTTTATTTTATGTGAAACTGATGTGTATTTGTTCTCTGGGCCTATTTCTGCCTGGAGAGAGACTTGTAGGTCCAGAGGCTTGCCTTTGAACTGTGACTCCCTTCTAGTTCCAAGCTGTTACTACTCCTTTTAAACCTCTGTGGGATTTCTGTGCAACAGTTTACAGTCCAAGACACTGAACATTATCCATTTGTGTTAAGCTGTCTGCTGAGTTGAAAGCAGGGGTCTGTGGGACACCATCCTTGAGATGCGTAGAAGAGGAGCCATTAATCTTAAGATCTTAGTACATTATCTTGCTCCTTAGGCATTCCTTACTTTTAAGATCATTTGCCAATTGGTAAACCTGAAAATAAGAAATAGTTTTATTGCCTCCCCAACAATAACTAAATTTCAAATACTTTCTTTGACTTCTGCTTTGAATAGGGGACACTTCATTTCTTTTCACTTTGATACAGCACTTCATGATGTACAAACTAGCTTCAGTTTTTTAGGAAGTTGAGAATAACCTTGAACTCATGATCCTCCTGAACCCACCTTCTTAGTGATACGATTTAAGCATGTGCCAGTGCACCCGGTAACACATCTTTTTACTGGCACATCTCTCTTTCCATACTTCAGCCTTGGCAGCTACACTCTTTAGAGGCATCTTAGTCCAAAACAAAAGGCCATAGAAAAGTAAGTATCCTATCGTTTATATTCTGCAACATTTCATCATTCACAATCATGATCCAACTTGTCTAGCATTTTATAGAATGTTTAAGATAGATTTTTTCAGAGAACTTCAGTTGGTATAAGAAAAGCCAAAAACTGAATGTAGAAGACTCATATTCAGTGTTTATGCATTTAAAAAATGTTGAAGGTATTACTCAAATTAATTTTATTGAACAAATACATTTATGTTTCTATAAAATTATATTGTATATAAAACTCTATTTTGAAGAGCAAACTAGCTTGTATGGCTTAGCATCTTAATATAAGGGACTTCAGAAATGGCTCAGTGGGTGAAGTGGGGGAACCCATAGAGTGACTCAGTTTTCCATACTGACACAAGAGTCTTTTATGACTTGCGGAGTAAAAGGGTCACAGTGATTTAGCTATTCTAGAGTACTAATGAGGTTAACTTGCTCCTTACTTTAGCCTTGACAGTCTGGGACTAGTCTGATTAACCCCTGAGAAAGAATTGATTATCTTGCTGCTTGAGCTAGCAGAAGTCACATAATATCATAGTGAAGCTTCAAAGCATCTAATTCAAGGACAACGTAAGGTTTCTCAAGATAGTGTTTGAATGCTTGTTCTGTGATTTGTTCACATCCTGTTTTAAAAAGGTATATAAATTGTTTCAGAAATAAACTCAGTGTCCTTGTGGTTTTTGAACCATGGGTCGCTCTTGATTTTCTTTCCTATTTCCTTCTCTCTTCTTTAGCTGTGTGCCTGCCCTTAGTGACCCCAGGGACTTGTCAGCTAGATCCAACAGTGAAGGATTTTCCCCTTCTCTCTTCTTTAGCTGTGTGCCTGCCCTTAGTAACCCCAGGGACTTGTCAGCTAGATCCAACAGTGAAGGATTTTCCTGCCATGCCTGATATTTTGAGTTTGATTCCCAGAATTCACATGTATGTGGTGGGATTTATGTTGTTACAATAGAAATAATTGTCATGCCTACCGGTTTAATAAAAATGCTGATTGACCTGAGGCAGACAGGAAATGTGGGAGGGGCTACCAGTCTTAAAAAATTCTAAAAACAACAACAAAAACCCCAAAATGCCACACAAACAAACAAATACAAGAACAATGACACTATTCTAAAAAAATGATACCAAGACTATGATTTATTTCATCTGTTTTACGTGAAGAAGAAAACTGACTCCAGCAAGTTGTCCTCTTAACATGAAAGGAGCCAATACAACTTTCTAACTCCAAGTCAGTGTTCAGTGTGCAGAGTGCTTTCTGTATCTATTGTATGAAACAGATTCCTGGGTCCATTTCTTGCTGAAACAAATATGGCTACAGATAGCATTTATGCCACTATCCTTTCCCAGATCTGTGTGGTGACAACACTGGGATATATGTCGTAATGTGGTGGGAGAGAGTTCCTGGAGAATGAAAGTCAGCCCCACACAGATATACAGTGGTACATGTGGGTGGGAGCCTCAGAAAAAGACACATCTTACAGGCTGTGCTCATGTAAAGGCTTTATTAGAGTGAAGGGGAGGGAGAGAGAGAGAGGGAGGAAGAGAGAGAGAGAGAGAGAGAGAGAGAGAGAGAGAGAGAGAGATACTGTCTCCTGAAGGGAGAGAAGAACAAAAGGAGGGGAGGAGTTTTCTTAAAGAGAACTTTATGTCAGGACACTGGGCAGGCCAGGTTATTGCTTATTAGCAAGACCCCAGGAAGTGGGTCGGAATATTAACACTATGTCCTGAAGAGAAACTTCTGGGACCCTGGCCACATGTCACCCGAGGGTATTTCTAGGTGCATCTTAGTTTAGCTTTATCACTTTCATGATCCCATGGACCCCTACTATCCTACTTTATGGCTTTCCCTGGTAAGTATTAATTTCCTATCAGAGAATTAATGGTGCTTTATGTGTGTTTTTCTGATAATTTACTGTTTTATTAAATTTGTTTTACATGATTATTGGTTGATTAAATTTGTGTTAGTGTGAACTGTGGTATTCACAGAGAGGTCAAAGGACAAGCTCTGAGTCAGTTTTCTTCTCCCACCATGTGCATTCTGGGAATCAAGCCCAAGTTGATAGGCTTGTTGGCAAGTGCCTTCACCCACTGAGCCTTCTCGGGGCCCCTTAAAGAATATTTTTTAAATCTGTCTTTCTTTATTTCCTGTTGATAAACTTTTTCAGTCTTATGATGTTTAATATAAGTATGTGAGTAACTTCTACTGTACCCTACTAATTAAAACATTGCTTTTCCTTTTCATTGGTGATCACACTTTATCTTCAATTCAAAAACAATTACAAGTACTGGGATAACTGGATGTTCATATATGAAAAAAATCACATTGGGCTTCTATCTGACAACATGTATAAACTTTGGTTCAAATTGCATCAACTTAAATATAAAAGACATAAGTTATGAGAAGTAAAGATGGGGCAGTTCTTTGTGACCTTGAGTTTTGCAGTGGATAGACTGAGTCACAAAACAACATGAAATAAATGGAACTTTACTGAAAAAAATCAAAGGGCATTATCAAGATAGCAGAAAGAAAAATCTATATAAAATATACAAAATAGGCAAATCTTCAGTAACAGAGAAGATTGTCAGTTACACAGGAAGAGGGAGGGAAAAATGGAGAATCTCTGGTGGATTGTTATGCAATATGTTTCAAATGATATTACATGGAATTAAAGATGAAGATGGCGTGTCCTTGAGAGGCACTGAAGTTTTTATCCACATATAGTTGATTTTTTATTACAGGAAAAGCTTCAATTAAAACCCTTTAAAAATAATAGTAAGTATTATCCAACCCATTAATAAAACTTAGAGTACTCTTCTTTAAAAATGTCTTTTCTTAAATTTATATGTATTGTGTGAATTTGAGTGGGTATATGTGCACCTTGTGTCTATATGAGCCTATGGAAGATCTCTGAAATTGGGGTTACAGGAAGAAGTTAGTAGTCATGTGGGTGCTGAGAAATGTAGTTGGGTCCTCTGCAAGAGCAGCAAGATGGCCCATCTTCTGAGTCACTTCTTCAGCACCATTATGGCACTCTTACATGGTGAAATCACAACTGCCTGTAACTGGCACAGCATGGGCTATATAACATGGTAAAACATAACCCTAGTTCTTGGTGACCATGGAGTCTAGTTGGGGGATTATCCAAGATGCAGAAGGTTAACAGATAAATCAACCACCGTAAGTAAAGTTCAAAGTGCACACATAGTTGGTGAGGAGAATAAAATTTTTTTAAATGGTCTTGAAAGGCTTCATAGAATTTAACTACTACAGTTGGTTGTAAAGAAACACAATTGTCTACAGAAGCATGACTTCTGCAAGGAGAACATATGGTTGCCCAAAATAGCTGTCATTCATAACAGATAAGTTGGAAGCAGATAGTACAGGTCAGCTATTAGAGAACCACAATGTCTTCACCTGTACCCAAGCCTGACACAGTGGTGGGCACACACCTGGTGAGTAGTGGACAGCAAAGCAAAATCATTAAAAATGTGCATTAAGGACCAATCACTAAAAAAATCTACATTAGCAGGCATCATTCATTACTATCATTCAAACTGTTTAGGGTGAGTGATGGCAGGAGCTCAGGAGCCAGGAAAGCAGAGTGTATATATCTGGCATGGCTTGTCTGTGCGGTGAATGGAGGATTCATTTAGGGACTCCTTAGAGAACTGTCACATGAATAAATGAGACTCAGGGATAGATCTCTGAAGAAGTTGGAGATATTAGAGAGAATAAACACCACAGTCAGATCTTACCCAGCTGTCTTCCAGCTTCCTCAGCCTTGCTTTCCTTGGCTTGGCTTCCCCTCCTGTGTCTCTATCCAGTCTTGAATACCCTTTTTGTAAATTAAGGCGTGGACCCAACACTTCCTGCTTGGGAGCCTGGAATTCCTTCTATAATCTATAGTAACCTTGACTCAGTTGGGACTAAGGGAACAGGTCACCACTCCCAGGATACTCCCTGTGCTGGGATTAAAGGTGTGAATCACCACTCTCTGATTCTCCTAGACTGACTGTGGTTAGAGCTCTGGAACTTCTGGAGCTTTTAACTCCCCACATAGACTGTGGGTAGATTCCCTCTGATATCTCCAAAACTCCTGAAGCTTTTATTGAATCCACACAGTGAACGTGGCAGGCTATTTTGTGGGATTTGTTTGCTTCCTTTATTGTTTATACTACAAGAAACCCAACCGTTCTGTGATTTGAGACCTGGCAAAGGATACATACAGATGAATGTCAGGATAGGGGGAAATGAATGTGGGCATCATAAGATCAGTCTGCCAGGAGAAATGTGTTCCCATCTTGGAACACGGTTTCAGCCTATCTGCCCATCCTCACAGGGTTTTAAGAGCTGTAAAGATGCTGGACAGAGCACTATTCTCCACATAGTAAATGTGCCTTTATGGAGAAGAGAACCTGCCACAGAACAGGAGGCTGTTGGTTTCATTGTGCCTGATGAAGAAAAGGAAGGGGTGGTCGGCACAGAACGTTGGGACAACAGACGCACAGCAAAATTCAATGACAGCCAATGTTGCTGCTGCAGCTTCAGTGCCTTCTTCATTGATCTCCACAACACTCTTGTGAACACATTTGGACAGACCCAGGTCTCTCTCTGGAGACATTCCTGATAAGTCAGCCCTGCTCCCTTGGAAGACATCCACCATTCCCAAGCGCTGAAGCACAGACTCCATGTCATAATCCTCTTGCAGTTTAAATTTTGGAAGAAAAACCTCAACATCAGTGTTCTTCATAAAGTCTGGGTTGGTCCAGGCTGTTAACTTCTCAAAAGTGAGATTGTTTTCCACCTGACAAAGCAGAATTTTAGAGACTTTCAGATTCATGGTTGAGGTCTTATCCAGGCCACATAGTATTTCCTTATCATAGTATCCTCCATCTCCTACAGGAGACATTGCCTATTCACATGGCTGGGCAGTGTGAGGGTCTTTCTGGCCTGTTAGCTTGTATGTGACTTCCCTGATGGGCACAGAGGCCAAGAAAGCCAGGTTTTAGAAGACTTACCTGTCCTCTCCTAAATCTCTTCTGATACAGCTTTTATTTTAACAGGTGTCCATGTCCAGGCGATTATGATTTAGGTTGTGTTTACTTTTTTAAATTTGATCTAGACTTAGTTTTATTTTTTTACTACTGCTTTAAAAAACTTAAAAAGATAAAGAGTTTTAGTGTGAGCCACACCAGAAGGAAGGTTTATCCAGGGTTGGATTTTATGCCCATTGTGAGCTGTTGTGGATTTCATGTGAAATTCACCCCAAAGGCTCATGTTCTGAACCTGGTTCTGAAGTTGGTGGCAACATTTTGGGAGGAAGCTATAATTTATGCAGGAAGGGCCTAGCTAAATGAGGAAAGCAGTTACTGAAGGTGAACCTATGAAGGCCATCCTTGGTCCTTTGTCCCTACTCATTTCTCTGCTTTCTGTTTACTAACATACCTGTAGTCTCTGTCACCATGGAAACCATTAACGGTCAAGTAACTTGAAATGAGCCCTCTGACTCTTTAAGCCAAGGTAAGTCCTTCTAATCCTAGGTTATTCATGTCAGACATTTTGTCAGTGATGAAAAACTAACACACTAGAGAAGCAATACCACAGTCAGGGAGCTGGATGAGATTAGACAGGGGGTTGTTCTGCTTACAAAGACTTTGTAGGACATGACACTCTCATACCCACTGTACAGAAGATGGCTGACACACTGTGGGGAAATCTGCTGCAAGGAAGACCAAGATGTGTCATAATTATCTACTTACCTGACTCTGCCCTCCTTCAATGTCAGCTCTTTCTTCCTCTTTGTTTGGGTACAGAGCACTATTTTTTCCTGTTTATTTTGCATTCTCGGATATTAAAACAAAATACTTACAAAGATACTGATATGGGTTATACTTATTTTGTCTGAGTTGTCCTCATTTTGTCCTTTCATGTACCCACCTCCTATCTAGTGATGACATTATGTTCTACACCAAGGTCACGTAACTCCCAATGGGAGTCTAGGACACTGATTTGATCCCAAAGCCTGTCGCCTACACACAGCTCTAAGCTTGGTACTACCTATTCAAATGGCAGTTGCAAATCTGCAAACTTTGCTTTCTGTTCTAATGAGAGTGGACACTTGATTCTTCTCATGGATATTGAGAGAGGTGAGTGATAGAGACTCTCCTGCCTCACCTTGCTGAGGTCTACACCATCATCCGGAAGCAGGATCATGAAGCTCAGCTCCATGCCCTCATAGGGCATCACCAGCACCTGTGCCTGTATTTCATTCACATAGGCGAGGTTAAAAGTGTCTTCCTGATACATCATCTGCACTGGTCTTTTCTCCTTCTGGACAAATAAATACGGGACATCAAAGATATTGAGAGTCATCAGAAGTTTTCCAAATGAGCTGAAGTTAATGTCAGAAATGATTTCATAACTCAAAATGTAAACACTACTCATGGTCCAGTGAACACTTGATCAATGCCTGCCAGCCTCTCCCTGACTTCATAAAAATAATTGAGTGTATGCTGGTTATAGGATTGTTGTAGATAAGATTCTACAGTTGTGATGAAACACCATGACCACATCATCCAACTTGGGGAGGAAAGAGCTTATATCATCTTACAACTCTCAGATCACATTTCATCACTGAGGGAGGACTGATCAAGAACTCTGGCAGAAGCCATAGAAGGATGCTACTTATTGGCTTTCCCTCCATGGACTTATTAACTTGCTTTCTTACACAGCTCAGGCCCATCTGCTCAGGGTTGGCATTGCCCATGGTCCACACAAATCATCAATCAAGAAAATGCCAACACACTTGCCTCTAGGCCAGTTTTATGGAGGCAGTTTCTCAACTGCCTTCTTCTCAAATGGCTCTAGCTTCTGTAAAGCCGACAAAACATCAGCCAAGACAGGAATTTACTATGGAAAGACCATGTCTTATCCAGAAAAAAAAATGTGCCATTAAAATATTAATATTTTAAATTCCTTCTTGGGGCTATAATGTTTCACAAAGGCTCATGACCTTTGTCCACAAAATGGCACTATTGGGAGCTGGAAAAATCTTTAGAAGGCAGGGCCTAATGGAAGAAGTAAAGTATGAGGGAGGGGGACTTCCTTGAAGGAGATATTGGCTCTGCGGCCCCTTCTTGTTTCTCTCCTTTGCTTCCTGGCTGCTGTGAGGTGAACAAGTCCCCATGCATTCCCACCATGCCTTACTGTATACCACAACTCAGAGTGCTTGGATCAACTGACCCAGACTGAAACCTCAGAAACCATGAGCCAAAATAAACATTTTCTTTTTTTGTTAATTATCTTAGATTGTTACACTAACAGAAAGATGACCATCATATCAGATGTAGAATTTTTATCATTTAATATAATCAACAATTGTATCTAAGGAAACTGCATAACCAATCATAAATAACAGAAAAGTTTTCATAAACTAGACTGGAGTATTTTCATAGTGGTGTAAATAGGACTAGAGACAGATACGTCCTCTCAGAAAACAGCCTGATGCTCACAGGTTCATGATGTATTACAACCTTCTAACCCATCACAAAGCAGAGCATCAGGGCACACGCACTTAGAGGCTTATGTGGAGCTACATCCTGACAGCCCATCAGGGAGAAAGAAAATCCCGGTTAAATTACTACAAGTTCCAGACTGACTGGAAAGATCTCCATGTATCTTTGTCATGCATTGTAGTCTAATGACTCATCATGGCAGATAATTCTTGTCAACCCTTCAAAAGTTATGGGCTTTCTGGACAAACCCTTATAAATCTTTCTGTTCCATTTCAGATAGTACAAAAATATTTTTTTAAACATGGAAGTGAGATGGCCATCTGGGAACATTTTAATCACAGTGATACATTATACATAAAAATTTGCTGCAGAACACTCCTAATAACAATTAAATCATCCAATCAAATGACTAAGTCTTTTTCAAAGTTTTTTAAGTGCCTCTAATAAAAAGATAGTGAGAAGTTCAGCATTCACAATGTTTCAAACTACATCAAATTATATTTTTATATGGATTGGGCAAACAATTCTAATATCTACTTTAAATAAGATTATACTCTGATTAAGATTGAAATCTTAATCATTCAGTTTCAACATTAAAAAGTGATAAGCACTGTTTAAAAATGATAAATTGAGCAATAATTTAAAATGATTGTTTTAATTAAAAATCCCTCTTTTACATAAATGTTTCTATATTACTTTATACTCTGCCTCATGCTTCATACATATATTTTACTCTGTTAGAATCTCAGTATTTCTATTCTACAATGTAAGAAAAATTAATTTCTACAATAATGTAGGAACAACAGTTTTATGGGAAATTGACAGAAGCAGTAAGAGCCAGCAGCAGATTGCAGAATGGCACCGGCAGTAAATATTCTATATTTTTATCATTTTCTATAGAGTTTAGACTTTCATTTAGAAATGTAAGTTTCAAATGGTTTTCTGTGCTTTCCTCTTCTCTTTTTTCCTGGGCTAAGAACCCAGCCCAGAAAAAAAAATATAAAAAACACAAGTGAGCCACAGGTCATGTGGCAGACAGATTAATGAGAATGGGTTAAGATGTAAGAGCTAGCTAGCAATGTGCCTGAGCCATAGGCCAAACAGCATAAACTTAATATAAGCATCTGAATCATTTCTGGGGGCCTGATCAGCTATGGATAGCTAAGGGGTCTGGCGCGACAGGTCTGTGGGTCTGGACTTCTGGCCGCCCGGGGCCAGAAAACCTTATTGCAACACAGTACCCCACACAGGACATGCAATCTCTATCACTGAGCCCCAGAGCCACATATTCACAATTACAATTTCCATGAAATCTCTTCATGATACTGGCATAAACATTTGGATCCTGTTCCTTACCTGGTTTATTTTAAAGGGCATTTCCTTTGTGCAATTTCTGTAAAATGGTTGGCTCCAACTTCCTTTGAAATATAAGGCATTGACAAGAACCAGCGTGGTCATTGAATCAACCGAGTCACCTGACAGCAGCTCTGGAATTTTACCTTTTGAAAAATCAGAGACTTGATTTCAGGTTCACTTTATGCACATGTGAGAAATAAACTGATATGACTTCTGGGCAGATCCAAGCATCAAGTTTACAAATTGGCTGAATTGTATAACATGGTTTTTTGTTTGTTTGTTTGTTTGTTTGTTTTTTAAAGGAGCCACTGACATCCATGTAGGACTGGAGGTTATGTACAGTGAATGACATCATCAAGATGAGAATGATGAAATCCTTACAAACCTCTCAAGGAAACCAGGTTTGGGAGAGGCTGAAAAAGTGACTCCAGGGTGAAGAAGAAGAGAAACAGGAAATGTGGAAGGAGTAGAGGGGATTACAGTTTCCCCTGGAGTAGCTAATGATGGTTGACTTCTTGACTGGGTCCAGAATCAATCAAGAGACATGTCTCTGGGAAGCTCTGTGAGGACGTTTCTCAGGATGAGTAACTAATGGAGAGTACATTCCCAGCCTTCCTGTGCTGCCCTGATTGAAAAGGACCAAGAGAGAAGCAGCACCACTTTGTCTGCCTTCAGTCCCTGCTGGTGAGGGCATCCACACTGTTCACACCTCTGCACCTGCCTTCAGTCCCTGCTGGTGACTGTGTCCACACTGTTCACACCTCTGCACCTGCCTTCAGTCCCTGCTGGTGAGGGCATCCACACTGTTCACACCTCTGCACCTGCCTTCAGTCCCTGCTGGTGAGGGCATCCACACTGTTCACACCTCTGCACCTGCCTTCAGTCCCTGCTGGTGACTGTGTCCACACTGTTCACACCTCTGCACCTGCCTTCAGTCCCTGCTGGTGAGGGCATCCACACTGTTCACACCTCTGCACCTGCCTTCAGTCCCTGCTGGTGAGCATCTACACTGTTCACACCTCTGCACCTGCCTTCAGTCCCTGCTGGTGACTGTGTCCACACTGTTCACACCTCTGCACCTGCCTTCAGTCCCTGCTGGTGACTGTGTCCACACTGTTCACACCTCTGCACCTGCCTTCAGTCCCTGCTGGTGAGGGCATCCACACTGTTCACACCTCTGCACCTGCCCTCAGTCCGTGCTGGTGAGTGCATATACACCGTTCACACCTCCTCACCTGCCATTGGAACCCAACTAATTTGACATACATGTGGAGTAAGACTGGTAGCGTTTCAGAAGCATACAGGCCTTCCATTCCTAACTAACTCAGCCTCATAAGCTGAGCAGCTACCAGATTTTCTGCCTCTACACAGAAATATTGTCAATGGCTGACTACCCAGCCTAGACAGTGTGTGCCATTCAATAAATCCTCTTCATAAAATGTATAAATTCTGTTCCTCTAGAGAACTCTGACTAATAAACTATTTAAAATACAGCATCTCATCTGACACTCTGTCATTGTGTACAGTTCTAACATACTACAGCATGTCAGAGACTCAAATACAGAAATTAGTTTGGAGGACATATCACTATTCTACATATCAGAGTTTCATCCATCCCTAGAAGAGATAATGCAGATAAAAAAGAATTTTCCCCTCCTTTTCTATTAAGGAGTATTTTCAATAGTAAATAGAATCCTTGATAACTTATAATATCAAGAGTTCACAATAAGTAAAGACTCCAATAAGAAATTCACAAACAATTACTGAATCTTTAAGAAAATATTCTCATTCTATTTTCTCTCTTAGCAGACATAGAAAAGTACATAGTGGTACAAGACTTTTTAATGGTTTCATTGTGAAATAATGATTTCAATAATCTTCCAGATCAACGCTGGAACGTGTCATCTCTACAATAAAAACAAATAAGTTCAATCCACATTGGAAGGCTTAGTTAGGTCAATGTAACCGAGCATCCTTGACAGAGGAGATCACATTTCACCAAATGGAAGGAAGGGTTCTGAAGCAGGACGTATGGAAGGAGAAAGCAGAAGTTGTTCTCAGAAGTAAAGGTGGTGGGGGCTAAGGCCACACAGACTATATATAGAAGAGGCAAGTTTATGGGGTAGGTCTCCTGGTGAATCTCCATCTCAGAGATGGTGGAGTCACATGACCTGTCAACACTGCAGACCACTCCTGTCTTCTAGTGCAAACTGTTTACCTGGAAATTATGTCCATGACTTCTCATGATATTTGTGTCAGCTCCTCTGTCCTAAAGAAATCTACAAACCACTCTGTTTTGAAATTTAAGTGTCTGAGCAGAAACTCCATGAATTCACTGAGGTCTGAAATATAACACATAGCCTAGCTAGTTTGCATGCCTTTGGCTTTCTGAAATGACCTGAGATTAGTCAGTGGGGGGGAGAAGAGATAATTAAGAGGAAAAGGGGGGAGGGAAGAAGAAAGAGGGGTGGATGGAAAACACAAGAATGTGGGGTGTGAATGAACTTGAAATTCTCACCTTCAGTCTGTTTGGAGACCCACATGTTTATATGTTTCCTGGACTCCTCTGGAGCTTGGACAAAGGACAGCTGCTCCAATTCCGAGTGATAGAACTGTAGGCAGGACTCTTTAAAGGCCTTGGGGAAAAATATTCAGAGGATAATAACACAGGAAAATAAAATTTCAGCAAGCTTCTCAATTATCTGAATGCTATGGCATTAAAAAAAACCCCAAAATTAAAATGAGTATAGATATCACTTTAAATAACAAACATCTTTTTGTACTAGGCCTTTGCAAGTAGAAATAATCAGACATGAATAAGGTAGTCAAATAATGTGGGATGCCTTTCTATAAGCTGTGAATGTACTTTATTGCCATTTGTTAATAAAGAACTGTTTTGGCCTATGGCAAGTCAGCTTAGAGGCAGGCAGGAAATCCAAATAGAGATAAAGGAGAAGGGCAGAGTCAGGTAGAAGCTGCAGGCTGCTGTCCAAGAAAGCAAGATGTAACGGAATACAGGTAAAGCCGTGGAGCTATGTGGCAATACATGGGTTATTAAAAATGGGTTGAGGTAAGTTGTAAGAACTAGTCAGTATTGAGCCATAGGCCAAACATTTGTAATTAATATTAGCCTCTGAGTAATTATTTTATAAGCAGCTGAAGGAATACAGGTGGGAGAGATTGCTATATAACGCATGCCCAGATGGGTCAGTAAACTTCCAGCTACAGCTGAATTTGAAATATTTGAAAACATCATTATAGAGTTGTGGTCTTAGGGCAAGGTTCAGGAGTTGAATCTCACTGTGTAGTTCAGGCTGGCCTCGAGCTTGTGACCCTTCTCTCTCAGTTTCTAAATGCAGATATTATAGATGTGTACCCTCACACTGGCTAGAACTTAATCCTTTGTTTTCTCATATTCTCTAGGGGCCTCCTCCTGGGATCTATAGTAACGAGTATTTGAATTTAATTGTTATCATTCTACTGTAACAACTTACTGGGAGTAATTCACAAGAATTCTCTGCAAAGAGCCTATTGGCTATTCTAAGCAAGTACTTTCTGTTGGGCTTGTTCAGGCTACTGAGAAGACCCTGGAAGCCTTGATGGATGTCTTCTTTTATGTTTAAACCAAGTGCCTGTGAAGAAAAGAATGAAATGTTATAAGCTCAGTGATGAAATATTTTGGTTGTAAATATAATTTTCAAGATGAAGACATGGCTCAGACAGTGAAGCAAGCAAGGCCCTGATGCAAAGCCAGTTGGTATCAAAACAATTAAAATCAGAAATTAACCTTCTTTGCCAATGAATAATTCTGAAGTCTGTTGCTCTACAAATAAGATAGACCTTAGCAACACATTTTAAATAATCTCAATGTCTTTTTTTTCTTTGGAGTACTTGGGACTGACCCTAGGTCATCAAGCATACTAAGCAAGAGATATACCTCTGAGATATAATCACAACACCCTCCCTCCATCTTTAAGTATCAAACAAAAATTTTCATTTGAAACTAAGTTGCCTAGGTTGGCCTTGGACTTGAAATGCTCCTGTTTCAGGCTCCTTGGTAGCTGGAATTAAAGACCTGTATCACCAAGGCCAGTGTGAATCTATATGGGCACCGTTCCCTCAGTGAAGTCTGGCTACAATTTTGAAACTTCCTGTGAAGCTGCTACTCAGCAAAAGTCATTGTCCTGAAAGAAGTCTTACTGGGGATGGGGAGAGGGTATGGGGACAGAGAATGACTCAGTGGTTTAGAGCACTGGGTGCTCTTCCATAGGACCAGGATTCAATTTCCAGCACCCACATGATAGTTCAAAATTGTCTGTAACTCTTGTTCCAGGGACTCTCACAGCCTGATACTGACATGCATGCGGGCAAAACATCAATGCACATAAAGTAATATCTTCCTTCCTCTTTAGCCTCTGTCTTGTTAAACAGTGTGTGCATATATTGTTCCCTCCTTTTTCAGTAGCTCTAGGCAGGTCAAGGAAGTGTGGGGTTGACAGGCAATTTACCTGGGTTATCTGGACTGCAGTCTCTCCCTTCGCCCCCAACAGGACCATAGCTAGAGCAGACGAGATGCTCACAGGAGAATAACATACGTTTTGTGAAGGGTCGTCTTGACAGAACATCTTTAAAAGTTGGATGGCAAAGGTTCCATTTGCTTCAGACAGAGTATTCATGATGCAGAGCCTGGAGGAAAGGAGATGTGATACTCAACACAACACTAAAAGTTTACTGTGCTGACTCAGGGAAATATGAGACTCTTGGTTCTCATTTCAAACCACTTAAGAACCTAAAGTAGGGTTTTAAAAATCCCTTTCTAGTCATAGTCCTTCCAATTTTAAGGTTATTAGCTAAGTGCAGTCATGGCAGCAGACCAAACTAGGACCTGTGTCATCTGCATAGGTTGGAGGTGAGGTTATGAGGTCTACACACACAAGACACAGCTGAGAGATGGTCTCTAGTCGCCTTCCATACAGACCAGCTCCTCTCCTGATGAAGGTGGAATGTTGGATAAAACTAAGGATGAAGACAAGAATGGGTCCTCTAATCTGTCTTCAGAAAAGCTGTATTCTGTGCTCTGCCTGCGAAGAATTCTGAGGGATATCCAGGTGTGCATTAGACACTGCCTCCATTTTGCAGTTACTACAGGAAAGACATGGAAATGCTAACTGAGACCCAAAGACAGTCTGGTGTCATCAGCTCTACTGTGCATCAGGGAGCATCCATCTGCAGTGTCTTCTCAAGTGGCCTTGATCAGCTGATGGCACCCAGGCTGCTTTTCTGTTGAGCATGACTCACTTCCAGTGAATGTACAGTTTGTCCCAGACTAGGTGACTGCTACTGTCTCTGGGCCACAAAGCCGAGTCTTCACATCCATGACTGTTCTTACTCTCATTTGATCTTTGACACCAGGAACATGTTCCAGAATAATGCAAATCAATAGTCCAGGGAGCCTCAGAATGTCATTACCCATGCTTCCCTCTCCCCAGATCAATTGACACAGCATCCCGAGAGTGTGTCTAGATCCTGTAACTTCACCTAAGTCCCCCATGCTCTTGAGGAAATTCAGGGCTTCTTTATTTGAAGGATTTACCCTCTGTTTGTCTTCATCATCTGACCTAGCTCTCCAGCCCTACAATCCTGCACATTCTTATGACCTTTAAACTTACAACCAGATTCCTGAAGTGGTGTTTATTCCACCTAGATGATTATCTACCCCATAAATGTCACTGAGCTCAAAGTACCCTTTCCAGCACAACCTCAGGGCCTCTGCTCTGCTATAATCCAAGTTTGCTCAGCTTTCTTAACAGCACTTTTTTCTCTTAATGATGGCTGTCTCTACCATACTTGGAGATCTCTGAAGGCAAAGAAGATGTTTGTCACTCAAATTTCCAGCACCTGGAAGCATGCTTAGGATAGTGTTGTGGTTTGAAGTTGCATCCGGTCAATTTGGGATCACTTATTTTTAAAATAACCGAGTGCTCAGATTGAACTAAATCCTGCGGATCTAAAAGGGCCCAAAAGTAAGAGAGACATTATTTTGCAGATCTTTGAGGAAAGGATAGAGGTAGTTAAATGGGCTAGACGGTAAGTCATAAGAGGAAGCAAGGCAGAGAACAGTAGAGAAGGTCACTGAGACTCTGCAGTACTATGCCTGATTGAGACCGGTCAGTATAGCTTCAGGACTCCAGCCCTAAGACAAACCTCATGGCAACAGCCTGCTTGGGTTTCTAGAGAAGTCACCTCTGTGAAAACCCACCAGACACCTCCTGCCCTCTGTTGCTTTTACTAACATTCAGTTCCTGGGACTTCTTCCACAGACTCAAGCTGGATCTTCTAAAGCTGGCCTCTGCCAGTCCCATATCCTTGGACTGAGCCAGGCACCCTTACCTCTTGCCTTCGCAGCCTCCAAGTGCAGTCCAAGACTTGAGGTCCCAGAAGTACAGTTTAGCAGCTTACCCTGTGCAAGCAGGCCCTTTATGCACTGCAGGGCGGAGACATCGTATTCAGAGCCCCAGGCCAGGGGTGGAGGCTCTGGCCTGATCTCATCCTGCTCTGTCCTCTACAGGGTGGGGATGGATGGGGCTTGGTGAACAACTGGGCCTTGGAGGAAAAAAACAAACTAGAGGGACTCTTGGTCTCTGGATGTCAGGGCACCAAAGGGAGAAGCTTCCTCAGAGTGCCAAGAATATCCGGTGGCTGCAGCTGATCCCAAGACTTCATTGATGGAATAGATCCAGCTTTAAGGAATTGATTCAGATATCCTGTTAGGTTTCCATAGACACACAGGCAGAATTTTAGTGATACCTGCTAGAAGAACTTTTCCAACTGCTAGAATTTAGCCTGATACATTGAAGGACTCTTCCTTGCAAAATGAAACAGACAGAGAGGCTAACTAATACAGGACATCTCTTCTCCTTTGCACAGGGCACAGTGTATTTGCATTCCCCCAAGAGAGGAGACCTCCTCAAATTTGGCATCTAAAGTCACTTTCTTTAATTTTTAAAAACTAAAGCAATGTATCTTTATGTGTTTATGTAGGTGTTTGGCCTACACATATGTCTGTGCATTACATGAATGCCTGGTGTCCACAAATGTCAAAGGGCAGCATGAGATTCTTGGGACTGGAATGTTTCTTAGATCCTGAGTGTAGTAGGAGGTTTCTGGCCTAGACTTTCGGGCCTAGCCTCTAGGTTTTGGTCTGCAGACTCACAGTCCCACAGTTCCACAGTCCCACAGTCCCACAGTCCCACAGTCCCACAGAGACACGCAGAGGCTTACTATAGTTTTAGGCTGATTGGCCTAAGGTGCAGGCATATCACTTGCTAGCTTTTTACCCTTAAACTAACCCATGTCTCATATCTTGTTCAGCCATATGGCTGGGTACCTTTTCTTAGAGCAGCATAGCTGTCTTCTGTTTCTTCCGGCTTCTCTCTGGCATTCTCCTCTGTGCTTCCTGTTCTCAGAGTTTTCTTAGTCTGGTAGCCCCACCCACACTTCCTGCCTGCCTTTGGCCAGTCAGCGCTTTTTATTAAACCAGGGGGTGGGACAATTATTTACAATGTAACAACATAATCTCTCACACCTGAGGATGTTTGTCCACTTGGTTTTGTTGATGGAAGCATATGAACTACATCCCAGGACAGATGCAATCATATCATAAACTCTTGTTCTCAAGGTACTGATTGTCTTTTAAAACACTCATTCAGTGGCTTTGAGTATACTAATGAGGGTATATGACAGTAATAATTTTCTAATTCTTGAAAATTACTGTTGGTTATAAGAATTGATTCCCCACTCCTTTTCTATTAACCACCAATCTATTTTTTATTTGTATTTCACAGTCATGAGCATTCCTTGTGTATGAAATATGCAGTCATGTTTTTGGTCTTCTTTAACCTAATGTTTCTGAGGCTAATCCTTACTGTTTCAGGGTTCCCATGACTGGAATGAGGGCCACATTATAGAAGCTTGAGTTATCTTCATAAATCTCAGTTCGACTGAAGGCACAATTCTTGACATTTCTACAGAAAGGATTTTCAGGATGAGATAGTATATATAAAGTAGACTTTTATTTATTAAGAAGCAAAATAACACACATATAATACACACAAACATGTATGTTCATACATATGTGTATATTAAACATAAGCAATATACAAAGGGCTGCATTTTAGGGTTGTGTTAATGATACTAAGCTGACAAATTCCATACAAAGTCACTTTGGACTGCAAACTGCTCAGGTTAATTTTAAAGCAATTAGTCAAGATTATCCAGCCTTATAGACTACTCCAGCCAGGACTTCAGATAAGTCCTACACTTTCCCATCACACTGAGACTGGAAAACTGATAGTTCTCCTAGAACTTGGTCATTATCTCAATTTCTCAGGGTCTCCTAAAGATGCCATTGCTCCCAGTCTAGAAAAAGTAGTTTAAGAACACAATACCTATATTTCCAGGAGGTGTGGTTGTTGGTTAATGGTCATTCAGTGGGTGATAGGTGTTTATCATCATATAGAGGGGGTTGGTTATAAAGTGTTATTGATTATGTACAGAAAGGAAATTAAGGAAAAAAGATTGGATTCAGAGTCTTGGTTCTGAAAAGAAATGGGTGCAGTCCGAAATTTCTAACTTATCTGGTCTGAGGTCCAGACCACTCACAGGTGCTTAGTTCCAACAATCACACAAGGGGTTATATTAATTACAAACTATTTGGCTTATAGCTTAGGTTTATCAACTAGCTCTTACACATTTCTATTAATCTATCTATGTCTTACCAAGTAGCTAGTAGCTTACCTGTGTTTCATTATATCTCATGCTCTTGGGCTCAGCTCCCAAGGTCTCTGTCTGACTGTGCCCTCTTTCCCCTTTATCTATGCTCTAATTTCTAATATCTATGTCTGCCTATAAGCTGTTTATCCATAGGTCAAAACAGTTCCTTTATTGTCCAGTGGTAATTCACAGCATACAGAAAGACATCCCATATTAAACAGAGGAATTATAGAAGTGATAGATTAAAAAGATGAATGATTGAATCTACTGTTAAAGTAGTAAAGCAACGAATAATCCCAAATATTTTACACTGGTATTAATTTTTATATATTAATACAAATTTAAGCCTATTTCTGCTATACTGTACATATGTTTCTACTCTTGTTTAATATATTTCTGTATATTAATACAAATTTAAAGTTATTTTTATACCATCTATGTGTTTCTATTTTTGTTTTAGGTATTTTAACTATGAAGCTCATTTAAAGTTTGATGTAAAGTTCTAGTCCTTAAAAGCTATTAGGAAACAAAAAAAGGCAAGTTAGTAGTTATTTACGTTAGTTTCAAGGCAAAACAGATCTATATTTTAAGTCAATAAACGGTCTTCAAACACTTCAGAGTCCTATATGGGACATTTAAAACATTTTAATAACATAAGGCTTTTCATGACAGTGAGACATCTCTGCTCCTGGCTGCACAAATTTTCTTCAAAAAAGAATGATGGGCATCGAAGAACCTCCATATGGAGTTTGCTTTCTTTATGGCAAAGTTAACCACTGGGCAAGAAACTGTTCTTGCCTTGACTGTTTAAAGCATGTTGTCCAGATTGGGCAAGCAGGACAGAAAAAAAAGGCACTGCTAAGCTTTGATGAAACAAAGTAGGAAAGTCCTTCAAAAATTCCTGCTTCACAGAAAAGTCTGTCATATATTCTACGCCAATAGGCTGAAGATGGAGTCCCATATTTCAAAGGAACACCGAGATGACTGTCCATGAAGCCAGATATCCCTGTCATTCTTGTAGTTTTTGAAGGTGTTCCTTCTGCATTTCCTATTTACTCAGATATTGCATTATCCTTTTTGGGTCTCTGATGAGGTTGAAGACTATATAATTTTGGTTATAGTTTTTCTTAGTTATAAGTGTAACTAGGTACAAAACTTTGGACTCACCAAGAAAGACTAGATATTGGAGTATTTTCTCTGAATTATCCAAGTACTAATGAACTGAACGTTGTGAATGTAATTCTTACCTGATAATTGTATAAAATTTTACTATGTTAAAGATAAAACCTTTCTTTTTTATTTATACAAAAGGGGGGAATGCTGTGGGATATTTGTATTGTTGCTCCAGGACTGCCAATAGAGTTAGGCTTTGGTTCATAGGGCAGGGACCACATTCAACTGGCAGGCAGGAGTGGATCATAGAGTTTTCTGGCTAAATCATAGATGCTAGATGGACACAAAAGAGAAATACAGAGGGCCCAAACAAGATGGGTGATCCTTTTCAAGCAGGGAACCATGAAGAGTTGAGGCTACTGGTTATTTTCTCTGTCACTCTGTGGATCTATAAAGTTTTAGCCAAATATCTGACTCCCGATGATTTTTTATTAATAAAAATATTAAAAAGCACTTATACTGTAGGAAAAGAAAGGATGAGAAACACTTAAGCACGCAGGTGTCTCAAGGAAGAACCTTCAATGTCTCAACAGTATCTATACAAGTAGTGTTGGTGGTTCTAAAAAGTTATATCTTACAGAGTTGCTGAGAAACCCCTATTTTCCTTTTTATTTAAGAGGACCAACCTTTATTTGTTTGATTTTTTAAGGATAGCTTTTAAGACCTCAACAATTAAAGCTTTTTTGCTACCAAGATACATAAACAAACCTTTAATATAGAAAGATACCTTGGGGAAACAGAAACATTAGAAAGATTCACAGACACACAGAAAGCTCACACCGTCTACAGGAGCACACATGTAGTCCTCCCAAGGATAATGAGGTCTCATTTTTCTGAGTCCGAGAGCTCATGCAATTTCACTCTATCTGTGGCACGCTCTATCTAGAAAGCATTCCTCTCCATATTCTCTCATTCAGGGCTTATGGATGGCCAACTTTTCACCAATCTCTTCCTCCCAGAAGCTTCCTGGTACTCCTGTTTCTTGGCTCCGTGTGTCCACAGAGGCTGCTCACACCACTTGTCTTCTCACCCTTAACCCAGCAGGGAGGGACCTGAGCTGAAGTGACATCAGCTTGTGTCTTTCTCATCTGGCCTGAGGGCAGGGTTGGCTTCCTTATGTGCAGCATCTGCTTCCTCAGTCACCTTGAGTTCTCCACCCTGAAGGGGACTTCAGCCTTCCCTGTCCCTTCAGGGTTCTCTAACTCCTCTGCTTTAACTAACAGTTCTTGCTCATCTCCTGTCTTAACTTGTGTTCTTAAGGACATTTTTCACTTTGGTCCCTCATTACTGAAGCAGCTGTCCCTTAGTTATTCTCTCTCTTTATCCTTATGTCCTAGGACGTGGTGTTTCCTCCCAGTTCTAATTCTCCTTTACTTCCCATCACTGCTCCCTCTGGAGTCTCTCCTGCCGTCCTTCTCTTCACCCTTCTCTTTCTATTTAGAAGCCATGTTGATGTATTTTCTTGGCTGTAACACTCTTGATTTCTTCTCTGCGTTTGTCTTTGTGTTTCTATATGTAGTCTATTAGAACATGAGCCTACCCTTAAGACAGAGGTCACTCCTAACAGCACAGATTGCAGGTAATACTCTTTACCATCTATTTCAGCTTCTCTAAGTAAATTATTGGCATCTGCTCACCCTTTCTAAAATTCTCATTTTTCACAAGTAAGTTTGGGAAGAGGGATGCTTTCCAAAGGGACTGTAATTTGTAAAATAAAAGAACGGGTTACAAGGCTGTTAATACGTGCCTGTACTGTTAATAGGGTTTCTTGTAAGAGTTCTATGAAATTGTAGATTTACACGTGGAAAAGAAGAAATGCTATATATGCTTATGCTGTAAGCATGATTGCTGTTTAAACATTCTCATTTGAGATATCTCTGCACATAATGACTACTGTGTGTCTGGCTGCAACCATTACAGAAGCTGTTACCTGGGCTGATAAGAGCCTTCAGTCAGAAGCAAGAGTGGCGTGAAGGAAGAGCTTCTTTCTTCTCTTGAATCTCTTCTACTTTCTTGTTTTTTTCTTGTGATACAAGACAGCGTTTGTCAGTTGTTTGAATTTTGTTTGACTAGCAATGTTAAGAATAATATTGTTTATAAAATGTTTGTATTCAATTAGTCAGCATTAGATTGGTTTTCCCTTTTATTTTTTAATTAATTTTTCTATGATATTCATGTATACATTTATGTATAGACAGTTGCTTTCTTTGACTTAAATTGGGTATAGCTTTAAAAATGGGATTTCTGGGTCATATGACAACTCTATATTTAACATTTTGAAGAACTACCTAATGAGTTTTAGAACTTCTGCACAATTTTATGTCCCTTCGAGCCAGGTATGAGTTTCAGCTTATCCACTTGTTTGGTTTATCTTTGCTTATTTTAGCCAGTGGGTGTGGTGTGGTGCCTTTTCCTCCAAAGCAATGAAACTGTAGGCCTGTATAACAATACAGTTTAGAAAGCTCTGAAGATTGTACTCAGAGAGTCTTCACAAACTATGTTAATGTTTGACCAACTCAATGGTATCCTTACCTCAGGGTTTTTTCGTGTGTGTGTGTGTGTGTGTGTGTGTGTGTGTGTGTGTGTGTGTGTGTGTGTGTGTGTATGTGTGATGTTGAATGCCTGGTGCTTCTGAGCGAAAGCTAGCTCTTTTGGAAAGTGAACTGGGACCTATGTTCATTCCCCAATCATTCAGTGGTCCTTTCAAAACCTGTGAGGAAAGCCTAGGACTATGAGCTATAGAGATGGACAGAAGGCCCAGAGACAAGAAAACAGAGTAGAGTTTGGTGAGATTACCTTTCTTCCACTTGGGAACTAACTTGTGAGTGAACCAGAAGCATCTCCTACCATGGTGTGTTCTTTTCTCCATCAAAGGTGATGGCATTCATGGGCATTTTGCTCCCTACTTACTTGCCTTTGTTTCATTTTTGTGCAATCAAATGACAGCAGATTGCATGGTCTAATAAGTTTCTGCTACCTGCTTTGTTAAAAGTCACACATTTGATAGACCCTTGAAATATAATGGAGGCTCAAATGGATAAAGTTTCAGACTAAGAGCATTTATAGCATCCCTGAAGGGTTCTGCCCCTGTCTCTACACCCCAGCTGTGGGCACATATTTACATGATTAGGAGGTTCCTGGGTGCTGCTCTATGTAGTCCTATATACAGCAAAACCCTTGGGACTCTTCTCCCAGGGGGCCAAAGTCCCGCTAGTGGTCTCTCTAGCTCCCCTGGCTTGCTGAGGGCAGATTTTAAACAAAATTCCTATCTGGCTTCCTTATCAAGGCTTAGCCTCAAAAAGGAATGGAAACTTTATTTATTTTTAAATTTGGAAGAGGTTGAACTTATCAAATGTAAGTGCATTTTCTATGTGTAAAAACAGCTTCACATCTTAAAATCCAGATGACATCATGTGATCCCAAGCTCCCAGCTTCTTATGCACTACAAAACTGGGTTCCCATGCAACTACAGAGCAAATTCTGGTGCAAGACTCTCTGTATTCATTTTTCTTATAAACACATCATAATCATTAAAGAAATACTCAAAATACAGAAAAATATAATAACATAAATAGGTTTGTCTGTGCGCTACACAGCTTAGAAGAAATTTCCTTCATCCTCAATAATATGACTTTGGATGAAAGCTAGCTATTATCAAAGGCTAATAAAATAAATTATTAATATAACAATAATTGCCTTCTCTTATCTCTATACACTCATCACAAAATGAAAAACAAAAGACCCAAGGCCTCTTAAAAATCATTAATAATTAATAATATGGAGTACATTACTTACCATTCCATTCAAAATCTTTCCTACTATATTATTCTTAGGACATCACTGAATCTATTTAAATATTTTTCTTTCTGTTTGTTTTGGGAGGCTCTTTTATGATGGTAGATAAACTGAACTCAAAGAGGAAGCCTTTTTTTTTTTTTTTTTAAATTTCCCAGTATTGTTCAGAGGAGCAGGAATCTGAGTCATGACAGTAACTTAACATGTTTCCCCTCCAAGAAACATGACTTCAAGATCAGAACAAAGGAGCAGCATTGCTGGCTCAGAAGCAGGGACGCACATAAACAATCATAGTAATAGCACCAGAGAGGTCTGACCTAGTCATGCTTCTTGTGAAACTCCAGCTTCACTAAAAGCACAGCTTCTCACTAATAGTTTTCTCTGCAACCTTGTCACTATGTTTCCAGATTCCTCTGTGTCTTCATGATAGGACAGTGCCTTTGTAAGGACTTGTATCACTCTATTAAAAACAGCATAGTCAAAAGCTACTTGTGTAAGGTGAGGGCTTTGTTTCAGCTTATGACTCCTGGGTCACATTCTGTCATTGAGGGAAACCAGGACAGGAATTCAAGGCAGGAAGATGGAGGCAGACGCTGACACAGAAACCATGAAGGAGTGCTGGTTCCTGTTTTCCTCCCCATGACTGGTATGGTTTGATTTTATCCTCCATTCAGGACCCTAGCTAGAGAATGACAACACCATATTAGTCATGTTCTTTCACATTCATTATTCCTCAAGAATATGCACTACAGACTTAACTGCAGGCAATCTGATGAGGGTTTTTTTTAGCTGAAGTTCCTCTTTCCAGGTAACTTTCACTTATATCAAGCAGACAAAAATAGATAAAGTAAATAAAAAATATCAATCAGGATATAAAGCTTGACACCCACAATCATCTGTGTTCTTTTTAAATAAATCTCAACAATTCAGTTTTACCAGGAAAAGCTGTTCAAGTAGTCTGTCTTTATTATTTCCAAGCTGCTTATATATATTCTGAAGGGCTGTAGGTGCTGTGGGGGAAGGAGGGAGGGCTAGTGAGGGGGCGAAACTGTGAGCCAAGGTCAGTGTGTTAGGCAATTATGAGTCAATGGTCAGTGGGTTCCCTTGTGGCTTTTCCAAGGACTGTCTTAATCTAAAGAATGCTGTCTTATCTGAAGAATGAGGAAGAAGGAATTCTTTAGTTGACTCTTGGCTAGTGAACTGCCTCCTGACACATCTGACCTTCCCCTTCTGCTGATGTTCCAGAAAAGAGACGTTTCTCTTATGCCATCTCAAGCAGGACTCCCCTAACTCAGTGTCTCTCCCTTATACTTGCTGTGTGCTCCCTCCATCCTCATGACCCCCTCGTTCTCTCCATGGTTCCTTGTTGTTCACATTCTGTCAATTGGTTGCTTGCTCTTGCTCTGCCTCTTGAGCTCTGGTTGACTTTATTTAATCCTGTTCAAGCAGAAAGCTCTTGAATGAAAGATGTGTGCTAGGGATGAGCCATATCACAACCAGAAACAGGTTTTTATAATGCAATTTTGGAGTTCATAGTGTGATCAAATATCTCACAATATCTCCTCTTTTGTCTAAATAAAAAGGGAAAGTTTTAGAGAGTCAAATGAAAACCAGAAGATTATGAGATAAGTGCCACTAGAATAGTCCCAATTTTTTGTTTGCCAAGTGGCTGTTCTGATATGAGACAGAGGTTTTGGGTTTTTCTTTACAAGCATATGTGGGTTTAGAGAAAGAGAGTCATGCTCCAATCCCAAAGACAACTTTACTGTTTAATTTAATTGAGACAACAGAAAAAAACATTTACCACTATGTCTATAGAGGAGAGCAGAGACAAGCGTTTGAAAATCTGCCATGAGTGCTCCTGTTGCATGGAGGGAAGGAAGCAGGTAATGCCCTTCTAGACTGAACTGCCCCTGCCCACTTAGGTGGTTGTCCAGTGGAAAGGGGCAGCAGCCACGTGAACAAATGATGGTACGGGTGCTGTTGCTAGTCTGGGGCTCCAAGCCAGGACTTGATGCTGGCTAGCTGAAGGTGGGAAAAATCACCTGGACAATTTATCATTTTCCTTAGGACATTTTATTTTGAGGTTCCATCCTTTCTCTTCAGATGTTTCACTTGTCCAGTGATTTCTGGATTCCTTAGTTGGATGTTTTTATCCTCATCAATAGATAAAAGTAAAACCCCATTCTGCTCCTAATTCTTGGATGGAGAGTGTTCCTGTTTATGGCAGGTTATATCTTGCTAGGAAAAAAGAGTTTTGGAATCAGAAAAAGATTAAGAATTGTTTTTTGAAATTCTTAACTAAACATAAATAAGTATGTGTTAATCAATAAGCTTATATTTTAGTTTCCCTTCATATATAAATTTAAGGTTCAAGTGTATTTATATTTAGATCAGAAAGAACATTCACTTTGAATTTTAGCCTGCCTCTTGCAAGCAGCTTCTAAATTTAAATAATTAATTCATGTGTGCCTGCCTCTGCCTCCCAAATGTTGGGATTAAAGAAATGTTTCTCCCAAGGTCTGGGATTAAAGATGTGAACCACCATTTGGCTATAGATTTCTTATAGCTATTCTCAAAAGGC
Source organism: Phyllotis vaccarum (assembly GCA_033318265.1). Classification (NCBI taxonomy): domain Eukaryota; kingdom Metazoa; phylum Chordata; class Mammalia; order Rodentia; family Cricetidae; genus Phyllotis; species Phyllotis vaccarum. Next base: position 37,720,748 of record JARWLC010000011.1, on the reverse strand, counting down.
TGTATGGTTTACTTTGGTTCTCCAACCCCCTTCCACCTTTTTAGTGTTACAGGTAAACTTTCAAGTTTTTTGAATGTGTAATCTATCATTTGCTGTTTTATTCTGAATGATTTCCCCCCCCCCTCTGGGAAATTTTAATATTTTAGTCTTAATTACTCATAATGTCAATTTTCTCACTCTTTTATTATTTTTTAGATGTTTTATCTGTCTTGCCTGAATGCACTACACAAAACTGATATCTTTGTTAGATTTTATAATGTCCATTCATGCCTCCATTGACCAGACATCTTTGCTATTTTTCTGCCGGTTAATGGTTTCCCATTTTAATGACCACATAGCTATACCACGACATGGGTTCCATGAACTGGAGAAGATAGAAACTTTCCTTTTGCTTTCCCAGTTGTCTGTCCTGCAGTCAATGGTGCTGTGCAGACTTGGCTTTTACCCTCAGTTCTGGTCATTCCATCCCTGTCTCTAGCTTACCATTTAGTTTTTGTTCCGTTCATGGTTGATGATTCACCAGTAAACCATACCTTAACCAAATGTCTTGACCATTGTTAGTCTCCACATTCCAATAAGTGCCTCTTTGTAGGGGGGAAAGAGTGGTTTAGGGATGGGGATTATGGGCAGCTAAGCTACTTCCTCAGTGCAAGAAGGCACAGTTCCCTTTGCTACCACATCCTATTCACAAAGGAATTCAGATGGGCACCAATTCCACGGTAATACCTTTACTTGACTATGACTAAATGTGAAAAGGACTCCGCCTTTGAACAGATCCAACCCGTCTTTGTAAGGTGTGCCCTTACGACCATAGGGTTGTTGCCAATGACTGAGTTTAAGGTTCTCTACACCTCTGTAAAAGTCCAGATTTGTTTCTCAAAGAGGGAATACTTATTCTCCATATTTGGAAAGTGTTTCAATAAAATACAATAGGCAAATATTGGTACATGGGTTTTTTTTTGACAATTTACAAATAGTTCCTAGTTTCCAATTTACCAATAAATATAATATTTATTTCGGATCTCATCCGGTTCAGTAGCGGTCAGGGTTGCATGGAGAAGGGATGATGAACAAACACAAATGCTGCACTTTGTTCATGTCACCATTGGAAATTAGCTGCCTCTTTTGTAACCACATACAGGGTTTTTATAATAATCTGTAAATACGGTGCTTGACTACTCTAGTGTGACATATACTAATTAGGAGTTGTATCTGAGTTTTGTCCTTGGGTGTTAGGATCAATGGCGTATGCCACTACAACCTTGTTCACTTTAAATCTAGAATTTAAAAAAAAACAAACTGGCTTTACAGAAATCTTACTAGTGAGCTACACTGTTCACACCTCTGCACCTGCCTTCAGTCCCTGCTGGTGAGGGCATCTACAGTGTTCACACCTCTGCACCTGCCTTCAGTCCCTGCTGGTGACTGTGTCCACACTGTTCACACCTCTGCACCTGCCTTCAGTCCCTGCTGGTGAGGGCATCTACACTGTTCACACCTCTGCACCTGCCTTCAGTCCCTGCTGGTGAGGGCATCCACACTGTTCACACCTCTGCACCTGCCTTCAGTCCCTGCTGGTGAGCATCCACACTGTTCACACCTCTGCACCTGCCTTCAGTCCCTGCTGGTGAGAGCATCCACACTGTTCACACCTCTGCACCTGCCTTCAGTCCCTGCTGGTGAGTGCATCTACAGTGTTCACACCTCTGCACCTGCCTTCACTCTCTGCTGGTGAGTGCATCTACACTGTTCACACCTCTGCACCTGCCTTCACTCCCTGCTGGTGAGTGCATCTACACTGTTCACACCTCTGCACCTGCCTTCACTCCCTGCTGGTGAGGGCATCCACACTGTTCACACCTCTGCACCTGCCTTCACTCTCAGCTGGTGAGGGCATCTACAGTGTTCACACCTCTGCACCTGCCTTCAGTCCCTGCTGGTGAGCATCCACACTGCTCACACTCTACACCTGCTATTTTCAGCTGTCACCAGAGTCCAGTAACTTTGGTCTTTCTATAGACTAAGACTAGTGGCTTTCCAGAAATCTCTATGTTTTCCATTCCCAACTGATTGTTATGGTCTCTATCCTCATAAACTGAGCAGCTACCTGATTCTCAGCTTCTTTACATGCAGATGGTCAATAGATATTCAGCCTGTGTTGTGTGTGCCATTCTATTAAATTTTCTTCATGATGTGTATTTATTCTGTTTCTTTAAGGAATACTGACTAATATATTATTCTTAAATACAGTATCTCTTACAGCACTCTGCCATCATGCCCAGTTTAATATAACACAACATGTCAATGACTTAGAAACAAATTAGTTTGTGGAGGAAGTATTAATATTTCACATATCAGAGTGCTGTCTATTTATAGGTGAGTCAATGCATGTGAGAAGACATGTTGATGAGAATCCTTGCTAATTTACAATATCAACTTGCACCAGATGTAAAGACTACAGAAAAATTCCAATTATTTGCTGAGACTTTAAGAAAAGAATCTTATTCTACACCAGTTCTCTGTCTTTTAGCAGAAATAGGCATGCATTCAGTGGTGCAGATGTATCTGAATGGTTTAGTTATCAAACTATTGTTTAAATTGTCTCCAAGATCATTGCTGGATCATGTCATCTCTGAAATAAAATCTCAAATAAGCTTAACCTCCATTGGGAAGCTGAATTGGGTCAATGAAACTGAGTGACCCTGATCAAGGAAATCAAGTTTAGCTTCATCAAATGTAAGGAAGGGATCAGAATCAGGAACTGTGGATAAGGAAACAGGAGTTCTCTTTAAAGAAAAAGATTGTGGGGGCTGAGGCCACATAGGCTGTAGAAAGATCCAATCCAGAGCAAAGTTATGAGGAAGGTCTACTTATGCATCTCCATATGGTGGAGTCATCTACCTACACTGCAGACCATCCATGTCTTCTTATGTTAGACAGGAAATCAGGCCCATGAGTTCTCATGACATTTGTATCAGCTCCCCTGTCCTAGAAAAACCTACAAACAACTCTTTAAATCTAAGTGTCCCAGTAGAACCTCTGTGAATACATTGAGGTCTAAATTGCAGCACATGGTCTAGTTAGTCTACACCTCTTCGACTCTTTGAAATGGCTTGTGATTAGTCTCTTGGAGAGAAAAAGTAAAGAGAAAGAGGAGGGAAGGAACAAAAGTGAAGAATGGATGGAAAGGACAAGAACATGGAGTGTGAAATAAGTTGAAATTCTGACCTTCAGCCTGTTTAGAGACCCATGTACTTAATGTGTTTTCTGAACTCCTCTAGAGCTTGGACAAAAAACAGCCACTTCAGCTCTGAGTTATAGAACTGTATACAGGACTCCTTAAAGGACTTGGGAGAAAAATATCTAGAGAGGTAGATAGAATTATAAATTGTAATGTCAGAAAGCTTTTATACTTTATGAATACTATGGCATTAAAAACAAAACCAAAATGTGTGTAGATATCACTTTAAGCAGCAAATATTTTTATGTACTATGTTGTTGTAAATGGAAGTAACAAGACCTGAATAAATTGTTCTGGGATAACCTTTTTTCATACCCTGAAGATGTGTTTCTGTCTGCTGTGACTTCTGATTGGTTTAATAAAGAGCTATAATGTCAATAGCTAGGCAGGAGAGATTAGACAAGATTTCTTGGGAGAGAGAGTTAGTGGGGAAGAATCTGAGGTGTGTGGGTTTAAGACATTGAGACACAGACAGAGTTAAACATACAGTATGGGAAAGAAGTGACGAGTCATGTGGCAGAATGTCGATTAATATCAATGAGTTATTTTAAGTTTTTAAAGCTAGTTGGAAACAAGTCCAAGGTGAGACCAAGCATTCATAATTAACAATAAGTCCTTGTGTCATTATTTGGGGAATGGTAGTATAGAGAAAGACTAGCTGCAATAAATAAATATTACAATAATTCAAATTTGAAATATTTTAGGTTATTATTATAGAATTGTGGCTTTAGGGGCAAGGTTCAGGAGTTAAGACCCTACGTAGCCTAATCTGACCTAGAACTTGTTACCCTTCTGTCTTGGCCTTCTAAACACAGGTATTATAGAGGTATACCAGAATATGACCTCTAATTTTGTCATATTCTCTAGGGTCATTCTCCTGGGATCTATAGCAACAAGTATTTGAATCCAGTTGTTATCATTCTCCTGATTGACTGGGAGAAATTCACCTGTGTTCTCTACAAAGAGCCTGTTGACCATTCTGAGTGCTTTCTGAGAAGCCCCTGGAAGTCCCGATGAATATTTTTCTGTGTGTTTAAACCAAGTGCCTGCAAAGGAAAAGCATAAATCATCATGAGCTTGGCGATGAGACATTGCTATTGCAAATATAATTTTCAAGGTGAAGAGATGGCTCAGTCAGTGATCTAGGGAGGCTTTAATGTAAATAAGTTGGTATGGAAACAATTAAAATCAAGAATGAACCTTCCTCGGCAATGAATAATTACAAAGTCTGTTGCTCCAAAAAAATAATACAAATCTTAGCAATATCTTTCAAATAAATTCAACATCTTTTTTTCATTGCAGATCTTAGGACTGACCCTAGTTCCACATGCATACTAAGCAAGAGATATACTAGTGGGTTATACTCACATCACCTTCCCTTCACCTTAAAATTTTTTATTTAAAACTAAATTGCCCTGGCTAACCTTGGACTAGCATCCTCCTGTCTCAGTCTCTTTAGTAGCTGGAATTAAAGACCTGTGCCACCAGTTCTAAGTGTAAGATGGACAGAATTTAAGATTTCTTTCCTGGTTGTTGGTCTGGAAAATTTATTACTCGGGGCAGGGTAGATTGATAGCTAAGCACTAAAGAGCACTGGCTGTGTTTCCAGAAGACCTTGGTTCAATTCTCAACACCCACATGGTAGCTCTAAACTGTGTGTAACATTTGCTCTATAGTCTTTCACAATATTGTAAGACATATATGTGGGCAAAACACTAATAAAAAAATCTTATTAGAGAATACTGTCTTTCTTCCTCATTAAATAATATTCACATATTTCTACCCTCCCTTCTCAGCAGCTCTTAGAGATATAAAGCAGGAGTGTGGTGACAGGGTTACATGGGATATCCAGGCTGCAGTGTCTCCCTTTGTCCCCAACAGGACCATAGCTGGAGCAGAGGAGATGCTCGTAGGAGAATAACATACATTTTTTGAAGGGTTGTTTTGAGATAGTATCTTTAAAGATAGATGACTATTCATTTAATTATAGGAGAAGTCCTGTTTAGGCACCCTCTCCACTATTGCTTAGGGTCCTAGCCAGGGACCTCTTATGGATTCTTGGGTGTTTCCCTAGAATCAGGTTTCTCTCTCACCCCACAATGGGTCCCCTCTATCAAAATAACCATTTCTTTGTTCTCCTCATCCATTGCTCCTCCCTCTCAACCATCTCCTCCTCTCATGATTTGTTCTCACCTCCTTTTGTTTGCTCCCCTATATGATCCCAATTTACTAAGGAAATCTGCTCTATTTCCCCTTCCTAAAGGGATCCCCGGATATCTCTTTTAAGTTTCTCCTGATACCTAGATACTCTGGGTTTATGGATTATAGCCTAGTTATCCCTTGCACTATGTCTAACATCTACTTGTGAGTGAGTACATAATGTCTGTCTTTCTGTGTCTGTTTTACCTCATTCAGGACGATACTCTTTAGATCCATCCATTTGCCTGAAAATTTAATGATGTCATTTTTAACTGCTGAATAGTACTTCATTGTGTAAATGTACCACACTTTTTAATTAATTCTTAAATAAATTAAAAATAGAGGGGTATCTAGGTTATTCTGACTATTATGAATAATGCTGCTATGATCTTAGTTGAGCTAGCTCTCTTAGGGTAAGAATGTGTGTCCTTTGGGTATATGCCCAAAACAAAACAAAGCAAAATGATAGATGGCAAAGGTGTCATTTGCCTCAGAGTACTCATGATGCAGAATCTTGGGGAAAGGAGAAATGGTACTCAATGTAATACTGAAGGTTCATTGTTCTGACTCAGGGAAATATAGGACTCTATTCTTGGTTCTAATTTTAAAGCCCATAAGTACTTAAATTGGACTTGAAAAAATCATTCTCAGTCACAGTCCTTCTAATTTTAAGGTAATTAGGTGTGATTATGGCAGCAGACCAAATTAGCTTCTGTCTCATCTGCACAGGGAGAAGGTGAGATTATCAGGACTGCATACACAGGACACAGCTCAGAAAGGTGTCCTCTAGTTTCCTTCCATACAGACCAGCTCCTTTCCTTCTGATGAAGGTGGACTGGGGGATAGAGAGAAGGAGAAAGAGAAGAAGAATGAAAGAAGAAAACACATATGAACATCTAGGTCCTCTAGCCTGCCTTCAGCAAAACTGCATCCTGTGTTCTTCCTCTGAAGATTCTTCTGCTATATCCAGATGTGCATTTGCACTGAAGATTCTTCTGCTATATCCAGATGTGCATTTGCAGTTGTTACAAGAAAGACACAGAGATGTTGGATGATATGGAAATACAGGCCAATGTCATCAGCTCTACTGTATAACAGGAAGCATTCACTTGTAGTGACTTCATAGGTAGCCTTGAATCAGGTGATGGCACTAGGCTGTTTCTCTTTTGAGTATGTCTCATTCCCAGGTGAATGGAGAGATCGTCCTACCCTAAGTGACTGATTCTGCCTCTGGAACACAAATCTCAGTCCCTTCACATCCACTGCCTGTGCTCTCATTCTCATATAACCTTTGAACTGCTTTCTACTACTCTAAAGTGCAGATCAAATAGCCCAGGGAGTCTCAGAAATCACAGTCTATACTTCTTTCCCCTTCTGAAGCAGAAGGACACAGCATTCCGAGAGTGTGTCTAGATCCTATGACTCCTCCACATAAGCTAACCTTTCATGCTTAGCCTCTCTAGGGAAGTTGGGCTACTTTATTTCAGTGACTTACCCTCTGTTTGGTTCTCTCATTAGAAACTGTTGTTATACCTACATTCCTGTCCATCTTGATGTCTCTTTAAATTTTCATCTCAATCCTTGAGAAAGTGTTTATTCCATCCAGGTCATCTGTGGCATTCCTGTCATTGAGTTCAAAATACTCACCCTTTCCACCTTCATGGGGACAGAACAACCTCAAGGTCTTTGTTATGTTACTTCAATGCTCCAGCCTTAATCCAGGTGTTAGCATTCAGACTTGACCCTTGGGACCTGGACTATAAGCAAGCAATAACATGGCATGCCCACAGTACTGACAACATCATTCTACATAGTCCATTTTCTCATAGGAAGTTCTGTCTGCCCTCCTTCACCCTCTCTCCTCCCATGTGGCTACTCTGTGTCCCCTGCTCCCTTTCCCCTCTACCTTCCCCCAACTACTAATAAAATTCTCTACCTGAGTGCTCTCTGCCATTTAAAAATATAACCTCTGACCTCAACAACCATGGAGGACCCTGTGGTGGCTGCCCAGGTAGCCAGCAAGTCTTTGTCACTTTCAGTATCTAACTCAGGTAAAATTTATCCTTCTCAAAACTCTGATGCCATTTGACAACCAGGCTTTGTTAGTTCGACAGCAGCAGCCACGGATTCAGCTGCCTTCTCAGTTCTTTGTGTAAAATTCACATGCCTCACCCTCTTAGAGGTAATACTAAGTCAAGATGTAATTCATGTGGCAGCTTTGCAGTTACCCCCTCAATGGTCAACCCTTACACCTCTTGATGAACTAGGTAAAAAGAAAATGCTTTAAGATCAGTTTATATAAAGATAGGCAAGCTATCTCTCTTCTGTTCATTTTCTTATCCTTCTCATATCTGATGATGTTTGATGACCAGAGCATTAATAGACTTGTCAGTTTTACAGCTCTTCCCCCAAACCCTAAGGCTATAAGAAACTTGGTAGCTTATTGAGATGTTTGCTGTTAAAAGTACAGATAGGTATGCTTCATTCACAGACTTCATGGTACATAAAATATGGTTTCAGATATAATTTTGGAGGTTCAAAATTTTAGCATTGATAAATTCAGTTTTGATAAACTGATAGAGCACAGACTACAAACACTTCTCAGGACTCCTTAGATTTCTAGGCTTTTGATATGACACCAAGATATAAATCTGCTCCAGTTGTTTCACAGACATCTGCAGGTCCTGCACAGGTCCACCCTTCCTGCCAGACTTGTGCCAAGGCCAAACCCACAGGGACCTTCCAGATGCACCAGCCAGCTCCCAGGATGCCAACTGGGCAAATATTGACAGTTAACTTTATCCACATGCCTATTCATAAAATTCTGCTCTCTCCTAGCTTGTGGACACTTTTATAGAATGGTTGCATGCCCAACCTCCAGAGAAACAGCAGATGTGATGCCTCTCTCCTCTTGGAATACATCATCCCTCAATTTGGTATGCCATCTCCCCAAGCTCCTGGAATATCACTGCTGATACCACCTCTCCAGGCTGAAGCATGCACCTACCCAGCAACTGAAACCTGGACCCAAGATGTCCCAATGAAGGGCCTATCTCTGTTCATTCATTCTCGCCTCTTCTGTACAACCAGGGCATTTTTTTTATTCCATCCTTTCTGGCAGTTACCACTCTTCCTATAACTATCTCTGTTCATGGGGCTTATAATAACAATCTATTTTTTTTCTCCTAGCAAAGTGCTTTCTCAGGTATCACAAAGAACAAATGCCTGAGGTCTCCAAGATGACAGCTAACTGAATGCTTCTTCACTCGTACCTCCCACTGTGCATGACCCCAATTCCCAACTTACCCCTCCCCACTTCATCCTAAGTCATCAGGAAGCAGTCTTGAGAATTCAGAACCCTCATTTATTGCCTCACTTGGGATCCATAACTCACCTTTTAATAATATACAAAAGGGAGAAAAGTTAGTATTCAGACTCTCCTCTTGGGAACCTGGTCATTTCATTAAGCAGGCAACGCCTTGGCTCACTTATGGTTCTGACAATGGCATTCTACTTAGCTCATCCCTTTATAAAATGTGGGACATTGCTCTCTCTCTCTCTCTCTCTCTCTCTCTCTCTCTCTCTCTCTCTCTCTCATATCCTCAGCTTCCACCTTCTCTCTCTCTCTCTCTCTCTCTCTCTCTCTCTCTCTCTCTCTCTCTCTCTCTCTCTCTCTCTCTCTCTCTCTCTCCCTCCCTCCCTCTCCCTCTCCTTCTCTCCCCAGAAGGCTGCTCTGTGTTCCCTTTCCCTCTCTGATATCCTTTCTCCCCAAGCACTAATTTAAAACTCCACACAAGTGCTATTTACATGGCACAGTTGCTGTGGGCCCCTCCACTCCAAACCACCCAGGTCTCCTGCTTTTTTAAAAATACAACACCAAGTTTCCTCATCACTCCTAAATGCATCGTTTTTCTTCCTATTATTGTCTCCACCAAGCTTGGAGCTCTCTGAAGTCAAGGGAGATGCCTGGCCCTCCAATTCCGAGCACCTAGATAGAGGTGACATTTGGGGATATGTCCAGTAGCTAAGGAATCACTTAATTTTACAATTAGAATGGGAAATGCTAAGATTGGAGTAGAGCCTGCATATCTAATAGGGCCCAGAAGTAAGAGATATTATTTTGAAGATCCTTGAGGAAAGTGCAGAGGCAGTTAAATGAGCTGGGTGGTAGGATCTGAGAAGAAGCAGGGCAGAGAATAGTAGAGATGACGTCTGAAATGATGCAGCGTCTCTGCCTGACTGAGATGAGTCAATAAAACCTCAAGACTCCAGCCCAAGCCCAGCTGCATTATCAATGGCCAGTTGGACTTTCTAGAGAAGTCACCTCTGTGAACACTCACTAGACACCATCTGCCTCCTGTCACCTATAATAACATTCAGTTTCTGGCGTTCCTGACCCTTACTTAGGTTGGACCTTCTAAACATGTCCCCCTGCTGTCCTTGGACTGAGCCAGACACCCTCACCTACCACCTTTGCAGCTTCCCAGTTCGGTGTTCAAGGCTTCATGGTCCTAAAGTATAGATTAGCAACTTACCCTCTTCAGGCAGGCCTTTTATTCACTACAGGGTGGTAACATCATACTCAGGGCCACAGGTCAGGTGTGGAGGCTCTGGTCTGACCTTATCCAGCTCTGTCTTCTGCAGGGTGGGGATGGGTTCTGAAAAAGAAAACCCTAGGGGGAGTCTTCGGACTCTGGGTGGCAGGGCACAAAGGCAGAATGTTCCCAAAATTCCTGGAGTCTGGAACTGATTGCTAGCCTCCATCCATGGGCAGGTTTAGTTGAGAAGGTTTTGACTTCAGGTGTCCTGTTATATCTCCACTAGCGTAGACTCACATCTAGAATCCTGGTATTAACTTCTAGAAAAGACTTTTCCAACTGCTGGGGTATAGACTGCTCCATTGGAGGACTCCTTTTTTGACAAATGACAGAAATAGATACTGAGGCAAATTAGGACAGAACATGTGTTCTCCATCCCTGGACAGGATACAGTGTATTTACAGGCCTCCCACAAAGGAGATCTCCTCAAATTTGGCATCTTATCTGTTTCACCTTTTTAAATTTTTTTAAATTAAAATAATGTATTTCATGTGTGTGTGTTCCCTGTATCAGTTGCATGCCTCATGCCCACAGGGGCCAAAAGACAGCATGAGATCTCCTACACCAGAATGTTTCTTAAATCCTGGGAATGTCTGTCCATCTGTCCCTGCTGATGTTAGCTTAGGAACTATGTCCCAGGTCAGATGTATTAATTATCAGAAATGTTTGTTCTCAAAACACCGATGATCTTTTAAAGCATGCTTTCAGTGGCTTTAAATATACTTATGAAGCTATATGACAGTCGCTACGATATAATCCCTGATTTTTATGTTTACTTCTGATTATCCATTTTCCACACCCACTTTCTTTTTCTATCAACCAGTAACCAATTTTCTGCTGTATTTGCCAGTAATTTATGAAAATGAAATATGCGGTCATGTGTATAGTCTCCTTTAACTAACCTGATGTTCCCAAGGCTCCTCCTTACTGTTTAAAGGTGTCTATGATTGAGGTGAGAGCCACAGACAATGTCATCTGCAGCAGGTTGAGTTCCTTTAAGAAAGCTAAACTCAACTCAGGTCAAGCCATACTTCTTGGTGTCCACAGAGGCTGCTCACACCACTTGACTTCTCACCCCTGACCCAGCAGGAAGGGACCTGAGCTGAAGTGACATCAGCTTGTGTCTTTCTCATCTTGCTTGAGGGCAGGGTTGGCTTCTATATGTGCAACATCTGCTTCCTCAGTCACCTTGTGTTCTCCACCCTGAAGGGGACTTCAACCTTCCCTGTCCCTTCAGGGTTCTCTAACTCCTCTGCTTTGACCAACAATTTCTGACTCTCTCCTGTGTTAACTTGTGTTTTGGGGGACACTTTTCATTTTGTCCCACACCACTGAAGCAGCTGACCCATAGAACGCTCTCTCTCGCTCCTTCAGTGCTCTGACACACCACTGCCTTCTTCCTACTCTGCTTCTCTTATTCGGCCCTGCATCCCCAAGAGTCATTCCTGACATCCTTCTCTTCATCCTCCTCCTTTTATTTAGAGACCACACTAATTTGTCTTCTTGGCTGGAATGCTCTTTTTATCTTTTTTTTTTTTTTTTTTTTGCCTTTGGGGTTTTTTAAATATGTAATCTGTTAGAATATGAGCCTGGCCATTAAAGCAACGGTCACTATAATGACACAGATCTCACATAATACTTTCCAGCATATACTCCATCTTCCTTAAGTAAGTCGTTGGTGCCATCTTCAATGTAATTTCTGCTAGAAGGCATGTGGTTTTCTTTCTTCTCCTACCCGGGGAATCCTATGGAGTAAAAATTTACCATATTGTTCCTGTTTGGGGATTTTAACCCACAGGACTTCAGGAGTTTTTTCTATCCGTTAGTAATAGGTACCAAAACTTCTGCTGGGTCTATTCCTGCTAATTGACAAAGTCTCATTTTTCTCCTTTCAAAATCAGTTCTACATAGTTTTTTTGTGTGTTTTTGCTTGTTTGTTTTCTCTGTGTGCTAAAATTATCCATTCTAAGACATTACTTTCTCTCTGTGTAAGAATTCCCTTGGGAGAATGAGCAGAAGTTAAATAACAAGAACACAGCCAAGCTTTGGATCCATGCTATTTACATGTGTAATTTATAATTTCTTTTTTAAAAGAGCCAATTCTCTCTCAGCCTCAGCTGATAGTTTTCTTTAAATACTTACATCCTTATCAGCTTGTAAACTTTGAAGTAAATGATTTAGCTCTTGAATAGCTAATCTAATTGTGGATCATAGCCAGTTAAGATCTCCATGCAATTTTCATAAATTAGTAAGAGTTTGTAATTGAGTTTTCCTGATTTATGCTTTTTGTGGCCACATTTTCTGTAGACTTCTCTTGTATCTTAGATAACTGATAGAATCTCCTCTTTGTATATTTTCAGAAGCAATTTTTAATAATCAACAATACAAAATTCTCTTTATTTCATCAAACATTTTTTCTACCTTATCTGCATCTGAATCTGCCAGTAAGGTATCATTCATATAATGATAAATTTCAGATTGAAGAAACTGTTTACAAATTATTTCTAATGCCTGTTATACAAAACACTGACATAAGATGAGGCTATTTAATATTTGTGTGTGTGTGTGTGTGTGTGTGTGTGTGTGTGTGTGTGTGAAGTAACTTTCCACTGATACATTTTAAACATTTTAAACATGTAATAACAAGAAGGCATTGTGAAGGCATTTTTTTCTTTATCCTTTCTTGTAAAGGTATAGCAAAAAAATCAATTTTAACTAAATTTCTCTAACAGGCCACCCCCTAGATAATAAAGAAGGCAAGGGAATCCCAGGCTACAAATAGTGCATTGGACGGATCACCTTATTTATGACTCTTAAATCTGTTAACAGTCTCTATTTCCCAGATTTTGAAAATGACACATATAGGAGAGTTTTAAGGTCTGGTTGATCCTTCATTATGTTGAGAATTTAGCTGCTCCTGTACCAACTGTCCTAGTCCTTGTAATTTTTCTGATGTCGAAGGCCATTGCTCCATCCCCATAGGTTTGTCAGCTAACCATTATAAAGGTAAGACTGTTGGTACCTTTGAAAGGTGAACAGCTGTTGTGTTTTGCTTATGCAAATCCTGCAAGCTGGTAACTGTTCTTAATAAATAACCTTTCAATATTTTCCAGAAGCATATACTAGTTTATGGTTTATTTCAGAAATTAGAGAAGTGATCATTTGTGTTTCCCATTGCTGTGACAGATCTTGTCCCTATAAATTCATGGCTAAATGTTAGCCACATGTGGCTTTAATTTTTCTATTTGTCTTCTGGCCATATATTCTCTATGAATTTTGTACTTTGTTTTACCTAAGGTAAGTTACAATTCTTAGCAGCTGAATATTTACTTGCTGAAGAGAACAATTTAGATGACACGATTTTGATGAAATTATTGTAATATCGCCTCCTGTGTCTACCCAACCTTCAATTTTAATAACTTTTTATTTTTATCTTTGGTCTTTGATCATTTATAGCAGCAATTTGCCAAAGTAGTTATTTTCTGTTCTCCACTGATTTTTTTTTGGTTTATCTATTGAGGCTGTCTGTCCTTGATTGCATTCAGAGAAGTGTTTATAAAATCAGGTATTAAATCTTTTAATTGCTCTGTGGAAGAGTTTTCTTTAATGTTGACTGGGAATGATTGAAGCAGTTTTGATAGTGGGCTCTGCAAGAGGCCCCTTAGGTCATTTCCCAATGGCAAAGGGTCACTTTGCCTGCTGATTATTGATCTTCATTAATTAGTTCATTAATTAGTCCAGTGCAGCCTTTGCCACACATTCTGTGTGTTCCAGAATCCCAGAGTCCTTTTTAGAACAGTTTCTATAAATATCTTGATTATAATACCTTTTCAAATGACCTTGCTTACCACAATGAAAACATCTGACATTTTTATTTTCTTATAACTTTTAAAAGCTACTTGTCCTATCAGAATATCATTATAAACATGAGATATAATATCAACAATATATTGGTGCTGATTTTGCCTTTAAAGGCCCAATCACCCTTTCACATTCTGAATTTACATTTTCAAAAGCAAAATATGTGATTAATATTTGTCTGACTCCTGGATCTGATAATATTCAATTTGTTGCTGAAGTCAATCTGTACAAAAAAATCAGTGAAGTGTTCTTTGGGCCTTGCATAATTTTAGTCAATAACTCAGAACTTTTCCCTGACTTTTTAATTCTACCTCAAGCGTTTAAAGCTTTTCAAGACATAGCACCAAGTTGTGACCCATTTCTATTAGCCTATGTCTTGCCCACATTGATGGTGGTTTACCTGAGTTCATTTACATTTTGTCTCAGCAGCAGCTCACAGCTTCTCTCTGACTCTACCCTTCTTCCCCTTTACCTCTGCTCAGATTTCTTGCCTGCTTCTAAGATGCCTTGTCAGAGGCCAAAACAGTTCCTTTGCTATTTGATGATAATTCACACTATCCAGAAAGATATCTCACATCACTTTCCATTTTCAGCCTAATCAAAAAAGAAGGTTTAAATTTTAACATAGTAAAATTACTTACAACAAAACATCTATCAGGCAAGAACTACAGTTACAATATCTAATATATTTGTATTTATCAAAATTAAAGAAAATATTCTATCATTTACTTTATCCTCATGAGTCCAAAGTTTCATATTGAATTTACCTTTTATTAGTATAAGTACAGCTACATAATCTTCAACTACATCAAAGACCACAGAAAAATATAATATTACCCAAGTAAACAGGAAGCAACATATCCTTAAATGCAAATTTCAATGTCAAGATACCTTTAAAATATATATGTTCACTTAACTTAGCAGCCTTTACAATCAAATATCTTTCTCCAGTTAGATCATTAAGAGTTAAAAATTAAAATAAAATATAATAATAAACTTCCATAAAATGTAAAAATGAAACAGCTGGCTGCCTGTATAGTCACCCAAAGTTCTTCCGCTATGTTGAAGTATCCATCTTTGGCATACAGGCTTAGCATATCTGACAGATTTTTCTGTGAAGGAGGATATTCTTAAAGGCCTTCCTATCTTGTCCTGGCAAGGTTTTACAGTTCTTTTTGTGTGTGTCCTGCTTGTCAATTTTGGGTATTATACTGTCAGTAGTTGAGTCAAGGGCACTTTCTTGTGCAGTGGCTAACTTTCACCACAAAGAAGGTCAACTTCAAATGGAGTTTCTTTGATGCCATTATCTTCTTGAAGTAGATTCGTGCTTCCAGGAGCTGAACTGTCTCATTGTACAGAAAAGCCAAGTTCTTAAAATATTTTAAATGCCATATTCTGTAAGTCTTTGAAGTATTTGAAGATTACCTATCTAATTGAAATATATCTTTGTATATCTAAAAAGCACAACTAACATAAGTTTGATCATCATACATGACTATTAAATTACATTTCTTAATTATACATTACAATTTTAAATGAATTATATAAGCATAATACCTTAATCAAGAGTAGAAATACATATAGAGTAATTCAAAATTGACCTTAACTTTGTATCAGTAAACCAAAATTCATGCCAATGAAAAAAATTTTGAGATTAACAGATGGTTGTAGATTAAAGTAGATTTAATAATCTACTTTGTTAATCATCTCTGTATCATTTCTCATCTTCTTTTCCCTAGAAAGAAATTAAATGTGACCATTAATCACTTATAACGGAAACAAATATTTGTAAATAATATTTTGGTAATTTGAGCATAGCTTTCCATTGCTGCTTCCTACTGAGTAAGGGTGCAGGAAAACTTATGGGGATCCTGAGGCTGGATCATCTTATTCAGCTACATTGAAGCTAATGTTGTCATCTCTTCCCACCATAGATTCTTCCAGGGAATCTTCCTTGATCAAACCAGTAGCCTGGAAGCATACCACAGGTTCTGTGGAAACAAAAGTATAACCTCTTTTCCAAAGCAACATATCCTTAAATGCAAATTTATGTCAAGATACCTTTAAAATATATATGTTCACTTAACTTAGCAGCCTTTACAATCAAATATCTTTCTCCAGTTAGATCATTAAGAGTTAAAAATTAAAATAAAATATAATAATAAACATAATCCAGACTGTGTACTTTCCGTTTCTATATATCATGTGTGTATATGAATATATATAAATATTACTTTATTTTTTGAAGAAATTTCACTTTCCTTCTTCCTTTTTCTCTTCTCTTTCTAGCCTATGTATATTTTAAACACACTGTAAACCAAATCATTTAGAGGGTTTTTTTTTAAAACTGTTTTTACTTTCTCTTACTTTTTATCATTTTTTTCTGACCACACCTTTAATCTGCCAAGGTGTGGCTAGGATTAAGGGCTGGGCTATGGCATCTGACTCCACTTAGCTCCACCCAGCTCCTTGGTGTGTGAGAGCTTACCTTCATGGCAAAGTTACTGGCAGAACCACATTTACCATCCCAACTCTGAACAATTTTGGGGTCCACATTGCTACCAAGTAGAGCACAGCCACTCATTTCTTGTGAACTCCATTTAAGTATTTAGCATGGGCTTCTTAAAAGACTCACAAGTGTTTTTGCCATTAACACTGAGTCAGGACACATCTATTAAATGAGCTGTGACTCTGTTTGCCACCATCAAACAGCTCTCCCAAGAAAATGTCACCACTAAGAAGCCTTCTTTGACAGTTTCCTTTTAACCTCTAAGTAACTTAAATCTGTCACACACAGCTTGTGCTTGTACAGAGTCTTCTGTTAAACTTTAGGAACAGGCATTTTTGCACCTTAAGCTGCACCCCAAAAGCCCAACATTTTGTAGCTCAAGCCACATACTATGCCAGGGTATCTCTGTACCATGGCTCATTTGAGAGACACAATTCACAAGCTATTTTTTACTCTATTTCTATGTTCTAAAACCCTTTTTAAGCTTTCTAAAGGTTTATGTGAGTGCATGACCCAAGTTGGAATGCCATTTGTAGTACAAAGTTTCTGGACTGGCCTAGCTCTGAGGTCCAGACCAGCAGTCCCAAATAAAGCACCCACACCTGCTTGTTCCCAAATAATCACATTAAGTCTTATATTAATTACATGATATTTGGCCAATTGCTCAGGCTTATTGCTAGCTAGCTCTCACATCTTAACCAATTTCTATTAACCTATGTCTTGTCACATGGCTTGTGGCTTGCCTGGGTGGTTTTTTTTTTTTTTTTTTACATCTTGCTGTGTTTGTGGCAGCTCACAGCATATCTCTCTCTCTCTCTGGCTCATCTTCCATCCCCTTTATCTATGTTTGGATTCTCTGCATGCCTATAAGTTGACTTGCTATAGACCAAAACAGTCCCTTTATTATCTAATGATAATTCACAGCATACAGAAAGACATCCTACAGCAATAGGGGAGGTGGCTTGTTTCTCTGTCTCTCTCAGCTTTTTCCCAATATCAGGCTCCAGGCTTTCATTAAAAAACAATTGGGATTCCTGCAATATTTTGTAGGAGTACAAACTTGTACAGCCACTTTGGAAATTAGTATGTCAAGTTCTCAGAAAATTGGGAATCAATCTACCTCAAGACCCATCGATACCACTCTTGGCCATATACCCAAGGGATGATAAATCATACCACAAGGACATAGAAACAATCTCAATGACCCTCAACCAAAGAACTGATTTTTTAAAAATGTGATATATAGACACAATGGGGTATTACTTAGCAGTAAAAACAAATGACATAGAGCTTTCAGGCAAATCAGTGGAAATAGAAATATTATCCTGAGGTAACCCAGACTCAGTGAGAAAAATATGGTATGTATTCACTCCTAAGTTAATACTAGTTGTAAATGAAAGAACAATTAGACTATAACCCACATCTTCAGAGAACCCAGCAAACAAAGAGGACCTTAAGAAGGACAGATGGATTGTGCTGAGAAGGAAAAACATATGAGCTCTCCTGAAAAGATTGGGGGAAAGTGAGAAATAGGGAAGAGGGGATGGGTGATGAGAACATAAGTAAATGAGACAGTTGAGCTGGAACAAGGAAGAATTGGAAGAGCAATCAAAGAGATACTTTAATAGAGAGAGAGATTATGGGCTTAGGAATAAATATAGTATGATGGAGGTTCCCAGCAATCCACAAGGATTACTAGCAACAGTGAAGAGGCTACTTGAACTGGCTTGCCCTGGTAATCATATTGGTGAATACCCTGTCATCATATAAACTTCATCTAGTACTGATGGGACCAGATGCAGAGATCCACAGCCAAGCACCAGGCTGAACTCCAGGAGTCCAGTTGAAGAGAGAAACAAGGGGTAGTCAAGATCATGGTGGGGAAGTCTACAGAGACAACCAAACCAAGTTAGTGGGAACTCACAAACTTTAGACCAATAGCTTGGAGCCTGCATGGAACTGGACCAGGATCCCTCCATAAGGAAGATAGTTGTGTAGCCAGTACTGTTTAGTTGAGATTTATCCCTGGTGCATGAGCTGGCCTTTTGAAGCCCATTACCTATAAAGGGACACCTTGCACAGCCTTGATGGGAGACAGACAGGGAGAGGGTCTTAGATGTGTCTCAACTGAATGTGTCAGGATTTGCTGACTTCCTCTGGGAGACTTTACGTTTTTGAAGGAAGGAATGTGGTGTGGGTCAAGGGGGATGCTGTGATGGGTGGGGAGTGGGCAGAGGGATGAGAGGTGGATCTGGGGTTGGCATGTAAAATATTTTTTAAAAGTTGTACAAGGGTCATAATTGAGGTTCAAATTAATAAAGTTTCAGACTAAGAGCATTTAGCTAATAGCACTCTTGGAAGTTCTGCCACTGTTTCTATACCCTGGCTGTGGGTGAATTTGTGCACCTACATTATTGGGAGCTTCCTGGAAGAGTGATCTATATACTCCTATGTGCAGCAAAAACCTCTGGACTCTGTTCCCAGAGTGGCCAAGAAAGAGACTTTAAAAATTATTAGCATCTGGTTTTCTCATCACATTTAGCCTGAAAAGGAATAGAAACTTTATTTTGTAATCTTTTTTAAATTTGCCAGAGCCTAAACTTCTCAAATGTAAGTTCATTTTCTATGTGTAAAAGCAGAATTAAATACTGCTTTCTATACATTACTAAACCAGGTTCCCATACATCTACAAGGAAAATTCAGGTCAAAGATTCTCTGTAGATATTTTTCTCATATACACACCATAATAATCAAAGGACTACTCAAAACATACAATAGATATTATTAATGTCTATGTACTACCCAACTTGGAGAAAATTCCTGTAATCATCAATAATATGACTATTGATGGAAGCTAGATCTTACTAAAGGTTAATAAAATAAATTATTAATAGAAGAATAATTGTCTTCTCTTGTCTCATACACTTCTCACAAAAATGAAACACAAGAGACTCAAGCTCATTCAAAAGTTATTAAACTAACAGAACATGGAGTAGATCACTTACCATTCCATTCAAAGTCTTTCCCGCTGTATTATTCTTAGGACATCAGCACATCTATGGAAACATCTTTCTTTTTGGTTGTTTTTGGAGAAGCTTTCATGATGCTAGATAAACTGAGCTCAAAGAGGAAGCCTTTTTTTTTTTTTTAATTTCCCAGTATTGTTCAGTGGAGCAGGAATCTGAGTCATGACAGTAACTTAACATATTTTCCCTCCAAGAATCATGACTTCAAGATCAGAACAAAGGAACAGCATTGCTGGCTCAGAAGCAGGGACGCACATAAACAATCATAGTAATAGCACCAGTGAGGTCTGACCTAGTCATGCTTCTTGTGAAACTCCAGCTTCACTAAAAGCACAGCTTCTCACTAATAGTTTTCTCTGCAACCTTGCCAATATGTTTCCAGATTCCTCTGTGTCTTCATGATAGGACAGTGCCTTTGTAAGGACTTGTATCACTGTGTTAAAAACAGCATAGTCAAAGCTACTTGTGTAAGGTGAGGGCTTTGTTTCAGCTTATGACTCTCGGGTCACATTCTGTCATTGAGGGAAACCAGGACAGGAACTCAAGGCAGGAAGATGGAGGCAGAAGCCGAAGCAGAAGCCATGGAAGAATGCTGTTTTGTGTTTTTCTCCCCATGGTTTGCTTAGTCTGCTATTATCCTCCATCCAGGACTCTGCCTAGGGAGTGGTACCACCCATAGTGCTCATGTCTTCACTCATCAATTATTAAGCCAGAAGATGGACCACAGAATTTCCTGAAGGTAATCTGATGGGAGGAAGGTTTTTAGTTGGGACTTCTTTTTAGTTAACTCTAACTTGTGTCAGGTGGACAAAAAATAATTAACCTGGACAGAATACCATTCTTCAACCATTTCTGTTTTTTTTGACTAAATCTCAAACATTGCTTACAAAGCAATGTCTCACCCTTTACTTCTTGTGCATCTCTATTCTCTCAACCTCCTTTCACTCTATGGTTTCACATCCTGTCAACTGGTTGCTTGCTCTGCCTCTTGAGCTCTGGATAGCTTCATTTAATCCTGTTTATGATAAGCTAAAAACTCTTGAATTAAATCTGGGCTAGGACTGAGCTATACCACATTTAGTTTTTCTCTAGTAAATAATGAAAACTCAGTGTTTGATGTGGCGGGATTAAGGTGTCAGCTGATAAAGTCAGAAGACACTTCCGGGACCCTGGAGGGGGTGTGGCCAACCCCATTGATAAGTGGCTGCTGGGATCTTGGGAAGGCCCGTTCTTTCTCTCTCTTTTTATCTTTATTTTATTTATTTTATTTTATTTTGTTCCCTGACTGGGAATCGAACCCAGATCACGATGGTGAGAGTGCAGAACCTTAACCACTAGACCAAGCCAGAAGCCGCTTTAAAGGATCTTGGGGGGGGGCCGTTTACTCTCTCTCAAGATCCCAGCAGCCACTTATCAATGGGGTTGGCCACACCCCCTCCAGGTTGGCCACACCCCCTCCAGGGTCCCTGAAGTCTCTTCTGACCTTATGGGCTGACACCTTAATCCCGCCACAATTTACTATGTGATTAAATATCCTACAATGTTCCTCCCTTTGTCTAAATAAAGAGAGTCAAATTAAAATTAAAAAGATTATATCTTATTGACACACGATAGTAGGCCCTTAATTTTTGTTTTCCTTTGTTGTATACAAAGTGACTCTTCTGATATGAGACAGAAGTTTTGAATTTTCCCCTAACAAGCATGCTTGAGTTTAGAGAAGGTGAAAGCCATCCTCCAATGCCAAAGACAGCTTTAATTCTTAGTTGAATTAAGACCACATAAAGACCACACTTTGATCTATCGATGACAGCAGAGACAAACATTTGGGAATCTGCCTTGAGAGCTTAAGCTGAATGGAGAGAAGGAGGAAGGGAGTGCCCTCCTGGGATGTACTGCCCTCTGCTCAGAATTTTTTGTCCAGTGAGAAGGGGCCATCACTCAGACAAGATGGTGGCATGGGTGCTGCTGCTAGTCTGGGGCTCCAATCTGAGATTTCAGACTGGTCATATGGAGATGGGAAAAACCATTTGGCCAACTCACTACTTATCTTTCTATTGACAATCCATCCTATTTTTTCCTGATGTTTCACTTGTGCAGTAGTCTCCAGATTCCTTAGTTGGATGGTTTTTGTCTCCTCAAAAGATAAAAGCAAAACCCCACCCTATCCAGAACTGGGTTGGGGGGGGCAGGTTCTTTCTTACCTAGGGCAAAAGGTTTTTGGCAACAGAGAAAGTATTATCTTTCATTAAAGAATTTCGAAATTTTTAAACTAAATATAATTAGCATGTAAATAAATATACCAATATTCTGCTTTCTCTTTGTATATAAATTCAACGTTTAAATGTATTTATACTTAGATTAGAAAAGTCATTCACCTTTGAATGTGTAATCTATCATTCTTGTTGATTTATTCTGAATTTGTTCTCTGGAAAAACTTGATATTCTAGTCTTAATTACAAAGAACTCACTATTTCATTATTTTCAAGTGTTTTGTCTTGCTTATATGAGGCACACAAAACTTGATGCCTTTGCTAAGTTTTGCTAGGTTCTGCCATTTCCATACATGGATCTAATGATGAAATATCTTTGCCATTTCTCTGCCAGTTAATGTTTTCCCATTTTGATGACCATGTAGCTATACCATTGCATAGGTACCATGAATTGGAGATATAGAGACTTTCCTTTGGCTTTTCCTGGTTGTTTGTCCTATAGTCAATAGTGCTGCACTGACTTGTGGTTGTTCCTCAGTATTGGCCATTCTAGTCCCCTGTCTATAAGATGCAGCTTACCATTTAGTTTTTATCTCATCGGTAGTTGATGAGCCATTGGTAATCCATGCCTTAACTAAATGTTTTGCCAAACTGTTGGTCCCCAACATATAATAGGTACTTCTTTTTGGGGTGGAGGGAATTAGGAATAGGGATTATAGGCAACTGAGTTACTTCCTAAGTGAAGAAAATACATTTGCTACCACATCCTGGTCACAAAGAAATTTGAAGAGGTACCAATTCCACTGTAATACCTTTACTTCTATGATTACCCTGTGAAGGGCTCTGCTTTCAAGTGGATCCAAGCATCAATCTAAGGTTTTGCCTTATGACCATAGGGTGGTTGGAAATAAGGTTCTCTATGCCTTGTAAAAAGTTTATTCTCCATATATGGAAAATGTTTGCAAGGAAGCCAACAGGCAGATGTTGGTAGACTTCTTTTGACTTTGTGAAGAGTTCCCAGTTGGCAACTCACCAAAAATATAATATCCACAATTAGAATATCATCTGGTTCAATACTGCTCAGGGCTGTTGCATGAACAAAGAAGAGCTTATAGTAAGTCTCAAAAGCTGATTTTATTCCTGTCTCCATTTGACATTAGCTGCATTTCTAATAATCCTGTAAAGGGTCTTTCTAATAATCTGAAAATATGGTATGTTTCTTCTCTACTATGCAAACATACCAATTAGGAGATATATCTGAGTTTTGTCTTTGAGTGGTAGAATTAAAGATATGCACCACCTGCACCTTGTTTACTGTAACTCTAGAACTTAGAAAACAACTAACTTAATAGAGATACACCTGGCCCTGTTGGGAATAAAAGTATGGGCTATCATCATCCTGCTCAAATATTTTATCTTATCTCCAAACTGCTCCAACTCTTAGAGATGCAGAAAACAAGTTTGAATTGTAGTAATCCTTTGAATTTACTTAAAAACATTTTATAATCTCTGTTTTTTAAATAGTGAAAAACAAAAAAAATGTACTTTTTATTTGAGAAGAAAACTCAAAAGCTGACGTCCAAAATGGCTTGAGTCACAGGACAATTTACAGTCTAATATTATAATATGGAATTAAGTCATATAGTTTAAGAAAAAACATTTTTTCATTTCATGCTGGTTAAACAATTGTACATGTGGTAAATTATAATTCATTTTTTTAATTTTTTATGACTAGTCAAATGAATGCCATTTGTTAGTTTTGTAATTTAGTTTGGACTGAATGAGCAAGTTGTTAGAAACCATCTCCTCTCCGTATTAAAGAAGTCTCCCCTATTCAGTCTAATCTGTATCAACTTGATTTATTGGTATTTATATCTTTTCTTCTCCAATGGCAACAAAACAAAAACTCCTTCCCAAAACAACACATATCTTAGTTTTCATTCTGAAGTCAACACATCTTTAAAATATACCTGTTGGTTAATTCATTAGTTATTTTCTGTCTCTCCAAAGTCATCATTTCGTTATTAACACTCAACATTTAAAGTTAATAAAGCCTTGTGTAATCTGTCTCTAGAAGGGGTTATTACACCATTCCGTTTATTAAGCGTATCTCTTAAAGTTAGGTTAGATCTTTGTGTGGCATACCTGTAATATGCTTTATGTTGTAATATGCAAACAAACTTTCATTTCACTGGGACATATGCTAGAGCATTGTCAGTCTTCATTTGTACAGGTATCTCTGTAATAGCAATAACCTCTAATAAGTGTGTGATTACAATATCAGTGATTGCAGAACCCAAATAAGTTACCCACTGAAATCCTGAATATATATTGTGGCATGGTACACATACATTAATTTTTAAACTCTGCAAAATAAAACATCCATTTGCCAAATTTTATTTAACTATCTTTTAGGGTACTTTCTGCAGCTAATGGGATATGGTTATACAAAGAACAAGTAGGATATTTCCTTATAATTGTTTTGGTTTGTTCTCAAGGAATGAAAAATCCTTTTTCAAATCTTTGCTATTAAAATTCTGTGGTTTCTAGCACACTTCCTATATAATGAATGATTTATGTTTCTGAACATAATGAAATAATGAACAAATGTATAATAAAAGGTTAATTCTAGATCATCTAGATTAAGCTCAGCAGTTCTAATATGGAAAAAAACAGTTTTACTGTATTGAAAGTCAGTGACTATATTAAAATGTTCTGGAAAATCTTGTAATACCATGACAATCACATATAATTATGATTTTTGAAGGGAATTGTAAGGTCTTTTAGTCACTTTACTTATTTTTTTCTGACTTATTTGCATCAGTATCGAATGTAAAGCTCCAGAAATTGGTAACTCTTTTACTTTTATAATTATTTCTTTTCATAAATTGAAGTCTTTTACATTTGGAATATTTGTTGCTAAGCTCTTCCTCAAAATTACTGCAAGCAAAGATAGATGTCATATTTTAAGAAAAGATGGCTAGAAAGAAGTCATACTAAGAACGGTCATGTATAAGAAAGAATAAGACTCCCTGTAGCAGTAAAGGTTTTCTGACCACGGGCAGTCAGAGATCCACACCCACAGACCTGCCGTGCCAGACCCCTTAGCTGCCCACAGCTGATCAGGCCCCCAGAAATGATTCAGATGCTTATATTAACTTCATGCTATTTGGCCTTTGGCTCAGGCACATTGCTAGCTAGCTCTTACATTTTTAACTCAACCCATTCTCATTAATCTGTCTGCCACGTGGCCCGTGGCTCACTTGTGTTCCTTACATGGGTCTTCCTAGGCAGCTGGCTCAGTCTATCTGACTCTGCCCTTCTCCTACCTATGTTGTGATTTCTCCTCCTACTTTTTCTATGGTGCCTGTCATGGCCCCAACCAGCTCCTTTATTTAAAGATTGTTATTCACAGCATACAGAAAGACATTCCCACATCACCTCCTCCTTTCTGTCTAATCAAAAAGGAAGGTTTCAATTTTAAAATAGCAAAATTACACATGACAAAATAGCTACCAAGCAAGAATTACAGTTATAATATCTAGTCTATTTGTATTTAACAAAATTAAAGAAAATACTCTATCATCTACCTTATCACTGTGAATCTAAAGTTTCATATCCAATATACCTTAAAATAACCAAGGAAAACTATACCTATAACTAACCAATCTTCAACTACATCAAAGACCACCCAAGTAAACCAGAAGTACAAGCACTTCCAAAATCTAGAAACGACAGAGATGATACCTATCTGCCTGGACAGTCACCCAAAATTCCTTTACAAAGTTGGGGCATCCATCTTCAGCCTACAGGCCCAGAGTCTCTTTTCATTTTAGTGAAGCAGGAAATCTGCTCTGCCCGTTCTGGTATAGTCCATCAGTAGCTTTTCCTTGAGTCCTGAAGAATGTCTGACAGTTTTCTTTGCAACGCAGGAACCTGAATGACCATCTCGGCTTGTTCTGTCAAAGTTCAGAGGTCACCTTCCTATGGAACCTTCATGTCCAGTTTAAACAGCATACTGTCAAGTAGTCAATACAAGAACAGGTTCTTGTCCAAGACTTAACCATTTCCACAAAGAAAGTAGACTTCATATGGAGTTTCTTCAATTTCTATTTTTCTCTTGAAGTAGATTGGTGCAGCCAGGAGCAAATCTGTCTCACTGTCCAGAAAAAGTCTAAGTTATTAAATTATTTTAAATGCCATATTCTGTAGGTCTTAGAAGTGTTTGAAGATTACGTACCTAATTGAAATATATCTTTGTATACCTAAAATATCCTAAATTAACTAACTATAAGTTTGGTTATCATAGGTGACTATGAATTTGCATTTCTTAATTATGCATTACAATTTTAAATCAGTTACATGAACATCATACCTTAAACAAGAGTAAAAAAATACATACGGTATAACAAAATTGACCTTAAATTTGTATCAGTAAACCAAAGTCCATACCACTGTAAAATATTTTGAGATTAACATCTGATTTTTAGATTAAAGTAAATTCAATAATCTAATTTTTAAAAATCACTCATATACAATATCTCTTTTTTCTTCTTAGAAAGAAGTATTATACTTATAAACAGTATTTTTGGAATTTGGGCATAGTTTTCCATTACTACTTCCAGCTGACTAAGGGGTGCCGATAATCTTACAGATTCTTGAGACTGGATCATCTTAGTCTGCAGCCCTGAAAATTATGTGACCATCTCTTCCCATCAAAGAATTTTCAGGTGGTCTTGGTTGATGAAATCATATTTGCCTGAAAGCAATCCACAGGTTCTCATCTGTGAAAACAAAAGCAGAACTCTTCCAAAGCAATAAATCTTTAGACACAAATTTCAAAATCAAGATACCTTTAAAATATGTATTGCTATTTAACTTAGCAGTTTTGCAATCCACTGTCTTTCTGAAGTTAGCTCATTAACAGTTAAAAAATTAAAGGAAAACACAATAACAACCAAAATCAAGATTTTGTGTCTATTTTCCATCTTTATGTGGCTTATTATATTTTTTATATTCTTTTTCTCTTTTTAAAGACTTTCTCTACCTTCTTTCTTTTCTCTCTGAAGCATATGTACCTTTGTCAGACACTGTAACTGGTTTACAGGTTTTTTTTAAAAAAATCAGAATCTGTTTTATTGTGAATCTTTAATCATTTTCCAATCAGAAGAGCTTTTAAAATACTCACAATCTCTTAAAGAGCCACACAGTTTTTTGCAGAAAAAGCTGAATTAGGAAGTTCTGTTTGCCACCAGCAAACAGAGCAGACCCAAGAAAATGCTGCTACTAATAAACTGTCTTAGTTTCCTTTTTGTTCAAAATAAACAGAAACCTTAAATCAATCACATGCTACCGAGTCTTCTATGAGACTCTAGGAACTGGCCTAGTTGCAGTTTACACTGTCTGCCTCCAGTCTGCCATTTTGAATGTGGTCCGAATACCACGCTTTCTCTGTACAATGACCTGCTTCAGCTACACAATTTGGAAGCTGCTTTGACTCAGTTTCTGTGCTCTAGAGCCCTTTTGAATCTTTCTCTGGCTTTATGTAGGTGTTTGACCTACGTTGGGACACCACCTGTAGCAGTAAGGTTTTCTGGCCCCAGGTGGCCAGAGGTCCAGATCCACAGACCTACAGCCCCAGACCCCTTAGCTGCCCATAGCTGATCAGGCCCCCAGAAATGATTCAGATGCTTATATTAACTTCATGCTGTTTGACCTATGGCTCAGGCACAACCCATTCTCATTAATCTGTCTGCCATGTGGCCCATGGCTCACCTGTGTTCCTTACATGCTTCTTAGGTGGCTGGCTCAGTCTATCTGACTCCGCCCTTCTCCTACCTATGCTGTGATTTCTCCTCCTACTTTTTCTATGGTGCCTGTCATGGCCCCAAACAGCTCCTTTATGTAAAGATTGATATTCACAACTTACAGAAAGACATTCCTACATCAACTCCCTGTATTATTTATTTGGGAGCTGGGTGGTGGACCCTCCCCCCACAAAAAAAGGGCCAAAGAGTAAAATAACCAACAACATTCTATTCTATCCTTTGATGTGCCTTAGGAACTCATACTTCCAATAAACAAGTTTTTACAAATAAAATTTTGCTTTTCAGTGTCAATGCTGCTCCATTTAAGGCCAAATCTTTAAAATCCTCCTAGAGATGATTGTGGTTGTCACATGGCTGTTCTGTTAGATTTGGTCTACTTGACACATTAAAGTTACCTAGGAAGAGGAACATCGGCAGAAAAAAAAAAAAAAAAAAACCTTCATCCTACTATGTGTAGCAAAGTATATAGTATCTTCTTGATGAGCAATTGATGTGGGAGAACATGACCACTAGGCAGGGGTTCTGGCTTAGAGATAAAAACATGCTGAGCAAGCCATAGGGAGTAAGCCAATAAACAGCTCTTCTCCTTGACTTCTGCATCAACTCCTGCCTCCAAGTTCCTGCCTAGAGTATCTGACCTTATTTTTCTCAATGATAGAAAGTGACCTGATGTAATCTGTTTTCAGCCCCCAAATGTGGAGCACTTTCCAACCTGAGTCATCCTCCTTTTCTACTGTGAGGTGCACATTCTGATTCCAGGACAGGAGAAGGGTCAGAAGGGGATGGAAAGTTGAAAATATTGTGAGGACCCATTGCCAAATAAAACATACTTATTTACTGTGGGTGAATGCCACCAGGTAGGCAGCCTCCAGCAGGCACACAACCACACACACACACACAGACTGAACATTAGAAGGCACTGGAACATACTGTCCAGGACTTAGGCCACATAAAGTTAGGAACAGAGACCTACAGGCAGGCTTAGACGACAATTCTTCGAGCTGTTGAGTCTCAATGACAAGAATAGGAAGAAACCTACATGGTGACATGGTATCTCTGAATAGATTTAGAGATTTACTTCCAAAGTGAGATTGTGTTCAGTTATTGGAACCAGTAAACATTAAGAAAGAGTCTGAAATGGTATAATAAAGTCTCTGGTGATTCTCACTAAAGGAGCTTAAGTGAGGTGTAAATGCATGAAAGGAAAGATTCTTAAGAGACTACCCAGGTTATAGAAAGAGGTAGACCAAGATTGTGACTAGGGATAGGAGGATTGTTTGATTAAATGTGTCTCACAGAGATGGCAAAGTCACCTAACATTTGATGTAAGAATCTTTAATCTTGGGATAATTTAGAATGTATCATACAGATGAAGAAGTTAACATGGGTACATGTGGATTTGCAAATTTGGTATTATCACTGGCAATGTGATGATGATCATAATGATAATTATGATGACCCCCAAATAAAAATAGGAAAATGAATTTGAGTAGGTACTCCTGTAGAAAGATCTACAATTTTTCAGGGAGCACATGAGCTTATGATTTTATCATTCACCCTGTAAATAAAATGCAAAACCATAATTAGTAATCACAGTAGAACCATTAGCTAAAGTAAGAAAAAAATAAACCACACACAGGATGAAACTGAAAATCATACCTGTCTGGTGGGATGTAAAATTGTTTAGAAGCTTTAAAACTCATTAAATAGTTCTTCAAAATGTTAAGTGCAAAGTTTCCGAATGATCCATAAATCCCATTTCTCCAGCTATATCCAACATATGTCTAAGAAAGCATGCTTGTAAATAATCTTATACATAAATGGTCATAGTAATATTAAACAGGAGATAAAAGCTAGAAACAATCTAATGCTGACAAACTGAAAACAAACTTATTATAGATAATATTTGTAGTATGAGGTTCTGTTCCAGACTTTCAGGCCTAACCTCAAGGTTTAGACCCACAGACCCACAGACCTAGCAGAGACACATAGATGCATACGATAGCTTTAGGCTGATCGGCCTCAGGCCCAGGCATATCATTTACCCTTAATCTAACCCATGTCTCATATCCTGTTCAGCTATGGGGCTCGGTACCTTTTCTCAGAGCAGCATAGTTGTCCTCTGCTTCTTCCGGCTTCTTTCTGGCATTCTCCTCTGTGCTTCCTGTTCTCAGAGTTTTCTTAGTCTGGTAGCCCCGCCCACACTTCCTGCCTGCCTTTCGCCAATCAGTGCTTTTTATTAAACCAGTGGGTGGGACAACAATTTACAAAGAAACAACACAATCTCCCACAAATATTCTTAATAATATCTTCATGCATTAAGAAATAAATGACTGACAAGTGCTGTATTGACCTAGCACAGAAGGACCAAGAAAGTCAAGGAGATTCAGAAAAATAAAGAAACTCTGCACCCAAAGCTGACTGAAGACTCTTGTCAGCTCAGGTGGCATTTCCTGTGAGGTTTGGCAACACACACACACACACACACACACACACACACACACACACACACACACACACACACACACATCACTACTCTTCTATAAGAGATATTTCAATCGTGAGTGTTAAAACAGCAATCATGCTTACAGCCTAAGCATACATGGTCTTTGCTCTTTTTCAGATGTAAACCTGTGGCTTCCTAGGAATCTTACAAGAAACCCTACGTACAGTACAAGGCATGTCTAACCACCTTGTAGCACATGCTTTCATTTTACCAGATTATAATACCTATGCAAGGTACCCAAAAAATCACATTTAGTTATGAAAAACAAAGAAAATATTTTGGTGCAGGTGGAGGTAGGCAGCTCCTGTAGTCTAGTAGGTTCTAAGCCCTAAGCAGCAGCCATGTGAAATAATGTGAATTCAAAGGACACTTTAGATTCAAAAGGGCTAGGGACTATGTGCCACCAAGTGGAAAGTACAGTGATGATGATGCTAATAACTTAGATGGGGAAGATAAAGTAGATGGTGAACTGTATTTCTTTGGAACTTTTGCTCTTAAAAGGAATCAGTGCTTTAAAGTACAGGCCTATTTTGTAAAGGATTACACATAGAAAACAAGATGACAAAGGATTCAGTGGATTCAAAGAAAGAAGCAAAATTATTTGTGGGCTCTTGTTAGAAGATGAAGAGGAGGATGACAGGGAAGACTCTTGAGGAAGCAGGGGTGAGGAGCAGGGGGAAAATCCTATCAGAAAAGAAATAACATGTCAGAGGACCAAGTATAAAGAGGGAATATAACTATGGTCCAGCTGCTTCAGTGTTTTGGGACCAACTTGAAAAGTGTCCCCAAGAACAAAAGTTAACGCAGGAGATGGAGACTAGTTGTTGGTCAAAGCAGAGGAAGCAGAGAATACTAAAGGGACAGAGAAGGTTGAAATGACCTTCAGGGTGGAGAACACAAGGTGACTGAGGAAGCAGATGCTGCACGTACAGGAGCCAACCTCAAGCAGGATGAGAAAGACACAAGCTGATGTCACTTCAGCTGCTGTCCCTCCCTGCTGAGTCAGGGGTGAGAAGACATGTGGTGTAGGAGCCTCTGTGGACACACGGAGCCAAGAAGCAGAAAATGGGAGGAAGAGATTGGTGAAAAGCTGGCCACGTATAAGCCAGGAAGAAGAGAACATGGAGAGAAGAGATTGCTAGACCAAGTGTGCCACAAGTAGTGTGAAACTGAGTGAGCTCTCTGCTCAGCAAAATGGAACCTTGGTCTCCTTGGGGAGAACATGTGTGATCCTGTAGACAGTGTGAGCTTTCGTTGTCTGTGAAACTTTCTAATGTTCCTCTTTTCCCCAAGGCATCTTTATATGTTTAAGTCATGTTTATGGATCTTGGTCTCATATAGCTTCATTCATTTTACTTTTAATAGCTTGTCCTTAAATAAATAAACAAAATTTGGACCTCTACCAAAAAGGAAGGCGAAATTCTTGTTTCTTTCCAAATCTTTAAGATGTAACTTTTGACACTCACCAAAGACGCATGTGTGGCTAGTTCTAAAACACTGAAGCCATGTTCTCCCTTGAGAAGCCTGAGTGCTTAGCTGTGTTTCATACTTATTTTCCTTCTGGACATCCCTTTGAATATTAATGTGTTTAAATTTATGGTTTTTGCCTCTTAATAAATCCACCTCTCCCACATAATGGCTTATTCTGAAATTTCTTTTGAGAGTTGTAGCTTGATCTGAGTTGTGTCTTCTGAAAAGAGGAAACCCACAGTAGGTGGCATTGTGTAGCATGCCTATGGCTCACAATCAGGTTAGTGACACCCTGAGTCAGTAAAGATGAGCCTTAGAAACATTAGGTTAGAAAAAGAAGACTACACACATGACCACATATTTCATTCACAATAAATTATCATGACTGGGGAAACACAGGCAGAAAGTGGATTAGTGGTTGCCAGGAAGAAAGGTGGATATGGGGATTTGATATTGACACTCAGCAGTAGACACAAACAATAGGAATTTGACAGTGACAGCTGTCATGTAGATTTTGTCCTAGCAATTCT
Source organism: Phyllotis vaccarum (assembly GCA_033318265.1). NCBI lineage: Eukaryota > Metazoa > Chordata > Mammalia > Rodentia > Cricetidae > Phyllotis > Phyllotis vaccarum. Next base: position 37,688,770 of record JARWLC010000011.1, on the reverse strand, counting down.
ATTACCTAGAAGAGACACGATGACTGCAGCAAGTCTTATAAAGAAATGCATTTAGTGGGAGAGGCTCACAGTTCAGGGGTTTGGTCCACTGTCATCATGGTAGAACTTGGTGGTGTGCACACAGATATTGTGCTTGAAAAGTAGGCAAGAATTCTATAACTCACAGGAACCAGGAGGTGGTCTGTGTTACTGAGCATGGCTCCACAGTGACACACTTACACCAACAAGTCCAAACCTATTCCTTCAAGCCACATATCCTAATAGTGTCACTCCTAAGAGCTGTTTTTGAAAACTACCACATTCCAATTCATGGCCTCCAAAGGTTTGTAGCTGTATCATAATGAAAAACTGGATTCAGTCCAACTTCAAAAGTTGCTGCCTTAGGATTTCTATAGCTGCAAAGAAACACCATGACTATGGTAACTCTTATAAAGTAAAAGATTTAATTGAGCTATTGGCTTACAGTTTTAGAGGTTTAGCCCATTATTATCTAGGCAGAACGTTATAGGATATTTATACTGTGTGAAGATGTGGCATTTGCTTGACCTAATAAAGAGTCAAATGGCCAATAGCTAGGCAGGGGAAGTAGTCCTTGATTAGCAGAATAAAATTAGTTATCTATAATATTTTAGCCATTAGTTCAATCCTCAGTATCAAAAAAAATCATCAGACAAAATTTTGAGTTTCTTAAATTACTTTTTAAAATTTAAATAGCTGGGATGGAAAAGAGAAATGATAGATGAAGTCCTTTAAAAAAAAGAAATAAAGTTTTAAAATGCCATATAAAATGTAAGAGACAAAGAGAATCTGGATACTGTATAGTATTGTTTTGTTCCTAAGTTTTCTGAATGCACAGGAAGGAGTAAGAGGTGCTAAGAGATATTTGATTATAAAAGTTGCTGGATTAATCCTACCTATACAGTTTGTAAATGCCTTGACTTTGTAAAGTTTCTCTGTCCTGCTGGGCCAGTCTGAAACTATTTAGTCCCAAATAATTACACAAAGGCTTATATTTATTACAAGCAGCTGATTGATCAAAAGATATGCTATTTTGGAGAAGAGGTTTTGTTTTTATTCCCACAGAAGATGAGAGACTGTGGATTTATTATGGGTTAAAGGAAATGTTTGATCAAAGAAGATCCTCTGAAAAATCTCCAATGGGAACCGATGGCCCACATGGTCCATCAGAGCACCTCAGCTGCAGTTTCCTCTGAGTTCTGCATCCAACTTCAAGGCTGCTGGTGGAGATGATCCGTCCTCACAGATTACTCCGTTCATGATTTGATCACAATTTTGAATTATCTTTGGGTCGATCTAAGGTTTTCAGTGCTTCCAATGAGCAGGAAGTATATTGGAGAGCTATGGCCACATTCCTTGAAAATGAGTTATGGATGTTTGTCTTTGTTTACAGTGTTGGTTTAGATAATGGTGAGGAAAAGAGCTATACAAAGGAGATTAAATTTGTTTTGTTTTTTTAAAAAGAAGAAGGGAGAAATGCTGTGGGGTTACACCATTGTACATTGCAAATATTTGTCACTCCTATTGGTTTACTAAAATGCTGATTGATTGAGTGTCCGGAATGGAAGAAGAGACTGAGCAACCAGACTAGAACTCTGGGAAGAGGAAGAGGAGAAAACAGATGCCAGCTGATACAGATAAAAAATGAGAACGTTGCACTGAAGTAAAGGCACCAACCACGTGGCTAAACATAAATAGAAATAAGGGTTGACTTAAAGTATAAGAATTAGCAAGTGATAAGCCTGAGTCACAGACCAATCAGTTTGTAATTAATATAAGCCCTTGTGTAATTATTTGAGACTAAATGGTTACAGGACTGCCCAGGCAGGACAGAGAAACTTTGTACTACATAGTCAATTTGATGATCTGTTTATCTCTTTAAACACTAAACTTAGCTCCATTTCACTTCCTGGTGCTCACTTTCCCTTAAAAGGAATATTTTGCAGGCATACATGGAGCTGGAAAAAAATCTGTGATCTCTCTATCCTTCAAGAAACAGGACGTAGTCTCTTTCACTGGTCATATATGAGACTTCAAAGTCTGCCTCCCTGGTGACACATTCCCTTCTACACGACCACACTTACACCACATTCCATAAAACCTAATAATACCATTCCCTCCAGGGTCCTTTTTCTTTTTTCAAACCTCCACTGATTTGTAGGTGTACTAAAAGGCACTGAAATGTATGCTTTAAGGAATGATTCAGTACCTCGAGAACAAGAGTTCCTAATTTAAAGCCACCTGTCTTGGGACATATATCCTAAGCTATCATTAGCATCACCAGATGGACAAACATTCCCAGGATCTAAGAAACACTCAGCTCCAGGGGATCTCACGCTGTCTTCTGGACTCCTTGTGTGCCAGACATGCACCTGGTACATAAACATACATGCAGGTAAAACACCCACATACTTAAGATATATTATTTAAATTTAAAAATTATAGAAATTAGGACACCTAAGATAACAAATTTGAGGAGTTTTCCTATGTTTGGAGGCTGTAAATACACTGTGCCCTGTCCAGTGACAGAGGACACAATTTTCTGTACTAATTAGGCCCCACACCTGTTTTCATCATTTTGCAAGGAGCAGTCCTCCAATGGAGCAGCAAACCCCCCTATAGTAGTTAGAAAATTCTCTTCTGGAAGTTAGCATCTGAATTCTGCATACGGGTCTACACAATTGGAGACCTAACAAGACATCTAGAACCAACACCTTTACAGCTGAATTCCTAGCCTGGACAGAGGCTTGGTTTCACCCATGGGCAGACACCATGTGCTTTTTGCATTTTATGAACTTACTCCCCTGGTACCCTGCCTGTCAGAGACCCAAGGATCTTACTAGATTCTTCTTGTCCCAGAACACATGTGTTCGACACCCCCTCCTATCCCAAACCTGCAGAAACCAGACCTGGAAGAGGTCAGGCTATTTGCTCCTCCTATGCCTGGGGCTCAGATCATGAGTTCTCTATCCAGCAGTGAAGAATAGCCTTCCTCAACAGAGCAGGCAGCTGAGTAGTACTCCAGGGTGTCAAGGCTTGGGTACTGTGCTTTGAGACTACAAAATTAACAGGTAAGGGTGGCTGTCTCTGCCCACGACTGTGAGTGCTGTAGGAATGAACCACTTTTAGAAGGACCACAATGAGTCCAGGAGATGAAACTGCAGAATGTGAGAATTTTAAAAATAAGATAGAGGTAAGGTGGTGTCTACTAGGGGCTTACAGAGAGAACTTCTCTAGAAACCCCAATTTGCAAGTGGTAGAGACACTGAACTTCGTGCTGGGATACTAGAGCTATATTGATAGATTTCTGTCAGGCATTGGTGGTACAGGATCTTAGGGGCCTTCTCCACTGAAATAAAGCCACCCCTACTTTTCAGGATAGTCTTGAGAGAGATATGGGGATCTTGACATGCTCAAGAGACTGTGCCTTCTGTGTTGTGTGTGTGAGAGAGATATAGGTTGTGATGGTCTGAGGCTCCCTGTGGTATTTGATCAACATTTCAATACAGTAGGAAGCACTCTAGAACATACTTCTGGTGTTCAAATGTCATATGAAAGAGAGAGAATGTACAGGAACTCAGATTTTGGTTAGGGTGTTAGGAAAATCATTTAGTCTTGGCAAAGCTGTCCAATCATTTGGGAGTGAGGCACGGTCAACAGAAAACCAGCCTGGGTGCCATCTGCTGAGGAAGGCCAGCTGATCAACCACTGTGGGTTATTGCCCCCTGCTGCACAACAGAGCTGATGGTACCAGCTTCTCTTGGGGTCTCATTCAGAATCTCAGTGTCTTTCTTGTAGCAACTAAATGTGGTGGCACTGTCTAATTCACACCTGGATGTCTTAGAGAATTCTTCACAAGCAAGCAGAGACTAGAATAAAGCTACGCTGAAGCCAGGCCAGAGGACTTGGATGCTCATGTCTGCTTTCTTCTTTCCTTCCTCTTCTCTTTCTCCTCCATTCCACCATCTTCAGAGAAAAGAGTGGGTCTGTATCTGTACGGAAGCAGAGGAGAGTTCACCTTTCTCAGCTGTGTTCTGTGTGTTCTGCCCTGAGGACCTCACCTCCGACCTGTGCAGATGATGGTCTACTGCCATGACTGCACTTAGCTGACAACCTTAAAATGTAAGGATTGTGATAGTGACTGAGAATGAATTTTTAAATGGCAATTTTAAGTACTTATGAGCTTGGAAATGAGAACCTAGTGTAGAGTCCTAGGTTTTCCTGAGTCAGATCTAGTAACCTTCAGCCCAGTGTTGAGTATCATTTCTCCTTTCTTCTGGAGTTGGCATCATGAATACTCTGTCTGAAGCAAATGGCACCTTTGCCATCCAACTTTTAAAGATGTTCTCTCAAAACAACCCTTCACAAAATGTATGTTATTCTCCTGTGAACATCTCGCCTGCTCTAGCTATGGTCCTGTTGGGGGTGAAGGGAGACACTGCAGTCCAGATAACCCTGGTAAGCTGCCTGTCACCCCTACACCTCTTTGATATGCCTAAGAGCTACTGAAAAGGGAAGGTTGGAATATGCACACCCCGTTTCATGGGGATATATGATTTCTTTATGGCAATTATTTTTCATGAGTAATATCTTAAAGAGGGCTCAAAATTGTATCCCAACTTCACAGAAAAATGGTACATAAATAGGATCATGGTAGGCCTTATGAAACAGGCCTTTTAAAAAGCTTCTGAAAAGTTTCTAAAAAGACTGAGAAATGATGATCAGAAGTCCAAACTTTTTGGGCAATTTATGTCCAAATGAGGTTTGTTTGTTTATTGTTTTATTTGTTTGTTTAATGAAAGGAGTGTGTTGCAATTACAACTCAGTGGTAGAGCTCTTGCCTAGCATGTTTGAGGTCTTATGTTTAGTCCCAAATACTTAAAAGGGAAAAAATGTTCAAAATATTTGAAACATAGGTTTCATAGATTGAATTCACTTTTAGAACAATAGACTTTCTAATTATTCAGTGGCGTTGATTATTAATACCTACTTTAATTGTTTTGATATCACTGTATTAACCATCTCTTTAGCTTGCAAATTGTGTTTGCAACCAAAATGTTTTATTACTGGCCTCATACCATTTCAATGTTTTCTTTCACAGATACTTGGTTTAAATACAGAAGAAGACATTCATCAGGGTTTCCAGGGGCTTCTCAGTACGCTGAATAAGTCAGACAGAAAGTACTTGCTTAGAACGGCCAATCGAATCTTTGCGGAGAACATGTGTGAATTACCTCCCGTAAGTTGTATCAGTAGAATGATATCAACTGCATAAAAATTACTTGTTGCTAGATAAGCCAGTAGAAGTTTCCTTGAGAACTTGAGGAACTTAAGAATTAATTTGTAGTAGAGTTTGTTACACATCTATAATACCTGCATTTAGAAGACTAAGACTAGAGGGTCACAAGTTCTAGGACAGCATATGTTACGTAGTGAGACTCAACTCCCTTACTTTGGCCAACGACCACTAATCTATAATGATACTTTGAAGTATTTTAAAAACCAACAATATTTAATTTTTATTTATCATGCCTGGCTATTTCCATTTACAAAGGCCTTGTTCATGAAGATGTTTATACCTTATAGTGATAGTTACACCCATTTTAGTTTTGTTATTTAATGTCATAGCGTTCAGATGATTGGGAAGCTTCCTGAAATTTTATTTTCCAATGTTATCCTCTGAATATTTTTCCCCAAGGCCTTTAAAGAGTCCTGCCTACAGTTCTATCACTCGGAATTGGAGCAGCTGTCCTTTGTCCAAGCTCCAGAGGAGTCCAGGAAACATATAAACATGTGGGTCTCCAAACAGACTGAAGGTGGGAATTTCAAGTTCTTCCACTGTCCACATTCTTGTCTTTTCCATCCTTCTTTTTCTCTGTTTCCTTCTCTCTTCTTTCTCTTAGCTAACCCTTTTCCTCCAGGGGCTAATTTTGTGTCATTTCAGAGAGTAAAAATGATGTAGACCATCAGGTCCACATGGTATAATTTAGTCTCTGTTTTTTCAAAAGGTAAAATTCCAGAGCTGCTGTCAGGTGACTCAATTAATTCAGCAACCATGCTGGTTCTTGTCAATGCCTTATATTTCAAAGCAAGTTGGAGCCAACCATTTTACAGAGATTGCACAAAGGAAATGCCCTTTAAAATAAACCAGGTAAGGAACAGGATCCAAAGGTTCATGCCAGTATGACAAGGTCACATGAAAAATGTAATCATAAATGTGTAGCTCTGGGGCACAGTGGTAGAGAGGGCATGTCCTGTGTAGTGTGCTGGACTTGACCCTGAGCCCAGAAAGAAACAGCACAGAAAAGTACAGAAATCATTTAAAACTTATTTCTGCTTGAAGTTTTAAACTCTGTAGAAATATGATGGGATATAGAATATTTACTGTATTAGTCTGCACCTTTTGGAGGGTACCACTTTGGACAGTTTCTCATGTGACCCTTGCTTCTACCTAATTCTATACTAAATTTTTCTTGCCAAGAATGCCAAAACATAGCTGCTAAGGTAGTAAGTATAATATACATACAAAACATGATGCATAGTAGAAAGAAATATACAAACATTAATATAATAAGGTATTTCCTCATTAAAATAAGAATTTTAAGCTTTGGGTCAATTTATTACTACTAAACAATATATACAGCTAACTAATATTAAAACAGAGTGGGTAAGATTTAATTGGAATATAATTTCAATTAGCACCAATAATGGAACAGTTTGCACAAATATAGTTTAATGCAGTTCGTATCCTCACCAATGTTAACCCCTCCATTCCCCCACTATTTGTTAGAAGTCCTTTAAAATTTTTAAATAATTATATCTTTCATTTAGAAATGTAATACTTATTATGGATTGTCTATAGCAATTTTTAGTGTATAATGTAACTCTGTAATTAAAAAATCTTCCCGGGTGGCCATCCTGTTTTTAAAATATACAAACAACTGAAAAAGTCACAAGAGTGAATATCTCCTTCTGCTCTTCCCTCTCCCAAATATTTAACTTTTTTCTGTTGGCCCCTATCTACTTAAGGTTTGTCCACTTTCCAGTAGTATGGCCCATGGACCAGGAATGTGGATTATGAGCTTCTGTGGAACATTTAGACAAAAGTGGGATTTTAGAAGATCACTATTTGAGTGGCACATTTTTTTTTTTTTTTTTTTTTTTTTTTTTTTTTTTTTTTTTTTTTTTTTTTTTTTTTTTTGCTGAATAAGACTTCATCTTTCTCTAGCAAATCCCTGCCCTGGTTGCCGTTTTGTCAATGTGACACAAGCCATTAGAGAAAAGGGGATATACATTGAGAAACTGCCTCCACACAACTTGTCCTGAGATAATTCTGTTGGCCTTTTTAAAATTAAATAATTGGTGTGGTCCAAGTCCGCATAGGTAGTGCCAACTCTGGGCAGGAGGTCAGGAACTGTGTAAGAAAGGAAGGTGAGAAATCCACGGGAAACCAGCGAATAACTTCACTCCTCCATAGCTCTTCATGAGTTCCTTCTCTGACCTCCCTCAGTGATGGACTGTGTTATTGAGCTGGGAGATGAAATATAACCCCCTTCCTCCCCAAATTTCTTTTGTTCATGGTGTTTGTCACAACTGTAGAACTCTATCTACAGCAGGCTCATATCCATTGTTTTAAATGAGAGCAGGAGGAGGCTGGCACACATCGATTAAGTGTTCACTGTTCCATGTGTAGTGTTTTCACTGTGAGAGCTAAAAACAATCCTGGCATTAACGTCAGCTCATTTGGAAACCTTCTGACCTCTCTCGATGATATCTCTTATGTTCTGGATTCATTTCTTCAGAGGGAGAAAAGACCAGTGCAGATGATGTATCAGGAAGACACTTTTAACCTCACCTATGTGAAGGAAGTACGGTCCAAGTGCTGATGATGCCCTATGAGGGCATGGAGCTGAGCTTCATGGTCCTGCTCCCAGATGATGGTGTGTAGCTCAGCAAGGTGAAGCAGGAGAGTTTGTTGTATTCAATGATGTAAATGTCTTCTAGAAGAATACAGTGTCCATTCTCATTAGAACAAAATTCAGTATTTCCTTCACAGCTTGCATTTGAGCAGGTAGCACTAACAGACTATCTAGCTGTGTGCAGGCCCAGGGTTTTGGGACCAAGGTGTGTTCAAGACTCTCAGTGTGGGCTGTGACCTTTTCCTGTGATATAACTTCATCACTGGAATACGAGATGGTACTGATAGGATGGAGTGAGGGCAATGTAGGCAACAAATAGCACAATCCTTGGAAAATAGTACCACTCTGTAAATATAACTATATCCTACTTGAATAAATGAAAACATAAGATAGACAAATATTGCACTTTAATCTGTCACAGTGGAAAAGGAGAACTACAGCTGGGGACAGCAGAGCCAGGAAGATCATTATGGGATATCTTGCTATTGCTTGTAGCAGGATCCCCCATAATATGTCAGCCGTCCTCTGCTTGGCGGGCAGTGGAGTGTGCATTACCTCAGGGATCTTTGTACGCAGAACAGCTCCCCTGGCTCTTCAATCCAGATCCCTAACTGTGGTTTTGAGTCTCTAGTGTGATAGGTAATATTTCATCAGTGACAAAAGGCCTGACCTGAATAACCTAGGATAGAAAGGATCAATCAGGCTCAAATATTCAGTGGGCTCATTTCAAGTTGGGTTCCATGTTGACAAGTGAATGATACAGAGATTACTGCCCTTTTAGTAAACAGGAAGCAGAGAAAGGAGCTGGGACAAAGGACCAGGAATGTCCTTCATAGGAATCCTCTAGTAACTACTTCCTTCATTCAGCTAGACACACCTGACACTTATGAAAAGGGACAAAGGTAACGGACAAGAATTTTATATGTGAATCTTTCGAGGAGTTTACATTCAATGCACAAAGCTCACAAAATCCATAGAATCTAACCCAGGTTAGATTTCCCTTTTGGTGGATATAGGAGAAGATAATCAGGGCATCATTTCTGTGGGTTGTTTGACCTCCATGCTCATCAAAGAAGCCACATACAAGTTGGCAGGACAGAGTGACCCTCACACTGCCTGGCCAGGTAAATAGCGCCCTTTGTAGGACAGTTGAGTATATGTGAGTGGGAAATGCCTATGAGCCTCTGGGTAAGATCTAAATTGTGAATCTGAAAGTCTCTAATTCTGCTTTGTCAGGTGGAAAACAATCTCACTTTTGTGAAGTTAATGTCCTGGACCAAACCAGATGTTATGAAGAACACTGAAGTTAAGGTTTTCCTTCCAAAATTTAAACTGCAAGAGGATTATGACATGGAGCCTGTGCTTCAGGGCTTAGAAACAGTGGATGTTTTCCAAAAGGGCAAAGGAATGCCTTATCAGGAATGTCTCCAGAGAGTGGCTTGTATCTATCAAAGTTTATTCACAAGAGTGTTGTGGAGGTCAGTGAAGAAGGCACTGAGGCCGCAGCAGCCTCGGCTGTCATAAGTGTGGACTGTGGCTCTATGTATACTGTCCCCTTGTTTCGTGCTGACCACCCCTTCCTTTTCTTTGGAAAAGAAGGACTATAGATTGTAGCCTGGTTATCCTTTGCCTATGTCTACAATCCACTCATGAGTGAGTACATACCATGTCTACCTTTCTGGGCCTGTGTTACCTCACTCAGGATGATACTCTCCAGATCCATCCATTAGCCTGAAAATTTCAGGTTGTCATTTTTTTTTAACTGCAAAGTAGTAAATGTACCACATTTTTTAAACCATTCTTCAGTTGAGGGGCATCCAGATTGTTTTAAGGTTCTTGCTATTACAAATAATGATGCTATGGACATAGTTGAGCTAATGCCCTTCGGATAAGAATATGCATCCTTTGGGTATATGCCCAATCGTGGTATTGCTGGATCCTTGGGGAAATTGATTCCCGGTTTTCTGAGGAACTGCCATAGTGATTTCCATAGTGGTTGTACAAGTTTACACTCCCATCAACAATGGAGGAGTGTTCCCCTTGCTCTATATCCTCTCCAGCATAGGCTGTCATCTGTGTTTTTGATCTTAGCCATTCTGACAGGTGTGGAGAAGGTACATAAATAGGACTTCCCCTATAATCAAATGAATGACTACCCTAATTGTCATTAGCAAAGCTTCATCCAGCAACTGATAAAAGCAGAAGCAGAGATTGATAGCTAAGCACCAGGTCAAACTCCAGGTCCACCTGAAAAAAAAAAAAAAGACAGGAGAGACTGTATGAAAAAAGGGATCAGAATCATGAGAAAGAGATCCACAGAGATGGCTGGTCTGAGCTATTGGGAGCTCACTGACTCTGAAAGGGCAGCTGAGGAAACTTCATGGAAAATAACTAAACCCTCCAAATGTAGACAACAGTCAGATGGGGTAGGCAGTTTGTGGAGCCTCTTGCAGTAGAACCAGAGGTTATTCCTGGTGCGTGAACTGACATCTCAGAGCCAATTCCCTACAGAGGAACACCTAACCCAGCCTTGATATGGGGGGAGGGGGTAAATCAGATCTACCTCAACTGGATATGCCAAACTAAACTGACTCACCTTGGGATTCCTTGTGCTTTTGTGGAGAATGGATGGGGGCATGGAGTATTGGGAGGTTGAAGTAGGACTGGGAAAAGAGGGGAGGGGTCGGTGGTAGATATCAAAAAATATTTAGGAAAAAGAAGAGTCAGGGCACAGTTATAATCAAATCAAAGCAAAATCAAACTACCAACTGCCCAATATCTGGGATCATCATGATTTTCTGGGCTCCTCCAAAGGGCTTAGGTCACTTTTCCAGCTCTGCTTTCTGCAGCATACATAGCTTCTCTTCTAGACCCCAGCTGGCTCCACTGCACAGCTGCTGCTGTTCTTGATGGTCATGCCATGGTACTGACATCTCCAAAACGCTGTGGTCTCTGCTGCAACCGGGCTGCACTTTCACTCTCATAGGCTGTCTTCACGGTGCCAGGCCTCAGCTTCTCTGCATGAGCCCTTCAATGCTGGGGCTTCAACTGCCACTTCAGTTACATCACTAAATTACGTAAGAGTTCGGTGAGAGGCACTCATTCTTTTTTTAATAGCCTTGGGACTCTAAGGATGCCTTGGTGAGACTAGAAGCTGAGAAATAGAAGAGGCCCAGGGGACATTAGCCAGGTCAGTGTCTAGGCTGCACAGCGGAGCTGAGGAACCCTTAGGATGTTCCATCATCCTGGGATTCACAAGACTGTATAGGCCCAGGGAGAGACATCCTGTATCTGAGGCCCAGCCAAACTAAGCCGGGAAAACTTGACAATTAGAAAAGACCAGGTAGATTCCTATTGTTTGAGTTGTGAAAATAAGAAAAAAAAAAAAGTCTCCTATTTTGTTTAAATTTTTCTTTGATTGAACTTGTGAGTCTCTGATACCTATTGTTCGTGAGCATTTCCCAGGTGGAGTCCTTCCCTGTGCATCCCTTTCCTTAGCAACAGCCACAGCCACTTCCCTGTTCTCTCCCAGGATTCCTTTCCTTCTAAAAAAAAAATCCCCTCCTGACCTGGTCTTTTAAATGGGGACCAGGAGCCACCTCCTGCCAATCTAACCAGTGCTCCTGGTGGCTTCTCCAGCATTGTCATCATGTTTGCTCCTGTTGCCACCATGCCTGGGCCAAGCAGATGCTGCCCACAATCCCAACCCCAAGCCTGGTCCAGGAGAGTGGCACAGGCTTGGGTTTTCCTTGACCTTGGCCCTCTGCACACCCATGCCTGGCAGCAGTCTGCTGCCTTTTTCTGGTCATGGAGGGCTCCATGCCACAACCACTTGTAAATTAATTACTCAGAAGCTTATATTAATAGCAAACAGTTTGATCTGTGGCTTAGGCTCATTATCAACTAGCTCTTATAGCTTAACCCATTTCATTGCTACATATTTTGTTGTTTTATCTGTGTTCTATTATATCTTTCTTTCTGGGTGGCAGCCCGCAGAATCTGTCTGCTGCCCCTCTTTTTAAAATCTCAGCTAGGATTTCCTGCCTGTCACTAAGCTGCCTTGTCATAGGCCAAAATAGGTTCATTACTAACACATGGTAATAAAGCAGACTCACAGCACACAGAATGACATCCCACATCAAATGCCAATCTGAAACATGATTTTTATGCTTAAAAGTTCACCCTGAGTAAACTTAGGCTGAAATTGATTTAAAAATTATGTCTAGCACCTAGGAAGCAGTGGTACATACTAGGCAGGCAGAGGAAGATAGAGCTCTGTGTTCAAGGCCAGCCTGGTATACAGGGCAAGTTCCAGGACAACCAGGGCTATCCAGAGAAACCTTCTCTGAAAAAACAAAAAAAAAACCAGCAACAACAAATGAACATATATCTAACCTCCCCATTTTTGCTAATATTGTTACACATTATTTTAATAAATTGAGTCATACAAAAAACTGTGATATTCTATAAAGTGCTCTGATGTGGAAATGCCTTTCTGTATGCTGTGACTATCAATCTTTAAATAAAGGAGCTGTTTTGGCCCATGACAGGCACCATAGAAAAAGTAAGAAGAGAAATCAGAGCATAGGTAGGAGAAGCAGGGTGGAGTCAAACAGACGGAGCCAGCCACCAAGAAGAAACATGTAAGGAACACAGATAAGCCACGGGCCACATGGCAGACAGATTAATAGAAATGGGTTGATTTAAGATGTAAGAGCAAGTTAGCAATGTGCCTGAGCCATAGACCAAACAGCATGAAGTTAATATAAGCGTCTGAATCAGTTTTGAGGCCTGAGCAGTGGCGGGCAACTAAGGGGTCTGTGGGTCTGGGCCTTTGGCCACTCGGGACCAAGAAACCCCACTACAACAGTGCTCTATGAAAGAACCAAGAAAATAAAGTTGCTAGTCACTCCATAGATTGTATTTATGATTACTGAAAGAGCTATAATCAAGATTTGTGATATTTATAGGCTAAGTTAACATAAATAAAGCTGTAAAATCTAATATTATACAAGCTACTAACTTCTAAACTGTTAAAGATAATTAAGACACACAGATTAATAGTCACCTTATAAATAATGAAATACTTTAACATGTTCAGAACTGTATTTGTAGTCATGTTGAGTACAATTTACTTAGCCTTACGTATGTTTTCAAGGGTATCCTCAACCAAATAACTAAAACACCTAAAGTTTATTTAAAATCAAGTATGCTTAAGTTGTGGCCCTCAATAATTTTTAGAATTCTACTGAATACAGCATTTAAAATGTTTAATAAAAATGCTTCCCATGATAGGCATAAATGCCAGTAACCCTAGAATCTCCAAAGAAGATAATGGGGAGCCGACAAAGCCACCTGGATTGTGGTAATGTTAACCACTGAGCAAAGAACTGCCCCATGCCTTGCCTGACGCTAGGGCCCTACACAAACTATGGGCACTGTTGGATTAACTGCTAGATTCTACCCATGAAAGTGAGGTCAGTTTATTCAAGTTCCTTCTACACTGAAAAATCTGTCAGACTTTCTGGGTCTGTCATCCTAGGGCCAGTACTGTCCTGTGCAGCACCTGAAGATTTAATGTTGTCCCAGGTGACAGCCAAAGACCTACGACCACTGCCTGCAGTGAAGCCATTGAGGCCATGGGAGGCTATGGTCAATACTCAGGTAGCAGTAAGGCTGTCATTTGGATTGCACTTTGTGGTACTATTTAACCTTCTCAGATCTCTGATGGTGTTGAAGGCTAGGGTAACTGTCTCTTTGTCAGTTTAACAGCCATAAGCACACCAGCTGCTACTCAAAGGCTGCAGTTCTCTTGGTAATTCCTTTAAACCAGCATTCAGGCTCTCCTCTAGGGCTGCGAGGTCTCCTGCTGAGAAAGACAGACACAGGTAGTTTACCTTGCTGCCAGACTTCATGCTGATAAAAATAAACTGGATTTTTGTGGAGTACAAGTTTTTGAAGTACGATCTAGTGATTCTCTGGATTTCCTAATTGTCTATTATCCTCATTTTTATTTCTGATTTTGTTAATTTCTTTGCTTTTTAGGTTAGTCTGGATAAAGGTTTGTCTATTTTGCTGGTTCTCTCAAAGAACCAACTCCTTGTTTTATTATTTTCTTTATATTTTATTGATTTTAGTCCCCAGTTTGATTATTTTCTATACATCGACTTCTCCTGGGTAAGTTTTCTTCCTTTGATTCTAGGACTCTGGCATGAGCATCCTGAATAAGGTATTTAGGAGGAGGACAAAAATTTAAGTGTCACAGCAATAAGACCATCCATGACCCCCACTACTTGTTCTCTGGCATGTTGTACTTCTTATGCTTCCTACAAGCAAAGTAAAGTAGGTTTCTCCCCTTCCAAGGCTCTAATGTTTCTTTTCATGTGAGGTCAGATTTGATCGCATGAATCAGCAGCAAAAACCACTGAAGCTCTACTTGGGTGTAGTGCTTGGACTAGGTGCAGAGGTATATGGAGACAGACTGCCTCAGCTTAAGACAGAAATACAGTATTTGATGCATGAAGTATGCACACCTTTCAGAAATGGGGAAGAGAAGATTAGCTAGTCAGGGCTGTGTAACAGACAGAATTGATTGGATGATTACTTAACACAGAAATATTTTCTCAGTTCTGGTGGCTAACATTTAAAATCAAAATGTTGATAGTCAGTTTTCCATGGCTATAGATAGTACGTTTACTCTGGGACTTCACTGTTTGTTCCTTATGTATCTGTCACATGATTTCCATTTATTACGTAGATGCCTGTAATAAGTTTCTGTCTTAGACTTTTCGGCCTAGCCCTGAGGATTAGACCCACCCACAGCCCTAATTACTGCTTAGCCCCAAATAATCACACTGAAACTTACATTAATTTCATAACGATTGATCTATGGCTACATATATTGCTAGCTCTTTTATCCTAACTCAACTATTATTCTTATCTTCTTTAGCCATGTGGCTTAGTGCCTTTTCTCCGAGCAGCAGCCTGGTCTCCTTTCTTCTGGGTCTGCTGGCGTCTCTGCCTGACTCTTCCCCATTCCAGAGTTTTCTTAGTCTTGTAGCCCCACACATACTTCCTATCTGCCTTCTGGCCAGTTAGTGTTTTATTAAACCAGTAGGAGGGACAAATAATTACAATGTACCATAACATAGTCCCACGGCATTTCTCCTTTTTTTTCTTTTAAAATAGGAATCAAAGATCTAATTTTTTTTGCATGTTTTTTTTCTACCATTATCTATAACAACTTGTAACTAACACTGTAAACAAAGACAAACATCCATAATTCATTTTGGGGGAATGTAGGTGTAGTTCTCTAGGCTACTTCCTGCGGAATGGGGGTACTGGTAATCACTTGGCCACCCTCCCAAAAGTTTAGGATTATGGGAAAGTCTTTAGTGGACTAGTCTCTAAGGCTGGGTCATCTCAGTCAGTCTCCTTGAAGTTGTTTTGGATGCAGAGCTCAGAGGAAACTGCAGCAGAGGTGCTCTGACATGCTGGATCATTGGAAGCATTTGTTTCTGTCAGTCTTTAGGGGAGTCTTCCTTGATCAAACCTTATTTCCTTTAACTAGGAATAAGTCCACAGCTTGCCATTTTCTATGGAAATAAGAAAAATCTATATTCCAAAGTAGCATATTTTTATTTCAATTTTAAAGTCAACTCATTTACCAAGTATATAGGTTAGATTAATCCAGCAGTATTTATAATCAAATGTCTTTTAGCAGCTTTTACTAGTTCATTTTCAGTCAAAAAACTTAAAGACAAAACAACAACATACAGTATCCAGACACTGTTTGTAATTTCCATATATATTTTTAACACACTGTAAAACATTTAGAGGTTTTCTTTGAAACTATTTTTACTGAATATCTTTTTTCTCTTATCTTTTTCTGCTTCTGAACACATCTTTAATCTGCCAGTGTGTGGCTAGCATTAAAGGCTTGGTTAGGGTGGCTGACCCTACCCAGTTCTCTCTCTTTCTGTTTCTGACCCTTAACTTGCTAATGTGTGACTAGGATTAAAGGCTTTGTATGTAGCTGGCTGGCTCCACCTAGCTCCTGGTCTAGCTTCATAGAAAGTATAGTTTTTTAGTTAATTGGTAGACACAATTACCACTCTGGGGAATTTTAGGGTTCATATAATCATCAAGTTAAGCACTGCCATCTGGTGCTGATGAAATCCATTTAAGTATTTGGCAGCAGGGCCTCTTAAAGAGCCACATAGTTTTTGCAGCTAAGGCTGAGTCAGGAAGCCTCATGGGATTTTCTGTATAACACTCCTGGCCTTCCTAGAACTCACAGAGATCTGCCTGCCTCTGCCTTCCAAGTGCTAGAACTAATGGTTGTGCCACTACTTCCTGGATGATAGATCTTGAAATCACAGAGATTCAAAAGGATCTTTGCCTCCCTCATGTTGGGACTAAAGGTATAGTCACCACTGCCAGACCCTCCTAGCTTGACTGTGAGTGATTCTGTCCTCTGATATTTTATACTGGTTTTATCAAATATACAATATTTCACCATACTACAATGCTGGCTTGGTCCATCTGGCCCTTGGACCTGTTTGGACTAAATCATCACAGGTTTTGAAGGCATGAAGGGGTCATTGTAAGCAGCTGAGGCTTGGCACCGTGAGAGTCCAAGGGAGGTCACTAGTGAAGGTGTGACCTCAATGGCAATTGAAGACCCAGAATTGAAGGGATCATACAGAGAAGTTGAGGCTTGGCAACATGAAGAGAGCCTATGAGAGGGTATTAGTGAAAGTGCAGCCCATTTGCAGCAGGGACCTCAGCATTTTGGAGATGTCAGTAGTGTGGGATGAACACCAAAATGGCAGCAGCTGTGGAATGTAGCCTGCTGGAGCGCAGAAGACAAGCTGTGTGTGCTTCAGAGGGTAGAACTGGAAAAGTATCCTAAGCCATTAGTAGGAAAACAGAAAATCATGAGTGAAGCTCATAGGCTGTTGGGTGTTATAGTTTGCTTCGATTTGATTGTAACTGTGTCCTGATTTTGTTCTCTTAAAGTAGGGAAGTAGTTGGTTTGATTTTATTTTACTGGAGCCCCCAACCGAGAGACTTGGGATTTTAAAAGACTGCAGATTTTTAAAATAAAGGGACTAAAATTTTAATGTTTTTATTTGTAAAAATTGGGACTTTAGCCCAGCCTGGATTGTCCGGGCTGAATAAAGACAAGCACAGGCGTGACTGGCAACTTGTGGAACTGGGTAGCTGCCATTATAATGAGCAAATATATGGTGGAGAATGACAGAGAAGCAGATCTGTGCATGTCCTGTGGATAGAAAGACGCAGAACTGAAGAAGCAAAAGAGGTGAGGAAATCATTGGAAGATGTCCAATCTGGGCTGCTGCCAAGGAATGTGTTTGAGTTCATGGTCCTACTGTAGCTGGGGTGTGGACATCCATGCTCCATGTTGCCACCAAAGGCCACAAGGAAGCCCAGAATCAGGGCTGTCACTTGTGGTCATGTTACTGTCTGAGGACTATACTGACATATGAGTCCTGTCAATCTGAGTGAACTGTGCTGCCATGCAGGACTATGATGACATCTGGGTCAGAGATGTTACCAAGGGCCACATTTAGATTCATGGACCTACAGCAACCAGGGTCTCTGTTGCTGTCTGTGACTTCAGTAACCACTCAAGGCTGTGAGAATTCTCTACAGTCTGGTCAGGCACCAGAGTCCAAGTTGGTGTCAGAAATATGTGAGTGCCCTGGACTGCCACCTGGGGCCATAGTGATAATGTCCAAGACCAGGATGTAGCTGAGGGTCATGTCTAGGTCAATACCCTACTATAGCCAGGGTCTATGGTGATGCCCATAGTTTCTGATACAATTGGAACTCATGCTAATGACTGTAGTCTGGGCTGACACCTGAGGCTATGTTGGTGTCCAAGGGCCATGCCACTACTGGAGCCATATAAATCTGAGTGGCCTGTGTTACAACTTGGGTCATGGTGATTTTGAGGCAAGAACTTCTGTGAACCTGGCCCTTGGTGACCATACCTGTTATTTAAGAGAATATCTAAGATGAGAAAGGTTTACAGATAAAACTACCACTGTTGTACAATTAAAATTCAAGATACTAAAATGTGTTGTTTTATCTCAATCACAGCTGCTGTACCTGAAGCTACTACTGGTTCATCCAATAACTTAGACTCCACAGTTAATGGCCAGCTTCTTTGGTAGTAGACTAGCAGGAATTTTCCATCCCACCAGATCTACCTCTTACCCCTGCCAAAAATATGATTTCAAGAAAATCTCCAATGTTCTAGTCAGAATAAGACTCAGGAATCAGAGGCTGGGTGAAAGCTTACTAGTTCAGAGACGTTAAGGAACAACTGAATGACCTTCCCTTTTGACAGTGTCTACAGAGAAGTGCTTTCTTCCATTCCACCAAAACAAAAAGATGGCCACTCTCAAAGTTCCTCCCTACTACTACCTGTGCAGCTCTCTAGTGACTGTCTTTCAGATGTCCTCAAACTCTCTATGATTACTTTCTGTCAACTAGCTGTTAGCCCTGCATCCTGAACCAGGGTTAATATTTTTAATTAACACAAACACAAACTCAGGCTTTGCAGTGCTATATATTTTGCAACAGAGGTGGTTGGTGAAAAAACAAAGTTTATTCTGAAATGGCCTTATGAACTTTACAGAGTTTAACTATTAGAGTTAGTTGTGGAGAAACACAATGGTCTACAGAAGGACTTCTGCAAGGAGAACATGTGGTTGTCCAAGTTAGCATGTCATGACAGAGAAGTGAGATGCAGATAATAACGGCTAGCTATTAGAGAACCATACTCACCTTCACCTGGCTAGTCCAGGCCAGAAAATCCTTGTTACAATGGTCATGCTGTTTCTTCACATCTATAGAAATTCCAACTAAGAGAGCAACTTTTGAAGTTGAACTGAATGCATTTTTGCATTATGATAGAGCTGTGAACCTTTGAGGGCCATGCATTAGAATGTGATAGTTTAAAAAAAAATAGCTCCCAGGAGTGACACTATTATGACACGTGGCTTGTTGGTGTAAGTGTGTCACTGTGGAGCCATGCCCAGTAACACAGACCACTTCCTGGTTCCTGTGAGTTATAGAATTCTTGCCTACTTTTCAAGCACAATATCTGTGTGCACACCACCAAGTTCTACCATGATGACAGTGGACCGAACCCCTGAACTGTAAGTGAGCCTCTCCCACTAAATGCATTTCTTTATAAGATTTGCTGCAGTCATCGTGTCTCTTCTAGGTAATAGAATTGCTAGGACAAAATCTACATGACAGCTGTCACTGTCAAATTCTTATTGTTTGTGTCTACTGCTGAGTGTCAATATCAAATCCCCATATCCACCTTTCTTCCTGGCAAACACTAATCCACTTTCTGCCTGTGTTTCCCCAGTCATGATAATTTATTGTGAATGTTTCTAAGGCTCATCCTTACTGACTCAGGGTGTCACCAACCTGAGTTTGGGCCATAGGAATGCTACACAATGTCACCTACTGTGGGTTTCCTCTTTTCAGAAGACACAACTCAGGTCAAGCAACAATTCTTGAAGCGAATTTCAGAATTAGCAATTATGAAGTAGAGATGGATTTATTAATATGTAAAAACATAAATTAAAACCACAATAATATACAAAGAAGGTCTAGAAAGAGAAGAATGGATGAGAGACACCTAAGCACTCACGCTTCTCAAGAGAGAACATGGCTCCAGTGTTTTAGAAGTAGCCACACATGGTTTTGGTGGCTCTCGATAGTTATATCCTAAGAGTTGGTAAGAAGCCTCAATTTCTTCTTCATTTTTAATAGAGGTCCAAATTTGTCTTATTTATTTATTTAAGGACAAGCTTTTAAGAGTAAAATTAATGAAGCTACACAAGGCCAAGTTACATCAACAAAACTTTCACAAAAAAATATTCTTTGGTAGACACAGGAACATTAGAAAGATTCACAGACAACGAAAGCTCACACTGTCTACAGGATCACACATGTTCTCCCCAAGGAGATCAAGGTTCCATTTTGCTGAGCAGAGAGCTCACTCAATTTCACACTACCTGTGCACACTCAGTCTAGGAATCTCTCCTCTCCATGCTCTCTCCTTCCTGGCTTATACTTGGCCAGCTTTACACCAATCTCTTCCTCCCATTTTCTGCTTCTTGGCTCCGTGTGTCCACAGAGGCTGCTCACATCACATCTTCTCACCCCTGACCCAGCAGGGAAGGACAGCAGCTGAAGTGACATCAGCTTGTGTCTTTCTCATCTTGCTTGAGGGCAAGGTTGGCTTCCTTATGTGCAGCATCTGCTTCCTTAATCACTTGTGCTCTGCACCCTGAAGGGGACTTCAACCTTCCCTGTCCCTTTAGGATTCTCTAGCTCCTCTGCTTTGACCAACAACTAACTAACCAATTTTTGTGGAGGTGGGGGAGGTTTCCTACAATAGTATAATAAATCCTGTTTTTCTAAAGGACTGTCAAAATTGACTGCATATATCAAATTGCACCAAGGAAGAAATAAATGTATCAAGTTCTGAACTTTCCAACTCTTCTTTAAGTGAACAGCCAGATCCGCAGAGGGTATGCATCAGGCTCACAAAGGGACTTCTTCTTTCTCTCCCTCTTCTTCTTCCCTTCAACTTTCTACTGATTGTCCCACACCATCATCCACATCCTGTTCATCTACCTGTCACCCTGCATCTGTCCTCTGCCCTTGCAACTTCCCCCCAAAACAAAACTAAGCAAAATCCAAACAAAAAAAGAGAAAAAAATCTTGTACTGGAAGTTGTCGTGTGACACAATGCGTCACACAGTTTAACCTTTAATCCATATATTTTTATTTGCAAATGTTTGTTGCAATAAGTTATTGTTCTGGTTGAAGGCATCTGGTTCCTGCTATCAGTATTGCACCCTTACTGGGACTCCTCTTGGATATTCTGTCATTGTCCTGTGTCATAGAGGTCCTGCAGCTTTGAGTCTGTAGGATTATTCCCTTCACCTGTTCCAGAAGATCATAGATGGGGTGGATGTTGGGGTCGACCAATTCATAACTCTGGTTCTGGACATCAGTGTAGCTGTGTTTGTCAACTCCCCACCTTTCCCTCATCCTCACCACCTGACTAAGTTCTCCAACACTGCTCCAACACCAGGTTAGCTCACCCTATGCAACAATCAGCAAGGGGTATAGTTTTCCTGCTGTCAAGTTCTTAGAACTAACTCACCCACACCTACACTACCAGGACTAGCTAGCTCTGTGTTGCACAGGTGAGGTGCATGTATAGTCAGATTTTTCTTTGGGTTACCAGCTTACAAATAACAGCAGGGAAGACTTATTAATTATAAAAGCTTGGCCTTAGTTTAGGCTTGTCCCACTAACTTTTATAACTTAAATTAACCTACTTATATTAATCTACATTTTACCATGTGCTGAAAGCTTCTAGTAGCAATGGCTTTACCAGAAGCCACAGGAATATACAGGAGATTGCAATTACTAGTTCAGGTTTCAACCCACAGATAAATAATTCTCTGATGGAGGAAGCCCATCAGGCAATGAAGTCACAAAGGCTTATGGAGTCACAGATTCTTGGTACTGTTACTTCTGTTTGTATTTTCACATGTGCCAAAAAAAACTATGGTATCTCCCCAATACTTGCATTGTAATGTGTAATCTCATAATATGTACATGTAATCCCATAATTACATCTCAACTTATTGACACATATATCTGTAGATGGTCAGGAAGATGACTTCTTATTAAGCTATATAATTTTGAGAAAATATACTAAAGAAAATAATTATATCTATTATTCCACAAGGACTGTAAGACACTTGGGCCCTGTTTTTTATTGCAGCTCAGACTGGTAGAATTTTTTTCAGTTCTAAGACAAATTATATACAATTAATTGAGCAAATTCAAACTAGAATGAATGTCTCTGTAAATCAAGCAGTAAATTAAACTTTCACAGTTTATGCATAGGGACACAGTCCAGGATTCTAATTGTGGGACCAAGGTCAGGTACAAAGCAACTTTGGATCCAATTTCCCCATTTGCTAAAAGTCTGGCTGATAGCATAGACCAATGACTAACACCATACACAAATTCCTCAAGCAACTAACCCTCTGCACAAACTCTAACCTAAAATTTTTAATATGACTTAAGTGTCAGCTAACTTACTCTTTATTGTTTAAGTCTCAAATAACAACTAATCAGTTAATCAAGCCCAGAGAAAAATAGTTTTATGCCCCACTACTGTGGATAAAGCTTCACAGAAAGCTAGGACTACAAAGCATGGTCTGGTTTCATAGCCTTTGAAGGGAAAAAAAAAGGTACAAGATTTCCTCCTTATGCTCTGGGGTTGCACGCAGGATAAGAAAATAGCCTTTGAAGGGAAAAAAAAAGGTACAAGATTTCCTCCTTATGCTCTGGGGTTGCACGCAGGATAAGAAAATATATTTTTAGGTTTGGGACATTTTCAGTAGCACTGCCTGGGAAAGTGCTGAGCACCGTGTTCCTGCCTATGCGTTCCCATGACAAATGGCTCTGCTCCGTATTGTTTGCTTAAGGATTGAACTATGACTGCTATGAACCTCAATGTAGCATTTTATTGCTTTTCATTGGGATGAGATATAAGGAAAGACAGAAAAAAGAAAAGAGATAGAAGAAGAGAACTTAAGAGATATAAGAACATGATCATCAATATGTATATTGAGTCTTAGTCCCTCAGAGAGATTGAAGTTTTTCAGAAATCTCACTATTCTGAAGGCATTCTATTTATAACCCTGGACCAGTTCTGGGAGCTGGACTCTTGAGTTGCATTAACCAGGTGACTTTTTACTTTTCTTTTGTTCTATCTGTTCAGCTCCCTTCATGTCTCATGGGTGTCTTGCTGCCGTACCTAGTTTCTTCCTTCTCTTCTTCTCTCGCCATAAAAATCCTTCCTGACTAGCTATTGGTCATTCAGTTCTTTATTATACCAATAACAGCAATGTATCTTCACACAGTGAACAAATATCCCACAACATACAGGGATCACTCTTCTGAGTGCTGCAGCTGATGAAGGGCAGGGCCAGCTCTCCTGCTCTCACAACCTCAGGGTCAGCTCTTCAGCTGCCACAGGTAGCAAAGTTTAGGAAGAGGCATCTCTCCCTCATCCATGCCACCATATGGCAGATGAGGGGTAGGGCCAGATGTTCTCTGCTCACATTCAGGGTCCTTGCCAACATTCTGCTCACCTGGGTCCTTGTCAACAGGGTCAGCTTTATTGTAGGACCTCTCTCTAGAGTGTTGTAGCTGTTGAGAGGAAGGGTCACTTCTACCACTTGCCATACATGGTGAGGTATGAGGAGAGGCAGGCATCTTTTCCTTGACCACACTACCACATGGCAGATAAGGAAAAAGGTCCACTCTCATACTCTCTGGGCTGACTCACTCATACCCCTGCCAAAGGGTCAGCTCTATTGTTCTGCTCAGGTGGGTGCAAGGCCTGCTCTCCTTAGTACTATAGCCAGTGAGGAGCAAGACCAGTTCTTATGGTATCACAGCCAGTTCTTCACCTGTCAAAAATGGTGAGGGGAATGGTGGTGTAGGGTTAAGGGCATCTCTCTTTCCCCTATGCTACAATATTGCAGATGAGCATCAGGGCCAGATCTTCTACACTCATGTTTTTAGGGCTGGGTCACTAGCATCCCCATCAAAATACTCATCTCTAGTATGTTTCACAGACAAGGCTCAGAGTCCAATCTTTTGAGAGACACAATTAATGAAGGTGAGGGTCAACTCACCCTGAGGGGCAAGGAGGAAGAACATCTTCCCCTCACACAAATCACCACATGGCAGACAGGAGGGAAGGACCAGCTCTCCCATTCTCATGTCCTCAGGGCCAGCTCACCTCCCTACCCCTTACCCTTGCTAACAAGTTCAGGCTTGGACACCTCCTCATTAGCAAATTAAAAGAGTCAAATCTAGAATAAAGAAAACACAAAAGAGAAGTATTCAATTTGGCCATGTTGAGGAGAGGGACCACGCTATCCTCTCACCTCATATTACATCAGTGGAATTCCTGACATAAAATTAAGTTTAAGACCTGAGTTAGATGAAGCTGATCAGTCACCGTCCTGTCCTGCAAAATGGCCAGATAAATCAAAAGTCTCTTTCTGGGAGTCAGTTTTTCTCTGAAGGAGATTTTTGCTCCTAGTGGCATGGTATTCCTAAGTAATGGAAATTCATAGGAGAAGAATGTTTAAATAGATGTTAACCAAAAGGAAGTACAAATACTTCTTTAGAATATACTCATTCTTTCAGAGGCAGGTCTGTTACAGTCTCCATTTTGGTCTAAGACTCCAACCTAGAGCTATAATAGGCCTCTGTCTAAAACTGATGTCTCAAAAATAAGTGGAGACCAAGACTAGAGCACATCCTTTTACTGCCAGGAAACTAGGCATCCAAACTTATTATCTTTAGTCACTTTGAGTAAGATCTTGCCTGAGCAACACCTTCTTAATGATTTGAGACATTGTGTCACCATGAAGCCTAGGATGGCTTTAAACACATGGTGCTCTTGCATTAACTTCCCAAAGGCTGGAGTTATACCATGGTTAGAGACCAAACTCCGTAAGTTTAGTCACTAGCTGCCTACCTTCAGTTTTTGCTTTTAAGTCCTTTAAAACATTTGTAAAAAAAAATACTGTTTTCTCTTTTTATTGTCTTAGTAGCTGACAGTTTTTAATATAATTTGACAAAATGAAAACGTATGATTTATTATTATAATTATGATTGAAATATATAAAACCATAACACATAATAATGAAAACATAAGTCATACAACTTCAGCAATATTTTCAAACAATTCAATAGGCCAAAGCCCTCAGAATGTCATCCAGTTTTAAGGAAGAATAGTCAAAGTGGAGAGTGTGGAACACACAGAAAGCCATTTAAAATAATTTGTAATTAGTTTCCTCAATCTGTAATTTATCATTATATGGAAGATATCTTACTAGCTGATTCAGATGCAGATATCTTAAAGAAAATGTTTTAAAGAAAAGAAAATTTTGCCTTGTTGGGAATTAAAAATTTCTCTAAAGAAGTAAAAAGATGAGATTCTATTAATTATCTAGAATATAAGATATTTTTCAAAAAAAAAAAAAAAAAACCACAGAGAGTACAAATCAGGAGAGATAAATTATGAATTCTTAATGATTTTCAAAAAATTGCTTGGAGTTATCAACTGAATATGGCCCACAATTGGATTGACAACTCAAAAACTCAGTAACTTATCACCTTACAAGGTGATAAGAACTTAAATATCAGCCAAGGCTAAGAGAAATTGGCTTTAGTAGAAAAGAAATTAAAGATGCACATGTGGATTATGTGGATCCAGAGCTTGATTGTATGCTGATCATACTACCATCTATGCATTATTCTACAGGAATGTTTATGTAGAGAGAAGATATCTTTGAATGGATATTTTACCATTAAAAACAGAATAAAAATATTAATAACGTATGCTGAGAAGGTTTCTGAATTAGTTCTGAAAGGAAATTTAAGGCTTTATCAATTAGCAGGAACAGACCCATCAGAAATTGTGGCACCTTTTACTAATGCTGAAATTTTCTCAATATGGACAGAAAATGAACTTTGGCAAAGAGGTTGCAGTAAATATTTAGGAGAGATTAACAATAAATATTCCTTTTTTAAAGTAAGAGACTTTATGAAGATAATTGGACTCCTCATCACATTGTATGGGAAACACAAATTTCTAGAGCCTCTACATTTTATAGTGATGCAAACAAATCGAGAAAGGCAGATAAGTCACAAAATTTAAGTAAAGTGTCTCAAAGTCCTTATGATTCTGTTCAAAAATCAGAGTTATATGCTATTCTTATGGCATTGTTAGATTTTTCTTAGAGCCTCTCAATATAGTTGCTGACTCTCAATTTGCAGAAAGACTTGTTTTATTTATTTACATTGCTGAACTTATTCTAGTTGATTCAGAATTATCATTATTTATTAAACTATAAAAATAATTAGAAATAGAAATCAACTATCATATATAGCACAGCATATCCCACATGGATCTACCACATCCTCTAGCCCAAAGTAATGTTGAAATTGATCAGCTATTGATAAAAAAAAAATATGCTATAAGCCTCAGAATTTCATAAGAAATACCATGTTAATATCAAAGGTTTGAAAAAGATTTTTCTATCACTTGGTAACATGCCAAGCAAATTATCAGAAAATGTCCTACTTGTTCTTTGTACAATCAAACTCCACTACCTGCAGGAAGTAACCCAAAAGATACTCAAAAACTAAATTTAGCAAATGGAGATGTTTCATTTTGAAGAGTTTGGAAACTTAAAGTATCTGCACCATACAATAGATACATATTTAGGATTCTAATGGGTAACTGCTTTGAGTTCTAAAAAGGCTGATTCTGTAATTACATATTCATTGGAAGTTATGATCATCATGAGGATACCTGCAAAAATTAAGACTGACAATGCTCCAGCATATCTCTCTAGTAAAATAAAGCAGGTTTTTTTTTATTACAATCTAAAGCATATTGCAGGTATACCACACAATCCTATAGGACAAGCTATTATAGAAATATCTAATCATAACTCTAAAAAATGCACTAAATAAACAGAAACAGGTAATAAAGACCCCCTGAGATAGATTATACAATTATTTATAAATTTAAATTTTTAGATGCTAATGAGAAAAGAAGGACAGTTGTTAAGAGACATGGGTAATAGGAAAACACTGCTGTATTAAATCAGCCTTTCTACTTTAAAGATGTGTTGACCTCAGAATGCAAACCAGGATATGTGTGACATTGAGGAAGAGGTTTTGCTTTTGTTTCCACAGGAGAAGAGAAGCTATGGATATCATTATAATTGATGAAAAGTGGTGATAGTTCATCAAACAGTATGGCCATTCAATCTAAACTAACTTACAAGACTAACAAATGTTCTTCATTTGATCAGAAATAACCTAAAAAAAGGAAACTCTTCAAAGCTATGGTTGGGGCATGGTTTTGTTTTGTCTTTCCAGGCGAATGAAGGCACTAAACTAAGGAATCTGAAGATCAGTAGACAAATAAGATATCTGGAGGAAAAGAATAAATCACCCAGAGAAAATGTCCTAAGAAAAGGAGTAAATTGGCCTAATAGTATATCACATTTCCAAGAAGATAAAATTTCCTTGTAGTCATGTTAGGTATTTTCAAGGCCAAACACATATGTGTGTTTGTGTGTGGTCTTCAAATACTTCAGAGACCTACATCTTAAAGCATGTAAGATGTTTTAATAACAAGATTTTTTTTGACAAAAAGACATATATGCTCCTAGCAACACCATTCTACTTCGGAGAAGATGATGGACATCAATGGTCCTCTATATGAAGCTTACTTACATTGTGACAAAGTTAGCCACTGGGCAAAAAGTACCCCTTGCCTCAACTGCTAACAGTATGCTCTCCAAACTGGACAAGGACACAAAAAAGTGACTGCTGAACCTTGTCAAGACAAGGTGAGACAGTCCTTTAAAATTCCTACTTCAAAGGAAAGTTTGTTAGATATTCCAGACCCATAGGCTAAATATAGATGTCCCAGAAATATAGAGGAAACTTGGGTGACTGTCCAGGCAGACAACAGTTTCTATCATTTTTATAGTTTTGGAAGTCGTTTGCTCTGTACTTCTTATTTACAAATGTATTATTATATCTCTCTCAGGTCTCTGATGAAGTTGAAGACCAGATAGTTATAGTTAAATATGGGATAATGCTCTTGTACACTGGAAAGATTTTTTTTCACTTGTATTGGTTTAGTAAGATGCTAATTGGCAAGTAGAGGCAGGAAGTATAGACAGGGCAACCAGACTAAGAGAATCTGGCAAAGAGAAAAGGAAGAGCAGGAGATGCCAGCCAGATACAGAGGATGCTGCTCTGAGAAAAGGTACCAAGTCACATGCCTAAACATAGATAGAATTATGGGTTAATTTAAGCTTAAGAGATAGCTATTAATAAGCCTGGAGTGCTGGCCCAGCATTTACTATAATATTAAGTTCCCAAGTCAGTATTTCATAAGCAGCTGTAGACCAGTGGGCCAGGACACAGAAACTTATGACTACAGTTATATTATTTCTTGTAACCAAATTCAGAAGAGAAACTCCCAAAAGAGGTGTAAAATGTGAAATATTGAGAGACATGAAAGAATACTTCGGGGTTGGTGATAAAAGTCAGGATAAAAAGTTTGTTAGGTACAAATGTTTGGACTCAGCAAAATAAGATAGATAATGAAGTATTTTTTTTCTGAACTTGCCAAATGCAAATGGACTGAACACTGTGAATGTAATTCTTACCTGATAATTGTTCCTATTGTTTATGGTTTTATTATTATAAAGTTAAAATCTTTCTGTTTTATTTAGAGTAAAAGGGAGAACATTGTATAATATTTTGATTGCATTCTAACAATAAAAGTTGCTTTGAATTAGAGAGTAGAGCTAGCTACGAGCTCACCAAAATTAACCATGGAGTTTTGAAGGACTAAAGATGGCAAGACAAGAAGTAATAAGGCAGGTCTTAGAGAGGATCTCAGGTCTTTTGGATATAGGAACAAAAGAAATAGGAGGTCACCGTTTGCTTCTCTGCCACTTTTCTGGTCATTCAGGTTCTTATTCAGATAGCCAACTTCCAAATTTTTATTGATAAAATTAATCAGATAAATGTAACATTGGATAATGGAAATAAGTGCTATTAGAAATTTTATTATTTATTTATTTATTTTGGTTGAGAACATCAGACATACGGATTTTAAATTGAAAATGCACTGCCTTTTCTTTGTCCGTTCAGATAGATATCTAGTTGGTGACTAAAATGGTTGCAAAGGCTTGGTTTTCACATTGTGTCTGAATCCTTTCCTGCCTTAACCTTTGGGTTAGATACTTCTGCTCAGCTCAGCATGCAGAACTGCTGACCACCGGATGAATGTTTTCTAAAAATATCAAGGTTAATGCCCTAGACTTACCTAACCTCCCCCTCTGACTTCAAAGTTAATGATGGTAAAACAGCTGCCTGACAGGAAATGACAGACCAGGTCATAAAAGGACTGTGGGAGGGATCCGGGAATGTGTTACCATGAGGTTTTTGGCCCCTGGTGGCCAGAGGTCTAGACTTATAGACTTGTAGTCTTAGACTGCTTAGCCACTCACAGCTGCTTAGGCCCCTAGAAATGACTTAGATGTTTATATTAAGTTTATGTTGTTTGGCCTATGGCATTGTTAGTTAGGTTTTTTTTTTAACTTTTTTTTATTAATCTTTCTGTTATGTGGCCCATGGCTCACTTGTGTTTTTTATATGTTTTGTTTTGTTTTTTTGGCGGCTGGCTTGGTCTGTCTCTGACTGTCTTTTTTACTATTATTATTTTGTTTTTTTACTTATTTTTTTTACATCAGGAATATCTCTCCTATTCCCTGAAAAAAATTGCAATTGCTCTTCTTCTGTGTTTACATGCCTTCTTTGCTCCCTAATCATTTTTAAAGAGTTTGATTTTTAATTCAATGATCAAGTTGTAAGTATTTATAATATTTCCATATTTTGTTTATTACTGGCTGCCATGAGTTTCATATACTTGTTTTGATGTGGATAAATATTTTGAGTTTCTTGAATACACACACACACTGTGAATGCTGTGTACCATACCAACACCCTCTTTAAGATTCTGAGCTCTCTTAGATTCTTTTCCAAAGTCAATGAATCATTTCCCATTCTCATGGAGACATCTTTCTAACATACGTTATCGTTTTATTCCCCCCTCCCATTTTACTCTTTGGAGCATCATACAGTGTATTAGATAGCATCATGGTAGATAAAATTATTGAATCACATTATGTTGTTTTCAAAGTCTGTTTAGT
Source organism: Phyllotis vaccarum (assembly GCA_033318265.1). NCBI lineage: Eukaryota > Metazoa > Chordata > Mammalia > Rodentia > Cricetidae > Phyllotis > Phyllotis vaccarum. The sequence goes on along the minus strand of JARWLC010000011.1, from coordinate 37,658,919 downwards.
ACTTTCACTTCTTCTCTATCTCCCCCACATTTCTGACTTTTTAAAAACAATGGTCCTCCTGTCTCTTATGTTTTCACATTCTGTGTATCCTCGAGGTCCCTCTTTCTTCGCATCTTTTTTATCCCTTTACCTCCTCTATGACCACCATAGGCTTTACTGACATTTACATCTATTTATATACAGACACATTTACATTTCAAGCTAAGATCAATATATGAGAATCAATATGTTTTTGTTTCTCTGAAACTGGATCACCTCTTTTAATATAATGCTATTGAGATCTGTCCATTTCTTGCTATTTTCATTTGTCTTTATAGCAGAATGAACTTCTTTTGGCCAAGTTTCCATATATGGTTGTCTGAATGAGAATGACCTCTATTAGCTTATATGTTTGAATGCTTGGCCCCCAGTCAGTGGAACTTGGTTTCATTTATGCTTTTGTCTAGTATTTCCTCATTATGCTTCCTTCCTCCCTTTGGGGATAGTAATGTGTAAGTAAATTAAACAATGGCTTCAGGCTCTAGAAGTTATGACCAAGTCTGATTGCTTGAAGCTCTCATTCTCACCTCTGAAGTTCATTTCCCTATTGTTTTTTGTTCCTCCTAGAATCTCTCAACAAGAGAGAACAAGAGGTCCACATAGTTTATCAGTTCTGGTCTAGGGGTATCACATTGATCTTTCTCCAATCTGCTTCTGCCTCAAGAAAGTCCTCACTGCTTTAAGAAAGCACCTCAGCTCCATGTGCAACCTCACAGCCATAGAGACTTGAGTGCTCTGTCTTCTGAGGCTCAAGATGGGTCAGGGGTAGTTTAGTCACTTGTCATAAAGATGCGCAGCCATCTTGTTTCTAGAATCCTGGGCAACTGAGCCCATGACTAAAGATGTTCAGAGTCTTTTGGAGTTCTAGAGCAGGACATCCTAACAGCTGACAGTCAGTCCCTGAAGTTGACATGGCTGGAGACCACCACCACCAAGTGCTTTTTGTATTTTGTTTCCTTGACACCTGGTACTGACTTTTGGTTCAGCCAGAGTGACTGTTGCCTTTTGTTAATTTTTAAGTCTAATACTGGGATATCCCTTGGTCAACCTCTCCCACAGGTAACTCCCTGCTCATCATAAACAGCCAGAAACTACCAGTTATCCATCCTTGCAGAAAGAGCAGGAAAACCAGTCTAAGAGGCCAGCTTTGCTTTGCACTATAGGTTCCTCTTCCTCTTGCAGAATAGGGAGGCCTATACCTAGGCTCTAACTATGCCTATGCTATTCAAAGGGCACTTGTGTTACAGAGGGTAAAGACGCCCTAGAATCAAAAGGCTCTCAGTGAGGGGACCTCACCTCAGTATTTGCTTGAAAGCCAGCTGTGAAGAAACTTGTGTGGCTTCCTGTGAGCATGGCTATGATGGTGAGGGCAGATTGGGGGCTGCAGCCTGCTCAGCCTCAGGCAGGAAGATGGAAGCTGAACTGGGCCAACCACAGATCACTGCCATAGACCTCAGTCATAGACCACTCTGTCACAGAGCAGCAGCTGCTAGAAAGCAGGGAAAACACAATGTAGGAGACGTATGAGATGGGATTGAGTGATCAGGCTGTGTCACTGTACCCTCCTCATTTACATGTGGATGACCACTTTCAAGTTGTGTTTTGTCCTGGGTGTCTACACTTTACAAACCAGTAATTGGGTCCATACTAGGTGCAAATTCTGAGACAGAATAACTCTGTGTCTATGCATAGATAAACCACAGATATGTTTTCTACTCCTGATAATAAGTTTATACACAAATACAGTGAGCCAGATCAAGCCAAATTGAAAAAGTGTAACAGCAAGTTTATTGAGAGCACTTACTGGGTGGGTTCACTGTTGTCTGTGAATGAGGCCAGAGAAGTCGGGAATCTGAACTAAATTAAGGTGGAAAGATTTTATAGTTTGCAGGAAAGGAGTGAAACACCCACCATAAGCCAGCTGAATTTGTGTCCAAGTATAGTCAAAGGCTGAGTGCTCAAGAAGGGACTCTGTTGGTTGATGGCATTCGGGAAGATGTTATAGTCTCCAAGATACAGAAATGGGCTTTTGGGCACCTGTCCTTTGTTTGGAGACTCTTTGAGAAGGTGGGATTTGAGGCCTCTAGAGACTTAAGAGATAACTGCTTAAAGGATATTCAGCCATCCCCCTAGGTGAGCAGTAGGGTCCATTTGCATGAGGTCAGAGAGATGGTTGTCAGATGTAAACAAGAAAAGGATCCTAGTAGGGAGAGGTAGAATAGGTACCCAGCCAGAGGAGGGGTCTGGTCTGGGAGGTAGTGGTTGGGAAGGAATGGCCTTCTGTATAAGAAGTATATAGGCCTGTAGGAGAGTGTGGGGCGGCCCTTAGGTAGGTAAGGGCAATGGTGAGGAGAGAGATTCAAGTCAGCTTGAGTTACATTAAAAGCTTAGTAAGCTGTTGTTTTATGAGTCTGTTTGCTTTTTCAACCTTTCCTGAGGTTTGTAAGCAGTAGGGAAGGTGAAGTTTCCAGATGTTGAAGGATTCAGACACAAGCTCAATGATCCTGAAGTGAAGGCTGGGCCATTATCCATTTGGATGGTCTGTGGTATGCCAAAGCATGGAATGATTTGTTCAAAGAGTACCTAAGCCACACCAACCTTTTCTCCAGAAGTAAGGAAGACCACTATCCATCCTGTAAAGCTGTTGAGAATCAGGAGATAAAGTGTTGCTATTGTCCAGGGTCCTAAGGACTCCCTCAGGGGAAGGGAGTGAGCAGGTGCAGTGTCAATGGCTCAGACACCAGGAGTCAAGTGAAAAGCAAATGGCCCAATTATCTATTTGGCAATGAGGAGAACCTTATATACCCTCCTCCCAGTATCCAGGTTGTATCCCAATCTGATGACATGATACAGTTGCCCCTCATTGGATGGGTATGATCAGAACCTACAATGCCTGTAGATAAGCCTTTAGGCAAACTCCAGGCTGGCTCATCAGGAAACACATTATGTGCATGCCTTGGCAACTGGTTTGAGCCAATTTCCTCAACCCTATGGGCCTATCCTCGTACATATCCGCCTTACTTATTTTATCGGCTAGAGTCAGAGTTCTTTGCCCTGATCTTGTTAGGAGTGCTCAGCAACTGGACTGTGCCTCTCTTGGGTTGGCTTGCATAACAAACTCTTACCCATCATTGACTACCAGCCCTCAAAAAAACATCCAAGAAAGGAAGGAAGATGGTAAGGGGGTCTCAAAACTTACCTGCTGGAGGGACTGAAAACACACAACATTGAAAAGTCTTCTCCCTGAAGCACACCATCTTGAGGGAAATGTCCAGCACCATGAGTGAAGAAAGGGGGATAAGCAGAACAGCACAGGAAAACCTTACATTCAAAGTGAAGGGGGAAAAAGGATCCTGACCCAGGTGAGCTCAAAAGCCATTCCCGGGGCCCTGTGTTCAGACATCAGAACCTTTAAAAATCATTTCCCGTCCAAGTGTTTTTAAGTACTCTGTTGTGTGATAATTTGAATGTTGTGAAGATTATTAACTCAACTAGATAAATATTTGTCACTGGTTAATTTCCAGACCAAACACAGTAATTAATAATCTGTTGATAGAATCCTGTTGTTTTCTTTTGATAACAGGTAAAATAAAAATTACTGTGGAATGAAATCAAATTCAGGACTAGGCATCAGTATAGAAACTCCAACTAGGTTTATCAAATGAGGTTTTTAGGGGCTAGATTGTGAACAAAACAATGGCCTTTTCATCTCAGTGGTCTCTGGCTTCCTGAGTATGGTCTGTGTTTCAAACGACCATCATTAGTAATGCACATTTTAAGTCTTCATTTATTTTTAATGATGAAGATGGCACTGTTTTATAAATTTTATCTCTCAATAATGCTGTCATAAATGCTTTGAAAATTGGCAATTACCTTGAAAGTAGAGTGGGCACACGCAAAGAGTAATCTTTTTTTTCTTTTCATGATAAATTTTAAACATGCTAGGTGTTTGAATATGCATCTGCTACAAATTAAGCATCTTGAAATTTTTATACTTATATTTTTTCTTATATTTTTGGCCAGGCATAAGAGATAAGTCAGTTTCATAGATTAGTTTACTTGCAGTAGGTACACAATTATATATAAAATTACTATAAAAGTTAAAAATATTTTAATGCTGGACACAAAATAGCTAAGAAAGAAGGTTGTGTTGTATTGATTTTAACATTTTCAAGTAATTTCTTTTGCTGTGTCAAGCATAGAAGGGAAAAGATATAACATTCATTAAAGTAACATGTTTAGGACAGTATCACCATAGGAATACTTTAAAGCAATCATCAGAATTCAACAAAAATGACACACGCTATGTTAACCAATAAAATGTTCCATATACATATATTTTCCTATGAGTTTTGTTATTTTCCTGTGCAATGCTTATTAGATCATTTTAAATGTTAAAAAAAAAAGTTTAAGGAACAGCCATGCAAACAACAGAACTGTGCTTTCTAAACCCAGTAGTTTCTTTAGCAATACTTACAAACTATCAATTGGTTTCCTCACAGCTGGAAAGGCCCCTATTGGTTGGCGTTGGTGCGTGTCTAGCAGGAATGAGCCTGTAGAATATGGGCTTGAAGACTGTTGGGATCAAAGAGGGACTCTAAGAACTGAAATGAAGCCTTGGGGTCTATATGTAGGGTTTGGGATATGACTAAAATGATGGAGAGTGTCTGCTCCTCAAGGAGGATGAGCTTGTTATTAAAGTAGAGCTGCTCATCTTTTGTCTGTGTGGCCCCTTTATTTGTGAGTTTGTCTCCTTCCTCTGGTTTGTAACAGGGCTGAGAAGAGGGTGTCAAAAACAAAATATGTCCTGTAGATCCAGTGGACTTGGAGTCCTGTTCCTGAGCTACCGAATCAACTTTGACATTGCCTAAGGCCACTAGGTCCTTGGAGGCTTGATGCCCTCGTAGGAGATTATGGCTACTTCTGGGGCAGTGGGGGGGGGGGCAGAGAGCCTCCAAGAGCTTGGCTATAAGGGGTCTAATTGACAATGGGAGTGTCCTTAGTAGTGAGGAAGTCTCTTTCCTTCCAAAGGACAGAATGGTTATGGACTATTTAAAAGGCGTATTTAGAGTCAATATAGATATTAGCTCATTGACCCTTAGCTATTGGAGTGCTCTAGTAAAGGTGATTGATTGAACCTTTTATAAAGAAGTCTTCAACAGCAGATGGATGCCTTCAACTGCTGTAGTGGAGGTGACCACCACATAAGCCAGCTGGCTACTTCCTGGTCTATCTATGAGAGAGCTTCCATCAACAAAGGGGGTGAGTTGGGGGTCTGTGAGAGTTTGGTCTAGGAGACCAGGCTGGGTGGGATGAGCATGAAACCTCCTCCTATCATGGTTAGGGTGGGGCTACTATTAGCGTGACAAAATACCACGGTCAAAAAACAAGTTGGGGAGAAAGGGATTTAGTAGGTTTCTACTTCAGCATTGTTGTTTATTACTGTAGAAAGTCAGAAAGGGAGAATCTGGTCCCAGCGATTGAGGGCTGTAAGTCCTGAAGAGCTCAGGTTTGATCAGAGGTGGGGATCCTAGACCCCAGGCTGAGTTGAACACCCAAATACACAATAGCAGGAGAGCACAGTTGAACCTTAAATGGAAAATTCAGTATCCCAGAGAACCGATGTTGTTTAGGAGTGAAGAGGTAGCATTTTGAAACAGAGAAAGAGGGAGTGCAGCTATGCATTGGAGAAGTGTGCCAAGACTGGGGTCAAAGGTGGAAAAATCTTAAGCTTAGGCCTAAGAAATGAGGACTAACCTGGAAGTCTCAGGGGAGAATTGTTCATGTGAGTTGTCTTCAAGACTGTGTATCAGGGTCCTCCCAGGTAAAGACAAAGAGAAAATATGAGTCTGGGTATAAAGGGACAGTAAAAAGGGCATCTTTTAGGCCCGGGACAGTAAAGTGAGAAGTTGTAAGAGGAATGTTAGAGAGAAGGATAGAAGGGTTGGTAACCACAGGGTAGATAAGAATGAATGCCTCATTAATGATCCTGAACTGAGTGGTAAGCACAGAAAGACTTGGGCATTGAAAGAATGGGGGTGTTGCAAGGTGAGTCAATAAGGATTATGAGGCCCTGAGATAGAAGGCAGATAATAACTGTCTTGAGGCCATGGGTGGGTTTCAAAAATATGAAACTGGGTCTGGAAGTGGGGAAAGAGGGGTCCTTGAGGTTAACTGGGATCAGCTGGTGGTAGATTGCCCTCACCAAGTAAAGATGTCCCACACTTGGGGATCAATTGAGAAGAAAAAGATATGAGTCATGAGAGAGTGTAGGCAAGGTGGGCGTGGCCCCAAAGCAGCTGAGGAAATTGTGGTCAAGTAAAGGCAGTGGTCGAACAAGAATAACAAGATAAGAATGTGAGAAAAATTATCCTGCAAGAATGCAGGGAAGTGGCAGGGTCTTAGGTAGAAGGGAGGGGGTTCTGTCCACCCAATTGACAGAAATTATCGAGGGAATTATGGAATCTGAATGCAAGGTCAAGACAGAAAGGGTAGCCCCCATGTCCACCAGAACAGTGATGACCTTGCTCACTACCTGGAGTGTTACCCTCGGCTCAGCGAGGGTTATGGGAGTCTCTGAGTCTGGGTGTTGTCAGTTCTCCACTAGGATATGGAGCGGGAAGGCAAAAGAGTCTCAGATGCTTGTGCTGGTAAGGCTGGACCTCCAGTGGTGTAGCACATAGGACGAGCCCATATGGGGGCTCTCTAACTTCCAATGGCCAGGCTTCCAGCAGATATGGCATGGGTATATCTGAGGTGGGCAGCTGAGGGCTGGGGCAGCCATAGAACCAGAGGTCTTTATGGTTGCATTTGAAGCAGACCCCTGGTGGACTTGACTTTGGCTGTGCTACAGCAGGGTGGGGCCTTGTGCACTCCCCCTGTTCCCTCTGCAGGAGTGCTGCTGGCTTCAGAGCAGCTACAGAGGCTTGAGCTTGGAGCATAGCCTTCTAATACAGCTGAGCCTTCTGGGAAGACTCAGCTGCCTCCTCGCAGGCATTAAAAACCTTAAAAAGTCATTTTCACCAATTCCTCTATAGGGGTTTGGGGACCATACTCAGCCATTTTTAGTTTCTTTATGATATCTGACGATGGGTGAGAAGTGAAATGGATAGCCAGGACCATGGCTCTTACTAGGGAAGCTGGGTCAAGATGGGAATATTGAATCTTGATCTCTTGCAATTGATTTAGAAGGCCAGCCCGATCTTTGTCAGCTAGCTGTGTAATCTTATGGAGCTTGTCAAAATCAATGACTTTGAGATAGTCTCCATACCCTGAAGGAGGCAAGAGACCATGAGGTCCCTCCTCTGCCAGCCATTTTGACCCAGCTGGTAGTCTCAATTGAGTTCCAAGGCTGGTACCACAATGTCACTCACAGGGACTACATTGTCCTCTGGGTGGAGCTGGTCTGCATACTGAACTTATCCACACTTTTTGAGAGGGAGAGTGGAGGCCTGGATCACATAGAGGTCATGCCAGACTGGATCATAGGCTTGGGAAAGGTAATGAAACTCCTTGATATAGGCAGAAGGATTAGCAGAGAAGGAGCCCAACCTCTTTTCAAACTGTGAGAGGTCCTGAAGGGAGAGAAGAATGTGGATCCAAATAACTCCCTCATCTCTGGCCACCTTTCTCAGAGGGAGCATAGGAGGGCAGGAGTCTCAAAACCACTTCTGAGAAGGCACAAAGGAAGATTCAGAGGAAGTAGGTTGAGTGCGTGGAAGGGGACCAGGGTGCAGGTTGTGGCACTGTAGAAGTGGGAGGGGCAATGAGATCTGTGGAGATGAGGGGGCGTAAAAGAGGGGGGTGGGTAAAGGGAAGAAGGATGGCCACTAGGTGGAGCACGTGGCACTGCAGGGTTGCAGGAAGGGGCGGAGCAGAGACAAGGTTTCTAGTGACTCAGATGGCTCAATCAGGGTAGAGGACTCGGGATCCAAGCCCCCGGAGGAAAGGGCTTCTGGAGGAACGACAACACTGGCCTGCAAGACCTGGGCCATCAAGCACTGGCCATAGAGGGAGAGACAAGAATACAGAACCCCCAAACCCTGGAGCTCAGACCATTTGTCTGTACACTGGCAGAAATCTTCTCGATCACGGAGGATGCTAAAGTCTGGAGTGCCCACTGGTGACCATTTAGATTGGTTATCTAGAATGTACTGAGCCAGGCCATGAAACAAAAGAAAATTAGGTGTTTGGGGCACACGGTATGAGACAGACCCAATTTGGATGACTTTTGCAGCTGATACCCCAGAGGTGACTGAGTTTAGACCAAGTGCTGCCAATTTCCAAGCCTCTGCTGGAGACCAAAGACAAAGATAAAGCACCACATATGATAGTCTGGGGCCAAGCAGTGAGGGTGGGGTAGTCTTGGGAAGGACAACTCCAAACCCATAAGCTCCTTGAACAGGCTTGCCCTGATGCAGCAGCAACTTAGTACGGCATCCCAGGGGTCCTGGGTCCGAATGAAGTACCCGGTACTTTTTTAGGCAATGGCTGAGGAACAGACTTACCCCAAATTGAAAGTCAATCCTGCCTGGTGGTGAGAAAAACAGGAAGTAGCCTCTGAAGACTGGGTCCGCAGGGATGGAGACTTAACTCCCCCCAGGTTTCAGCACCAAGCCATGCCCCCGGTAAGTTTCTCCATTAATGCAGTAAACCAGACCAAACTGAACTGGAAAAATGTAACAGCAGGTTTAGTGAGAACAACCCCTGGGCTGTTGTTGCAGGGCATTCGGTCTGGGCACCCCTTGAGGGAGGGGTGAGAAGGCGCACGCAGACTCTGGGAATCAGGTGAGAAGCAGGCATAGAGACGTTTAAATGAGGTCTGCAGACTCATTTATTGCAGATACACGGGCAAATCTGTACACACACACACCCCCATTTCCCATTGGCTGTCGGCCATTTTCTTGGCTGTGTTGTCTCTCTCTCATTGGCCCCCATCATCTTGATGATTATACGTCACCAATCACCAGTCACAGTGGCAGTCTCCAAGCTGGCTCAGCAGAAGTGACCAGTGTGCCTACCTAGGCACTCTACCAGGTACAGGGAAACCAGGGCCCCATCAGGCCTGCATTCCCCCTACAGGTGGGTTCACTGTTCTCAGAATATGAGGCCACTGAGCCCAAACTAAGTCAAGGAGATTTTATAGATGGTAGGCAAAGGGTGACATTGTGTCCATCAAAAGCTGAGTTTGTTCCCAAATATGGCCCAAAGCTGAGCACTTAGGCAGGGATTTGGGTGGCTGGCAGCATCAGGGGAAGAAATTGCAAGAATTATCAAGAATTCAGAAATGGGCTTTTGGAGCCTTCCCCCCCTTTTTTTCTGAGTGGCAGGGTTTAGAGAGAGTGTGTCTCTGCACAGTCTGGGTGGTTTGTGCCAGATTCAGAGTCCATGTGAGAATTTAAATGCAGCTTGCGTCTGACTGCAAGACTTGTCCTGTGTCCCAAATGTAAATATCCTCAAAATGGGAGCTAAGGAGACATATGCAATCATAGAGAGAGATGGGGTTTTAAAGGGAGAAAGTCTTCAGTCCTCTGGAATAAAGGAAATCCCTTGCTGCTATAGAATTTAGTTAGTTGGTTGGTTGGTTGGTTAGTTAGTTAGTTAGTTAGTTAGTTAGTTAGTTAGTTAATTCGTTCGTTCGTTCGTTATTTTTGGAACTGAGTGCGGCAAGGGGGTGGGGCAGGAGAAAGGTTCCATTCCATGTAGTTAATAAGTAGCCTTAACATCAATTAGCTCATGTGTTAGGAGTCCTCCAAATTCAGGATAGGGTGATAAAAGTCAGAAAGGCACCAGAAAGGACCGGAGTTACAATTCAAAGATGTGCTTGAGCAGCAGGGGTCTGGAGCTGCCACCTTCCTGCGGACCCAAGTGCTCAACCAGCTACATCAGGAGACTGTTGGATTCTGTTAGAGGGCCTTGGGAAGTGTACCTCAGGCTTCTAGATCTCAAAGGCACTCCCTGAAGTAGACTTGGCTTGTAAACTAGCTGTTCTACCCAGAATCCCCTTTTCCCAACTGTTTTCCAAATGGCAGAAATGTTAGACATGGTAGCAGAAGACCTGTAACCTAGCTACACATGTGACTGAGGTGGTGAGTTCTCAAATTCAAGATAGACCTGAGCTACAGAAAGAGTTTACAGCCAGCCTGGGCAACTCAGTGAGACCCTTTCTCAAAGTAAAAAAAAAAAAAAAAAAAAAAATGTAAAGGGGGTTGTAAATATGGTTAAGTGTAGAGCACACGCGTAGTATACACAAGACCCCATAAATCTCCAGTACTGTAAAAGGAAGAGAGGGGCGGAGGGAGGGAGGGAGGGAAAGGAAAGGAAGTAAAATAACTAAATAACCAAAAAATTAAAATACCAGGAGTGTTAAAAAGGGGGTGAAAGGTGCTGATTGGATTTAGTTTATCCCCTTAGGATTCACAGGCTGAAGTGTAGTCTCCCATGTGGTAGTAAAGTCACTTTGGTCACAGTCTAGTAAAGGATAAAGTATCAAGGGACTGGATAGTCCATTGAAAATGGCTTGTTAGTAACAAATGGGACCCTCACATATTGTTGCAATGTCGTCCACCAAGGGGCCTCGCTAGAGTTGGACAGAAGCCCCAACTGTATTCTGCAGTTTCCAGAACCGTGAACTGAACACCTCTTTTTTCTAAAGTATCCAGACTCGGGAATTTCTTTTTTTCTTTTCTTTTCTTGTTTTCATTTTGATTTGTTTTGGTTCTGTTTTTTAATCTTCTAGCCAGGCTTGCTTTGAATTTGCTATGTACCTAAGATCACCCTTACTTGAATTCTGTTCATTTCAATTTCATTAGCTAAGTGCTGGATTTACAGATGTGTTCCTCCAAATACAGACTTGTCACAACATGTATTAATCCACAGACAAATCATGGATCATGGAAGAGGGACTGGGCAAAGGTAGTGGGCTGACACAGCAGCACCCTTTCTCAGGGAGAAGAGAACCGGCCACAGAACACAATCCCTTTGGTCTTGCAGTGCTGGATAAAGAACAGGAAAGGGTGGTCAGCACAGAAGTGGGGGGGCATACACTTAAACACTATACTGGTGGTGGTGGCAGCCGCAGCCTCTGTGCCCTCCTCATTGACTTCCACAAAGGACTTGTGAAGGACCTTGGACAGAAACAAGCCTTCCTTAGAAGATATTCCAGAAAAGTCTGCCCTGCCCTCAAAGGCATCAGTCATGCCCAGCTTGCACAGGACATCCTTCATGTCGTAATTCTCCTCCAGTTTAAACCGTGGGAGGAAAACCTCCACCTCTTCTTCATCCATCTTGTCCGGCCTTGTCCACTCTCTGAACTTCTCATAAGTTACTTCCTTTTCCACCTAGAAGACAGTTAAAGACATCAGGACAGTGTTGTCACACTGGGCACTTGAGATGATGGGGAAGCTACATTGCATTGGGAAGTGTGGCTGTAAGTTAATATAGTATCTAGGAGGGATGAGTACTACTCAGTGGTGAGTGTTTGTCAAGCATGCTCCAGGCCCTAGGTTCTACCTCAGCCTCACAAATGAATGAATGGGTGCCTAGAAAAGCTGCCCCAGCTAAACCCCAAATGCTACCATTTTTTTCTCAAAGCTCCATCAAGGCTTCTTACCATTCTCAAGTCATCATGCTCATCTGGAAGCATGATAATCATATTCAGCTCATTGCCAACATAGGGAAGCAACAGAATCGTGGTGGATATCTCTTCTACATAAGTCATCTTAAAGGTAGACTTCTTAAACATCATTTGCACAGGTTTTTCCTCATTCTGTGAAAGATAGATAAATATTAAGTTGAAACAAGACACAGTGAATACTTTGGGCAACAGAGGCAGCCACTCTCTGCCTCTAGAAGCACTTTCATTAAACTTCCAGAACATTTCATCAGCCCTTCAACCTCTGGAGTAATTTAGAACTTTCATGTGCCTCAAAGGCCCATTTTTTAAGGCTTAGTCTTTAAAGTAGGGGTTTGGGAGTGGGTAGAATCTTTAAGATGTGTGGCCTAGTCAGGGTATTTAGGTCATTGGGATGTGCCCTTGAAAGGGGTTGCAGTAGCCTGGACTCTTCTTTCTTTCACTTTCTGGCCTTGAGGTGAACCATTTTGTTCCCCCATCTGATAACACCATCACCAATCAGAACCCCTAGAACATACCTAAATCATGGATTCATTTCACAAGGAACTGGAACCCCTAAAAATGAGTCAAATGAACCTTTACTCTTAAATTGATTATCTCCCTAAGTTAATACAGTATGATAAAGCTGACTGGCCCAGTCTCCAAACAAGTGTGATATGCTAGGCCAGCAATTCTTTTCTACTGGGGAGTCTCATTTATTCTCATAACTTTGAACATAATTCCCCTATTCACTGTTTTAGCCTGGACTTTCCCCCTAGGACTCAAAGCCTACATTTTACTTACTGTTGCCCTTTTCACTTAGAAAGAAAACCCCCAACTTAAGATGTAACCGTGAGCACCATACTTTTCTTTGCAAATTTGAACCACCTACTCTTGTCTTAGTCAGGGTTCTATTTCTGTGAGGAGACACCATAACCATAGCAATTCTTATTAAGGGTCTTACAGGCTTCCAGGTTTAGCCCATTATCATCATGGCACAAAGCATGGAGATATGCAGGCAGATGTGGTACATAGGAGAAGCCAAGATTTCTACATCTGGATCAGCAGGCAACAAGAAGAGAGGGAGCCACCGGGTTTGGCTTTTGAAACCCCAAGGTAACACACTCCTTCTATGAAGGTAATACCTACTCCAACATGACCACACCTCATGTTGACACTTGCTAAACATTCAAATATGAGTCTGTAGAGATCATTCTTATTTGAACTACCACACTGTCCCTTATACTTCTTCTAGTTGTCAAAACCATAATCTGTCTGTTGTAGGAATCTAGCAGTCACTGTATCAGGCATAAACATTAGAACAGAATAGTTGTTTTTCCGCTGTATCTAAGGTAAGCCTCACAATGAATAGTTTTCTAGAAGTACTTTGACCTTGAAGAAATCATGATGAAAATCAGTGTTTTCTGTTATTTATAGAGTTGTTTTTCTGAAGCAGCTTTATAGCCTTTGTGTAACTTTAGTCACAAGACGCTTCTGGCAGATCTGGAATTCTCTGATTATTGGCTACTGCAAACAGTACACATTAAAGACTAAAGGGGCAGGGGTGTGATGTTTTCCTTCAGAAAAACAAAAAGATTAGATCAGTGACTTTGGTATGAGGAACCTTTTTATTCCAAAAACAACTTTGTATAACCATCAATGAATAAGTCTTTGAAGGGCTGTTCTAGGTTCAGTACATCAGAGGCTGTTTCTCCCTGCTACCAAGGCCTAAGATTCATCTTAGACTGACCTTTCTTTGATCATCTCAGCAACAAAGAACATCCGACATTATGATGTAAATATCTGATATACAGACATTCCTTTCTCACACCCTGCATCTGCCTTATTACCATACTATATCATCTGTCCCTTGAAATATAATCAAAATCTGACTTTATTTTTAACCTACATGGTCAATAGTACAGTCCTGGGATACTGTGATGGGGTACCTCAGCACAGCAGCCAGAGGTCCCAGCACAAGGCAATGGTTCAACACCCAAGTATGGTAATACTCCAGCTCATTCTCAACCTGTGGGTTGCTACCCCCACAGTGATCGCATACCACACATCCTGCATATTAGATATTTACATTAGGGTTTATAGCCGTAGCAAAATTACAGTTATAAAATGGCAACAAATATTTATGGTTGGGGGCCACCACTACATAGGGAACTGTATTAAAGGGCCCTAGCCCTGGAAAGGTTGAGAACCACAGCTCTAGCAGGAACAAAATCTTAGAACAAGGCAGAATCACGACACGAGTTTGCCCTGCTTCCACTTCTCTCCCCTGTACCCCTCCCCTTCACTGTCCCACCATAGGCATGGGGTACTTTGTGGCTTTGTGGCAAACTACGTTCATTTCTTTCTTCCCAACATACTGGTCCTCAGAACATGGAACTCAACCCTTATGTTCTGGGTCTGTTCACATCCCATCTTCCCAGTGAAGGCTACCTTGGTATCTTTCCTCCATAGCCACACTCTGTTCCCGCTGGTATGATGTCACCTTGACACAAGCTAGAGTCATGGGAGAAGGAGCCTCAGTTGAGAAAATGTCCCTTAAGATCCAGCTGTAAGGACTTTTCTCAGTTAGTGATCAATAGGGGCAGAGCCAGCCCATTGTGGGTGGTGCTATCCCTGGGCTGGTGGTCCTGGGTTCTATAAGAAGGCAGACTGAGGGAGTCAGGGGAAGCAAGTCAGTAAACAGAGCAAGCACAGCACCCTACTAACTCCGTTGTATGTCTCTAGAGCCCTCCCGCCAACCACAGTGTTCTTACTATGTTTATCTCTTACTGTTTTGCCCCAGAAAAAAGAACTTCATGTATGTGGGCACAGCAGGCTCTGAAGCCACACCAGTGACTTTGTTTGTGACAAACTGGTGAGCAACAATACTAAGTGTCAGGCAAAATGAACATCTTGCTAGAAATAAAAAGAAGAAAAAGAAAAGAAAGAAAAAAAGCCCTGTAGTTGTTGCTGGTACAGCCTCAGCCAGAAACAACCATTTTCTCTCTATCTTCCTCTGTTACTGTACATTCTTGTGATTTAATGCTAGAAATGACTACAGAATGAGTGAATGTCTTGTGACCAACACAGTGAAAGTCTCTTTGCAGTCACTGTTCCACACAGCGCACCATTCTGAATCAAGTTTGGCAAAAGAAGGCTGTTTCTGTTGTCCTGATCTGTCTTCACCATGTCACGTCTGCCTGAACTAGCCTCGAGCCAAGCAGCTTCCTGGTCTTGTCTCTTCAGTATTGTCCTTGGCCTGCAACTAGGGTACTTTAGCCATAACAAACCAGGATGTTTGGATTCTTGATCCTGTGGCCACATACTTCCTGTCGCAACTGGTCTGCTGGAGCCATCTGTCAGTAACAAGCAGGACTCAGAGAAACTGTTTGGAAAGACGGGCATGGGATAGTTTTTGAGCATATTCCACATATCTCTGCCTTGGGCAATTTCTCCTCATGTCTCAGTACCAAAAGCATCCAATCATGTAAAAGGCCCAATTTTAGTGATTTGATGATTCACTGATTTGTGTCTATAGTTATTATTCATTTAGCAATACGGAATTTAAATAAAAGTCTGTGTCAACACAAAATCATGTAGTTTTGGACCTCCGGCTACTGCAGGTACATTATACTGGTAATTGTCATGTGCTCTTTGAGCTTACTGAGAAGCTGTCTCTGGAGGAGGAATTGCCTCTCCTCTCCACACATTTCCAAACCAAACATGGTTATATTAAGTTCTCCTAGGCTCCTTGTCTAAGATCAGCTGTCCCCTCCTCCCAACTCTGACCCAAAATGCAAAACAATCCAAGAGAATAAACACTATTGTGCTGATATATTGTTGTGAGCTAAACAAATAAAAATCACCTGAAGTCCAGAGGACAGAGCTAGTCACAGAGTTAGCCAGAGAGGGCAGGCAGTGGTGGCACGCATCTTTAATATTAGTATAGGAGGCAGAGATCCATCTGGATCTCTGTGAGTTTAAGGCCAGACTGGACTACATAAAATTAATCCAGTCCAAAAGAGAGTCCAGCAGTGGTGACATCATACACCTTTGACCCTCAGCAGAAAGAAGACAAGAAGGCACAAGAGAGCACAGGCCCAAATTCCTGTCTGTCTCCACCCACTCATACTCCTGTCTCCACCCACTCATACTCCTGTCTCCACCCACTCATACTCCTGTCTCCACCCACTCATACTCCTGTCTCCACCCAGCTATCTTACTTCCTGTCTCAACTTTCCTGTGCTGCAATCAAAGGTGTGTGATCCCAGGTGCTACAATTAAAGGTGTGTGATCCCAAGTGCTAGAATTAAAAGTGTGTGTGCTTCCCAAGTATTGGGATTAAAGGTGTGTGCCACTACTTCCTGGCTGTTTCTCTTTTAGACTGGATTAATGTTGTATTGTTGAGGATGGCCTTGAACTCACAGAGATCCAGATGGGTGTCTGCCTCCCAATCCTCTGATCTTTAGGAAAGCCTTATTTCTTAGAGGCTACACAAAATATCACTATATTCTGTGTCCTTGAGAACAGTTAGAAGGTAAACCATTGCCAACAGATGTTTCTCATGTTTATTCCATGACCTAAAAGTACCTAGAATGGGAAAGAAAAGCTGAAATTCTCGCCATGGCAACCTCAGCCAGGGAAAGAAACTCAGTGAGGGTTCAGATGACTGCTTCAGCTTCCCAGAAGATTTCTACTGGATATTGTAAGCCCCAATTTGATGGTGTTATCCCCACATGTTGTTAGTCTTTTACTTTAAAGTCTCAGAGAGCACACATTCTGTCATGTCTAGGACTCTCAGTGGTGTTCTCCAGCTGGCTATCTCATGGGGCATCCTCAGATGGTTTGCTGTTACCTTCCCGTTTCTTGTTCTTTTATTTGGAGCCTCATCAGAGCAAACACTGCTCTGCCTGAGGACTTCTCTCTTGGGAATGCCAACTGAATGCTTTATTAATGGGACTTTCCCAATCAACTTCTACCGGATGTTTTGAATTTCTGATTTGATGGTGGCTGTCCATCCATGCATCCTTTCATCCATCTACATTGATCACTTGTTTTTATTTTTATTTTTTTATTTTAACTGGCTGTTTTTAATAAACTAAGTTATTCAAAATAAGAAAAATATGGTTATTATAGCTCATTCAACAGATCAGCTACATACAAATACGGGCTGCTATCAACCTTCACTGTAGCCACAACCACATCTTTCTCTACCACAGAGATAAGAAGTGAAGATAGTATACAATGTATTAGAAAGATTTCCCTCTGGATGAAAGGGCAGGAGCTCAAAAAGAGGCTCCCTGCTCTCCCTCCTCCCTCTGTACTTTCCTGTGTTCATATAACACACGGCCTAAGCCAAGGTGTGAGCATGATGAGGAAGACTCTCTTGGAGGGGTGGCTCACCAGTTAAAAGCACTTATTGCTCTTGCAAAGGACCTAATTTTGGCTCCCCAAATCCATGCACACAAGGCAAATTCACATACATGCATGCAGGTGAAATACTCATGCACATGAATAAAACTGTTAAATACACACACACACACACACACAGACACACACACACACACACACACACACACACACACACACACACACACACACACACACACAAACTAAGGTCCTACACTGAGTGTAGCAGACCAGAAGAGATGATATCCTCCAAGGAGGAGGTTGTTAAACAGTCTATTCTGCAAACACCTTTGTTTTCTTGACTGTAAGCAAAAGTCTGTACTTGTCCCCTCAAACCCAAACTGAGTTTCACTCACTGATTCATAAGCGAGTCACTGTAAAACAGTTGTCTCCCTCCATTGCTTTTACAGCAGGGTGACAAAAGTAGCTGACTGCTGTGTTGTCTTATAGAGACCAGCAAGGAGTGTGGCAACAGCTTGGAGAATGAGAGTCTACCATGGATGGAGTTTTGTGGTGCACAGCCCTGGAAATAAAGGGAATCAGTAAAGGTGGGCAAGATCCAGGGGCCCAAAGAGCCTTATACAACATATGAAGACTTTTGAAATGCTGAAGACCCAAATAAAGTAGAAAAAGGGCAGTGTCCTAGATTTGCCCCAAATGCAGACACCGCAAGAGCAAAGCAGGCCAGAGTAGCAGGATCCTGACAAGAAACGGGGGGGGGGGGGGGGGGGGATATATATGCAGGTATTCCTATTCCAGTGGTGCCATACAAGATAAAAAGGATGTGAGGAAAGCCCTAAAAGTTAGTGGGAAGTCCTTGACAAGCTACCGGAAGCCATAGGAAGCACAGGCTGTATGAGATAGCCTGCTTGTGTGTTTTAGATGCAGGTGTAAACAGGACCATTCAGCACCCACCATGGTGACTTTGAAAGGCATCTCCCGGGTGTCCTCTTTGTTGAACTGCTTCTCCCAGTTTCCTTTGAAGTAGATGGCGTTCACAAGGACCATCATAGTGTCTGAATCCACTGTACCCGGAGACAGCAACTCTTTGATTTTATCTGAAAGGAAGAATTAACAAGCCAGTTAATTAGAGAATTGACTGACTTAAGGGATTTTACTGACCCTTAAATATAAGTCAAGTATTTCTCCTTAAAGCAGGGCAACCATTACCACAAAGAAAAGAGAATATTTTTCAAAAGTTCTGAGAAAGAAAGTAAACAAAAGAAAATGTCCAGGAAATAAATCATTATTGTTCCAATAAGTATATAAAAGTGTATAAGTCAATGCTAGTAATTCAATGTGAATCCTTAACACATGAGCTATAAAGAGATAGCTGGTATCTAAAAGAAGAAATTTAAAGTACTTTTTAAAAATTGGAGAGGGTGCTAGAAAGATGGCTCAGGGGTTAAGAGTGCTTATTGCTCTAGCAAAGGATCCTTCTTCTATGGCAAGTGCCTCCCAAATACCTGTGACTCCAACTAAAAGGGATCTGATACCCTCTTCTGACCCCCCACAGCTGAACATACTCACACACAGACAAACAGTCATATGTATACACATAATTGAAAAATAAATCTTTAAAAAATTGTTTGGATGTAAACTCAAATCTAACTAAAGAGATACCTCAGTCATTAAAGTATGTGCTTTGCAAGCACAAAGATCTGAGCTCAATTCCCAGAATGCACAAATCAAAACAAAGTAGATGTAATCATGCATGTTTGTAATTTCAACACTTTGGGACTAGATTCTACCTGGTGAGTTCTAATCTAGTAAGAGATCCTTTCTTTTAAAAAAAAAAAATGTAATGTTGAGGAGATGAACTGTTAAAAGCTTGCTTTGAGTCAGAGGGCAAAGCTAGCCACTAGCTGACCAAAATTAATCATAGAGGTTTTGGGGGGCAGAGGACAGATATGATATAGGAAGTAGTAAGATGGGGCTGACAGAGGATACTGGTCCTTTTGAAGGGAGGAACAGAAGAGGTGGGAGGTCACTGGTAGCTTCTCTGATCATTCAGATTTTTGCCATAATATCTGATTCCTGATATTTTTACACTAATAAAGAGTAATCAAATAAATACTTCAATTGACAGTGCTGAAAAATAACAGTTAATATCCTCTGGCCTCCACACACTTAGAAACATATACACATACACAAGTACTCTCACATGAACACACAGGTGGACCTACACATGCACATGTATACATACAATAATATTTGAATCAATATATTTACCCCTATCTGAGGAAGATTATGTGTGCTTAAAAACAATACAGAGCCCCTAACATATGCATAATTTCCTGTGTCAGAATTTAAGAATTAGATTTAAAAGTAGATGAGCAGCTATACAATGCCCCAAGTATAAGGCACAGCTTACAATTGCAGGTGAAGGACAGGAGGGGCAACCCACCTGTAGGGATATACTAGAACTATAAAATTTGAGCCACATCAGAGCAGGGAGCTCCCAACTCAATGCAACTATTCTTTACCCTATTCTAAGAGAAAGGAAGTGAGGAAATAACGCGGTGGACAAGGAAGACAGTAGGAGGGGAGAGAAATGGGCTCTGGAAAGGCTATCCAAGATCATGGATACATACATGTTATATAACATGACCAATACACTAGTTAGAGCAGGATAAAGCTAGATAACATGTCAGACACTGTAAAAACTATCAAAGGCAGGATTGTAAAGATTGAATTAATTTAGAGCAAAGCTACTTCTCTTTCCCTCCCCCAACTTTGAGAATTATTCTCACTATATTCCCTGGTTAGCCAAGAACTCACTATAAGTAGATCAAGTCTGTAGGCCAAGTTGACCTCTGACTCACAAAGATTCCACTGTCTCTGTCTCTGCCTTTAAATACTGGGAATAAAAGCCTGCACCACTACACCTGGCCTTAGAGCAAAGCATCTTAAAATGGGAGTCATGATCCCACCATGTAACTGAATAAGGCAGTAGTGGAAAAATGGGGAACAGTAAAAGGTATTTAAGTGTACATGGGCCAAAAATTACTTTGAAATCAAGCATGTGATCAGCCTGGGGTGTTTGTGGCATTAATAGATTGCATTGCATCACACCAATTTTCTGCAGCCATGGTTTAGAACACACATATGCATATTGTAGTATGGATCTTGTCATTCCAATAATAATAATAATAATAATAATAATAATAATAATAATAATCTACACTACCCAAAACATTGTGGTTCAGATTCAAGACTCTTGAATGATGGGAACTGCACTGTTTTCCCCTACATATTTTCTGCTCTTATACAAAGCGAATGGTCTAATCATAAAAGACAAAGGCCTTTGGTATTTTCCTATCATTGTTCTTCAGTGAGTAAATATCAAATTTTATACATATATGGATCATGTTTAGTTGGGCAAGCAATATAATTTCATTAGTATGCCAATGTGCTTTAATCTTAATAAACGATAACATATATATATATACCAAATAATTGTTCTGAGATCTAAATGTTTGCTTTGTTTGATACTTGATGTTTAGTCACAGAAAGATATCTTAAATGAAAGGGGGTCACAAATGGGAAAAGTTCAAGTGGCTTCACTGTAGGGCTGGGGGCTATAGCTCCATGGTACAGTGCTTGCTGACATGCACAAAGCCCTGGAGTTGACTTCAAGCATAGCAAAACCATAAAATAGAAAAGAAGTATCACTGTGGTTGTTTAAAAGAAAACTGGCCCCAGAAGAGAGTGGCACAAATGGGAGGTGTGACCTTGTTGTACTAGGTGTGGTCTTGTAGGAGGAAGTATGTCACAGTGGTGGTGGACATTGAGGTCTCCTATGTTCAAGCTATACCCAGTGAGACAGTTCACTTCCTGTTGTCTTTCAGTCAAGATGTAAGGACTCTCAGCTCTATCACCATGTTGGCCTGCATGCTGCCTTGCTTCCCATCATGATAATAATGCACTAAACCTCTGAACTGTAAAAAAGCAACCACAATTAAATGGTTTTCTTTACAGGAGTTGTCTTGATCATGATGTCTCTTCACAACAATAGAAACCCTAACTAAGACCATCACCTTAAAAAGTAAAGAGATATTCTCTTTCACAGTTGATTTCTTCTGAATGAGAGCACAAAAAGACTGCTAGAAGTAGACAAACAGAACACAAAATCTGCCAGCTTTTGTTGGACCAGGAGCTCCTATTGGATCAAGAGCAGACCTCTGAAACACAGATTCCACCAGATTGGATTGGACCAAGAACACAAATTAGACCAAGAGACACAGACATAGTCAGAACAGATTGGACCAAAAACATCTCCCTGAGACACAGACAATGCCTGCACCAGTTAGAGGAAGAGATGAGATGGCAGTGCAAGAATAGCTGTTACAACATAAAGAGCAGTTGGGCACCACCAGAACCTAGTTTTACAACAGAAAGATCTGAACATGACAGTGTATAAGAAGCAGAAGAAAATAACCTTAGAAATAACTTTAGAAAGATGATAGAGGCCTTTAAAGAGAAATGAAAAATTCTCTTAAAAAATTGAGGAAACAACAAATAAAAATAGAAGAAATCAATAAATCCCTTAAACAAAGGCAAGAAATAGCAATCAAACAGGTAAAGGAAATAGTTCAAGACTTGAACATTGAGATGGAAGCAATAAAGAAGACACAAACAGAGAATTCTGGAAATAGAACATCTGAGAAAATAAACAGGAACCACAGGTACAAGCATAACCAATAGAATGCAAGAGATGGAAGAGAGAATTTCTAGTATGGAAGATACAATAGAATAAATAGAATCATCAGTTAAAGAAATCACTAAAACCAAAATGTCACATAACACAAAACATCCAGGAAATCTGGGACATCCATGAAAAAATTAAACATAAGAATAATAGGAATAGAAGAAAGAGAAGAATACCAGCTCAAAGACACAGAAAATATATTCAGCAAAACAGGAAATGCCTATGAAGATACAAGAAGCTTACAGAACACCAAATAAACTAGACCCCCCAAAAAATCCCCTCACCACATAGTAATCAAACTATTAAACATAAAGAATAAAGAAAGAATGTTAAGAAGTGCAGATGAAAAAGGCCTAGTAACTTATAAAGGCAGACCCATCAGAATAACATCTACCTTCTTAATAGAGACTCTGAAAACCAGAAGGTCCTGGACAGACATTATACAGACACTAAGAGACCACAAATGCCAGCCCAGACTACTATAACCAGCAAAACTCTCAATGACCATAGATAAAGTAAAGAAGATATTCCATGAAAAAAATGAGATTTAAACAATACCTATCCACAAATCCTGTTCTACAGAAAGCACTAGAAGGAAAACTTCAACCTAAGGAAGTTAGATGTGGCTATGAAAACACAAGCAATTAATAATCCCACAACAGGAAATCCCCAAAAAAGAAAATATCAATGGACTCAATTCCCCTATGAAAAGATACAGGCCAACAGAATGGACACAAAAACAGGATCCATCCTTCTGTTGCGTATAAGAAATATGCCTCAGCTTCAAAGAAAGACACTACCTCAGAGTAAAGGGTTGGGAAAAGACTTTCTAATCATTTGGACTTAAGAAGCAAGCTGATGTAGCTATTCTAATATCTAACAAAATAGACTTCAAACTAAGATTAATAAAAAGAGATGGAAAAGGACATTTCATATTCATCACAGCAAAAATCCACCAAGATGAAATCTCAATACTGAACATTTATACCCCAAATACAAGAGCACCCACATGTGTAAAAGAAACATTACTGGAGCTTAAATCAAACATCAAACCCCACACACTAATAGTGGGAGACTTCAACACCCTACTGTGGTGATATATTGAATATTTAATAACAATAGCCTAGAATATCCAAAGACAGAGTCACCTACAGAGCCAAACCATGAAGGTATTGGAGTGGTGACCCACACCTTTAATCCTATTATTCCAGAGGCAGGGATCCTCTGGATCTTCATGAGCTCAAGGCCAAACACAGCCAGGCAGTGATGGCATCTACCTTTAATCCTAGCACTAAAAGAGTTGATCCAGGAATTTAAATAGTAGGACAGGGAAAGAAAGAGAAGAAGAATAGGGATCCCCTTCAACCAAAGAATGAATAAAAATAAAATATGGCACATTTATACAATGGAGTATTACTCCGCAGTTAAAAAAATGACATTGAAATTTGAAGACAAATGGATGGAACAAGAAAAAAAATTCTGAGTGAGGTATCCCAGACCCAGAAAGGCAAACACAAACACAGTAAGTACTCTCTCATAAGTGGATAGTAGATGTAATGCAAAGGATAACAAGGCTATAATCCATAATTGTAGAAAAGTTAGGTAACAAGAAGGACCCCAAGAGAATCATCCATGGGAAGGGGAAATAGATAAAATATCCTGTAGTGTAATTATGTTCTGGTACATTGTAAATATTGGTCCCTCCTACTGGTTCAATAAAAAGCTGATTGGCCAGAAGGCAGACAGGAAGTGTGGGTGGGGCTACCAGACTAAGAAAACTCTGGGAACAGAAAGAGCAGAGCAGAGACAACAGTAGAGAGAGACACCAACGGATGCAGAGGAAAGAAGACAACCATGCCGCTCTGAGAAAAGGTACCAAGCCATGTGGCTAAACAGATTAATGGAAATAGATTGAGTTAAGATGAAAGGGTTAGCTAGCAATATGTCTGAGCAACAGGTCAATCAGCATGAAATTAATATAGGCCTTTGTGTTGTTATTTGGGGCTAAGCAGCATCAGGGCAGAGAGAGGGTATGGGCTAGGCTAGGCCAGAAACTTCCTATTGCAATTGCTGACTCAACTATAAGTATGAGAGGGAGAGGGTAAGGGGAGGTGGGAAGAACATGGTAACAATATGGCTAAGTTGGGAGAGAGACAGAGAAGGAGAGCAAGGAAACAGATAGCTTGATAGAGGGAACCATTTTAAGTTTAAGGAGAAACCTGGTGCTCGGGAAATTCCCAGGAATCCACAAGGATGACCCCAGCTACGACTCCAAGCAATAGTGGAGAGGGTGCCTGAACTGCCCTTCCCCTGCAATCAAATTGATGGCCACCCTAATTGTCAATATAGAATCTTCATCCAGCAACTGACGAAAGCAGATTCAAAGATCTACAGCTAAGCTAAGTGCTGAGCCAAGATCCCAGTCTAGTCCAAGAGAAGGGCTTACATGAGCAAAAGGATCAGTATCATGATGGGAAAACCCACAGAGGCAGGAGTTCCTGGGAGCTCACTGACTCTGGACTGACACCTGGGGAACCTGCATGGGACCAAACTAGGCCCCCCGAATGTGGATGACAGTTGGGTGACTTGGTCAGTTGTGGGGTCTCTGGCTGTGGGAACAAGTTTTATCCCTAGTGCACGAACTGGCTTTTTTAAGCCTATTCCCTGTAGAGAGATAGTTTGCTTGGCCTTGATACTGGGGGAGGGGCTTGGTCCTGCCTTAACTTAATATGCCAGACTTTGTTGATTCCCCCCATAGGAGGCTTTATCCTCTCTGAGGAGTGGATGGGGGTACAGAGTAGGGGTAAGGTTGGGGGTGAATGGGAGGAGGGGAGGGAGAGGGAACTGTGGTTGGTATGTAAATGAAAAAAGGAAGCTTTTAAGTAAGAATGTTTTTAAAAAGAGAAAACAAAAAATAAAGTGGACAAATCGGCGATGGTGACTAGGAGGTAACTCAGTAATAGAAAGCCTGCCGAGCATGTTCAAGGCCCCAGATTCAATTCCCAGCACCCAAACCAAACAAACAGAACAGAACAGCGCTGCGTTCACCTTCTGTCTTTTCGGCTACCCAGGTGTTGATGCACTGTCGGGACTGCTCTGCGTCACCCCTAAAATCCAGCTCTTCCATCTCTGCTTCATAGAACTTGCGACAGGAATCTTTAAAGGACTGAGACAGAGCAACACAATTACACAGCCATGGAAGCAATGAGCACCAACAGCCTCCCTCCTTAATGCAGAAAATCAAGAATTCAATGATGTACAGATGCACTTAAGAATTCAATGATGTACAGACGCACTCACTATTAAAAAGGAGAGATCAAATACTTCTCTGTATTCAACTCTTGAATTTTAGTTTTTGAGCAAGCTAAGAGGGTGGTCTTAAAATGCCACAAACTGCAAATCCTCTGCACAGTAGCTATGACTCACTGAGATCACTGGGAAGATCCTCAAGTGCAGTAAGTCTAGAGTATGAAGAGTAACAGTTATCCCCACAAGAGCTACAACAGCATTGCACAGTGTCACAGGGAACACAGACATGGGAAGTCACTCTGCACTGGCCTTCCACGGCTTCCTGTGGGGACAGAAGGGAAGACTGACACTATTCAAGCATGGTGTCCCTTACGGCCCTCAGACTACCTGAATACAACAGGTGCAGTAGGAAGACAACATTATTTTAACTGATGTCTTGGATTGTGTATAGCTAAATATGTCTAGTGGCTACCACACTGGGTGGCTCAGCTTTAGATGTGAGCACCTTACAAAAGCAATCATGGCTGAGAGCATAGTCTAGTGAATAGTTTAGTGGTGGAAGACTGGCCTAGCATGCACAAGGGCCTGGGTTTGATCTCCAACAGCACAAAAAGATGTTCAAGCTAAATTGCTGACTCACCCTATGATATGGCAGTGATGTTAATAACTGCCCACAATCTGCCCTGTTAGAACAAAGGATGATGCAGCAGGAATGGGCTGAAATGTGCATTATGTTGACAGTGTATAAGGAATGATTCCCCAGCTTTTCTTTCAAACAGTGCATGGCTATGTATTTCATTCATTTTCTTGGAACTAGTTTTATAATATAACTTCACGGTTGTCCTTAGGTGTAAGAAGGAGACAGCCATGGCTTAACATCAGAGGGTCCCTGTAGGTCTAGTGGGAGACCAATTAACAATACATATTACAATCCCAAAGACTCACTTTCTTCTTTCTACAAATATGTCTGGGAGCAAAAACACAATGTGTAAAGTCCTATTCAATATGGTTCAAAATGACCCAGACAGGGTTCAAGTGAAAATACCTCCATGGGAAAATGATTTTCCATGCCATGAAGTATGTATGCTCAGGACTATCAGAGGATGGGTCAGTCATAGTGAGTAAGCCTAGGGATATGGCTCAGTGTCTGAGTGGATGCTTTGAATGTTCGAGGCCATGATTCCAATCCCAACATCAATAATAACAATAAAGTCATAACGGGGTGGTAATAATTAATGACACACATACATACATGGAGAGAATGAAAGAAACAAATTGTGAAATAATATGTATTTCCTAATGGCTATATACAGGAAAATACTACAAATAAATTTCTGTATATGCGGGAGGATAAGCCTGAGCTCTATAGACCCTCATATCCTAGGTGATGCCAAGACAGGGAAACAGGTGAGGAGGCTCATGCCCTGCTGGCTTAATTTGTATTCTATACATTCAACACAACACAAATGTACATGAACATATACTAGTGCCCAGATGGTTGGAGACCCTCCCATCCCACACACTCCCTGCTGTACCACATAATATTCCCCTCTCACTTTGCTTCGTGAAAACTGAAAGAACTTACTGCTAGGATATCAAAAGTCCTTTCCCCAAAGAGCCTGTTGGCTGTTTTGAGCAAGTACTGTGTGCCAGTCTTGTTGACTTCACTGAGAAGGGATTGGAAGCCCCTGTGGACATCTCCACCTCCAATGCCACTGCATTTATCCAGAGAGAGTGCCTGAAATCAAAACAGATTAAAAACAGAATTCCAGTAAGTGAAGCTTCGGGAAATGAGTCAACGTTAAGCTTAGCCTCAACATTTTACAAAGCCTCACTACCACTCAAATAATCACCTAAAGAGACAAAGTTGTTTTTAAATCTCCCTCTCTGGGGTCCTTTCTGGGACCCTGTCAGCCCTGGATGAGCAGAAAGAGACTTCCAAAACCTCAGATCTCCGTCTTCGTGTTTACTACCTACTGTCTGCCTAAAATCATGGCTGCCAATCCAACCACTACTGGCTCAAAGCTCTTGACCTCAGACCTCTTAAGTCTCTCCTCTGCCTTTGGGGCTAGGCAGGCTCTCCCTCTGCCTGACTGTGCTACACAGATTTATGTCAACTTGACTCAAGGTAAAGACATTAGACATTAGAAAGGTGAGAACCTTAGTTAAGAAAATTTCTCCAAGCTGGGCAGTGGTGGTGCGTGCATACCTTTAATCCCAGCACTCAGGAATTCAGGAGGCAGAGGACGGTGGATCTCTGTGAGTCTGAGGTGAGCCTGTGAGTTCCAGGACAGTCAAAGCAACACAGAGAAACCTTGTCTCAAAAAAAAAAAAAAAAAAAGCCTCCATAAATTGGGCTCAAAGGCAAGCTTGTAAGGCATCTTTTTAAGTGATTGATATGAAAGGATATTATAGGTTGTGCCCAGGCCTTTGTAGGTGGTGCCATCCCCAGGCTGTTGGTCCTGGGTTCTATAAGAAAGCAGGATGAGCAAGCCGTGTGTAGCAAAACAGTAAGCAGTACCCCTCCATGGCCTGTATCAGCTATTGCCTCCAGAATCCTGCCCTGTGTGAGTTCTTGCTTTTATTGCTTTTAATGATAAACTGCTATATGGAGCTGTGGGTGAAATAAATCCTCTCCTCCCCAAGCTGCTTTTGGTTATGGTGTTTTATTATAGCAATGGTAATCTTAACGAAGACACTGAACAACTGTTTTCAGAAGTAATACTGTTCCAGGCTTGGATCTTCAAAAACCCAGTGCCATATTTGTGTTCAGCCATCCTCATGGAAGGAAGACCAAGCTATCCTGCTGCTGGCAACATAGAAACCTCTGGAGTCATCACTGCCACACAAAGTGACTTGGAAGAGGGCCTAACATGAGATCAGCCTCACTGAATCTTCCGACTGTGCTAAAAGAGCCCATGAGTGACTACAGCTAATCTGGTTTCACACTGAGCAGAACTCCTCCTCATTGGACTCCAGATTCTGAGAAACCTCTTCAGCAGCATTGCTGTTAGTCACTGCACATTAGGATGGCTTGTTCTAAATAATTGATAAGATATACAGCAAGAACAGGGCCTGTGGTATGGTGACTAAGGGCAGAAGTACTTGTCTGTGATGATAAGACATTGTGAAACATTGTCCCTGTGACTTTGGTATCTGTCTAAATAATTGTGACTGTTAGGAGCCGCTGGCCCCACCTCCTCAAGGTGGCGCCGATATCCGGTGCTGGCCAACCCGCCTGAGTCAGTAAACAAAACGAGAGCGCATGCGTTTGATACTCTCGCGAGACTGGTCTCTCCGCCTCTCCCGTGGCGTCATGTGGGATAATGAGCTGCAGCCTATAGAAAGGTGACACGTCCAAGGCAGAGGCCTTTGGTCTGTATAAAGGTTGGGCTTTCCTACCTCGTGGCCTCTCCTCTCCATTTTCCGTAAGCTAGTGCTCTCCCTCATGGAGCATTAAAGCTTTGCTGCAGAAGGATCCTACGTGTGCCGTGCCTTTTCTTGCGGGCGAGAAGTGGGCGCGGGACATGTGACCATGTTTGGAGATGAGCTTGTAAGGGAATAGTAAAGCTAAAGTGAGGTCATAAGGGTGACCACTAACCCAGTCTGATGAAGTTATTAAAGAAAGGAGATCAGATCACAGCAAAGAGGAAACACACAGAGAGAACACGGGAGTATCTACTATCTATATAGCATGGAAAACAAAACGGTTTAGATTTCAGCCTGTAGAACAGTAAAATTACAACTGTGTATATTATTTAAACCACCCAGCCAATACTGTTTGTTACAAGATGTACCTGACTTTCGTGAATGTTCCCACCCCCATTCCAGAAGAAAAAATGTGCAATGTACTCATCCCTCGCTGTCTCCCCACGTTCTTCAGGGCAGGTTGTCTCTATAAGTCACAGACCTCTGAACCTAAAACACTGTACCCAGCAATAGCCATGGTTTGCTCTGTTCCTGGACTCCACATCAGCTCTGACCCGGTGTGGAAAGAAATGGAAGAGATCAGCCCAGTGTACTCTGCTTAGAGGAAAGCTGAGCCCATGAGGAGGGAAAGAAAAGAGAAAAGATAATGTGGTAAAAGTAAAGTTGGTGGCGAAGCTGTGGTGTTCCTGGCCCAAGTGATCTCCAGCCTTCCCATCAACACAACCAACATTTATTCCAGCAGCACTCATGAATCAAGGTGCTCACACCAGGGTCCCAGCAAGGGCAGCAGATACTTGCCATCACCTACACCTACACTCCCAATGACACCAGCAGTTGTCCATCAAGAGCAGTCATTTTGAAATTTGGTCCAGCTCAACTGACAATCAGTGGTATTTATCTGCTATGAAACAGTACTGGTTACCTGCATCATCTGGCTTGCGGTATTTCCCTTTGCCCCCATGAAGACCATGGCCAGGGATGAGGAGATACTCATAGGTGAGAAAAATACATTTTTTGAGCTGTCTTCGCCTAGTGTTTTCAAAAGGCTTAAAGCAAAGGTGCCATTTGCTTCCTGCAGAGGATCCATGATAACAAATCTGGAACAAAAATTATAATTAATATCACATAGATACAGGCTGTGTCTTCACTTTCACACAGGGATGTTGTGGCTCAGTGAACAAGCACCCAGCATGGAAGGTAAAGGTCACAACCCAGAAAGTGATACAGCCCTGCTGGGAGCAGACAGGAAAACTCATGGTCAGTGCCTTGTCTTTCTACTGTGTAAGAAATCATTACTCCCATGAAGAGCCAGGAGTCAGGACAAGAGGCAGCAACAGAGTTACCAACCTACAAGTCTATAAATGCAGCAGAGGAGGATCAGGGCCTGTCTGCTCCGACATCACCCACAAATAGTTACCAAAGTCCTGTTTCTGCAGCCTAACAGCCTTAGCATTCTAGGAGGCTTCCAATGGCTGCCCCTGAATAGTGTGTGAGGATAGGTAGAAGAACAGAAGGGGAAAGCAGGTGTCTACCAACAAGGGAAGGAAACCCAATGAAGGGAACCCAACTCTGGGGCATGTGAAGAACACAGAGAGAAAGCTGCCTGTTAAAGCTGCTGTCAGATTGACAAGGGCACTAAAGGTACAGGCCAAGGTCTCAACTCTTAAATTTACACTCATGGCCTTTACAAAATATCTCAGCTAACTGGTGTTTTTGTCTTTATTCTTGATGCCCAGAACTGTCCCTTTTGGGTTAGTGAGGATCCCTTTAAACTGCTTACTTTGCTTTGAGATTTTGGTCTCAATCTCCTGGTTTTGTGGCTACAAAAGCACCTATGCTCAATGTCTCTAGTCCAAGGGCATATATTGCTTATCTCCTGGTTTCTTAATAGAAGGGCTGGGAGTACATCTCAGAGTGATAGAATTAAGTGAAAACCCAGCTGCTGCTATTGTCCACACCAGCAACAAGCTGGGAGACACACCGCCCAAATGAACCATGCAGTAAAGGTCACCATGAAAGTTCCCATGCACTTGACTCTTCTGAGACATACTGGCACTTGGAGGCCTTCATCTGGGCTCAGCACACTACTATTTTATTTTTCAATTGTGTTACACCAACTAGTGTCCATGAACCACACTGTCCAAAGGACTCCATTTTGGTTTCTTGTGCTATAAGTGCTCACAGCTCATATCCCTTCACCAGTATCATCCGTTCTGGGCCCAAACTGTTTGCTGCTTCCTGTTTTGCTCCCTCATTCTGATGTCACATGCTGTCCAATCAGTTCATTTTTGACTTACTGATTTTTCTGACATGATCATTGTCCTTCCATTCCATGGAGAGTTTAGCAAGGTCTATAACACGATGGGTGTTGTTTTTACATTTGAATCTTGCTTAACTGTTTACAGCCATCAGCTTTGCTGTTGAGAAGTCTGAGGACATTTGACCCTAGATCATCTCCTCTCCTTCCCTTGTTCTGCACTCACCCCTGACTCTGAGGGACTTGTTCCTCCAAGATTGTACCTTTGGCCCCTTTTGAGATCTTCTTAACCTCTACTGACACTGAAAAACTTCTTCCTCAACTGTCAGTTAATGCTGTGGGATTATGCACTTACACACTGTAAATACTTTTCTCTGTAAGTATTGGTTTAACAAAATGCTGATTGGCCAGAAGCTAGGCAGAAAAAAAGGATAGGTGGGGCTATCAGGCAAGAAGAATTCTGAAAAGGGAAAGAGCAGAGCAGATGACAACCAGATGCAAAGGAAGTAAGATACGCATGCTGCACCAAGAAAAATGTACCAAGCCACACGGCTAAACATGGAAAAAAATCATGGGTTGGTTTAAGAGTTAGCAAGTAATAAGCCTGAGCCATAGGCCAAAAAGTTTATAATTAATATAAGCCTTTGTAGTATGAGGTTTCTGGCCTGGACTTTCCGGGCCTAACCTCAAAGTTTAGGTCCGCAGTCCCACAGTCCCACAGGTCCGCAGACCCGCAGTCCTACAGAGACACACAGACTTTTTCATTAGTTTTTGGCTGATCAGCCTCAGGCCCAGGCATATCACTTGCTAGCTCTCTACCCTTTATCTAACCCATGTCTCTTGTTCAGCCATGGGGCTTGGTACCTTTTCTTAGGGCATCATAGTTGGCCTCTGCTTCTTCCGGGCCTCTCTCTGGAATTCCCTCTGGTGTTCTTCTCGAATTCTGCTCTCAGAGATTTTTTTAGTCTGGTAGCCCCACCTACACTTCCTGCCTGCCTTTGGCCAATCAGCTCTTTTTATTAAACCAGTGGGTGGGGCAATTATTTACCATGAGACAACACAATACCCCTACAGCCTTTGTGTAATTATTTGGTACTAAATGCCTGCAGGACCCGCCAGGCAGGACAGAGAAACTTCTGACTGCAGAAGCATTCCAACAGGGTGCATGTATATCCACATAAAGCCTGAGAAAGTTTTAAAAGGTTCTAGATCACAGAAATGGAGCCAAAAACAATTTCTTAGTTGTTTCTCTCAAATGGCCCATGATACAGATTGGCTTGCAGGCTTGGGTGGCAACATGAGGCATTTTCCAGAAGTCTTACAGAAGCCTCAATACAAGCATGAGGTTTCTGTTCATACAGACAAAAAGAGAACAGAGCAAAGTATGGCTTCTTGGTAGCAACATTTTCTCTTCTCAGATGGGCTCTGTTTGCTGTGGTGAGCAGAGGCACAGCTCCTTTAAGAGAGGCTTCCTGACTCAGTGTTAATGGCAAAAACCTCTAAAAAGGCCCTGCTGCCAAACACTTAAAAGATGTTCATGACATGACGATAAGCAGCTGTGCTCTACTTGGTAGCAGTGTGGACCCTAAAATTCACCAGAGTTGGGGTGATAAGTGTGGTTCCTGCCAATATCTCTGCCATGAGGCTAAACTCTCACAGATCAAGGAGCTGGGTGGAGCCAGCCTCCATAACCAAGCCTTTAATCCTAGCCACACCTTAGCAGATTAAAGATGTGGTCAGAAAAAGTGATATGCAGTAAACATAGAAGATTCAGACCAAAAACAAAACTCTAAACTCTTTACAATATGTTTAAAAATATACTAGGGTTGGGAAAGATAAGTAAAAGGTAGAGAAAGTCCTTTAAAAAGTAACTTGTTATAGATTAACAGAGTATGAGAAAGCAGAGTATTTTTCTCAGCCACTTCTTTTACTGGCAGGCAGCATATTGCACTTACAAAGAAAGAATTTATCTTGAAAGGTAATCCTATAAGGAATCTTAAAAGAATCACAAACTTAAACTTTTATGCATGAAAAACAGTCAGCTCTACTTTAAAATTTTAGGGTGCACACCCACTTGTCCACAGGTTGGCTTTTTGTTTTGTTTTGCTTTTTATATCAGGCAATTGAGGTCAGAAGTGGATCCAAGAGATTAATCATCATCTTTGATCAGCTGCAAGAAAGCCATGTCAGCTAACAGTTGGGCTGCTTTATTCTTGTCCCTTGGCCTTCATGAGTCCCTCACTCATCTGTGTGCCTTCCTAAAACTCAGATTGTTTCCTTGGGTTTATAATCTCAAAGTTATTTGACCGGAACATCTTAGTCTAAACTTATTTTCAAAGCTTTATTTCACTATGATGCACTCTGAAACCTGTGAACACATCTCCCAATATTAAAATGAAATGAATTTAAATGAGCAGGGCTCCTGGGACGCAATGGTTTTTGTTAATCATTAACCTAAATCACAGTCTATAGGGCTCATCAATAGAAACTCAAATACTCCTGTTCTGGCTGTGTAACACTTGCTTAGTTTATTTTTCATCCTCTGGAGCATCTGCTTACTCAAAGGTAGGGGGCAGCATTGTATCCTTCCTTTACCTGTTAATTTTGTCACTAAGCTAACCTCAATCACAATCTCTTACTATACTTATAAAAAGCTTTCAATTATTAAAATCATACTTTAACACTATTGTTGTATAAAATCATGGCTTCGGTTAATCAGTACAGCGTAGGAGGAAATCATCTTCAGAATAATCCACAGGTAAACTGTCCACTAGAACAGGATATTTCCAAGAATACATACAGTAAGGATAGTGGGGATCTTCTCAGGCCCATTCGAATCATGCCAGATATCAGAGGGAAATAGCAGAAGAAAACATGCAAAGGCACAGCAGTCGCAAGAAAAATGAGGCCAAGGCTCTCAGGGCCTGTGGGAGCCCACAAAGATTCCAGCTTGTTGCTTATTTCCATTTTGTCTCAAGGTTAGAGAATTTGAACTTATTTCCTCCAACACCCCTAACCCTGCAGGGCCACATAATAGGATGCTTTGGCCAAAGGAAGGTTTACCAGGTGTCTTACATTTGAGAATTGAAGAACAGTTCACACCTGTCTGCACTTGGCCCTCCCCTTTGCTTGGTATAAAAACCCAGGGGAAATAAAATAAAATTGTGGCATTGAGTATTCACTCAGTTCCTTCCTAACTATAAGTTTTCCTTCTTCATCTAATTCTGTCTCTAATTTCTAATCCACACTCCCCTCTTGAGGACTTGTGGTGATATATATTTAATGAAATTAATCTGGAATATCAAAGTTACCAAACCAGGTCAGGGAAGGTGGCCCACACCTTTAATCCTAGCTTTAGGAATGTGGAAAGAGGAAGTAAAGAGAGCTGGGCTGGGCAGAGCAAGTGAAGAGGGCTTTTCGGCTTTCACAGAGAGACTTCCCTTCCTTTAGGCTGAGGACTCAGGCATTCATGGAGGATCTTGGAGACAGGCCTGAGGAGTTGGCTGGATGGTTGTAGGTTGTTTTTG
This sequence comes from Phyllotis vaccarum, assembly GCA_033318265.1. Lineage (NCBI taxonomy): Eukaryota > Metazoa > Chordata > Mammalia > Rodentia > Cricetidae > Phyllotis > Phyllotis vaccarum. Next base: position 37,624,687 of record JARWLC010000011.1, on the reverse strand, counting down.
ATATTCCAGCCTTTCCCCCAATATCTGGCTCCAGGTTTTTATTTTATGCTAACTAGAGTTTGTGCAATAAGGAAGGTGATAAATGTTGGAACAGCCATCGACAGGGGTCTTTGATATCTGAGATTCACGCATCAGGGTTTTGTTTTCTGGCAGGACAGCTTTCCAAACCATAATGCCAACTGCTGTTCCTCTGATATTCCTTATATCAGATATGGGGAAAACTGTTGATTCCAAACCCTGCTCAGATTTGATCAGCTGTTTCTGCAATGAGCTAGCTATAATTCATGAACTATATCGAAGATGCTTTGAAGTGGAATAAGCCTGGTATAAATTTAAACAGTCATTCCTGGGTATCTGAAGACCATTAGTTGAAATCTGAAGATACAAATTCCTCAGGTGCTCAATCCTTTATATTAATATAATAGATTTGGCACGCTGTTAGAGAGTAAGGTGATCGCCTCATAAGCAGGAGGACAGGAGCTTGAGTCCCAAGTACCTTCGTAAAAGAAAGCAGATGCAGCATCCTCTGTAATCCCAACCCACTGGAAGAAGAGACAGTGAATCCCTGAGCAAGGTTGCTGCCAGAACAGCCAAAAGGGCCAGCCCTACGTTCACTAAGAGACCTTGCCTAGAAGTGAAGAAAGTATAATAAAGAAGATGCCAGACATCAGCATTATCACTCACATGCACATGTCTACACAGAAAAAGCCTCCCAGCATGTGCCCACTCAAGCAAATACATGCTATACAAAAGATTTAAATTAAAATAGCATAGTATTTGATATAACTAATATACATGTTTCCGTATTCTTTGTTCATAACCTACATTACCCAACACGATGCCACATAAATGATGCCTGTATACCATACTGTTTGGAGAAGAAGGAAAAACAGTCTACTCTTGTTTGAATTGGATATACTAAACACTCTTCACACCCCCCACCCCCTGCTGACTTCCAACCCGTCATCTGAATTCTTGGAACATCAGACCACGCCTGGCTTTCTCTCCCACTTGTTTCCATCTGCCCTTGATTTCTATCCGCTGAATCCTGTTGCCTACATGTGAAATTCATGGAAATAGACATGGGGAGCCATGTGAACTTGGTTTACACAGCCAAGTGCAAACCAAACACACCCTCTCTGTGTAATGACAGAAGCCATAGTGAATGCTATGAGGATTAGTAGGATAGTCCTCAAACACTAACATCAGTCATTCCTGTAACCACATGCATATAACTGAGCGCCAGCACTGCTCACAAGAAGTCAAAGGTTCCACACCACAGACCTAACCACAGGAGTAAATGCCTTGGGTACAATGTTATCACAAGCAACCACTTCCCATCCACTCTGTAAACAGTGCAGAAGAACCAAACCTCACCCAGCTTCTGGATACCACCTGAATGCTAGATTTCCATGCTTCTAATTCTGGAAACAGATTCAAAGAGAACGGAGGAACAGCAAGCCTGTGGAGTGGGGGTGGGGCTGAATAAGTGTCCAGTAGAACAAGGCTGGGGGTCCATCAACAAAACAGAGTAAGGAGGGAAAACGAACACACATTCCAATTTCATCTATGCTTTGCCTTTGCCCTACTAGCCCTGCAGACATTGAATCTTACAACATTTCCCCGACACGTGTTAAAAAATTAAATTAAAATTTAAAAAGGTCTGGAATTGTCCTCGTGGTATCAATCCTCTCAGGCATATGAGCTTATAAATGCTGAGGGTCCCTGAGTACCTATAAATATCCTGCTGCCCTGGACAGATCCCTAGGTCCCTCTTGGTTCCCCGTTATGATGCCTGTCTGTTGCACTAGAGAGAACTCTGGGTTTTCACCTCCATGCACACCTGCTCCTCCCATCCGGGTCAGGCGACCCCAGCGCCCCGCCCCACAGCCCTCCCACAGCAGAGCTTACCCCGGATCTTCAGTTCAGCCGCAGCAAGCTGATCTAAGGGAGGAAGGACTGGCGCCCTGGCTTCAAATACTCCCACAGCAAAGAGGTCTGAATCAGGAAGTCCAAGGGGAGGGGACAGAGGTGTCGGTGAGCTGGAGGTGAGAGGGCAAAGCGGGAGGGCTGATGAGAGATGGTCTCTGCAATTTGATCATAATCTCCAGTCCAGGCCAGCAGCTGCTTCAGGCCAGTCTAGTAAGACCACGGGTCCTCACTAGTAATGGTTGCTCTGACTATATAAACTCTGGAAAACCAAAGAATTGAACTAAACCAGAATGGAGGTTTTGGAATGATGTCGACTAGGGGGAAGGGGGCCAGCTCTTAATGGGAATAAATTAGACAGTGTTGAGCAGGAAATTTTAAAGCGAGGAGGAGGCTTTTAAGATAACGGCAAGAAGTCAAGTGCCTGCCTACCATGCACAAAAACCAACGGAAACCACCGTGGTCAATGCTGTGTCCGAGATTCCACTACCCTTCCAGCTTTCAGGTATTGACATTTTACGTAAATGTCAGTGAAAAATTCTCACAGCTACATCACTCCCAGTGATGAAGCCAAAGGACCCGGTGGGGATAATGCTGGCCAGGTTTAAAAGACTGGTCAATCCTGGAAACCTTCGATTTTTTTCTACCTCCTTCGCCTTCACTCTAGGCCAGGGATTTCCAACATTGACTTTACTAACACTGAGCCTGATGTGTCCTGACTGTGGAGGCTGCTACGCTTTATAGAACGCTGAGCAGCACCCTGGCCCCTCTGAGTCTCAGTAGCAAAGCAGACCACCACACCAGCTGTGAGATTTCACTCTTGATGTTTGAAAACATAAAGGGATGTTCCCACTACTCACTCTTTACCCCTTTTCAATCTTTCCACAGCAGCTTTATTGCTTCTGGCTTATCCTTCCAGCCCACCCTTTCCAAAACTATAGTATGTATAGTCTATGTACACGTGTATATTAGGACTCTCTATATAGTTCTAATTTCCTACCTATATCAAAGGGTAGCATTCTCTCTGTCCTCTACCACAGATCCACAAACTACTATTAAAAATGTTTTGGTGATTTCTCTAAAATATTGTACAGAACTCTCATATTTCCTTTCCTGGCTTTCCTATATTCCTTTGTGTGCATTTTGATTGGTATATTTTAGATCATTTCAAATGCTGTCATAATTAATATCTAGCCACGTTCCCATCAGTGTTGATTCATGAAGTCATCTAGGTAGGTGTCAATGTGGGTATTCCAATTAGGTGGGTCCTGAGAAGGAAAAATTTCCCTAGAATGGATCCAAATTCCTAAAAAGACAATGGTATACAATGGCAAATACACAGGTCATTGGAAAGCTATGGACTTTCCCTCTGTAGGGACAGTACATGATGGAGATTCTTTGCTGGTTTCAACTCTAGCTAATCTTCCAAACTTATCTATGTACTTCCTGGTAAAAACCCACATTTTTGTTGTTTTATTTTCAAATAAAATCTCACCTATATAGACTAAAAGAATCTCAAACTCTGGCGTCCTGCCTCTACCTCCCCACTGTTGACACTATAGTCATGAGCCATAATGCCCACCTATAAAAATCTAGATTTTACAAGAATTTGTGTTAGCTAACCAGAACACCCCTTTCAATATCTGATCGGTCTAGATATCTAATTAGCCACAAGTCTTCCCAGACAGCATCTTCAGCATGAGCCAGAATGCCCATTACCTCTGGGGTTTACTCAAGTAATTTCCCACTTACCATCACCCACCTACTCTTCGGCTATAGATAACAAGCTGTACTGAGATCTGAGCCCCAATCTCTGTTCCCTCCACATTACCCCCATTGTTGATCCTGATTATCTTTAGTAATGATTTTCATATTACAACTCTCTCAGAATAATTAAGGACAGAATACTGTACTTTCTCTAATAATGTACCAGAATTTTTTGGTTGGCTGGTTGCTTAGTTTTTCTTTTGGTTTTCAGATTTCTGTATCTTGCTGTTTCTCTCTCTCTCTCTCTCTCTCTCTCTCTCTCTCTCTCTCTCTCTCTCTGTGTGTGTGTGTGTGTGTGTGTGTGTGTGTGTGTGTGTGTGCCTGTGTGTGACTTTGTCTCTCTGCCTCTGTATCTCTTTCTAGACTTCCTTTCCTCTCTCCCTCTGTCTCTCTCTCTGTCTCAGCCTCTCCCCCCTCCCCATTTTTCTGTTTTGTAACACCCTTCCATCCTCCTCTTGTGTGTGTGTGTGGGGGGGTGTATGTGATACAGGGATGCATGAAGCCCAGGATAGTCTCAAGTAACCCTGGATGCGCTTAAATGTGCTTTGTGGTTGGATATGACTTTGAATCTCTGATTTACCTGGCTCTGTTTCCCACATACAAGGATAACAGACCTGTAACATGATGAACACAGAACTGAGGGAAGGCCAGCATGAGATCCAGAAACAATGTGGTACCTATGTACACAGAGAAGACACAAGACTTATTCTGTCTCAGTTGTGACAACTGACATGGATCCAACTGCTGCTTTATAAAAGGTGGTAACCCAGGAGAAGACACAACTTGAAAGTGGTCATCCACATGTAAATGAGGAGGGTACAGTGACACAGCCTGATCACACAGTGCCATCTCATACCTCTCCTACATTGTGTTTTCTCTGCTTTCTAGCAGCTGCTGCTCTGTGACAGAGTGGTCTATGACAGTGATCTGTGGTTGGCCCAGTTCAGCTTCCATCTTCCTGCCTGAGGCTGAGCAGACTGCAGCCCCCAATCTGCCCTCACCATCATAGCCATACTCACAGGAAGCCACACAAGTTTCTTCACAGCTGGCTTCCAAGCAAATACTGAGGTGAGGTCCCCTCACTGAGAGCCTTTTGATTCTAGCATCTTTACCCTCTGTAACACAAGTGCCCTTTGAATAGCATAGGCATAGTTAGAGCCTAGGTATAGGCCTCCCTATTCTGCAAGAGGAAGAGGAACCTATACTGCAAAGCAAAGCTGGCCTCTTAGACTGGTTTTCTTGCTCTTTCTGCAAGGATGGATAACTGGTAGTTTCTGGCTGTTTATGATGAGCAGGGAGTTACCTGTGGGAGAGGTTGACCAAGGGATATCCCAATATTAGACTTAAAAATTAACAAAAGGCAACAGTCACTCTAGCTGAACCAAAAGTCAGTACCAGGTGTCAAGGAAACAAAATACAAAAAGCACTTGGTGGTGGTGGTCTCCAGCTATGTCAACTTCATGGACTGACTGTCAGCTGTTAGGATGTCCTGCTCTAGAACTCCAAAAGACTCTGAACATCTTTAGTCATGGGTTCAGTTGCCCAGGATTCTAGAAACAAGATGGCTGCGCATCTTTATGACAAGTGACTAAACCACCCTGACCCATCTTGAGCCTCAGAAGACAGAGCACTCAAGTCTCTATGGCTGTGAGGTTGCACATGGAACTGAGGTGCTTGCTTAAAGCAGTGAGGACTTTCTTGAGGCAGAAGCAGATTGGAGATAAAGATCAACTGGATACATCTAGACTGGAGCTGATAAACTATGTGGACCTCTTGTCCTCTGTTTAAACAGTTCTTCATATTTAAACAGGGTTCATGTCAGTCTCCTGAAGAACTTGAGGTCACTGGAGCCCTTTTCTGTCCCTCAACCAGTGTAGCTGCTTTGATTAAATCAGTTTCTCTATGTTTCACCATGACTGTGTCTTCCTTAGTTCATTTATCATGACTCATAAACCTGAGCTGTTTGTTCTAACACCCAAGTAGCATTATCATCAGTCAGCCCCATCTATCAATGTAAGCTGGGACTCAAAAGGCACACTGTGTGTGTGTGTGTGTGTGTGTGTGTGTGTGTGTGTGTGTCTGTCTGTCTGTCTGTCTGTCTGTCTGTCTGTATGTATGTATGATGATTCTGAGGGAGGAATATAGCCCAAATTTCCTCCAAACTTACTACTATCTGGCCAGTGGAGGGACAATTACAGGCATTTTTTTCCTGCAAGTATTTCCATCCTGGAACCCATGATGAAGGTACCAAAGTAAGAAGGAGCAAAGTGTCTGAAGGATTTCAAGGACATTATAATCAGCAAACTTTCAATGATGTGCTTTTGAACATACATACATGCACACAAATGTACACATTCACATATAACACATGCATATATAACTATACAAACACATTCATACACATGTATACATTTACATACAGCACACACCACAGATCTGTATACACACATTTACATACATGTACACACATTCACATAACACACACATACATATCCATAGTCACACTCTATCTCTTTCACAGACACACAGACACACACACAGACACACGCACGCACACATGCCTCCATCCGATTAGCCTGTAGGAAAGTCTGTAGTGCAGTCAGTATTATTAACGATTGATGTAGGAAGAAGACCAGACCACTATGGGTGGTGCCACTCCTTAGGCAGGATTCTGGATGAGGGTTAAAAGTAGGCTGAGCAAGCCATGGGAAGCAAAACACAAAACAGCATTCCTCCATGGCTTCTGCTTCATCTTCTTCTTCTATCTTCCTGCCTTGAGTTCCTCAATGAGAGATTGTGACCTGAGAGTTATAAGCTAAAGTAAAGCCCTTACCTTACACAAGTAACTTTTGGCTACACTGTTTTTCACAGTGATAAAAAGTCCTTACAAATGCACTGTCCTTTAAAGAAGACACAGAGGAATCCAGAAACATAATGACAAGGTCACAGAAAAGACTGTTGGTGAGAAGCTGTGCTTTTAGTGAACTTGGAGTTTCATACAAGCATGACTAGGTGATACCCCAGCAGTGCTATTACTATGAGTATATATGTGCCTCCCTGCTTCTGAGGCCAGCAATACTGTTCCATTGTTCTGATCTTTAAATTAAAATTTTTTGAAAAATAATTTTAACATAGTGTCATGAGTTCAGATTCCTGCTCCTCCCTGGACAATACTGGGAAATGGCAGGAAAAAAAAATGTTCCCTCGTTGACCTCGGTTTATCTATAATCTGGAAAGAGCCTTGAAAATCAGCCAGAGAGGGAAGCATTTTTACAGATTCTGTGACATACTAAGAATAATACAATGGGGGGAATTTTGAATGCAATGATAAGTAACCTACTCATATTTTCCTCATTATTAATTTATTTCTGAATAGGCTTCATTTTTCTTCTGTATCATTTTTGTAAAGGGCATAAGAGATAAGAGAGACTAGTTGTGTATTAATGATTTATTAGCCTTTGACCAGACCTAACTTCCAGCACTAGGTCATATTCTTTATAACAAAGGGACTTTCCACTAAGCTGCGTAGTGCAGAGAGGGCCAACATATTTATGTTATTGTCTTTTTCTATTTTGAGTGTGGTTTGGACCTTGTGGGCTCCAGTGATCCTCCTGGCTCCAGGTCCCCAGTAGCTGAAACTGTGGTCAACATCACAACTGACTTCATATTGTTACAGTGATCAACATTGGCACACCGCCTGCTGTTCTGCCTTGACTCTGCCATCTGGATCTGTCTCCCAAGTGATGGGATTAAAGTATGAGTCACCACTCTCTGACCTTCAGGGCTTGGCTCTATGGAGTCTGTCCTCTGATATTCCAGACTATTTTTATTAAATATACAATATGTCACCACAACTAAGACCCTCTGTCCAGTGTCAGCAGCAACATTAGCTATGTGTTGTCTTACAATCATCATTGTACAGTTCTGACAACAAAAATACAATGCTGGATATTAAATTCAACTCTAAGGACTTCTCTATATTCCCTTTGAATGTAAAACAACAAAGTTCATGAGGTGGAGTGGTTTGCCATCAACTTAAGAGCACATGTCTCAGATACGTTTAAGTATGGCCTAAGCTGGTCATGTTGATGCACAACCATAGCACAAGATGCCTGTGCGCTGTGTTTCTGAGAAGAGGCCTCTTTGTTTCACTAAGTGGCTTGAACTCATTTCAAGGGCTACTTGTACTGAGTCACTGGGACTGCAGACACCTGCTGGTGCTCCCCCCTGTGGTGAGGGATTCTTTAAGGCATATGGCCTCATGAAGGAAGTTAGGTCACTCTGTCTAAGGTAGGTAAGAGCTCTGCCTCTGTGAGCATTAATATCTGAGTTCAAATCCCAAGCTACCACATAAGAAACCAAGGTGTGACCCACACACACACACACACACACACACACACACCCCAAACCCCGTTTGGGAGTGAAGACAGAAAACTCACTGGGCTTGCTGACTGCCAGTCTAGCTCCAGGTTTGGAGAGATAACCTGCCTCAAAAGAATAAAGCATAGGTGATTGTACAAGATATGGTTTTCCTTCTCTGGCTTCAGCACATGCACATCGCTCCTCCCCAAGCACATACCTCCTATACACTTTAAAACAAAATATATTTGGTATGAGTTTTTAAAATTTCATGGCTGTGTCTGTACACACCTGTGAATTCATACAAATCATGACATAACGAGGTGACTTTTCAAGAAATTGTACAATTCCTTTGTCAACAATGTCCTTTCTAATGGCAGCATTCACCACTACAAAGGAATGAGCTAATACTCTTGTTAAATTGTAGAAGTAAATTGTAATCACAAAGTCCAGGGGATTTCTTCTCAACGTGTGGAGAGCTGCTTTCAAGAAGGGGTCTGAGAATAGGGGGTCTGTCCTCTGTAATGGAGGATGGGCCTGCTTCTTAGGCGTTAAGAAACAGCTCAAACTCATGAACCTGAGTTACTCATGCCGTGGGAACACAGATGTTCATAGCAGTATCAAGGACACCGTGGTAGTTTATCAACAGAAAATACCTTTCCCAGCACATACTGGGAAACTTTCCCAGGCTGACCCTGAGCTGTGCCCATATGGGGAAATATTCACAAGTTCACTCAAAGAAATCTGTCCTTGAATACTAACATTGCTGACCTGTATAAGTATCACTGAGCTATCCATTAAAGTTGCCTTTTGCCAGCAGAGCGTCTGGTCCTCCCATTCTTTCAGTCTCTCGCCCTATCTCACTACAGTTTGCTGCAGCTGGCTGTGGCATCAACGATGGTGTTCTAAGTAGAGGAGGAGTCCAGAATTCAGCTTCTAAAATCAATATTAAAACTCCAGTAAAATTAACATTAAAGTACTTGTCAACCTATTCTCTTTCTCGGTGATATTTGATCAGCTGTGGAAAATAGACAGGCACAACTCAAATAATGGAGCTGCCTCATGCAGGTAGAAAGCCAAGCAAGGTCATACCCTAGGGCAAGACTCCTTTATCTGTGATAAACACCAAGCAAGGAGACAGAAAGTTTGTGGGTTTCAGCTGGGGCCACTCAAGAACATGTCAAGAATTTTCAAACTTGGGATGGTCACCAGGACAGACTGAAGATTTATTATCTGAAATTCTTGACACTGAAAGGGTTGTGTATTGTTGGTTATGAGATCTGCCATGGCTACTCAAAAGAATTAGGAGAAGCCAATGAAACTGATGTGCAGGAGGCTGTGTATTGGCGAGACAAAAATGGGGCAGATTCTCACAAGAGGGAGCTTAAAAATACAAAGGTATGGCTTCAGCTGAAATGCTGCCACAGGAATCAACCTAAAAGCTGTGCCTTAAACCAAACTTCCCCATTTCCCCGGAGGATAGGTATTAGACCCTAGTTTCTAAGTGGCATTCTGGACTCTGCTATTGTATGGATGGTAGGCTGGCTAGTTTTATGTCAACCTGATACAGTGCTCCCACTAGATTTGCCTGTGGGCAAGCTTTGTGATGCATTTTCTAAGTTAGGGGTTGATGAAGGAACACTTAGGCCATTAGGTTGAAGAAAAAACTTGCTTCTGTCTGTGCTTGTGCTTCTTTCCCCGTGGTCAGAGAAAGGAGAACTCTGTAATATGATGTATGCAAACAGACAAGATCAGGAGAAGGGGGAGGGATCAGTGAGTTTCCCTCTCTGTACTCTCTTCGTCCTTATAGCTAAATGGGATGCGTGATAGGTCTCAGAGGCTGAAGCTAACTTGAGGAGGGCAGGCAGGTATCATGGTTTCGGAGGATAGACAAAGATCCTGGAAGCTGCTCCCATTCTGAATCCCTCAATTGTGACCTCTCTTGCTGTTCTAAAGATTCACGATGTTTTGGTTTTCTTCTGTTTTTTGTCACTTACAGCATGTGTAATTCTGAGCCATGACTTTTCTTTCCTGTATCAAGTTATTTCTCCGACTTACAGTGATGTGCAATACACAAATATAAATTTGAACAGTTGAGAATGTAAACTTGTACAGCCACTCTGGAAATCAGTATGGCAGTTTCTCAGAAAAATGGGAATCACCTTCCTCAGACCTCAGAATTACTACTCTTAAGCATATTCTAAAAAGGTGCTCAACCACAACACAAGGACATTAGCTCAACTATGTTCATAGCAGCATTATTTGTAATAGCCAAAATCTAGAAACAACCTAGATACTCTTCAACTGAAGAATGGATAAGGAAAATGTGATACATTTATACAATGGAATATTATTCAATGGTAAAATAACAATGACTTCATGAATTTTGTAGCCAAATGGATGAAACTAGAAAGAAAATCATCCTGCGTGAGGTAACCCAGACCTAGAATGACAAATGTGAACCTACATCCAAAGACTGATGGAAGCAGCTGCAAACACCCACTGTCAAGCACTTGGACAAAGTCCTGGAGTTCAGCTGAAGAGAGGGAGGAACAACTGGAGAAGCAAGGGGAGGTGTGTATCAAGAACAAGATGGAGAAAGCCACAGGGACAGCTGGCACAAGCCAGTGGAAGCTCATGGACACTGGACTAACAGCTGGAGAGCCTGCAGGGGACCAAACCAGGCCTCTCTCTGAATGAGGGAGACAGCTGTGTTGATCAAGCTGTCAGTGGGCCCCTGGCTATGGGACCAATAATTATTCTGGTTACTTGAACTGGCTTTTATAGAACCTACTTCCTATGGTGGGATGCCTTGTTTAGCCTTGATACAAGGAGCAAGAGATGGGTCCTGCCTCAACTTGGTATGTTAGTCTATGTAGACTACTCAAGGAAAGCCTTGCCCTTTTTGAGGAATGGATGAGGGGGAGATGTGGCAGGGAGCTAGAAAAGGGAGGGAGGGCGAATGAAGGTATAACAAATGAAAATTAAAGTTAAAAATAAATTTATCCAGATAGTCATACAAAAATTACAATTGAGCACCCAATACTCAGGAAGAAGAAGCAGTCATAGCTCTGTGAGTTCATGGCCAGTCTGGCCCACAAAGTGAATTCCAGGCTAACCAGGACTACACTGTGGAAGACTATTTCAAAACAATCTCTCTCTCTCTCTCTCTCTCTCTCTCTCTCTCTCTCTCTCTCTCTCTCTCTCTCTCTCTCTCTCTCTCTCTCTCTCTCTCCATTTTTTTAAATAGGCAGACAATACTTTATGACCTCCTCTGTATCAGGTATTTTCCAGCTCCTCTACTCTGGTGCCAACAAAACAAAAGAGAACATGAAAGTTAAGGTGAATTTATACTCAAAACACCTACAGACTGCCTTGAACTGGATCCCTGTTTAGTTTAGCAATCGGGGATGTGTTGGGGACACATGATGTCATCCGGATTTTCAGATTTGACTCTGTTTTCCCATGTAGAAAAAGCACTTACATTTGAGAAATTCAGGCTCTGACAACAAAATTAAATTCTTGTTCCCTTTCTAGATTAAACTTAGAAAACCAGATGTAAATTATCTTAAAATTCCTATCCTTTCTGCCTCTCTCTCCCTGGTGCTGGGATTGTAGGTCTGTACCACCATACAGCTTAGAAAGCTCTGGAAATAAAATTCAGAGACTCTGAATACAGTAGGCTAGTGTTTCTGACAAACAGGACAGCATCCCTAGCCTGTGGGTTTGTTTATTGATTGATTTCATTAATGTTGAATGTCTGGCAGTTCTGAGGTAATCAAAGCCAGCTTTTCTGGAATGTGGACTTAGAGCTATGTTCATCCCAAGATCATGCAGAGGTGCTACTCAAAGCCTGTGAGGAAAGCCCAGGACTATGAGCTATGGAGGTGGACAGAATGCTCAGAGGCAAGGGAACAGAGTAGGGTTTGATGAGATTACCTTTCTTCCACTTGGGAACTAACTTCTGAGTGAACCAGCAGCATCTCCTACTCTGATGTGGTCTTTTCTCCATAAAAAGGTGATGTCATTCATGGGCATTCTGCTACCTCCCTTCCTTGCCTTCTTTCCAACCTTGTAAGATCAACTGTTGTAGTTTGAATGGGTTAGTGAGTGTGTTCATTGTGTGGTTTGCTAATAGCTGTACCAGCTTAGAGCCTTGGAGAATAATAGAGGCTAAAATGGCTGAAGTTTCAGACTAAGGACATTTGTTTACAGCACTCTTGAAGGGCTCTGCTTCAGTCTGCACACCCTGGATGTAGGTGCATTTGTGAACATCATTGGGAGCTTCATGGAATGCTGCTCTATATGCTCCTATATGCAGCTAAAGCTTCTTGATTCTGCGCCCAGGATGGCAGGGTGACCACTAGGGTGGCCTGTCTCTGACTCCTTTTGCTTGCTGTGGAGTAGCTGTTTTCTCTGAATTGAAACATCTTCCTTTGGCAAGGTTTATAAGGCTTAAAAATAACAAATAAAAATAAAATTTTTAATAGTGCTTCCTTTCATCGTCCAATGCTCATTATTTTTCTTTAATAATTTATAATTTATTGATTGTTTTGAATAAAGCAGTGGGTAGCCTTAAGACGCGGAAATGGGTGTGATCTTATCTTCTCTTCCGCCCCAGGGCTCCTAGGGAAATGTTTCGTACTAACTGGAAGTTGGATGTACTGTCCAATTACAGCTGCATGGAGTGAAGTATCTTAGAAAAAGGAAAGAAAGCCTTTCTACAGACCCCTCTGTAAGGCATTCTCTGTTCTCTACACTCTCCATTTTGACCATTCTTCCCTAAGACTGGATGACATTTTGAGGACTTTGGCCATTTAAATGGTTTGAAAATTTTGCTGAAATTGTGTGACCTATGATCTCGTCATTATGTGTGTATGCTTTTGGAAATTATAGTAGCAGTTATAGTAGCAAAGCTTTGGGTTTTCAACTTGTCAAATTATATAAACACAATCAATTTCTAAGACGGTGATAAAAGAAAACAGTAGATCTTGTCTTTAAAACTATTAAAAATACTTATAGGATAAAATTGTAGGAAAGAGAGTTTACAAGTTTGGTCTCTCCAGCCCAGGCTTTTTTTTTTTTTTTTTTTTTTAATGATGACACTTGTCTCAAACCAATAGAAAGGTGTTTCTCAGGCAAGCTCTTACCCAATGTACCTAAAGCCAAGAGGTTCCCTGACACTAACTAGATGTGTTCTTCTAGTCTTGGTCTCTATTTGTATTCTTCTTATGCCTTTTGCTTCAGACAGAAACCCGTTACACCCCAAAGTTGGGGTGTTAGAACCAAGTGAAAAGCTATAACTGGCCTTCCTACCAAAGCATGAGAATATCCTAAAGAGACATTTGTACTTCACTTTGGCTAACGACTATTTAAACATTGCTCCCCAATGAATTCCCATCTATGCAGGAATAGCATGCTAGTGGAAGCGAAAATTCTAGAGCCTTTCAAAGGAGAACTGTCTTCCAGAAAGAGACTTCATAGATGTCTGACCACCTTACCGTATTGGTGGAGTCAGAAGATGATAGGCAGGACCACACCTTGACTGCTCAGCTCCATCTAACTTAGGTCTTCCACTTTTAAGCTGATGCCAGGCATCTGACTGATGGACATGTGAGGTCACTGGATAGCTTAATTCCTCTCCCCAATGTGGCCACATTGATTAATTCTCCCTTGTCTTCTTTTAACTATGAATATGCCTTTTTAAATTTGCTTTTGAAGGAGAGCTGGCCAAGCCTGGCTTGTTAGTGCTGTCAGAACACAGGCTCTGAGCACAACTGTTAATGACATGATCATTGTTTGTTTGTTTGTGGTAGAGTCTCACTATGGAGTCCAGGCATCTGGAACTTGACCAGGCTGGCTTTGAACTCACAGAGATAAACTTGCCTCTGCCTCTTGATTCTGACACGACAAATGCCTAATTTATTTATTCACTTCAGTGAAAATAAAGTATATGGTAATGACTCTTATTTGGGATCCATACTTAGTAGCCTGTTAAACTAATTTTTCTCGTCTCAACCTTCATGCAAAGCATATTAAATTAAGTTTTTCTGTGTTGTTTTCCACATAACACTTACTTCAGATACTCAGTTTCCAGCTACCAAAGATGGGGCACTTTCCAGCCTGAGCCAGCCTCCTAGCACTGTAAGGTCCACATTCTGATTCCAGGGAAGGAGAGGGGTCAGAGGAGACTGGGAGGCTGAAAAATTGTGAAAATCCATAAGCAAATACAACACATTTATTCCCTGTAGGTGAAGATCACTAGGCAGGCAGCGTCATCAGACACCTAGGCACACAATGACACACACAGTCTGAAGATAGAAAGACTCAAGCATACAGTCCACATGAAGTAGGGACAGAGACCTAGAGGTAGGCTGCAGAAGACAAAGACTTAGATTCCTGCCTCTTACCTATAAAAACAGGTGGGGGGGGGCAGCCTAGATTGAGACATGGAACTCTCTGAACATAATTGAAAAATATTCAGCTGCAAAATGAAAGCATCTTGAGTGTTTGGAACCAGTCAACCCTGAAAAAGAATCTTCAGCGGGCCAATCAAGTCTCCAATGATAAAGTCTCATTAAAGAAGCTTAAGTGAGGTATAAATATATTTTAAGAGATGCCACACAGATTCTAGGAAGAGGCAGACCAAGGTTGTGACTAAGTGTAAGAGGATTGTTCCATTAAGCATGTCTCACAGAGATGGTAGATTCATCTATCATGTGCTATAAGATGTAAGGATCTTTAATCGTGGGAGGATTTACAATTTACCATAGAGGTGAAGATGTTAACTGGAACATACACAGATTTACAAATCTGGTGTCATTTGTAATTCGGTGACAATATGATGATGATCATAATGGTGACCCCCCCCCCAAATATAAACAGGAAAAGGAATTTGAGTCAACAGTCTTTTAGAATGATCTACAAATGTCCAGGAAGCACATGAGCTTATGATTAACATCATTACTCATCAAGAAAATAAAATTCAAAACCGTAATGTGTAATATCACACCCATTGACTAAAATAAGAAAAAGATAAACCATACATGGAGAAACTGAAACTCACACCTTGAAGGTATGTGGGAACAAAAAATTACACAGAAGCTTTCAAACTCATTGGGTATTTCTTCAAAATGTTAAATGTAGAGAAATAAAATGACGCAGAAATTCCATTCCTTGGGCCCAGGAACCCAAGGTAATTTCAAGAAAGCGTATGTCTACGCATAAATTTATACATAAATGTTCATTGTAAACTTAATAGTACCTAAAAGGTAGAAATAATCTAATGTTGAACAATTGAATACACGGTTATTATGGATAACATTGTTAATAATATTTTTATCCAGGTAAAGAAATGACTGACTGACAAGTGCTGTATTGACCCAGCACAGAAAGAGCAAGAAAGTCAGGAGACTCGGGACAAGAAAGAAACCCTGCACCCAAGGCTGACTGAAGACTCTTGTCAGTTCAAATGGCATTTCCTGTGAAGGTTGGCAACACACACTCACATACACACACTACTCTTCTGTACAGAGATATTTCAATTGTGAGTGTTTTAACAGCAATCATGCTAACAGCCTAAACATACATATATAGTCTTTGTCATTTTCCAGATGCAAACCTGCGGCTTCCAGGAATCTACAAGAAACCGTATGTACAGTACAAGGCATGTCCAACCGCCTTGTAGCACATGCTTTCATCTTATCTTGTTACAGTTCCTATGGAGGCATCCCTACAGTCAGGCTCATGAATGGAAAACAAGGAATAGATCTTTGGTATGGGGGGGGGGGTGAGGATAGTTGTTGTCCTGCTGGTTACAAGCTCCAAACAGAAACAATGTGGTGGATTTTGACTTCAAAGGACCTCAAGGTGGGAGAAGAATGAGAACCATGTACCATCAGGCAGAAAGCACAGTGAGGATGATGCTAATGACTTACTTAAAAACAGTGAAGCAGGTGGCAGAGATCTGTGCTCATGAGAGCCCTGATAAAGGGCAAGCCCGTCTACATACAGAAAACAAAAGTATTCGAGCCATGAAAAGAAAATAACATGGCCTCTTGGAAGAAGAAGAGGAGGAGGATGGCAGGGAAGACTCTGGAAGAAGCAGAGCAGGAAGAAAACACCGTGTCGGAGGACATAAGGGGAAGAGGAAAGCTAACTATGGTGCAGCAGCTTCAGTGATGTGGGACTAAAATGAACGTGTCCCCAAGACAAGAGATGGTCAGACTAGAGACTAGTTGTTGGTCAAATTAGAGGAGCCAGAAAAACCTAAAAGGACAGGGAAGGCTGAAGTCCCCTTTAGGGTGGAGAACACAAGGTGACTGAGGAAGCAGATGCTGCACGTAAGGAAGCCAACCCTGCCCTCAAGCAGGATGAGAAAGACACAAGCTGATGTCACTTCAGCTTGGGTCCCTCCCTGCTGAGTCAGGGTGAGAAGACATGTGGTGTGAGCATCCTCTGTGGACACACGGAGTCAAGAAGCAGGAGCACAAGGAAGCTTCTGGGAGGAAGAGATTGCTGAAAAGCTGGCCATCCATAAGCCCTGAATGAGAGAACATGGAGAGGAATGCTTTTTAGATAGAGCGTGCCACAGGTAGTGTGAAATTGAGTGAGCTCTTGGATTCAGAAAAATGAGAGCTTTATCTCTTGGGGAGAACTACATGTGTACTCCTGTAGAGGGTGTGAGCTTTCGGTATGTCTGCGTAGTCTCTAATGGTCATGTTTCCCAGCAATGCACCTCACTATGTTGAAGTTTTGTTTATTTTTCCCATGGCTTCATTCACTATAGTTTTAAAAGCTTGTCCTTAAGTAAATAAACAAATAAATTTGGACCTCTTAAATAAAAACGGGAAAGGAAGGTTTCTTAGCAACTTTGTGAGATATAACTCCTGAGAATCACTAAAGCAAGCCACACATGTATCTACTGCTTAGACACTGAAGCCATGTTCTCCTTTGAGACACCATCCTGTCTTTACCTACTGGCACTCCCTTTGTATGTTATTGTGTTTAAATATATATAATTTTGCTTCTTAATAAACCCAACTCTCCTGTATCCTGAAATTCCTTTCTGTGTCAAAGTCAAAAATTGTGCCTTCACCTGAGTTGAGGTCTCTGAAAAAGTGGCATTGTGTAGCATGTCTGTGGCCCATGCCCCAGTCACTGATGCCTTGAACCTTTATGCTGTCTTGGAAATGTCAGGTTCATAAATGAGGACCACGTATAACCACACATTCCATTCACAAGAAATGCTCATGACTTGGAAAAACAACCAGAAAATAAATTAATGTTTGCCAGAAAAAGAAGGGGGGAAAGAGCAGGGGAGGGGGAAGTAGGGAATGGATATAGTTAATAGGCAGCTGTCCACAGGGCACTATTCAAATCCTGCAACCATTCTCCAGGCAAATACTTTCACTTTCACTATTGGCTCATCCTCCCCCTCCTCCCACTTTCCTCTTTGAAAGCAGAGGCCAGAGCAAGCAGATACTTAACTCCCTGCCCCAACAGGAAATCACAGCCCTGCAGCAGAGCAGGCTACTCAGCTAAGCTATCAGGACATCCAGGCCGCAAAAGCTGAACTGAGAAGTACTAAGGTGGTAAGTGAGGGTGCCTGTCTCAAGACTGAGGGACCCACAAAGGCAAGATTTACAAAGTCCAGGCTGAGTTCAGGAGGGAACTGCAGGACTGCAGAGTTACAAACAAACAAGAGTAGACAGGTGGCGTCTGGTGGACATTTTAAAGGGTGATTCCTCTAGAAACTCCAGCTGGCCAGTGGCAGCAAGGCTGGTCCTTGAGCTGGTGTCCTAGAGCTCTATCGGCCAGTCCTCTGACAGACCTGGGTGCTGCAAGGTTATCAGCCGCCTTCTCCACTGGCCTCTTTCCTACTTTCCTTCAGGTCCTACCTCCTAGACAAATTGACTGCCTTTATTCTTTCCTCGCCGATATGAAAAATGTATCTCTCTTACTTCTGGTCCCTTAAAGAAGAACAGTCTCTAGTTCAATCTTCATTTCCATTGATAAAATAATTCACTCAGTATTGACAGAAAGCTCCGTTTATCCAGAGCATGCTTCCAGGTACTTAAAATCAGGGTGCCAGATATTTCCCTTGCGTTCAGAGAGCTCCAAGTGTGGTAGAGAACAATCAGCTAGTGAAGGGAATGTGCTTGGCAGGGAGGAAAGAACTGAGCTGGGCAGCTCCATTTGGGTAGCAGAGCAGAGGCTCTGAGGTCTCCTGTCCCAGTGGAGGAGGGAAGCGTGAATGGTTTGAACTCAGTGACAGCGATGGGCTAGATGACCTTCTAGGTAGAATAATCAGCACTTCAAAAATAGAAGCAACTTTAAAAGGACATCAGGATGTATAGGGGGTCACAAGTTGGTGCAGATGAGAAGCCCAACCAGAGGACAAGTCATTGAAATAAAGCCTCCCAGCTTTCCTGAAAAGCCTTGGAGGATGTAAGGAGAGGAGTCACAGGATCTAGGCACTCTCAGGATGCTGTGTCCCTCTGTCTGGGAGAGGGAAGAAGTATGGGTTGTGGTGTTCTGAGCCTCCCTGGCTATTTGATTTGCATTTAACTACTCCAGGAAGCACTCTTCCAGTGTTGAGAGGTTATATGACAAGAGACCACAGCCATTGGATGGACAGGAACTCAGATTTGGGTTAAGGTATTAGGAGCAGTCACTTAGTCTGGGCCAAGCTGACCATTTATCTGAAAGTGAGGCATGTTCAACAGAGAAGCAGCCTGGGTAGCATCAGCTGATCAAGGCCACCTGAGCAGGTACTACAGGTGCATGCCCCCTGCTACACAACAGAGATGATGTCAGCAGCCTGTCTTTGGGTCTTATTCAGCATCTCAGTGTCTTCCTTGTAGCAACTGTAAAAAGGAAGCACTGTCTAATTTACACCTGGATATCCCACAGAATTCTTCATAGGCAGAGCACAGAATGCAGCTTTGCTGAACCCAGGCTAGGGGATCTGGTTGCCTCTCCAGACAGCAGAAAGTAAATTAAGAACATAGCACCCACATTCCCGAGAGGTGGGGTGGGTGGGTTTTGATCTTATGGATGATTGCCATTGTTTAGGTTATGGTAAGGAAAAAAGCTGAACAAGGGAGATTAGATTAGGGTTCTTGTTAAACAAAAAAAGAAAAAAGGAGATACAGATATGATAGGATATAAGGGTAGGTTATTGAATCTACTTTTATAAAGCAATTACTAGTTTAACTATTTTACATTGGTTTGGACCTTTTGTATATTGCATACAGATTGCATATATTAATACAAAGTTGAAATTAATTTTGTTCCTGTAGATATATCTCTATGCTTGTTCAAGGTATTGTACCTATACAGTTCATTTAATAATGTAATACAAATTGCTAGTCCATAAGTTATTATCAACTAATTAGAATATAAAGAAATGCAAATTAGTAGCTTATAGTCATATTAGATATGTTTTCAAGGTCAAACATATATTTTAGACAGATAGGTATTCTTCAAACACTTCAGAGATCTACAAAATATGGCACTTAAGATATTCTAATAACATAGATTCTTATTATTTTTATGACAATGAGACATTTGCTCCTGTCAGCACCAATCTACTTCAGAGAAGATGAGGGGCACTGAAGAAGCTCCATATGGAGTTGACCTTCTTTGTCGCAAAAAGTTAGCCATTGGACAGAAAGTGGTCTTGCTTCAACTGCTGACAGTATAATGTCCAAAATGGACAAACAAAACAGACAAAAAATGAACTGCCAAACCTTCCAGGACAAGGTAGGAAGGTCTTTAAGAATGTTCTGCTTCACAGAGAAGTCTATCAGATATGTTAGGCCTGTAGGCCAAAGATGAATGCTTGAGTGTGAGTACTCTTTCTCCTTTCTTCCAGGCTCTGCATCATGAATCCTCTGTCTGAAGCAAATGGCACCTTTGCCATCCAACTTTTAAAGATGCTCTGTCAAAGCAACCCTTCAAAAAATGTATGTTATTCTCCCGTGAGCATCTCATCTGCTCTAGCTATGGTCCTGTTGGGGGCAAAGGGAGATACTGCTGTCCAGATATCCCAGGTAAGTTGCCTATCACCTCCACACCTCCTAGACTTGCTAAGAGCTACTAAAAAGGGAGTGTAAGAATATACACACACTGTTTACAGAGGCAGGGGCTAAAGAGGGACAATGGGGTTTCCACAGTGAGAACTTAGAGGGAACTTTCAAAATTTTATTCAGACTACACTTAGAAAATGGTGCCCAAATAGATTCGTACTAGCCCTGGTGGCATAGGCCATTAATTCCGGCTACTAAGGAGCCTGGAACAGGAGGATGCTTATCTAAAGCTAGCCTGGGCAACTTAGTTTCAAATTTTAAAAAGTTTTTAAAAAGATGAAGGGAAGGTGCTAATATTATAACTGAAGCTCACCTCAAGTACAGAAAAGGGGGGAAAAAGATGTTGAGGTTAGTTGAAACATGTTGCTAAGATCTGTCTTAATTTTAGAGAAACAGAGTTTATAATTATTCATTGACAAGGAAGGTTAATTCCTGTTTTTCATTGTGTCCAACCTGTATTGCACCAGCTAAATACTGAAAGAGTACATACATGTGGAATGGGCACTAGTTTAGTTTCTTTATGAAGCACCCTGTGAGCATTGCAGGTGATTAAGAATGGGTCTCTGACCCCAGAAGTTCCTGGGAAGGCAGGAGGCATTTGCCTGAGAAAAAGCCTTCTGCATCCACTGTCATGGTGAGAGGTTGGCATCCTTGCTTTGTGGTTTGCCAGGACTTTCTTCTCCTTTCAGATATAAGTGCTCATTTTTATCATTTCCAAACTTAGTGGGTGCATGAGGACATGAAGATAAAAACACAACAGAGGCCTCTTTGAAATTATTCTTTATGGTCTTTTATAAGTTCACTAACAAACACAGAGAACCCGTGAGGGTATATGGCAGCCGTGTGTGTGTGTGTGTGTGTGTGTGTGTGTGTGTGTGTGTGTGTGTGCATATGTGTGTCTGTGTATGTGTATCTTTGTGTGTGTCTGTGTGTGTCTTTGTGTGTGTGTGGTGCATGTATGTGTGTGTATGGTGCGTGTATGTTTGGGGGTGTGTGTGTGTGCATGTGTGTGTGTGTATGTGTGTCTTTGTGTGTGTGGTGTGGTGTTTGTGTGTATGTGGTGTATGTATGTGTGTTTACATGCCCATGTGTGCTCCTTTAGGCAGAAGAGAGGTATAAATGCAGGAATCATCTCACCCCAGTGCTGGGATCCCAGCCATACACTACTAAACACATCATTTTATGTGCATAACGAGGATCCATCTCAGAGCCTCACATAGTTCACTGCCTTAGCCACCTCTTCAGTTTGCAAACTCCTTTTTACAACCAAAATATTTCATCATTGAGCTCATAATGTTTCATTCTTTTCCTTCACAGGCACTTGGTTTAAACAAAAAAGAAGACATTCATCAAGGCTTCCAGGAGCTTCTCAGTAATCTGAACAAGCCCAGCAGAAAATACTCACTTAGAATGGCCAACAGGCTGTTTGCAGAGAGCACATGTGAATTACTCCCAGTAAGTTGTATCAGTAGAATAATAATAATTGAATTAAAATAGTTGTTGCTATAGATTCTAGGAGAAGAACCCTAGAGAATATGAGAAAATTAAGGATCAGGATCAAATTCTAACCAGTATGGTGATACATATCTATAATGCCTGCATTTAGAAGGCTGAGACAGTAGGTCATGAGTTCTAGGCCAGCCTAGGCCAAGTAGTAAGACTTAACTCCATAAAGTTTCCTAAAGACTACAATTCTATAATGATACTTTGAAATATTGCAATTTTGGCTGCTTGTTATTTTTATTTATTCATGTCTGGTTATTCTCACTTACAAAGGCCTAGTTCAAACAGATGTTTGTAATTTGATGTCATATCTACACTCATTTTAATTTTGAATTTTTAATGACATAATATTCAGACAATTGGGACTTTTGTTGACATTGTATTTTCCAGTATTATCCCCTAAACGTTTTTTCTCTCCCAAGGCCTTTAAGGAGTCCTGTGTGCTATTCTATCACTCAGAGCTGGAACAGCTGTCCTTTGTCCAAGCTCCAGAGGAGTCCAGGAAACACATAAACACCTGGGTCTCCAAACAGACTGAAGGTGGGAAATTCAAATTATTTCACACCCACACTTCTCTTTTCCATCCACCTCCCTCTTCTTCCTTCCCTCTTCTTCCTCAGATTTCCTTCTTCTTAACCTCACCCCTTCTCCCTCCACGGATCTCACTGGGAAAAGCCCAAGGGATGCAGACTAACTAGCCATGTGGTGTAATTCAGACCTCAGTGAATTCGTGGAACTCCTACTCAAGCACTTAGATTTTAAAAACATAGTTGTTTGTAGGTTTTTCTAGGACAGAGGTTTGATACAAATATCATGAGAATTCATAGGCTTAAGTTCCTGTCTAACAGTTTACATTAAAAGACAGGAGTGGTCTGCAGTGTTGGCAGGTTGGGTGACTCCACGTCTCTGAGATGGAGATTCACATGAAGACCTTCCCCACAATCTTGCTAGTTGTTCCTACAGTCTGTGCTGTCTCAGCCCCCACCACCTTTACCTCTGAAGACGACTTCTGATTTTGCTTCCACATTTCCTGCCTCAGACCCCTTACTCATATCTTTTTGAAACTAGACATGATTTCCATTGATGATACTTTGTCAGGGCTGCTCTATTACACTGGCCTAAATTTGTAGGTTGAACCTTATTTGTTTTTATATCATAGGTGATATATTCCAACATTGGTCTTTGATATCATTGTCTGATATTTGAACCCTTCAGATGCCTCTGTACCATGAAGTACATTCCTAGTTCTACTAACACAGAGAGACTATAGAATGAGGGTCTTTAATTAAAGACTCAGCAATCATTGGCCAATTCTTGCTAAAGTCTTTGCCTTTTGTGCACCCTTGATAGCATTAACTAGGAGGGATTGTCTTCTCCATTGAAAGGATATTTTTAATATAGAAGAAGGAAATCCGTCCTTTTACCTGCAGTACCTCTTCTAGGGATGAACGGCACTCCAAAGTATATAATGAAAATACCTCCTCCACAAACTACTTTCTGCCTTTGGGCCTTTGACATTTTGTAATGTGTTAGAACTGGGTACGAACATGGAGGACTAAATTTGCCTCTGTGTTTAACATTAGTGTATTAGTCAGGGATTTTTAGAGGATTGCAATGAATATATATTATAAATGAGACTTACTAGAAGGTACAGAGAAAACAGGCTGAGTAGTCCACATGAAGGCCAAAGTCACTGGGTTCCAGTGTCAGCTGAAAATAGCAGCTGCAGAGGTGTGAACAGTGTGGATGCCCTCACCAGCAGGGACTGAAGGCAGCTGCAGAGGTGTGAACAGTGTGGACACAGTCACCAGCAGGGACTGAAGGCAGGTGCAGAGGTGTGAACAGTGTGGACCAGTCACCAGCAGGGACTGAAGGCAGGTGCAGAGGTGTGAACAGTGTGGATGCCCTCACCAGCAGGGACTGAAGGCAGGTGCAGAGGTGTGAACAATGTGGATGCCCTCACCAGCAGGGACTGAAGGCAGGTGCAGAGGTGTGAACAGTGTGGATGCCCTCACCAGCAGGGACTGAAGGCAGGTGCAGAGGTGTGAACAGTGTGGATGCCCTCACCAGCAGGGACTGAAGGCAGGTGCAGAGGTGTGAACAGTGTGGATGCCCTCACCAGCAGGGACTGAAGGCAGGTGCAGAGGTGTGAACAGTGTGGATGCTCACCAGCAGGGACTGAAGGCAGGTGCAGAGGTGTGAACAGTGTGGATGCCCTCACCAGCAGGGACTGAGGGCAGGTGCAGAGGTGTGAACAGTGTGGATGCCCTCACCAGCAGGGACTGAAGGCAGGTGCAGAGGTGTGAACAGTGTGGATGCCCTCACCAGCAGGGACTGAAGGCAGGTGCAGAGGTGTGAACAGTGTGGATGCCCTCACCAGCAGGGACTGAAGGCAGGTGCAGAGGTGTGAACACTGTAGATGCACTCACCAGCAGGTACTGAAGGCAGACAAAGCGGTGCTGCTTCTCTCTTAGTCCCTTACATGAGGGCAGCACAGGAAGCACTCTGAGGATCCTCCTCTCCCTAGGTACTCTTTCCAGAAAATGTCCTCACAGACCTGCCCAGAGACGTGTCTCTGGACTGACTGCTAACCCAATCAAGATGTCAACCATCATTTGCTACTCCAGAGGGAAACCATAGTCCCCTGCAACCTCCTTCCACATTTCCTGTTTCTTTGGTCTCTATCCTGGAGTCACTTTTTCTTGTACTCCCAAACCTACTTTCCTTGAGAAACTCGGAAGGCTTTCACCATCCTGGCCTTGGTGATACTCCTCCAGTGTCGAGTCAAACACAGGCATTGGTGTGTTCTTTTCATATGTTTTTAAATGTGTTTGACCACATTCAGCAAATTTTAAAACATGATCCTTGGATGTGCCCAGAAGTCATATCAGTTTATTTCTCGCACATGTATAAAATGACCCTGAATGAAGTCTCTGCTTTCTCAAAAGGTAAAATCCCAGAGTTGCTGTCACGTGGCACAGTTGATTCGGAGACCAGAC
Source organism: Phyllotis vaccarum (assembly GCA_033318265.1). Taxonomy (NCBI): domain Eukaryota; kingdom Metazoa; phylum Chordata; class Mammalia; order Rodentia; family Cricetidae; genus Phyllotis; species Phyllotis vaccarum. The sequence goes on along the minus strand of JARWLC010000011.1, from coordinate 37,600,038 downwards.
TGGTTCTTGCCAATGCCTTATATTTCAAAGGAAGGTGGAATCACCAGTTTCTCAAAGAGTGCACAAAGGAAATGCCCTTTAAAATTAGCAAGGTAAGGAACGGGATCCAAAGGTCCATGCCAGTGTGATAACAAAGATTTCCCTAGCTCTGCATCTCAGTGGTAGATGTCCCATGTCCCATGTGGGGTTCTGGGCTTTATACTCAGCTCAGAAAGAGAAAAAACAGGAAAGCTCAGAAAACCATTTGAAACTTAAATTTCTGAATGATGGCTAATCTCTAGAGAAAAATTATAGTGATAAATCATATTTAATTCTTCTGTTATTTTACATAACAGAAGAATTATCTGTTTGTGGCCCTTACATGCTCTGATAATTTCTCACAAAACCAATGGTTTTACCTCGTTTTAGAAACTAAATTTTTCTTTAAGTTCAAGAAGACATAATCTCGATTATGGGTGGTCTGAAGCAAAGTTTTATGTTTACTGTAACACTGTATTTAAAATCTTCCCAGATGGTCAGCTCACTTCTGGGTTTAAAAAATACCTCTGAACTATCAGAACTCAAACCAGATTAAATCATAAGAAGATTCACAAGTTTCTGTCCAGAAAACCCCTGACTTTTAAAGGGTTGACAAGAGTTCTCTGCCTGTCATGGGTGATCCAACTGTAATGTATCATCGAGATACATAAGGATCTGTCCAGGCAGGTCCCCAGCTTGTAGTAATTTAACTGGAACTGTCCTTCTCTCTGATGGGCTATTGAGATGTAGTTCCACATATGCCTGTAAGTGTCGGTGCTCTGGACACTTGGTCTGTGCTTGGTTGTGACCCATCATGAACTTTTGAGCGTATGTGTTCCTGTTTCCAGGCTGCTTTCTGAGAGGATGTATAGTCACATTCACATGACTATGAAAAGAATCCAGTCTACTTGATGAAAACTTTTATGTTATTTATATGGTGTTGCCGTAGATATAATGTTGACCATATAAAATGATCAAAATTCTACATCTGATATAACAGTCATCTTAACATTAGTGTAACAAACCATCTGAGATAATTGATGCAAAAGGAGGAAATGTTCGTTTTGGCTCCTGGTTCCAGAAGTTTCAGCCTGGTTCAGTAGGGTCCACTCTGGGTTGTGGTGGTACAGTACAGCATGGTGGAAATGCAATGGAGCCTGTTCACTTCAAAGCAGTCTTGTTTGTTTGCTTGGTGTGTGTGTGTGTGTGTGTGTGTGTGTGTGTGTGTGTGTGTGTGTGAACTTGACACAAGCTAGAACCATGTGAGAAAAATGAATCAACATTGAGAAATTGTTCCATATAATAAGCCTAGAAGCAAGTCTGTTGAGAATTTTCTTAATTCATTAATGATTTGTGTGGCCCCAGCCCACTGTGGGTAGTGTCAACCCTGGGTAAATGGTCCCGAGCTGTTTAAAAAAGCCACGAGGAGCAAGCTGATAAGCATTAATTTCCATGGCTTCTGCCTGAATTCCTGTTCTGACTTCCCTCAGTGATGGTGATGGGATGTGACCTGAGGGTTGTAAGATAAAATAAACCCCTTCTTCCCCATATTGCTTGTGGTCATGGTGTTCTATCACACCTTTAGAACCCTCTCTATAACAGTTCTATGTCTGCCTATGTTATTTTTAATGAAAGCACGAAGAGGCTGGCAGACATTGACAAAGTGTTTGCTGTACCATGACTACTCCTAGTATTAACTGCAGCTCATCTGAAAACCTTCTGAGCTCTGTCGACAATATATTTCATGTTCTTCATTCTTCTGTTTAGAGGGAGAAAAGACCAGTGCAGATGATGTATCAGGAAGACACCTTTAACCTCGCCTATGTGAAGGAAGTACAGGCACAAGTGCTGGTGATGCCCTATGATGGCATGGAGCTGAGCTTGGTGGTCCTGCTCCCGGATGATGGTGTGGAGCTCAGTAAGGTGAGGCGGGAGTGTCTTAGCAGTCACCACTCTAAATGACTACTAGAAGAAATGCAGTGTTCTCACTGTCCTTCATTAAGACAGTACTCCATGTTTTTAACCTTTCTAACTGCCATTTGCTCAAGCTGTGTGCAGTCCCTGTGCTTTGGGATCAAGGCTGTGCCCAAGACTACCACTGTGGGTTCTGTGACCTTAACATTTGACACAATTTCATCACTCACATGGGAGATGGTACTTTATAGGATGAAATGGGGGCAACTCATGTAGTAAACTTAGCAGTGCTCTTAGAACATAGTCCCACCGTGAATGTAACCTAAACCATGATCTTTGTTCGTATTTTATTTTACTATCTGAGAACATAAAATAGAAAAAAAAAACATATTGTACTTTAACCTAACAAAGTGGAAAAAGAGGGATATCAGCTGGTGAGAGCCGAGTCAGGGACATCATATAGGTACATCTTGGTCTTCCTTGCAGCAGGTTACCCCACAGTGTACCAGCCATCTTCTGTACAATGGGCAGTTGAGTGTCATGCCCTAAAGGGGTCTTTGTAAGTAGAACAGCTTCCCTGGCTCATCCATTCAGATCCCTAACTCTGGCATTGCTACTCTAGTGTGTTAGTTTTTCATCACTGACAAAATGCCTGACATGAATAACCTAGGATGAGAAGGATTTACTTTGGCTCACAGATACAGAGGTCTCATTTCAAGTTACCTGCCCATAAATGGTCTCCATGGTGACAGAGACTACAGACCTTTTAGTAAACAAGAAGCAGAGAAAGAAGACAAAGGACCACAGATGACCTTTATGTGTACCCTTCCAGTAACTACTCCCTTCATTCAGCTAGACCCCTCATGCATAAAATCACAGCTGCCTCCCAAAATGTTGCCACTAGTTTTAGAATAAGGGTTCACTATGTGAGCCTTTAGGTGGAATTTCACATTAAAGCCACAACAGCCCACAACGTACATAGAATCCAACCCTGGTTAGACCTCCCTTCTGGTGTGGCTCACACCAAGAGTCTCTTTCTATTTTTATTTTATTTTTTAACATCTATAGTTTTTTGTCTTCAAAATTAAGTCTAGATCAACAAAACAAATCAAACATAACCTAAACCATAATCATCTGGATGGACACCTGTCAGAATAGATGTCTCAGAAGAGATTTAGGAGAGGACAGCCTAATTTTCCCAACCGTGGGCTGCTTGGCCTCCATGCCCATCAAGGAAGCCACATACCAGCAAGCAGGGCAGAGGGACCCTCACACTGCCTGGCCATGTGACTAGACAGTGCCCCCTGTAGGATGGTGAGGGTACTGTGGTTAGGGAGTGGTTTTGAGGCACTGTAAACTCAACTAAGAATCTGAAAGTCTCTAGTTTTGCTTTGTCAGGTGGAAAACAATCTCACTTTTGAGAAGTTAACAGCCTGGACCAACCCAGACTTTATGAAGAACACTGATGTTGAGGTTTTTCTTCCAAAATTTAAACTGCAAGAGGATTATGACATGGAGTCTATGCTTCAGCGCTTGGGAATGGTGGATGTCTTCCAAGGGAGCAGGGCTGACTTATCAGGAATGTCTCCAGAGAGAGACCTGGGTCTGTCCAAGTGTGTTCACAAGAGTGTTGTGGAGATCAGTGAAGAAGGCACTGAAGCTGCAGCAGCAACATTGGCTGTCATTGAATATTGCTGTGCGTCTGTTGTCCCAACATTCTGTGCTGACCACCCCTTCCTTTTCTTCATCAGGCACAATGAAACCAACAGCCTCCTGTTCTGTGGCAGGTTTTCATCTCCATAAAGGCACATTTACTATGTGGGGAGCAATTATCTCTTCAGTATTTCCACAATTCCTGCATCTTTGTGAGGGAGGGCATAGGGGGCACACCATGCTCCAAGGTGAGTTCACTTTGCTCCTCTCTCAGCCTCGTCTTATGAAGTCAGTATTCAACTCCCCCTGTTTGTCTGTTCCCTCCCCTAGGTCACAGAACCACAGAGTGCTTTGGTTTTTTGTTATGTAAACAACAAAGAGACAAACCCCACAAGATAACCTACAAAGTTTTCTGAGGTGACCCTAAGTAAACACCACACTCACTGCACAGTCAAGCCATACCAGCTATGTACACTGTACTTTCCTGGCCCCTCAGCTTGTGCCATCACTTACCTTCCTGTTTAAATGATGAAAGCTGCTGTAGTTTCTTAGTGATTGGTCCCTAAGGCATATTTTAAATTTATCTTCTTTGTTGTCCAGTACTCACCAGGTGTGTGCCCACCACTGTGTAAAGCTTGGACACAGATATAGACAGTGATGTCCTCTAAGAGCTGATTTTTACTGTCTGCTTTCAACTTATCTAGCTGTCATGACAGGTACCTTGGGCAACCATATGTTCTCCTTGCAGAAGTCATGCTTCTGTAGACCATTGTGTTTCTTTCTCCACAAACAACTGTAATAGTTAAGTACTATTAAGATCTTACAGGCAATTTCAAAATAAATTTATTTTGTGTGCACTTTAAACATTAATCGGGTGACTTAGAGTGGTTGCTCTATTCGTTAACCTTGTGCAACTAAATCCTATGGACAACAAAGGCAAGTAGTATCTTACTACGCTGGAAAGCCTATACAGTTACAAGTTATTTCACTGTGTAAGAGTGCCATAATGGGTCTGCTCTGTATGCATATCATACATGTATCCTCACTGAGATACGTACAAATACATTTAAAAATAAAGAAATTTTCAAAGAAGAGTGCCGTACATTTTATTAATGTTGGACGATATCTACTATTGTTGCTCTTTAGAATTTTTATTGCAATTATTCTTACCAAAAAATCAACAATTTGTGGGTAAGCATAAGCATCTGTTGGTGAAATGTCATTATCAGATCTTCATCTCCCTTCAAACATTGTGTAACCATCAAACAATTATTGCTATTCTTCTCTCTGTGTAACCATCAAGCTCTGTATCTGTAGATTTACCTGTTCTGGACATGTTACATAGATTGTGTCTTCGGAAGCACACAGATTTCTTTCTCTTTTCTAGTGAAGTCCCACTCATTTACCATTTTTTTTTGTCACTCAGTCGTATCTATGCCTCAGCTAAGATTTCCAAAGCCAAAACAAAGGTCACAAAGAACTGCCACTGTTGCTTCCATGGCTTTCACAGTTTGTTCCTTTTACGTTTAGATTACTGACCCAGTTTAATTTGAATTTTAGACATGTGGTGAGGTACAAGCCCAATGTGATTCTTTTCTATATGAACATCTGCTGACCCAATACTTGTAATTACTCTTGAGTTGAAGAGAAAACGTTGGCGACCAAGGCAAAGGAAAAGCACTGCTTTAACTCTTGGGTTCAGGCAGAAGTTACTCACCTACTTAGACTGGGAAACATTAGAAAGAAAATATCAGAAATCAACAGGAAATGAAGAGGGACAGATAGAATTTCTGTAAGTTGGCTCAGTCTGTGAAGGTGCTTGCCACTATGCCTAGTAGCTTGAGTTTTATTCCGAGAATGCACATGGTGGAAAAGGAGAACTGACTACAGAAGGCTATCCTTAGACCTCACTGCGAACTCCACAGTTTGCACTAACCCAGATAAAAAGTAAATAATAACTATAAATCAGATAAAATGAATCAATAAGTTAATAACTAGAAAAATACAACAGCATCAGTTTCCTATCAGGAAGTTAATCTTACCAAAGAAGCCAGGAAATAGGATAATAGAGGTCCATGGGATCAGGAAGGTGAGAAGGACAATCCAGGACATATTTTGGTAATATCTTCAGTTAGCATGTGTCCTGGGTTCCAAAAAGTTCACCCTCGGACATATCCCAGTGATGTCATCACACAAGTCCATGAAAGGACAATGAGTTTTTTTAGCGGCAAATAATGGACCCAGGTGTCCATCAAATACTGAATAGGAGTTGGAAAGTCATTCTGGTTGAATCACTGCTGAGTTCTTCTAGACCCTCAAAGGATTGGAACACCAGTGTTCCTCAAATTATAGCATAAATAAAACAAGGAGATGGTGTAAAAATATCTTTCTATATACTATAAATATTGATCTTTAAATAAAAATTTATTTTAGCGATGACAAGCACTATAAAAATAAACAAAAAATCAAAACATAAATACAAAAAAATAAAGTCAAAAACAAATCAAACCAACCGCCCCCAAAACATATAAAAAACACAAATAAGACACAGGCCACATAACAGAACAAATTAATAAAAATAAATTAAGTTAAAATAAAAAAAAACTAACTAACAATATGCCTAAGCCATAAACCATACAACATAAAATTAATATAAATATCCAAATCATTTTAAAGGTCTAAACAACAACGAACAACTGAACAATCTAAAACTACAAGTCTACAAGTCTAAATCTCTAGTCACTCAAGACCCAAAAAGCATTATGATAACAGATGGCACCCAACGTGGGGCTTGAACTTTACTAAACGGTTTCTCAGAAGTGGCCTTATGCTGATATCAAAATGGGATAATCACAGAAGACACACACATAAAAGAAAATTATAGATCAATCTCCCTTAACATAGGTGGACACAGATACAAAACAAAAACCAACTCATCAAAATACTTCCAAACAGAATTCAAAAAAACGTCAAAGAGATCACTGATCACAGTTAGGCTTGTCCCAGGAATTAGGGTTGACACAAACCAGAATCACCTGGGAAGAGGGAAATTCAGTTGAGGTATCACCTTCATCACTTAGTCCTGTGGGCTTCTTGTCTATAGGAAAGTTTCTCAAGGATTGGTGTAAGAGGGCCCAGAGGACTATGAAACGTGATACCCCTGAACAAATAAAAGAAATCAGGCATAGCCAGCCATGGGAAGCAAGACAATAAACAGAGTTTCCCATAGTCTCTGCTTCAGTACCTGTTTCAGGAAATGCTTTGACCTCCAGCTCTGGCTTCTCTTAATGATGGACTGTAACCTGTGAACTGAAACCCTCTTTCTGAAAATTGCTTTTTTCCAGTGCTTTATCACAGCAACAGAAAGCAGGCTAGAACAGATTGATCAATATCTACAAATCAATGGATATAATGCATGATATCGATAGACTCAAGGACACAATTTTATGGTCCTCGTGATAAATACAGCTGAGGCTTTTTGATAAAAATCTAAATCCCTTCATGATAAAAAGGCCTGAAGAAACACAAAAGAAAAGAAACATATCTAAACATAACAAAATCTACATCTGATGAATATATAATTAATATTATGTTAAACTGGGGGACACCGTATTAGTACTAAAATTAGGAATATGACAAATCCATCTTGTCAATGTAATGTTGAAAATACTAAGCTAGAGCAGTAGACAACAACCAAATAGAAAGGAGATAAGTAGGAAAGGAAGACGTCAAAGTATTCTTATTTGCATTTGGTTTAATTCTGTCTAAAAGAGATCCTAAAGTCTCCAACATGTGCATGCTTGGTGCCTGCAGAAGCCAGAAGGGAGTGCTGGATTCTCTGGGACTACAGTTACAGACAACTGTGAGCAGCCATGTGGGAGATGGAAATCAAACCTGAACATACAGTATTCTTAACCCCTTGTGGTGATACATATTTAATAAAAGTAGTCTAGAATATCCGAGAACAGAGACATCTCTCCAGCCTTTTTTTCCCCAAGACTATCCCAGAAAAGCCAGAGAGTGACAACCCACAACTTGAATCCTAGCTTTAGGAATGTGAAAAGAGGAAGTTGAAATTCCTGGGCAAATAAAGAGAAGGGGGTTTTCAGCTTTTCCAGATACTTCCCTCCCCCTTTTGGCTGAGGACAGAGATTTAGAGTTGGAGGATTCCTTGAGACAGTTCTGAGGAGTTGGCTGGGTGAGAAATGGCTGTGGCTTATTTCTCTATCTCTCTGATAGTCTAGACTAATTTTATTAAATGTATATCACAACAACCACTGAGCAATCTCTTCAACCACCAGAAAATTTCAAGAGCTTGTACATACTTTCAACAAAGTTGCAGATTAAAATTTAACACAGAAAAGTAAGAATCATTCCTATCTGCCAGTGACCAAACATGCTGAGGGAAAAACCAGGGAAACAATTCCATTCAACATTGCCCACAAAAATGACTTGTAATAAACCCAACCAAAGAAATGAATGACTGCTTTAATGAAAACTTTAAAATACTTAAGAAAGTAATTGAAGAAGACACTAGATCAATCAACCCCCCTCTCCCAGGCTCAGGGCTTTAAAGAGTCAACAGTACCAAGTGACCATCTTATGGAATGAATCATACAGATTCATTGCAATCTCCATCAAAATTTTAACAGCATTCACCACAGAAATATAATATCTATCTATCTATCTATCTATCTATCTATCTATCTATCTATCTATCTATCTATATATATATATATATATATATATATATATATATATATATATATATATATCTGAGTAACTTGGAAGCACAAAAGACCTTGGATAGACAATGTAATCCTGAGCAAAACCAGTAATGCTGTAAAGATCACAGTACCTAATTTTAAGTTATACTACAAAGGACAGGGTGGTATTGCCCCCGGATAGGTAGATCCACAAATAAAATTAAGTACCTAGACATAAGCACATGGAGTTACAGCCACCTGATTTTTGACAAAAATGCCCAAAGCATACATTAGAAATAGTGCTGGGGACACCCGAAATCTTCATGTAGAAAGAAGACACCTTTGCTTTGACCTTACACAAAAGTCAACTCCAAGTGAAGGAAAGACCTTAGTGTAAGACCTGAGTCTCTACAATTTCTGGAAAACAAAATATCAATTGCCTTCAACACAGGAGGCAGAGCATCAGTACAGAGAATATATAAAGAACAAAAAGGCTAAACAAAAAAAACAACAATTTTTTTAATGAACTAAAGAGCTGAGCGGGAGTTTTCAAGAATGTGTTATGAGCAGACGGTGAATACTCTTGAAGATTTTAGATACACTTAGTAACCAGGGAAATACAGCTAAAACTAACTTGGAGATTCCAAGACTGATTGCCATCAAGAACACAAATACCAACATTTGCTGGTGAGTATGTGGGGGAAAAGAAGACCATACGTACTCACTGTTTGTGTGAGTGTCGATTAGAGCAGCCATTATATAAAGCAAGAGTTTTCTCAAAGAGCTAAACAGAGTTACCATAGAAACAGAGTTACCATAGAACCCTGCCTTAAAACTCCCTGGCATGTACCTACAGGACCTGATGTGCTAACATTCTCATCCACGTTCACTACAGCTGTATTCATAGCATCAAGGAAATGCAATCAACCTAGACGTCCATCAATAGATACGCTGCCAGAGCTCTGGCACTCTCAGTTCCTCTTGTACCACTCTCTATGGCAGTCATGTGTGCTCTGATGCAGAGGTCACATGACTCCTGACTTAGAAGTTCAGAGTCACCATTTTTCCCCTGGGCTTGCCAATGCAAATAAAACATCTGAACACCAGAGGCTGACTTCTCTTTGGTTGCATCAGGTGATGAGTCAAATTTATATTTTAGTGAGTTGAATTTTCTGTCTTCTCCTTCCTGTTTTCAGTGACATTTGCTTCCTTTTAGAAGAGCACTGTAACACAGGAGATTTATTTGCATTGTGCCTGTGTACCCCCATGGGAAGCACGGCTTTCTCAGAACTTTCTCAGGAAAATTAGGAGTGGTTTGCTATAAAACAGAAACAATAAACCACTAAGCACATTACAATTTTGGGAGCATATTTGAATATTTGTGAACTGGGCCTAGGTCTCACTTGGAGAGCCTATTGGGAGATAAAGTATTTGCAGAATTCAGTTAAGAAAAATAGTTTTCAAGGGTTAGAGTGGAACGCTCTAGTTAGATGTTAAATAATAGTTAACAAAAGTTCAGGTTGCTGCTTTTGGAGGGGCCTAAGTTTTTGGTAGGGCCCTAGCTACATTCCACCTGAGTGGCCAAGGTCCTGGAACCCAGACTAGAGGCTGCAAGGGAATGAAGAAAGAAGAGGGGCTTAGACACACTTTCAGAGAAGCTGGTGTCCATGGGTGGGTATGCTGATAGAGCCAAACCCACTATGTCAAAAACCAGAACCTCAGCGTGTTTGTTATGTACAGCGCATAGACAGGGTTGAGTAGTATGGATAGGAGATCTCTGTAGGCAAGGTGTAGGCAAGGTGTAGGCAAGCTGTCTCAGGCTGCAATTACTGGGAGAAAGAAGCTGCAATTGCTACTTTTTGTACACACTGGTTTCATGTTTGCACTCAGGCCCCAGAGGAAAGCTTGTCTCTGAGCCTCATCCAGGTAAGGCCTTGCCAGTATCATGGGACTGACACATTGGGGTCCATGACAGATGGCTATGCCCATGTCAACAATACACGTTCATTCAAGACTCCACTCTCAAGACTCACTCAGGATGCCACTTCAATCCTAACATCTAACAAAGCTGATGAAAAATGTAGATGGAGCCCATCACAGTAATCAGAGATACCAAGCCACATCCAAGTTGTCATCTGACCTTTGGGCAAATCGGGAAAGAAAAATAACGGCCAAGCTTCCCATGTTTGCACAGCTACAAAGTCCCTCTGCTTTGACTCTTACAAAAGGACGTCAGCTTTTTTTTTTTTTTTTTTTTTTTTTTTCCCTGTGTCAGAGTCAATGGTTAAAAACAAAGGAGCACCGTACTTGAGGGCCAGGCTCACTGTGGCTCACAGTGGGAGAGCATCATGGCTGCCTGAGTAGGAAGCTGTTTCCCCCACAGTGGTCAGGAAGCAGAGGAGAGGAGGAAGCCCAGAGATCGGACATCCCTGCCAGGACACATCCCCAAGGACACAGTGTCCTTCACAATTTTTTCTCTAGCTGTTCTGTCACCTCTCAGTTCTCCTACAAGACGGTGGTTAAGCCTTTACCACCTGGGTTCGTGGGGGAGGATCCAAGTCCAAATCCTATCCCGGTGGTTAGCCGGCCAGTTAGTTTTCTGCTTTTCTGTCTCCCTGAACCTGGCTTATCAGAAACATAACTTTGAAATGACTAAACTGCTCTTAGGTCTATGTTTCTGCATTTTTTAGCTTGTTCCCTGTCTATGAACCCAGCCTCCTCAGTTCAGCTCTCTGGAACTCAAGTGACACTCTGCAAACGATGTAAGCACTCTCAAAAATGAGGAAGGCGAGAAAACATGGAGAGAATGAGAACACTGTGTCACTTTTCAATGAGTATATTATCTATTTCAAAAGAAAAAGATGTCTGTCTTTAATACAAGCTGGAACAAAATAAGGTGATATGTAGAGCAATTATATAACTGTAAGCGCAGATCTTTGAGAACAATAGTCCTAAGCCAAGATATGTGGGGATATGTTTAAATTTAATAAAAACCAGTCTGAGAAATCAGAAGGATCTATCCAAGTCAGTCTAGGAGGATCAGACAGTGGTAACTCAAACCTTTAATCCCAGCACAGGGAGTATCCCGGGAGTGGTGACCTAAACCCTAATCCAGCAAAGCTGAGTTTGAGGCCAGGCTCCCAGGAAGGCAGTGGTAGTGCATGTTGTTAGTCCCAGAACTTGACAGGCAGAGGCAAGAGAATCTCTGTGAGTTCAAAGCCAGCCTGGACTTCAAAGCAAGTTCCAGGACAGACAGGACTGTTACACAAAAAATTCTGTCTCGGAAAAACAAACAAAGAAAGAAAGACTGGAAGAGATGGCTCTGTCCTCTGATATTCCAGACTGGTTTTTATTAAACTTGAAACGTATCCCACAAATATATACTTCACCCAAAGACTCAGGTACCAGAAAATGAAGTGTGACCAAATCAACCTGGACAGTTGATTTGAGTGTGTTGTCTGCTGCTAGTGATGACGATTAAGAATGAACACACACACACACACACACACACACACACACACACACACACACGCACACACTGACAAATACAATCACATAACTACTGAAATAAAAAGGTAGAGAATCTCTCTGGAGTAGGAGGGGCTTCCAAACTGGGGAACCACTGAGTTGCTTATTTAGGAGATTTTTTTTAAAAAAGGTTATGGTAGGGACCAGTCAAAGATTGGGATAGTTCCTCTAGCGATTAGCTAGTTCTCCGATCAGCTCATGGATTGAGCTGATGGAGGCCAACAGACTCTGTGCACATCCTCCCGGCCCAAGCAGGGAGATGATCAAATGTTGTTTATACAGTGCTCATCAAGTGGTGGTCACACACTGAAGCCTCACTCTGCTGGTCTCTTGATTGCTCTGTTAACAGATGATCACGGCCCTCTGTTGGCTGCTATCCTTGGTCAGCATTCCTAATTACTGCCTCGCAGGTCTCCCTGGTTTTTGACCTTGGATGGTGTCTTCTTCATCTTTAATTGAGCTATGGTCTCTTTCTTCCCATATTTATGTTCTCACTGTGGGACTTTCATTTACTCCCTTGGGGACACTGATGTCTGCCTCAATGGATATCAGAACAAGTGCCTGCCTGTCACTACAAACTCCAACGGACAGAGACAAGAGAGCAAGGAATATTTATTCTACATTATGGGTTGAAGTTTTGTCTGATTCTATCTTTAAAACAAAGCAAGTCCACAATCTTAGAAGAAAACTTGCTGAACATTTGCTCTTCACATCAGCTTTTATTTGGTGAGGCTTCCAGTTTCCACTTGCTGTTGACAATGGGCTTTGGTTTGTTCACAGAGATATAAAGTGTCACGTCCATTTGACTCCAATGACCACTCAATTCGATTATTTTCAACACTTTCAGATGTCTATGCAACTTTTAATTCACAGTGTTTGAATTTCTAATTTAAGTTAGCATACTATGTTCTGAGTCTCATCTCTGGTGTTAAAAATGCAGGATTTCTTTGGAAGGCTGAACAGAGTTACATTGATCCTATGCACACACATCACGCCCTATTACCCTGCATGTTGCTATGCTCCTCATCATGGTGATAATGGACTGAACCTCTTAGACAATAAGCAAGCCACCCCGATCAAATATTTTCTTCCTAAGAATCATGGTGTTTCTTCACAGCAATAAAAACCATAACTAAGACAATATGGTAGCTCTACTTTAAATTTTTTGAGCACACTTCATATTGTTTTCCTTCATATCTATACAGATTTATGTTTCTACAAACAGTGTATAAAGATGTTTTTTCTCATTCTTGTGAAAATATGTTCTCTCCATTATTTGGGTTTTGTATTTTATTTATATATACATTTACAAAGTTTCATTGTATATATCCATTGTACATGGTACTGTGCTGGGTAAGGACATTTTCATACAGTACACAGTACATCTTGTACCCATCCTCCCTTCTCCTTGCTGTTTCCATAACCAGGCAAGGCAAAATTTTTATCTTCTTTTTGTGTATGTAAGGAACTGAGGAGGGGGAAAGGGGTAACTTGTCATAGATCAAACTAAACCGTTGTCTGAAATGATATGGATTGTAAGCAAAAGTTGGGACATAATTTTGGGCATTTTACAGTGAAGACACAGTCAGGAGACAGAAGAAGGACGTTAACTCCAAGCTCATGCAAAGGGCTGACACACGAACATCCAAAAAGACGCACTAAGAAAAAGTACCAACATGAGCCATGTTACAGAGAGGAGATGGCTGCACCATGAGTCCCCCAGGGAGACTCAGAAAGAGTCTGCAGGAGCCACACAGGCTGTGCTCACACTGAATTTCCTGTGTGTGATCAGGATCGCCACCCAGCCTCATTGAAACTGAAACAATTTCACTCCCCAATTCCTAGACACAGCTTGTTTCCCGGTAGGTCCACTGAAGAATTTAATGAATAAACAATTCACATGCTGACTCAGAGGATGGGAAGCAGTGAGAAGAGGCTGGGAGGTAACAGGGAAGCAGAAGTGAAGGAAAGAGAACCGGAGAGAAAACAGGGTGCTCCACCTACTCAAGGGGATCTCAGTAGCTTGGCAGACAAGTCACAGGAGGTCAATTAGTGAAACTAAGTGAGCCTTTGTAGCCTTGAAGTAGAACAGATTCTTTTTCTAGTTGTCTGATGAAGAAAGAAGGAGGGAGGGGAGCAACAAGGGGTGGGGGAGATGGAAATTTAAGACCTATTTTCTTTTACTCTTGCTGCCTTGGCCATAATCACAGCAGAGCCTTCAGGAATGCTCCCTATCCCCCACATTCCTCTTCAATACTAGTCTCTCCTGCTCCTGCAGCTGAAATCGATGTATTTCCGTTTCTCTTGCCCATTTGTTTATGTCTGTGGTCTGGTCTCATGAATGTCCTTTCCTGGGGAAGCCACCACACCCTGCCCAGACCAGGCTGTTGACCCTGTATCTCCTTAGCCCTGAGCCCCCATTCACATACATTGCATTGTATCTGTTCTCTTTCTGATGTGTGAATTTCTACTAACTGAAAACGTATTCCATGACAGCAGACCTAGAGCCTACTCCTAATTGATGCTGCAGAAGCCATCTTCTTGATATACTAGCTTCACTGATTTTAGCCGTATACCTAAGGGGGGATTGATGGACCACACTATTTTTAATTTTTGAAGAAACCTCTGTATTGCTTTCTGTAATTTATAATTAATTGTCCTCATTAATTATATTATCCTCCTAAATTTACAGCAGGTTCCTTATGTCATGTCTTTCCTAATTTTTTTTAGCCAAATCATGCAACATTTTAAAAACTACAGGCCATCACCTTTTTTCATGTGGAGAAAAATGCCTTCCCGTTCATAAGTACCTTTCCAGGCAGCAGACCTCAAAATTCCCTGTGGTAAGAGGTACAGAAGGCTGGCCCTTACTGAGAGGGTATGGTGTTTTAATAAATGTCCCAAAACTTATGTGTCTGAATATTTGGTTCCCAGTGTGTGACACTGTTTAGAGATGGAATGGAATCTTTAGGAGTTGGGGCTTTGCTAGAGGAAATATTTCACTGGAGGCAGATTTGAAGGTTTATAGCCTTACTTCTCTTACTACTTCCTGCTTCCTGTATTTGGGTCTTGTAGTCAGTCAGCTTCCTGTTTCTGACACCATGCTGCAACCCACCTTCTCCTCATCATTATAGGCACTGTTATACTTCCCTCTTTAACAATGGTTCTCAACCTATAGGTTGTGACCCTTTGGTGGTCAAATGGCCCTTTCACAGGGATTGTCTAGACCACTGGAAAACACATTCTTAGGAACAGAGACACCACTCACTCCCCTATCTATCTTCAGGCAGGTCCACCCACCTTTTACATGGCTTCCAGTGAGTCTGAAACTGTCTTCTGCTTCTGTAGACCAGGTCATGAACTTCATGTAGATCTTTTGCTAGGCCCAACAACAAGCCATGGATTTTTACTCAATTCAATCAGTGTTTTTTTCCTTTAGGTATTGTTTGATACATACATACATACATACATACATACATACATACATGCATCATACATACATATATACATACATCATACATACATCATACATACATACATACATCATACATACATACATCATACATACATACATACATCATACATACATACATACATCATACATACATACATACATCATACATACATGCATACATACATCATACATACATACATACATCATACATACATGCATACATAATCATACATACATACATACATACATACATACATACAAACACATATATGTATATCTTCTCAGTCTTTGCAGTGAAGATATAGGGATAGCGGAATAATAATAGTAAGATAGCTTTACCTCAGAATTTGCAGTGAAGCAACTCCCCACCACCACCAAGGATCTTTTTCTGTGCCATATGATGGCAGATAGTCTCCAAAGATATCTCCAGGATAAGTTTTAACCACCATAATCTCACCTTCCACTACTCTGCAAGTAGGCTGAAAATGAGGTATGGATATCATGGGACTTGGTTGGAGAATTAGTCGCTATTTTTTTGAAAATTGAAGATGACTCAGTTGGTTGCACTTCTGTACAAACCCTCACAGCTGAAGATGCTGCCGTCTGAGGAGCACTTGAGGCCCTGGGCTGTACCCCTAGCACTGAGACAAAGAACATCATTTCAAGAAAAAAGCCTCCTCGGGCTTCAGAATTTCTCAGATATGAGGTGTAAAAGTTCTCGTGACATTGAAGATGTGGGCTGAAGTCTTTGTCATGAAGATGATTGACTCTTTCCATTCACTTACCAAACAGCATACCGTAGGTTTGGAGTGTCCAATAATACATAAAACAGTACCAGTTAACTAGCTAGTGACTAATCTAATCAACTGGATCCTCATCCTAAGCCAGCTCTTAGGGTAAGTGGATATTCCTGAGTTTGTGTTCCATTTTCAGGTGTGATTTACAACAAAAAGCACACATCCTTCTGTGGTTTACAATGAAATTCGCACCTCCTTCCACAGGCCAGGCAGAGGCCTGCTCAGGCTAAGATGAGCCCAAGGAAAGGGCCCAAGCCTTGAACTGCTAAAGGGAGTCAGGGCCTGTAATTAGAGATGGGAGATTGGTACTTGTTGTCTCCCGAATAGTGCCATTCTGGGCCTTATGGCCCATCCTCTTCCCCAAAGGACTAAACCTTATGTTAATAGGGGGAAAAAGGAAAAACATGTTTTCCTGCACTACAAATCTCCTTATCGCTGCCACCTGCTGAGTGCTAGTCTTTTGGGATCCTCCAAGACCTTGGGTGTGCCCGGATGAGGGGGCAGGGTGTGAGAGAGTTAAGAAGGTAGTAGAGAGCTGAGACACAGGAGTAGAGACAGAGACACAAGGCAGAAGCGGGAGACAAGCATGGAGAAGAGAGTAGAGTCAGTGTGAGTGGAAGGAGCAGATGGAAACCAACATGGTGGGAAGCTAGAGGGGAAAAAGCTAGGCGAGATGCATGGCAGGAGAGAAGCATGGCAAGGGGAGAAATAGGTCTAAGATATAAGATGTACTAAATAAAGCTCGGGTCTCTCATTGTGATCCTGAATGATGGAACCTAAACGACTCTTGAGTGCAGATTATTTAACCTCGACGCCCCTCGCCTGGACAAGACTAGGCCCCAAGAAACCGGACGCGGTAGGTACTTACTTTAAATCTCAAAAAGGATTTAAGAGGCTGGGTAGAGAGCCCAGTCATGGGAGTGTTTGCTCTATAAACCTGAGGAGGACACATGTTCAATACTAAGCACCCACATAAAAAGCCAGGCTGGTGGCACATACAGTTCTGAAGAGAAGGTGATATGTAACAGTTCCCTGTGACTTGGCCAGACATCTTAGCCAAATAAGGAATCTGGGGTTCTAGTGAGAGGCCCTATTGATGATGATGATGATGATAATGATGGTTTCAAGGAGGAACACTTGAAGATGTCCATTGGCCTCCATGTGAATAGGCACTCCCCCACTGCAGCACATACACACACACACACAAAGACAAAGACACATACACATACATGCACACACACACACAAAGACAAACACACACATACACACACAAAGACAAACACACATACACATACACACACATATACACACACATACATGCATACACACATACACAAAGACAAACACACACACATACACACATATCCACACACACATACACACACACATACATGCATACACACATACACAAAGACAAACACACACACATACACACACATACACACACACAAAGACAAACACACACACATACACACACAAAGAAAAACACACACACATACATGCATACACACACACATACACACAAAGACAAACACACACATATACACATACATACACACATACACACATACATACACACACACACATACACACACATATATATACACACACACATACACACACACACACACACACACACACACACACACACACACAGAATTAGACTGTTGAGATTATCTCCCAGTATTCTTACCACAATAAGTCCCAGAGAGAGAGATTTGAAAAGGTGAAGAACTGGGATTGCTGTGACTTGGGAGGCTAAGGCAGGTGCTCACTTAAGTCCAGCCAGGGAACCAGTCTCTCAGGAAAACATATTGTACAAAAATACTTCACTGTAAAACTAAGAATCCCCCATAAAAATCTGCATAGCAATATTTTCTAAGTCAATTTAGTTGATGGATACAAAAATTGAAAACTATGCCACAATGGCTGGCATTTCTTCATTTTCTTTATTAAATCAGCAGATTTTTAAAAATGGTCATGGGAAATGAAGAAGTGGCTCGGTGGGTAATATTGCTTGCTTCCCAAACATGAGTACCCAAGTTCAAATTCCCACCACTTCTGTAAAAAGAGTCAGATGTGACCACTCACACCTGTTACCCCAGTGCTGGCAGGGCAAGCATAGGCAAAGAGAAAGCTGGTTTTGACAGCCAGCCTAGTCTAAAAATAGTAAGCTTCAAGGTCAGTGAGAGACTTTGCCTCAAGGGATACATCTGACAGTGATTGATACATGCATACAGGTGAATGTACTCACATGCCTGTGTACACACACACACACACACACACACACACACACACACACACACACACACACACAAATAGTCAGAAGTCTGAACCTCTGAGGATATAATCCTAGGAAGAATATGGGAAGTAGTGTCTAAATATTGGTCCTTGACTGGGACCTTAAAGCCCTGTTCTTTTTTCTTTCAGAAGAAACAGATAGATTATCTAGCTGCCTGTGAGTTCTGTTGAGAACACCAGGGTTACAGCTCTTCTGGAACATCTTTCATGTTGAAGTGGGCTTTTCAGAGATGTAGCTGCATGCAAGCCATCCACACTCTTTGTGAGTAATACCTCACTTTACTTTGTAAGTAGCTTCATAAAAGCTCACGGTTTACAAGGTTGGATTTTGGTAAAATACCTCACTGTGAGGTTCCTAACTAGGGTAAATAGAGATAGATGCCTCTGTGTGTGTGTGTGTGTGTGTGTGTGTGTGTGTGTGTGTGTGTGTGTTGTTCCTCCCCCCTCCCAAATTCTCACACAGTGCATGGGGATAGGAAAGTTAAATCTCAAATATGCTTCATCATGGCTAGATCTCATGGGTGAATATGGGGATGGAAAGCATGTTTTGGGGTATAGGGAAGGTAGCTAAGAGGTCTGTTCTCAATCATGTTTTTTGTTTGTTTGGTTGGTTTGGTTTTTTGAGGCAGGGTTTCTTTATGTAGCCCTAGGTGTCCTGGAATTCACTTTGTAGACCAGGCTGGTCTCATGAGAGATCCGCCTGCCTTTGCCTCCATAGTGTTGGGATTAAAGGCATACTCCATCACCACCCAGCCTCGATTGTCTATTCATGTGTAAGCAATCTCTTTTGTTCTCCATGGGATGCAAGCTCAGAAAATGGCATTTAATTCAACCTGAGACTGGTGTTTCCAGCCCTCTGAGAATCAACACAAACCCAAGTGAGAAGCTGGTGGATTTGACAAAAGTAGCCCTGTGTTCATGAAAATATCCTAGTATGTTCATGAGCCATAGACCACATATGCTGTCCACAGCAAAGCTAATGGGAGACTAATGGCATATAGCTCAACCATGTGGATTTTAAAGTCAACTAAAAGGTGTAATGAGGTAAGTCTTGAAGGTTCTCCATAGGCTTTCTTTTGATTTTCCTTAGATCTCTGGATAAAGATCTTCAACTAAGATGTCCAACCCCTTTAAATATGTCTTAAGCATATTGCCAACAGAAGGATAATGGGTAGAAAGATTTGGGGAAATAATGAAATCTATGTGTTTGAAAACTTTTGGAAAACATTTCTTTTTCCTATGAGGATTGAGCTTAATGTGAATGGACTTTGCATCTTCTCTCAGATTCCATCTATCTTAGGTATATGCTCTTAATTGGCATAATGCCCTCTATAGTTTGGATCTTAAATATTGTCCAAAAGATTATGTATTGAAAGATAGAACCTGAGTTGATAACTTGTGGAGACAGTAGAAAATTAAAAAGGCAGGGCCTAGTTGGAAGATGGGGGCTTTTAGAGGTGTCATCCTGAAGGGCATATTGGCATCTGCCTCCACTCCTCCTTCCTCTTTTCTCCTCCTCCTCCTCCGCTTCCGGGATTTCATTAAATGAGCAGTTTCCTCTGCCATGTGCTTCCTGCTATGATGTATACTTTGTCAGAGGCCCAAAGACAACAAGGCTGAGCAGCCATAGACAGAAAACAGGAGCCCAAAGATCTTTGTTGTAAGTTGTTTTCCCATAACAACAGAAAGAAGTGTCACACACACACACACACACACACACACACACACACACACACACACATAAAATTGGTACTGAGCAATTGAGTCATTAGTGCAACTAGACAGGATGAGATATTTCAGAAGCCCTTGGAATTGGCCTGCAACGGGAGTTGAGAGATGTTTGGAGAATCCAGATAGAAAGGTTTAGAATGCTGTGATAAGAGCTTAATGGAAACTCTAACAGGAACTCAGAAGATAGGAATACTAATGTGGAATATGGAAAGTCAAGGCTGTTCTTTTGTTTAAGGTAAAAATTAAGATTCTGTTAAGAATTGGATCAGAAGCCATTCACATGATATAATAGCAAAGGACTTGTCTACCTGTTGTACAAGCCCTGAAACTGTGTAAGGCTGCGTTCAAAGGTGGTAAAGTATTTGATTTTGTGGAAGGCCTTTCAATCATGACAGCTACCAGACAGTGGCGTGTGTATTGCTGGCTCCTGTAGATAAGATTTAGAGTGATAACTTGGAAAGCATAATAAAAGGAATTTTCTTAACTTGCTACTTTATCAGAAAAGGAAGGCGTACTTGTTGTTAGGACAATCTGCACCATTAGAAAGAAATCCAGTAGGAACTGGGGAGATGAGCAGTGAAAGCATCGGGCAGCATCCAGGTCATGGCCAGGCACAGAGTGTGCATCTGTAAACTAAGCACTGGCGTAATGGGAAGACAAGTGGATTTCTAGAGCTCACTTGCTAACCAATGAATGTTTAGAGGTCCTGTCTCAAAAACCAAGTAGAAAGCCACAGGTATTGAGGAAAACACCAAATGTTGACCTCTGGCCTCCACAAGTACACATATAAATATAAGACACACACACACACACACACACACACACACACACACACACACACACACACTACTTTCTATGGGACATTCAGAAAGATAGCTAGACACCATCACAGACTAAAGAGAGTTGAACTTTTTTGAATGACTTTGTTCTGAGGAGTGAATTCTAACATGTCCTGCTTGCACAGAGCTGCCTAGGGAACTTTTTTCCTTAAAGTTGATTTCCTCATGTTTTAGCCACCCCAGCATTCAGACGACATCACAGCCACAGCACAAGTGGGCCTTATTCTCACTACAGCTGGCTGGCATTGGACATGTGAGAGGGTGATGGGGTTGTGTAGGGTTCTACTGAGATTTCCAAAGAAAGCTTTGGAGGTCATTCTGTGGAAGGATCAGTGCCATTTTCAGAAGCCAGCCAAGCATGGAAGAGTAAAACTGATGTTCCAGACTCCTCCAACTTCCTCGTGCCTTCACTGCCTAAGAAGCTATAGACAAAGAGTAGATTCAGTCTCAAAGAGCAAGAGCAGGTGAACTGCAGCCAGCCAGCATGTGTCGTTATCCATCACATACTCTGGATGCCAGATAAAGCAAAAGGATTTAGGCTTTGCCTGAGGATTAGTCTCCTTACTGTCTCCCACCTCCTCTTGTTGGAGAGAGAGTATACACTTGCCACTGTATTGGACATGTGCAATGTTCTTTGTGGTTTTCCACAGCTTCAACACTAAGTATGCCTGCCTTGGGTCCCAGAGGAGACTTAGACATATTTGTACAGTGTTGAACCTGTTAAGAGTACGGAGGGCTCTTAGAGACATATTAAACTCATTTTGCATTGTATGGGGGGGGCAGGCATCAGCATTTAGGGAATAGGGACTGATTACTGTTTTGTATTTTAAAGGGTTTTCCTAAATTTATATGCTGAAGTTTGCCTTTCAGTTGACAGTGACATGGGAAGACAGCACTGTTGTGGGATTCAGGTGTTATTGAGGGAGACCCAGAGGTGTAGCTCTGGGGTATCGGGACCCTCAATGGGGTGTGGCCAGAATCCACTGAGAACCCAAGGCTCCCTGACCTTTCTTTCTGTTTTGTTCCTGCGTTATAAAGGAGTGAATCAGACCATTCCCGTATGAGACAGCTCCATTCCCCAAGAATTATCTTAAGGTTCAATTTGTATCCGTGAGTGTTTATGTAAGCCCTTAATAAATATGAATTTTTATATGATATATTGCAAGTAAATAATTCTGCGATACAGCATAAACTTTAGGAGGCAGGTCTTTGCTGGGAGAAGCAGTGAGTGAGGTGAAAGAGATTTTGCCACCCACACCCTTCCATTCTGTATCTTTTCCTCTGGTCTTGATAGAGTGAGAAATGTTCCACACTAAGCACTCACTGCTGTGACATACTACTGTCTCATAATAGCGCCCAAAAAGATGTGAGTGAGTAACCACAGAATGGCTTCTGAGGTCATGAGCCAAAATAAACCTTCCTCTTCAGGTTTGCTGATTTCAGTTCTTTTGTCTCAGTGCTAGAGATCTGGTAAAGAGAAGTTACTCCTACTTTGTCTGAATAAGTGTCCTTTGTCATGCATAAGCTTTTCAGTTTTATGAGGTCTGTTTATTAATTGTTGATCTTAGTGCTTATGCTAATGGTATTCTGTTCAATAAGTCTTTTCTGTACCAATGAATTCAAGACTATTCCCCCACCTACTCTATCATACTCAGGGTATCTGACCTTACACTGAGATCTTTGACCTACGTGGAGTTGAATTTTGTGCAGGGTGATAAATTTGAGTCTGTTTGGTTTCTTTACATCTAACTATCCGGTTTGACCAGCACCATGATTGAAGATGCTAACTTTATCCAGTGTGTATTCTGACTTCTTTGTCAAAAAGTAGGTGTCCATAGATGTGTGGACTTACATCTGAGTCTTCAGGTTAATCAATGTGTCTGCAAACGTTACACTGTTTTGTTACTATAGCTCTGTAGTGCAATCTAAGTTTGGGGAAAATGATACTACCAGTAGTTCTTTTATTAATTAGCGTTGTTTTAGCTATGCTGGGGTTTTTGTGTATGTGTTTCCATTTGAACCTGAAATTTGTTCTTTCAATTTCTGTGAAGAATTGTGTTGGAATTTTGAAGGGGGATTACATTGAATATGTAGATTGATTTGGTGGAATGGCCATTTTTAGGGCATACATACCCATGAGCATGGGAGATCTTTCCATCTTTTGATATTTTCTTCAGTTCTTCCTTCAATGTCTTAAAAGTTTTTTGTTATACAATATAATTCAATTTCAATTGCTTGGTTAGTTTCCCCAAGATATTTTTTGAGGATATTGTAAAAGGTATTGTTTCCCTGACTACAATTTTTATTTATATATGGGAAGGCTACTTTTTTTTTTCTTTTAGGTAACTTTGTATCCAGATGTCAGATGCGTTTCCTAGAGTGTTTATCAATTGTAAGAGTTTCCTGGTGGGATTTTTTAAGTCATCTGGTATACCACCATATCATCTGCAAATGCAAATACTCTGACTTCTTCCAACTTGTACCCACTTAGTCCCCTTCAGCTATCTGCTTATCTGCTCTAGCTAAGAGTCTAAGTACTACATTGAACAGGTATGGAGAGAGCAGACAACCTTGTGTTGTTCCTGATTTTAGTGAACTGTTTTGAGTTTTTCTCCACTTATGTTAATATTGGCTATAGCCTTGCCGTAAACTGCCTTTATTATGTTGAGGTATGTCCCTTGTATCCCAGAACTTTTATTATGACTGGGTGTTGGACTCTAGTCAAAGGCTTACTCTGTAGCTATTAAGATGGTCATTTGATTTTTGTCTTTCAATCTGTTTATGTGGTGTGTTGCATTTATTGGTTTATATATGTTGAACCATCCCTGCATCTCTGAAATGAAGCCTTTTTAATCATGGTGGATGATCTCTTTGATGTGTTCTAGGATTCAGTTTGCAAAGTATTTAAAATTGGTTTTATCATGAAAGGTTTGTCTTTCTCCATCGATTGTGATTGAAAGTTTTGCTGGGTATAGTGGTCTGGGCTGCGTCTGTGGTCTCAGAGTTTGTAGAGCATTCATCCAGTCTCTGCTGGCTTCTGATATTAGAATTACACCTGATCTTTTCCTTTGCAGCTGTTATTCTTTCTTTGCCCTGTACACTTAGTGTTTTGATTATTATGTGCTGACGGGACTCTTTTGTCTGGAGCAGTCTATTTGATATTCTGTGAGTTTCTTATACCTTGATAGGTACTTTCTTCTTTAGAGTAGGGAAATTTTCTTTTATAATTTTTGTACAATATTTCCTGTGCCCTTGGCCTGGGTTCTTCTCCTTCCTCTGTTCCTATGATTCATAGATTTGGTCTTTTCATACTGTCCAAGATTTCCTGGACTTTTGTGCCTGGAATTTTTTTGAGATTCAATATTTTAATTAACGGAGTTATCTATTTCTTATACCTTTCTTTTAGTACCCAAGATTCTTTCACTCTTGGCGTGTACTCTGTTGGTGAGGTACACCTTTGATGGTATTGTTTGACCTCTAAAATTATTTTTTGCTTTTATCCCCTCAGTTTTCCCTCAGCTTGGGTTTTCCTTGATGATTCCATTTCCACTTTCATATCTTGAACTCTTTCCTTTATTTTATTCCATTGTTTGTGTTTGCATATATTTCTTTAATGAATTTGTATATTCTTTAAGGTCCTTGAACATATTCATAATGTTTATTTTAAAGACATTGTCTTGTGCTTACATTGAGCTCTGGTAGATACATAACGTCCTGTATATTATTGTGGTTTGAAGCTCAAAATACCCAGCAGCCAATTCCCAAATAATTGGCTCAGAGGCTTAATAGTATAGTAACTACTGGGCCAGTATTTCAAGCATATTACTATCTAGCTCTGACACTTAGATTAATCCATAATTCTATTTATATTTAGCCATGTGGCTTGGTAACTTTTCTCAGTCCAGAATTCTCATCTTGCCTCTTCTGTGTCTCTTTCTCTGCCTTTCCTTTTTCCAGAATCATCCTAGTCCGGTCATCCCTACTCTACTTTCTGCCTATTTATTAGCTAATCAGCATTTTATTAAACCAATACAAGTGAAAAGTCTTGTGTACTTGGGCATAACATCCTATTTGTAAGTAAGAGCATGAGAAGTCAACCTGGGTTCAGACTGCTCATCACTAGAGACTGAAAAGGGCAAGATGAGAGAAAGGCTGGTAATAAGTACTAATGTTCCTACACAGTGGGGAAACCGGAGTCCACAGTAATCACAGTATGTTTTATGCATAACACAAAAAGAGCCTGAAATCTTCCAACACACATGACAAAATGGAAACATACTCTGATCTGATCAACACCTGTTGCCCATGTACTGAAATATTGCACCACATATCAAGAATACATACAAGTATTATATTTTAATCCAAAATCTTTTAATATTTATGGAGATAAAACTGTTTCTTACCGTCACTTGATAGTGTGTGTGCACAACAGATTTTCATACTCTTTCCCACAAATTTGGACAACTAAAATAATAGTTTAAGATTCACTGTGTAAGGTTGAGTTTCATTTCTATAGTATAACAAGAAATTTTCTGAAATCTCTGGAAATGTTGAAAAAAAATTAATGTTGGAATTTTATATATAACTTCTGAACTCACAGGCATGCCTGCCAAGGTGACTAGCTAGTGATGTACGAAGAAGGGGATGAAACTATGGTACTTCCTCTGGAGGCATCATGGCATCTCTCACTTGGTGTCAGTGTCCAAGAGACCTGAGATATTCTGCAAGTCTAGAATCTTGTTAGGAAGTGATATTAGTAACTGAGCAATAAAGTGAATGTTGGGATGGTGGAAGCTATGTCTGTCACTGTGAGTGGAAAAGTTACCTTGAAGACGCTGAAAAATACTATCTCAGCCACAAAGCCATCATCAACAGCCATCGGTCACAGTGATGTGATGTGATATTGGCACTTCGTCTTTGTGGTCTTCCCCTTAAACCCACATTCTGGGTTCAGCTATGAGAAGAACTAGTAGAGACAGGCTACAGGAGTGGGCCAGGAAGTGGAGAGAACACATCCACAGGCACCAGCTCATACCTCTGTCGCTGACTCTTGGCCACATAGCTATTGTGTCTGTTAACCTGCCATCAGAGGAGCAAACCTAATGAAATTTCAGCCTCTCTCGTTCCTCCTTTCCCTTCTGCATTCTCTGTGTGTACTTCCACCTTAGAATTCCCCATAGCCCCACATTCAGGAAACCTCAGCCCCACCCCACCTCACAATGAGACCTGACTTTGCCTGTTAACCTTGCTATCAGCTAAACACACAAGATCAACCTCTCTGCAGAGTGAGTAGCAGCTCACTCTGGAGACTGCTCTTTGAGGGTTTTGACTCACCCCACCTTCCATAATAAGCAACTCAAAAGATGTCTTTCTTCCTCTGGGATTATGTGGAAGGTGAGTGGAACTGTGGCAAATGCATCTGGCTACACACAGTGCCCCTTGGGCAAGCAATGGGCTTAGAAGGCTATCAAGAGAGGTTATAAATGAAGTGGAACTCAAAAGCCATTTCTTTCATAGTCCATTTTAGGCTTTGATAACAGAGAAACATGTAATAAATTATCCTAATGAACAGAAACCTGTTTGACACATGCTTCTGAAGGCTGAGAAGTCCATGTTTAGAGGCTGTGTCAGATCATAGCCTTCTGGAATCATTTCATAGTGGAAGATGGGAGGATGAAGGGGGCCTACAGAAAGCAAGAATTCAGCATTAATCCATTTGTGAAGATAGAGTCCACGTGACCTAACAGCTCTCTTCAGGATCCAATACTATTGAACTGGGGACCAATTTCCAACCCACGCCATCATGGTATCTATCCAAATTATAGCAACTTCACTGTTGAAGATTGAACAATGTTATGTGAAGGGTTTGTGTAGTGATAAGTATCCTGGGCAGGGCTGTGGAACCATGACACATTGAAGAGAAGGATGACATGCTGGCTTGTGATCCATAAGAAACCTAGCCCAGAGTGTCTGAAATTCTCTGTTCAAAGTGTCAGGCAAAGTAGTTGTCCTGGAGGATGGGTAGGAACTTTGACATCTCCAAACTTCTCCTTCAAATCTGTCTCTCGAGTGTCAGGAGTCACACAGCCTGGCTTCAGGGGTTTCCTCTGGGCAAGGCACTTGTGGAAATAGACTCTCACATTGCAAAGACGTGTCCATAGGACAGTGTAGGGATTTATAAAATTCATGCAGCCTGCAGGTTCTTTTCTCTCTCCTTATGTTGCTGATTATTTGGGCGGTTTTTAGTTTTACTTTGTCAATCACACATGCAACATCTGTAATTTCCCCTGGAAATTCTGTTCCTTTTCAAATATTATCTCCTAAGACTCAACAGTGGGTTACTGCTTCTTAAATCTCTTATCTGAAATTACTAACTACAATTCCCAACCCTGGGAACTTTCCTGACTCAGTGGAGATAGTTAGGTACATATGAGAAAACAATGCTTGGATCATTAACCATGATTCACAGTTCTGGAAAGGGGAGAGTGTATGCATACACAGAATAGGGAATACACATGGTGCCAACTATTGAGAGTAAATTCCATGGACACCAAGCATAGGATCATTGGCAGGATTTGGTATGCTCCAAGTGGGAAAAAAAATACAACACAAAATGTGGAATAGATAGATCCATCTTTACCCTAGATAGGAGGAGCTTATACTGGCAGAAGAAGTGATATAGAAAGGAGCAACTTATCAACTTCTGCCTTTTACAGAGAGATTAAGACGTAAAACGTTCTTGTAGAAAAGAAAACTGTATAAAAATATATCTTGCAGTCATGAGAGAATTGTCTGGGTTTGACTATGTGCCCTCTATTACTTTTTAACTTTGTAACCACAAGTCGCTGCCAGCTGACGTAAGTGCTACAAGAGCAGCCTGTGCCTGTCTCTGTCGAGCTGAACTCTATGTCTAAAATAGGTTATGCAGGGGGTGGGAAGGTGTATTTGAG
Source organism: Phyllotis vaccarum (assembly GCA_033318265.1). NCBI lineage: Eukaryota > Metazoa > Chordata > Mammalia > Rodentia > Cricetidae > Phyllotis > Phyllotis vaccarum. The sequence goes on along the minus strand of JARWLC010000011.1, from coordinate 37,572,147 downwards.
GAAACATAAGAGGAGCGATGGAGACTTTCATAATGACCACAATATGGTCCTTAAATTGTGATGTATTTCTTAGAGTCAAAAGTAAAAGCCAATAACAAACCTGTTCATGTAACCCTGGTAAGACAAACTCTGTTTAAATATAAATAAAGATGGCCTGACCTATGTGGGGCCACTCGAGGGCAATCCACTTGGTGATCAGAAGTGTTCCTTGTGCTGTCTCCCGTTCCCCATCTCAGAACTTGAATAGAGCGCAGGCTGGACCCCGGCACTCAAGCTCATCATTTCTCTGAGCAAGTGACCAGTGTGTCCTTACTGATGACTGGATATGGAGCCATGGCTTACCAGTCTTCATAGAAAGCCTTCAAGTACTGCTGGAGTTTTCAACATGATGGGAATTCCTCTGGTTGTGCATAATTGGGGCCTCCGGCTGTATCTGGATGCTTGTTAACGGAGGTGATCGTGGCAGGCTCACGGGGAATTTCTAGGTGAGAGGTTGACTGTCCCAAGAAGACTAAGTTCAGAACTTGAGAAAAATGATTGAGAACTATCAGGTTCCTTTTTGTAAGGTTCGAAGCATAGGAACTTTATCTTGTGCTGATTAAAGATGACTGCCTGGGACATTTGATTGTGATCCTTCACTTCTTCTTGTAAATTCAGAAAGTTCTACTTAGATTAGGTTTGGTAATGTGAATTTTAGCATGAAGTACTCCACTTTGATTTTTAATCTGGTATGTCTGGGGCCTAGGGCAGGAACGTAGGCCACTTGAAATGCATGCTTGACAGGAGTTTCTGTTTGGTGAACACATCACTGCAGGGTAGTGCAGGAAGTGCCCAGAGGGTCCACAGAAACTCTACATCTCCTTCCCAGATCCTACCCCCTCCACAAATAATTGATTCTAAGTAGACAGCATTTCTAACTTAGGAGAAGTAATCTGGCCTGAAAGTAGAGACCTCGTGGCCAGAGAAACACTGAGCAAAGACCAAGAGGAAAAAAGTTAGTTCAGGAGCAGGCAAAGCAAACAAATAAAAACAGCCACAGTTCTAACCTGATACTGCTGGGAGTCCGAGTCCAGCTGACCTGAGACAAATGTGTGAAGTTGGCACAGCAAAGAAACTATGACCACCTGTTTCAAACAAGTGGCCCCGGATAGCCTGGACCGTTGTAATTTATACGGTCTTGATCGTTTGCACGAGCAATTTTACAGTCAAGCTTCTATCCTTAAGAATCTAATAATGGTTACAGTAATCACCAGTTCGCTCCTCCTTTACCTCTTTTTCCTTTTGTCCCCCAACTTTCCCACAGGTAGCCATTACCTACTTAATTCACGGCTCTAAGCAGCAAAGGAAGTTTTTCTAACTAGGCAAACCTACAGAGAGAACAGCGTGCCCAGTTGGAAGCACGCGCAGTTACAGCACCATGCAAAATGAAAGAGAATTTTGGCTCTAGTGTCATTGCTTACCTCTAGTCAAATCTAAGTTCTGAGAATTAACTCATCAACCAAGGATGAACTAATTCTTTCTTCATTCTATACTACTCTATCTCCAGTGGGGGGAGTGTGCCAGTTTCCTTTTCTATCATTCTATAAACTAGCGGACTGTTACACGGAGATGCCCTCTCTTGAAAAACCAAAAAAGAAAATCTCATACTAATAATTTAATGACAAATCTGAAAGCTCTCATACAAAAAGAAGAGATGGCACCCAAAAGGAGTATATGGCAAGAAATGACGACCAAATTTGTTGTGGGAATTAGTAAAACGGAGACAAACAAACAAAAACCCGCAAAGAAAAATGATACAAATGATTGGTTCTTTAAGAAAATCATTAAGATTGACAAAATTTTAATCATATTAAAGACAGAGAGAGAAAATCCAAGTTAACAAATTGGAGAAGAAAGGGGGGATGCAACAGCCATCAAGGAAACCCAGAGAACCATAAGGACATATTTTGAAAACTCATACTCCACCAAATTGCAAAACCTGAAACAAATGGATAATTTTCTCAATATGTATCATTTACCTAAGCCGTAACAAATATATAACTCATAGAGAAATAAAAGTAGTCCTTAAAGGTCTCTCCAAGAGCCCAGGGTCAAATGGTTTTAGAGTACCATAATTTTAAAGAAGAATTAATATCAATATTCCTTAAATTAGTCTACAAAATAGAAACAGAAGAAATACTTCCCAATTCTCTTTGTAAGTCCACAATTGCCCTAATACATAAACCATATAAAGACACAACAAAGAGAATTGCAGACCAAAATTCTCAGTAAAATGTTTGTAAACTGAATCCTAGAACACATTAAAAAGATTACACACCATGATCAAGTAGGCTTCATCCCAAAGATGTGGGGATAGTTCAACATATATAAATCAATAAGTGCAATACATCATATAACCAGACCGAAAAATGAAAATCACATGATCATCTCTCATTAGACGCAGAGTGGCCTTTGACAAAAATCCAACACTCAGTCATGACAAAACTTCTGAGTCCTGGAAAGATAGGGGTACAAGGGACATACCTGAGCATAATAAAGGCACTTTACAGCAAGGTCATAGGCAACATTAACCTAAATGGAGAGAAACTCAAAGCAATCCACTAAAATCGGGAACAACACAAGGCTGTCCACTCTCTCCAGACCTATTCAATATTGTACTTAAAACTTATTAAAAAATGGTGCTGCTTATTTCCTGTTCCCATGCCCCCTTCCTCTCAGCTTCCTACGGTATTGGCTCGGCTACTAGACACAGGAACATTGCAGATTTCTATATCTCAGCTTAATTTCCTGTTCCTAAACTGTTCCTATCAACTCTTGATATCATCTGTTTGCATTTCTCCTAGACTCTTGTGCTTAAAATCCACTCTGGAACAGTCATGCAGATTTGTAATGTCATGAACTACTGTGACTCTTTCAGGCTAATCACATGGTGCATTGGAAAAGCAACATCCTGTTCCTGAGAATCCTAAATTCATGGTCACATTTGAAACACCAAAGGATTTAAGAGCTGAATTAGGTCCACCGTAGATTTTTAACAACATCCCCTCTGGCTCACCCGGAGAGTCATGGGGGGGGGGGGGTTCTTTATGCAACAGCCATTTCACCCATAACTCTAAGAAAGTGAAACAGGGGCAGCCAACAATATGGTCTGTAGAAAGAAAGAAGAGCAGGTAGAACATATGTTCCTGGAGTCATGCCCATAGTTATGCAATGAAATATCCATCAGTCTTGCCAAAATGGACGAAATTCTCCTGGCTCTTGCCAAAGGAGAATTTGTTGAGTTTGTTCCCTGAAGAAGTCACAGGGCTCCCGGCATGAGACTGTGAAATAAAGTTTAGGGGCAAGAGCAGAGGAAAATCTCAACTGGCTTCTCCTTGTTTATATTCCAGGCACTATTGTGTCATGGAATTCTAGCTGCCCGAGAGAGCAGAAACAGCTGTCTGGAAAAGGCAAAGCCATGTGAACGGCAGGCATCTGGACATCCCAGAAGTCAGCTGTGTTTGCTATATAGCAGTGAATGTCTGCCACCTGGCGGGAGAGGCTGTGCTATGCAGCTGAGGTAGTAATGTGTGCTCGGTTCTGTAAGAGAATATGGAAGAACTGGAAGAAACCCTGAAAGGTTGATGTTCTGTTCTTGTGACTTTGGTCACTTGCCACCTGATTTATTCAGAGACTTTTCTACGATTTCCTGGGTACCCTCAACCACAGATCAGGGTCCAAAATTTCTCAGTGTCACCCAGCATCCTCATACCATTATAGGGAAAGCTTGATCCATTTGGTGACTGCATTGTTTTAACAAATTAAAAACAAGTTTAAAGGGCCTGGCCTGTGACCCAATAGCAGATCATGTGTGAGACCTTGGATTCCATGCCCAGTACCACAAAACAAACAAGGAGAAGAAATTAAAGACTTCATAATTATTTAGACAAATAATCATTGATTTTGATTTTCTCTTAATATATAAATACAGACTATGACATATAAAATCACTTTTAAGTTTAAATGTTTAACATTACTTTAAGTGCCTATGGAGTATTGTAAACTTATGTTTAGATTTTAAGGTATTTTTGTCTAAAATAAAAATATTTTAGAGGCCAGTGAGATGGCTCAGTGAGTAAAAGGTGCCTGTCACCAAAGCTCGGCTGTGCTGCCCTGGCCAGGTTCAGGGCTCAGAAAAACACATTTTTAAAACAAACTACTTTACTCCATTTCACTACTTGACGATAATACACAGACTAAGATATTAGAATCATGTTTGTACTGTGGCTACAGCAACCACCCCCAAACATGGCAATGGCGTTGTCTGTGAGTGGTGATAGAGGCTGGAAGACTTTGAGATCCATAGTAGAAGGTCTCTAGATTTTATTGATGGAGCATTATGGATAACAGTGAGGACATCTCAGAGGTAGGGAGCTGTGGAGGGACCCAACCCTCTGAGAGATTCTTAAATGGCTTAGATCTAAATGTTGGCAGAGGCATGAATGGTAATGACAATTCTGAGTGCATCTAAGATGGAAATGCTGAACACCACTTGGGGAACCAAGGAAAGACTGGCCTGTCAACATGACAGTGACCTTGGCAGAATGATGCTTGTGCCCTGATGTTTTGTGAGTGAGAGAATGCAAAAGCAATGAACTAGGATACTTGGTGGAAATAAAAACAAAACCTTCGAGTACATTATTTAAAGTACTTGGTTGCTTAATGTATCATAAAAGAAGGCAACAAGGTAAAGACAGAATTTATAACCAAATGAGAAACCAGGTGTGCTGGGGCACACACAAGGCTGTCATCATCCCAGCTACTTGGGAGTCTGATACAGGAAGATGACCAGTGTAGGGGCCAGTTTGAGCTCAAAGGCCATAATGCTCTCCTCAGGGTAAAAGCAGTATTGAGAAGGGTGGGCTTAGCCTCTCCCTCCTTCCTTTCCTTCTCCCTTCTCTTCTCTGTAGGGGATTGTGTTGTTTCATTGTAAATAATTGTCCCACCCACTGGTCTAATAAAAAGCGCTGATTGGCCAAAGGCAGGCAGGAAGTGTGGGCGGAGCTACCAGACTAAGAAAAATCTGGGAACAGGAAGAACAGGGCAGAATGCCAGAGAGAAGCCGGAAGAAGCAGAGGACAACTATGCTGCTCTAAGAAAAGGTACAAAGCCACATGGCTGAACAGGATAAGAGACATGGGTTAGATGAAGGGTAGAGAGCTAGCAAGTGATATGCCTGGGCCTGAGGCTGATCAGCCAAAAACTATTGAAAGCATCCATGTGTCTCTGTGGGACTGCGGGACTGAAAGTCAAGGTCAGAAACTTCCTACTACACTTCTCCTTCCCTCCCTCTCTCCCTCCCTCCCTCACTTCTCACTCTCTCTCTCCCCCCGTGTGAGTGTGTGTGTGTGTGTGTGTGTGTGTGTGTGTGTGTGTGTGTGTGTGTTTTGATATGTTATATATTTAATAAAAACCAGTCTGGAATATCAGAGGACAGAGCCATTTCTCCAACTTTTTTTTTTTTTTTTTTTTTGAGACAAGTCCTGGCTGTCCTGGAACTTGCATGTAGATCAGGCTGTCTTTGAACTCCAGAGATTCTCCTGCCTCTGCCTCCCAAGTGATGGGACTAATAGCATGTGCCACTACTGCCTAGGGGCCAAGTGTATCACAAATTCTGGTTGTATTAAAGGAAACTCAGAGCCAGATCTCAGGGAAAGGCTGAGATATCAAAGAGAGGAAACGCCACAGTCATTTTTCACCCAGCTGTCTTCCAGCTTCCTTAACCTCACTCCTGTGGCTTCTACTGCTTTCATCTGTCTTTCTATGCCTGCCTTAAATACCCTCTTTGCCCAGTTGTTTCACCTCCAGGTTAAGATTAAAGGCATGGGCTGCTACTATTTGGTAGTTAGCCTCAAACTCACAGAAACACAGAAAGATATCTCTCTCCCTCTTTCTCTCTGGAGTTATGGGATTAAAGGCCTGGCACCACCACTGCCTGCCCCGGAGCCTGGAACTTCCTCTGTAAACCAAGCTGGCCTCAAACTCAGATCTGCTGGGATTAAAGAGGTAGGTCACCACTCCTGGTCTTTCCCTGTGCTGGAACTAAAGGTGTGAGCTACCACTCTCTGATCCTCCTGGATTGACTGTGGGTGGATCTTTTCTCTGACATTCCAGACTAGTTTAATTAAATATATAACATATCATCACATGTGTGTGTGGGGGGGGGGGGGAGAAGAGAAAGAGAGAGGTGTGGGGGGATGGGAGAGAGGGAGGGAGGGGGAGGGAGGGAGGGAGGGAGGACCTGCTAGTGAACACAAAACTTGAAGATTTAGGAAATTCTCCACCATGTAAAGAAAGAAAGTGCATGCCCAGGAAAGAAGATAAAGATTGTACCTCCAAACTAACCTTTGATAAAGAAATTAACATGGCAAGAAGCCAGGTGCTATTCATCACTCATTGCTGAAGGAAGTGAGTCAAAGTCATCACAGGGATTATCCTGATTGCCATGCCCATCACAAATCCAAATAGCGCAAGCAGAAGAATTTCAAGGGAGTGACCCAGTGTGTTATGGGGTTTGGAATACCTCAGCTGCTTGCATATTCCAGTGTGGCCTTCCTTGGTTCTGCTGTCCTGGAAAATCTCGATGCTGCGTCAAGGTGTCTCAGGCCAGCCGATTATGAGTTAAAGCAGTGTGGCACATTTTTCTAGATTTTAAGGGATGCCTTTAAGAGACGGATCCTAGGCAGAGAGTGGCGGCAGGAGTGGAGCAACCACAAATTCAAGTCTATTAGAGCCAGGGCTTGTGACCTTGTGGAGTTTCTACAAGGAAGATGTTTTCCCGGAACTAAAGGCCGCCTCTTCCAAGATTCCAGACAGCGGAATGTTTTAACATACAGCTGCAGCCTCAGAAAGCCACAAAACACTGGATTCGGCTGTAAAGGCTGCTGCGTGAGCTCCACCTAGTGGTCAAGGGGACGGGGTCCTCCAAAGCCCCGGTCACCTAACTAACTGCCCTGCCCTGAGTGACCAGAAGATGGAACCAGGAGGTTATTCTCAAGCCTCGGGTTGTCAAAGGCTTTGGATATTTGTGGAGACCACCACTTCCTTTTCCTCAGCTGTCACTGAGTTTTTAAAAAGGAACGTCTGTCCTAAGCTAGTCTCATCGTATTTTAAAAGAATCTTGTTTGATTTCACAGACTCAATAAAAGTAGTATTTTGAATTTCATATCTGATTTTGGTAATACTAGAATATAGTTGGAGGGCATGGGATAAGTGTATTTTGTATGTGAGAAGGATGGTGTCCATTTATATTATTATAATAAAACATTTGAAGCTAGATAACTATGAATTCTCTGGATTCAAGACTCGAGATTTGACAGTAGCCTTCGTCAGGGCAGAGTCCTAAAGAGATGTATGGCATCCCAGGGAAAGATCCCAAGATTCCAGCTAAGATACCTGGGAAAGTCACAAGTTCTGGACCCAAATAGCAGGTAAAAGCTGAGGCGTTCGTGCCACCTGGTGGTCATGGGATTGGTATTCTAAGATTCAGTCATTCCTACTCATTTCTCAAAGTCCCCACCTCCCCCCACCACACATAAAGTTACTACTTCCTGATGCCTCTCAACGGGGGTTATGCTCAGGAGACACACTGAGCATATCCAAACTGTAACAAACATGAGTTGGAGGACACCAGGACTGATGGGAGGGTTGATGTTATTTCTGAATTTCATATTGAAATTCAATCCTCTAGTAATATATCCCTTTTGAGTGGGATTGATGTCCTTTTTATGATCCCACTTTCATCTTTGAGGACACAGCAACAGGTAATTTTTTAAAAACGTGTGTGTGTGTGTGTGTGTGTGTGTGTGTGTGTGTGTGTGTGTGTGTGTGTGTGTAAACTATGGCACCTACATAGAGGTCAGAGGACAACTTCCTGGAGCCAATTCTTTTTCTACACTGTGGGTTCCAAGCTTCAAACTTGGGTCATGAGGCTTAGAGGCAAGCACCTTGACTCACTGAACCGTCTCACCATCTTCAAGAGATACCATATTCAAAGCAGACAGCAAAGCTGCTGGCAATTTGACCTTGGATTCCCTAGGTTGCAGAGATGTCAGACAAATTTTTTGTTGTTTATAATCCTCCCAGTCTTGGGTTTTCTGATACCCAGTACAATTGGGTTAAAACAGACAGGCACAATAGAATTCAGTTGCTGAATGGAAATGATACATTATAGATTGAGCCCAGATGAGATACCAAGAGACCAGCACGCTCTACAGGCTAACTTATTAGCAGGGACAGAGTGGCCTATAGTGGATGATCTGACTCCTCTTGTGGCTTAAGGTCTAGTACTCAGAGAGGTGCCCTCTGATGGCTCCGTTAAACTGCAATCATGTGCCTGCACTGGGCATAGCTGCCATCTGATCACTGCTGCTGTGGGATAATGCCCTTGCACATTGTAAAGATTTGATTTGTCACTTAAATGGGTTTAATAAAACGCTGACTGACCTGTCAGGCAGAAAATACATGTGGGAGGAGACAGGAGCTCAGCCTTTCTGGCCTGATAATTTGTTGGAGTTAAGAAGTCTCTCTAATGGCTGGCTCCTTTACTTTTCTGATCTTTTAGCATTTACATCAATATCTGGCTTGGGGTTTTTCTTAAGACCAGTTAAGATTCATTCTACATGCTGTGGCTATCTTCTGACCTAGATGAGACAAAAATAATCTACCCATCAGGTCCTACATAATTCAGCCTACGCTGACCACCTTTGTCACCACATCCAGCTACATTTTTACTGACTCCTGTGCCATTGCCAGCAGCCTGGACGCCTGGTCAGTGTGACAGCTGAATCTATGGACTGTTCAAGGATCCCTGTGTGGGGACAAGAACCATGGCAACAAGTTACTGCTCAATGGGGACGTACACAGGACACTTATGTAGAGGTTGGGACTTCATGGCCACCCTTAAAAGAACTATGTAGTGTAAGTTTAGATCTCCTAGGGGACTTCCTTTACTGGGACCAAGAATCATCATTTGATGCCCAAACAACATGACAGTGCACTCACCCCCATGAAACAGAATAAATCTGCATACCCTGTCACTCTCAGATCAAAGGGATTATTAAAGGATTGAACACAGCACCAACAGCATCTGTAGATGGGACATCAAATGGCCTGCTAGTGGGGTGGTTCCATCTGACTCGGTCACATGGACAATGAAACCCGTGCTTCTGGCAGAAGAACGTGCCCTGCAGCACATGCTGAGGAGCAGCTTGTATATGGAGGTGAACAGGATAGCGGCCTGACTAAGCTCGGTAAATCAGCCATTCTTTGACCTCTACCTCTTTAGAGTGTACATCTTGGGGTTGTTTATAGCTCAAGTCCTCCAGTGCCCCAGATGGGAGTTCTGACTCTGCCCTAGTGATGCCACCCCTGATGGTGACATTACAGATCCAGGCTCTTCAAGAATTGAGTCCAACAAAGTAATGGTGGCCTGTACAAGTCAATTCTTATTTTAGTTTGATAGGAAGGGGATGTGTTCAAAGTTTTCATCTAATAGTCGAGAGTGGTAGTTAAGGGGTGGGGAGCTTCTGCAGCCTGGTGTGGCATTGAACTAGCCTTGGGACCTGAAAGGCAAAGCAATCAAAAAACTGCTTGGAACTGGCACTCTGCTACCTTATCCAAGGGAATCTTTTCTCCTAAGAGGACACAAATGTGCTTCTCCACCCCCACCCACATAAAGGACCCCTAGAGATTTGCATTATTTCAGTAGAACTCAAAAGGAAATCCTTTAACCTGTAGGAGGTGGCATTTATCATCTCGGTCATTTACAGCTCAGGAAGAAATAATCAGGTCTCTGCTTAGAGAAATAGAGAAAGGTCTAGAACTGAAGTACTAGTCCCCGAGAGTTTGTGCAAGCCTCTACTTTAGTTTCGTTATCCCTGCAAACTGTTTTAAGCAGTCACCAAAGAAGGAGCCTCTCCACCCTGCTGGGACGACACTCCCCTTCCGCATTCTATAAAGGGCGCTGCAGTTGGCACAGGGCTTTTATTCCTAGATCTGCAGCAACTGAAGCCAGACCTGCTGAGCAGCAGGTAAGACCCGCGGGTGGCATCTCAGGGAGACCGCTGGCAGGAAGAGGCCAGATTTCTGAGAACCGGCTCGCTCCCTGGAAAGACCCTCACCAAGTTGCAACCCGGGAGATCCCCAGCGCCATCCCAGCAGGCGATCTCAGTCAGAATTTTCTTTCCCCACCTCCCTTTTTCTTAAGCTAAGAGACAGTGCCCTGAAGCCCCTAAGGACCAATCCTGCCTGCAGGGAGGCTAAGAGGGAAGGGGATAAGCTTCTGGATCTTCAACAGTGAGAACTGGACTTGGCCCTGGTCGCTAAGCAGCCAAGCACTTGTGATTGGCCTGTACTTGAACAAACTGAGGCTTTGTGTAGAGAGCAAATGGTCCCCAAGCAGCACTTACCCATTGCAGGCACCAGTTGTTTGCAAAAAAAGGACTCAGGAGTGTTTCTCTTTGTCACTCACAGCCTGAGGGTGGTGGTTTCAAACTTGTATATCCCCTGAGACTGTAGCCTTGACCACAGGCGTGAATAACTGAATCCTTAAATAATAACATTGTTGCCTGTACCAGAACTCGATTGTAGGCAGAGTATAGGCAGAGTAGGTCGATGTGGTTTTCTGGATCCTTTGCCCAGATGAACAAGGACTTGACTAACCACAGGGAGAGCTTCAGACAGAAGGCTGTGTACTGTGGGGGCTATGCCAAGGTCACTGACCTGACCCTTCTTCAGACACACCTGTTTGGAAGACAACACCCTGGGTCCTGGTTCTGGTCACTGCTGAAATCCAGTTCCAGCTTTGGGTGCCTAGGGGAACATTCTTGTCCTCTTGGGAAAGACTGGACAGGTAGAGAATGGACTGGATGGGGAGCCAGGAGATTTCAAACTACAGGGTCTTAGGGGGTGGTTGGCAAAGCCAAGGTGAAGGTCTTGCTGGTGTCATAGCTGGCAATGCTGACCTCCCTCCCCTGTTTTGCATGCAGCCTTAGTCATGGAGGAGCTGAGCACAGCCAACACCCTCTTTGCCTTGGAGCTGTTCCACACCCTGAATGAAAACAACTCCACAGGAAACATCTTCATCTCCCCCTTCAGCATTTCATCAGCCTTGGCCATGGTCTTTCTGGGGGCCAAAGGCAACACCGCAGCCCAGATCTCTAAGGTTAGTGGAAGCAAAACCGGCTAGCTTTCACCCCTGCAAACGGTTGAGCCTCCGAGTTCTTTGGCTGTGTCGTCTAAATCATATTGTACTGGGTTCAGTAGCTACTCATGGTGCAGTCAGACTTTCAGGAAAGCTCCCAGGGATCTAACCTGTGACTCTCTCTAGCCTCATTTGACTGGCCGTGGCTTTGCAGAAGGAGGAACTGGAAGGTCCCTGTGGCTTGATGAAAGCAACCACTCCACCACATACACCCCATTCCCTAAGAGACAGAAGGTCACCTTAGCCTCCTTCCTCACAGCTTCCTACTTTTCCTTAATGAGTGTGGAGTGGGAGGGGACTTCTGCTCTTGGTGTTAATCTAAGAGGGGAATTCAGCCCCCTTTGGAAACCTTGAGAGAAGAGGGGAAAGTGTCTCCTAACTGACCTGCCTGCTACTCCACACCTGCAGCTAGGTGCATCTCACCTAGGTTACATCCACTTCAACATTGCAGGTTTTACAGAGGCTGACAGCTTCAGAGAGACAAAAAAAATAGTCCCAAGGTTTTTGTTTTGTTTTGTTTTGTTTTTCTCTCATTTTATTCTAGGAGGTGCAACCAAGTGACAAAAACTGCAAACTTCCCTGAGTAGTATGAACTGTGGACCCTATATGCTTTCTGTCCTTTGTGTCATAGAGTAGCCAGCCCAGGCCTCATAAAACCATAAATGGCCCATTGATTTGCACCTGACAGATGAGGAATTAAACTCTTACCAGAATCAACTCAAGGAAGTTATTTTCAAGGGATGTGCTGTGAATTTTAGTAAGATAATCCAAGAAAAGGGCCTCAATCGATCCTACCTTTTGGGTCTCACTTATTTTAACTGTTTATTTATTTCTGGAAAAATAAGATACAAATATTTAGTATTTTTAATTAATAGTTAAAAAGTTAACAATTCACATTAGTGGAACTATGAAAAATGATTTAGAAGCTATGTCTCATGTAACTATCATGTGTCACTGAGTCATACATTTCCGGCACCATTTTGTTTGCTCTCCCAGTGACCATATTAATACAACACTGTCTTGAAGCTAATCAATATTAGGAAAAAAAATATTTTGATGGAAGCAGACACAAAAGAATCACTTTATAACTTCAGAGTAAATAACTGAATAAATGTTTTCTCTACTTTAGACCTTTCATTTCGATGCCGTTGAGGATATTCATTCAAGGTTTCAAACCCTGAATGCTGAAGTGAGCAAACGTGGAGCTTTCCACATCCTGAGACTTGCTAACAGACTGTACGGAGAGAAAACCTATAATTTCCTTCCTGTAAGTATTTAGCACTTCCCATTCTAAAACTTTCTAAAAGTGATAGAGACTTTCCCCAGAGCACGGCTATGTTGCTGGTCATTCATAAAAACAACAGAGGATATATGTGTGGCGTTCTGTCTCATAGACTTTCTAACATAAAGATCCTTCTTGAATGTTTTATCAAAACAAGAGAGGTCATAGTTCAGTAGATAAGAGGGCTTCCTGTGAAAGCATGAGAAACTGAGTTTGGATCCCAGTCCCCATGAAAGATGCCAGGCCTGGTCTGTTCTCATATTCTCCTATAAGCCCAGAACTGTGAGGAATGTAACCAGGAGGATCCCGGGCTAGTGGAACACCACAAGACCCTGATTTGGGGGAATGAGGCAGAGAGGAAAATCAGGGCATCTAACATCTTTTTCTGGTCTCCAGCAATGCACAGGTATGCATACCATATACACACCTACACCCCACATACCTGAATACACTTATGCACACACATACAAAGCAAAAGAGGATCGGAGAAGCCACTTGAAGTACAGCCAACTTGATTGTACTGATTATCAAGTGCTGGTGTAAGATTCAAAAAGAATTAGAAACCTTTGCATTAAGATTAGAAATGTTAAGTAAAGGGCTACACTTACCACTACTGCACTATAACCTTACAAAACAGTTATGGCTGTAAATTTAGTGTTATACGGTTTTCAACACAACATAAAAAGGCTAGATTTTAATGGAACTTTTAAATGCCTAATGATTTTTTCTTTTCTTTTCTGGATTTTAGAAACCCTCTGTAGGGAATAGAAGTTATTCATCGCACTTTCTTTTTCAAAAATAGGAGTTCTTGGCTTCAACTCAGAAAATGTACGGTGCTGACTTGGCCCCGGTGGATTTTCAGCATGCCTCTGAGGACGCAAGGAAGGCCATAAACCAGTGGGTCAAAGGGCAAACTGAAGGTAAGAGGCTGAGCAGCTCTGGCTGGTAGTCACCTATCCTGTAATGTTGCTCATAGCTGACACAATCAGCTTTGAGGATATAAGGCTGATTACTCACAGCTTGGGTAGTTTCAGTCCTGTATCCCATTGGCCACATTGATTCACTCCTATGGCAATACAGTGCCTTGTGGTGAGACAATGTGAATAGAAAGAAAGAGGGAAAGACCAGTGTCTTAACTCCACTTTCAACAGCAGCATCCCTCCTCTAGAGTAGGTTTGATGATGAAGACCTACAATCCCAGCACTTGGAAGGCTGAGGCAGGAGGATTGCTTTGAGTACACATGGCAAGACCCTGTCTCAAAATAAAAGCAAAAAGAAAATGCATTCCTCAGGGACCTAAAGACCCCTGACTAGATCCCACCTCTTAAAGGTTCTGCTGCCTTTTGATACTGTATGGACCAGAGACACAGGCATTTGGAGAACCCTTCTAAAGCATAGGAGAGCCACTGTGTACAGATTCTTACTCCCCCTTTGGCTTGCATCCCTTCTTTCTCCTTCCCTCAACTTCCCAATTCCTGACTTAAGTGCGCTGACACTTAGGTGCTGTTCCCTTAGTACAAGGGACAGCTTCAGATGGCAGAAATTTATCAGTGGAGAAATAGATATGATTTAATGAAAGCAGTTAAGTACCTATGGGTTCCCCTAAACTACAATGTAAAGTTAAAACCAACATTAAAATGAAGAATAAAAAACACTAAAAAAAACAATGCCTGCCCCAAAGTGTTTATAAAGTGCTTGTATTGAAAGAAATGTGTTGCAGCCAGCATATTTTTGGTCAACATCTTGTCCAGTAACTCAGGGTAGTGAGTAGCAAGCGTCTCATCCTCTGGGCTCAGTTCAGCTTCGTGATGGATCTCTCTTCTTACTGTGGAAGTCAGCATCCAGGAAATCCCTGTCAGTTCCCACCCAGCGGTGCACCAGGCTGTGGGAAGAGTGGCTTTTGTCTCAATAGATATCTCCATTGGATAAGTCTTACCTCTTGAATATTTGTTTAAAAGTCCTTTTCATGAGAACAGGTTTCTACTTAGCAGATTTGAAGACATAATTTGCCAGTGATCAGAAACATTTCTACTAGGGAGTTTTGTTTGTTTTCTGTAACAAAAGCAAAAAAACACATATTCACAAAATAATGATTATTGTCCCCATGCAGGAAAGGAGAACGTTCTCATTCTAAACCTTTGAAGACATTTGACTTATTTTAGTGGTTTTGTTTGCTTGTTTTTCTGGTTCAAGGGATGGAACCTCAGAACATAGGCACAAGCTCTCTCAGTGAGAGGTGTGGGTCTTACTAATTGGTGTATTTTAAATAAAAACAGGACAAGGGGGTCTTTCCTAACTTAACACTGAGTTAAAACAAAATAAATTATGAAGTCTATGTCTGAGTCACATTTTAAAGCTAACAAATCAACAATTCAAGCTTTAGAATTCCAAAGGGCAGCTTTAAAAAGCTGACTTTATATCTTTTCAGGGAAAATTCCGGAACTGTTGGCTGCAGGTGTGGTTGACAGCATGACCAAACTTGTGCTGGTGAACGCTATCTACTTCAAGGGAATGTGGGAGGAGAAATTCAAGAAACAGGACACAACTGATGCTCCGTTCCGACTGAATAGGGTCAGATGACACTACCTCCCTGGGCTGTCCTTGGTTGTATGTGTGCGAGTCCCAGGGATATACCACGGGGCCCCCCACATTACGCCAGGCTATTACCACTGAGAACTCTATCCCAAGACCCCAAATTCCTCTCTTTTCTAAAAGACAAGAGGGAATAATTTAAAAAATTTTTTTAACCATTCAGAAAGACACAAAAACGGTGAAGATGATGTATCAAAAGAAAAAGTTTCCATTTGGTTACATCCAGGATCTGAAGTGCAAGGTGCTAGAGATGCCTTACCAGGGTGAAGAACTTAGCATGGTTATTCTTCTGCCTGAAGACACTGAGGATGAATCCATGGGTCTTAAGAAGGTACTTGGTTCTCAACATCCTTATTTGCGTTTCCTTTCACTGTGCTGTACTTAATCTACCCGTGTGTGCAGTGAGTGCGCTGTATGCACTTGCTGTTCATCCCTAGACTTTATGCAAAATCCCTTGTCAGGATAACACCATTTTACTCCATCAGAGCTTACTCCTCTGAGGCCTCATGTTTAAATAGTTATTATTATTATTACTTATTATTTGAAGTGCCCAAGTACCTTGTGCTAATAAGTGTTCTTTCACTGAGCCATACTCCCAGCCCAGAAGCCTATAGTTTAAATATTCAGAATATCTGCTGCTTTCGGTGATTCATTGTGATAGAGGCACATATAAGGATTTTAAAGGAGAGAAAACCTATAATTTCTTTCCTGTAAAACCAAGACTGTGATGACTGGCCCCTCTCATAAACTCTATCCAAGAAACTTTAGAAAGTATAACAAGGAGTGATTTACATATTTGGGAATTGGGTGTCTTGTCACAATTGTGAAAATTACAGTTTGCCCTCAGAAATTCTAGGCTACTGTGTGGCTTGGCTCTTGCTCCTTTCCAGTCTACACTTGTAATCAGGAAGGACCCTGCTGTCATTTGCATGTGCAGAGTAGGTACCGACATGGATGTGGTCTTTCCATCAGTTGTATTTTCTTACTGGTATTTTATTTTCTTTAAAAATGAGGCTCTGATGCCAAGAAAGAAATTGTTGCTATCCTATCCATAAAGTGAGTGGTCCTGTTCTAGTTCAACAGAGGAACAATAAAACTTGATGTCGATGCCGTACTTACTGTGTATCAAACCCCTTAAACACATCCATTTATTCAATGGTCATAACAATGTTACAAAGTTGGCAACATTAGTATCCCTGTTCTATCCTACGTATTTATTCCATGCTATTCAACTCTACTCCACTCCATGGACAAGGCCTTTCTGTGCAGTCTAGGCTGGCCTTAAGCCACAGTCTTCCATCAGTGGCTCGCAAATGCTGGGAGTTCAGGCTGAGTGCCCCATACCAGCTCCTTGTCCTTGTTTTAAATGAACTAAGTCATATATATTTTGTTTCTCCTTTATTTTTACCCAGGGGTTATTAGAGATTATGTCAGCTATGGCGGAGTTTACAGTGAACTACAACTTTAGGAGGCTTCAGAATAAATAGAAAACACTAAAATTTCTTTTGTACCATTCAAGCAAGTACGATAATGAAAGCTGTGAAGGCCTATCAAAGTGATTCAGTGTGATGGGGGTTTGGGAAATCCAGAGTGGATGGAGGAATGACTAGAAGGGTGAACTAACAGAGGAGTGAGGGAAGACTCCAATGAATGGAAGGAGTGAAGAAGGGAGACATGGATAAATGGGCGAATGACTGATGGAGAGAAGGATGGATGAGCTGATGAGTAGGAGGGTAGATGATGAATGGATGACAGACCTGTTGTTAATGTGTTTGTACTTGGACACTCATAGAAAATATCTCTGCTATACTCCACCAGCTGTCAGACAAAACATGAAACCTTTCTATTTGGGCAGAAAGCATGAAGGAAATCCTATGGCAGTGGCAACTGTGAAATCATTTGAATAATACCTTATTACAGTAATACATTAACTTCTTTCTACCTTACATTAATTCTAGATTGAGAAGCAATTAACTTTGGAAAAACTTCGTGAATGGACCAAACGTGAGAACTTGGAAAACATCGATGTCCATGTCAAATTGCCCAGATTCAAGCTGGAAGAGAGCTACATCCTCAACGCTAACCTCGGCCGCCTGGGAGTACAGGATCTCTTTAGCAGCAGCAAGGCAGATCTGTCTGGCATGTCAGGATCCAGAGATCTTTTCATATCAAAAATTATCCATAAGTCCTTTGTGGAAGTGAATGAGGAGGGAACAGAGGCAGCGGCTGCCACGGGAGGCATTGCAACATTCTGCATGTTGTTGCCTGAGGAAGAATTCACAGCAGACCATCCGTTCCTTTTTTTCATTAGGCACAATCCCACAGCTAACGTGCTCTTCCTTGGTAGAGTTAGTTCCCCATAGATGAGACTTTGGAGGTACAAGGCAGAGTTTAGAGTTTTATTCCCTGATATTTTAATGATGATAATTTTCATTTGTTCTTGCCAATAAAACCTCTACCCAGAAACTGATCTTTAGTTTCCTTTGTATGTTTAACCTTTTCGGATTTTTACATCCATGGCTTTAGGCATGGGTGTCTATTTTGTTTTTTAACACTTAAAATAATCCAATGGTTGCTGCGGAGTACAACGAATCTACTTGGTCTTTTGAATAAATCAGATATATAGATTCTTGACCATGTGGTAACCTATGGAAGTGACATTTTTTGATGGGCATGAGAAGGTATGAATTTCTTCAAAGACAGTTGTTTCTCAGTCTAGAATTAGAGTAAGACCAAAAAAAAAAAAGGAGAGATAAAATTGAGAGGTGATAATGTATTAAGTAAATTAACGAATCCCAAAATTTGTCACAAGTGATATCATGAGTTGTTGTAGGCCATGATGCAGATACAGTGGGTAGCAATTGATAATTAAGATGTCAACCTGTGGTGATATGTTTAATATTTAATAAAAAAATAAACAGTCTGAAGTGTCAGAGAGATCTACCCACATTCAATTCAGGAGGATCAGAGAGTGGTAATTTTCACAGGGAATATCTGGAAGTGGTAACCTGTACCCTTAATCCCAGCGGATCTGAGTTTGAGGCCATCTTGGTTTACAGAGGGAGTTCTAGGCTCCCAGGCAGGCGGTGGTGCCAGGCCTTTAATCCTATAACTCCAGAGACAGAGATCTTTCTGTGTTTCTGTGAGTTCAAGGCTAACTATCAAATAATAGTAGCTCATGCCTTTAATCTTAACCCGGATGTGAAACAACTGGGTGAAGAGAGTATTTAAACTAGGCATAGAGAGACAGATGAGGGCGGTAGAAGCCACAAGGACTGAGGCTGGGGAAGCTGGAAGACAGCTGGGTGAGATCTGACTGTGGTGTTTCCTCTCTTTGATATTTTAGCCTTTCCCCGATATCTGGCTCTGAGTTTCCTTTATTCATGCAACATCAGCCCATCAATAATTCTCTGATCAAGAACCCTGTTCAAGTAAATTTACAGGACCACTGACTCTGAAAACTGTTGCTCCTGTCATAATTTTACATGTGCAAAAATAGCTATGTATCTCCCCAATATCTGCACTCTAATGTGTAACTCATATGTATATGTAATCTCATGATTACTTCTCTATCTTATGATGACTTCTTATTAAGCTGTATAATTTTGATACATAGATAATATACTAAGACATGCCTCATAACTAGATCTATTGTTCCATGAGGACTGTAAGACACTTAGAAGCCTGTTTTGTTTCTTTACTAAGACTAACACAAGATAACAATTATTTCTCCAATCTAGACAAATTACACACAATGAACTCATTTTTTACCTCAGGGCAAGTTTAAACTGGACTGAACATCTCTGTAATTGGATCCTGGGTTAGAACTTCACAAATATGCACAAAGACCTAATTACAGATGTCTAACCAAGGTTATTTAGCACAAAGCAACCTAGGCCAATTCTCCATTTTCTAAGAGTCTGACTGGTAACACGGACCAGAGGCCATTGCCAGGAATGCCCAGCATCTTGTCCCCACCTATGCATTGCCATGGTAAGTGACTTTGCCCCTTATCATTTACCCAAGGAATGTGCTATGATCTTGAGAGGTGGCTTTGTAACTTTACATACTACTGCAGAGTCTCCTAATGGGAATATGTTTAGAACCATGTTGAGAGAGGAGCTGGGCATTCAGAGCTAAGAATAGTTAGAACTATGGTAGAAGGAATTAGAAAATGTCAAACATGTTTTTAAGTCACATATCACCAGAGACTGATTCACATTTTTTATGAGACACATTTAATTCATGTCATGATAAACCAGTTAACACAGCCTTTAAGGCAATTAAAAGTCCAAACAAATACTATATATAGTCAGCAACAAGATGCTAACAAAATGGGAGGAATTGCTGCAAGGGCCAAGAGAAAACTGCAAATTTTGACACCTGTGTCTCAGCAATAGCATTTGTCAGTACAGAGAAGGTAATGAGAGCCAAAAAATGGATTGTGTCACTGTTAAGGCAAAGGGAAACAGAGTTTGGCCTCCCAAGAGTGGGGCTCCATATCTCCTCTGCTTTTGCATGACCCCCAGAGTATTCATGAAAATCTTACACTGCAGCTATGAGCTTGCCACTGGACAACTCTATTTTCCAATCCTAGATCTGGATCTGCTGCCTGTGGGCACATGCTGATGTCATCTCTGTTGGGGGGCAGGAGGGTTATCCTTAAGCCTCAAATCATTATTATAATCTACTTTTCAAGTACAGTATGAGAGTATAATCAAAGAGAACTGTTTGGGTGGGAGCCATGGCAACATAGACCCAAAGCAGCACAAATGAAGGAGAATAGAAATGGTGGGAGATCCCAAACGGTGCCACCTCCATACAAACCAGAGAACAACAGTTTTTGAAGATAAAGTTTATGAAAGCCAAGGTCAAACTTTTCAGCAGGCAATTTACAAATTACTAAAGACACTGTAAGTCTGATTGAAAAGGGACTGGAAACCTCAGAGCTTAAAATATGATAATAAATTATTCTCATAGAAAAATACAGATAACAAGAGAAAGAACTCGTGGATTTAAAATCTGATGGAACAATCCATTAAGATGGGTAAGTAGTTTAACTTAAGGGGTACTAAGCAGAATGATATATAAAACGCAAACATTTGAGCCAGGGGAATGGCTCAGTTGGTGAAATGTCTCCCTGAAAGCTTGAAACCCTGAGTTTCAATCACCAGCACCCTCATAAAAACCCCGTATGGATGAGTATGTCTATAATGTCACTGAGAGAAAAGTAGATCCCTGAAGACAAGCGGCTAGTCAACCTAGCCAGTCAGTAAGATCCAAGTGCAGTGAAAAACAATGTTCAAAACATACGGTGGAGAGTGATAAATTGTGGCCCGTAGTGTGAATCCTAATTGGTTTTAATAATAAAAACCTGGAGCCAGATATTGGGGTAAATGCGGAAAGATCAGAGAGACAAAGGAGCAGGTCACAGCCACCTCTCACCTCCACAGCTTCTCAGACCGAAAGGGCTGAGCTCCTGTCTCCTCCTGGGATTAAAGGCATGAGCCACCACTGCCTGGCCTCTATGGTTAACCAGTGGCTAGCTCTGCCCTCTGGTCTTCAGGCAACAAAATATCACCACAGCAGGTGTGGCTCCCAATGCATGTGTATACACGGTAGAACAAGGAAAATGTACATATATGGTAAGTTTAAACAAACATTGAGCATATAAAACAGTAGCAAGAGTGTCTAAAGAGTTTCCAATTACCAGAACTTATCCCTAACGCATGAACTGGCTAAGCAACCATGGAGTGAAACCTCTGAAGCCATCAGTTCACCCATCTTTCTGCCATTAAGTTGCCTCTTGGGTGTTTAGCTGGGACAATGAAAAAATGTCCAGGCCTGTGCCATCCTGTGAAGCTCCTCCAGTTTGGCTAAATGGTGGCAGTTTCCAGTCCCTGTGGTCATTTGGTCTTAGAGTCACTTTTTCTCTATGTTCTTGTCTTCCTGCCTCATTGGCCCCAAGTAGTTATCAAACACAAAAAAATGTTTACCAATTACGCGATACTCTCTCTTTATCCCCAACAAGGCCAATCTTGGGTTAAAGAGAGAGATACTTCAATCTACCCCCACCTCTTCCCTAAAAATGTGCAAGGCGCCTTACATCTTTATGCAGAGGAATCTATCCTTGGTGTCCAGCCATGCTGCTGTCTGTTTGTCTGTCTATGATGTTAATAACACTTCTAATCTCAATGCAAAGAACATCTGCCTCAAGGTCCCCCCAAATTCCAAACTGGGAACGTTTCACTGATGGACAGGCCATACAGACACTATATAGACAGACACTATAGAGGCAGATGTAGCTATAATAGTACTAAGCAAAAATAATTTTTCCTATCATAGAAATAAACATTTTATAAGAAAAGGATTTAGTGCATTAGGAAAAAAAATAAAGTTTTTAAATTTGGATGCATTCCCTCAAACGAAAGAACAAAAACAGAAATAAAGGAGAAATATGTATGCAAAATGAGAAAAGGATGCATGCTCTTAGTAATTAATAATTAATCAATAATCTAGTCTGTTAATATAGTCTAGCTGATATATTAACTCAAAAACATAGAATTATTTTGTAAAGAATAAACCTCGTAATGATTTCAATTATTTTGTTAGAAAATTTAAATTATCAGTATTGAAAGAAGTTCAGTTTTCAGAACTAATTTTTATGTCCATATATTCTTAACACTTAAATTTTTAAGACACCATTCATAAATTACTCTAGTTTCCAAAAACATATGCAATAAAAGATGTCCAGGACTCTATATAAAAAACCACAAACATCTCTGAGAGAAATGTGAAGATGTGAATAAACAAAGAGGTACACTGTGGTTATGACTCAGTGATTTTAAATTTGTATTATTTTGTGTGTGTCTGTGTGTGTGTGTGGTGTGCATGTGTGTGTGTATGTGAGTATGTGTATGGGTGTGTATGTGTGTGTGAATGTGTGTGTGTGAGTATGTGTGTGTCTGTGTTTGTATGTGTGTGTGTTTCTGTGTGTGTGCATCTGTGTGTGTGTGCGCGTATAGGCCTAAGGTGAATGTAAAATGCCTTCCTCTATTGCTCTTCACCTTACATTTTGAGACAAGTTTTGTCTCACAGCATTTGGAACCCCCTGTTTTGGCTAGTCTGGATGTCCAGAGAGCTCTCTGGACTCATCTGTCATCATCCCTAGTGTGGGCTTAGAGATGACCACTTGAGTGCTGGGGATCTGAACTAAGGTCCTCATGTGTGTGATGCAAGCACTTTACTCACTAAGCCAACTTTCCAGCTCATGATCTGGTATTTCAAAACATTACCTGATATCTGGAGCTACACAACCTCAACTACATCTGCTTTCCCTTATGTGCTTTATCTTGAATAACAATGGCTCCCATAGGCTCACGTGCTTAAATGTTTGGTCTGCTCTGAGTAATTGTTGGAGAAGAATTACATCAGGTCTCATTGGAGGTGGTGTGTTATTAGCTATTAGCGGGACTCTGAGGATTCAGAAGCTCAGGCATTCCAGTTAGTACATGGTATCCTCTCCTCTTCTCTCTCTGCCCCTCCCTCCCTCTCTCTCTGCCTCATCATTATCTCAATGCAATAAGCTCTCAGCTCCTGCTCCAGTGCCTGCCTGCCTGCCTGCCTGCTACCACACTCTCTGATATGGTAGTCATGGAGTCACTCTCTGGAGCTGTAAGCAAGCCTCCAATTAAATGTTTCCTTGTATAAATTCCTTGGTGATGATGTTTCTTCACAGCTACAGATGAGCACCTCGGACACCTTATTTCCTGTGAAAAGTGGCGAGTGCCTCTACTAGTTGTGTAATTTGAAAAGGCCAAGAATGGCCAAGACTAACAGAAGGATGAGTCAATAAGAGAAACAACTGAGTCAAAACCTAAGCTAATGCCATAGAAATGATGCAGAACACATTGTGTGTAGGCATGGTCTCCAATGGAATAGAACAGAAAGGAGAGAAGTCAGATGGGGAAGACCATCATCCCATTTCCCATAAAAGCCAGTCTATGCCTCTAATCCCAGTGCAATCCCAGTTGCCCCAGATACTTTTGCTCCACATCACAGAGGCAATCAACTGTATATGAAAAATATCCTTAATTTGTGTCTTTATCGGGCACATACAGATATTTAGTTCTTGTTATAACTCCCCGAATCAATAAACCATAATGACTTATATGGTCTATACATTGTATCAAGACTGCAACTCATTTAAAGATGACTCAAATTCATACAGCAGAGGATGTGTATAGTTATACAAACATTACCCCATTTGATCTAAGGCACTTTAGGGTCCTCTGCTTTATAGCCATGGAGGACAGGACCATAGAGGGTGGTCTTGGGACCAAGCCCCTACAGGTACCTGGGGGCAACTATTCCCAATGCTACCTTTTACTCTTCACATTTTAATTGATTTGGATTTAAAAATTACTGGTCACATATTTACTATACATGGCAGCTCTCTGGGGCAGAAAGCGAAAGGAGAAATGTTTCCTAAGTTGTTCTGAAACACTTAGAAACAAACCTATGTGGGAAGGTGATGAAATTGATTTTTGCCTTACACCCTCTACAGAAATTATCAACTGAACAGCTGTAGACGTAACTACAAAAGTAAAACAATAAAGCATTTAGGAAGTGACATAAGAACAAGTATGAGTTTCTAATCAACTTTTGAAAATAGTTTCTTAGGGGACACACACACACATGATACACACGTTTTTTATTTCACAGTCATTTTTAAAAATGTATTTATTTATTTACTTATTTATATTTTATGTATATTAGTTTTACCTGCGTGTATGGTGTGCCTATTGGCCATGGTGGGTGGCAAGAAGACACCAATTAGGAAACTGGAGTTAATGATTGTTAGCTGCCGTGTGGGTACTGAATCCAGATCCTCTGCAAGAAGCAAGTATGAGGGCTAGAGAGATTGTTTAGAGCATTTGTTGCTCCTGGAGAGGACCTGTGTTTGGTTCCCAACACCCATATGGTAGTTCATAACCATCTATAACTCCTGCATGCACGTGATACACACACACACACACACACACACACACACACACACACACACACACCACACAAAAGCAGTAAGTGTTAACTGCTAAGCCATCTCTCCAGTTTAAGTAGTTGGACACCATATCCTGTCCCACTGGGCTCAAGCCATTCTCCCACCTGAACCTCCCAAGCAGCTAGGTCTACACCAACACATTTGGCTTCACTTGAGCATTTTAATATTTATGTTAGATACATTTACATTTAAACTTATTAAAAGACCCCAGTTCTGCAAAATGCACCATTGAGTTAAATGGCAAGTTTCCTGATAAATGTCATGGGGTCACAGACCCAAGGAGAGGTAAAGTCTAAATAAGATCTGAGAGAATGTCCTGTGGTAACAACTCAATTCCATAACTTTCTCAGTTTATCTCAAATGAAATAAAAAAAAAAAAAAAAAAAAAAAAAAAAAAAAAAAAAAAAAAAAAAAAAAAAAACACAGCTGAAGGCATGGAGAGCTTTGTGATGCTGCGATGGTGGAAAATGGGCTTTCTAATATCTTCGGAGTTTATGTAAGACTGAAACTCTGTCTTTAATGACACCAGGAAAGGGACAGCTGATTCTAAGGGGGCAGGAGGGAAATCTGGGTAGAACAAATCTGAGTGTGTTTTTGTCCATTTACCCTTTTAAGGGTGCTTTACAAATCATTAAAACTAAGGTGGATGTTTGACACACTTTGCGCTGGTCTGTTTCTTTAAACATGATTGTGTCCGTTGCAAATTCTTTTCTACTTAAAAGAAAATCATGACATTTTGTACCCTGAAAGTCTCATCTAAACAGAACTTCACTTCCTGTTAAGGGTAGCAAAAGTCACTAAGACAGAACAAGAAATAACCTGGAGTGAGCCAGGGCCTGGGGCTGACACTTGTACGTCTATTGAGTATCAACCCTGACAACTTTAGTTCTATGGCCCTCATTCCAGGGAGGAGCTTAGAAGAGAACGGTCTTCAAGCTCTGGGGTGCAGAAAGCAACCTGACTCATCACCCCCGAATTTCTGCATAGAACTGAGTCCTGAAGAGCAGTGGGTTCTGCACCATTGTAGGGGGTTCTTAACAGTCCAACATTAATGCCCTCTCACTTGATGTCAATTAAAACGGACAAGAAAAAAAAAAAAACCACTGGCAATTTTACAATCTTCGGTAAATTGGCTCTCAACAGGGTAGCTAAGACTGATGGAAAACAGAAGGTAAATGGCATCCCAGTAGAACTGTTGGGTTACCAGCTTTCCATGATACCAGTTCAGCAATCTTCCTCCTTCCAATGTCTCTAACAAAACCCAAATTCTCTACAAACACTTAACAACAGCAAAATACTGTTCACATGGGATCAGGTGTGTAGCTCAGTGGTTGAGCCTAGACTTAGTATGCCCAGGCCCTGGATTTAATCTCCAGCACTGAAATAAATATATTAAATCAATGAGTGAGTGAGTTTGGTGATATATTGTATATTTAATAAAATTGGTCAGGAACATCAAAGAACAAAATCACCCACAGCCAGGCCATGAAGGTCGGGGAGTAGTGACCTGTCACGCTCTCCCCGTACAGGCCACCACTTGTCGCACGCACCCTCGCCTGCAAGGACGACTCGACACCAGGCTCTTCTTTCAGTGGTTTATTCAGGACCTTGAAACTTCTTCTGCTGCTTCTCCCACTGGGGAAAACCCGCTCCCAGCTATATACCCTCTGGACTGCTAGTCACGGGGCACCACGTGGGCCATGCCAATAGATCCAGGTGCACGGAAGCAAGCCACACCTGGAAGCAAGCCACGAGCTTAGCCTTAGCCAAATGCGGAGTTGTTTATCTCAGAGAGCTCTCACCTCTGGAAGGTGAAAGGCGGAAGCCAGCACCATCTTTAAGGTGCGGCCACACGGCTCTCTACAGTGACCCCTGCCTTTAATTCTGTCACTCAGGAGACAGAGATCTGTCTGGATCTCTGTGAGTTCAAGGCCTAACAACCAGACAGTGGTAACACACACCATTAGTCCCAACACTTGGGAGGCAGAGGCAGGAGGATCTCTGTGAGTTCAAGGCTACAAAGCAAGTGAGTTTGGTCTACAAAGCAAGTTCCAGGACAGCCAGGACTGTTACCCTGTCTCAAAACAAACAAACAAACAAACAAGCAAAAAACCAAAAGGCCGGAGAGATGGCTATGTCCTCTGATAGTTTATTAAAAATACAGTATATCACCACAAGTGAGCAAATGCATGAAATAAAAGCAATTAGGATTCAAAAAGGAGCTGCTATATTTCGACCCGAGAAAAGATGATGGTTCAGAGAGACGTGTAGAGATTATAAAATATAAAAGAATTTCTACACCTGAACTCTCAGGGTCCTATGTATGTTGAAGGTGATGGCACTACTAAAAAGATAGGAAAATGAACAGAGATGTGATGTGCGTGTGGAGAAAGAATGTAGGGTAGCGCATGGCCCCAAGAGTATAAGCTCCAGTGTACGACCTTACATACTTCAGTAAATCAGGTGCAGGAAAGGGTGTGGCAGAGGGTGCAGGAGAGGGTCTGTGAGAGGCACGAGCTATGTACTGCAAGAGCTTTCGGATGTTACTAAAGGAGGAGGTTTTCAAAGTGTCTTGTGCTAGCACTTCCTTTTGTAGGCTGTTACATCAGATCCTATTGAGACTTCATTTCAACAAGAAGAAATCATTTCCCTGTATTTTAGAAATGTAAATATTTTAATGTTGTTTATGTTTACAGTCACGCTCTAAAAGAATGGAGATGTACCACAAATTTGAGTCTTCTGTGTAAAGTGGCATATTAGCTTACACTATTTAAGAAATTCAGATTCCCTTCACCCACTTTCAAGAAACCTATGCTTCTTCCTTTGTCCTTCTCTTGGTGTTTTGAGACAGAGTCTTGCTACATATCCCGGACTGAACTCAAACTTGCAACTCTCTATCTCAACCTTCCATGTGCTTATATTTCAGGCTTATGCCATTGGTCCAGCTACCTATATGTAATCTATTAACACAGCACAGTAAATATTATTAATAAATGACTGATTTCACCTGATGGAATACCTATACAAAATGTTAGAATTTATGCATTTTTCAATTCATTGTGTGTACGTGGAGGGGTTCCTATGTGTACAGGGATTCATGTGTGTTTGGGTCTGTTTGTGGAGGCCAGAGGACAAACATGGGTATCACTCTCCAGGAACCAGCCACCCTTTTAAATATAATGTCTCTCACTATAGTGCCTGGAACCTGCCAAGTAAGTTAAGCAAACAGTGCCAGCAAGCCCAAGGGATCTACCAATCTCTGCCTCCCCAAAGATGGGATTACAGGTGCAAACCACCATGCCTGGGACTTTTTAAAGTGGGTTCCAGGGCACCAAACTCAGGTCCTTGTGGGGCAAGGAAAATACTTTACCAACTAAGCTGTATTCCCAGGCACCACTAATTGCTTTTGTGTTTGGTTTTAAAAAAAAAAAAAAAAACAGCTTCTCTAGTAACTAACTTGGTTAGCAGATTGTTTTGCTCACAGCAATTCTACTGTGGGAGCTGGTATTTATAAATCTTCAGTATTGGCTGCTGACATTATAGGAAGATTTAACCCCCTAAATAATCTAGCACTCTTGCATTCTAAATGCCTTTGTATATTTCCTTTTACTGTAACAGAATACTTGAGGATAGGTGTGGTGATGTATTATATAGTTAATAAAGTCTGTCTTAAAATCAGAGGACAGAGCCACTCATAGATTTAGCCAGGAAGGTCAGAGAGTGCTGACTCATGCCTTTAATCCCTGCACTTGGGAAGCAGAGATCCTCTGGATCTCTGTGAGTTCAAGGCCAGACAGAGTGAGGGGTGGTGGCACACACCCTTAATCCTAACTCCAGGGGAGTTGAAAGAGGAAGTGAGATAGTTGGGCGGGGGAAGAGGAGGTGGGAGTTCCTGTGACCCCCTTCTCCTGTGACTCCCTTCCCTTTCATCTGAGGAATCTTCATAGGCATCAGTCTGAGGGTTTGTGAGGAGCTAGCTAGTGAGAAGTGGTTGTCCCTGTCTCTCTGTCTTTCAGCTATTCTCCAATAGCTAGTTGTTGGCTCCCTGTTCTGGAGGCTGGAGGCAAAAACCATACTATCAGCCACTGATCAACATGAGGTCCTTTCCTACTGCATCAAAACATGCAGACACCTTTCTCCCCAGATTAACCCATAATTCTTTTGCAATCTTCAATCAGAATCCCAATTTGCCAAACCAATTCTTTGCTTTCTCTGGAAGGGTAAACAAGTAACAGAAGAAAGGGGAGTGATCCGCCCTATGGTCTCCAATCAGAAATGAAACTGACAAGTTTATAGACGAGAACTGCATCCGGTGATAACTCCAGGAGAGGATGTGGGAGTTTGTTGTATAATTAATATGGTACCTAAAATCCAGGGAAACAGTGGGTCTAGCAGATAACTTTCTGTTCTCTAGGGGATAAATCAGTCTCACTTCATATCAACATTTCAAAGTGATTAAAGAGTTAAATCTAAAAACCAAAAAGTTCTACATGCAGAAGTAGTGAAATAAATATTAATGTGCTGGTCTTCTGGAAGAGGGAACCTCAACTGAGAAAATACCTTCATGAGATTAGCCTATTGGCAAGTCTATGGGGACATTTTCTTGATTGATGTGGGAGAGCCCAGCCTACTCAGTCTGAGCAGGTGACCTTTGGTAGCATAAGAAATCGGGTTAGAAAAACATGGATAACAAACCAATAATTTGCATTCCTCTGTGGCTTCTGCTTCACTTCCTGCTCAAGGTCCCTGCCTTCATTTCTCTCAGTGAAGGATTGTGATCAGGACATGTAAGCCAAGTTGTTGACCATGGTCTTTATCACAGCAATAGGAAGTAACAGGCAGTTAGAGAATGTATTTAATGTCTTTGAAGACTCTGAAACAGGACAAAAGATGCAGGAAGTCCAAATGTAAGACATAGATAGAAGTTTACTTATCTGATTCTATAAAAACTTCTATCATCATAATAAAACATGTATACACATGAGTAGGATCCCTCAGACATGTGACCAGGAGAGGTGCTCCCTATGGCCATATATCAGGGATAAAGGTTGATTAGATTTCTTCTTAGCCATAGCACTCTATGCTTCTGTGAGGCCTAAGAGGCTGGACATCCAAGTGGAAGGTCCTCTGTTTATCTATCTATCCATTCAACAGATGGCTAAGAACCTAATATATAGCCCTTCTTGCAGTACATGCCTGCTTATGATTAAACTATGAATTAGATACAGTGAAGTCTTGGTGAGGTAGCTATTTGGGAAGACAGATTTTCATCAGTTACTGTGGTAACACAATGCAGAACAGAGCCTCAAGATATCACTTGGTCTTGGAATTGGCCACCATGCCTACAGTTTTCTGATAATGTTCCGTTTAATCAATAATTGCAGGCAGTTAGTTTTCCCAAATAAGGGTTGTCTTTAACTTACAAAATGTATAAAACATTGTCAGTTGTGTTCACAGGCATGCATTAGGGGAGCCTGGATTGTTAAACACAGAGTTGTTCCTTCCAAAGAAGTGATATAAAACCTGTTTTCTGCCCAGGCTGGAGCAGATGTCCTTTCTAGCCTTGTGCAATCTGTGTGACCAGAGACTTTCCTAAACTGGATCCTCCAAGACCCTTCTCAGAAATGTGTTTTTCTCATTCTATCTATAGATTCTATCTTTATGGAAGGTATCACATATACTTTACTAAGAGTTCAATGTAGTCTGATCTCATTTAGCTTACTTTGCTCCTTGGAGAGATTTATGTATACTTTATGGTGTAAATAAGATTGAGTTAATAATCACAAGAATCGTTTCCACTAGTTGTGCTGAGTTTAAATACTCCTAAAATAAACAACTTGTGTTCTGACCCTCACCCCCAGTCTGAACAAACTCCAGCTTCTTAGTCGTGTTGTCTTGAATTTCCTTCTTCTGGTAACTTGTCTCTCTACTGCCCGCGAAGGTCACAGAGGCCCCCCGTATTCAATGATTTGGTAAATGAGGTTGTCTGCAAGTTGACTGGTACTTTATGCTCAGTATTTATCTAAGACAGATCAAAGGTGACTCACAGAAAGGACACACTTGTGTACTTGCCCCCCAGTCAAAAATGTCACTGTTCAGCCCTCTGGAGGTTACAAGTCCCGTCTAGCAGCCATCAATGCATTTTATCCACATACTGTCTTCATTTTCATTAGCTGTGTATGTGTGTGTGTGTGTGTGTGTGCATGAACAGCAGGATCGGTCCATTTTGAGAGAAGAGCTTCCCTTGGGTAAGAAGCAGCATCCTTTGGGACTAAGGTGGTGTATTTGGCTTTCAAGGGTATGCAAAGTCACAAAGAATGCTTGCCTTGAAACAAATGGCATGAAATTCAAGGGCCACCATCAAGGGATAAGAAGGGTAGTAGTTGAAAGGGAATCCTGTGTTTGGAGATAGATGCGGTCAAAACACTTTGTTCACATCTGTCATAATGAGACCCACTATGTGTGCAAACATTCTACACTAACTTAAAAAGGAATGTGAACCCTGTTTTGTTCTTCGGGCCCGAGTCTTTCCTTTTCTGTTGGATGTTAAGAAACACTTGCCCTAGATACAGGCAATCTTCTTTCCCGCTTCACAGGAAACCATGTCTTCCTGAGAGCTTCAACCACAGCTCTGTTGTGATGACAAAGCAAGCTTTTGAAGTCCTCCTTCTCAGCTAATTTTTGGAGGAAAAAAAAAAAAAAAAAGCTGAAATGGGCATCGTGTGACAAGTCCCAATGAAACAAAAACAAAGTGATTGTTTAGTTTATACTGCTAAAAACCCAATCCAGAAATCAACTTGTTTGTATAAGAAAAGTACCCCTCCCATAAAAAAGACACCTGTCTCCCACCCCACCTCTCACCCCCACCCCTCCCACCCCAACCCCTCCAGCCCTTGCGCTTTACCTTCGGTTTTGAGAACAGGACTTCCTAGTCCTCTGGGGGAGATTTTGCTTCATCTTGATTAAGAACATTGGCAAAGATTTTAAAAGAAAGATATATCTCATATGACATAGTATTTATGTTCCAGAATTATTTAAAGCTTCACAGGAGCTTGTTAAATCCTCTCATCCAGTTAATGAGTTGGATATAGCATACCCTCACTGTATAGATGAAGAAACCAATAAAGAGATGTTACACAAACTGTCAATGGTGACACAAGCCAGCATTCAGGCTAGAGAACCTGCACCTACATCTATGCACTGACACTGCCTCCCATGAAGCCTCCTTACACAGCAAACGGAGAGAGGGATTCTAGTTGACTAAGCTTTGATACAGGTCTTGGAGGTCATTGCTCAGATCCATCTGCTGGTGTTTCTGTATCTTGTAAACTGCTAGCAGTTGGAGACAGAGATAAACAGAGCAGACTTCGCTGGCATAAAGTATTTTAACAAGGAAAATACAGGATGAAGACTCCAAGTATAAATGCCAGGCTCTGTGAGACACAGATTATAAGAACAAAGAATATAATATGGTCAGTCATAGAGTATATCCCACAGTCATGGAAATGAAGACTGTGGCCCAGTATATTGTAATGTTCCTTCAAATCCTACAGACTTCATGGGCCTGTGAATACATGGGACTCACTGGTCAAATGTTAATGATCTAAGCAGTGTCAGGATGATAAAATAAGGCTTGAGAGAGTGAAGTCCTGAGTGAATATGTATTTTGACATGGGCAAAGCTTTGTCAAGGATACCCAAGGCCTCTCAGAAACATGGAGAATCAGAAAAGCTGTTACTCGTATGCTCCAGGCTCAAGAGAAACTGTGAGGTATTTCCTCAGGAGTTTTGGTACAAGTGTTTAGGAAGACTGATCAGGTGTAGAAAGCCTGGAAACTATATCTTCCTCCTCCCCAATGTTTACAATCTGACACTGCTCACCCACAGAGACCTCCTACTCTGGGATTAGCTATCCCCTAGTATGGATCTTATAAACAGTCTATGGTTCCACATTGCCACAGTAATAGAGAACACTCCACCCCTCACCTTGGCATCCCACTTTCTCTGTACATGGGTCTGTGTATCTGTTTTCATTTCTTTGCCACCACTAGCCTGAGCCTGAGTTCTGGGACCCAAGTCAGTAGGGTGGTGGCAATCTTGGTTCATGGTGTTAAGAAAAAATACCACAGTCACAGTAAAAATATAAAAGCACAGAAGATGAAACATTCCAGCCAGTGAAATGGATGTGCAGTCCTCAGAGAAGCAGAGAATTTGTTTACAAGATGGAATGGGTGAGCTGGATGCTTTGGTTCTTTGGAAAAGTATCCACCCTGATCCAATCATTGCACAATCATTTCCAGGCTCAAAGATTTATGGGCTAATATAGAAGATTTCCAAGGGGTTATTACTGAAGGCTATCTCTTTGACAACCTATCATGTTGCCTGGCAACAATTTCCTTGTTGATTTCATATCTCTTCTTATCATTGTTTCTGTAAGTTCTGCAAATCTATCCCTATTCTGTTTCCTCCCACATGAAATAAAGGTCCTTTATATTCTGGGATTGCCAGGCAGCAGGAGAAAATGATGGATTCATCAGGCGCAATTGTGACATGAAGAGCTGGATACTTAACTTATTGTGCCTCAACTTCAGTCTGAGTTTAAAGCATTTTTCAAGACTGCCATTGACTATTAAAGCACCACCTGCAAAGCCTGGGACAACCATTGCATTCAGGGTGGAAGAAAGCAGGATGTGAATTTCAGGATTCAGGTTCCATGCTGGGAGGATTTGGTCAGACTGTTTACAGAGCAGGGAGGGCTGGTCTTTGAATCACACAAAGCAGGAAGACAGGGTTTCTTTTTCTAGCAGTCAAAATGCTGGAAGAATCTTCAGTAGATCAGGAGAAATTTGAGGGCTGTATCATGACAGAAGTCAGGTTCAAAATTCCAAGAGGAATTTTGTTTTCATGTGTCTGTGTTTGTGGCCTGAGTGCAAATATGTATGTATGTGTGGGCACACATGTGGTGTGTGTGCAGGTGCATGTGTGTGGAGGCCCAAGGTGTCTTCCTTAGTTATTTTACCTTGTATGTATCAAGGCAGAGTCTCACTAAAAAAGCAACATACCATCTTAGCTGCTCTAGGTAGCCAGTTTGCTCCTGGAATCGCCAGCTAGGATTACCAATGGCTACTATACCTACCCAGCTTTTACATGGCTTCTTGGGCTCTGGAACTCCAGTCCTCATACTTGCCTGAGAAGGACCTTACCCTCTGGCCCTTTTCCTATGCCTCCAAAAGACCGTTGGATAATTATTCCTAAGTCGCAGAGCTTTTCTGTTCAGAGTTCTCCAACTAATGCCTGAAACTCCAGCCAAGTCGCATCCATTACCTTCATATTTTACTTGTAGTCTGAAGGTGAAATGTTTTGAGTATTTGTCTTGAGTGAATAGTGCCATTCTTGCAGCTTAAAGAACGTTCAGGAAGTAGGTCCTAGTGGCAGATGTCAGTCGCTGGGGGTGGGCAAAGGAATGCCCAGCCTCTGGTTTCTGTGGACCTCTCTGATTCATGGTCTTCTGTGACATGAGCAGTCTCCACCACATCTTGCTATGCTGTAAGCTGCTCCGACATGCCTTCCCTGCCATCACAGTCCCAAAAATCTTTTCTCCCTTAGAATAATTTGACAATAACAATGCAAAAGTAATCAATATAGGCTTCTTTAAGAGAAAACAATGTTTTCCGTGAAAATAATCTCTAGTTGTCATTTACATCTTAGTGACATTCAGTCACTTCTATGTTTGTAGGGACAAAGAATACAAATCCAATAGTTGGCAAAAGAGGAATCTCAAGGGCTCCAGGCTCAGGAGAAAATGATGCCTGACTTGGACACCCTTGTTGCGTTATGACTTTTTAAAGAGCAAATCCACAGATAACAATTACAGATGTATCTTGGTTTCTCTTTCTCCTTCCTTAGCATTGCCTCTTTCACCATCTACAGATCTGTAACTGTAGATATTTATGGGGAGCTTGTTAAAATCTACGCACTAACAGAGATTCAAAATACATTGAGACAAAAGTGATAAAAATGAAAGTAGAAGTTGGTAAATCAACTATTGTAGAGATCATGGCACGTGTGTCTGGGGAGACAGAACATTTGAAATAGACTAGCTTTGTAAAGAGGATGCCTGAGTTGGGTGGTAAAGTGCAGAACAGTTCTTCAGGGGACCTTGGACCAATACAATCCCTTGCCTACTTCTTAGTCTCCAGAACCTGCATTCCCCAGGATGTTAGGAGCACAATAGCATGAGAAAGATTTTTCCATTAACCAGCTGTCAGTTAGCCCTGGGAAAACAAAGCCCAAGAGAGCATGCCTTCTGGCCTCTCAGTGGTGTTACAGGAAGGTTTTCATGGTAGAAAATCCATCTACTGAAGCATTCCTGAGCCTTGGGGCTCAGTTCCCAGGGCTTCCACTGTTTGATGCTGCTGCCTGTAACTTACTGCTTGGGAGTATGTTTATCTTACCAGATACAGGTAAGCGGAAGCCACTGTACAGAAATATGGCTTCACCTTTCTCAACCTATTTCTAGCAAAGATGATAGAACTGAGGGAGCGAGACTGAAGGAGATGGGAGTTGAATTAAGTAGATAGTGTGGAGGAGCCAACTCTGTTACTCACGTGCTTCTGAAAGTGTCTCACCTCGCTACAATTTCTCTATCCATCCACAACTCACTTCTTTTAAAATGTGCTAATTTTGAACTTTCAGACAGTATTACCCAATGAATTCAATGAGGGCGTGGTATTCCTAAGCCTGCCCAGCTGAAAGAAGTTAGGATCAAATACAACGTCTATCAAACTGTAATTGTGATCTTCTTATCTCCACCATGGTCAAGTTGTCACACTGCAGGAATTAGATTAAATGACTCAGATGTTCCTTTCCTGTCCTATGATTGTATGTCCTGTGACTGAATCAGAGATTGTAACCCAGCTCCTCGTATTTATGTTTTAAAGCACAAGGAAAGCAATCCCCAGAAGGACACCATAGGTCCTTTGCAGGTCCTAGCACAGCAAGGCAATGTCAGCCACTTCCATAAATACTCAGGACCATTGAGAAGCACCTTTACTATGTCCAGGAAGGTAACTCAGACAGGGGACTTTGAGCGTTCTATGACAAATACTTTCTCTGTGCCCTGGCACTTTGTCATTACAGTTAATGCGTGTCACATATGATGGTCACACATTCCCATGGTCTAGCTCTACCATGCATCCACCTCACTTGTGTTTGTGATGCAGCTACAGCCAAGAAACAAACTGCATTGCCTGTGATACAAACTACATGGCATGCTTCGGGACAGGTTAGTGACAGGACATGCTTGTTTTGAGACTGGGTCTCACAAATTGAAGGAGTCGATTCCCAGACAACAGCAAAGAGTACAGTATGATAATACCAGCAATGTGGTAGGTTTTTAAAGTCATTATCAGAAACAATACAGACAGACATGAGGACACCCTGGTAATTTCACCTCTCAAAAGGCTGAGGCAAGAGGTTCAGTGATGCAAGATGAGACCCTGTAAATTTCACTCTTCAGTGATGAGGATCCACTGTAATTAAGTTCTGCAGACGAAGAAGGTGAAAAATAAACATGATAAGCATGACAACCAAAGGGCCCAGCTGGGATTTGTTCTAGCTCCTCACTGTGCATGGATGGGTGGGCTGCTGACAGTACCCTGGGATGGGGGCAGAGGGCAAAGCTGGGTGGGGTCAGGGGGTATGTGCAAAGTTTCTCTCCATTCCTCTTACAAAGCCCAGTTTGTAGGCTGTCTATCTTGTTACAGACTACGTGGGTGGCACAATTGGAGGTGTGCAGAACATGACCTGTGTGCCCCCTGGTGGCTTTGACTGTTATGTGAAGACGGCAATGGATTGTGGAAAATCTTGAGATGAAATAAGAAAAATCAAGCCATCAAACAGGTGATGTAGATTCCCAACTTTGACATACACACACACACACATTTGAAAAGTATCCAGAAGGTATATACTGGACTGCAGTTGGAAGTTTCTGTCCCATAAGAAACTCTCAAACGTTTGGCAGCTGCTTCCCAAATAATTGACTCGAAGGCTTAATATTTTAGTAAATGCTGGGCCAGTAGCTCAAACATATTACTGTCTTTCTCTTACACTTAATTTAACCCATAATTATTATATATGTTTAGCCACTGCTGGGTTTCATTTCTCAGTCCAGCATTTTCATCTTACTTCCTCTGCATCTGGTTGGTGACTGTGTCTCTGCCTTTCCTCTTCCCAGAATTCTCCTCGTCTGATCACCCCACCTATACTTCCTATCTGGCTACTGGTCAATCAGCATTTTATTAAATTAATGCAAGTGGCAAATCTTTACAATGTGCAGAGCATTGTCCCACAGCACTGGACCATTCATAATAGTTACCACTGAGGCAAATTGTTTCCTCACCCTTTTTTGCATAGTTTCTGCAGTGATCAAATATTGCTTTTGTAATAAGAGAAATAGGCTCTACTTAAAGATGTTACTTTATCATGTTGCGATGTTGGAATGTCTTTCAGTATGCTGTAAATATCAATATTTAAATAAAGGAGTTGTTTTGGCCCATGAGAGAGGCACAAAAGAAAAAGTAGGTGGGGAATCAGAATAGGTAGGAAAGGAAGGGCAGAGCCAGAAACAGACCGAGCCAGCCACCCAGGAAGCATGTAAGGAACACAGGTGAGCCACGGGCCACGTGGCAGGAAAGATTAATGGAAATGGGTTAAGATGAAAGAGCACGCTAGCAATGTGCCTGAGCCATAGGCCAAACAGCATGAACTTAATATAATTGTCTGAATCATTTCTGGAGGCCTGAGCAGCAGGTGGCTAAGGGGTCTGGGACTGCAGGTCTGTGGGTCTGGACCTCTGGCTGCCCAGGGCCAAGAAACCTCATCGCAACAATGTTGATCACAAATGCTAAAACAACCTTTGCCTGCACTGGTCAGTGGCAGGTGGCCTGGGTAGAGGGGTGGTTTCAGGAAGAGTTGGCTCCATCCCCAGCCATCTACACTCCCACTGGAGAGCAGCTTTGAGGGCTAGGTTTGCATAGACTCCAAAGAAATGTTATCCATTCATTTTCTTCTTTAACAAATATGTACTTTCACATTCTATATGCTAAGCATGATAGAAATACAAAAATAAATCAAAAGTAGGGACCACGTAAGTTTTTCTGTTTCCCTCATCCTCCTTATTTACAAGTTCAGTTTTGGCTGCCATTGAGGGTGTCACATCTCTCTTGGGTGTGTTTGTAGTTTGTAACAACTAGTGGTCAAGAAGCTACCAACTTGCCTGCATTGTTTACATATGGCCATTTTACTGTACAGGTATTTTCTCTAGACCCCAAGGAAGTCTCTAAGATAGCAGCTGTATTCTCCACATCTCCCTTTGGCCCCCTCCCATGTGTGTGATATGTATGGGTGCATGTGATGGGGAGTGCATACCCATGTGTGTAAGTGCATGTGGAGACCTAAGTTGATATTAGATCTCTTTCTTGGTTACGCTCTACTTTGAGTCAGGGTCTCTCACAACTGTACCCAGAAAATGCCAGTTGTAGTCAAGCTAGCCAGCTTGTCCCTGGGTCCCATCTTAAGTGTTTGGATTGTAGATGGTCATCACACCTGCCAGCTGTGGCTCTTGCAGTGGGGTCTGGGGATCTGAAATGCAGCCATGTTTGTCAGAGAATAACTTTGTGGAGTTGGTTCTCTCCTTCCACCTTTAATGGTATATGAGCGAGAACGGCTCGTGTATTTGAACATTTGGTCCTCGGTGGCACTGTTTAGAGTATATTTAAGAGGTATGGCCTTTTAAAGTATGTGGCTGCAGGTGGATTTTAAGAGTTTATTACTTTAATTTCTTTTCATTTCTTTATGTGTATGAGTGTTTTGCCTGAATGATGTGGGATGTCTTTCTGTACACTGTGAATTATCATTGGATAATGAAAGAACTGTTTTGACCTATGGCAGGCCAGCTTATAATCAGGCAGGAAATCCAAGCATCAATAAAGGAAAAAGGGGAGTCACTCAGAGATGCGATCCAGCCACTCAAGAAGCAAGATGTGATGAAGTACAGGTAAGCCAAGAGTCACATGGCAAGGCAGACGAATAGAAATGGGTTAAGATGCAAGAGCTAGATAGCAATAAGGCCGAGCCATAGGCCGAACAGTCTGTAATTAATATAAGACTTTGTGTCATTATTTGGGACTGCTGGTCTGGATCTTAGGGTTAGTCCGAGCCCCAAACTTCATACAATACCTGCATGTCTGTCTGTCTGTTCATTATGTGCATACAGGACCCATGGAGACCAGAAGGCTTCAAATCTCTCTGGGAATGGAGTTACAGACAGTTGTGGACCACCATGTAGGTTCTAGGAATCAAAGTTGGGGCTTCTGCAAGAGCAGTCAGTACTTTTAACTACTGGATTCATGCCATTTCCAGTTGCTATCTACTCCTGCTGTGGTGTGGTGTGGTGTGAAGATGTGAGCTTCCCAGCTTCTTTCTCCAGAAGCCATATTCTGGCTCTGCAATCATGGACTCTAATTCCTCTGGAACTTTAAGTCAAAATAAACTCCTTCTTCCTTGAGTTGCCTTGGCCATGGTTTTATCCTAACAGAAAAGTAATGTAAGTTCTGGGGACTGAACTCAGGTTTCCAGGCTTGTATGGAGCCTTTCTCTGCTGAGCCATCTCACTCATTAATCCTACCTGATGTGGTTTATCTTTCTGTATGTGGTGAATATGCTTTATTACTGGTTAATAAAGGAACTGCCTTGGCCTATGGTAAGGCAGCTGAGAGGCAGGCAGGAAATCCAAGCAGAGATAAAGGGGCAGGAGGACAGACTCACAGGGAGATGCTGAGAGCTGCCACCTAGAGAGCATGATGTAAAAGGGATGTTAAGCCAGAGCCATGTGGCAATACATAGATTAAGAATGAGTCGAATAAAGTTCTAAGAGCTAGCAAGTAATAATCCTGAGCCATAGGCCAAACAGCTTGTAATTAATATAAGATTTTGTGTGATTATTTTGGACTGCTGGTCTGGACCTTGGGGCTAGGCTGGGCCAGAAACTTCTTACTACAAACCTAGCAGAACACTATATTTTCTAATGTAGTATTAATAAAACTAGTTCTCATTTAGAATAAAATGTCCTTGTTTGAAGATTTGTATCTTGAAAACATGAGTAGATGTTTTTCTTACAGCAGGAGGAAGTTTCTGAAAATCATTTACGTAGCATCATTGAATTTTAGTGTGCCAGGGTAAACAAAACTTAACACACCTGGGATGTAAGGAATAAGCTGTTTGGTGCTTCCCATTGCAATGTGAGAATCTCAGTATGACCTTAACACATGGCTACACAGAATAGCTGCCTCTAGCTGGTAAATGTATATTGAGTCTTACTGATTTTTCCTAGGTATAGGCTATATTCTCACATTCGTGTGAGCTGCTGTATATACTGTTTGGAGCAGTGACGATCTGCCTTTAAAGGCATGTTTTCCTATTTTAAGATTCATTGAATTAACCAAAAAGCACTTCCTGACTTCTAGGACTTTACAATAATGAGGACAGGCACCAGGCCTGTTTTATACACCATTATGTCCTGGGCTGAATGTCTAGTAAAATGATCTTAGACAGTTCTATGGCCTGCCAGCTTGAAAGAGTAAAGGTGATGGATCAGTCCCGCATAAATTCCATATTTTCCTAAGCTGCATCAAAATTATAGTGATCTTTAAAATTTTCCATCCTTCCCTAGAAAAACATATGGAGTAAACGCCAGGTGTGGTGGGGCATGCCTTTAATCCTAGCATTTGGGAGGCAGAGGCAGGTGAATCTCTGAGTTCAAGGCCAAGCTGGAATACACAGTGAGTTCTAAGATAGCCAGGGTTATTCAGGGAATCTTTGTCTTGAAAAACAAAAACAAACACAAACAATAAACCAGAAAAAGAAAAATGTGGTACACAAAGGAGTTAGCTGCACATCATAAGGGTCAGAAAGAAGCTGGGAAAATGCGAAGAGGAAGACCAGGAGGCTGTTTGTTCTCTAAGTCAGCTGTCTTAACATCTTTGGGTCATTCATAAGGAGTTGAGCCTGGGGCAATCTCTGCTTACTGCAGGACATCTCAAGTGGGAAACTCCAAACACAGCTGACACTTTGGGTCCCACGGAGTCACCAGCGAACATACCTGACTGATGCTGTCTCCTTGCTTGACACTCAACACGCAGGGAGCTAAACCTTTACCCACAGGCAGATAACAGAGAGGTCCCATCATTCAACTGGGAAGCCTTAAGGACTGACTTCCAGGGTTCTCAACAAGTAGCCTGAACAGGAACAAAACCAACACACTGCCCTTCCACCCATGTTCAGAGCTTCCGATTTCATGCCTGACATGAGGACAGAAAAAAAGTGACACAGAAAGACCAAAACAAAGGGAAAAAATGGAAAACTTAAAAAATGAATATTCTCAGGGTGTCAAGCAGTCATCAAACAAGTAACACAATAAATACAGGCTTCTGGGGGCAGGGGAGGAACAGAAGACAACAGAATGAGAGGGAAATGGAAGAGACAAATATTTAGAAGAAAAGCAGGCTCTGGGAAATTTAAGACAGGGTGGCAGCAATGACAGAGTTAAAAATAAAGGTGAAGACATTTCCCCAAAACTACAGTAAGAATGAAAAAAAAAAAAAAATGGGTGGGATTAGAGCAGAAGAAAGGCTGCAGTGCACCCTCCCTGTGAATCTCCACAGGAACCCCAGCCCAATCTCATAACCTCACCACCTTGTCTATCTCATTGCTGACTCAGTTTTCTAAGTAGCAAAATACTAACTTTTCACTCAATAAATGCAAGGGTGTCTCTTTCATTCACTGGTGTCTGCGGGATCACTTATTGTGAAACAAGCAGTGTTTAATGAGACAGAGAAAGATTCCTAAATGTCTAAGAAAGAAACTTCCATCCAGAAAGGTCCTACCAAGTGCATACAAAAACTATTAAAAACTTTTTATACAACAGAAGCAGATTTGAGAAGCTTGTAGTGTTTCCAAACCAAAGATACCAGTCTCAAACTTCTAACAAGATGGGAAAGAAGACATGGACAAATACTTCCTCACCTAGAATGTATTCTGAGCCAAATCATGAGGCAAGCCTAAATGTAGACCATAAGCTCATGTGTGCAGTCTTTAAGGGTCTACACTAGCTCTCCTCAGCACTCTTCAGTGGTAAAGCCACCTGAGCAAGAATAAAGTCTCTGCAGCATTTGCCTTTCTAGTCTGATGAAACTAGATATCTCAGCAGTGGGACATCATGGGCAGAAAATAGGTATTCTCACCAAGAAGGCAGAGCACTCCCAGGATAACAGGCTGAATCTATTTTGATGTCCTAAGGGAATCCCTAGGAGGTATTACATTAAAGGAGTAAGAAACAACCCTCTAACTCGTGTGGAAATGTACAAACTCGTCCTCAAAATGAATTTAACTTCAGGAAACACACACACACACATAAAACTGTATTTACAGCTACTGAACTTCAGGAGGAATGTGCTCGGGAATACTTGTTGCAGAATTTGTGTAACTATGCAAAAATATGTTGCATTTGTTTAACTTTGTAAAGATGTGCTGCATTTTTTTAATTATGTAAAGATATGTTACTGTTTTATGCTGCCTGCCTAATGCACATGATTGTTCTAATTAAAAACTGAACAGCCAATAGCAAGGGAGGAATTACGGGCAAGATTTCTGGACCTGGAGACTAAGTAGAAAGGAATTTAGGCTCAGAGAAGAAAGAAAGTGGACATACACAATGAAACAAAGGTAAAAAGCCCCAAGGCAAACACAGATGAATACAAACAGGTTAAATTAAGTTAAAAGAACTAGTGGGACAAGCCTAAGCTAAGCCTGAGCATTCATAATTAATAATAAGTCTTTGTGTCTTTATTTGGGGGCTGGTTGGTGGACCAAAGAAAAATTCCAACTACAAGTACTGCAGTCTTTCCCAGTCCTTGAAGAAGAGCTGGGTGTGGTAGCATTCACCCGTGTGATCCTAGCATCAGCTACACGGAGAGGACTACTGAGGGCAGCCTGGGCTACACAGTGAGATCCTGAATGAAAAACAAAATTTAATTTTTCAGAAAAATTCCCTGCCTTCCCAATCGTCTGGTGTTTTCTCATTCCCAGTATCCAGTTCTTGAAATGCACTGGTGGCAGACACTGGAGTCACCAAGCCAAGCAAGAAGAGCAATGAAAAATCGAAGAGTACTTTGAAATAGTTTTATTGGCTCATAAGACCTTTGCATATAAAAAAAATACCCAAATCACTATGCAGTATTAAATCACAATTACATTTTCTTTTACCAATTGGAGCTACCCAGAATATACATTTTTTAAAAGGAAAAAGCCTACTCAACAGAATTTTGAAATGACATTATGACTTAAATACTATGACAAAATAGATAATTCCTTATAACATTAATTGCACAAAGCTGCCAGGTATTTTCATAAGCATAATCATTGCACAGAGTGCAAATGAACACAATTTCAATGGTACACATTTAGCTGAAGTAACCACCTCACCTATGGAACTCTTAATATCTGGCACAAAACGTTGATCTGTTTCAACTTTTCCCAGGTAATCATCTCCAAGATCCAGTGACTTCTGGCCTTCCTCAAAGTACAAGCATCCCATTCATGGCCTAAAAGTCAACACCGCCTCTGCTTGAAGAAGTCAATTCCTCTCAGTTCCTCAGGCAGGTAGTCCTGGTCCACAGGCTCACTGTACATGGGGTTGTACTTATAGCCTTTGCCATAGCCCAAATCCTTCATCAGCCTGGTGGGTGCATTCCTCAGGTGCAGGGGTACGGGAGGTAGGGGCCCCTGATGATTCCGCAAACAGGCTTTCACATTGTTGTAGGCACTGTACACCTCAATGGATTTGGGGGCTCTGGCAAAATAGACCACACACTGGGCCAGAAGCACCTAGGACACAGAAGCACATGTGACCAGGAAGAGCCACAAAGTTTATGTCTGGCAAAGTTGATTATGTTCTCACCTAGTTAATTCTTAGTAGATCGCCATGTTTATTTGCTTTTAAATTAACTTTACAGCCTTATCTCCTTTCACTTAGTCTGGACAATTAGTAACAAATGGAGAAAAAGTCCTGTAAGGTCGGAGGGAAGCTACAGCAGTGGTTCTCAATGAACCTAAGAACTTCTCACTAAACCAAGTATTTCTTAAGCCTTGATTCATAAAACAGATGACTGAGAAAGCTGTCCTGCATGAGGGTGAACCCTCAATTTCCTGTTCCCAGAAAGCCTGAGGACTCCTGAGGAAATGGTCTTGTTTTTAGCATGAGTCCTATAATCTCAGTCACTCAGAAAGCTGAGACAGGAAAGTCTCAGGTTCAATGCCTGCCTGGGCTAGAAAATAGGTCAAGAACTATTTGAGCAACTAATAAGACCCTGTTTCAAAAAGTTAAAACAGAGCTGTGGGTATAGCACAGTGGTAGAGCATGTGCTATATGACTAGCGTGTATGAGTTCTGGGTCCAGGCCCTGATGTTACAGAAACAAAATCAAACCACATTGATAGAGGCTACGCTTCTACACAAGAAAGCTCAAGAGCTAAGCAGTTTGCTTGGTGGCCTAACACATCAGTGATGATGGTAGGACTCACATACAGATCCACAAAACAGGACACAAAACAAAACAGGTTTGTAAAGAACTGAAATGGTATCTTACCTCACATTCAGGCATGCCTATAAAGTGACAGCCTTGGTAGGCAGCAACTGCTTGTGCTAATGCTGATGGATCTGCCAGACCTGCCATGCATAGAGACAAAGTAAAGTTTAAGTCACAGCACACCATCGATCCGACCTGTTACAACCAACAACCACGAATACCCAGCACAATTACACCAATTTATTTCTGATACTCAACTACATAAAGAACTATTTACTAAACAAGAAACTACATATGACAAACAGAAGGTGCAAAGGCCATGAAAGCATTCACAAAATTTTATGAAAATGTGGTCTATAAGATTAAGAAGAGGAAAACTTTTCTGATCTTTGCATTGAATGGGGTCCAAAACCTCCCATTTCTACCTCAAGAGACTACCTATCCAATGAAAACCTTAACATTTGGCTGCAAAGCAAACTAGAAAAGTGTAGGGATTTAATAAAGTTTTAGAAGTTTTGGAGATATCAGAGGGAATCTACCCACAGTCTATGTGGGGGGCTAGTAAAAGCTCCAGAAGTCCCAGAGCTCTAACCACAGTCAGTCTAGGAAAATCAGAGTGGTGATTCAAACCTTTAATCCCAGCACAGGGAGTATCCTGGGAGTGGTGACCTACACCCTTAATCCTAACTGAGTCAAGTTCACTTCAGATTTTAGAAGGAATTCCAGGTGCCCAACTTTGGGGCACGAATTTCTCTCCTCCCTACCAAAAAAAAAAAAAAAAAAAAAAAAAACCGCACTTGCCGGCCAGAACAACACTTGGCCAGAGGAGTAATTGCTAGCGGCTAGGCTTTCCATTCCCGGTTAGCCTCCA
Organism: Phyllotis vaccarum; assembly: GCA_033318265.1. Lineage (NCBI taxonomy): Eukaryota > Metazoa > Chordata > Mammalia > Rodentia > Cricetidae > Phyllotis > Phyllotis vaccarum. The sequence continues at coordinate 37,527,458 of JARWLC010000011.1, read as the reverse complement.
GCCTTAGGCAGACCAGCCACACGTACTTCTGTTTCACCCTCATCTGGGTAAGTCTTTCAGACAGTGGCCTCTTTCTCCTGGTGGGTTGTTTCTTTTTCCTTTTTGGACCCCTCCTTGGGTTGCTATCACACTAGGTAGCTGCCCCACGTTGGGCGCCAATTGTCGCATGAATGAATGAGACTCAGGGCTAGATCTCTGAAGAAGTTGGAGATACCAGAGGGAATAAACACCACAGTCAAATCTTACCCAGCTGTCTTATAGCTTCCTCAGCCTCGGTTCCCTTGGAATGGCTTTCTCTGTGTTTGAATCCCGTCTTAAGTATTCTTTCGGTAATTAAGACGTGGCCCCACCACACCTGCTTGGGAGCCTGGAATTCCTTCTATAATCTGAAGTGACCTTGACTCAGTTAGGATTAAGGGTGTAGAAAATCTCTCTTGATTTTCCATATTCTGAATACTCTTAAAAGATCCTTCCTGATTCTTCAGGAACAGAAACAGTGGCTGTATGAACAGTCAAAAGACATACACATGAAGGAACAGCAGTGAGCTCCTCACAGGTCTTCTTTTCTTGGCTATTCTGCATGACTTCTTGGTCCAAGAGTAACCAAACACCTTCTCTCACAACCCACCCACAGACTCTCCTCCACTCACCAATGTCCTCGCTGGCAAACCTCACAAGCCTCCTGGCCACGTAGAGTGGATCCTCTCCTCCCTCAAGCATCCGTGCCAGCCAGTACAGGGAGGCATTCTGGTCAGAGCCACGCATAGCCTTGTGTAGGGCAGAGATGCAGTTGTAGTGTTCTTCTCCTGAACACCAGAGAGAGCACTGTCACATGGCTGCCTTGTGTGCCTACCTGACATATAAAGCAGCACTAAAACAGCCCCAGGTATCTGAAGACAGGCATGACAGCTGCCCTCCAGCTGTATTCAGTGAGGTGAAACTTAGATTAGTCCCAGAGGAGCTCACTTGAGGCCCATGACTGTTTCATAGCAAAATCTTGTTCAGAGGAGACTCTCCATGACTGTATCACTGCGGACACACTGACGGAGCTAGCAAAGGGAAGGGAGGAAGGCAGGCACTGCCAAGAATGAGCTCTACCACAGAGGATAGGCAGAGACAAGGCAAGTGGGAGAAAGAATCAATGTCCTGGTTCCATCTTCTGCCCCCATAGTCTATTTGAGTAAAACTGACTGGGCTTGGTCATGGGCATCAGAATAGAGGCAAAGTGGCAGGAAAGCTATGAAGGTCCATTTGTTCCTCTGCGTCATTGCCAGCTGCCACCCTGGTATCTGAAGCTCATGGTCATTAAACCACAGACTGTGAGAACACTTGTGAGGCAGGATCTGAGAAGATTGGCAGATGAATGAACAGTTCTTATCCTGAAAGTGTTGTAACTCCATCTTCACCAATGGCCTCAGTCTGTCTGTCCTAATCCTCAATTCACAAGCAAATCAGCAAAATGGACTTTAGAAGAAACACTTAAGTACAGAAAATTAAAGCCAACAGTTATGAAAAATAAGCAATGCTCTCTCTATGTTTCATGCCTTTCTGACCACCCTCTCATGTAAGTTTAAGGACATGACGCCTGAGAAGGCCAAGTACACTGGTCCTAAGTCCTTCCAGAGAAACACCTGCTTTGTGGCCATCATAAGCTCCAACAATGCGACTGTGTTCTGGTGGGCACAGCAGTCTGGCTCCAGGAAAAAAATCCCAACAGCTGCCACGATGACATTTGGTCTTCAAATGGAGTGACAGGAAACTGAGCTATGAAAGGGAAAATAGCTGCTAGGCTGATTGCAGGGTGCCAAACTCCAACTCCTAAGGAAGCCCAAGCCCAGTCAAGTGAACCGGGGACTACCTGAATGGAGACCTGAATGGAGTGCCCTTGTTGATCCGCTTTGGCCCTCTGTCTCGGGTTTGGGTGCTCCAAACCTTGCTCCCTCCCACTGCAGGGCAGGGTCTAGGGCTGGACAGGCAGCCACTTCTAGCCACTGTGTATCTGTCAACCCCATACTCTTAACACAGGTTACTCATCTTTATGGTCTAACACGAGAGGTAATGCAGCGGGTACAGGGAACAAAAGAACTACCCCTGGCTCGAGGCAGTTTGGACTTGAACCTCAAACTCACTATTACAGTAAGCTTTGGCAAGTTTTCTATGCTTCAGGGCTCTCACTTGGTAAAATGGGTTGTTTTAAACACACAGCCTTGCACAGAGCAAGCACAACAGAAGAACTATACTTGTTTGCCTTAATTACTTACACTAGTAATAATTCCACTTTTGCTTTTATTATATGCTGCTTGATAGTTGGAAATTTCATATCATTAATCTAAAAGTATGAGGTCAATACAGGGCAGACCATTTGTTATCACTTGGAAATTCTTTCCTTGATGTAGAAACACTTGAACCACTTACTGGATCCTCCTGGGGGCAACTGTGTTGTTTGTGACATTAAAAGAATTATTATTAAAAATCTCTCTACTGGTAGGGTTTGTTATTATTTTTTGTCTCATCAGTTATAAAAAAGCCCCAAGAGTCTAAGCTAACACATTTTCAGGACAATAATTCTACATCTCTTATTTATGGAGCACCTGTAAAAGTACATTTCTAGAGAATGTAAATTTTACTTATGAGTGTCTGATAATCCCCTGTGGAGCAGACATGCTGGCATGGTTAGGAAGTGTGAGCACACTGGTATTAGAAAGGCATGATATATGGGGTCCTCAAGCACACTACCACATAGCATCCACTGCCTTCAGCTCCTCCTGGGACAGCAAAAAGCTAGAAATATGATCCCTCATACACAGTTCCGTAGGGGTGAACACAGTTCCCAAGAGTGACTCTTCTCAGAAACATGTTCTAGGTAGTGAATTTAGTGACTCCATCGGGAAGCTCGCATGGAAGCATATTCAGGCAGTGAGGAAGCACATCTTCTTGCAAAGTAGATAAAATTAGATCTGAGGATCAGTTTTTGCACAGGATTTATGAAATGAGGAGTTTCATGAAAAGTGAGGATAATATTGATAAGCTACCTTTTAATGCTGTTTTGGAAATCTAAAAATGAAAAAAAACCTGTAAAGCATTCGATGATCATTCATAAATATTCTATGGGCTTTAAGTCAATGGCCTGATAAATATAAGACAGTCCAGTCAAAGGAAAGGCTCCTTTGTGACACTTAGGGGAGATAAAGGCCATTGCTACTGAACCTCCAGAAAAAGGCGTGAGAACCTGTTCACTTCAGAAAAATGGTTTGCTCTCATCTCCTGTTAGTGTTCTGCTAAAAGCAAAGTATGAAGCCATGCCTGTTTTACTTCTCAGGCTTTTCAAGGACTGACACAACACTTAAGGGCGAGCATGTGCAAAGGCCCTGACTGAGGCCACAGCCAGCATAACACAGGTGGGGCAGGGTGTTCAAAATGTCCTTAGCACACGGCTATCAGCTAAGGGTGTTTTAGTCACTTGAGATGTGCAACAAGCCAGCTCACTCATGAGAAGTAGTGGCCAGGATCATTCTCCAGCCACTCCCCAATTCTCTAGCCTATATGAATTCCCATCATCAAGAAATACCAGAGTGGGAGGCATAGTCAATGTGAGACTTGGAAGGTTCAATTATCAACTTCTTTTTCTGGCAGGACTTTTAAAGAATCATGTCAACTGAATTCACATGCAAGGGGAATCTGTATCTAACAACCTTACAAGATGAAGCCTTCAATCTCAAACATCCAAGCTCCTCTTGATTCTCATCAAGGCAGCTTGTTTTATGCCTGTTTTCAGAAAGGTCAGCCCTGTGTGTGAGGCTTATTTCTATTATAATCTGCAGATCAAATTAAGAATCTGGGGCATGCTTTGGAGTTGCCTGCAGGTTAGAGGCTGGAACCAAGCCAGGGACACACACCTGCCCTCAAGTTGTACATTTCCCCATTTCAGTTCCTTACCTGCGCGGTCATATAAAATGTGGGACCGCTGTAGGCCTTCTTTCACATCATTCTCAGTGATTAGAACTCGGCTAGGAGAATAGGTCTGACCACTCTTCTTACAGAACATCTTCCTAGAGCTCAACCTGGCCAACACTGCCAGTTGCAGTCCGTTCAAGCCAGTCCGTGCATCACCATCACTGAGGTAAGCCAGAGTGTCCACTGCTTTATCTTCTATGAAGACAGAGGGTCTGCAAAAGAAACCAGCGTTCATTACCAACGTAATTTATACCTCATTTTGCAGAACATCTTAATTAAACTTTAACTTCAGCAAGCATTCTAGTTGAAAGGTTTTACTACTTATTCTGAATTCATACTGTTAACTTGGGTAACTAAGATTTCCCAAGTCCTGAGGGTTTGTCAGTACACTTTACCAGTCATGAGCTACAGTGTGTCTCATTCTATCTCACATTCTATCTTATGAGCCACAGATGACCTCACTGTGCAAGTTCCTTTATACAGCTTGTACAGGTAGGACAAAAATGCTATTCAGTCACTGCTGACCAGTAGGCTGTCTGCTTTTAGTGAAAACACTAGACATGCTAGCACTCTTGATAGTGTATGAAAGGCTCTTTCAGGGTAAACCACATCGATGACATAGGAATACTCAGATCACCTTCCAGACAGGGAAAAGACAGAGTTACAGTAGACTACTCTCTTAATCAGAAAGCCCAAGTCCCCCTTCTTACAGACAATTGATCTGACACAGCAGACCAAGGAACAGGTCACTGGAATTTTGGCTGTGGCACTCTTGGATGGCAGCATGTCACTTTCTGTGGGTACTAGTCATACAATATCTGCCCCATTTAGTGAAGAGCAGCAAGTATTTCACACTCTTCTGGAAACGGATTAGAAGATTCTCCCAGAATTTGGGTAAGCCACCTAACCTGTTATTCATTTGCACTTTTTTTTTTTTTTTTTTGAGGCAGAGTCTTTCTGTGCAGACTAATGTAGTTTTAACTTATAGCAATCTGCCAACCTGATTCCTAGGCTTTGTCATACAGTCTGGACACAAACACACTTCTAAGTTCAGACATTCATAAAAAAAGTCAAACTGTGGGTCAAACTATAAATACTTTCCAAGTCTGATTTAGTAAATTTTCTCTTCCCAATCTAGTTAGCCTTCTAAAACATTTCATTATTTAGGTTATTTCTGACTGAGTGGCTAGCTTATTTTTAAAGGAAAAATATACTTTTTAAAATTTACAGATCATCCTTGTCATTTCCAGCTCTTATTTAAAGTAACAAGTTCGGACCACAAACTAGGAACTAGGAACCTGGAAAACAGTGCAGTGAATTGAGCTGAACTGAGAAGGGTCTTGAGGGGAAGAAGGGATCCTATGTGTCTGCTTCAATCAACAGAGTTTGTTACTACCCACCCAGCCAGCCAGTCAAGTGAGCTGCTAGTCTTCATTTCACTTGTGTAAAGCCTCATGGGAAGAAAATAGGAAAACTAGAAACAACAAAAACTCACCAAAATTTACTTTAAAAAGCCATAACTAAACTTAATCCTTTGTACAGTAATAAAGTAATTTCTTTGCCAAAAGTGTCCCAGATTTCATTACGTGTCTTATGGTTTCTATTGCTGAGATTAAGCACCATGACCAAATGCACCTTGAAGAAGAAAGGTTTTATATCAACTTACACTTCTAAGTAACACTCCATCACTAAGGGAAGTAGGAACAGGAACTCACGCAGGACCTGAAAGACCTGAGGGCCATGAGGAAGACTGCTTAGTTTCTTCAGCCTGCTTCCTTATACAAGGAGGCCACCAGGCCAAGGGTGGCACTGCATGCCATGGGCTGGGCTCTCCCACATCTGTCATTACTCAAGAGACTCTATAGACCCGCCTACAGGCAAGCACTTTCTCCATCCTTCTCCCCAGTGACTCTAGTACATTAGCAACTCTGTCCAAATAATAAATGCTGACAGCACTCAATAGGCATAAGCAAATCAAAATCTCCTCTTAAGAATACTATACAGAAAGTTCTAAGGTTCTACCCAGCTTACAACGATGTCCTAAACTCCCGATTTTATAAGAGTAATAACAACATAATTATATTAAAAATACTCTGGGAGCACTAAGATATCTCAGCAGGTAAAGGTAGGTAGTGTGTTTTCAAGCCTGAAGATCTGAGTTTAATTCTGAGAACAAACATAAAGGAGGAATTCCGTGATACACATGCACTCATATGTATGTACACACACACATACAATTAATTAATAAAAAATCTAGGGACTAGAGAGATGGCTCAGTGGCCAAGAGCATGTAATACTCTTGCAGAGGACCTGAGTTCAGTCCTTAGAACCAATGTGGTACAGCTTGAAACTCTTCAATTCCTGCTCTAAGGGGATTCAGGGGATTCAATACCTGAAAGCCTCTCTCACACACACACTTCACAAACTCACTCACGTGTTAATAATGAAAACAAGTTTAAAAAATTAAAAAACAAAAAGCCTGTGATTGAATGACATAAACAGACACTTTACTCTAAAAAATGATAAAATAGAAGCCAGTGAAATAGCTGAGCAGTCAAATGTGTTTTCTGCTAAGCCAAACTGACTAAGAGTTCGACTCCTGGAACCCACATGGATTCAGAAATTGCCTTTGTCCTACACACACACACAGACACACACACACACACAACACACACACACACACACACACACACACACACACACACACACACACACACACGTGGGAGTGGGATGTTCAATTTGAAAAGAAATTTCAAAAGTTACAGAATTAAGGGTAAAATCTACTTTGGGAAAGGGCTGACCAAAATTGCCTTTGTCCTTCACACACACACACACACACACACACACACACACACACACACACACACACATACACACACACACACACACACACACACACACACACACACACGTGGGAGTGGGATGTTCAATTTGAAAAGAAATTTCAAAAGTTACAGAATTAAGGGTAAAATCTACTTTGGGAAAGGGCTGACCAAAATTTCATAGCATCCTGGAATACAATAATAAACAGTAAGTTATGCTGTTATGAAGTAATGAACAGGGGCTAGTAGGATGCCTAGGTGAGTAAAGGTATTTGCTTCTTAAGCCTAGATTCAGTTCCCAGAATCCTCATGGTGAAAGGAGAGATGATAAGTTTCCTTTGACCTCCACATACACTTTATGGCATATATGCATTAAACTCACACACAAAATTATTAAAAGTAAATAATATGGCAAAGTGTGGTAGCCCATGACTTTAATTCCAGCACCCAGGAGGCAGAGGGAGGTAGCTCTGAGTTCAAGTCAGCCTGCTTACACAACAAGTTCTAAGACAGCCAGAGTAATATAGTCAGACCTTGTCTTTTTTTTTTTTTTTTTTAAAGAAACAACAAAACTTAATAAAAGCTTCTGCAATAAGGAAAACTTGGCTAAAACAAATGCAATGGAAAATACATTTAGAACCAAGCTCTCCAACTGGAGAACAAGCTTTGATCTTAGCAGAGAAATACAGAAACCTCCCTCCTCTTTACTAGAGGCTTCAACTCTTTCAGAGAGTAGTAGTTTTTTGTTTTGTTTTGTTTGACAGATGCTACTGGAAACTGACTTCATGGGAAAACCAAAAACAGTTTGGTTCATATAATAAAAAGAAGCCAAGTTGAAATACCTGTAAAGGTACAGTAAGTGGCACTCACATGTTGGTCTAACCAACAGCTGTCTAGCTGGACTTAAGGCCCACTTAACAGGAGGGAAACCATGCCTGGTACTAGAAACCTAGCCACCTTCCCGGGGCTAGTGAGACCATAGATCATATAAGATAATCTACTACTGCCACTTTACAAAAACAGAATATCTTACTATATTTTAAGACTTCTTACATCTACAACATGTATAGTTATTATGCCTTACCAAAGATGCTTCTCTGTAGTGGGATTGTGTTCTGTTCCATTGTAAATAATTGTCCCACCTACTGGTTTAATAAAAATGCTGATTGGCTGAAGGCAGACAGGAAGTATGGGTGCGGCTACCAGACTAAGAAAACTCTGGGAACAGGAAGAGCAGAATACAGAGGCCAGAGAGAAGCCAGCAGATGCAGAGGACAACTATGCTGCTCTGAGAAAAGGTACCGAGCCACATGGCTGAACAGGGTAAGAATCATGGGTTAGCTTAAGAGCAAGAGCTAGCTAGCAATATGCCAGAGCTCTGATCAGCATAAAATTAATAAACATCTGTGTGTTTCTGTGGGACTGTGGGTCCACGGGTCTAGACCACAGGCCAGAAACATAATACTACACTTCTCTTTACAGCAAATGAAACCACCTTAGAAAACCACAACTGTACACAATGCGGAGATCAACAGATCATGGGAACCCAGCCCCAATGGATACATCTACATCACAGCTCCTGCCTCTAGGTTCAGGAACATGACATTGGGCAGAGGTTACACCAGTAAGTCTTCTGTAAAACAGGATCTCCTAGAATTGGCTACATAAACAAGCCCTGGACAATGGTAGTATCAATAGACACACTAACCTGGAAGGGAGAAATTTTCACAGGGTTCCACCCCTAGACCAAAAACTAGAGGCAACTACTGACTGCTGGAGAGGGATAATCAGCCTGAGAGGGAGGGGCTTCAGGAAGGAAAGAATCGTGGAAAGCAATGTATTTTTAATTATTAAAAAGAGAAAATACAATGTATTCTATACTCATAATTTGCTCTAGTTGGTATATTCTACTGCAGTGTTTGACTACCTTTCTTTTGCTATTTGATGGTAGAAAACATGTCAGAGGAAAACAAAATAATTTTTTTTTTTTTTAAAAAAAAGGTAACATTGCTGGGAAAGGTAACACATTGGTAGAGCATGAGGTCCTGTTAGCAGGCATGGGGGAGTAAACAGCTCTCTTGCTTGGGGGCCATGAAGCTATCTTGCTTTGCATTCCTGGATTATAGACAAGAGGCACAACTCAGACACAGCAGCCATTACAAGTATGGACACCTTGTTCACCTTCCATCCTGTTCTTAAAACCTTGTCTCACTAGACAATCATGCAGCAATTCTGGTTTTTCATCCCATCTTCACAGAAATGCCTCTATCTGGTTCACAAACAACTGCTTCTTCATAGGTGTTCTGCACATACACAAGTTCTGTGATCTGCAGTTTATACTCTCTCAACAGTACAAGATCATCAATCACAGGCTGTACTCAGCCCTCACCCCCTCCAACATTAACCAAATACACAGGTGGCACACTTCATTTTTTGTGTCATGTAATCAGAATGTGTTTGCTATCTAACACATTGTATCCAAAATGTGTTTGTAAACCCGCTTTTGAGAAAGAAGAAATCACTACAGATTAAGTTCAAGGCTAACCTGGCTATATGAGACCCTGTCTCAAAAAATCAAAATTTAGATAGACAGACAGACAGACAGAAACTCCTTCCGTTTTGAGATAGAGTCAAATGTAACACAAGCTAGCCTTGAATTATACAGCCTCACAACATTCTGCCCCCATCTCCTGAGTGCTGGATTATAGGCATATGTCATCAAGCTATTTTTGCAGTGCTGGGGACCAAGCCTAGGGCCTCATGCATGCTAGGAAAGCACTCTACCAACTAAACTACATCCCCAGTCCCAAGACTACAATGACTACTGAGTAAGTTCCAGGATAACCAGGGTTAAAAAAAGGAGACCTTGTTGACAAAAAACAAAAATATCAACAATAAAAAAAAAATGTGAATTATCAGCAATCAAAGTATGATTTACATACCTGTCTTATATACTTGAGGTCATATCAGTTCATGGATGAAAAGGATCACTAGTGTACAAAGTTTAAGGAACTCCCTTGGATATATGACCATAGTACTAGCAGCCTTTAGTTCATCTGGCTTTTATCACACTACATGCTCTCTACATGCACAGGAATGTACTTTTCAGCACTCAGCCAATATCTAGCATATGCAGCACTTTCAATGCCTTAGGAATGCTGGGATTAAAGGATTAAGAACATGAAGGCTGGGGTGAAGAGGAGTGGAGCTCAGTAGCTAAGCTTGTGAAAAGACCTGGGTGTGAACCCCAGTACCACAACAAGCAGAAATATGAACACTTCTGTCCTACCCTAACGAGGACACACGTGTGTAGTGTGTGAGAAGTCTGTTTTACAAAGACAGTCAAATGAAGAAATAACACCCATAGTAGTCTGAGATGCCATACCAATCATCTCACACACAACCTTCAACAGTCTAGAATATCTCTGTGCAAGTTCTAGTTTCTATCTAGAACACCAAAAACAATACACAGCACAGGGCACACCCACTCTTCCCAGAGAGGAATCAAAGACTGGGGTCAGGGGCTTCTCTTCTTTCTAAATTGCTGTAACACAATCTGACTGGTGTGTAAGAATGAACACAGAGTTGACACCAATTAACAGAGATTTGAAAGTAAAATTGTATCTGTAATAACTAAAAGACAATACACACTTCATTCTCATGGTCCAAGTACTGGAGTCATTAAGCAGTCTTGGTCAGCTTTCTTACCTATATTACTACAAAAAGCACGCTATAGTTCTCACTAGTGGACATCTGCTGCATAAACTTTGATAAACTTTGACCTCTCACAGTTTTATTTAGAGTGAATAAGCTGATGGGTGAGGAACATCTTCCCAGATCCATTTTTGTGCAATTGACAGCTGATCACTCACTACCATGGCCATGGCTAACTGAACATTCTTATTCATTTATTAAAAACAGTCGGGGCCCAGAGAGATGATTCAGTAGGGAGAGGTGCATGCTGTGTGCATGATGACCTGAGTTTGATCCCCAGATCTGGCAGTAAAAGCAAAGAACCAGAAAGTTGTCATCATACTCTACGAAAGTGCAATGAGATCATTTGTTCTCTCTCTTTCTCTCTCTCACCCTCCCCCCCTCCCTACACACACATACACACATACTCTTAAAATAAAGTCTTAAACAATTGTACTGAGTATACTGTAGAGTACCCTGTTGCCCCGTTAGGTGCTGGGACACAAAAGCAGACATCAAACAAGTACACGAACAAACACGCAATTAAAAACTCTAAGTGAAGTGAAGCAATTTTAACATACTCTGGGAAATAGAGGGAGCCAAGTACAAAAGACTATAACTTACATAGGGGCTCGGGTGGCTTCTCTAGGCTGTCAGTAGGCAGATCAATTTCAGATGCAGCCTATAAAGTGTTATATACCTTGCACAGAACCTAAGAGTAGTAACAAAACCATTTAAACTCTGCTTGCTCTTTTATTATGACTATGTGCTGACTTCTGTAAATAACGTCAACAATCAAATACTCTGGCATAGTAATAATACACACATATTAATAATATATATATTATTGGCAATTGAGGTAGCAGCTACTTCTTTCAGGAAATCACCTAAAATGTATTTATTTTTCTGTGACCTATGACATCTCCTAACTTCTTATCAGAAATGCTAACAAGCAGGCCAATTAATAGAGCTAATACTTATCCACTGTGCTTGCAGCAGATAGAGGTATTTTTATTAAAGCAAAAGGTTCACATACCTGGACAATCATCTCCCATGAAAGACAACACCAAAAAATAAACCATGTCTCTCCTATTAAAAGCTATGATTTATTCACACTAACCAATCACCAAGGCTGTAAAATATGCTTGATAGGGTGCTGGGGGATATAAATAAGGACAGTCTCCTGTTTTCTTAGCACTCCCAAGGTGGAGGACAGAAACAAGCAAGAACAAAAAGAAGCCGTAACAGGGATGATCTCTAAATGAACGACAAAGGACAATGTAAGACATGTTGGGTCCAGGAGGTCTGCACTGACTGTGATATGATTTTAGCAGTTTAAGGGTGGCTGATTTTTTCTGTATCTGACTCCTGTTTAGTAACTATATGAAATTTGAATTCTTCTGCTGGATCTTCTCACACTTCATGTGCCTGCAGATCACCTAGAAATCTCTTAAAGTACAGACAACCTTCTCTGTTGATGAGCTCCCCAGTTCTACTGACCTCATTTCAATCATGGCAAAGCAGTGAGCGGGAAACCTGGATAATCCAGTCTCAGGAAATGACATGAGATAAAAATGACCCTGAATAAGCAGGACATAAAACTGCATACATATTACAACAACCAGCACACAGGATAATAATAGTTCCCTATAGCTTAGGCAATTTTCTTTTCTTTCCTTTTCCCTTTTCAATTTGTCTTTATCACCTGCTGACATAAGTCTACAGTTGGCCCATGGATTCTCTGCATCCTCAAATTTAATCAATCTTTGACTGAAAAAGATAGGATTTTTAAAACACATTTTTACTAAACATGTGCAAATCTTTCCCCCTTTGTTACTAGTCCCTAAACAACAGAGAACAATAGCTATTCATATAGCATTTCTATCACACCAGGCGTTATGATCTAGGGAGGGTGGAAGCTAAGTTGTACAGCATTTATCTGTCAAGATCAGGATATTGGGTTGACTGCAAAAATATTTTAAAAATTAAACAATCTAATGAGAATGTAAAGTATGTGGAAACGGGGGGATGTGTGTAAATTTAATGTAAACAATGCATCTTTATATATAAAGTACATTAGTACCTGCATATTTATTTGTGAAAGGTCTGGAACCAATCCCGTCGGACTGAGGAGACTGTACTAGACACAATGGCCTGAGAACTAAAAAAGCACAGTGCACAAGGGCTCCTCATATGAGCACAATGAGCAGATAACAACACCTCCTGCCCCTCCCACACACACCACCACCACACTTTTTTTCTGACCACAGTCCTAATGGCCATTCCATCACAACTGTACTCTATAATAAAGCAACCTCGTTCTGCCCAGGGATCCTTAGCCAAATACTTCAAGGATTTTGTGAGGCATGGTGGAGGCATTCTTCCTACATGTAAGACAAGAGCAAATGGGAGAATCCAGACACAGGGAGAACAGTTGAAACCCAAAACCTGAGTACTTTAATCCTCACTGAAAAGTGGCCTCAGAACTTGGCCTTGGAGCAAGTATAAGCAGCTGTTTGATCCATGGCATGAGGAGGTGAGCAACAGCCTCTCCTCAAACCACATTCTGTTTCACTGCATTATTTCAGCCAGAACATGAACAACTGACTCGTGAAGAACATTTCTAACAATATAGAAAAACCTCTGATCCAAGAAATCAAATGGACTAACTAACCATGACAAATTCTACAGGGTGGTCATGATGCAGAGCTAAGGAACAAAGGGAATGAGATAGCATCTTATTTGTCACTTTCAGTGAACTTCTGTACCTTCATGAAAATGAGTTTTAGAATATGAAAAATGTTTTAAGTCACTGTATAATTAGTTACTAACTTTCCCCCAATACTTTGAAAAACACACACTGTGGGGCAAAAAGAAGTCACAATCTCATACAAATCTCCAGAGATTTGGAGATTAATTCTAGAGGCATGTATCTATTTCCTCTACCCGAAGGCTTTAAAATAAGGCTTCCTGCAGTCTTTATAAAACTTGAAAATAAGTGAATGAAGAAAAAAGCATAAAGCATAAAATCAAATGCCCAGTGACTACAGCAATAACAAAGCAACATTAAAGCTCAAAGAGATGTAGACACACTTATCAGAGGACACAGGATGCACCTAAGAAGGGAACCCTGAGAGAGGGCTCGAGGGAAGGATTAAACACTTTCCTCCTTTATTTTCCTTACAGGCAGCTGGACAGTTCTCTGATATGGCCGTGCCTCCACTGGCTTGAGGCCCAGCCCTCTCTGGCCCTCAGCCAAGAGATTCTCAGGGCAGTGTGGGCGTTCAGGGGTGGCACACACTCTACTTACTCAGAGCTGCAGTTGCTGCTGTGGCTCAGAGGGTCAGTAGGACGGCTAGAGTCTAGGACATGGATTCCCAGTGAGTTGATAGCTCTCATTAAAATAGTCACCATTGCCTCTACTGGAAGCTTCTCAAGAACGATCACCCGACATCGGCTCAGAAGAGCGGCATTGACCTGGAAGGAAGGGTTCTCCGTGGTGGCACCAATCAGTGTGATAGTCCCACATTCCACGTGAGGAAGGAAGGTGTCCTAATCATGGGAGGAAAAGAGAAGACAGTGACTCTACTCAGCAGCCATGTGCAGAGTCCTATGTAAGTGGTTTGTTAACTCTTTCATTTCCTAACTTTACCTTTTCGGTATACTTCTCAGATAAAGCAGATCAATCTCTGATTAGCATGCATACAGCTCAACTTTTGGGTAGTGTCTAAGTCTGGCATCTTGCTGGAAGAGTATGGTAGAATACCTACCTATAAGTTCAGTTCCAACAATTTCTATATAAACTACTTCTCTGCTTAGAAAAGTACTTTCTATTCAATGCTGAACTAATATACAGTATGCACATCTGCCAGCTGTTTACAGAAGACTACAGTGTTAGTATTTCTAAAATGTTCTTTGCCTACAAGTATTCAGTCATCCTGTTATTGCTCTTAACAAACTGGTGAATACAATCACCAGAAACTGTCTAAAGGCGAAATGCCAAGTCAAGGCAGATTCTAAAGTGCTGTTTTACTCAGTAAGATTCAGTCAAGAGGAAAAAGATTTACTAGTTTTGTGAAATACTTCTGCCTCCAGTTAAAAAGCTGCAAAAATGTAAATCAAAGAAAAAGTATGCCCGACAATTTCTTTCTATTTAGGTAATTTAAAACAAGGCTTTATATAAAACCAATTGTATTTTATTTCTAAAAGTCTTAAGATAAACATTCAGAGTATTATCTTATATTTATCTTGACAAGAGCTAGAAGGCACAGAAAACAGAAAATGATTTTTGGACATAAAAATTCTGGGAGAAATAAAACTAAATTTGGGCAATGGGGGGGAGGAGGGGGATAAGACCCAGAGTCTGGGATGTTCTTAAGCTTTACCCCAGCCTTAAAATGATCTTCAGATCAAGTTCAATTGGTCACAATGTCTTTTTAGACTAAAAGCCTCTAAAAGTTGGAAATTGCATCAAAGATCCTTTTTTACATGGACAGTTCAGAGACAGAGCAATCATTTTAGTTATCAGGGGAGAAAGCATTCTTTTGTCATCTAAAAACACTAAATAAATAAATAAACATGGAGAGACTTGAGCTTGAAGGTGGGTGGCAACCCTCTGTGTCTTGAAGACAGTTAACATTTGTTGCATTTGTATACTTCTTTATACTTTTCAAAGTGCTTTAAATTCTATGTATCCTATTTTATGCACATCTGAAAAATTGTAAAAAGTTAACATACCTGCTGAGATTTATTGAACCGATGAATCTCATCAATAAAAAGGATGGTTTTTCTTTTGAAAAAGCTCTTTTCGTTCTGAGCCTGTTTTATGACATCTCGCACATCATTTGTCTTGGCATTTGTTGCAGACAATGTCACAAACCTTATGCTGTGCTTCTTGCTGTTGTTGGCTATGATGTGAGCCAAGGTGGTCTAGAAAAAGATGATATACAAATTGACAAGGTTATCAGACAGATGGGCAGCATGCATAGGTACCACAAGCAGCATCATAACTATATAACCAAAATACACAGAACATGGAGGAATGCTGAAGCATAGAGACTAGAATTGAAAACTTTACAATGAAAATAGGAAGATGTTAATTCTGATCACATTACTTCGCCCCCTCCCCAACTCCAACTCCTTTTGATTCATTTTTGGCAGACCCTTTAAGAACTTATGAATCCCAATAAAGAATAGTCTTGATTTAGCAAAGCCAGGGTGACAGCTGTGACCTCTCACCAAAGAGAAAATTCTTTCTCCTTTGGCCAAGAGTATAATGTTGAAGGCCCCAGGATAAGAGTTGATCCCTGAACCAAGCTCAAATGGGAAGCCAGCAGATCAGCTGAGAAAAGCAAAATGAATGTCTTCTGAGGGCAGTGACAAGCAGCTAGCAAGTGTGAGGGCTACATGCCACTTCTGAAAGTCCACTCTAGGAGATTAAAAGTAGCAATTTGATCTTATTAGTACTTACCAGAAAACAAAGACTAAAGAAAATCTCTTAACTCAGTGCTTGGCACTTAATGAGTGCTCAATAAATATGTACTTGCTACTTCTAATACTGTTAGCAATTCAGTATTAAAAATGGGAATTTAAAAAAGGGGGGGGGGTTGCTTACTGAATGACAAAGTGTTCCTGAACAGAAAGGCTGCACTTTATTTTCTGAAAGTTGTATGGCTGAGTGTCATTAGACACTGGCTGCTTGGTAACAAATCCCAGCTTACTTGTGTTTTTTGGAATTAGGCTCCCATGTCATATAGGCTTGTGACTATCACCAACTGCCTCCCTGAACAGACTTGGCCCAGTAAATCTCTAGCATTCAATCCTCCATGACTCACCATTCATCTCCCTGAAGATCTTTTCAAAACCCACAAGCATCAATAGCTGAATATTCACTCTCATGGTGTTACAGATGTCAGAATTATTACCAGTGCCACTGACCAAGCCCCTAAATAGAGTAACCACTAAATTTGGAAGGGGTGGGCAAGATGCCAACACTAAACAATTAGCATGTTATTTTGGAGACTGGAAGTGTAGCTCAATAATGGAGTAGAGTTCAAGGGCCAGGGCTTAAAAAAAAATGTTTTCTGGGGTACATCCGATTTATGCTTGACCAGAGAGAACGTGAGTACAAGGAGGCATAAAAGGAATGATGTATTCCAGAAAATAAAGAGGTGTGGTTGAGAGATGAAGCCACAAAGAAAAACAGGATAAACATCACAAATGTGCTTGTTCATGAAGCAGCCTGGACCTCAGGTCAAGAATCGTTCTTTTTACATTCCAATCCTGAGCTCACTCCTTATTAGCCTATGAACAGGATTGTCAATTCATCACATTTTCAAGTATTCTTCCAGGGACCTGTTCTCTAAAACTATGATACCCTAGCCAATCTCCTCTGGCTGCCGTAAGATGACACACAGAACAGGACACTAAGCATTAATGCTTTCCTTAAGTGGAAGGCAGTATGAGAAAGTTAAAAAAAAAAAAAAATGCCTGTTGAAACCATGAAAAGAAGGGAGATTTCTATGAGTTCCAAAAAACAGAATAAACAAACCAACTAGTGGAAAGGAAAGGAAGTATAACAGAAAAAAAAATTAATTACTTTCCCACAACAAATAGAGCGTACAAAATGTTTCTTCCCCAATTTTTGCTGCAGGTCCTCTGCTTGGAATTAGGTCACTAAAAATCAAGGATGCGAGGGTCTGTAGGAACGCAGATAGCTCGACATCAGTCCACATCTTCGCATGAGCCAAGAAATTGAGGCATTTTCCTTTGGAAAACGCCCAACAAGAAGGTCTTGGGGAACTCGGGGAATAACATACTTGTTTCCTCATTACAAACTCGGCTCACGCACCGGGACCGCGCCCCCAGCCCTCCCTCTCCAGAGGAGGGGTCGGGAAAACTGAGGACCGCACCCGCTCCGAACACCTCGGAGGCCTTTGGCAAGAGTGGTACTCACCTTGCCGCAACCTGGCGGTCCCCACAAGATGAGCGAGGGGATCTCGTTGGTCTCCAGCAACGAGCGGAGCAGAGTCTCTTGCCCCACGGCCCTACTCTGCCCGACGTAGTCCAGCAGCGTATCGGGACGCATCTTGTCCGCCAGGGGCTTGCCCTCCAGCATCTGTCGGATCTCCTCGGCTGCTAGCGCCCGGGGATGCGAGCGGCCCGTGCTGACTCCGAACGATGTATCGGCTGCGTCCGCATCCCAGTGTCCGGGGTCCTCCTCGCCGTCCACGTCCCCGTCGCCATCGCCGTCCACTCCCGCCTCCTCCTCCTCCGGAGCCTCCGCCTCGTCCCAGCTGCGCGGAGATGCACTGCCCGCCGCGGCGGCGGCCGCTGGCCTCTTCCCCAAACCCTTCCTAGTGGGGCTGCTGGAGCGGGCCACAGGGAAGTCCGGGATGAGGCGCGCGCCGCTGGGCGTGGGCGGTGCGTCGTAGCTCTCACGGCTCTCGGTCTCGCCGCCGTCGTCGCCCTCTTCCCCCTCGCCCTCGCTGCTCTCGGCCGCCGTCGGGGTGGCGGGCTGCTTCAGCGCCGAGCTCTCCGACAACCGACGCCGCTTGGCGCCGGGCGGTGAGGGCCCCTTGGCCCGTTCCCCGGCGCGGTGCGGCCCGGCTGCGGGCTCTGCGTGTCCTGCGGGGTGCAGCAGCAGGCAGCGGTCCAGGTGCGAATTGATGTGCGCGGCGGGCATCATCTGCTGGCACACGGGGCACTGCACCTGGTGCAGCTGCGACAGGAAGGGGTCGTCTTCCGGCCCGCTCACCTCCATGGTGGACGCTGCCTTCCCCAGCTCCTGCACTGCTGCACCTGCCCCTGAGAACGCCGATGCCCGCCGCTAGGCCCCGTGCCGCGCGACCCTCGCGTGGGGAGATAGCAAGACGCGCACGGGCCGAGGGAGGGCGCCGCTCATGCCTCACGTCCCGAGCTCCCGCGTCAACCCGCCCTCGGCCGGCAGCTGGCAACGCCTCGCGCGTCGTGTCGGGACGTGTAGTCTAGAGCGGGCTGAATAGTCCGCGACCGGTTGCCCCAATCGCCGCGGGCTATTTCTCGCATTGCACCTTGGGAAATGTAGTTTTCCGTCCCTAATCGGGTCCCTCGTCTTCCCTCCCTGGGAAAGGCCATTCTGAGACCTTACTTGCGGGCGCGGTGCGCGTGCGCAGGCCTGTTCAGTGCCGGAAACAGCGTCTTCCGCCTTTCCAGTAGTGCGAAAGCGGAGAAGAAATTTGGGAACTTGGCTTTCCAGGATTTGGGCCTTTTGGGTGCAGAAACAGAGATGCTGTAGTCAGGGAGAATCATTTGTAAATGAAACAGAAACTAAGTGGTAAGCCCCCAAACGTGCCTAGAAAACTGTAGAAAAGACCCCGACTGGAAAATACACAAACAGCTACACAGAGTGGGCAAAAAAGTTCAACTCAGAAGGCAGCTCAAGGAAATGCAAATAAAAGAGTTTCTCTTTCTTGCCCCCTTTATTTTTACCCAAGAGCCTGTCACCCCAAGTACTTGCTTAAGAGTCATCTCATTACAGCTGATACAATAGCTGTAAACTGGAAAACAAGCATTTTGTTCCCATAAAATGATGGTAGGCATCCCTTGAAGGTGAGTTGCAGCAGACAGAAATGGGAAAGGAATACTATCAACATTTATAAAGTTCTTCCTGGGTGAGGTGTTGCATATCTTTAATACCAGTGCAAAGGAGGCACAGACAGGTGATTCTCTGAGTTTGAGGCTAACCTAGTCTGTGTATTGAGTTCCAAGCCAGTCAGGGCTACATAATGAGACCCTGTTTCAAAATTTTATTTTTACTTTTGTTAAAAAATAAAAAAAAAAAAATAGATGTGATAGTCTTCATCTATGTATTACTGCTTATGGTTTTATTATGCTTTTCTGTAAGTCACCCCTTTAAAAGATGCAAAAGGGCCTGGGAGGATGACTTAGTAGGTAAAAGCCCTTGCTGCTCTTGCAGGGGATCTTCAAAAAGTTTGCGGTACATGCATGGCGGCTCAGAGCTGTTAATTCCAGTCCCAGAGGATCTGACTTCTTATGGCCTCTAGGAGCACCTGATGGTACATGGTCACACATGCAGGCAAAACACTGGTACTCTAAAAGTATTAAATCTTTTAAAGAGAGAGAGAGATTGTGAGGAGTGAGTCTTATTAAGTTGCTAGGGCTGGAGTTCTCAACTTCTCAAATACAATACTGTATTGTTGGTAATCAGAAATTAAATGTATTGAAGGAAAATGAAGGCATTTTATGTTCTTCGACATAAAAACGGAGTTTTTATTTTATCTGCTACCCAACAATATATCATGGAGAGTTCTATAGAAACTATTTACTGTTTTCCCACTGAAGGTTTAATTATCTTAGTCTATGAAGTAAACTGTGTTATGAAATTACAAATTCCATTACATACCAAAGATGTAAAAATATTAAACTGAAAAAGAAACAAAATGTCTGGTTCCTGTTGGAAGTAAGATTTCTGGGGTGAAGGAAGGTGCCCCAGTCTCTGGGAGGCCTCCCCTTTTTAATTTCGTTGTTTTATAATAGAGATTGAAGCTAGGACCTTGTGCATACTAAGCATGTGTTCTATTATACCTTGCGCAAGTCATTTGTTCACTTACAGAAATAAGGATATTCTCTCTCTCTCTCTCTCTCTCTCTCTCTCTCTCTCTCTCTCTCTCTCTCTCTCTCTCTCTCTCTAGTTTACTACTGAAGACAAGAACAGAGTTGAGCCACTTGAATGTACTATGAGGAAAAATGTACTAGATTTAATTTTAATTTCGGTTTATCTGGAATTGAGTGAGTCACAGTGTGGCCCCGGGCAAAGCTACTTAACTTCTGGTTCTGTTTCCAAATATTAAGAAAGAATAAGGACCTCACCATCCATTGTGGGAACTGAATGAAAGTAAAATTAGTATAATGCCCCTGCATTTCTTCTCAAACCTTAGCTCTTTGAAGTTCAAGGTTTTCTCCACTAGATGGTGATGGTACAAAATTAACCATACCAGCAAGCACTTTAAAAAGTCATTCTTAATTTTGTATAGCGTAGCCAATCTTAGTTTTTGAATCAGCATAAACCCAAATACATGTAAATCCTGTTGTAAAATACAGGAAATAAAATCTATTCAAACTAAAATCCTAGAATTGGATTTCTCCTCTAGGTCTTCACTGATGGATTCCAACTGTCCTTCCTTGAATGCTTACTTTGAGCTGTGTAAACCACCTTCCCTCTCCTGCCTGAGTCACAATGGGAACCATGGGGACATCAGAGGCTGAAATAAGACCTTCTAATGCAGATGTTCAGTGAGCATGACCACAGTGTCACCCTGACTGCAGAGCTTGAACATAGTTATACTGTGAGCCTCCTCAGACTACTGAGCCTCTAAGCATTGTTTCAAACCTTCATGTCATATCCAAGTCTAGTCCATAAGGCAAGCATCTGAGCCATCTTTAGTCACCTTCATCAAGACTAGGTCATTTGCTCTTACTTCTCTGTGATTCCCCTTCCCTACTCAAAGCTCTCCTTTCACTTTCTGGCATCCTCTTGACTGTATGTCACATTGCTTATTATATGTTTATTCTATTACATGATAGATGTTTTCTTGATACTGCAATAGGACTTTTAAATTCTCTTACCTTTATTGATATAAAAATATGTCTTTTTAGAAGTTAATTTTTCCCCATACTTCTGACCTCCTGGTAGTTTTAAGAGCTTTTAGGTTGACATGGGTAATCCCAGCCCACACTGTCACCCACATATAAGGCAGGGTTATGGTAAAACATAAGACCTTTTGTTGAAGGATGACATAGGAGGCATGTTCAGATTTATCATGCCATTCAGTGGCATCGATCAGGTTTATAGGAAGAGGGGATAAACTGCTTACTCACAGGAGGGTGAGAAGTAAACTGTTCAAGAGTCTTGTGCTCAAGCATAGACAGACATGCCTTGTCCCTGGTGGGATGTTTGGCTTGCTCCTTTAAGTGAGAAGTGTCTTGTTTTGTGTGAATGGTAAGTTTGTAACAGCAGAGGGCCTCAGCTGTGTGAGCAGTTTCCTTTTACAGGAACTCAACTGGAGATAGCTAGCTCATGTTTTTGCTGGTTTCCAGCAGGTTCTCTAGGTAGTCCTGCAAAACAACTCCAAAGACGTTTGTTTACTTTATACTAGCCTCTAGCCAATTTCACTTGAAAACGAAATGTATCTGATCTTTTTCCAGCTGGCACAGATCTTCCAAAACCGGGGTTTTCCTGAGTGATACAATGCCTGTGTTATGCAAATAAGGAAATGCCCACTGTTCCCTACCATTGGAACCTGGACAGTGATTTAATCAATTTTGCCTATACGATTAACCTCCAATTTAAAAATCAGTGAATTTTTGGTGGTGAATACAGTGAAGTGAGGGAGAGTGCCATCCCTTTATAAGTGAGAAAGAGGGGCATGGAGCATTATGCCGAGACTCCGTATAGCAGCCCATACTGCTATGGTTTGGAACTAGTGTATCCCCCAAAGGCTTGTGTGCTAAAGCCATATTTGCGAACCTGTAGCAATATTGGGAGATGGTATAACCTTTCTAAGATGAGCCTTAGTGGAAGTTAGGTCACTGGAGAGGTGTCTTTGAAGAGGATACCAGAATCCTAGTCCCTTTCTGTGTTTCCTGGATGCCCAGAGACAGCTTTCTCCCCTGCATTGTTCTACCCTGATTCTAGTGTCTCACCATAGGCCCAAAGATGATGGGCTGTAGGGGGATTATGTTGTTCCATTGTAAATACTTGTCTCTGCCTATGAGTTTAATAAAAAGGCTGATCGGCTTAAGGCCCAGGCATATAACTTGCTAACTCTTTACTCTTAAACTAACCCATGACTCTTACCCTGTTCAGCCATGCGGCTTGGGTATCTTTTTTAAGAGCAGCATAGTTGTCTTTTGGGTTTTTTTGGCTTTTTTTTTTTTTTTTTTTTTTTTTTTTTGGCCTTTTGTTTTGGTTTTAGAGTCTTTTTGGTCTGGTAGCCCCTCCCACACTTTTTGTCTGCCTTTGGCCAATCAACGCTTTTTATTAAACTCATAGGCAGGGGCAATTATTTACAAGGGAACAACATAATTGGGGTCAACTGATTCTGGTAGAACCTCCAAAACTGTGAGTCCAGTCAGGCTTTCGGTCTTTAAGTTGTCCTAATCATTTACTTACAGCACTAGAAAGCTGACTAACTCATACCGAGCAGAATGCAAGGATGAAATGAAGAAAGGAGAGATCTCAGGACAATCTAGCTGGGATAAGGTGGGGGTTTCTTTTAACTCTATGCCCTGCAACCTGAAATCTCAGCATGTTTATTAGGTACATCCCAGAATGGGGTAGTAGTACCAGGAGGTATTAGTTAGCCTGGGAAGCAGGTCTCTGGAGGGCAGCAGTTTCATACTGTAAAGCTCAGGGAAAAGGAAGCTGAAGTTTCTGGTTGAAAAAAAAAAAAAAACAATAAAGTTAAGTCGGTGTCTTTAATAGAGTTTTATTGCTTGTAAGTCAGAATTAATACAGAACGTTGTCAAATGTTCCTAAGATAAAGAGACATGCTTTCTCCAATAATTTGGTAATATTTAGTATTAGGATGGAAAACTCAGAGTATTATCCTGATCCAGCTGTGTCTTCTGCAATTCAGTTCTGACTCTAAACTGCTCAGTTTAGTACATCCTTTACTGGTTCCGAGCAATGTTCTCCTTATGATGGCTCCCACTAAACTGACATCCTAAAACCTACCTTACCTTCATTTGTAGCTGGTAAGGTACAAATGTGGTATAGTTAAGTAGAAAAACTTAGCAGAATTCACTGAAAAGTGATATTTAAAGATCAGAAGCATTCAAGGTGGCTTTTACATTCATATCCAGCTACCTGCCCTTGTACGCCATACCTCTTCTCCTAGAGTACTTTTCTAGCCTTCCACTAAGATTGGAACTCTGGTTACCTTTCTGCATAGGGGTGCTATTGTTAGCATCTCCCTGGCCCCAGGCCATTTTGTTGCTCTCTGCCATATGCTTATTTGACCCCGACTGTCCCTCATAGCAGTTACCTGGCATTAGCCCAACTGCCAGTCTCTATGACTGTTTCCATTCCTCCTGCCAGCCGCCACCAGAGGGTAAAGTTCTTCCCCTTGCCAGTTCAGTGCCAAGTGCTGGACCTCACATGCTGTGGACTGTGCTGGAACAGAATCAGTGGGTGAAAGCAACTGGGCAGGCCTAATGTGCAGGCTTAACTCATTTTGCCCAAGGCTAATGTTTGGAACATTCTGTTTCTTCTGGGAAAACCACCTGACTGGGGATTTTAAGCAAGTAAAAGTCAGATGAAGACTTACTGCTGATTTAGATGTTTGGAGAACACTTACAAAGAAAAAGAAAAAAGAAAGAAGAGAAAAAACATTTTCAGAGGGGAAAGTAAAATAGTCATCCAGGAAGAATAAAGAGATAAAACTAGAAAGAAAAACAGGTTGTTTTGAGAGCAGTAGGATCAACAGAGGAGATGTGGGTATGCCGTCCATTCTTTTTTCTTCTCCTTTACTGAAACGGATTGAAAGTCCAATGGCAAGAAGGCTGAAGGTCAGAGATAAGCAAAACTTTCATGGAAACAGGTTTTCTCCAAGGTCTGGAAGGAGCAAAGCACCCTTGTTCCCAGCTTTGCTCTGGCTTTAGAGGAAGGCTCAGGGAATACCTGCTCAAAGCACCTGCAACATAGACTTTGGGCTTGCATTGGGCATCCTCAGCAGAGCCAACACTCAGGTCCTCATTAGTGACTTCACTGATGAACTTGTGAACACGGCTGAGTCTCTGAGGAACTTCTGGAAATAGGGGGATACTCTGAGCTCTGCTGAGTGCCTGCTGGGCTGAATGTAAAGGAAATGGGAGATTTAAAGATACATTCCCTTAAAGGCATTTGGAATTTATTTGGAGATTGGTAATTAGTGCGACCAACATTTAATTATGCAGAAGAGAGAAAAGAGAGAAATGAACATTGGCTTTTACCACGTCCCACATGAAAAACAAGGGATTCAAAGTAAATCACTGGTCTCAAAGTAAGTGAGTTCTGTAAAGCATCCACATCTCTCCGTGGCTTTGTGTAGTGGTTTCTTAGAGAGGACACATATAATGTTGATAATAAAATAAGTTAAATTTGACTTTCTCAAAATGTAAATGCATTTGTTGAAAAGACACTTTTGGATGCTGGGTTCCTCTCTGCATTTGAGAGGCGGAAACCAAACAATCTCCAAAAATGTAAGGCTAGCTTGGGGTATAATTTTTTTTTTAATAAAACAGACAACTGTAGGAAAATGAAACTACAATCTACATGTGAGAAACAGGGAAATAGGTTTGGGTTCTATATGGATAGAGACCTCACTACAATAGTGAAGCACAATAACCCCACTGTAAATGAGCAGAAGATCAAGATGAGTAGGTATTTGAGTAACCAAACAGAGAAACCACAACAGTGCCATCCATCCCAACCAGAATGGCAGAAACAAAAGCCACTGGTAACTAAGGAAATAAGTAATAAATAAGTGTCAGATTATTTCTATTCGATGTCTTACTAGAAGCACCGCGATGTTAAAAAGAAGAGCAATCAATCAAAAGGTTGGGGACTCTAACAGAAGAGTGACACATCTGTATTTGTAGGTTATATACCACAAAACATTATGTGTAGAAAAATGATTTTGAGGGACATCAATTTAACAAGTTATCTGCTTAAAACGTTCAGTATTGTAAATAGGCACAGGTAGAAAGAAGCCTAAAAACAAGGCATGAAGTAGCATCAAAAGTATGAATTAACCAAGAATAAATCTAATGAAAGAATGAAGAGGAGGTGGTTTTCATCCCTCACTGAAGTTTATAATATCCCTCAAAGAAAGTATAGTGGGATGTAATAAATAAAGTAATATTTTTGTATTTGCAGCCCTAATACCCTTCAGTGTAAGATGTAAATTATTGCCAAACTCCTTTATAGATTCAATTCCATCCCAGTCTATAGGCCATAGGGGTGTGTGTGTATGTGTGTGTGTATGTGTGTGTGTGTGTGTGCACTAACGAGCTGATTCTACAAATATACCAAATGCACTAAGAATAGCTAAGACATTCTCAGTGGGTGGAGGACCTTGTCAAAAACAGCCCCCAAACATATGGTTATTGCTGTGGGGAACCAATTGTGATAACAAATTCCTCTATGGGCAGTAGAAGTTATGACACATTTAGAAAATAAAATATATAACTATCAAACCCAATATACATTTGTCTATAAATATTATACACAAAATATAGCATATCAAATATAATATTTAAGAAATATTTGAAAATTTCTAAATAGTGATAAAATAATAAAACGTTTATCAAAGCATGAGACTAAAATCCTTACATATGCATTTAAGGGAAGCAGAACATACATATATATGGTATACGTGTACACATATGAGAACAATCATTGAGTCACTAGAGAGATGATTTAAATGTTTAAAATAGTGTATTATTACATGGTCACCAAATTAACAGAAAAGGAGGCAAAGAGACATTAGTGCAGCACTAGTGGAAATATATTGGTACTTATGCACTATAGTGTTCATAACAGCCCTGGACCAAAAACATCCACAAATCAACCAATAGTATAATAAGAGCATAAACTGCATAGTTTTACAATGGGATGTTACGTAAGTGAAGTTAATGGACAGAAAAATATTATAAACCGGAGAAAAATTATTTGATTAAAAATACAAAACAATGCAAACAGTATGGATACATTCACACACAAATCCTAAACTGCCATAAAATTAAATGTTTACAGTACACATGTAAGTGGTACAGCTATGAAATAAAAGCAATTATCATATAAAACTCAGATTAGAAGTTAGTTGGAGAGGAGGTAAAGAAATGAGGTTTAGGGGTGTGTGACCTGGTGATGGCTTTATGAGTGACCATTTTCCTTCTAAAGCTATACTTACAGTCTTTTTCTGTTTTGTATGTGTAACAGCCACATGAAAGGAAAAAATATTTTACAGGTGCACTATAGAATAATAAACTAAAATACCCAGAAATGTTTTACCTTCCAGAATCTAGATTACATTTTTATCTGATATCTTTTGTTGGGGGGATCTAGTAACATTAATAGCAATAATAGTACCAACAATAATCATAAAGGTTGCCATCTGTCAAGTCCTTATGATGCAATAATCACTTTAACATAATTTCTCACCCACTGTCTCTGTGAGGTAAATGGTATCTACTCTCATTTAACAAATGAGAACCAAGGCTTAGGATGACCGTACAGCCACTCAGAAAACACAGAGAACAAATCTGAACTTCAAACTTCCGCTCACTCTCTCTAACACCATGGGGCCCTACTAGGCTAGTCATTTAAATGGAATTGCAAGTTAAAAGGAAAATAAATGCTTAGTGTAGCATTATATCTGTTTCAACAGTCTTGTCTGACTTTTTTTTATTTTTCTCTGTATATTATTATTTACTTAACATTTATTGATGGCGTATCTTTTTAATCCATAAAAATTAGAAACGTAGATGGGCATAGTTGCATACAAGTTTAATCCCAGAACTTGTGAGGCAAACACAGGTGGACTTCTAATGAGTTTGAGGCCAGTCTGGTCGACGTATCGAGCTCTGGAACAGCCAAAACCTCATAGTGAGACTTGGATCAAACAAAGCAAAACACCACAAAAAAATTGGAACCTACTGCAAATACTGTTCTAGAACCTTTCATTTTTCTCCAAAACTTGACCACTACATTTATTCATATATTGTTAAATATGACTAATGAAATTATGTTTCTTTTTCTCATGCAAATAGTACCCTATTCAATCAACTCATATTTACACTTGATTTTAGTTTTATTGCAATGTGTTATTATTATCATTATCATTGGCAATACTAGAGACTGAATACCGGAGACAGAGACCACTGAGCTACAACTTTACCCTCTAATTAATGTTTTAAATATTTTAAAAAAATGTCACTGTGACATCTTCAAGAATAACATGTTTGTCCAATCTATTCCTTTGAAATAAAACTCTTAAAAATACATTGACGTGTGTTCAAGGGGGTGTTCAAGGTGCCCTTCATAATGATTAGCTAAACTTTCATTTCACCAAGTATGTGAGAGTAGGTAGTATCCACTTCACCTTGCTCAGCTTCCTTCGCAGTGGACATTTGTGCTGGGCCTTTGCAGGATCTTTCAATCTCACATTGGTGACAATGTGTCTTTCAATCTCACATTAGCTACAATGTGTCTTTCAATCTCACATTGGTGACAATGTGTCTTTCAATCTCACATTGGCTACAGTGTGTCTTTTTAGACCACTGAATTTGCAACCAAATTCTCCAATACTTTTAAACATAGAGGATAAAAACTAGCCACTTACTCTCAGTTATTCCGTAGTTGCCCAGTATTCTTTTATCTTTCACAGTAAATAATACCCCCCAGTATGGGCCACAGGTCTCTCCACCAGCACACACTGTGCCCCTTACTGCAGTATTTTTCCTCGTGGAAAGTTTCTCCCCTGAGCCTTGCCCTCTGGGAGCAGCCCGCCAGCTTTGGTGAGAGAGCATGACTTAAGGTTTGCACTTCTGTAATTTCATGCCTCGTTGCTATCATAAGCTGCTTCTAGCTCCTGAAATCCTCTTCCAATTTAGAAGGTAGAAAAGCATTTCTAAGCATGTCAATATAAATACACTGTTCTCCCAATTCCTAAAACTAGAAAATGATGATTCATGCCCTGGGATGGGGGTTTCATAAGTGGACAGCAGCCTCCTAGGCTCCCTCTACTTGTTTAGAATGGATAGTCTGAGCAGTAGTATGAATTTTACCTTGTAGCAAGCATCTTGCTTTCTTCTTTCCTACTTAGGCTTAAATAACCAACAGAAAGGAAATACATACAAGGTGTGTGGAAAGAGACAGGAAGAATCCTACAGTGTTGGGGTGGAATTATAAATACGTGTGAATTAGCACATGATATAAAACACTAATATTTTCCTTGTCATGCCCAGAAGCAATGATACCATAGTATAGCAATCAGCATCCCTGTGCCCAGTTCTTGATTTTTAAAGGGCATCTTGATGCCCTGATTTTGATTTTGAGATGTCTTTCTTTAAAAAGAACAAGAGTTCAAAAAAAGTGGAAAATTCCAGAAAGAGTGGAAATGCAGAGGAAATAAGTAATTAAAGATAATATAAGTGTATCAAAAGTGCACAGCAGCTAACACAGATACTCTCATTGACCAAATATGGGACAATTTGAACATCAAAATGAAGAATATAAGGTATATTTTAGTTTCTTTTTGTGTGTGTGTGTGTTTGGTTTTGTTTGGCTTGATTTTATATTGATACTTAAAAGAGAGAGATGCAGGTTCAAGATGGAAGTATTGTGATTTAAAAGAATACTAGTTAGTGAGTGTGGGAGAAATGTTAAGACTCAGAAAATCACTATTACATAATCAACATTGTAATCTATCCAGTCAAGAATAGAAACTGCACACCTGGACTTTGCTGGAACACAGGATACACAGAGAGTTCCATAATTTACATATCATTTAGAAAGAGTAAATATAACTTTACATTAGAGAAATTTGGTAGCTATCACCATAATCAGATCATCAAATTTACCTTTACTAATTAATGATGACACGGGCTGACATTGTGTGCCACCTGTTAGGATGTCCTAAGAAAAATACACTTCTTTGGCTTTCTTGCCACAAATCTAACTTGGCTCCATTAAGTCACAGTCAGGCAATTAAAACTGTGATAATTTAAGAAGCTATATTTGTCTGTAGTCTTCAAAAATAACCATTTCTTGTAGAATAAGAGGAAAAAGGATGGGGTGGCTTCTTTTCAAACTATAGAAAAGAGGATTTTACAGAGAATGCGCTACAGAATATTTGATGAACTCTGTCACGTGAGAAAGGTCTTCCTTCTGAGGAGACATGCTCATGAATATAAGGATAAAGTCCTGTAAAAGCTGAACTTCTAGAAAGGAGACAGAGCAGGAGATGTGGAAAACACTGAAACTCAGTGATGATAAGAAAATCATATATAGTGATTCACTATATACTTGTGATGCCTCTGCAGGTTTGACCTTTAAAATGTTTAAATTTATCCATTTTACTGTGCTGGGGACCAAATTCAGGATCTCATGCACCCTAGACAAGCACTTTCCAACTGAGCTAGGTCGTTAGCCTCAAGCTTTGGTTTTTTGGGTTTTTGTTTGTTTGTTTGTTTAAGGTTAGGAAGCAAAGGTATAAAGCAAAATGGTATTACAGTCTCATAAAGTTTTGGGAACTTACTTGTCAATTTATTTATGAACAGTATTACATTCTGTACTTTGTTTCTAATGAAACATTGTGTGCTGTTTTCTAATTTACTCAGTGGTAGGCATCTGAATTTCAAAATAAATAAAATGACATATAATTAAAATGCAGCAAACACAACCACTATGGAAATAATTTACTAAAGCAATCTTTAGTCTGTTTAAAATAAACTGATTTTAAATGATCCCATTCATATTTTTGTGTCAATTTATATTGTATGTATTTTTTTTAAACAACTCTTTGGTTTTTGCTTTAAATAGCCAAAGGTACACAGAAAATGTACTACATGCCTGGGTAATTTGAGTTTGCTCCTTTGTTTCTATGTTAGGGCTGCATATATACTCCAGGAACTCCACCATTGAACTGTGCCCACAACCTGCCAGGGAGTTCTAAACTGCTAGGGGTTTTTGTTACAAAATATTTAGCTACTTACTCACTGTCACTTGGAAATTTTAAAGGTCTGATATCAAATGGACTGTAAACAAGTCTGGACATTTGGTTACATCATTACTCTCTTGGCTAAAAGCATCTTATCTCCAAGGAGATAATAAGTGGTAGAAGCTAACATCATATAATCACACATTTTTTATTAATTACAAAGTCTCATGTTACATGGCATTTGTACTAGAGGAGAAATGTGGACTCTAACTCTCTCCCACTCAGTTTTTTCCCTTCCTCAGCCCCAGTTGACCCAGTACTGTGGATTTAATTTATGCTCCCCTGGATCTCAGCCCTAGTCTCTTGGAACAACCTGCTTCAAACCAGCCCAGCATCACCTCCCCTCCCACACACACACACTTCTTTTCACAAGATTACTTTTTATGAATCATAGTAAAATGGAATTTTCTTTTTTCTTAGTGACATTAGTAAAGCATACATTGCAGATCATAAAGTTCACTTAACTATACAATTCAACAGTATTGTAAGATACTTGGTAAGTTATGTAATCATTACTATCATGCACCATCCAGTGAGATCCCATTTACTACTCTTTTTTTTGAATCCCATAGTATGTGGCCTTTGTCTCTGGCTTTTATTTTTTCCATCAAGCACCATATTTTTAGTACATTTGTGTTAAAACAGCATCCATATTTTGTCTCTGACTAGTATTCCATTTGCATGGCCATACCACTTTGTAGTCTCCCCTCACCAAACTAACTAATGGACACTTGGGTTGATTCTAATTGTGTGTACTGTACATTCCAACATTTGTGCACAAGGGTTGCACGTTCTTGTGTTTTTGTTTCTCTTCCTTATGTATCTGAAAGTACTAGACTTACGAAAAGTAACTTAATGTGATACTCCATTCTCAAAAGCATCTGCCTATTTCTATTCTTATCCTGTCTGATGAGAGCTCCCCTTTTCTCCCCATCCTGGCCATGGTTGTTTTCTCTATTCTTTAAAATTAACACTTTCCTAGTGGATACAAATGTTACTTTTTTATGATTTGAATTTTCATCTTCCTGATGACTGGTTCTTAATTTTTCTATATTTATTTTCCATTTGTCTATTCAAATTCTTCATCTCCTCTTAAAATTGAGATATATGTCATCCTATTAGTGAGTTGTAACAATTTATTGTATGTTCTGCGTATAAGCCCTTCATCAAATTCGTGCTATCAAAACGTTGTCCAGGCCATAGCTGGTCTTTTGGTATTTCTTTTCTAATGCTGTATTTTGAAGAGCAAACAACTTGAATTTTGACAGAGTTTATTAACTTCTCCTTTTAAGGTCATAAAAGATGTAAAATGTAATTGTTAGGTGAACAGCTGGAATATGGCAGTCTTTCATCTGCATTTTGATATCCATGACAATTGCTCCACTTCTGTGTGTAGAAGCCGTGTTCTGGAGACATTCAGAAAGCTGTGTACAAACAGCTGTGTACAATCACCATTTCCTGACCTGCTTTGAATGCCAAGCAGAAGGTGAGCTGTCAATGATGCTAGTTCATGTGGATCCTCAGATTTCAATCTCTTCCTTGGGTAGTGCAAATGCTGCCTTTAAAAAAATCAAGGAATTCTGCTCTTTATCCTTGAGAATTTCAAACATGTATACAATGAATTTTACCACCTCCATTTCCCTCCTTCAACTCTTCCATTGTCTTCCCTGCCCCCTTTCATTTCTTCCTAAAAAGAATGGCTTTCCCCTTTTGGTTGGTTTGATTTTGTGCAGGTCTTGTGCAGGTAACTACAGCTGCATCAAAATGATACATGTGAAGCCATGTTGTATCCAGAAGAAGCACACTACTGCACTCTTCTGTATTCCATAGCTCTGACAATGCCTCCTCTTTAGTGATGCTCCTTGACACTTGGTAGTGACATAGTGGGGAAGCTGGTGGTGTGGATAAAGGCATCCTATTCAGTGCTGAGCACTCAGTTTTTACAATCAAGGATTTCTTGGCTCTGTCAAAGGCTGTTTTTTGTTTCTTTGTTTGTTTTTGTTTTAAGTCATGTAAATCCAAAATCTCAAGGAAACATTGAAAAAATGTTTAGATCATAGAATTATCTTTAATTTTTTAAGGCATAATGATCTTTAATCATTTGGAGTATGTAGTGGTTACGGACTTCAGGTCCTGAGGCTAGGTAAAGTACTATGAGGATACATATA
The DNA here is from genome assembly GCA_033318265.1 of Phyllotis vaccarum. NCBI lineage: Eukaryota > Metazoa > Chordata > Mammalia > Rodentia > Cricetidae > Phyllotis > Phyllotis vaccarum. The sequence goes on along the minus strand of JARWLC010000011.1, from coordinate 37,495,058 downwards.
ATACCTAGATATTTGTGGTCAACTATTGTACCAAACAACTTATCCTCCAAGTCATTAAGCATGAACAGCATGAGTTAGCTGGACTGGGTCTTTGTAACCAAAAATTTTAAGACAGACAGCATAAATTGTTTTAATTAACTAAAAAATATTTGGGACATGTAGATGCAATTAAAATCATTCTCTCTAGTGATTAAGTAGTAAATACTGTTTTAGAAATTACTTTAACTACATAGAGATACATTACATTTGTTTAGGCTACAGAATATTACTTTAGCTGTGTGAAGGATGAAGGTGTGTTACATTTGTTTATGCTGCATTTGTTCAATGATGTAAGGATGTATGTTTACTTATGTAAAGTTGTGTTGCTTTTGTTTCACCTTGCCTGCCTGAGGCATCTGATTGGCCCAATAAAAAGCCTAACAGCCAATAGCTAGGCAGGAGAGGGATAGGTGGGGCTGGCGGGCAAAGAGAATAAATAGGAGAAGGAGCAAGAGAGAAGGGAAGGAGGGGAACCAGGGATGCAAAGAGGGACATGAACATGGCCAGAATCCAGGCAGCTGCCAGCCAGCCAGACATGGAAAGCAAGAAAGTAGGAGCATACAGAAAAGAAAGAAAAAAAGAAAGAAAGAAAGAAAGAAAGAAAGAAAGAAAGAAAGAAACTAACAGCCCTGAGGCAAAACATAGATAAAGAGGAAACAGATTAAAATCAGAGCTTAGATAAGGCAGGTATTCAAAATTAATAATAATACTCTGTGTTGTGATTTAGGAGCTGGTTGTTGCAGCCAAAAAAAAAAAAAGCCTGCTACAAAATCCTTATTAAGGACATATTATATATGGGAATATCCATCTGTAGATGGCTGTACAAATTTGCAGCTTCAACCCACAGATCTCCGTTTCTATGACTCTTGAGTTCGAATGTTTAATAAGCTTGTTTAAAATTGAGCTCCAGACTTTTCTCATCTCCCACATTTGCCATCCTATGGCCATCTCATTTCACATCCCTTTGTCCTTCAAGTGCACAGAAGAAATCTGTAAATCATCCCATCTGGTCTTTTCTTTACATCCTGTGTCTAATCCATCCCAAATCCTGTTGACTCAAATGAAATGTGGAAACATGCATGGGATTTTAGAACCAAACAAAAGTTTTAGGGGGAAAAGGAAGAAAATATACTATTGGATTTTGTTAAAAGTAGTGTATCTGCTGGACCTGGCTCTCTAACGCTTGTGCTAGGAGCCAAGGAGATGGGAATTATAACTTCATTTTTATGCTTGGCTGGGAGGATGTGGCTACACGCATCTTCCTTATTCTGAGAAGGATTTGCCTTTGTACACATTTTAATCACATCTACAAACACTGGTAACCTGAAATCAGTTCAGTCTTTTGAAAATACGACATTGAATAATGTATCTTCTTCCTGGAGAACTGTGTTATGGAATCCTAGAAAAAGAATGGGAACAGTTCTGCTATTCAAATAAGATTGTTCTAGAATCCTCCAAATGCTTCTTAAAATGGAAAACACCTATTTTTGTCTTGACTGGAAAACACTAATCTAATTTTTAAAAAAATGAAGACAAAAGCAAGGGTGCCAGAGGCTGAGGTGGCAGTTCAAAGAATAAAGAGTAAAGCTGGCAAGAGGTGATAACTGTCTGGGTCAGGAGGAATTAGAGAGCTCCCCATAATGTCACTTTCAGTTTGTTAGCAATGTAAGTTTTATACCAAGAAATAAATCTAGGAACAGTAGACCCCAGGAGGTGGTTGTATTTTGTGATGAAGCAGGAAAAGTCACAGTGTCACTCATAAGTACAATTTGTAAGAAATCTTTCTCTATTCTTTGTACCTAACTGGATATATGTTTGACCTTCCCCCTAAACTAGGGAGTACTGGAGGTCTTTTAAGTATAACTAAGAATTTGGTAAATTAAATAATACATTCAGAAGGCACCATATGACATTCAGATCTCTCCATCATCATCAAAACAAATGTGCATGTAACTGTGGGTTCCCGTACCTTGCGTCTTGGTAGCTGCAATCAGGTCTGAGGGGAGTATGCGACCACCAAACACAAGTCCAGCCCTGTAATTTCAAGGATACTGAGAAGGGAAGATAAAGGTGATATTTCATCCAGTGTTCTCACTTCATCCTCTCCCTACCTGACCTTTGAAATGGAGCCATCAGCTTTGAAAGGACTGGCATCTAAAATTAATATTCTTCCCCATCTGACTAAGGAAGCAACAGCTGAGCAACATGAGCTCAAGAAGCATATTAGCTTAAACAGGGGCTCAAAGTGGCATTTGAGAGAAGCCACTTCCTCTGGTGGTTGACACTTGTCTTTCCAGAAGACATCTTCCCACCGAGAGAGAAGTCTCTGACCAGAGAGTTCTGCAGTCAGTCTGAATTCTTGTTATCTGCTGGAAAGAATCCTCTGCTTGTGGAGTGGTTCAGACTCCAGGATGTCCTCCTACACATGGTAATTGCTTTTGTTTATTGTTACAACCTCTCCACCCTCCCTTTTCTGTGTGTTGCTCTAAATAACAAGTTGTTTCGGACTTCAGGCAGAATCAATGGTTAGCATTTCTTTATGGAATGAATATGTGTTAAACCCAAACTCCGTTTTAATGTGTTAATTTTTATGGCCTTCAGTATCACCTGCAATTCAACATTATATCTTCGTGACAGTTCACCAGTAAATAAACATGCATTTGTCTCTTTATTTTTTATAACTTTTTTACAGAGAAGTTTACAAAATACTAACAATGGTCTATAATGTATCTATAGAGTTCTGGATGATGTTATTTGCATTTTAATGTTTTTGAACCTAAGTACGTAAGGCAATATATAAGATTTTGTAAGGCATTGGATTTTAAATACTTTATAACTCTTGTAGATTGTTTTACTTCTATGAATTGTAAAAATGAAAGATGAGATTTCATTGGAAGAATTAGAAGTGATTACGAAGAAGAGAAAATGAAGCAAATTTCAGAGAATTTCCAGCAGGGGGCCTCCAGGACCAGCCACAAGAAAGCATGAATTCTAATCTTAACCTTTCTCCCCCTGTATAGCCAAGTACAGTGTGAATATATAGATGTACTTACATGTCTAGAATTAAATGTTACTTTGGAGTGTGCGCATTACCTGATTTGTATGGAGAGTATTCCAGAGAGGGTAGGCAGAGCTGAGGTCAGTGACAGCTGTTAGGAAAGGTGTTGGGCTACATTCTTCATATGAAATGATATTTTTTAGAAAACAAAATCACTACCAAGTGTCTTTAGCTGTAGGCAGAAGGACTGGGGTGTGGCTCAGAGGTAGAGATGCTTACTTAACATGTTATTGAGTTTAATCCCCAGCACTAATTTTAAAGACTTGAGAGCAGGCAGAAAACGTTGTGGTAGCGACACTGCCTCAAAAGGAGGCACAATGTCAGAGGAAGAGGAAGAAGCCCCTCTTCCTGGACAACCCTTCCTGCAGGACTGTGAGGAGCAAGCCTTCCTATCCCAGTCATAAACCCAGTCCTCAATCTGTGTTTTAACTTGTCTCTTGACAGGGTAGAGGAGCTTTACATTTTCCTCTTATTTCCCACAGCTTGGATAACTTTAGTCTGTGAAGAAATAACCTGATAATGAATAGACATCTAGAAAAAACACATGCTCATAGCATGGGAATATGAAACTCAAAGTGGGGTACCATCGTGGTCTTTTATTGAGAGCCTAAAGGGACAGGAATTTGGACTTTTGTAGAGAAAGGAAGTGAGATGTCTCTGGAAGGTTGATATCAAGGATGTAAATGAAATCTTCCAGGTGGCAACCACCTGTGGCCATCTCTACATTTTCATGTAGGTGACTTAACCTTTCCTGGGTTCTAGAAAAGGGGGATCTATCAGATAGAAATACCTCTGTGTTCATTTACTACCTTTTAATGTAGATAGAAATAAACTTCCTTTTATGAAAGAACTTTCCCAGCCATTCCTGTGTGTCCAAAGGCCTGTGGTTTCTTTGGATAATTAACCTGAAATGTGCTGCATAAACAACTGAGGTTGGATGTCTTACTTTCTCTCCATATGTATCTGGTTTAATTGTGAAGGATGTACATAATCACATGGGAAGGCGCTTCTTGCTATTTGATTGTGTGTGAAAATGTAAAAATATTTTTTTTGAAAAATGTTCCAGCAATGGACAAAGTTTCAGTGTGAATATCAGTATTGCTCCTGACTTTGGAAGTTGATAGTGAATAAGTGACTGGGACTTTTCTTGTTTCCTTTCTTTCTAGTCAAGAGAAAGGCATACTAAAAAGTCACAACTGTGTCCTGATTTACAAATCTGAGACAGAGGGAGATGCAAACCCCACTCCTGACACTAGCCTGCTCAGACTCACCACCAGCATGCTGAAAGTCCAGAGGTTGGAGGAGATCAGCTCCTGCCACAGCAGCAACCCCCTGGAGAAAGTGGCCCTCTTCCAGTGCATGGAAGAGGTGGAGAAGGTGAAATGTTTTCTGGAAGAGAATTCTAGTGAGCTGGATCTACAAGATGGAGACCATGAGGTAATCGATTTCTCCCTTATCTCGTGGGTGTTGCTCTTTATGTGACCCCCTTCAAGTTCAGTACTGTCACTTGTGTGTAGAACTAAGGAAACTTGAGAACAGACAAATTCCTGCTTCTCTGTGAATGGTGTGGAAACTCTACACTTGAGTTGGGTTGATAGTTCAGACTGAGGAATTTTGATGTAAGTTTCTGGAGTCTGGGAGTGTAGCTCAGTGGTAGAGGGTGTGCATAGCATACTGGAGACCTTGGGTTCTGTATTGTCACCCCTCTCAACCAATTACACACATACCTACATATTTACAGAATATGCTTTGGAAACATGCTTTACAGAAAGGTTGTTTAAAATACCTGTTTGGGCTGGAAACTTGGGGAAGCCCAAGGAGAAAACCGTGCAACTTACACTTTACCAAAGACCCTGAGCTCTGTGAGAGGTAGAGCCACATTGACAGCAAAGCCCAGAGAAGGAACAGCATCCCTTGCTGATAGCACGGTGGCAGAAACCCACTGCGCGGAACAAGTGCTCTGAGATGCACCAAATTCAAACAGGAAGTTTCCTAAACTGGTCAAGGAGATGATAGGTGTTATGAGAGGAAGTTGGTTAACATATCAAAAGCATTGTAGGGGGGGTGATGGTGTCAGAGTGGTTTAGCACTGCCTCCATAAAGTTGAGGAGACCCTCACCCCAAAGCCCCACCACACCTTGCCAGGGACCCCACTCAAGTGAAAGCATAGACTGTAGAAAAGTATAGTAAGAGACTATACTGTGGAAAAGAATTTCAAGATGACTATGGAGAAAAACAGTTGGTAAGTTTATTAAGTAGTGGAAATAGACAGTATGTGTGGGGGTAAACATTCACATTCAAGACATGGGTGTCTAGGTGTCCACACAATGTCTTTATGTATGAGTCTGTGGATTTCTAAGTTACATTGGTCAAAAGGCATGGGCTGGAGAAATGGCTGAGGGAGTGACAATGCTGACACCCCAAGTCTGCTGGCCTGCGTTAGAATCTGGGAACCCACATGGAGGTGGGCAGAAGAACTCATTCCACAGAACTGTCTTCTAACCCCCACATATGCGTGATGGCACATGTGCTAGATATACCCCATCTCTCTCACACAATAAATAGAAAAATCTTAAAAGTATTCATTTACAGCAGGCTTAAAGATTAAGCAAAATTTAAAAGTTAAGTAAAAGTAATAGCATCTAGAGAGATGGCCCCATGGCTAAGAGCACATACGGATTTTGAAAAGGATATGAGTTTGGTTCTCATTCCCCACAAGAGATAGCTCACGACAGTCTGTGACCCCAGCTCCAGGGGACCAGACACCTCTGGCCTCTGTAGGCACAGCATTCTGGTAGACACAGCCTCTACCTCAGAAACATAATAAAAGTGAGCTGGTTTATTTACTTTTTTCTTAAAGAATTTACTTGTGCAAATGAAATTGTAAGGTTATTTTACAATGTGTAGTGTATAGATTTGGGGTAAGAGGATTACTAATATGGTAAACCCCACAGTCTAAACTCCTGGGCTCAAGCCATCCTCCTGACACAGCCTTCCAGAAAGCTGGAACTAACTAGGTACGTACAACCACCCAGTTACTTGGATACAGAAGACAAAACTGTCATAGGCAAAATATAAGTGAGATATAAAAGGCATCCTAGTAAGGACCATTAACAGCTCAAGAAAATAATTTATTTTCTCCTCACGAATTTCTGAAGAAAACAGAAAAATATTCATCTTTTATCACTTTTCACAACAGAAGTCAGCTAATGGTTGATATGGATTTGATTGTCAAGGACACTTGTTCTTACAATTTTGTTGCTATTGTCTGGATTTTTTTTGAGTGGGGGTGGTGGTGGTGGTGGGGGAGCTGTGTAGCTCAGGCAGTCCTTGAACTTTATGTATAGCTGAGGATGAACTTGAATTTCTGATCCTCCTGCTTCTGCCTTCGAAGTACTAAGAGTATGTGTGCCCCAGTGCCAAGGTTATGCACTTTTTTTTTTTAAAAAAAATTATCTGTCTTTAAAGTGTAAGGTAATGGTGAGTTGGACTATAAGATTTCTTAGAAAGAATTATTTTATTGACTACCAACTTTTCTATAAAGTTAGACACCTAATTTGGAAGTAATATACTTTGGAGTTGAGTCGAGAGATCCTAAAGGAAGTAAGCACACATTTTGTAGCAGGGCCTTTCTGGCTTCCATGCTACAGCTGTTACCATCCAAGTTGTTACCAGTGACAAGGAGTTGCTATATGTTCATTTAGTGTTTTATTTATAAATGGAGAGGCCCAGGGATGTCAGCAGCCAGGACCACTGTCTTTATCTGGCCATGTGTAGAAAGAACAGGTACATCCATCAAAGGCTCAGCACTCTTTCTATGGCGGTCAAAGACCGAATGTGGATACAGCACAGCCAGCAGACCCAGCAGCTGGCAGGTAAAGAGGCTGTCTCAGCCTCAGCAGCTTGGGCGTGTAGACACAGCTGGGTTACCATGGCTGTCTCCATCTTCTGCATGACCACTCTCTTTTCCCCCGGGGACTATTAAAAAGACCTGTCAGCTTTCTCACTTTACTATTTTCTCCACTTTCCATTCTCTTTCTGAGAAGATTAGGGCTGCTAATGGTAGAAACATTTGCTAGCTGCACTGAAAGGCAATTTTCACTGGATTTCAGACACTCTGGGGATACAGCTTTGTTCTGAAAGCTTGGAGTACAGTTTCCAAAAGCAACTCTATCTGCTCTCAGTCCCAAGAGCAGAAAAACTGCATATAAATTTAACAACCTGTATTTGTTAAAATACATCAGTGAAACTCAGATTCTTTTTTCTTTTCCGGCTCTTAATCAGGATTTTCTATTTTATTTATTTTTCCTTCACTGGGTTGATTTTAAACTACCTTTCTCTTCCTCTATTTTTTTCTTTTGGGTGAATTATTAAATACTTCATTTTCTACTCCTCTGTACTTAAAACGTTCCACTTATTTTGTAATTTTAACTTTGTTTCTTTAATTTTTCTTTGTTTTCCATTTGGTTCTGTCTTATAATGTCGTTTCCCCTTTTGTTACAGTATTGTGAATTTAAAAAGATTTGTGACATGAAGTGGCAATTCATGGGCTTGCTTTCACTTTCTCCTTTTCTATTCCATCTCTCAACAGTAAAGACTTTGAAAGGTGGACTAGGCCTCTTCCCAAGCAAGGAGCTGGCAATAGATAGGAAGTGACAGTCACCCGCTCTAAGAACAAGGGCACAGCTCAATTTCCCTTTCCCCAGATGTTTTTCCCCTCTCCCTTTGTATGAGCTCCTACGTGCTCTCTAACCCAATTCTTCAGTTCAATCCTCAGTTCAAACCTCAACCTCCACTGGGCATTAAATCTGTGCCATTACTAATACCCTCTGTTTATTACTTCTGGGTCATCTCCAACCTAACTCCACACCAGCAAGATTGTCTTTCCTGCAAGGTTTCCCACAGGTCAAGGACTCTCGTGCCTTCCCTGACATGCTCAGTACGAAGCCTAGAGTTTACATTTGTTCTTAGGCCATGCCCTTGCTCCAATCCTTCCTATGAGGACATTCACAGCATTCCTTCAAAAGATAACACATGTATGAAAATAAAATAAATGGATGAATAAGATGTTTTCAGCATATAACTACATATCATGATATGCCTGGTATGATGGAACTTGTTAAAATATGCATTGAGATCAAGCAAAACTTAGCATACAGTTTATCTGAGTGATGAGCTTAATAGCTATCATGTACGTACCATGAAGTTACAAATGCTAAGTAGTTCTCATGACTATATTATATCTACTTTGATATGCAGGGTTTTAATTAAATAATTATAGTCATATTTTTGGTTTCAGAGACCCAACACAAGGTCTCAAAGAGATGGTTATACCCCCAAGCCATACAAGGATATGCTGTATCCTCTATGCCATATTTCTATATTTTATACCCAAGATATGATCATATTTCCTATCATTTCCCCTGAATTGGTCCCAGGTATAAAAGCTAAGGGGGGATTAGAGTATAGATGGTCCTTTTACAAAACTATGTCTCTGTGGGCCACTTTTCCAGAATTGTGCTTATAGGGCTTATTCAAAGTGGATTACTTCTGAATCTACACTGATGATTTGTATGGAAATGTCACCTTTAATGAGCGGGCCAAGGATATACTACAGTTAGTGCAATGCTTGCTTAGCATGCACTAGGCCACAGTGTGAACAGTAGCACCACATAAACTGGGCATGATGGCCAACTGTTCCTGGAATCCTAGCATTTAGGAGGTAGAGGCAGGAGGATTAGAAGCTGAAGATCAGTGTGAACTACCCAAAAAGTTTGGGGTCAGCCTGGGATGCATGAGACCTTGTCTCAAACACAAGAGGCAAACCCCCAAAACTCAAAGTACAATACTACCACCAACAAAAACAGGTTCGATTCTTTCCTCATCCCATCTAGAGGAGAGATTAGGATGGCCCAAACTGACCAGGCTCTCATGTCCCTGGGATGTTTAAATGCCTTTCACAGACATTCAAAGACTGAACCAAAAATATTTCTTAGCCGGATGGGCAAAATACTAGAGAGAAGAAGGTAAAGCGTGGGTGTCTCTATTTCGATTGAGTTGGTTGTTTTAATAACAGGTGACATTTCCTGACAGCTGCTATGAATTTTTACCACCAGTGGTTTCATAATAACTATTCTTAGATCTCAAAATAGCATAGTTAGGGATGAAGGTTTTTAATTTTTGAAGTTACATTCTTCTAATCCCCCCCCCCCTTTTCACTCCTTGCCCTGAAATGTCAAGAGAAAGCTTCCTAGCTGGCATTGACCCAGCATAGGCAGCTGATATGAGTTACAATGCAGCTACTAGTCCTTGACCAGGAGACAAACACATGTGTGTCTGTATAAATTATTGCCAGTGATCTCTCTCAGTCCCCGCACCTGTCTCTGATCTGTCACAAAAAGTCATCATGTGTTTCCTTTTAAAGAAGCAGAGTATTAGTTGGTCATGTAACCAGAGACGCCCAGTGTAGGACTGCACAAAAAAAATCCCATTGCAGTTCACAATGCCCACTCCTCAGAGCAGAGCAGGAAGCAGGGAACTTAGTGGTCCTGTTGGATAAGGGCAGGGAATGTGCTCATAAAACTAGGGGCTTTAGAGCTGCTCCCAGAGAATGGACTCCACACTTCAAAGAAAAGGCTTCTGGATTGTAGGTGGTGTGTGTCTTCTGTCTTCTTCTGTCTTCTGGCGCCTGTTTCGGTCAGTGGTGACATGGGGCGGCCCCAAGCAGGCACCTGCACTGGAGGGTGCACAGGTAGTGAAATCCTTTGGAAGGAGGGCAGACTCATTTTACAATTCTCTTTGAACATCTCCAGCCTAAAAGTGGTGTTCACCAAAGGCAGTTGATCCAGCCTTGCTGGATCTTGGCCCAGGACTACTGTCTTTGAAGGGGCTGGGATAATAATAGTGACATATGGCACCTTTCATCATTTCTAGCAATTGGACCAACTTTCGGGGAATCTTGAAGCAGCTGTGTCAGGAATTAATTTAAGTTGGTGATCTGTTTGGAGTATGAAAACTAAATATAATGTTGGCATACTTTATTTTTGTTCTTTTTATATGTGCCTGTTATAAATATATATATAAGATTTGTTCTAATCATAGAAATCTGTTGTAGGCACAGTACTGGGGGTTGTTGAGTGCTTGGAATGTCGTATTCCATGCTCTGGACTGCTGCTGATATGGTTTCTCACGTGACTGAGAAGCTATCCCTATGATGGAATTCTGTGCGGTCAGCACTACTGGGGAAGATGGGCTTGACGCAGTGTTTCTCTGCCCTTTTCTTCCATCCTCCTCCTCTTTCGGTATCCCCTCCCCCTGTTGACCTCTTTCAGGAAATTTTATTTCCTTTCCTCACATTTTTCCCCCCGAAGGGCTAGTACTTCACTCAGTTGGGAAAGTACGTGTAAGTTTGACCCCAGAACCCATGTCAAAATGTCAGGCATGGCAACCCATCTTGTAACCTCAATGCTGGATCTCAGGGCTTACGGGCCAGCCAGTCTAGCCTCATTGGTAAACTCCAGGTCAATGAGAGGCCTTGTTTCAAAGGAAGGTAGATGGTATTCCTGAGGACAGCATCTAAGCACCTCCCCCACTTACATAAAATTGTTTTCTGTGCTTATGATGCTAGGCATCAGTCTCAAAACTTTGATGTTTCTAGCTAAGTGTTGCTGAGCCACATTCCAGCCCTTCCCATGAAATTTATTTCTGCAGATACTCTGATATGCTGTTAGGTACCTTGATGCATTATATGTATGTGCATCCTTTGCATATACAAGGAATAAGATTTTCTTCACACCTTCTTCCCAGAGAACCAATGCCCTCCGTCCCTGGGTACTATTGCTGTACTGGCAATACTATGCGATTTCCAGTTTAAAAAATCTCCTGGAAGTGTGACTTGATAACATGCATTACCCACATCTTAGCCTGTAAGAAGTTCTGGCTCTTAGTGGTGTTCAAATGATACAACTCTCCACTTCCCTAGTGCCTGAGCCTTTCCTGGAGTCTTTGATTATCAAGTTCATGTTCAAAAGAACAACCAAATATTGAACTAATCTATCTTAATTGAGGTAAAATCAGTGGGAGAAAACAGCAAAAAAAAAAAAAAAAAAACCAAGCAAACAAACAACCCCCTGAAACATATGTCTTTAAGGCCAGTCCCGACATCCTAGTTGTCTATTCAGACTCAGTCATTGATGTCCATTCATCGTGTCTGGCTGTTTAATATATCTTTTATGGGGAATATCAGGAGGGATTTCAGCTTCTGTGTGGAAAGGAATGGTATTCACAGAAGCTCTGAGACAAGTGCTGTTTATTTCTTCCTCTGGTATCTGACCATGGAAAGATTAACAAGCATTTAGAAGAGGCACATAGGTTTTTTAAAGGTTCTTTTAGCCTTTTAACTGTAAAGAAAAGCTCATTATGTCAGATTTCCAACATAACTCTCATCTTTTTTCATCACTAATGATTATTTATAATGTTGACAACTGATTATCTTAATATTTGCCCAAGCACAGCAGTTTGTCAGAAATGTTAGAGAATTATAACATTTATAATGTTAACATGTTGTTTGCAGTCACAAGGTAAAGGCTTTCCGATGCCCCTACGATGCCCTACCTATAGATGCCTGCTCATCTGTGTATAGATACCTGCTCATGTAAACTTCTATATGCCCTTGAATAAGTAGACAGATGAGTAACATTACCATGCATGTTGTTTTGGTCTGAATAATCAAAATTATGATTATATAATTTCTGTGAGTTATAATAAGAAGAAAATATCTTTATTTTTTCTACCAAAGTTAAAACAACATAATTAAAGATATGATTGTTGCTAGTTATGTCTATGTTTCTAGGTAAGAGAATGCTTGACACATGCCTTAATGAAATTTCTAAATATAATTTACCAAACTGTGTTCCTATTCATTTCCCCAAACTATTATGGTGTAAAATGTACATTTATCTATTAGCGTTACCCAGACCTCTATTTTTCACAGACTGTCCTCACGACTTTTGCTATACAATTGACCCTCTGTATCCATGAATTGCACATGTGTGGATTCAGATATCCATGGAGAATACGTTATGTCTGTACTGAACATCTGCAGGCATTTTTCCTTATAATTATTCCCTAAATAATAGAGAATAACAGCTATCAGCATTCACACTGTGTAAGTATTATAAGTAAGCCAGAGATGACTTATAGCATAGGAGAACAGGGGTATAATCACATGTAAGCCTTGTACCATCTTATATGAAGGACTTTAAAAGACTTGGGAGGGGTTCTGGAAACAGATCGCCCAAGCATACCTCCCAAAGGATATTCTCCCATCTTACTTTTGTTTTTATTAATTTTTAAATATGCCAGCCACTTTAAAACATTTTTAGCAAAAATGCAACAGTGAGCTAAGTAGATTTTTCAAATTCATAGCAACACATGTGCAACATAAATTTTAAAATGATTTGTTAGTTGGTGACCTCAGAGAATCTAAAAATCTCTTACAATCAAGGTGGTCCCAGGGGCACCTGCAACAGAAACTCTTTCCAAATCTTTGCCCAGAGGTATTAATCCCCCAATTTCCATCTGATGTGTGGTGGCAGTAACAAAGTCCAAGGGAACCCAGGTAAGCCAGTAACAGCAGAGTCTACTTTCTAGAAAAAAGGAGAAGTTGATAATAATCGGCCTTTACTGTAGAACATTGATTTTGGGAATGTTTGCTTAGAGTTTTATGTGCCTAGCACTGTATGTCTAGTGTCTCCAAATTGCCATTCTGAATTCCCACCCAAAACAGGGTTAGAAACCAGGGCTTGTGTTTGGATCCTTAATTTGGGAATAGGCATGGGACCGCAGGGTATATGATACAGTGAGAAGGGAAACCCAGCATGCTGCTAGCCAGACTGACCACTGTGGATGGGAGGGTTTGTTCAGTTGTAGGGCTCAAGTCCACCTGGCTCTGGCCCTTTTGCTAAGTTTAACAGGGTCAATGGCATCTTTAGTCACCTCTGTGTAAGTATGATTCACCTGGCGCTCTTTCAGAAGGGTCAGAGAACTCTAAGGTGGCAAGCTGCAGTAGCTCTGAGGGGGACAGGAAGAATGCCCATTTAGATGCCTCAGCAACATGGGAGCAAAAGATAGACCAGACTGTGTAAAGAACAGAACAGAGAGAGGAACAGGTACAAATATGGCAAAGTTTGAAGAATTGCCATCAGGCTAGTGTTCTTTTGCTCAGTTGGGGACTGGATTTTTTGTTGTCATTATTAGCTTGTTTGTTTGTTTCTAACTTGTAATGTTACCAGCTCATTTTTGGTATTGTTGCCTTATCTGAGGGAAAATTGCTCAATTTATGATGGAAGTCGTGAGGAGCCAAGCAAAATAAGGCTTCATTGGGGAATGTGGTTGAGCATAAGGGGGACAGCTTTGGGTCCCAGAATTGCTTCATGAAACTTGGGGAACAACACTTATATATGCATACAGCCTAATGGGGTATGCTTTTAATTCTATTACACAGGATGCAGAGGCAAGCAGATCTGTGAGTTGGAGGTCAGCCTAAGTTTCATGGTTAGACCTTGTCTCAAAATAAAAAGTTCATAGAGATAAAAGGATGAGCTTACCAGATACACTGTCCACTGTTGCACAGAACCCCAGGATATCTGCATACCTTGTAAGTTCTTTCTGTCCATGCATAGTTTTGTGCTTGACACAGACATACTGCTCATGAACATTGGTGGTGGTCTTTCTTCATCAGGCTCACAAGCCATGGTGGAGGCACTTAACCATTGCTCCCCACCCCATACAGGGTACTTGTTATGTGGTGGGAGTCGCTTTCTAAACCCAGTCATTGGAAACTGCTTTTTGGAAGCAACCAGATTTTAGCAGACGTCTTAGGGGGGCATCAGAGCCTCCGTGCTCTGTTTTAGAGACACACATTAGTATTTCTGCAGACAGCTGGGGTCAGTTAATCTGCTGCACTGGTTAGTTTTACCTGTCAGAGAGCGACTAGGTAGAAAGAGGAATTATGTAGACCAGGTTGGCCTGTTGGTGTATCTTTGGGGGATTATCTTGACTGGGAGGGACCATTTTTATAGGCTGGAGCCCAGCTAGCTGAGGATAAGCAGTGACCAACCACACACTTATTTTCTTGCTTTATTTGTTCTTGGGTGCTGATTGATGTGACTAGCTGCTTGGTTCTTGCCTTGACTTCCCCCAATGATAGATGTCACCTGGAATTGGAAACAATCCCCTTCCTCCCCTGTGTTGCCTTTTGTAAGTATATTTATAACATCAACAAAAACGAAGGACACCTGACCACTGTCCACATGCAGTAAGTGGTGAAGTCAGGGTGGCCCCTCAAAACTAGCGCTGAGGACTGCCCCGAGAACAGAGACCAGGGGCTTTCTTTATGTTCTTTGAACAGCAGTGTGTGCCTCTGTCTCTTTCCGTCCTACTCTTTGCGTATTAAAAACAAGTAGCATGTGTGTGTGAAAATGCGTTGTAAAATGTGAAGGCTGTAACTGTTACTATATTCAGTGCATTACCTTCTTCTACATTTGGGCCTGAGACCCTTATATCTCTGTCCTGGCTGCTTTTGTGTGTCAACTTGACACAAGCGAGAGTCTTCAGAGGAAGGAGCCTCAGCTGAGGAAAGGCCTCCATGAGATCCAGCTGTGAGGCATATTGTCAGTTAGTGATCAGTGGGGGAGGGGCCAGCCCACCGTGGGTGGTGCCATCCTGGGTTCTGTAAGAGAGTGGGCTGAGCAAGCCTTGGGATACAGCTTTATGGTCAAACATGTGCCTACAATGCACAAGGCTTTTTTTTATTTCTGACAGACAGACAGATAGACAGACAGAGACACACACACACACACACACACACACACACACACACACACACACACACACACACACACACACACACACACACACACACACACACACACACACACACACACACACACACACACACACACACACACACACACACACACACACACACACACACACACACACACACACACACACACACACACACACACACACCCCTTAAAGCATAGATCCTGCAGGACCTCGGAGACCAGCTTGTCCAGATCTTTGAAGGAGAGGGATTCAAAACCCAAGAGAGGTGAAATGGACTTGTCAGAGATTCCTCACGGGGAGGGAGGGCTCTGTTTTATGAACATCAGGATTCTCTTCCTATTGATCTATGCAATCGATCTGTCTCTGGCAGCATTCCCTTCTTTCCTTGTCTCTATCAAGCGCCTCCCCCCCCCAGGCTGCTTCTTTCCACTTTGTATCTACAGATCAAGATCTGGCTCAGTTTGGTGGAGTCCTGCAGGTCTCCAGCCACCAGCCAGGCTCTGGGGCCTATACCTTGGCTCATGGTTCTAGCCCTGCACAGAGTGTCACAAGTGCCCTGGGTCCCAGCACCATACCCCAAAGTCCTCTGAAAGCCTCAGCCTGGGAGCTGGAAGCTGTACAGCAGGGGGTGAGTCCAAAGATGCCTGCTATATATAACAGGTGTGGGGTTAATGATCTTGTCAGTGGCCTAGGCATCAGGAAATTCTAAAAAAGGAAATAACTAGGCTAGAAGCCAGTAGCGTGTGTGTGTGTGTGTGTGTGTGTGTGTGTGTGTGTGTGTGTGTGTGTGTGTGTGTGTGCGCGCGTGCTCACATTCTGACTTGTCTAACTGTTCTTCCAGTACTTGCTTGCATTCCACACATGAACAAGCAGAGCCTATTTCTCCCTTTCCTGTGTAGCTTAATGCTCATATTAATGAAATTAGGGTATTGGGTAGGCATAAAAATAAAATGTCAATGCAACTTTTAACTCACAAATGTATCTAATCCACCCATACCAGAATCTAGGTATTCATTTAAATCATTACGTATAGATTTTTATATTAATTTAATTCAAAAGCAGCTGTTACCGAGATAGAAAGGTACTGTGTTGCATATGATTAGATGTCAATAAAAGTTGTGAAGTGATGACTATACTTTGAAGGGAAAATACAGGGAACCCACATGAGCAATTTCATTATACTGATAGTCTCAGAAAGAGGCAGAACCTGGCAAAAACGAGACAGTTCCTTGAGGCATTGAACTAGGATTAGATTCTGTTTGTACATTCCTTTCCTCTTAGTGGAAATGTTTGGTTAGGGTCTCATTCAGACGACTTGGCAGGCCTCATTGATTTAGAAACATAAGAATTGACGGATGGCATTAGATCTCATTTAGTTCCGAAGTTTCTAGAACAAGCAGATTACACTAATGCATTTAACTCTTCCTAGGGCTGGGGATGTAGTCTATGGTCTCACATTTTGTGTACATGTGCTGCCCCCCGCTTCGGTTTTTATGTTCTCAGGTTTTTGTTTTGTTTTTTGCTGATTACTTATTCAGGACCTATGCCTTTAACCTGGTTGTAGCGCTTTATTCACTCAATTATTCTATTGGCAGATATGTAAAGAGTCTTCACCGTGAGTCAGTACTTGTTCTAAGTCCTCATAAATAGGGCTGCAGGTCTGGGACTTGCCTCGCTCTGTAAAGCCTTGGGCTCAGTCTCCAGTAATGCAAGAGCAAAAATTCTGAGACAACCTCAGGAGATAAATCTGTCCCTGACTGATCACTAGCATTTATAATACATGTTCTAGGCACTGTGCTTAAGTACTTCCCACACAGCGTGTGTGTGTGTGTGTGTGTGTGTGTGTGTGTGTGTGTGTGTGTGTGTGTGTGTGTGTGTGTGAGTCTTCACTGTAGCCCTGAAAGCTCTTTGTCTACAGGTGAGTAAGCTAAGACTTGCTGGGACTTGGAACTTGCCCAAAGTGATACAGCTGCATGCACGCTATGGTACTTCTGAACAGGTTCATTTGCTCAACATTTAAAACCAGTACATAGGTAGGCTTCATAGCAGAAAATTTTTACTACAGTTCCTTAAAAAACAGTAACTTGTTTCTTAGAGAACATGTGGGTTAATAGCAAAACCAAGAGAAAATTACAGAGTTATGTATACATACCACACCTCCCATAGTTATACAGTTATGAATACGCAATCCATCTCCCACAGCACAGACCTATGAGCAACTATCCTAACAGAAAAATACTTTTGTCCTAACAAACTTTTACTGATACTTTATACCAGTGTTTTATAGTCTGTGTGTTGGGAAAAATGTAAAATTTCATACATATATATTATACCATTATAGTAATTTAATTAAGAAAATAAAAACAAAAACAAAGACATTGAGTATTTGTAAACAAACAGAACTTTGTAAGGGCAATTTCTTTTGTCCTCATATGATCTGAAGTGTTCTCGCAACTTAATGACAGTTTTAACTGTTTGCTTTTCAAATACAAATATAGGAACCAGGTAGGTTGTAAATATCTATTGTGCCAACAAACCACGGCTACTGTCTGCAAATATAAGGTAACAGCGCCCTCCAGTGGGGAGGAGCTGTAAAGGCTAGTGTGGGTCTAAGTACCTTTCAGGCTTTTCAATATTTCCTCGTGCTGAGGATAGAACTCAGGACCTTTTGCATGCTTGGCAAATGCTTTACCAGTGGTGCTACACACCAGACCAGGGTATCTTTGTGGTTGTTCAAATCAATGCTAGCACCGTCTCGACTCTGCTTAAGAAAAAATGCAGTATTTTGGATCTGACTTGTTTAAGCATACATAGTAAGGTTAGATGATAAACTATACACCACGAACTCTTAAATGCTGTTTTTAAATAGCTCATATGAATTTAATACTTTGTTAACCCAATATAAGTCTTACTATTAAATGCAACTGACATTTCATCAAAGCTAGCTTTAGGAAGGCAGATCGTCTAAAAATCATTCTACTCATATTTTTATAGCATGGCTTGACTTTTTCCCCCCTTGCAGGCTTTCCTGTTTGTGCTTCACTTTACCACAGCGCAGTATGAGACATTGTCATTTTGCAATGCAGACTGACATATGTATGACATATTTGAATTTCATTTGGCCCCTCGCTACCTCTGCGACACTAAGCATGTTCTGTAGACCCTCTCAGTGAACTTTATCACCTGAGATTAGTAATATCAACTTCCCAGAGTTATTGCCTAATGCAGTTTACACAGTGCATGGCACAGGAAAGAAAATCAGCCCAGTAAAGAAAACAATACACTCCACTGGTGTGTAGACTGGACGTAGGACCTCACACAACCCCCCTCTACCATTTCGCTCCACCCTGAGCCCAGCTTTCGTTTCAGGAGCCAGCAGGCCATTCCCCAACTGTGTGTGTCTCTGGTTCCTGATGTCTTTCCTGATCAGAAACCCACATTTACTTTCCTGGGAGACATTTCTCCTTTCGTGTCTTTCCACATTTCCTTGTTTTCTGTAGGAAGAGTTTCCATGTTTCTGAGACACCTGTGTACTGCGGGAACATGTATTCTTGAGATACAAGCCCCTCAGGTGCGACCTCTTGACTATTGTAAGGTCTGGGGGCTTAGGTGGAAGGATACATCTTCCTTACACACCTAGGCTATGATCTTTAGACATCTTGAGACGACACTGTCGAGCTTGGTTTTTCTAATCCCCACCATTACACCCTGTCAGACACCATAGAGGATGTGATTTCGTGAAACACGCCTTACACTTTTTCATCCCTCCTAGAGTGATGGCAAAATGAGTTAGTTTGCCCCACCATCAAGTAGGGATGTATATGGAAGCGTTGCCATTAGATACCTACCATAAGAGGGATTTCCAACATGAATGAGCTGCTCTGCAGTACCAAGATCTTATACGTGTGAATATGCAAATTCTGTGTGATGGGATCCCGCTATCTGATGTGCATAAGAATCAGGCAACATGGGCTTCACAGACCTGAGGCAAGGCAGGACCATTGTCTTACTGGGTACACTCTACTAAGTATCTCTTAGTGCATAACTAGGTCCCACCTGATGCAGATTGTTTGTAGAAATAATGATAGTATTGTCAGCCTAACAAACGGAGCAGAGGAGATTCTTTCGGTGTCTAGGATCTTGTCTTTTCAGATGATGCAAGACTGTACCGACTTGTGCCTAGCTGGCTCCATCCTTCACTCTCTGCTCTCTTTGTTGCCAAGCTCAGGAGCCCAGATACTGAGGTGGCCTTGTGTTCCAATGAAATTTGATGGGAATAAATGGAGGATGGCCACAGCTCTTAATCTGGTCAAGCATGTCCAATAAAATAACAGAGCTCAGCCGTACCTACTGTTCTGTGAAGCTTTTACTGTTTGGTTCTTAAGAATCCTACCACACAGCATTTATTTCATGCTTTTGGTTTTGTAAAGACACATTCACATCAATGAAATTAGTTTCATTTCACATTTTATTCATGCTGACTTATATTGCAGTCCATAAAATAAAGATTTTTAGTGACACTCATTCAAGTTTATTTCCAATTATTCTACTTCAATATTGTTTCTTAACTTATAATTAACAGCCTAGGGAGCTGTAAGGTGGATGTGGGGGTTCATTTCTTGATTCTGGCATCCTTTGTGCTAAAATTCCTATCCCTGGGACCCACTCACTAGCTGTGACATTAGTCAGTTTTTCTTTGTCTCTTTACTGATGCCATCACATTGGGATAATAATGCCAACTCTGTCAAATATTTGAAGGAAGGATTACATAAGCTGGTGTGCCTATAAGCAAGTGATGCCTGGCACAGAGCAGCAACCTCCACAATGACCCCTGCTCATGCTTCCAGGTTATACTCTACATGCTTGATTATTTCCTCCCCCTGAGATGGCTTTTGAAATCCTTGAAGACCAGGTTCAAATCTCACCCCAGGCAGTTCTAGTCAATTTGGGTTATGTCACCTTTCACATACACTGTTTAAGTACCCCATGCCAGGTGGGTGGCTACTTTGGATGTCTTTTACTGGGTGCAGCAAACTCTTCTGTGCCCAGAAGCTAGAGTTCTCTCTCTCCAAGGAGATTATTCCCTGTCTACTTATTTTTGCATTAGATCTTTCAATGAGATAAGTTTATTTATATTTGTGTACTGTTTATAGCGTTTCAGTATGATTTCTTATTTCAAGTTTTAGAGGAGAAGGTACTTAACATACTCATCCAAATATTTAGACAAAGTAATGAGTATGGCCAGTCAGGATATTTGAATAACTGGGTTTTCCTATTTTTTTCCAAGATCTCCAAAGAGGATACACTATAGTAAATTTTAAATATGGTCAGGGCAGCCTGACACACCCTGTCTTCAATCCAATATCAGCAATAAGAAAGACATCTATTGTTCCGCGTGCCTCTGAAAAAGAAGGCAACCTATTTCTTCTTAGTCAAAATTTGTTAACTTTAACTCTGCAGTGGCACTAGCATATTGGGAATTATTTTTAATGATAGCAGTAAGGCATTGCCCAGGTTCTGGTGTTCCTTTCAGACTCAATTTAGAAAGATTAAGCCAATTTAAATTCTTTTAGAGGTTCTACTCTGTCAGTTATAATTTTCCGGTGATACAAAAGTGGCCGTTCACCATACAGTGGAATCTCATTCTTAACAGCAGCCCATGGCTGCCAGGCAGTGTTGGTGTGACTAGGGGTCTTGTTCCAGATAGAAGCTCAAGACCTACCCCATGTGCTCTTACCAAGATGAATATTAGCATTTGAAAAACACCAGAATATGAATTACCTCTTGCAGGTAAAAAATGAGGGATTAAGTTTTTTTTTCTATGAAAGCTGCTGAAATGTAATACTAGTAAAGTTGTGTATACGTGCTTTTCTAAGTAATAGATGCATGCATATTTACATTTATATATCCACATACTTATACATTGAGTGTATTTATGTATATAATGGTGTGTGTGTGTGTGTGTGTGTGTGTGTGTGTGTGTACACGCGTGTGCCTCTGTCAGGCTAGTCCTTGAGAACTAGGCAGTATCATTTCTTGAACATTTTAAGAGCATATTTTCCTTGATAAAATAAATATGTCTATTAATAGTTGTTCCCATTAGATTTCCCAGGCAGACAAAACACAGAACTTGTCCCTCAGCCAGTCAGATAAGCTGGGGTGAGGGGACATGTAAATGGCAGCACACCCTGCCTTCCCTGGAAGGGTCACATTCATCCCCAGGGAGTTGGTCTGGACATCAAGTCCTTTATCCATCTAAAAAGAGGCGACTGTATGACAAGACACCAGGAACTGTGTGCATCATGGAAATTCCTTGGTCTGTCCTTGTCAGCAAGGCAGCAGGTGGCTTAATTGAAAGCCATGTGTGTACTGAGTAAAAGACTAGGCTGTGAGATTCTCTTTTGTCACCAGTGACTCCTGCCAGGTACTTGCTGGCCAGGTTTGTAAGCTTAAGTGCCTGTGACAAGGAGCTGCTGGATCTCAGGGCATTCTGTCAATGCT
This sequence comes from Phyllotis vaccarum, assembly GCA_033318265.1. Taxonomy (NCBI): domain Eukaryota; kingdom Metazoa; phylum Chordata; class Mammalia; order Rodentia; family Cricetidae; genus Phyllotis; species Phyllotis vaccarum. Next base: position 37,473,610 of record JARWLC010000011.1, on the reverse strand, counting down.
AGAGTTAGGTTCATAGTTCCCAGGGACACATGGGAAGGTCAGCAGGGTCTGCAGTTTAAGACTCGGTGTGGGCTTTGCTCCTCTGTTAGAGCCACGACCTTGACTTCTGGTGCATTATGAGACATTCTGTTATGTGTGAGGGAGGAGAGTCCCGGGAACTAAGATCCCTTGGGATGAATATACAGACTCCTCGGCCCCACAGGAATCCTTCAACAGAAGCTGCTGGAGTGGGGTTTGGGAGACCGTGCCTTGAGTAACCCTCCCTCACCCCCCCCACCCAGTGACTTTTTTCCCTTTATGCTTGTAGCTGGTGACTAAAAAGATAGTATGTAACTTTGGTGATTTTTTTAGGTTATAAAAGCCATTAAAATTTAAAATATTGACCTCATTCTGGGCTGATTACTCATTAGTCCTAGCTCTTTTAAATAAGTTAGTATTTTGGACACTTAGGTGTCTCTGTAGAGTGAAGCTGAATGGCTCGAATACATGCTGTAGCCTGTGAGCTGATTGAGTTTCTTCTTCTTCTGCTTCTGTGGTCTTGGTTTACAATGTGGTTATGGCATGGGGCAATTGTGGGGACTGTGGTTTTTACAGACACTTTTCTGTTATCACTGCAGCATTTTGTTTTTCTGGTTTGGGGTTGAGCATGGAATTCAGGACCTCACTGAGCCACATTGCAGCCCATGTCTCCTATCTGTGTGCCAGTTACATCAACACTGGAATAAGAGATGAAGTTAAGATTCTGGTTAACTCACTGCCCATTGAATGAGACAGCTTTCTAGCTTCTTTTGAGGTTTGGTATAAGAATTAACAGGCAGTTGAGGTGGCAAAAGTGATAAGTGCAGTAAGTTAAAAATAATTTTGAAGAATATAGGCTATAATGGACTTTTGAACTTGAGAATTCCTTTGCTCTGGGTGCAAGCAGGTAGAAGGCATCTTCCTGAACAATTATAAAGCAGTACATCTTTCTTACATCCATCCACTGAGAACTGACTAAAATCCAACTCCACAGCATTAGCTTAAATCACATCTGAAAATAGATTCATAGAGCAGACAGGGACAGAGGTCAAGGAAGGTTTCATGTCTGGGAGGAAGAGCCAAGACTGGGTGGAGGGAAGCCCAAACTTTATGCAACATGGGCCACTCCCAGGAGAACTGAGGCACCAACCTAGTCCTTTTGGCCTTTCGTGCAAGACACTCTAGACTTAGTAGAAGGTTGCAGTCTCCTGAGATGTTGATCCAACACTCTCCTGGACCGATCAGCCCTGCATGCCTCAAGTCTTGCTTAGCACACGTAGCATAGCATTGCCTTCTCAGTGTCATGTCAGAACGAGCTGATGAATTCTGTGAAGATCAGGCTCTTCTTTGGCAGACCCTGTGTTTATATGTAGGGCCCAAATTTCAGCTTCTGTAAGCTAAAACATGAAGATCTTTTCTACTCTGCATAAACTGATTTAGAAGGCTTCATTAAGCACTTCCTGTGTATCCAGATATCCACAATGATCTTAGAGGGGCCAATTAACAGGATTTCCTGTGCCTACCGTGACTAGCTATGAAACCTATATATGCTTCTCCAGTTCTCTGTGTAGATACTGAAGCACAAGTTAATGCTTTTGCTCTCACCTAGATTCTTGTGAATCTGTGTACAGAATGGTTAACTCTGTGTTCCTTATAAAGTCAGCACTCAGCAACTGCTAGCTAAAATCATCACTAATACTATTGTTGATGTCATTATAAAAAGTTGTTATTTTGTTAAGGTTGAAATGACTGATGATGTAAATCAGGACAAAAACAAGACAGAAAATTTGAGCATGGATGCTTGATCCCGAATTCCTCTGGATGTGTTCTGTACCCTCCAGGTGTGTCTCACAAATGCAGTCAAACTGGCTGGGCCTGGCTGAGTTCTGAGCCTACTAGGAGAATTTTGTGTTCACTTAGGTTTTGTAAAGTGAAATACCCTTACGCCCTTCAGCCTAATTGCCTGTTGACCTAAGCACATCACAGTGGGACAATATCATGGCATTTTGATTGATTACCTTCTTCTTGCTGCTACCTCATTTTCTTTACTAATACTGTCAAACCAACTTTGGTACATGCCTTAATTCCATCACTCTGGAAGCAGAAGCAAGTGAGTTGCTGTGATGGTGAGACCAGCCTGGTCTAAATAATGAGTTTCATGACAGTAGGGTTATATAAAGAGATCCTGTTTCAATCCCTCACCTATCCAAAAAAAAAAAATGTTAAAGGCTTATCATTGAGTTATTCCTGCTAGATGTTTGCTGCTACTGCTGCTGCTGGTGGTGGTAATGGTGGTGTCTGTGTGTCTGTGAGGGTGGGGACAGAGGGAAAGGTGGAGGAGAGGGAGACTTATGGGAGGTAGTGGACCCTCAGGAGATGGGGCCAGCTTGGGACTAGGGGAGGTGATGGATCTTTAGGAATGAAGCCTATTAGATGGCATCCAGGACATTGGGAACATGTACTTTGAAGGGATAGCATGATCCTAGTTTCTTCTTATTTCTAGTTTTCACTTCGATGGCCAGTTTGCTTTGCCATACATTTCTACCATGGTGAAACCATCTCACCACAGACCTCCAAATAACAGCCAACAGATCATGGCTTGGAGCCTTAAAAACTATGAGCTCAATTCAAACGTTCCCTTTGTAAATGTTGACTGTCTTCAGTTTGTATACGAATGAAGAGCTAGCACAGCATGCAAAAGCTGGAGTCCTGGGGAGTTCCTTTACTTTATGAGTATTTACTGGGAATGTTGGGTGGATAAGTGAGAAAGTTGGAAAAAATGGTAAATAAAAGAACCAGCCTAAGCAACCATACCCCACCCTGGTCACATGATGGAGAAGTTTGCTTAAGGTTGCTAAGAGTAGGCACAGAAGTCTACCACGGGGGGATTTAACCTAACCTATAAGGTTAGAACGGTATTTTGAACAAGTGTGGCTTCAACTGGCTGAACAATGGTCAGGTTAACCCAGTGTGGTCTAGAGCGGGTACCCATAAAGGCTCAGTGGGGATTTAAAGAAGGTAGGCCAGAGAGTGGAGTGGTTGGGGATAGTCACAGCCAGGGCCAGTCAGTGGTTGGGGACCTTTTCAGACCTGTCTTATGGAGTCTCCAGAGAATGGGATACCAAGATGACAGTTTCCATTCTTCAGGCAGGGCTTGTAGCCTGTAATATTCTTCCCATATTTTGGTTACCGTTAAAAGTTAATTCTGGCAATCTCATAGCTCATTCCTGAGACCTCTTTGAAATAAAATTATACGTGGTGCCATTTCCCTTCCTTCTGAAATTCCTATTGCTATATTTTTAGTACATTTGGGGGCAGTAAAAACCATCACTTACTGCTAGTTTTCCATACAACCTCTCCTGATGACTACCTTCTTTTAAAGAGGTTTTCAAAGGCTCTGCAGCCTGAATTAACTTCTCTGTGAGAAAAGGTCTTTTGTGGTTTATAAATTTTAATGCAGGATACTAACTGCCAGGATATTCTTGGACCCCAACCAGGACTTTAAGCAGCCTCCTGTAGCAGCTGAAATGAGGCCAGCCTGACCTGCACCTGGACATAGGGTCCTTTCATCCTTCACGTTCAAAGTCAGGAGACCACCTGGTCTTGACCTTAGGACATCAAGATTTTCCTTTTAAAAATCCATTTCCTGGAAATAAGTCTTTGCTGGGCTGATAGATAATTTTTCACTTTATATTTTCTTACGGTATATAAATTCTTTTTTTTTTCTTCTTGCAAATAAGGGAAAATAATGTGTGGGGGTCCATGGTCTTCTCTGTACGAAACAGTACAAACTATTGTTCTTGTCCTGATTTTTAAATTCTGCACTAGCAACAGGGGATTCCTACATTGCTCTATTCATTCCCTATTCCTCTTCAGACACTGAACTTACTATTTTGATTAAAAGTGCTGAGTAAGAGAATGTTGCTGAAATTACCCTCTTAAGTGAATGCCCGAGCCTTTAACCACACAGGGACCTGCTCTGCTCCCATGGCTATTTAGAAGCCCTTAATCAATTCGGCAATGAAAAACTGGGTGTTTTGGGACTTAGTGCCTACCTTGTGCTTTATGTATCTTTTCCTTCCCTAATACCGGGAAATTCTCTTGGAATAGAGAGCCACTCCAAGCCAGCCAAGTACAGTTTTGCAAAATTTAAAAAGATGCTCCCTCTGGGGCTGTAGATTGACAAGGACATCCTTCTACGTGCACTGTAGACTCACAGCTTAGCCAGCTGACATTTTCTTCCTGGGACTTAGCCAAGAGAGCACAAGCTGGCTCACAGAAAGTTTGACTCTATGAAGAGCAGCTGTGTGCAGTGTGTGAACCAGGCACTACGGGTGGCCATCTCTCTGGACACATCCCCAGTGCTTGGCCTTAGCCAGATGCCAGATGCCCATTGATTGTTGCAGAGCTGCTGACACTAGTCAGCAGAATGGATAGTGGGCTTTGGGCAAGGAAGTGCTTTAGGGAGAAGCCCTGGCATTTAAAGATCAGCAGCTGCTTTCTGGGTAGAGGTGTGGCATCTCTTGAGCACAGTGGTTCTGCTGGGGAAAATAAACAGCCTAAGCGACCTTCTGTAGTTATGCAAATGGAAAAACCCCCACAGAAACCATTGCTTCTGAGATATATCCTAACAGTGTCTGTAGTGTTTGTTAAAAAACTCCCCAGCCATGATCTCAGTGTGTAAACGCTAAAGAAAGCCCCTGAGAAGGAGCCTCCTAGAAAAAAATAAAATGTGACTTTTACATCCTCCAAAATGAGGGTTAGGCTTACTTACATAAGCATATTTGAAGAACCGAGTTCTATGTGAGCACAGATGGTAGACATTAAGAGGAAGTGGGGACATCCTGGGGACCGTTGAATTGCCAGCAGGAAAAGCAGCCACCAGAGTCTTCATAATTATACTGGGATTGCAAATACAAGGCAAAGATACCCAAACCCCAATACTAACGGGCACAGCTAATGTTCTCCAGCTTCTGAGGGTTGGACCTGGGTGGATTCAGTCCAAGTAAGATTGAGGTCTTGGGGAGTCCACTCTTTAGGAGCAGAGTTAACAAGTACTTTGAAAAACAAGACAAAGCACATGTGAAGTTTCATGATTTCCATGTCAAGGAGAAGCCTACCAAGGTGCCAAGGAATTTTTGGTTGCCGTGGCAACCAGAACAGAAGTCCCTTCTGTGGTCCCCAGCTGGTTCTTGGCCTCTGCCTCCCTGGAGTGCTCATGCCCAGGAAGTCAGGGGAGCAAGCGGGAAGAGAGAGGTCTCACATAGGAAAGACATCAGAGCTCACATGCACATGGCCTAAGGCAAATCTTTGCTGAAGGCATAGGACAGCAGATGGGCTTAGACCGCCGGAAACGGATTAAAGAACTTTCAACTTTCAAAGGCCAGGCATTACCAATGTATTTTATTTTGTTTCCAAGCTCCTTCTTTGGATAATAAATAAAGTATGAGTTAAATAAAAGCTGTAAAGTTGACCCTCTGGCGGGGAACTAACCCCCTCCCATTCTTCAGAAAATAACCAGTTTCAGTGCACTGCCATGTCCACCGTGAAAAATACTCAAAAGCAAAGTGTACTGCAGCGGCTTTTGCTGTTGGAATGTTCTCCCGCCTAGAGAAAGAACCCAGGGCTCTTAAGTGTTAGGCAAATTATTTGCCGTTTAACTACACTCATCAGTTCTTGAAACTATCATTTTAAAAAAGATACCAGCTCTGCTACTTAGCATTGTGTGGCCTCAGATATATTACTTAGCCTTTCAAGTGTATAATGGGGCTGGAGGGATGCTTAGCATGAATGAGGTAGAGGCAGACATTAAATAAGGTCTATCAAGACCAGAGTAAGCCCATCATAAATGATACTTATTAATTATAATGATATAATATGCTCATAATGAGACAAGAACTAACTGTGCCCTTTAAAAAATACATCAAGCATTCCTGACTTACCCAGGCAATAAAACATATGCATGTATGTTCATATACAACAACTCTGAGTTCTTAAGTGTTATGAAAGTTTAAATCGCTGATATTGAAAAAGGGGGTTGTTTTATTCGTTCACAATTTCATGCCATATTTTTTAATCATATTCATGTTCCTTCCCCATTCTTCCCAGATTTTCTCCCACGTCCCTGCCCGCCAAACTTTAGATTCTCTCTCTCTCTCTCTCTCTCTCTCTCTCTCTCTCTCTCTCTCTCTCTCTCTCTCTCTCTGTGCCTGTCTCTCTTTGTGTGTCTCTCTCTCGTCTCTCAAATACAACATGCTTCAAGAATTTGGGTGTCATCCTTGCAGGTGGGCCTTGCTAATCTTTTCTGTATGGTTTCAGTTTTAGTGTATGTGATGCTGAAGGGAACAAAGAAACGCTGGTTTTTCTTTTCTGGGAAAGAACAGTGTCCCTGGGGCTCAGCTTCTATCTCTCTCACACTTGGAGTATGGGAAGTGAAGAAGGCACTTGGGACATGAGGGTCTCCTGTGCCTCCTGTTCTGCAGCTGGTTTCAGCCCTCCTTCCTAAGCTCCTTAACTTCCATTTAATTCTAGAAGTTTGTGGGGCTTTCCAGACTCTCCTGCTCTTCTGGAAGGTGGAATCTCAGAGTCGTTGTGGAAGTTTCTCATGCCTGAAGCCAAATAGTGGCTTAGTTTTGTTTTGGAGAATGACAGCCTTTGAGTTTTACTTAATGGAGCTCATTCTTTAAGACTCAGGACAAAGAACAGAAAGCTAGTCCCAGGTTACTTTTGGGTTCCGCCTTTGCTGCCCGCACCCCTGTGGTATGCACAGAGGCCTTTGCAAGGACCACCCTTTAGAAACACACTCTAAGATGTCCACAATTTGAGTGCATTAGCTACCACAAAATGGGCCTTTCCTGCCGTGAGGTAATAATACCATGTGGAGGTATTTACTTGGTAATTTACTGAGTCAGTTGCTTTTGGTTAAGTGTAGGCATAGCTGACAATCAGGGGGCTTCTCTGGTTTGTGGTTCCTTTAAACCATTTCAACTTTTCTCTGTGCTTCCTCATCTTTGGTAAAAACCGTACAACTCAGGACCCGGCTTTTGTTCCTCTGCCTGTGAGCAGTTGTCTCATGGGCGGAAAGGAGAACACACCAGAGTTAAGCAAACACCTAACCCTAGAGATCTGGTTTCATGCTAACTGCTTGCTTGCCTTCTGAAAACTCTTAAAACCATCTCTTAGAGAAATGGATATGGCGTTGTGTGTCCAGATCCCCTTCTCTCTTCTCACCCACTCCATCTTCTCTGTTTTTTTTTTTTTTTTATTACACCTGTCTAACCCGTATGTTTTACGTGTTGAAATTGTGTCAACTGAGAGTCTCAATACTATTATTGGACTTTCATATGCAGTGCATTATTTTCTAAATATATCCAATATGTGGACAAGCCTCTTTACAAGTCTTCTGATGCTCCTGCCCATATGAGGCATTTGGCAGCATGTGCAGCTGATAAAGCAGTAAGCAAGCCAAGAGAAGAAGGTGGCACCCTCGGATAGCCTGCTTCTCGGGAGACCCCCCTCAAATCAATGTTTTAAAGATAAGAACCCAGAAATGTTCACCTGGCTATACGAAAACAGACCTTCCAAATACTGAGAATTCTATCCCAGAATAGGCTTCTGGAGTAAGTAGCTTGTGACTAGATAACCGCCTACCAGGCATGTCATAAAAGGTCAAATGTTCTATGTACACATGGAACTTCTGAACTACAGAATTATTTAAAACAGCAAATGAAATCCAGACAAACTTTTTCATTCTAATGATATGCTCTGCCAAGCACGCACACATTTATTTAATAAGGCACTGCCTATCAAGATTTAGCTTAAAGAGAAATTCAACATCTTACTTACCCACAATGGACTTTCAATAGAATTTCAATATGCTTGTGTTTTATTTTTCCTATGCCATTAGAGTAAGAGGTTCTTCCCTATCCCGTGTTTTTTATTACCAGTAGGACAGTTGATAATTTCCTCTTCATGTGGTATGAGCCTTGCATCCTGATTAAACATTATACTTGGTATGCCTCCACTATTAACTCCTCTGTTATAGAATAGATCCCTCAAGATACCCAATAAACGATAAGCTTTGGAGTCGGTTTAAGTGTCTCGGGCTTTTGGACAACAGATTACAAAGAAAGCAAGAGCATCAAAGGATGCATTTCCTGGTGTGGAGCCAGATGTCACTGTAACTAATACTTGAGACGATTAGCCTACAGGAGGAAAGGGTTACCCGAGGGTCAGTTTTTGAGATGCCGGCCCATCGATTGAACCGACACAGTACTTTCAGGCCTCTGATAGAGTAGGAGAACATCATGGGGATGTACAGCAAACCGAACCACTCACCACACAGTCAATAAATGAAAGTGGGGAGGGCTTGAGAGTCCCTCAGTCTCCTAGGTCATCCCCCCATCTCTTCCCTCGTAAAGGTCCCACTGCCCATCCTGGAAGCCAAGCCTTGAACACTTTACACCCCAACTATATCACATGTTTATTTTTTTTTTTTTCTAAATAATTTCCCCTGGGATTCATTTAGCCTTCACAGATTGTATCTTAAGCATGGGATGACAAAATATTCATGACTATTTTCCTATATGAGCTAGGTCTTAATTTCTCCTTAGTGGGATCAAAAGCAGAGGTGCCATTTTATAGCTCCTGTATATTAGACCCTCTTTAATTCCTCTCCCTGTCCAGACCAAGCCCCTGTGGCTCCTTAGATTGGGGATGACTAAGCAGTTACTAGAATGGCCAGTATTTGGATAGTTCATCTGAGGTAGATGCTGGACAAAGAGAAATGTCACTTCTGGTAAGAGGAAAAAGACAATGTCATCTTTAAAGAGATGAGCCAACAAAGCCGGTGTTAAAGGAGGCAGCAACTGGTCACAGGTGAAACTTCTATGAGCGTTAGAAGCCTCATGAAGGGCCAGAGATGGACTGGAGCCAAAATGACCCACAGCCCAGCCATCTCCCCCTGAGCTCTCAATGAAAGTTATAAACCCAGTTCTGAGTTTCTAAGGATCTCTGACTAGACTGTAAATGAAGAGAAGACATGGGAAGGACAACCCAGACCCAACACTGCCATTAAGAGTAGGGGATCCTTATGTGACTCAGGGTGCAGGGAGTCACCAAGCGATTTTGAGAAACCTTTGCATCTTCTCTCTTTCCACATCTTTGATGGCTGGATTTCTTGAACAGATTTGCTTCAAAATAGAGCCGTAAAGAAAACTTTCCTCCATGTTCTGGGAGGATGGAAATAGAAGGAATATGTTTCATATCTTACCTAACCACTTTAACAATTGCGGCATTCACAGAGTTTTTTAAAAATTAAGAAAAGGGTCTGGAGAAATGGCTCACTGGTTAAGAGCATTTGTTGTTCTTACAGAGGATACAGACTCAGTTTCCAGAACTCACATGGTAGCTCACAAATATTTGTAACTCTCCTTTAAAGAGGGCCAGTATTTTCTTCTGAGCTCTGTGGACTCCAGACATGCACGGGATATACATTCATATATGCAGACAAGACACATACATAAAATCTAAAATAGAATGAAATTAAAGAAGTATAAATATAAAAAGCTTTTATTTTATTGAAGAAATTCTCATTATTGAGATGCTGTAGCAATGAATGTCATGCTAAATTTAGGAAAATCCATTTATAACTGTACTATTAAGTGTTTTATATATGTATTTTTGATAGCGTTATTATATACTTGTGTGATCTGAAGACTCATAAAGTTCTAAAACATTCTCACGAGAACAACAATCCATACTTCCCTTCTCATTTCTTCAGCAGAACATTTTCATTTCCTGACTCTTTTGGCATTTGCCTTCTATAACCAAATGGTATGTGTGTGTTCTTTTTGATTTTTATACTTTTTAGCTTTTTTTAAAGAAATAACTTCTTTAAAAAAGGAGGTAAGAATTATGTATCTCCCACCTTCCACCTACAACACAGTCCTCATACACACAGGTCTACACACATAAGCGCACACACACAGACACACACAGACACACACAGACCACACACACACACACACACACACACACACACACACACACACACGCACACTTACACTCGCACATGTAGGGATAATTTCAAATATAATAAAAACAGTTGGAGATATCAGAGGGATCTGCCCACAATCACGGTGGTAACTCACACCTTTGATCCCAGAACAGGGAATATCTGGGAGTGGTGACCTACACCCTTAATCCAATCTGAGTTCGAGGTCATTTTAGTTTACAGAAGGAGTTCCAGGTTCCCAGGCAGGCAGTGGTGGTGCCATGCCTTAACTGAGCGAAGAAAGTATTTAAGGCAGGCATAGAAAGACAGAGCAGGCAGAAGAAGCCATGGCTCACACTGTTAGTCCCAGTGTAGTAAGAGGTTTCTGGCCCAGACTTTCGGGCTTAACCTCAAGGTTTAGGCCCACAGACCCACAGACCCGCAGAGACACACAGATGCTTACAGTAGTTTTAGGCTGATCAGCCTAAGGCCCAGGCATATAACTTGCTAACTCTTTACCCTTAATCTAACCCATGACTCTTAACCTATTCAGCCATGCAGCTGGGTACCTTTTCTCAGAGCAGCATAGTTGTCCTCTTCTTCTTCTGGCTTCTCTCTGGCATTCTGCTCTGTTCTTCCCGTTCCTCGAGTCTTCCTAGTCTGGTAGCCTCGCCCACACTTCCTGTGTGCCTTTGGCCAATCAATGCTTTTTATTAAACCAGTGGGTGGGACAATTATTTACAATGGAACAACATAATCTCCCACATCCCAGCACTTGGGAAGCAGAGGCAAGAGAATCTCTGTGAGTTCAAAGCCAGCCTGGTCTTCAAAGCAAGTTCCAGGACATCCAGGACTGTTAACACAGAAAGCTCTGTCAGAAAAAAAAATCTGTCTTCTGATACCTCTGCCTTCCCCAGAGATTTGGCCCAGAGTTTTCTTTATTCATGCAACTCACACACACACATACAGACACACACAGACATACACACACACACATAAAATCACACTTTATATTGTTACTAGTTCTGTTCTCCCAACATGGTATTGTTATAATTTTTTTGTTAAATAAGACTTAATAATTTTTTTGATTAGTAAAAAATATCATTATCTCAAAGCTGAGATATATATTATCTAAATCATGTCTGCATACATTCAGATATATTAGGTACTCTATAACCTTTATTTTCTCCAAATCAGTCTGGTTAGCCTTGACTTTATCCCACTGTATCCAGAGCACAGCTGGTATGGTGAGAGACTGTCTTCTGCAGTGGACAGCCTTTGTTGTAATTTAAAAAAAACAAAACCAAAAAACTTCCCATTTAAGTAGACTATAACCTCAGTTGCTTCCTGAGACTTGATGGAAAGTTATAAATTACTCGAGCCCTTATGTTTCTGAGTGCCTTCATTTTGCTATTTAACTTGAGCAATAAACTTATTGAGGTTCCATATAGAATTCAAGTTGCTTCTCAACCTGTTCTCTGTTCTATTTAAGGTTTAGCTTTCTTGGCAATGTTGAGTTTCAAAGTTGTGTTAGTGTTACCTCCTCTCTTGCATGTGTGCTTGCCATTCTCAAATCTCTTTACTGCTGTGTGAGTGACATCTGAGGAAGAGCATAGTCTCTTGCCCCAGCCCAACCCCCTCTTCCTTCCCTCCCTTCCTTCTTTCTCCCTGTCCCCTGATGTGCAATCAGCGTACTGGCCTGTCTGTTTGAAGCCGGCTGGATTAGTTTCTCCATGTGTGGGTGGACATAACCCAAGAGTTCTTGATAGAAAAGGTGAAGAGGTAATTTTCTGGTGGGAGTCCTCCTGATATGTATGTACCATGTTGTCAGCATTGAGACCTTACTGTTCATTCAAAAGGGAGTGAATACATTTCAAACAATCCAAATCTCTAGTTGTGAGGACTCTGGCATTATACCCCAAACATCTTCACATAGATACTGCTCATTTATAGCTACAGATAATGGACTCAGTTAAAGTTTATCTTTGTCTTATTTGACAAGAAGAAAATTCAGTTTAAAAGAGCCTTTAGGTGTAGGTGTGAGTGCATATGTGGCTCAGTGACAGGGTGTGTTGTCTAACACGTGAAAGGCCTTGGATCCTGTCCTCAGCATTGAAAACAAAATTAATGGACAAGCATCCAAATTGGTTGCTAACACAGATAAAAGAAAACCTTAGTGGTTATTACTGGAACCTGTATGTAGAAGAACAACTGGTTCTTCATATTACAAATGCTGCCTGAGGATGTGAACCTGATGTTAACCCACAGTTTGGTAATTTTCTAATAGACTTTCATTTATTTGAACTTGGAATTGTTTTGGCTTATCCTTATGAAAATGGCGGCAAGACAAATTGTGAAAGATCAGGTGTCAATTATAACTAATAAAGTACTAAGCACAGGCAAGAAACACAAGGCTAAATGATGCTGTGGATTCTCACAGCCAGTTAATATGGATTTATTATATTGTCCATTCTGTATTTGGACAAAATGTTATTGTGCATTTTATTGCTTTAAACTGATAATTTCCCCAGGGCGCTGTCACTCTCCTGATTCCTTCAGGACTGTTGGGGACATTGAGACAAACTGACTCTGCCTTCCAGGTCACAGTGTTGATCTTTGTCCCACATGCTGCCCCTGGGTCTCCCTCCCTCCCTCCCTCCCTCCCTCCCTCCCTCCCTCCCTCCCTCCCTCCCTCCCTCCCTCCCTCCCTCCCTCCCTCCCTTCCTTCTACTTCTCTTTCTCGTTTCTCTTCTATCCTGGATAAAATTCAGTGTACTTGTTGTACGTGTGAAGCTGGCGAGAATGTTTTTCCCCATGTGTGGGTGGATGTAACTCAAGAATGTAGCCTGAGATTTAGCTGCGCATCCTGCCCTTTGAAGAGGCTTTTTTTTTTTTTTTAATTTTTTTTTTTTTTTTTTTTAAGAATGCTGGCGTTTCCTGAGAAGCCAGGAGACTTTCCCTCAAAGCCAGCCCCTGACTTTCATTCAGTCTACCACAGCAGAGAGAGGGTGTTGGGAGGATCAAAGAACACCCTATTGTGATTCTAGAGACTGGCCTTAGAAAGCCACCCAGAGTACCAGAAGGAAACTAACTTTTCAGCCTATGGAAGGTTAAAATGACCAAGGAACCCCCACTTCTTAATGTAAGAAGGAGAAACCTTCACAGACTCCCTCAAAATGGCATCTATGCTTCTGTTATTTCCTCTTTAAGAAGTAAAAAGTGACAAATGGCTATTTTTTATTCATTATTCTTTTAAGTAAATGTGCTTCTTACTAACCACACAGAAATAGATGCAATGGAATGACTCAGCAATCAGACATTCAGTGTATCACCTGGGGATTGTATGTATCTTCTAGCACAGTTCTAACTATGGCGGATTACATATGTAAAAAATTAAGCCCTGTAAGGAAGAATTCCAGGGGTACTAGTTAGAGTGTTAAAGACCCAAATCTTTGACTTCACCCCAACCCCATGGTCCAAAGTAATTACTGAGCTACTGTTGCCCTGCTCTTGAAAAAGGAAAGTGATAGATGAGCCCAATTCTCTGCGGAAGACTTTTATACTTTTATGCTTATTTTATTGACCACCCTATCTGCAGTGGAACCCGAACAATATTGCTGTACAGATATCTGTGTGAGAACATGGGAGGGAGAAGATTTGGATAGTTCCTAATAGCCTTTGACTTGCCTGATTGACAGACAGTGTTAGGCTACACTTAGGCGTATGTGCATATCACAGTCTGGGTGTGGGTTAGAACCACAAGACCCCTCCCTTTTACAGGACTCCATGGCTCTGGGAGAAATCTTAGGGTATGGTGTCAGGACACTTTTCAAAGCGGGCAGCTCAAGATAGCAGTGAGGAACACCAAATGTGAAGTCAGATGTGGATCTTAGCCCCAGTTACTCATCAAGCAAGGTGCTTGGCTCATTAACAGCTACTTCCCCCAAGAGAAGAGAAATACACATTAAATGTCCCTTATCTGAAAAGCCTTGGATTAGACGTGTTTTATATTTTGAAATATTTGCACTAAATAATGATATATATTGGAGATAAGGCTGAGGTTTAATGAAATCTGGGTATGTTATAGATGCACCTGGTACACATACACATGTGTCATCTTATACAGTGGTTTTAGTAGGTCATATGAGGCTGAGTGTGGTTTTACTTGTAGTTTTTTATGGAATTCCAGAAATTTCAAGTTTTGGATAACTTTGGATTTTAGATGCAGGCTTATAATAAAGTCTGCCTAGTGTTTTTATTTTTAATGGGGGTGTCTTAATTCAGTCTCAAACACATCTGTCCTCAATCAATAAGACCTCCGAGTTAGGTAGTCCAAGGCTGCAGCCTAACTTCCAATTTAGGAGTGGGGAACGAACACATGACCTTCAAGATCCCCACCTCTGAATCCCACTTAGTAGCTACTAGGGGTGATTTAAGGTCACAGGCCCTCTGTCAGCCACAAACACCCACAGCAGGTGTCAATTAGATTTCAGAGGTGTGAGGTAGTCTGTGCCCTGGAGGTCTGCTTTGGGATTGGCCTTATAGTCCAGGGTTTTCACTTTTTATATTAGCTCATTTACAGATGTTTGATCAGGTGTGAATTTCTACCAAGAAGACTGTAAAAAAGAAATTCAACACGTGACCCTGAAATGCCTTACAAAGGGTCAGACTTTATGAGAATTACTGCTGGACTTTTAAAATATGAACAAAGATGTTTTCTTTTTCATTTCCTTGGAAAGAAGGTTCAGAAGTTCAGGTGGCCACACCGGCTGCTGTCACAGAGTCACCTCTGCTTTCTTCCCTCTCACCTTGCCATCGACCAATGGTTGTGACTATCTATCTGACATGTGTTTCAGTTCCAAGCCTCGGGAATTAAGGACCTTGCAGAAGAGAATCGTTTGCTCTTTTGATATGACACCTATCTCTTACCGTTAGTAACATCCGAGGTCTGTAGAGCTCATCATGTGCTGATCCAATCCTGAGAGTTTCCCATGTAGTCACCCACTGAGAAATGATAAAATCTGTAGCCTGCCCACAGTTGTGTGCTAAGAAATAATTAGGTCAGGATTTGGACCTATGTTCTTAAATTATAGAGCACACAAAACAACCATTTTAATAAATGTGTCAGTTTCTCCCACAAAAGGTTCCACTCTGTAGCTCAGGCTGGCCTTGAACTCATGGTAATTCTGCTACTCTGCCCCTCAAATGCTGAGATTACAGATGTGACCTAACACATCCACCTATTTTCAGCATCTTTCAGGGCATCTGTGTAGACTCATGCTAGAATGTCCTTCCTTCCTTAATGCTGCTAAATATTACTTTGTAAGCACTTACCACACGCTGTTTACTTATTCTTCTGTCCCTGGATGGTTGGACTTCACTTTTGGCTGTTGGGAATAGTGTTTCTGTAGATAATGGTGTGTACCTAGCCTTGTGTGATGGCCAGTTTTATGTTAACTTGATGAGCTGGAGTCCTTTTGGAAGAGCGAGCCCCACCTCTAGGCAAGCCTGTGGTGAATATTTTGATTGATAATTGATGTGGGAGGGGCCAACTTACTGTAGGCAGTACCACCTCTGGGCTGGTTGTCCTGGGTGCTGTAAGAAGTCAAGCTGAGAAAGCTGTAAGGGGAAAGGCAGGAAACAGCATTCCTCCCCGGCTTCTTCAGTTCATGCCTCCATGTTCCTGCTCTGACTTCCTTTGATAATTGACTGTGATATAGAAGGGTAAGCAAAATAAGCCTCTCCTCTCCAGTTTGCTTTGTCATGGTGTCTTATCACAGCAATAGAAACGAACTCCAAGACACCTGCTTTCCATTCTTGTGCGTATAGACCCAGAAGTCCCAGAAGTGCAATTGCTGGATCACATGGCAGTGTTATGTCCCCTCTTTTGAGGGACTTCCGCATGTCTTACAGCATGGTACCATTTTACATTCCTGCCAATACCACACAAAAGTTTCAGTTCTTCTGTTTCCTTAGTAATATCCCAATTTTTGACAATAGCGCTTGTGGAATGTACCTCATCATGCCTGAGTATTTATTATTTTCACACAAGGAAAAAGTTGTTCCTTACCCTGATTTAAATGACCACAACTTATGCTTTGAAGAGGAACACTTTAAAAACCAGATCCTCCCACTGAATGGCAACCCAGGACACATTTGAAGCTTAGGCTAAAAGAAGGGTGTGACCTTTAACAGGTACTGGCTGCACCACCAGCCCTTGCTGTTCCTCACTGACCTCCCTGGAGAGTGTGGGCTGTGAAATCCTGTCCTGACTTTGTGGGTGGGGAATGTGCTGCCTAACATATTACTAGGGACAGCTTTCTGTGGCAGTTATGTAAAAAGGACAGTGTCTTTCCACGTGTAAGGGTCAAGTGTGGACACCACTCCAATTTCAGCCGAGGTGACAAGGACTCAGCACTGAGATGCACACATGGGGAACCTTCTATTTTAGCAGTAGGCAGAGTATCAGTGCACTGCTATGTTTGCGTTGACCTTAAATGCTTGGTCAAGGGAAGACTAAATGAGTCAGCACCTTATTTTCCTTTCTCTAGACTTCCACGTACTGCATTGTTACCTTATTCTCACAATTTGATGGAACGTATGCAATGGACAGAGGCAGACATTGTTTACGCCTTGCTCAAGGCACATGGTGGGTCAGAATACATGAGATCAAAACCGATGTGTTATCTCGCTTTCCAATACTATGAGAAAGTACTGGAGATAGTAGCGTATCAGAAGAAAAAGTTTATCTTGGTTCATGATGCCAGGGGTCTCAGTCCATGGTTGCTTGTGGGAAGTAAGTAGCAAAGAAGCTTGTTCATCTAATGGTGACCAGAAAGTTAAAAAGAGAAAGGATGCTGAGGTCCCATTATCTCCTTCAAGGGCACAACCACAATGCACAATGGTCTAACTCTCTCCCACTACACTCTGCCTCCTAAAGATCCCACCATCTCCCCATTCTTAGCTGGTGTCCAGGCTTCTTTCACAAGGGTCTTCAGACAATGTTTACTCAGACCAAAGTATATGGCATCCAGCTCTAAGTCAGTCTTTGGTTTTGACAGAGATGATCCCATAGAGTGAATACTTGATAAATTTGAGTAGCTTGCCTTCTTTAGGACTTTTCTGCACTGGAGGCAAGTTACTCTGTTGAGTGGTTCAGAGTGTGTTCACTGTGCTTTTGTGTTTTGAAGTTTAGTGCAGGAGTTCAGTTCGGTGAGGACAGGCATTTCTCAAGGGGTTTTCTTAGCCACCAAATTCCCCTGCAAATCATTAATGTTTAATTTGTTTGGTTGAGTCTCTTTTGGTGTGTGTGTGTGTGTGTGTGTGTGTGTGTGTGTGTGTGTGTGTGTGTGTGTGTGTGTGTGTGTGTATAGACCAGAGGTCAACAACCTCAGGTATTTTCCAGGATTACCTTCCACCTTATTTTTCAAAAAGAATTCCCTACCACCCTGGAGCTCAGTGATTCATTTCACCAGTGTGCCCCAAGAATCTGCTCAGTTGAATCAAGTCTCAGTTCCCACTAGGGCTGAGGTCACAGATATGTGTTACTATGTCCAGCTTTTACATGCATGCTGGGAATCTGAACTGAAGTCCTGATGTTTATATGGCAGGCATTTTACTGACTGAGACATCTCTGCAGCTCTGCCTGACCTTGGAGTCTTAGATAGGTGAAATTTCCTCAAAGATGAGGCTCTGTCTTGCTCCAAATTTTATAGTTCCACAAATAAGTCACAAATGAAAGAGGCTTTCCTTTAACTCATAGTTTTGGGGGTCTTAATCTCTGGTCAGGTAGGATCATTGCTTTGGGACCTTGTGGTGTGGGCAACATATGGCAAGGGCCCTGTAGTGGAATGAAGCTTATCTTATGCAGTTTGGAAACAGATAGAGGAAAAGGCTGATGTCCCACAATCTCCTTGAAGATTTACTCCCAATGACCCAAGACCTCTTACTAAACCTCAGCTCTTAAGAGTTCTACTGCCTCCCAACAGTGCCAAATTGAAGTTCAAACCTCTAAGACATGGCCTGGGAAGAACATTCCAGATAGAAACTATGCAACAAGCTAATTTAGAGTATGAGATGTTGATGTAAGATGATTTTTTCTTTTTCTGGTACATAGAGTTCAAAATCCTTAAGTTTGGGAATAGGACTCAGTAGGTAAGAGCACTTTATGGGCTAGTGTAAATACCTGAGTTCAAATCTCCAGTACTCATGTGAAGAACTAAGTGTGGCCACACATGAGCTTTTAATCCCAGTGCTGTACAAGGTGGAAGAAGAAACATCACTGGGACTGTTAGCTACCAGTTTAGCTCCAAGTTCATTGAAAGACCCTGTCTCAAAGGAGTAAGGTGACTGGAACAGGACATCCAACAACCCCTGACCTCCATGTACATACAGGTGTGCACACCCACCTCTCTCTCTCTCTCTCTCTCTCTCTCTCTCTCTCTCTCTCTCACACACACACACACACACACACACACACACTTTTCAGTATTATCAGATGTTAAGATGTAGTAATTATTGTTTTAGAGGAATAAAGATACATTTTGAAATGATTGGTGTAAAGTTGAAGACTGGATGAGTTTACCAAGAGGGGCGAGAATAAATGTTCTCAATATTCATAGATGACTAGTAGACAAGAGAACTATCAGGGTGATAGCCAGTATAGAGAGATGTCAAAAAGGACAGCGATGGGCATCCCAAGCAGGAAGCAGGCCTAGCAGCCATGGTGATCAAGTCCAAGCATCTCCTAAGAGAATGGGTACAACCTCAACTTTACTAGCAGCAGGGCTTGTAAATGGAGGCTAAACTTTCTAGATTTTGTTTTAAAAGGTTCTATATCAGAGTTGCTCATTAAGAAAGAAACCTTATGATTTCAAGGATTCAAGCCATGCAGGATAATGTATATATTCCAAAAGATGAATGCAGCTCTTCCTATAATATAAAGATTTTACGTGGAAGTACCCACTTCCTCTGTGGGAGCCAGAACTTGTAGTGATAAGGTGGAGTGCAAAGTAACTAGCTAAGAGATGATGTGGACTAGGACAACCCAGAGCAGCATCTAGGAGCTGCCAGGAGCTTGTGTCATAGTAAATATACACTTTTTGGTGTTGTATGGTTCCTTCTGTTTTGATAACAGGTGATTAATTCCCCCCTCTCAGACAATCAAGATGACAAAGAAGATTGTGTTGTGGGGTAAAAATCTGTAAAGTTAAATTCTGATAAGTAAACGTCAGCTCTTGTATACTCCGAAAGATGACTCACGAAACCATTGCATAAGTGAAATCACATGTAATGCTCCAGGACCAAGTTTTAAAAGTGGTGTTTTCATTAAGGAATATTACTCATGAGCACATATATACATTTTCTTTATTACATGTGTGTGAGAGAGTATGTAGGTATGTGTATAAGTGTGTGTGTGTGGGGGGGGAGGTGTGAAGAGGACAACTCCCAGGGTTAGTTTTCCCCTTACACTATGGGTTTTGGGGGATTGAACTCATGTCTTCAGGATTACATGACATGTACTTGTACACACTGAGCCATCTGGCTCAGCCACTTTTTAATATTTCTAAATACAAATAAGTTTTTAGGTCCACTGACAGATTTCCCAATTTTTTTTTTTATTTTGAGCTAGTGTTTGATTATTTTCATGAAGTTAACAGAAAAACTTTCTTCAACATTGCATATTATTCAAGTGAAACATGGTTTAAAGAAAGTATGCTCAACATAAAGTTGAGAATTTTGCTGTCAAAATTTCTATTTCTAAATGTTAATAAATTAGAAGGAAAAGGCTATGTGCACTCTATAAAGGTGAATTTTGTTGAATTGGCACTAATAGAAGCAATAGTTTAATAAAGCATAATGCATTTAAATGGAATGCATTTAAATTAAAATAAATATCTATATTGTATAATAAGTTGACCTTGGTTATTTAATCATTTGAAAAAATACAGATTTTAGAATTTTGAGTTGAAGATTGTTTTTGTTTTTTGTTGTGGTGTTTTTTTGCACTTGGAATATCTGTTTTTATAATTTTTAATTTGGCTTTGACATTTATTGTAATATTAATTTTGGTAGAGAAAAATTTCAAATGATACAAACTAAACTTGTATCATAAACTTGTTTATAGCATCTACCTGAAGCCTGAACATAATCATTTTCACACCATTTCACACATCATTTTACTAGTCTATTAGACAGGAGAACTTCATCACGCCAATACCATTAATTATGGGAGAGTGAATACAAAATGAACAATGGCGTAGTAATTACACAAAAAACACTTTCCGTGTTCAGCTTTGATAGATGTTGCCACAGTGGGTTATGTATTTGTGCACATCTGCTCCACCAATAATGAGACCAGTTTGAGAAGACTATCAGTAGTTTGATCAAATCAAAATGAAAATTTTTAACAGTGATTGTTAAATGACAAATTGAAGTGATCTCACTCTGTGTGTAACGTAAGTATGTTCAGACTACCACTTAAATGTTAGTACACAAAATAAGGCTATCTGATCAGAATAGCTGGGGAACCTCGTATGTGTTAAAGAAGTTTCTCATTTGACAATTTAGATTTCCTTTCTGCAATTTGCTGAACTATCTCAGGCTATGACTGCAACACATAAATGGATTTAGTAGTTAGAAGAGAGCACACGTATACCGTTCCATGTTGTCTGTGCAGTGTTTGCTCATGATATGTGCTTCAGGTGGTTACATTTGTGCACTTCTGTAGGGCAGTGTTCATGAAGATGAAAAAGTTCATTAAGCAGTTGGGAAGGCACAGCTGCATGTAGTAAACACAGATGGAGCATGGCTTTATAGGAGGCTTCTAACTGGAAACAGACTTTAATTCTGTTCTTGGAATACCCATAATTGAACTTTCCATCTGTGATTGTGGTATGCTCCTGAGGCCAGCTGTCACCTCCCTGTAAGCATTTATTTACTGCTGCTCTCTCTCAGCGTAGTGGAAGAAGAGAACTCCGCATTTGTTTGCTTCCTATGAGCAAATGTCCTGCCCAATACATCTTTTCTTCTCCTCTGGAGACTTCCACTGCCAAAAAGGGAAGGTAGCCCTCACAGTTTTCAAGCACTGCTCAGGCTAAGGCTGAGTCCAAAAATTTTCTTTAGATATCACAGACATTTCTAAACTATATCTCAAGTACACCCCCACAGCCTATATGCAAAGGCTAGAATTTACTACAAATGGAATGTTGAGTTTGTATACTCTGTTCACCCTTGAAGACACAAGAAGAGACACTTGGGAAACATTGCTGACTGAGTCCAGCAGGATTCTTATTGAAATCCCTGATACAGTGAGAGCCTGATCTTAAAGCCCAGGTAGAGCTTTTGCCTTCTGAGATGCAGACATGAATTGCAAATGTTAAGAAAGTAAGTATAAGCTGTTTAATTTTCTCCACGAGCTACAGAGACATTCTTAATTGGGAGGCTATCTTCACATTGGGATGGGGGCAGGTTCTAGTACTTGGCAAAACACCTGAGAAGTAGTTTCAGGTTTTCCTCTAGTTTCTCTGCCTTGACCTGATTTAGAAACAGTAGATAACACATGTGATTTATAATCTACCTACTTAATTAACATAGAAAATATTGTAAAGACCCTCTCCAAGGCAGGTCTTACTATGTTATCTAGGCTAGTCTTGAACAGCTGGGCAAAAGTGACTTTGCCTCAGCCTCATATACAGCTGGGGACAATAGGCGAAGTGTTCCCATGCTTGGATGTGAAGGACTTTATTTTACACCCGAATAGCGTCAGACATAGAAGTTTTATGAAATATTTAAAAGGAAATAGCTACTGCTTGCTCTTGTCTTCTGGAAAAATTAAATTCCATAACTATAATAAAGTGAACAGCAGCAGTGGCAACGACTAACTCCAACCTCTTCTCCTTTCTCGTCTAAAGTATCCTGAAGTGTCTCTCTGTGCTAATGTGTTAGAGAAGTTACATGCTGAAGAAGTTATAGCCCGTGCAAATATGCGAATAACAGATCTCAACCATATACATTAAACAAATGAACATTTGTAGTACATGTTCTGATTTTCATTAGGAATAAGACATTTGTCGAGAAGGTGGTCAAATGGTAAATTACTTTACAAAACCACACTAAGAATGGAGTTCCAGATGTTGGTGATGACACAAGCATTTGCAGTCCTATAAAGGTCCAAGAAGACTATAGTTTTACATAGAGGTACAGATTGGCAATTTTCCCTACGTGAAAGTACTTTGGGGCACTAGAGGATTCTGGGAGCTAGATACCAGAGACAGCCACTGAAGGAGAACAGTGAAGTGTATCTTATTGCAAGACCTCAAGAAACATTTTGTACAGACATTTAATATTCTCAGTCACTGCCCGGAATCCATCTCTCCCAATGAATGAAGCAGTCAGTCAACGCTTGTCTGTCACACGCTTGACACGAAGTTAGATGTTAGTGATACTGAGATGCCTAGACAGGGCCAAACATGCAAACAAATACTCCAACATGGTCTGATGTTACACATGTGTGAGATCCATGGCCAACTACGGTAGAATGAGGATGTGGAAGAAGCATTTTTGAGAAAGAATCTACAAAGGGGCACATTGCCAAGTTAGATCTTGATTAAATGCATAGAAACTCTGCATGCTTTTATTTTTAAGTATGGTTTCTGTACCACTTGCATCAGAGTCACGTTCAAACTTTGAGGGATGTCTTTGGGCTCTAAGCCAAATTAAGACTATTGGAGGGGGAAGATTTATAAATTTTAGGACTATTGCCCCAAGCTCTAAGATTGAAAAATCCATTGGTAGTACCCTCTGTTTCACTTACTATCCATTACACTCTTGATTTTCAAAGTCCCCATTTCACTTTCCCAATTGCCATTTAACTTCTAGAAATAGCATAGAGATAGTAAGAGTTACTTACTTTTTATTGAAAATCACATGGCCAGAAGCCTACTTTTATGGCCAGGTTATTTCAAATTCTATTGCTCTTTCCTGGTCATACCTGTTTACATATAGGGATTCACTAGCATCACCACATACTTCTGGATCCCCCAGACATGCCTGCTACTGGTGATAGGTTATATGAAGGTCACAGCAGAAAGAAAGGGGGCTCCTGGAAGTCTCAGGACATCCCTATTTAGCAACCACTAAATAATAATTCTGTCCTGAGAACCAGTAAGGTACCAAGGCACAGCTGAATAATTCTCTAGTGTTCACAACAAAACAAAAAGCATTGAGACCAAAAAAAAAAAAAAAAAAAAAAAAGAAGCATCCAGTAAAGTATTTATGCTCCTCATGAACTGAGGTGTCAAATATACCAAGCACAGCTAAGTGTGGTAGTGCATGTTTGTGATCCCAGCACTTGGGAAGAAGCAGAGTTAAGATAATCCTGAGTTCAAGGTCAACCTGGGTTATGCAAGAAGACTTCTGTCTCAAAATTGAAACAAATGTAACAACCAACCAATAAATAAAAAGCTTAAAAAATAGACAAGTATAAAATATTAAAAGGTATATATTTTTGTGTAAAATGAAATTTTTATTGATTTCAATAAAGCCAGTTGACATAATAATTATGTACTTTATGATGTTCCATCTATATATCTATACCATAGAGTCAATAAAACTAATTAGCATATCCATTACTATATGGCCAACTTACCATTTTTTGTGTATGTGAAGAGAATGTTAAAAATGTATTCTTTTCACAGAACTTCGCAATACAATGTTCTGTCATCATCCAGTGAAATGGTTCACTATCACCCCTAGTTCTCTGCCAGAGCTGAAACATCAAACTTCTGACCCTTGTCTCCCCACAGGAATTGGGTGAAATAAAATTGCTTTTTATCCCTTTAAATTAATAGTCACCCTTTTAAAGAAAAAGCAAGTTAAGGCACTTGTCTTCATCACAACTGTATTTTTTTGCTCTGGGGGAGCCAAGCAGGATACACACAAGGGTTCCTGCACTTGTTGTTTTAAGCAGCTGAATATCTGGGGAAAAATTGTCAGCTTTGAACATTACAAACATTGTTATTACTTCCTAATTGGTGGAGTATTACAACTATTGACATAGCATTATATTGTACTAAGCATCATTAGGAAGCTATTGATAATTGGAAGCATGTAGAATATTTGCCATTTCCATGTAAGTACGACACCATTTTATACAAGCATCTGTGAATTTTAATGTTAACAGAGATCCTGCAGCCAGTCTCCTTCAGATACCTTGATGGCTGTATTTCCCCCTTCTCTGGAATTCACTCTTGTATGGTTGTACCAGTCTTAATGTGTCTTTTCTCTGAGGGGCAAGTCTGATCATTCTATAGACTTCAGAAATTAATGGAAAATTCTAGGTATGATACATCCACCATGCAATGTCTTTTTCTAGCTCTTGCTGGGACACCTGGCCATTGTCAGGGTCTGGACACTCTGAGAACCTCATTGAGGTCATTGCCAGTGTTGGCTTCTCAAAAGTGGCCCCCTTTGAGGCCAAACAAACAGAAAGACCAGCTCAATGTCAGACACTTTTTGATTGCTCTGGAGAGGTAAGAGATTAGCTGGTGAGGCAGCTAATGGATGCAGCATTAAACAGATTTATCAGGTAATCACAAATATTTGTGTAATTTTCACACACGTTCATTGTATGGATTTC
Source organism: Phyllotis vaccarum (assembly GCA_033318265.1). Classification (NCBI taxonomy): domain Eukaryota; kingdom Metazoa; phylum Chordata; class Mammalia; order Rodentia; family Cricetidae; genus Phyllotis; species Phyllotis vaccarum. The sequence goes on along the minus strand of JARWLC010000011.1, from coordinate 37,448,960 downwards.
CTAGTTCCATATTCTCAAATTTTAATGTGAATAGAAATTATCCTAGGATTGGTTGAAATGCATATTCTAGGTAGTGAGGAAGGAGCTAAGGTCCTTCCTCCCTCCCTACCCCCCTCTCCCCTCTCTCCCTCCTGCCTACCTTCCTTGTCTCCTTTCTTGTGCCATTGACTGGGCCTACAGGCATGCACTCCATGCCTCCACCCACTGCACCTCTGAGCTGCTCTTCCAGTCCTTGTGTGTATTTCTAACAAGCTTTTAGGTAATGCTACTGCTGCCAGTCCACAGACGCATTTTGAATAGAAGGGGCCGGACACCTAAAGGTTTAGTGTACTTAGAAACAATTAAGTTTTACAAATATTTGTCTATCTACTTAATGCTGTATGTGTGTGCTGTGGCATGCATATGATCAGAAGACAACCTCTAGAAGTTAGTTCTCTCTTTCCACTATAGGGATTCCAGAGATTCAACTCAAGTGGTTATGCTCTACCAGCAGAGCCATCTTACCACCCCACCCCCAACTAGGGTTCATATTACTTATTCCAAGTTTAGGGGCATTTTGAAGAGCTTCGTAGCTTCTCGTTGCTTTAAAATGGGCACCTTCCAAAAGCCATTCTGCTTCACAGTGTACTGTAGTGTTTCCTACTTAGGGGAGGAACATGCATAAAACAAGTCATTAGTGGCTTGCATATTTTGCTCAGTTAGTCTAAGTTTAGATCTCTGAGGTCCCTAGCACCCAAAGGACCACACATCCCCTCACCCTAAGAGACACTGTTCTCCAGCACAGGATATCACAGAGAGCTGGTCGGGGGATGGGCTTGACAGGACAAGTGCTCGGGGCAAGACAGGGCATGAAAGGATACACATGAGTTTAAAATAAAACACACACCAAGAACACCAAGTGAAATGAATGCTCTTACAGCTGTCTTCAGTGTAGAAGAAATCAGTTTATTGGGTGATGAGAAAAAGGTTGTAAACTTCATGTACAAATCTTCCAAGATTTAGTCTTGTGTAGTATAAAAAGAGTTTCACACATAAGACTTGATCTAACCAGATGACTGTAAAGGAACAATGATTCCAGGTGAATCTGATTTTTCATTCTCGGACTTATGTTCACAATTTCTCGAGAGTAGCACTTCTATTTTTAACATGCTTGAGTGTTATCCTGCCACAGAATCCTGAGGAGGCTAAAGAATACCGTAGCTTATGGTTTTTAGATTTACTTTTATATAAAGACCTGTAAATAATTCTGTGCCTCGTCAGATGTTTCCCTTCATCAGCTTGAGTCTCTCTCCCTGGCTACTTAAAACACTGTGACCAAGAAACCAGCAGAGGCTCTTCGAACAAAGGACCAGAATTGTACTTAGGAATATTGGCTTTACACTTCTCCTTAGGTTCTCCATAAGTCACTTTTGCAAAGGGATTTGGGATCCCCAGGGTCATGTTTTAGACTGATTGCCACCTAGTATTGTCTATCTGGGTCAAGCATGAGAGAGAGGCCTTGGTTTGTAGAAGCTTTGCCCTAGAGGAGATCAAAGCTGCATGCAGATTTTGTGGGACTGAAGAATCAGCACTTGTCAAGTAAAAAGCAGACACAGAGGACAGACTGGCCCAAACCACTGAGGTGGTGGCTTGCAAGGGTTGCAGCGCTACCATCACACAACTGTGAGTGGGGTTAGGGGACCTCAAGGTCCAGGGCCCACACTCTTTACTAGCACCTTCATTCAGATCTTCTGAAGCAGGGGACCTGGCAATCAGAGCCAAGAATACCTGGAGCAAAAGAAAGCAGAAGTGGAGGTGGGGTGTCAGTCTGGGTCAACAGAACAAAACCAAGGGCTCAGTGTTCTGTTTGAGGGAGGAGGGGAATAGAAGGAAATGAGAGGAGCTGAGAGATGGCTCAGTGCTTAAGAGCACTGGCTGCTCTTCCAGAAGACCTGGGTTCAATTCCCAGCACCCACATGAGATTTATAACGTAATTCCATTTCCAAAAGATCTAACACCTGCTTTTGGCCTTCTCAGGTTCTAGGCACACATGTAGCACACACACATACACACAGGCAAAGCACACATGTAATTAAGTAAGAATAAGTAAAACTTAAAAAGGAGTATCAATCTTTTATAAGGTATCTTAGCCTAGTTCAGCTCAGCCATCTAGTATATGATGAAGCAAAATAAAATATGTGAGACAGAGTACCTGGTGGGACTAAACATTGGGAAAAACATATAATTTGCTTTTTTAAAGTTGCTTTTTCTAAGATGTACAGGGATAGTCTGGATAACAGCATGGAAAAGAGCATAAACTGCTGTGATCTGCAGTATGAACCCTGATAACGGTGGGGTAGACACTGGGGAGCCATGCTTTGTCTTCTGTGGCCATCCTCATTCACTGGTCTTCTAAAACTTGTTCAGACACACTATCTATGTGGACTTTGGGTCTGGGGTTTGCATAACACGCATAAGGTCCTAGGTTCCACCCTCAAAATCACACAAGCAAGCAAGCAAGCAAGCAAGCAAACAAACAAGAGAGAGAGAGAGAGAGAGAGAGAGAGAGAGAGAGAGAGAGAGAGAGAGAGAGAAGGGCTTTGTCAACCAGCAAAGAATAGCTCAAGAGGATGGATAATTAAAACATGTGCTATACTGTTCTTTCTGCTGGAGAAGGCTGAGGGATACAGCAGTTCACTTTTAAAGGTTAGGGCAATAACAACAGGAAACCCGGAAGTCCTCCTATATGTTCACATATCTTCATTCGACAGATGGTCTGATTAGAATTTGCTGAACTGGCAGCTTTAACGACAGACCCCCAACATCCAGTTTCCATGAAGGAAGCACTGTTCACAGATTTGTGAACACGTACAAAGGCTTTCATTTTCTGGGCAGGGTTATTTACTCAGGTGACTGATTCTGCCTGATGTCATCCACAGCTCAGGGAGAAGCCGCTCCCTCAGTTCTGAGGTCAAGGCCAACACTTTCCTTCCTAGATTCTGTTGGTGAGACCCTGCCCTAGCTTACCCCATGCCGGTGCCCACAGCCCACCACACAGGCTGCATTGTGTGAGAATTCCTTGGGTCTGACCAGTGACACAGGTGATTTTTTTTTTCTTTTCTGTGTTTAAAGCACATGGAATTTGAGAGCATCTGCAGATGAAGAGAAATAGATGTATTTGAAAGCAGTCTCTAGTATTAATCTTTCATCAGGCTGGTGAGATGGCACAGCAGATAAGGGTACTGGCTGCCGTGATTGGTCCTCTGTACTCAGTTTCCAGCACTCATACAGTGGAAGGAGAGAATCTATCCATTCAGCAAGTGGTCCTCTCACTTCCATACTCTGCTGTGGCACACTCACTCTAAACAAACAATAAATAGCCATAAGATGTTATAGTTAATCTCTTATATTCAAATAGGGAAACGTGAGTATTTTTACGATTTCTTTCTCTTATATTCTGTCAGCAATTATTTATTCTCATTTCTCCCATTAAGAGCCTAGTTAAAATTTCACAAAGTCATTTTAAATTGTTATGATTTTGCTTTTATATTTCTAGACATTAGGTTAAAACGACCAGAAAGTGTTCGTCATGGCATTGCTATAGCAACAAGATACAAAGCCACTATTCAAGGTTCAGTTTTGGTTATGTTCCATGTGTGATGTTAGGAATTTTCTGCTCTGGAGCAGCTGTAATCCACAAATGCAGGGATGTGATTACTATGTACCATTTTGCTTTGAAGTGAAACAAAAGGTATGAGGATCAGTGGCAAGGATGCTCAGAGGTGGTCCTCGGGGAAACCTTGCTTGGCTGGGATGAAGTGCAATGGTAGAATCTCCCACTCTGGCAGAACCATTTCTGCAAACACTTCCCCCCTTCATTGCGCATTGCCTTCCTAAGCATTCTTTTTTAGATGCCTACATTCTCCTGTTCGAGTGCTAGAGAGTCGGAGGGCAGAAGTGTCACTCGGTGGCACAATGACACAAAAACTGATTGCAGTATTATTGAAGTCTAGTGACTTTTCACTTTCCCCATCACTGTGAAGGGTAAATCCATTTTTAAACTGATTTTTAAAGAACACATTTGATTGACTGGTGTGGAAGAGGGAGTAGGCAAAGTTGTGGATGAATTTCCTGTTCACCACTTCCCGGAGAGTTGGGATGTGTCCCAAAGTGGGATTGATATACAAGACAGAAAGAAACTCATGTCCTAGGGGTGTGTGTTCACCAATGTTGAATCCTTTGGCAAGTCAAACTCTAGAGGTGGCATGGGTATAATGTGTGATGCGCAGTGAAAGTAGATATCTGAGCAATGGATGAATCCTGACTTCATGTAGAGAGTATATCATAGAAGGAGAAAAACTCTTTGTACAAAGTGAACTGAGAGTTCTAATTATGTACTCTGTCCTTGAACCAGCTATTTGGAATGCTTTCCCCCTCCAAACCAGAAAATTAAGAAAAATCAGAATGTGATTGAAATAGTGTCGTACGCTAGCTTGCTTTTTGTTACTGTGATAAACACCACAACCAAAGTGTGACTTGGGAAGAAATGGATTATTTGGTTTACATGTTCTGGTTGCAGTGGATCCTCAAGGGAAGCCAGGGCAGGAACTCAAGAGAAGCAGAGGCAGGAACCGCGGGAGAGCTCTGCTTACCGGCTTTCCCTCCACGGCTTGCTCAGCCTGCTTTCTAATACAACTCAGGACCATCTGCCCAGGGGTGGCATTGCTCACAGTGGGCTGGGCCCTCCCTCATCAATCCTTAATTAAGAAGATGTCCCAAGACATGCCCTAAGGCCAGTCTGTCAGAGACAGTCCCTCAGTTGAGATTCCTTCTTCTGGATGATTGGTTTGTGTCAAGTTGATAAAAACTAACCACCATGTCTAGAAAAAAATGGGTCTCTGAACTATTTGATTTTACAGAGTTATCAGGAAAATGTTAGCCCACTCTAAAATGTTCACCAATTATATACATTGATAATGTGCATGTGCATATTTGTTCTTAGAAACATTTATTGTAGTAATGCATCAATTATGTTTGCCTAGTTTTATTAACCTATATTTTAAAATATGTAAAATATAAATTTAAAAAGAATTGTTATAAATTGAATTGGTGGGCAAAGGCAAAGGTATCCGCAGACAATTGCATACATATATTTTAAATGAATGGCCAGATGAATGTGAATGAAATGACCCCTTTTGTTCATCTCAGCCAGACTGTAGATGTAGCAGAGGAACACAAGCCTGATTCATCCCTTTGCAGGATGGTTTTATAAATTTCTTCTTTAACAGTGTTGATCTTGACTTCTATGTTTATAGAAAACGAATGTCATTTTTGGAAGACAGATAAGATGTATCTGGAGACCTGTGCCCTGTTTTACAAACTTCTACAGAGGAAGTGGAATGCACAGGGAAAAGTCTTCAGAGAAAGGCCCACACAGTTGCTACCTAGGGAGAAAAAGGAAAAATAGCACTTGTGTTTATGAGAGACTCCTCAGTTCCTCTAGATGTCAGTATCACACAGGGAAATGAAACCATGAATAGTCTGTGGCAATGAGCGGAGACCTTGCATCATTTAAACACACGTGACCCATAATTAAAAAATGGAAGAACAGCCCTCCTTGGTGACTGTCCCCAGTGTCTTCAGCACTGACAGTTTCCACAGTTGGCCAGGCCAGCCTCTGCCTGAAGAGTGCAGACACCTCATGCTCACATTTGCCACCAGACACTCGTGGCCCAGCTGCTCCACAGAGTAATGTAGCCATACTCTCACTGTTACATGTTTTGATGGGCTGAAATAAATGAAAATAAACCAGGTCTCGTCATTATCAAGTTCACGTTTGCTCTTATGGCGTCCAGAACGCACAGGATAAATCCCAAAGCACACTGCCTGCCAATACACCAGACCTTTTCATTTCCGTCGAGAAATTACCAAGAGAAGAATATAAAATGCCATCAACACAGTCCGTTAAACTGCATTATTAAGTAACTTGAACACGGACTTTTCAGAGTTGAAATGACCTCTTCCTCCCCTCTCCCGTGTCGATTCTGATCTTTCAGGTAGTGAGCACGTATCTTCCTTCTTGTGTTACTGCTTTTATTTCATGCCCCTGCTCTTGGTCTTTTTATTCTGTGGCACCTACTCTGCAATATATACCAATCAGTATTAACTATCCAGGTTGGCTAACATCCCTTCTTATACCAGGAAAACAGTACAGAGTTTGCTGCCCTTTGGAGAGAGCAGACCAAATAGAGAAATGAATTACAATCTTGACTTCACTACAAAAATGCGGTTGGTAGTCAACCTCTCTCAGAGAGTTTCTACAAGTGAGTTAACCATGTGCTCGGTACATGTCAACCCTCATTGTTGTTCCCATCCTTTTCTCCATCATCGTGACCACACTGTTACCATCATCTTCATTGTTATCACCATCACCATTATCACTACATGGTGTCTGTCTCAGCACCATGGCCATAATAAACTCAATACCTAGTAGAAGACAAGCTGCCAAACAAACACAAAAACACAGTCCAGTGAAGTGTTACAAGGGACACTGGTATTAGCACAAGAGCCAAGGTTTGTGCCCACACAGAGAAGTAACAACTGTGTTGGCCTAAGGAAATTGAAGAACATTTTTTACTGCCAGACCCTGCCTTTCTATAGCTTTGATCTCCAGCCTTGCCTTTCTATAGATTTACCAAATGTGACTCTGTGGTGAGGTGTTCATCTGGAAAAGAAGCATTATTATAAACTGTGGTGCTATATATTTGATAAAATTAGTCTGGAATATCAGAGGACAGAGCCTTCCCTTCCAGCCTTTTTGGGTTTTTGTTTTTTCAAGACAGGGTTTTCTGTGTAACAGTCCTGGTTGTCCTGGAACGTGCTTTGTAGACCAGGCTGGCCTTCAACTCACAGAGATCCTCTCGCCTCTGCCTCTCAAGGTCTGTACCACCACTGCATGGCTGTTAGGCCTTGAACTCACAGAGATGGATCTCTGTCTCCCGAGTGATGGGATGAAAGGTATGTGCCAAGACCTTCACATGATTCTGTCCTCTGATATTCTAGACAAATTTTATTAAATATACAGTATATCTCCACAACAAGTATATTTGCAATCTGTGATAGTCACTATGGTCTGCACATATGCGATATTTTGTATTTACAACCCCTCTCCCCTTGAGCAAATTGTGTTCAGTTCCAAAGAGTGGACTAATTTTCTGTGGCTTTGTATGATTTATCAATTTACAATGTATTGCTTAAAATTCATGTGGATTGGCTAATCATTACCTTTCACATAGTGAGTGGAAGGGTTTGTTATGCTAGCCTATAGAAAGTAGGATTGTGAGAACATGGAACTGTTTAGGTAAAAGGGATCTTCTAGGATAAGGAAAAACCAGTTGTTAGGAAGTTCACTACCTTTATCTCCTCCAGGTAGTTTAGAAAGTTCGTTCACAAAAAAAGAAAGAAAATTCAGTCACAAAAAAGAAAGAAAATTCAAGTGTGTTCTCTGATTTTTCTTCAATTGATACTTGAACCAAATCAAAACACCTAGAGCAGAGGTGACGGGCAGCTTAAGCATCATCCACCTACCTTTGAATGAGATCATGAAGATGGGTTACCTTCTACACACCATGACAGAATTTCTTTGAACACAGTGAGCTCATTTTTCTTTGCTATTGCTGTCTACACAGACTTTCATTAATTAAAACTATTTTTCAGTTTATGTGACTTTTTCCATGTTTGAATTATACAATATAGTAGTTTCAACTTGGGCGATTTTTCCTTTTACTCCTGAGAAAATCTAGTAATCTTTGGAGACATTTTGCTTTATTAACATTAGTTTTAATTAGCATCATTTCAGATAGACAAGAATAGGGCTGATATTGTCAGTAATAATGTATTGTGCACTTTAAAGCTAAGAAATTAAATTTAAAATGCCTAGAATCATTTTTTTTTTTTTTGGTCATTCAAGCTGGGGCACTAATAGGGGAAGTCCGAGTATAATGCTAAGCATCATATTGTGCTGTGATGCTCCTGAATTCAATTCCCACCAACCACAGGGTAGCTCACATCCATTTATAATGAGATCTGGTGTTTTCTTCTGGCCTGTAGGCATACACGCAGGCAGAAATGCTCTTTACATGAAGAATTTCATAGCCAGTATCAGTAGTGCCTAGGCTAAGCAGTGTGTATAGTGTAGGTAATCTTTATTGCTTTGTTATGTACTCACAGGTTGAGGAAAATGTGTGGTCCAAACCTGCACTGAACGAAAGGACAATTGTCAAAGGTGGAGAGACACTGGCCCTCACAGGTAACATCCCCAGGAGACTCAGAGGGTTTGAAGAGAGTTCTGCTGTTACTCTTATTTGGAGGAAATTACACATTCCTAAATCCTGTGGGGGAGGAGTTCTGTTTTTTAATATTTTTATCTGATTGGCTTTGGATTGAACCAGTGACAAATAAGAACATCTCTTGACACATAGTTTCAGTCAGTGGGGCATATTTCATTCTGCTCTGCTTTTGAAAACTCTCCTCTGCTGTTAAAAAGAAGCTAGACCAGAGATGCCATTAAATAAAGTCAAAATTAAAGTGATCATGTGAGTTCTTCATTGAAAAGTTTTGTGTTCTGTGGCTTCTAGAGAGACCTGACCAAAAAGACCAATTCTCTTCTGAGGAAGAAAAGGTTACCAAACTCAACAGGAAAAATGCTGAGCAGACCACCATCTCTGAAGTCCAGAGGAGCTGTGTCATGTGTCACCAAGAAAGACAAGACAAGGCAGATTTTGTTCCGGGGGATTCCATGGAGCTAAGAGGGAACGCAGGTGGAAAAGATGGTCCAGGCATAGAAAGTCTGGAGAGACAAGAATGCAGCATCCTGGGAAATAAACAAGATACTGAGGAGAAAAATGGATGTCAATTTTTCAAAGGAGGGAAAGACGGGCTTCCTTCTAAGGAACATGCTGGAAGAGTAGAAGCCGAGAAGAGGGTTTCTACGTCTGCAAGTGAAACACTGCTGGAGAAGCATTCAACTGAAAATGAGCACACTGATGAGATGAATGGTTACCCATCCCATGAAAGGTAGTGTTACAGTTACACACCCACGGCTGGTGTTTCCATCCCATGAAAGGTAGTGTTACAGTTACACACCCACGGCTGGTGTTTCCGAAAGGCCTTTGGGCTGTGGTATTTGAGGTCGTTTTGAAAGAAAAATGAAGATTTTTTAAATGCAATGTTTAGAACACTCTCCTATCATATATTGATTTTTCATGGCTACATTTTCCTATTATTCTGTGATTTCTCCTTCTTCTTGCTAATATTTTCAGTTATTTCTTCCCGCCCTCCCTCTTATTTCTCTCCCTATCTCTCTCCCTCACCTGTCCCTCCATCCCTCTCTCCCTTCCTTCTCTTCTTAATTCCTCCCGCTGTGGATGGAGCTCAGGGCCTTGGTCAAGCTAACCCTGTGTTTCCTCTCTGATCCCCATCTGGTTGCTTCTAAGTCTTTACACTAATGCTAAGATCACAGATTTTGACATCTCCAGTGATCAATATTCTTTAAAGAACAAGTAAAAAGTAGTTTTATTGTTTAGCAACAAACAAAACAAAACATCCTTTCTAAGGCCAAGAATTAAATGATTATGTTGAGTTGTAAATAAAAACCCACATTTGAAGGAGTTGACTTAATCGATTGATTATACGTTGGTTGTTTCTTCTCTAGTATTGTAGGAAGTAGATAATAGACGAAGTTTTTTCCTTAAAATTAAAATTAAGAAATGTCATGTACAAATTCAGGAATCTGTGTATACAATTAAAGTAAGTTACTCTAAGTATGGTGAATTACCTGTTTGGAGCAAAGGGTATCCAAACACCTCTGATGACTTTTGGGCAACTTTAAGACATAATTTCTCTTGGCTTTAATATAGTACATTTGAAACTAATCTTGAAGAAATATAATTTCTATGTATTAAACACTCACCATCACTGAAGTCCATCATGACAATTTGTGCTTAGGAAGACCAGAAGCTGCTACAACATGCCACTTAAGCCAATTCTTCAACCAATAATGGTTCTTCTCTGGCCGTCAATCCTTAGGGAGATCACTGCTTCTTTCCAAAACTTCTGTCTTCTGTTAAGTCAGATTTCATAACTGACCACTTTTGGACTCACAGTGAGGCCCTAGGAAGACTTTCTGTATCTTCTATTCTATTTCGATTTGATGCCCTCAACAGCTGGACTGGTCAACTCTGTGTCACAGAGTACATCATCTTCCCCAAACACCATCCTAAGAAAGTTCCGGTTCTAAGAGTTTTGACAATCTGAACGCTTTTTCCTTGGAACATTGAGAACTGCAAATAAATTTTATTTTCCAGGTGCATCAGTAATCTAAAGGGCATTTCTACACCAGGGATCCTGGCAATTTCAGCAGGAGGATCCACTTCTCAGAATGCTGAGCAGATGGAGTCTGCTTGCAGCAGTAAGCGCAGAGTGGTGGAGGAGTGTTTCCTGAGTGATGAGAAAAAAAAGAGCAGAATAGACACAGTGAGCATGGGGGAAAAGCCGGTGATGCCGACAGAGGAAACCAGACAAGCCAGGCGCCAGGACAATGGACCCCAGGAGGGAACGACCTCAAGAAAGCAAGACCTGGTAGTCCCACTGGGTAGGAAATGCTTTTTGTTCTGGATTTTTAAACCTTAAAGTATCCCCAACAACCATTACAACTGAATTTCTCTTAATTTTTTTTCTGTTTAATTCTGTTTTATTTTTTATTTATAAAAAAGTCTTTTTTTATCTATGTATCCCCTGCTCCCCCTCCCTTCTCTCTTCCCAATCCCTCCCAGTCAGGCTTCAGCCTCCCCCTCCCCATTCTCCCATCCCCTCCCCCAAAAGGGCTAGAAGTCCCAAGGTAGGTCAGCACAGCACGTGCATCCACTCCAGGCAAGTATGATTTCCTCATCCCAAAGTCAAGACTGGTCTGGGTGTTCCTCTATAGGGAATGGGCTCCAAGGTGCCAGCCCATGCACAGGAACACAGTCTGATCCCACCCCTTCTCTTCTTCTAACAGCTTTAATGAGACATATGCCATAGTCATGGCATTAGTATGTTTAACTTGAACATTTTTTGTGCAGGCGAAAGAAACAATCCTGTTTGTCTGTTTATAAACTATTTGTTTATTTTAGGTGTGTATGAATATGTATGTCGTATACATCTAATACCTATAAACATATGCTCAGGGTATGCACCTTTACAGGTGAGGCCAAAGGTGAGCACCAAGTGCCCTGCTCTATCATTTTCCCCATTGTTCCTTTGAGTCTGGAGCTAGGCCGGTAGCATCAACATTGGGGTTATAGGCACAACACTAGACTTTTTATATGGATCCTAGGGAGCTGAACTCATGTCCTTAGGCTTGCACACAGAGTACTTTTACCCACAGAGATATCTTCCCAGCCTGAACAAAATCTGAATGCTTTCTGAAGAAGTCTCTCCTGGTTTTATTTCAGAGTCTATTTATAGCACGAGAGGTGAATGTTTACATCAAATTAGATTGCATTTGTGCTATCTGAATATAAAAATGGTAAAACAATTACACAAAATTAATATTACTATCTGCTGGTATACCACGTATAGTATAAGCCAAACAATCAGGAATTATCTGTTGGATGAATGCCAAATTTAAAGAACATAGTTGTTTTGGACCCAGACAGTGGTGGTGGCCCATACCTTTAACCCCAGCACACAGGAGGCAGGAAAAAAAAGCAGATATCTGAGTCTGAGCCAGCCAAGGTTACACAGAGAAACCCTGTCTCAAACAAGAATAAATAAATAAAATAAAAAACATAGCTGCTTCTATTCCCTTTTCTTTGTACACTTGCTTTTAATGTGCAGCAGCTGTTTTAATAAGTAAAAGGAGATGAGCAATTCATGGAATACATACATACACACAAACACACACACACACACACACACACATGACAGAAGGTGGAAAGCGGGGGGAAGCTGAATAGCTGTAGCATATAACTTATGTAGTTTTATTGGGTGTTTTATTTCCATCCAACCAGGAAAAATCCATCTCTGTACTGTAAATGACTCTGAAATAAAGCCTAAAACATTTTAGAAAGTAGTATTCAATATCAAATATTTCAGTGACACAAGGAAATAATTCAGATTCCTCCTTTTTTCCTCTTTGCTTTAATTAAAATATGAATTGTACAGGAGCATCTTACAAAACGACGAATCATTTAATTTCTCATGGTCAAATGAAAATGCTTTCAGGGTTCAAAGCATTAAAAACAATGTGGTGCTGGAGCTCAGTCCAAGAATCTTGTCCATGCTAGGGAAGTACTTTCCCCCTGTGCTTCACCTCCAGTCCTAGAAGTGTTTGACTGCCCGGGGATGGCAGATTCTTCTCTGTCTTGCATTTTCTAAAAGTTACCATATGCAGTTTGTGAATAACATTGTTTGTCAAAGACACCCAATAAGATTCATGAGTTACAGACCATTTATACATCATTAGGAATAGAACAGGTGGCTGATTGTCTTTTTAGTTTTACATGAACTGACTTTTACTATGAGACACGCTATTTGATACTGAACAGAAGTTTTTTGATGGACCTCCCTTTTCCTTCCACCTTACAGATGATACCCTGGCTCCTGCAGCCCCATTTGATCATCGGATTGTAATGGCCAAACACATGGCAGTGGACAGTCTGTACTCCGTGAGCAAATCTGAGATCTTAGGCGGGTGAGTGAAGCTTATTGAACAATGTCTCAGTAAAAGCAGAGAGTCTTCCTGAGGCAGAGCCCAAGAAATATTTGCTGGTCTAGACTTGAGAAATGCAAACACCAAAAACAAACATTTTAAGAGGCTTTGACCATTTTTGAAAATTGTCACTTGTCCCAGACTGTTGACGTGGTAGTTATATTTCCCATTTAGCGACTGTTGTATTTACCATGTCATAATGTCTGAGTAGGAAAACTCAATATGAGTAACCAGAAGAAGGTAGAGGGCCTGTCCAAAGCCAAGTTTAACCCTTAGGAGGTAAACTGCAGGAATGCATCTTATATGTGTCTTTCCAGTGGCACAGATTTCATTTTCTGTTATTCTTGCTGGTTTTCCATTTCTGCTGTTATAGCTTTAGTGTGCTTTTCCACGTCAGTCTATTGCTTTCTTCACTGAAGAAATCATCCAAGTGTTGTCTAAGTGCACACTGTCTCTTAAAGGAGGAGGGAGGATTAGAGTTCATCGGGGGTCAGACTAACACTGGGGGACCTTTTCCTTTCTTGCTTCACCCACAGTCTCCCAATGACTTCCTGTAACTCAAAGTCTGTATAACAGGATTTATTGCTATCTGTTTTTGTAAAATAGGAAGAAGAAATCAGTGAATTGCACCATATATACAACCGACACATAGAAGGTACACATGATACCTCAAGGTGGTTTCCTCAGAATATTAATTAACCAGTTAATTTTGTAAGGTCCTGTCCTCTCCTTATTATTCCATCCTTCTTTGCCATGTAGAAACACCAGATCATTTTCTTCCTTGGCAGCTGATCTTGGAGAACTCCCTAAAGGCCTGTGGGGATGGGATGAGGGGTAAACGATAGTTTAGAAACCCAAGTATTGAAGTATTTGGGTCTTCAGGGTGAACCAGCAACTACATCTCTGAAGGAGAATAGTTATTTGCAGAAGAAACTTTGAAATAATTCCCAGGGTTTGTGCTGCTTTAGGAGCCAAGGTTTGTCAGTGGCTCCTTTTAAAAATCTCATCTGCCTCTTTGGGCACAGTTGGATTTGAGGTCTGCCATTGCTTGTTATGGGCTTACCTCAACATTGGAGGTCATACTGTGCTAAAAAAAATAAGTTAGAAGAACCTACTTAAGTGCTCATTGTTTCAATATGTGACATGGCCACCAAGTGCATATTGCCTGTAAGTGGTAAAGATTTATTACACAGTAGCTTATCTTTTACATGGAGGAGATATTGGAACAGGTCAAAGCATGGAATTCTGGACTGTTTTTCTAGACTCATCTTCTGCTCTGTGACATTAGGGTATTTATATATCGGTCTCTTCATTTAGACGAAAACTACCTCCCAATGTGTGTGAAAGCTCAGCTCCTAGGTGGAATTAGGAATTAGGAGGTGGAGCATATCTGATAAAATTAGGTCATCAGGAGTATGTCCTTGAAGAGAATAGTGGAGCCTCAGTGGCCCCTCTTCCAGCCTTTGCTTCCCAGCTGCCATGAGGTGAGCAGCTCTTCTGCCATGAAACGCTGTGCTGCTATACGTCCAAAGCAACAGGGTTGGTAGACTGTAAGCTGAACCCTCTGAAACCATGAGTTAAAACAAACCTAGGTTCCTTTAGAATCTTATGTATTCCCGTCACACCATGGAAATCTGACGAACACAATAACTCACATCTGCGTTCAGCAAGCATGAGATGACCAGTCTCCAGTGCCTGGGGCATGGGATCCTGTGAGGTGGCCTCAGTATCAAGGTCCTTTCAGAATAAGTCATGTGAGAGCCTCAGCATGGAGCTATATCACTGGAGTCAGACAGTGGTATCACATCACTGCTGACCAGACAATTCTAAGATGAGTGCTAATGACAGAAAAGGACATTTTTTTTAATCACAGTGACATGTGTGTTCACATCTGCCAGCACAGAGGGTCTCAATAGTGAATGTTGGAATTGAAATAGCCACTTGTATATGTTTATAGTAATGCAGAATAATTCTCCAAGATCCACCTACTTCTATGGTGGTTGGGCTGCTACTACTCCTGTACATGCCAAGTTATGGTCACCCTCATCTCCACAGGAAACAGGAATGTGGTCTTTTTATGGTTTACTGTTATTATGGGTCCTTCCCTTTCACTTTCTGCCATGATAACCCCCAATTCACAGAGCAGACACATGTGTCCTGACTTACTTTATTAAATAAGTAATAAGGAAAGCAAATCAGGTTGTTCATGTGGGTGCACTTCTGAATATGGTTAGATGAGAAGCTTTACTATTCTGTTTCTATGATACTGAAATTCTGAGGCTGGGTACTGTATGGACACAGGTTACATTAGTCTACAGTCCTGGAGAGTCAGAAGCATAGTACTGAAGGATCCTTTTACTGCATCGCATCATAGTGAATGACACCATGGAGAGTGCAAGAAAGGACAGAAAAGGGATAAGGAGAAGAAGGGATGAGACAGAGAGGGAGGAGCCAGGGATGGAGGATTGGAGGTGATAAGCTTTGCTTTATAACAACTCTTTTTTTTGGGAACTAGCAAGGGCCCAATAAGAACTGTATCAATTCACTCTGAAACCCTCTAATGACAGTTACTTACCACTAGGTCCCAACTCTTAAAGGCTCTATACAATTACCAGAACCACCTCTGTCCTCATGACTCAGTTCCTGCCACGTGAACCTATGGGGACACACTTAAACCATATCCATAGAAGCAACTGTCTTATAAAGTATTAAACTGATATCTAATTCACTGGGTCACTTTGGACACAATATATATTTTTGATCTTATATATCTATGTGCAATATTGCTATTATTTTATTTAAATGCAATATTACTATGACTATTTAAATTAAGTTTCTACAATGATTTTTATACCCCTAGCCACAGGTTTCACTCTTCATATGCTTCCAAATTCCAAATTTCTACATTAATATGCATTCAGAAAGTTTCTGTGTTATCTACAATAGCAACTTTTAAGTTTTAGTATATAAATCAGCTGAAAGTATAGACTTTCCTGCCTGCAGGACCTAGGAAACTGTATTCTTTTTTTCCCCAGAAGTTATTTTTTAATGTCTATGTTAAATAAATAACATGTAAACACAGGCTAAGACTATCAGATACTTATCTAAGTAAAACAGAAGCAGATTAACAATTCAAATTCTAAAATCAACCATCTTCATAGAAAAAAACCTTGATTAAAAATTTCAAGTTTAATTCTTCTTCCTTAAAAAGTTTCATTTTTTATTAGACAAAATAGGTCAAAATTATCTTTAAAATGAAGTATGGTTTAAAATTGATTAAATATTTTAAAACTATAATGTATGAATGCAACTTAGTCATCATTCTGCTTTAACCTCTGTTCTTCATTCAAAATTCAAGTGAAACCTTGTATACATCTACAGGAGACACAGACCCAACAAGAACAAGTATTAGCATACCACTGAGGAAAATTAAAGATTTAAGCCGAGACAACAGATATGAATATAATTCAAGACATAGGATTTTTCAGTGCTTACCAATTCCCTTTATGTAGTAGAGATTTGTAATCGACACTGTTTCTGACTTGGAGGAATAACAAAAGACAAGCACAGCTTCCTGGGGGGATACAGGTAACCCACAGAACTCAACCTTAGTTAATGCTGTTCCAGATGCTGAAACACACTTGCAAGTTTGCTCACTCAAGAGACAAATGCTTGGGAACTCCTACTGTCCACCCGGCACGGACTGATATGGGGTCCTGCAGACCACAGTGCCTCATTGAACCATCTCTTCTTTGGCAGGGGGCGTTTTGGCCAGGTTCACAAGTGTGAAGAGAAAGCAACAGGCCTGAAGCTGGCTGCTAAAATCATTAAGATTAGAAGTGCAAAGGACAAGGTAAAGCCTACTGCAGGTGTGTCTCTTCTCTTTCTGGGCCAGTCTCCATCACACTAATTGACCCTCTCCTTCTCCTCAGGAGGATGTGAAGAATGAGATTAGCGTGATGAACCAGCTAGACCATGTGAACCTCATTCAGCTCTATGATGCCTTTGAGTCCAGGCATGACATCATCCTCATCATGGAGTAGTAAGTGTCCTCTCCCTCCCATCTGCTTTCACACACCTTCTGCAAAGTGCTCATCACTCAGCCAGAACCATGGGAAGTGCACCGCCGGATCTGAGTTGTAGAAGACACGAGATCTTGCCAGAGTCAGAAGGGAAATTGCTTTTAAGTGCAACCTCTCAGCATGACTCACTGATCAGATGCAGCAGGGCAAAATAGATGCATCCTGTATCAAAATAGCTGTAGTTCTTTTGTCCCAAAACAAGGTTGGACTTTATCCTGTGCAACCTAGAGGAACATGTTTTGTGAGCTGTTTTCTTCAACAATGATTCCCCTTATCCTCGGGGATATGTTCTAAATAAAACCTTTAATGGATGACTAAAATTGGGAATGGTGGTACTGAGCCTACCCGTGGCAAAGATTTAACTTCTAAGTTAATAATACATAGTAAAATAAAATGATTACAACAATATATAAAACAAAACTTACGTGAATGCAGTCAGTCTCTATCACAGAATATCTTGTGCCACATTGATCACAGATGACCACGAGCAGCTGAAACCTACCAAAGTGAAGCTGGCTAGCATGTTTGATACCATGATTTCCATGCAAAGTTCTACAAAGCTGAATACCAGCACACCCACCACAAGACTCAAGTAGTTCTAATACTGAACAGATACTGAAAGTTGGTTTATTTTGTTTGCCATGTTTATTTTGTATATAAGGCATTTGGAAAACTAACTAACATATCCAGCATCAGCCACATAGAAGTGCTTCGCCATTACACTTAATCACTCAAAAAGTTAAGACCTTGATTCACTTTCTGTTAACACTGGAATCCTACCTCAGTGTGTCCTTGAGATCTCTTTATTATTATCTGTTAAGTGATACACACAGACTCACCCAGAGTGCAGCTACCAATGACAGGGACTTTGAGACTTTAGTTGTGTGACATTGAAGGTGTGTACATAAGATATACTGAAGGTATCCAACATAAGCATCGTATAACCCACACAGCAAAGAAGACAAGGACATGACTGCACATGCACCTGTTGCAAGAGCTAGAGGAAGTTGGGTAGCAAGTTAGCACAAGAAACATGGTGTTCATGGAGTCAAGACTCAAAGTTTCACCTCTTCCCTCTGCAGTGTGCAGGGTGGGGAGCTGTTTGATCGAATCATTGATGAAAACTGCAGCTTGACAGAGTTGGACACCATCCTGTTCATGAAGCAGATCTGTGAGGGGATACGGTACATGCACCAGATGTATATCCTTCACTTGGATCTCAAGGTAGAGCATGTCTTTTGTCCTGTGAAACACAAAGCCTCTGTAGTTCTTCTCCCATGTTCAGGGACCTGTGAAATATTATGTTCCAGCTTGGAAAGCTGTGTTGTCTCTGAGGGTCTTGGTTTCAGGAATTAATAAAAATATGGATTTCTTCCTTTGTTTTTTGTTTGTTTGGGGTTTTGCTTTTTGTTTGTTTGTTTTTTGGGACATGTCTTGTTTCTTTACCTAGCCCAGCCAGGAACTCAAGCTATCCTGTCAGAGTCAGCTTCCCCAGTTGGTGACACAGACTCATTTCACACCACCTAGCATTCATTCTCAACCTGTCACCACTTTGGGGGACTAATATTTGCATGCCCATCTTTAGAGTCTTTTGTCAAGTTTGTTGTAAATTACTTCTATTAAATCAACACAGGAGGTCACCTCTGTAAGTGTAGAATTAAAACTGTGCCATCCTGCCAGCTTCTCACTTTCAGAGTACACGGTGGGTGCAATTTAGTCCTCGATTCTAAGTCTTAGCTACTGTTTCAGATCTTAAGAATGCCCAGTAGCCTCTTGAATTCTTCAAGGAAACTATGCTTTGGGATTTACTTTCCAGTGTATTTATTAAAACATGGAGTAGAAGCCATGTATAGAATGTGGGGCAGATAAAGGGTGGGGCTATAAGGCTGAAGAGAAACCATGAAGAAAGCCAGTCAATTCCCTTCCTCCTCTTTATCTCTCTCTCATTATGAAGTCTCCATAGCTGGACTGCACATGATTTTAGATAAAACCAACAAAAGACTGGACCCTAATAAGCCTGATCCAGTCCACTTTAGACTGGACCGTAAAGAGCATCTTCTTGTGTGGCTTGATCATTTCCTCATTTCCCTGTTTGCACAGCGTGACAGTGAGATAAATTGTGGATTCTATGTAACATACCATATATTGTAAGTCTCCAGGGATAGTACAGCTGAATAAATCTGGCCTCCTTAAATAGGTTTCCATGGGCCTCTCTTCCTACAACTTGGCTTCCCTCACTGTCTTGATTTATATGCCTTGCCTTTCCCATTCACTGTTGCACAGGAGGAGGAAGTGGTACATAAAGTGTTAGAGTCAGAGGTTAAAAATCATTAGCAAAGTCCTTGGCCACAAACTGAATATGGTAATATGCATTTTCATGGAACAATTTTGTTCACTGTGGATATTCTGCAGATATCCCTAAAGGGATTTGATTGGCAACTGGAGCTAGGAGCTGACCTACCATAAATCAAATGACTCCATCTGTGGCTTTGTGACACTGATAGAAGACTTGCAATGGGCAGTTTAGTTATGGCTTATATATAAAGATAATAATAAAGGTGACAGCTGGATGGGTCAGGAAGGACCAGGTTTTTCAGAGAGCTCCTTGGAAGAAAAAAGGCTGACGACATTGTGTGTGCATCAATGCAGGGAGTCAAGAGATGGCTTACAAGAATTCTCCTTTGTAATTTTATTTTCCAAAAATCTTATCTGAGATGATGGACATTATTAGTTTTAGTATCATAGAAATTATTTTCTGAAGTGCCCTCAAAACTGTTTTCTTATATTCTGCAAAAGAATTTTCAGGATATCATGGTATTCTTGATAATAAGACAGTTTTTACTTGTTCGGTCCATTATTTAAGCACAGACTCCAACTACTCTAGCACAGCACCCACCCACCCACCTCTGTGTGAAATGGCTTTTACTCTCAGACATCTGTTTTAGAGACACTTTAGGAAAGGGCTTCCAAAGATATTCCACACAACCAAACTGGTGATTAGACATTGATATGGAGACAGTACATCATCTTGCAAAGTGTGTCTGGGTTTCTGTCTCTCTTGGACCTGTCTTCCACCAGACAGGATATGGAAGGGGGTATGGTTCATGTAAAGGATGGGGATGGAATCCTGGGTACCTGGCAGCTTTGCTACGCCCAGCTCTTAGTGGAGTTGAAATGAGAATTTAAGAGCTCTTGGCTCTTCATTGAAAATGGTATTTGGAAAAAAAAATGGATGACCTTGGCTTTCAATGAAATTACTTATTTTTCCCAGACTTAAGGTTTTCTTTACCAATAAATATAGCTACATCAGCAGGACATTCCAGGGCACCAAATAGTACTACTATAGCTTGATTTTTGTCCCCTCCCCCAAGCCTGTCAGATTAGCAAAGCCAAGTTTTACTAGCATCTAACTCCAAGGGAATACTTAGTCAAGGACTTTAAGCATTGAGACCAAGCTCAGCAAAACCTTGGAATTTTGGGGATGAAGAATAAGTAGAGACAAAAGCCTTCCTTCAGCATGCGACTTTCCCATAGACAAAGCACAAGGGGAAAATCTAGAGATCACAAATTTCATATTATACTGCTATTCAGTGTGGCTGTTAAAGTGAATCAGGCCATTTCTCTTGGAACTCATAAATCTTCAGGGAAATATTCCTCCAAGAAGGAAATATACTTAATATTTTAACAGGAGGAGGCTCTGTCAGTTCTGAACTGGCCTCCATCAGCCCTTTTAGAAAGTGCTGGAATAGCCCTCTCTTTCTTCCTCTTCTAGAAGGCCCCTGCCTGAACTCATGCGTTCTGGCAATCTGTAAAACCATGAGGAGGGACAAGCAGGGTAATGTAAGGTTGGCAGGCTACCCTCAACCTCACTCACCACATAATTAAAGGAGAAAATACCCACACAGACAAACTAGCCCCAAGTGAAAGGCCTGATATGTTTTTCCTGAGCATCTTGTATTTTTAGTTGTGGTTCAAGGACAATTTGAGTGAATGATGGTTGTTTTCATTGCTAATGTGTCTCTTTCTCCTGGTAGCCTGAGAACATCCTGTGTGTGAATCGGGATGCGAAGCAAATAAAGATTATTGATTTTGGATTGGCCAGAAGGTACGTCTGTTTAGATGTAAGTACAGGGATAGAGGTAGAGGATGGGATGCAAATCCATTCATTGTAAAGTCTATCTGATATGCTTTTGTTTAGAATTAATTTAACAAAATTTACTTTTACCCTAACTCTGTTAGATTTGAGATTTGAACATTGAGAAGTTTTCATAATGTATCTAATAAAAAATGGGAAGTTAAAACTTAGTCCAGTGAAGTTTATTAACTTATAAAGCATTTAGAATTTGTGTTTATCATAATTTTTATATTTATTCCATTTATAGAGACAATATTTACTTTACAATGTTAGTAGTTTAAACAAGGCATAGAGAGTTCCGATTTCTTAGGAGAGTCAATAGTTTACATGGGCATATTAACAGCTCAGCATATTAATGCGTATAAAACAAATGCTGTGGATTATTACAGCATCTTTTTAGTTTGGAAGGGTTTGTTCTGGCCACGGGCAAGTGAAGAACTGGACTGCATCAGAGCATTTATCACAACCTTATTCAGATATCCCAATTATTCAGAGTGGTTTTATTACAACTGTTTCAGAACATTAAAGTTATATAGAATTTATTTTTACTTTTGAACCCCTGGAATGTTAATAAATTTTTGACACTAGCATGGATATGCTATTTCTAGTAAAGGTTTATTTTTTTCTCAAGGTTTATTTTTTTTCTCTTGGCTTCATAACTGAAGTTAGTTTTGCCTTATAGATGCTATCTGTTTTCAACGTTCATGAATTTTTATTTTTGATCGACATGCCCAACCCTCCCACCTTGTTCTCTTAATTTCAGATACAAACCCAGAGAGAAGCTAAAGGTGAACTTTGGAACCCCAGAATTTCTCGCCCCTGAAGTTGTGAATTATGATTTTGTTTCCTTTCCTACGGATATGTGGAGTGTGGGCGTCATCACATACATGCTGTAAGCAGCTCTCCAGTCTCTCACAGGCTCCTCTGTAGTCTGAATATTCCAGAAAGCTTCGCCAAAATGAAAGCCTTGGCTCAGGTTTTCCAGAATAACACAGTGCCGTCTCCCATTGCTTAGGTTCTGTTGGATCTTTTAAGTGAAAAGAGTAAATTCCTTTCCCCAGTATATCTGAAAGAAAAACAAAAAAACAAAACAAACAAACAAAAAAACGGATATGCATGTCTTCACCACAGGTCATGTTGAGTCCCAGGATACCAAGAGCTCTAAACAGTTAAAAGAAATTCCTATGTAGTGATTTCTTTGGATCAGTATACACTGATCTGCTTGGATTGCTCAGCATTGACATTCTGGGGTTTGCCTTCTGAGTATTCGACAGTACCTTGTCTTGCCAGCATAAACTGCTTGAAGAAAAAAAAATTATTTTATCATTTGAGCTATATTTAATTACTACAACTTTCAGTGCTGCAGCTGTTTAATTGGGAGTTAGGATGTGAGGCACAGGCACAGTTCTGGCGGCAATGGTGTATTATATGCTTATAGTTTATTGATATTTTCCTGCTTTTATTTTCACGTGGCAAAACTAAAAAATATCCTGTCTATAAAAGACTCAAGACTGTTTAAAAAAAAATACTCACCCTGAATTCTGTGTCCTGTAGACTCAGTGGTTTGTCCCCCTTTTTGGGCGATAATGATGCGGAGACTTTGACCAATATCCTGGCATGCAGGTGGGATTTAGAAGATGAAGAATTTCAGGACATCTCAGAGGAGGCCAAAGAGTTCATCTCTAAGCTCCTAATTAAGGAGAAGAGGTAAGCCAACTTCATCCATGTTGTAGGAAGATTCGGTCCAGTGTATGCCACCGAGTTAGTAGCTTGCATTCCCTCGGTGACATCCATGATGCCTGTGCAGACCCTGGAATGAGGTTTGAATCCTTGGCCCAATCTACTAGTGCCTAGGACGGCTTCAGTCACAAGGCTGGATGGGACTGAGCAAAACTTCTGACTTTTATCATGAAGTTCCAGCAGCCAAGGCTTTTTGGTCCATCTCAGGTGATCTGCCCTCAAACCCTTTCATGTCTGTCAACATTTATGGACCAGACAGCATCATTTGATTTTTGGACATTGTTTCTTTTAATCGCAGCCCTTATTTCCCAGAAGGAGAAGTTTCTTGTGACTACTTTATGATGAGACAGTATGTAGTTATCTTCTGATCACATTGCTAGGAAGAGACAGATATGACAAGGAACATGAGTTGATCTTCTAAGCTTACACTCTAGGCTGTCATATAGTTTTATATGTTCTTCTCACACTAAAAACACATCAATTTAAATTTTGGTGGATGAGAAAGTGTAATATTAAAATATAGGGGCTTGATTTTAGTCACTGGATGAGGACATAGAGCTACTTTAGCTGACTTTATATCTGAACTATATAACAGTAGATCACATCATCTCCAGAGCCAGTAACAGCTGCTTTATTGTGCTTGTAGCATTTGGGCCCACGAATAAACACGACTGTGGAAGGGCAAGAGGATGCTAAGAAGAGCAGAAGAAACAACTAGGTGTTAGGTGGGGCCTTCAGTCACTAGGAAACATGTCAGGCTTGCCTGGAACTCAGTTTGTACACCAGGCTAGCCTTGAACTCATGCAGATCTGCCTGCATATATCTCCCAGGTGCTGATATAAAAGGCATGCTGCACCATCATGTCTGACACAATTGTGGGGTCTATCTATCTATCTATCTATCTATCTATCTATCTATCTATCTATCTATCTATTTTACAAATAAATGTTACAAACCAGTTCATAAAACAATGGAGCCAGATCTGAGTCTCTAAAGCAGTGTTTCTCAGCTTTCCTAATCTGTGACCCTTTAATATAGCTCCTTATGTTGTGGTGACCCCTCCACCATAAAATTGTTTTCATTGATAATTCATTACTGCAATTTTGATACTGTTATAAATTGTAATGTAAAAAGTTTTCGAGATTTAGAGATAGAGGTTTGCCAATGGCCTTACGACCCATGGGTTGAGAACCGCTGCTCTAAAGAATGAGGTGACTTAGCCGAATAAAAGTATCAGTCTGAGAAAGGGGCTATTTATAGAGTTAATTTATTTATCTTTGACTTCTAGGCACAGCAGCCAAGGTTGTTGTTATTTTACAGTTATGGATCCTAGACAATAGAGAGATGGAAAATGCCAACTTTTTTAAACTTTGGAGGATGAAAAAACTCTGCATGTATTGTGAACCCTGTGTGTGTGTGTGTGTGTGTGTGTGTGTGTGTGTGTGTGTGTGTGTATACTCCTGTTATATGAGGAGGTAATCACCACAGTTTTATGTAAGGAAAGTGAGGCTTAGAGCCGTGGCATTACATGGCTAGTACAGAGCAGATCCAGAGTGGGTTTGCTGGACTCGGATGTCTTGAGTCCCGTCCATTCCCAGTCTGGGGCTCTTTAGTATCCAAGGAGTATCAGATAACATTTTGTCAGATGAGCACCTAACTTAGTCTTCAAATCAACACTTGGATGAAGCTCGGGCCAAGTATCACTGTCATCAAATAAGTATCTGGGGTACAAAAGTGTACCTGAAATATTATTACAAGTCAGTTATGAGCATAGTCTTAATAGCTTAATAGATTTTAAACATTTTTCCTTAGAGTGCAGAAATAATCATCTTTTGGCACCATCCCATTGGAGTGCTCAAGGAACCTAATAGCAAAACCTTAGAATACTAAATAGAACCATGTGAGGTTGGTGGAGCTGAGGCGTTTTTAATAACTTCTGCATGTTCAGGGTCTTATAATGGTGATTTTTCTCAATAACTTCATTGTAAGTAAAGGCTTACACTTTAATATTTGCCATCTAATAAAGCAATTGTATTGAAGCAATCCTCCACATTGAAGCTTCATGATTGCTCAAAACTATTTGAGTTTTTCAGAAGTGGTACGCATAGTTTTAAATTTGAATGATTATTTTAATGTGATATTCATCATCACACCAAGTAAGTTTATAAAGTTTAGAGTTATGATGTAATATGACCTCTGTTAATTTTCATGTTATTTTTTTAAAAATTGATAAACACATTTTCATCTCCAAAAGAATATAGTTTCTTTATAAAGTAATCTAATATATTCTATTCCAATTGTGGTAAGTTTTCCTGTTCTAAACTCTCCCAAAGCTCCTTTATTCAAAAGTTAGCAGACATATTCAAAAGACTTCCCATGCAAACTGCTTCTGTACTCATTGAGATTTACTGTAGCATTTTATTCTTATAATTAAGAAATGTGCATTTTTTTTCTCAATGGTCTATAAAGATCAAATGTCATATCACAAAATAATTACTTATATTTAAAAGGTATTAAATTATTAACAAGAAATTGATTATTGTCCTGTTTGTATTACCATGGTTAGAGCTGATAACCACCTCTAGACATTTTACCACACAACTCCAGAAGACAGGTTTCAATGTGAATTAGCCACTTTACCAAAACCTGTGATGAGAGCCAAAAAGAAATTGCTGATGCAGGCATCCTTTGGCGTGTTCTCTAACGTGCTCCTGAATTTCCCTTTAGTTGGAGAATAAGTGCCAGCGAAGCTCTGAAGCACCCCTGGCTGTCAGACCACAAACTCCACTCCAGACTGAGCGCACAGGTGACCATGCTTCCTGTTTCCACTTGCCTATGTCATCATATTCCATAGTCACTCAGCCTTAAATGAGAGTTTTAATGCTGCCTTTGCTCACAGTTTTAAATCTTGTGCTAGAAATAAATTGCTTAGAGTATTTTAATTAAGATATTAATGTTACATTTTATATCTGTTTCATATATTTATATTAGCATTATGAAATCATTGTATCTGTTGTAAAATGTATTGCACCACAAACTCACACACATATACAGACATATGGCCTGGGATATATAAGACAGTTTGGAGAAGATATGCTAATATACATTTAGGAGAATTCTCTTCCTGAAACAAAATTCACAATTCTAAATTCTCTCTCTTGTGCACTTTATTCTCCTATGGGCACCAGATCTTCTAATGCTCAACTTAGAATAAGCATATGTTTTAGCATATGTGAAAGCAATTTTTACTGGAGATTAAAGACTGAAGTACTTATTAAGGGTAATTGAGTCCACATCATGCTAATTTCACTTAGAGTAAAATCTCTCTCTGCTTCCATCACTGTAGTGTTTGCATTCCGACTCTCTTATCTTTTTCGTACGTATTTCTTACATTCTAGGTTGTGTCTGCTTGGGTCTTCCCAGCTGACCTCATCTCCATCTTACCTCACTTCCCAGTGGGTAGCAATCAGTTCATGAGCCTCTCCCGTTTTCTTCCTGTCTCAGTTCCTCATTTCATTTTTCATCACTCTCCAAGTTCTGCACCTTGTATGTTCTAATTGCATTAGGAATCTCTCCAGCTCACTTCATCACAAGCTGCCCTGGCCTGGGACACCTGCTCCCTGAATTGCTACAGCAGCTTCCTAACTGCTTCTCTTCCTCATCTGCTTTTTTGCATCGATTTTTGAGATAGCACAAAAGCACCACATTAAGAACTTTCCTCGGTGCTTAGGTTTAACTGGGATAGATGGTCATGGAAACAGTAAGCAACTCCATCTTCTGGCTTCTAAAGTTGTCTCTGAGGGTGCCTTGGCTGGTGACTGGGGCCAGGCCTGGGGCAGTACACACTGTCACACTTCCATTTACTCCTGCCCTTCTCTCCATCCACAGTCTCTGGGGCTTGGAAAGGAACTCGTCTTTGGCCAGCAAACCCTGGAATGACTGTACTTCAGGATCTCACTTTTTCCACAGCCAGTTTTTATTGAAATTAAATCTACATCTAAATTCAGCATCAGTACTGGGTTTTATTTGTGTCTGAATATACCTTTCCTTGATAATTGGTACTGATGCTGAATAAAAATAGACTTATTACCTAGCCAGTACCTCACCAGACTGCATAAACTGCTTATTAGGGTTACCAACCTATTTTGAGACCATTTTCCACGAATGTATTTTTAACTAGGAGTCTAAATACACTTTGACATGTGAGGACAATATAGAAACCACAGCAAGGAATTAATGACATTATACAGGTTAAAAAAGTGTTTAAAAATATTTTAAATCATGTGACCACAACCATGAAAATCACCTTTTTGTTATCCTACCCAACTAGTGATATCTGAAGCAAATTGATATCACAAGAAAATAATTTTTAAAATCTCTATGCATAAATTTAGTTATTATTAAAGTTATACTTACATGAACTGACTTTAACTGCTTTATAAAGATTAACATATGTATCCCTCATGATGAGCTCATAAGCCTGGCATTATTGCTATCACCACTTTGTACATGAGAACACTGAGGTGGTGGGGGTGGGTCAGGGAAGACCTGGCGTATGGGCAAAGCTTTGTCATACTCCTGATGGATGGGAAGAGGCTTGGAGTGTGTTTCCAGACCCACTCTAGATCTGTACATGTTTGGTGTTCCTCTAAATACAACCAGTACATTTTATTTTTCAATAAAATACAGGTTGAGCACCTCTTACCTACAATATTTTGGACCAGAAGTATTTTGGGTGTTAGATCTCTTCAGATTTTGGAATATTTGCACATATATAATGAAATATCTTATGAATGGGACCCAATCTTGGTATGGAATTCCCTGCTTCATGTATTCCATCTTATACATTCCATCTTCAGGAAGTAGTGTACAGCGTGTCAGTGTACCTGTGCTTTGACTATTAACACAAAGTCAGGTGTGCACTTTTCTACCTACAGAGCCACGTTGTTAGAACTCAAAAAGTATGAGATTTTGAAACTTTTCAAATTTCAGGTTTTGGGGTTAGAGATACTAAACCTGTGTTGAGTCCAAAGTTTTGAAGATTTACTTTTGCAATAATCTGGTTCTTATAGGTTCTCTAAAATAAGAATTTACATTGTGTTAAAATGTTAATTCTGATCCCAATCTACCCTTTCTACCCTTTGACCTAACTTTATTATTTTAAAGTATTTTATATTTTCTTATCTCTTTAAATTGTTTTATGTCTGAAAGCTCTTAACTAGCTTCTGATCAGTTGAACATACCTTTTTTTTTTTTTTTTTTTTTTTTTTTTTAAAAAAGAAGCATGCTTTCCCCTTCTTAGGAAATGCCTTCTGTCTTTTTAGTGACACACAGTGGTTCCATTCTGTCTTATGTCTCAACCACACACAACCCCATCAGAAACGACCCTCTCAACTGTCAGAACTCAGTAGGCACCTCCTGCAAAATTCCTCAGTGCTCTGGAACCAGAAGAAAGAACTGTGAGCAAGGATGATGCAGCTTCTTTTCTCCTTCCCTTCTCCTTTTCATTCTCTTCTCAAATCTACTCACTTTGTGCCCGCTCTTCTCCCAGAGACGGGAACAGACCATAGGCCAATACCTGCTGCCATCCATGCTCTATCAAAGGATTTCTTTATTTCCAATATTTGTATTAGTCATCTTCCAAGATGATGGAGTTCCCCTGCTGTTTTCTTATTTTACATCACAGTAATAATCTCATTACTGTTGCTCATGTGAAGATGTAAAACAAAAGGCCACTTTGTGGCCAAGAAGAGAAAGACTGAGTGAACATGCTCAGGTCCTATCACCCTCCTCAAGGTCATGACCCCAGTGACCTACCACCACCCCCACCAAGTAGCACCACAGGCTGGAGGCTAAGCTTTCATTCATCTTGTGGGCCTGGGGCAGGGGCATTTAAAATCCAAGCTATATCATGACAATCCCCAATCACATCTCCCACTGTTCACACCAAGACAACCCACCAGCAGCCACAGCTATTCTAATACATGCCAAACTCCAGTCTCATCTCTATTACTCATTATATCCTAGAATCCAGTTGACTGATGTGCAATGGCACCACATTTACAATGGCTATAGAACCCCCCATCTGAGACCTTGTCTGTCTTCTTACATCTTCCCTTGCCCCTTAACATCCTTTTATCTACTGTGCTGATCTTATCCAGAAACAGCCAGGCCCTTTGTTATAGCCCTAATGTCATGAGTACGGGCTCTTTTACTTTGCCAAAGTGGACTTTGACCAAACATACATTTGTAAGCTAAAAACAGTGAGGAGGTAAGAGGGTTGATCCTGGCTTCCCTGGAAGAAAGGGAGCTGATGACAGACAGTGAGGAGGGGGTATCTATCAGAAGATTGCTGACAGTTTTACCCTCTTGGCTGTCTCTGGAAGATCACCAGGAACCCAGTAGCAAATGATCCGTTCTTCACGTGCTCTCCTGTTGTTAAGTTAGAACCTGACGAAAACTGTTCTAATCCTTTCCTGTGATGTCTGTTTTCCTAGAACTGTAATGCTGGTGCTCAGAACCTCACGACCAAATAACTCACAGAAGGAACCTATTCAAAAGGTGGGTTTCAAGTTTCCCCCATCTCCTCCCATGGGAACAAGTAAAATTGCGTTTGTTTTGGGATAACTAACTGGGATTGTACCCCAGGAAAACCGGATTCAAGTCATCATGAAAATGCACTCCTTTGGTCTTGGGACTGTTTGCTGAGCAGTGTCTGTGTATTGCTTAAGTGAATAGGTTGGGACAGAAATTGAGTGTTTCTTGCCCAGATACTGAGTGACACAGGCAGTGTTTGGGTTGGTGGGTAGAAGGCTCCAATCAGATCACTGGGTTTTCTTCTTTTCGGCTTCCCATGTCCTAGACGAGGAAGTGTGGCTCTGTATTGTGTGGACTGTAGGTAGTTTACTGCCCGAGCTTTCTGAGTAGCCCCACTGAGATAACACAGGCCTAGCCCTGGGACCTCTTAGCTCACTGGGCTCTAGGATTTGCACAGAAATGGTCTCAGGTTCTCCTTAATTGTGATACCTGGGAAAATGAAATAGCTCACCGGAGACTATTCAGACTTTGCCCCAAAACAGTGGAGTGAGATATCTTGTTATTCTGGAAGCCAAAGCCTGCATCTCCCAACACAACAGCTGCCATTGACCTGGCTGTGCTCTCTGACCCTAAGAAACATCACTCCACACAAATTCAGGTACAGGCTTCCTGCCCTCTGTTCAGTTTTGTCAGATTATTAAAGGATAGTTTGGGGTAGCCTTTTTTTTTAATAGCAGTAATAAATTCAAGGCATATTCTAGAGATGACAGAATAGCGGGACATCAAGCAAGAGAAACTTAGAAATTCCAATATCTAGCCCGTATAACCTCCCCAATCGTAGAAACTCCACAGTCATTCTTGCAGCTAAAGTTTAGCAGCTACACAGGGTTTACATTTTTGCAATGGGCAACTGGTGCCACCCCCACCCCATCCCCCCACCCCTGCCTCCCACACACTCCTCTCCTCATCTTGTGTTTCCTGGGATGAATCCAGAATCGTATGTATGCTAAGCAGGAGCTCTAACCTTGAGCTGCAAACTCCAGCTCTAACTGGTTTTAATCTTCCGTTCTGATCTGTATTTTTTGGGGGCCAGGGTTTCTCGTTGTCTGTCTGCCAAGATATAGCCTTTTAAGTGGCCTTGAATCTTTTAGAGAATAAGATGAATAAGATGGAGAGGGGAATAAATTAGTATAACATAGTCAAAGGCTCCAAACCGGGTTTGGGAGGCACATATAGCCTTCTTCATCAGGGTTCTTTAAAAGGCTGTTGTTTATTTAGAAATCTATGAACAGTCAAAAAGAAGGTTTGGGCTTTGTGCTTACAAGACCATTTTCGTTTGTCAAAAACTGTAGGAGTCCCAGGCCTAAGTGACAGTACTAAGCCTCAGCTTGCATGGGTATCTGTGAACAGCCAGGGCCCCCAAGCAAGCCTGCATTTCCCCAATCCCCATCTTTTCTTCCCTACCCTTTCCTTTGGAAGCAGTTTTGTCCCTAGCCACCACAAACCCCCAGGGTTTGCCACAAACCACCTTCCCACCAAAAGTACTGGAGTCACTTTTGAGGCCTGGTGGGAATGAATGTACAGGGTGACAGGAGGTTGCATTCCAAGGCAGGCCTGTCGCCAGGGTCTGTGGGGAAAGAATGAAGAGGAAATGGTGGTGGGAGGAGGTAAAATCCTTCCATGCCAAAGCTGTCACTTTGAACCCAGTGTGATGGAAGACAGTGTAGACCATGTAGGGACAGAAACGGAAGCCTTGAGCTGGTCACACCGTACACTCTGCTGGAATTACTGAGCTCAGACAGGTTTGCTTCCTGATGGTTTAGGGCTGCCTGCCTCCCTTCCCTGGGTTCCTTTAGCCCTTTTGGCCTCTGAGGCTCCTTGCAAGCCAGCAAGAATGATTTGAGATCTGCACAATCTGCCCGCTTCATTATTTGCTTGTTTTTGCTTCAGTCCCAATTGCAGGAGTAGAACCCAGTCTTATGCTTAATGTACAGTGGGTCTATGATGATGCCGTTAGTTTTAAATTAAAAATTAAAGTTTTAACTCCGGATGGGAAACTCCAGACCAGCCTGGCCTATAGAATGAGTTCAAGGTCAGACCAGACAGCTTACTGTCTCAAATTTTAAAATTATAAAAGAGAGCCAAATAAGAGAGCCAAGGCTACAGCTCATTGGTATAGTGCTTACCCAGTATGTACAAAGCCCCAGGTTCAATTCTCCTTGTCCCATAAAAAGAAAAAGGAGTGTGTGTGTATGTGTGTGTGTGTGTGTGTGTGTGTGTGTGTGTATGTGTGTATGTGTGTGTGTGTGTGTATGTGTGTGTGTGTGTGTATGTGTGTGTGTGTATGTGTGTATGTGTGTGTGTGTATGTGTGTGTGTGTATGTGTGTATGTGTGTGTGTATGTGTGTGTGTGTGTATGCGTGTATGTGTGTGTGTGTGTATGTGTGTATGTGTGTGTGTGTGTATGTGTGTGTGTGTGTATGTGTGTATGTGTGTGTGTATGTGTGTGTGTATGCGTGTATGTGTGTGTGTGTGTATGTGTGTGTGTGTGTGTATGTGTGTGTGTGTGTGTGTGTGTGTGTGTGTGTGTGTGTGTGTGTGTGTGTAGGCAAGTATCAACACTGAGAAAGCCCCCTTGAGGAGAAGGCTTTTGGAAAGATCTTATAAACTAAGCTATAAGCTAAGTTTGAGATGAATATTTTAAAAAATCTGGTGATTAAAGATTATTCTTGTGGAAGAGAAAGAGATGTAGTTTCTATGATTACAATTCACAATGTAATTTGAGACACACACGTTTCCTGCAATCCATCAGAGGTTTCTAGATGTATCAATCAAGCCCTTAAAACCAGCCTGGTGGCTGCCTGGCAATTGACAGCCTGAGCCTTCTCTTATCTATGAGGCATAAACTTTGAGATGTTGCCTAGAAGTGAGTCTGGGTAGCAACAATGTCCAAACCTTGATCCGAGGTGGAAATATGGTCAGCTCTTATCTTTGGATCCGTTCAACTGTAGATAGAAAATATTTACAGAAAGAAAGAGGGGAAACTTTTCATTGTTCTCTGAACAATGAAATAAACTATTCATAAAAGCTTGTATTGCTAGCCACCCGGACATGGTTTTAGACACGGGAGAAGCTGTATGTGGGTTTCACATGAATTTCGTGCTACTTTATATAAAGGATTTTGGCTTCAGTTGGTCCTGGCATCTGTGGGAGGGTCAGTGGACCCCCCCCCCCCAAAAAAAAAAGATACTGAGAGACTGAATCCCCTGCCCAGCCCAGATTCTTACTGTGATGCTGAAGTCAGGTTGACCATAGACAGATGTCAGCAGCATAGAAGTGGCTGTGCTTCAAATGAGACAAAGAGAGCCTTGTCCTTCAATATTGCAAATAATGTTAAAATACTCCCAGGGACAAAAAAAAAAAAAAAAAAAAAAAAAAAAAAAAAAAAAAAAAAAAAAAAAAAACCAACAAGCCCTGGTGAGCAGTGGAATCTGTCAAACATTTTCTTCCTGTCTCACACACATACACACATACATTATGAAAAATCATCTGTGGTTTTTCCTAAGGGGCACAACCAGCTAATTACAATTTTAAAGTCCTGCTGAATTAACAAGATTGGTATTTTGTTTGCTTTGCAGGAAAACTGCTGCGGTTGCTGCTGCTTTGAAAAGGCTTCTGGAAAAATCAGCAGTTCTGGTGCCTTGACCCCTGTGATGACTGGCAGCCATAGCACGGGCAGCCTTGAACTTGAACTTGGAGGGACTTTGCTGTGCTCAGTGGGTGACCCAGGGCTGCTCCCTAGGGGCTCAGGCAGATACCCACATCCCACTTAGTGCACAGAGGGGAAGATGTTTCTCTGCCTTCTTGACTTCTTGTGTTTCGATGTTTGTTTTTAGTTTTGAATGTTAGTGAGGCAGCGGGTACGCTATGCTGGTTCTCAGACTACCAGAGCAATGCGTAAGATGTAAAATTCTGGAGGATGCATTTGGAGAGAGGAAGGGGCTTCTAGTCATTGCACCGTGCTTCTTAAGGGAGCAATTGCATTACCAAAAATTTCTAAGGTTTGGACACTTTGAGTTACATTTCTATGTGGTCTGTAATGGGATGAATTCAATGGATAATTAGATTGCTGGAATATAAGGTCTCTAAAACAAGAGACTTCACACATGTATTCTGCACCTTTCATGTATTCTAAACTCTTTCCCAAGTGCAGCAGTTTCTACCAAGGGACTAATTCTATGTTCAGATTCATATCATATCTTTTCACAGAGTGCTCTTAGCTCTGGTCTAACGGGCAAATTCATCCCCGTTTAACATGATGGTCTGAGGAAGTGATGAAAAGGTATCTATTTATGGTTAGTTCTTAAAATGACAACCTTCAAAAGACAGTTGCAGAGCTTCCTTCAAGTCTAGGTGTTACCAGAAAAAGACAGATACGTGCATCCTAGGGAAAGACAGTGCTAGGGTTCCAATGGTGGGGACTAGAAAGTGGTTCTCCAGCTTCCGGGTAAACTGAAGCATTTAGAAGACCAATAATCATAGTTATGCAGATTCACAACTCTGTAAATTCTTACAGAAGTCAACAGTTGTAATGTGATAAGGCAAAACTGGTTTCTTCTCAAGTTTCTTTTTTTTTTTCTTTTTTTTAAAATGTAACCTTGGCTGGCCTAAAACTTGCTATGTAGAGCAGTAGAGCAGGCTGGTTTCAAATTTGTAAACATCCACTTGTTTCTACTCCAGAGTTGTGGGGTTAAAGGCACATACATACCTTCATGCCTAGCATTGGATGCAAACTTTTTACTTCCTAGCTCATGGGCCATTTGCTGTCAGATATTTAATAAAGAACATGAGCATTACTATAGGTGTCATTTAGGGGACAGAAAGTTTTGGGGCTACAGAAAAACAAAGGGCAACATTTCTGTATGAATACAAAACTTTGCAAATTCCCTCAAATTCCATTGCACATTCAGTCTCTTGTCTCCAAATAGCTGTTGTGTAGAGCTCAGCAAAATAACTCCCTCATTTTTATCCATAATTTGATGTCACAATCATAGTGGGTAAGAATATCTTCGTGGCCCAGTCGTTGAGGGCCAAACTCTCACAACCATAAGCATGCCCACCAATAACTACTGCCTCCCTACAGTATTCTCATTCCCATCTCTGAAATAAAGGGAAGCAGGTGCCGTTTAGTGAAGGCCCACACCCATTCTGTTGTTGTACTAGTTAGAAAAGTCTGCGTCTTCCAGCCAGTGTTCTCATGGGACACGTATCTTTCTTCCTTTGGCCCATGCATTCATCCAGGGTTGGTTTCTCATATTCCTATTAAGCTTAAAATCTCTCTCTCTTTATCTCTCTCTCTTTCTCCTTTCCTTCCTTCCTCCTTCCTCTTTTCTCCTTTTTAAATGTGCGCGCGCGCGTGCACACACACACACACACACACACATGCACGCACGCGCAAGCACGCATGCTCGCAGGGATGAGTTGGGGGAGTCCTGACTTGGATGTTTTATTATTGTACTATGCTTAGCTGATGCTGTTCACTTAGTACGGAAAAAAGAGTACAAGCCATGCATACATTCATCCTCCTTGACCACAGCAGGCTGGCATTCACTCAAATGCTAAATGGGACACAAGGGTCTGATTGGAAATCCTGCAGGGAAGGGCATTTTCAGTTATAGGCATGGGACTCTCCCACAGCCTGGGGCAGAGACCTTCTGCAGGACATCATATTTCATTCAAACTCATCTTGGCAGACAGACTTGCCACATGTGGAAGGGACAGCTTAGGTCACACGCAGGTATGATTTTTTTTTTGGCTACCTAAATCTACATGATGACCCCACAGTTAGTGGCTATAATTTCTTTAGGCTTTGCTTTTTAAGGTTTAGAAAGGAGACTGCCAAGAGTGGTCCTTTGGATATGCAGTTAAGCTTGTGCATTTGGGTGGGGAGGTGGGGAGCCTCACAACAGAAGCAGCATTTTATAGACTAGGTCAGCCACCATATGGATGATTACAGACTGAGTTACAATGGTGCAGGAGATGATCAGTCTGGCTTTGCCTGCCCCCTCGATCCCCACCCACACAAAGCTGCTCCAGTAAGAGCCTGTTTGTTAGAGGTCAGTCTTGGTGGGAAAGGGGCTTTGCAAAGCTGGGGAATCAAACCAGATGATGTCACTGTGGACTCAAGTGGAGTCTGGCTCTTCTGGGGCTCTTGTCATTAGCTTTTCCAAGAGGTCATCACGATTTTGAGGGGCTGTCTTACCTCCACCCTCTTCATGAACAGAAGGGCTTTGCTCACCTCCCTCTGACACTTGGGGAAGCTGTTTTCTGGAACTCATGGAGGTCACAAGGCACCAGCCAGCACTTCCTGCTGTCCAGAAAGAAACTGCCTACAAATAACTTTGAAGTGTATCCATGTTCAGAATTTGGAAGACACCAACACTTACCCAGAATCAGCTGATATTTAAGAACATGGAAGAAAAGGCTTGTGCTCTCATTTGCTCCAAAATAAAATAAAATAAAATAAAAGAAAGAAAGAAAAGAAAGAAAAAAAGAAAACTTAAGGAGAAATTCTTCTCTGAGATAGCTTAGGGCAAAGCTTTACAGGCTAAATTAGGTAACACATATGTATTGAGACCCATTAGTTTAACTGTGGTAATTTATTTTGTTTCTTGAAGAATGTAAATAGGCATGTATACTTTGATGTTTTGAAGAACATGTGAATGCTTATGGAAATTAACATAGTCAATTTTCTTCTTGTTTCAGAATCAAAATAGGAATTTTATACTAAGGAAATGAAAACTATGCTCTTAATTCATTCCTTCCCCTCCCCTTGGACCGCTACTGCTCTCCATTACCCCCTCAACAGGGCAACAGGGTGCCAACGTGCATACATGTGTTTGTTTAGTTTGGGCGGTGAGCCAGCTCATTGGCAAAATTTACTTAAGTATAAGCAAGGCCTGTGGGCTGCAATGGTTAGGCTCAGCTCTGCCATCCCCGTGGGCCTCAGTGGCTGACGCTCACTGCTCAGTGTCTCCAGAGCTCAGACACGGTTCACTTTTTAAATCTTTCTTCACTTATTTCTCCTTTTCTTTAGTTAGAATTAAGTCCATCTTCTTCATTATGATAGTCCTCTAAGAGCTAGTCAGCCTGTCTGTCTGTCTGTCCCCTCCCTCCTTCCTCCCTCCTTCCTCCCTCCCTCTTTCTCTCATGCTAGAAATAGACTCAGACTCAGGACCTTGCACATGCTAGGCATATGCTCTACCACTGAACTGCACATAAACCCCTCCATGACCTTTTGAGATGAAAATTTATTTTCCAAATGGCAAAGTGCCTTCAGTGCCACAGGAAAGTAGATAAGTAACACATTCGATTCTGGCTTCCAGGATCAGATCATGTCCTTGTACAGCTTGAAGTCTGCAGTTTCTCAAGTTAGAAGTCTGCCACGCGTCTTCTTGCCCTACTTTTGGTGAGGTATGTTTTTATAAGTGATTTTTTTTATATGGATAGTCTCACCTTCCACGAATCATATAAAGCAATGTGACCACCCATTCAAAAGAATAGCAGACATCTAACCCCTGAGTGGAGAAGCTGACATGTGTGCATTTGGCTGTTACCCTGGCTGACAATGTCATTGTGTCCTGAGGACCATTCAGCAGATCAGAACTGAAGTAGATGGTGTGGTGACTTCATATGCCATGTATATATTTTTGTTTCTAAATGTAGTATGAACATTTGGCTCTGTTTCTTTGCAGGTGTACTGTAAGTCATATATGTGTATTATATTAAAGAACAAAATGGATCTTATTTATCTTTGTTAATGATCTAAATTATTCAATAAAGAAGACTTGGTAAATGCAACACAAATCCTGTCCTTTTTGATGGTTCTGATGACTCATGGCATTAAGATCTCTAAGGTACCCTATTCTAAAGGAGCTTCATATTTATAGGGGTTCCAGAACCATCTATGTGACTAGCAGGGAAACAGAAAAGTAGCTGTCTTACTTGAAGACAAGGTTGCCCCAATGTTCATCTCCTTTTCCTTTTGCTTCAAAAATATTATCTCTCTCTCTCTCTCTCTCTCTCTCTCTCTCTCTCTCTATATATATATATATATATATATATATATATATATATATATATAAAATGTTGCTACACACACACACACACACACACACACACACACACACACACACGTTGGCTAGGGCAAGAAAGAGTGGAGCTGTTCAATCTCTTTAACACAGCTTCATGACCCCTGGCATCTGTTAGTGAGAACTCGGCCCCGTGGGACCTCCATGCCAAGAGACTGCCCTGCTGCCTTAGGCTACAATGTTGTCTTTTGGGGTGGAGAGTCCACTCTGAAGATAGGACTATTCAGTTCCCAAATCTGTGTGTACAGCTGGAGCAATGTCGGAACTGCTTGAGGGAGGCAGCGATGTGCTCTTGAGCTGCACATCCCTCCCCAGGCTAAGACAGTTTCTTGCTCCTCTGATCCTCTATCGTGGGGGGGGGGTCGGGGGGGCGGGGAGGAAGCCCACTTCCCACCAAAGTAGTTACACTCTCCCCTTGAACCATTTTCTTCAGCCTGAAACTTCAGGGGAGGCCCCTGATTTGTTCCCCGCAGGAAGGAAGCCACATTTACTCACCACATCAGTGTCCGTGGACCTTCTCTTCCTCAGACATAAATCCTCAGTGGCAAGTCTCAAGGACCTGACACTTGAGGCTGAGGGCCAGTCAACTCCTGTCCCCGTTTGTCCCTCTCCCAGGGTGAACTGGAGTGGACAGGCTTGTCTCTCTCAACATGCTACAGGAGGAGTCCGCCAGGCCCTTCCTGCTTCCTTTTCACTCCTACTAGGAAAGCAGGACACCATTGTGGCCTCATGACCCTAGCTCTGAGAAGATAGTTCCTTGGGGTCTTCCTGCCAGTGACATCTTTCCACATCCCCTAATGTAATTTTCTTCCTTATTTTCAATTTTCTCTGAATATTGCTAAATAGAAATACAGTCTCATATGAGTTTCCTTTGTATTTAGCTGGTTCGTGGGTCCCTCAGAAATCACTGTTATTTCTGAAAATGTCCAAAATATTATATACAAGTTTAGGTACCAACATGTCAGGGATACTGGTCTCCTGTGGCAGGACAGCGCTGTAGGTTACTTCCCTGCAGATGCTCTAGTCCTTCTCAACACTCAGCCACCTAGCCAATGTGCTGCCACTAAGCATCCCTCTAGCAGAGACAAGCTGTCAAGGACACCATGCTGAAATCTTTCCTGGGGTTCCCATTTCACTCTTGATATGGGCACAGTCAGGCCAAAGAACTGAGGATAGTCACCACACCTCATTTCCTGTGCTAAGATAAAACTAAACAAAATAGAGACATTAAAATCTGTCATCTTCTCTAGAGCAACTGGCCCTCAGCTCCAAGTTATTGAGACTACACACTGAGAACTGATTTCTAAGGAAGAGAAGGTCCATAAATGCTGATGTGGTGAGTAAATGTGGCTTCCTTCCTGTGGGTAACTTCCAGTGGTTAGAAACCAGTGAAGGTAATAAATATATCTTCTCTCATCCCCACAACCTGTCTCCTAGACAGGATTTTATACAAGGATGACAAAGTTAGTCTGAATTTGGAGATACAAGCAAATGGTGACTAGCAAGCATAGTTATGGACAGATGAGCTGCTATGCTAGTCTGGAAAAGCCATCCATCTGTGGCCTCTGAGGGCCTCTGAGGTGCCCTGTGTGGAAGGTTCACTCAGCATAGTCTCTGCCTCTAGTGAAGTTGCAGCCATAATTGGACCTTGATTCATGTAACTGTCTAGCTGGATCAAGTGACAAGCATCCTCAGTGAATGCTTAAACAAAGGGGCAATGGAATTAGAAAGCCCAAGAGCCACTCTTAAGTTCATAGGCTTTTTGGGCTTTCAAATTCTTTATTACTTAGCATTAGATTGCCGTGGAGCAGCGTGAAGCATGTCTGTGGTCCCAGCTGCTTAAGAGACCAAGGCAAGATGATCAATCATATGAACCTAGAAGTTGATGAGTATGACCATGAATTATATTATATTCTCATTACTCATAAAGGCACAAACATATTTGCTACGTTTCTTGACAGTACATGTATTAGATGCTACACACTTCACCAATTAAAAATAATTTCAATCTTCATTGTGCTAATTAAAAAACTTGTTATTGAACAAATAAATATTAGGAAAGAAAATAGGAATTCTAATTTTAAACATTCCCTGACAGCCTCCAGGGTACAGTCTTGATTAAGTTAATATTTTCTGGATCTTACCTCACTTCTGTATGAGCATTTTATAAGGAATCATAGTCAAATTCACTTTGCTTGGCCACAAAATTTCACACAATCCTTCCGGGAGAAAAAAATAATCCTATTTTAGCTTCTTCCCTTAGTTTCTCCTTGAGTCGACTGAGGGACACACAATTCCCTAGGAGTGGGCTCCCTGCCTCGTGTCCCCCTGAAGGCTTTCTCTGCTCCAAATAGCACATGTCACAAAGCACACCACCCCCACCCCTAGCACAGCATATCATCCCAGAATCCTCACTGGGGACTGGCCTCTTAAACAAGAGCATTTGTGCCCTGAGTCCAATGAGGAATGCTGGGGCTAGTGCATACTCCCAGCTCAATGCTCTTTCTTAGCCTCCCTCCCTTTTAAAGTTAATCCCACAGTTTCCATATTGAGTTTGAAATAGCAATGGCAAAGTTACCTCTCACCTGTTCACCACAATGGGGAGCACTATTTGGAGCACTCTGTAGAGATCTCAGGTTTCATTGCCTATCACCTGGGCTTCTCTATTTTTTCTCCGTGAGTCCTTCACATTAAGGATCATTTTATTTATTTTTTTTTTTCCTGTGTTGAGGATCCAGTTCATGTCCAAGCATATGTTCTATATTGATCCAAACTCTCAGCCCCGATTTATTTAATTTTTTAAAGTCTAATCAGGTCATGTTAAAAAGTTAGAAATTTTACATGTATTGGTGTCATTTTAAGATTTTCATGTGTCCATGTGGTGGCTTTTTCACATCATCTGTGGAATTTTCGTCACCCCTTAAACCTAAAGCCACAGCTTTCTAGGACTCTGAGGGCCACACTATGGCAACCCTTTCATGGTCAGCCTTCATGGGTGGAAAGGTTTAGATATTATAACATAGATTCATCTGCCTTTAGAACACAGAAGCAATGAAGGATTGGGTCATTGGTGGGCGTTCTTCTTTATTATAACCATGGATAGAAAAGCCATGATTGGGGTTGGAGGACAGTGCAGAGCTGACAAACTGATGCTGACCATGGCAGAAGCCTCAGTCCCTTGCCATGTAGACTTTCCCACAGGGCCGAGTCAGTGGCAGCAGGCCTCTCAGGGTGATAATTTGAGGTGGAGAAAGTAAGATGAAGCTTCTAGCAGCAACACTCCAGAGTTCCCACTCTTTAGTGTGGAAGGAGATAGAATAGAAACTGAAAATCATGGGGAGCATTTTGAGGCTGGTCATCACTGACCACCCTCTGGGTCTCCAATGAGACATGATGCTATCACTCAAATCATTCTCCCCCTTCAGTGCTTCCCAAAGTCAAGTTCCTCATGGTGATGGTCAAAATCAAGAATATCATCTACCAAGTCTAGTCTCACTGATGATGCATTTTCCCGAAGGAAGTTCTTTAGAATTAGCTCTCAGAGTACAGTTTCTCCAAGTTTAGAGACAAGAAAACTAAGGAGGGCATTATTCTTCCGCTCCACAGACACCTGATAGATAGTGATGGACAGGTTCAGGCAGAGAGAGGAGAAGGGGAATCAGCTGATTCACTGGTCCAGAGCAGCTGTTCAGCTGAGGGTATATAATGGGAGCCTCTTTTTGGATTTAAGTTTACTCAGCACAGGGCTTGAGTTCCATAGACTTTGGCTCCACCAGGCTCACTATTTTGTTATTCCATCCATTTGCCCACACATTTCACTTTATACCTGCTGTTTTTCCGAGGTCCGTTTGCTTGAAATACTCTTCTAACCATTCATCCTAATAGTATCTGTCTTCTGTAATAGGATGTGTTTCTTAGAGGCAACAAGTAAGTGGTTCATTATTCCTGATCCAATCTTCTAGTCTCCATATTTTGATTGGGTAATCAAGCCATTACTAGTCAGAGTTATTTTTGAAATTTATGTATTTATTTCTTCCATTTTATTGATTTTTTTAAGCCTTTGTTTTTTTCTCTTCTCTTATTTAGAATCATTCTAGCATATGTTTTATTCTTTCTGTGGTCTTGTGGTTGGATTAATTTGTTGCAATGAGGTTTTTTGGTCCTGGGCGGCCAGAGGCCCAGACCCACAGACCTGCTGCGCCAGACCCCTTAGCAGCCCGCCACTGCTGCTCAGGCCCCCAGAAATGACTCAGACGCTTATATTAACTTCATGCTGTTTGGCTTATGGCTCAGGCACATTACTAGCTAGCTCTTACATCTTAAGTCAACCCATTTCTATTTATCTGTCTGCCATGTGGCCCATGGCTTACTTGTGCTCCTTACATGTTGCTCCTTGGGCGGCTTGCTCGATCTGCCTGACTCCACCCTGCTTCTCCTACCTATGCTCTGATTTTTCTTCTTATTTCTTCTATGGTGCCTGTCATGGCCCAAAACAGCTCCTTTATTTAAAGATTTATATTCACAGCATACAGAAAGGCATTCCCACATCATTAATTTTCTCTTCAGCCAGAAAAGTTCCTACAAGTATTTTCTGAAGAGATGGCTTAGTGCATATAAATTTGTTCAGTTTATTTTTATCATTGGATGTTATACCTTTTTAAATTTTTCCTTCAATTTTGGCAGATGTCTTGCTGGGTATAATATTCTGGACTGACAGCTGTTATTTTTCAGAATTTGATATATGCTAACGTAGGCTTTTGGGGCTCTAATATTTCAGTTGAATAATCTAGTTGTTATGATGGGCCTGTCTTTATGATGGCATGTTATTTCTCTTTTGTTGCTTTCATGTGCTTCCTATGTTCTGTATATTTACTGTCTTAATTATAACATGAAAATGTTTTTTTTTGTTTTGTTTCATTTTTCTGTTTTTTAACTATTTGGTGTCCTAAATGCCTCCTATAGAATTGTGATGTGGGACATCTTTCTGTATGCTGTGAATACAATTGGTAAATAAAGAGGCTGTTTTGGCCCATGACAAGGCAGCTTGGAGGCAGGTGGGAATTCCAACCATATATAGAGGAGAAGGAGGGTGGAGTCAGACCAAGACCATGCAAGTTGCTGCCCAAAGAAGCAAGAGAGTACCAGTAAACCACCAGCCATGTGGCAAGACATAGATTAGTAAGAATGAGTTAAGTTGTAAGAGCTAGTTTATAATGAACCTGTGCCATAGGCCAAACAGTTTGTAATTAATATATGCCTTTGCGTGATTATTTGGGACCAAGTGGCTGCGGGTGGGTCTTGACGTTGGGGTTAGGCCAGACCAGAAATTTCAGGCTATAAGATTAGCTTCTTATTTCCTAACAATGGGAAATTTTCAGTTAATGAAAATGTTTCCTATGCTTTTGGATTGAGATGCTTCTTTTATTCATATAACTAGTAAAGCTGGTCTTGTCAGAGTGTAGTATATGGGATTCCCACATTACCTTCTTTTTAGTTTGTCATTGTTGGATTGCCCCAGTTCCTCTGCCTTGTCCCCAAGCTCAGATGTATTGCCCTCTTCTTGAATGTCTATTGCTTAGACATTCTACATGGTCTCATTTAATGTGTTTATTTCCCATATTTCAGATTGGTTTGTCTTTCGTATTTTCACATTTTTGTTGAATGCATATTTCATATTATCCACGATCTTATTTTATTCTGCTGTTTGTGTCTTTGAAAATACCTATCTATAATCATAATTTTGAATTATTTAGGATTTCATCTGGCTTTTAGTAGGTGCCATTGTTATAGGGTTAAATCGTTTTAGAGTTTTGTGTGTATGTGTGTGTTCTCCTTGTACATATTTCTTAGGTTACTCTGCTGGGATTTACACATCTGGCATTACCTCTTTGCTTGGTTCATTTTTAAAATAATCTCTATTCTTTCAATTAAAGTATTTGCAATGTTCAAGTGGGACTTGTATGTATTGTATGTATTGATTGTAGTTTAGGAAATAGTTGCTCAGATCAGGAGGCCTGGGTGCCTGGTGTAAACTGTGTGTTATCCCATGAGTAGGGTATTAACTGGGAGCTCAATCACAGCTGCTTGATGTTACTACCATCTTTGTAGTAGCCAACTAACAACAATGACCTTTGGACTTCAGCAATCATGGCAGTGTAAACAACCAAGGGGTGTTTGGGATATATCTTGGTTTTAGTTAATAAAATTAGGACTGGAGAGGATTCGTTATTAGATTGGCTTTGAAAAAAGAAAAATACCTCAGAGTGGCTAAAAAAAGCTAGGACAGGAAAGGTGACATAGTGTTAGGAACCACTGATTTGAGAAATTGTTAAATCGATGGAAGGCTGTAATTAAGGTGTGAAGAGAGGGGCTGGATAAAGATGGGAGAAAGAAGAAAAGAAATAGGAATCAAGGGATGTAAATGAGCTGTGGCTGAAGCATCCTAAAGACACTTATAGTCAAGTGGGTAGAGATACACACACCAGTCCTAAGACCAGAATGAGCAATGTTCAAAAGAAACAAAACCATGAGACAAAGACGCAAAAGTAGCAATCAAATAGTAGAAGAGGAATACAGAACGCTTTTGGAGGGCATTGATGCTATGCTGAGTCAGGTGAAATTCTTCGATCTCTCCGCTTCTTTTATGGTCTCATGGTGCAGTGGGAACCACTGTTCTCTGAGATCCTGGTGTTCTCAGGCCTGTGGGGGAGGGAGGTTACAAGTCCTTTTCTGATAGTTGCTTGGACCTCTCCAGGCAAATGTCCTAACTCTGCTGATCTGGCCTCCATGAAAAGCAACATTCTCTCAGAATTTCTACCACTGTTCTCTGGGTAGCTTTATTCTGAAGCCAGTGGGCAAGTGTGGAGAGGGCTCTTGCCTGGCCTCCGATCTCAGCATTACCACTTTCTTCCCTGCAGAGAGATCCCTCTGGCTTAATAAATTAGTTCCCAGACCGTGTCTCTTGCAGCATACAGAAGATCCTCTGTCTTCAACGTCAACAGGAATTTTCTTCACTGTCCTTAGCATACTCACAGCCTTCTCAAACATTGTCAGAATTTAATAAAACACTCCTTTAGGTTCTTCCAGCTTTAAATACTTTCCTCAGAGTCTTTGTAGCTTCTTCACATGCTCTAGGACCAAGGACACTTTGGAGCTTGTCATGAGGTACTTAATATGCATAGTACTCGGCAAAGCTCAGTACTCACTCCAGCTGGCACAGTGCTCTGCTGAGCACACGGTGCACGACTCTGCCTCACATTATCAACACTAGTGCAATAGACGTCTTTGGAATTCTGAAGTTTTATGCTTCTTCTCTTTCTTTAAATAACTTTTTATGATTTTTAAAAAGTAAAACCAAACTAGACTTGTCTACAGCCACCATTTCCCCACTGCTGGCACACCCCTGATGTCACCATGATGCCATCTCTGCATAGTAGTTATCACTTTGTTTTCTAACTAGATTGATTTGTCTCTTCTACTTATTCTCAATACTTAGAATCTTTGTATACAGGAATTGAGGTCTTACTTTTGGTGTAT
The DNA here is from genome assembly GCA_033318265.1 of Phyllotis vaccarum. Classification (NCBI taxonomy): domain Eukaryota; kingdom Metazoa; phylum Chordata; class Mammalia; order Rodentia; family Cricetidae; genus Phyllotis; species Phyllotis vaccarum. The sequence continues at coordinate 37,404,050 of JARWLC010000011.1, read as the reverse complement.
TGATCCTTTACTCCAGTTCTAAGCAGAAATAGTTCCTGAACATATTTGTCTTTATTTGGCTAGATTTTGATGAAGAACAGATCAATAATACTTTAGTGAATAAATTTGCAAAATTATTTGAAATTGCATTTTCTTTTGCTTTAGACCCTATTTTTTTTTTTTTTTTTTGTTGTATCCCGTGACTGATGGCAAGAGGCTAAGTTAACTTTCCTTAGGTAAGAATTAGGCTCTGTATTCATAATTTAAAATATTTTCTTTATACATAAGCTTAAATATGTCAATTTGAGAGAAAATAACCCAACAAAGATATTCATAATTCTTTCTAATTAATGTCTGAACTTTTCCCCTTCAATTATTTCACACACCTGTTCACTGTAAATTTCTTCATCATTTTTATATCACAGTAGAGCTGCTCAGAACTTGGATACACACCTGAAGTTTTTCTGAATTTTAATTATTTTCAAATTAATTTTACTATCCTGGATAATTTTGAAATGACCCATATGTTTAATAAAATTTAATTTTATATTTCAAAATTAATATTTCACAAAGTTTTCAAAAGATAGCATATGGTCTGCTTTTATGAATGCATTTCAAAAACCTACTTAAAACATTTTTCACTCAAAACCTTTTTATTTGTCCCAAATCTTATCATCCCAATAATTAACTAGCAGCCAGTCTCTTGGGCAATAGCTCACAGATTTCCATAGTGAAATACATATTCATGCCAAGCCCACCTCTGCCAAGTTTACACCCATCGGGTTCCAGCATCGGTCACTGTTTTCCAGTGATGCTTTTCAGTTTTCTTCTGCCTCACTCAGTGGTCTCTTACTGCAGCACATGCTTCTTTGCAAACTTGACTAACATCCACACGAGTCTCAGAGCATTAGCTGCTGTTTGGTTGAAGCCCTTGACAACTGAGAACTGAGTCTTGTGAGGAGGAGGAACAGATCAGATAATCATCAGAATCCTCCTTTCCCAGGCTTTGTTCCTGTCCGACCAATCTGTGTAGACTTGCCATTCTCAAAACATAGGAGAGGGCACCCGGTTCATGCTGGCAGACTGAGGCTTTCCCCAGCTCACAGTAAACAGTGTTTATCCTGTATGCAATAATTTGTAAAACATAATAACCAGCTATTTTCATTTGTTATTGGTAGTTATTCAGTATGCTAGTATAGAGCCAACTGGGAGAATAAAAGTTAAATGGATGTATATGATATATGAACTTTTTCACTTAAAAAAATCATTATTTTATTTGACATATTCACCTACACACAAGCACACACATCCCCAGAGTTGTTGGTCCATTGTAACAAACTATGGTAGAAAAATAAAATTAACACAAAATGGAACCTTATTTAATTAATATAAACCTGATCTAAGAACCAGACTCCTGAGCCAGTTCTCATGTACTAACCATTTCAACTTCCTTTACTTGGAAGCAAATAGAATAAGAACCCGTGGACACCATGGACCACATGAAGTGACCAAAGACTTACTGAAGGCACACTAGCCTACACATTTGAGTGACCCACCTCTCCAACATCATCCTCTGTAGCCTTCTCAACTGAGTTCTTCCTTCCTTCCTTCTTTCCTTCCTTCCTTCCTTCCTTCCTTCCTTCCTTCCTTCCTTCCTTCCTTCCTTCCTTCCTTCCTTCCTTCCTTCCTTCCTTCCTTCCTTCCTTCCTTCCTTTCTTTTTTGCCTGAATTGTGTTTGAAATGACTCTTTATGGACTTCCCTCACTTTCACATTGTCAGGGCAATGTGAAATTAGATGAGCCCTGCATGTGTTAAGGCCAGTGTGGGCCATGTTCTGCTTGGAGTCTTTTGAGCCTCTGCAAACTAACTTCTCATCAGATTTGAAAGCTTTCAGCCACTACTTAGACACTACTTTTTGCTCCTCTCTCTCTCTTGTCCATCTAAGATCCTGCTGGGCAGCCTGATGCCATCCTAAAGATAATCAAGGCTCTGCTCATTTCTTTATTCATTTCCATCCCTGTCCTGCAGGCTGTAAAATCTCATTTGTTCTATTTTGTGGATCATCACCTCAGTTATCTTGGTTAACTATAGAATCACTAATTAAAATTAAGTTCTGTTGATATTTTTGTTTGGTAATAGATCACTTTACACTCAGTTTCTTTGACAATATTTGAAGTACCAATATAAAAGGCTTTCTCTAATTGGCATGGCGGTGCAGGGCCATATGGCAGCACTTGGAAAGTAAAGACAGGTGATTGTTGCAGCCTTAATACTGACTACACAGTGACTTTTCGGTAAGCTGGGCAACTTAGCAAGATCCTGTTTCCACAAAAGGTCCTTGTGGTAAGTCTCAAAATCAGACCCACTGGACAGGGTTGGACACTGTCAATTTATAATGTTTCTATTGGACAGTATCTGTCCTTCATGTGAGCCACACTTGCTGTTTTTTATTCAGTGTCTCATAGAATTTATTTTATGAAAACTGGACATTTAAGGTAATAAGATGTGACTACTCTAAAAGGTCAGATCCCTCCCTCCCTCCCTCCCTCCCTCCCTCCCTCCCTCCCTCCCTCCCTCCCTCCTTCTCTCCTTCCCTCCTTCCCTCCCTCCTCAGGCTCTGTTGTACCTTCTGTTGAAGATAATGTTTGTCTAATCACTATTTTGAACTAATTCTGTAAAGTTTGCTTTCCCTGTCACTTGTGACCTCTTAAGTCTCCGCTGACCCACCTCAATTGGTGGTCAAATTAAAGATTTGAGGAAGATATTTTCAATGAATAATTGGAGATCAATTTTAAAAAACAGTGATCAGATAATTAGTTAATTTTTTAGACAAGCCTACTTTTTTACTAAAAAGCATCTTCCAGATTAATCTTAAATGCAACAGTAATTTAGAATTCTGTCTTCATCTTCATTTCCTGTTTTTGTAAAACTCAAAGCCAGAGGCCAATGGTTGCCTTCTTTGATACTTCCTAAGGATGAAGACAGTCTGCACTTGGGCACAGTATATGTCAGTACTTACCAAAATCCCATTTACACATCTAGGCCTCTCTCTATTTTTTTTTCATAGCCTTTTGGACAGTCTCCTATTTTGCTTTCACTGCTAACACCACCTCAGGCAAACAATTGCCACTGACTGTTGTTGGTAGATGACTGGAGCACAGGACTCCGCACACTGGTCCTTCTTCCAGTGGGCTCTCATCTTGCTTTAAACCATACAATTTCTGCACATGGGAATTCCTCCCCAAACTGCCAGCTAGATGTGATTGTGACAGCCCTCAGGACAGAAGTCTACAGGACTGTCAGGTCCTTCACACCCTGTCTGGAGCTCAGTTGGCCACTGGATTTCAAATTCCACTGCATGAGTTTCCTCTCTCGCTGCTGTTTTAGGCTCCTGGCAAGAAGAAAACTTCAAGAAGGATTTTCAGCTTCTGGTAGAGGCACACTCTACCATGGCAGAGCAATCACAGCAGCAGAAGCTTGAGGCAGCTGGTCACACTTTACCTGCTGTCAGGAAACAGAGTGACGAAGGCCTGTAGTCTTCTCACAGCAGTACACGTACGAGCATCCCCATGCAGCATCTTTGCAGATAAAACTATGGCTATGTTGACTTTTTCATGTCTATAATACTTTGGTGGCAGATCAGTGCTGCTGAGCTTTATACTCTGCTATCCCAAGGTAAAGTGAAGTCTCAGTGTACTTAGAGAAGCAAGTCGTCGGCCCAATGAGAAACAAGTCAAGGGCCACAAAGCATGTTCACTTGTGTGAAAAGTCATCTGGTATCCAACATTCATAGTTATCTTGACTAACTGAGCTTATACCCTGTGCCTGGTACTGCACTGAGATCATTATCTTAGTCATTCTTCATAGTTATCCATCCATTGTTAGGTCTTTGCCATAAACCTGTGGTTCTCAACCTGTGGATCGTGAACCCTTTGCCAACCCTCTGTCTTGAAAAATATTTACATTGCAATTTATAACAGTAGTAAAATTATAGTTTTGAAGCAATAACAAAAATAATTTTATGGCTGGTGGCCATCACAACATAAAGAGCTGTATTAGAGGGTCACAGCATTAGGAGGATTGAGAACTGCTGTATACCATATTTTTGCTTTTCAGCTAGGGAAACTAAGTCTTATGTAGCTAGGTAACATGAGGATCATTTGGTTGGGAAGTGGTCAAATTGAAGTTCACCTACTCGGATATCCAAACCAAATTCTCCCACATAGCCACCAGAGCCTATCCATGGGCATATGATAAAAATTAGCATGTGGGTGCTGCCCTGGCAAGCATGATATCCAGGCATTGTGTAGAGGAGGGACTCAGGAAAGAATCCAATTGATCAAGTTTAAACAACTTTCCATTGTTCAAAGTCTTCCCCCGGCGCCCCTTAGAATATGATCCTCTGACATGAGATAGCAGCAAACAGCAGCTGTGGTCATCGAGGCATCCAGTACCAGTGTGGTGCTTCCTGATGTGTTAGATGGCAGCATGCTTCTCTGAGGACACACATGAACCTGCCTCCCCACACAGTGTGTCACCCCTGGAAGGTTAGGGGCATGTTCATTCATATATAAAACATCACAGACCAGCAAGGCTGGCTAAGGACAGAAATTGTTCTTTCTCTTTGTCTCTCTGTCTCTCCGTTTTCTCTCACACACACATACACACACAGAGGGCTGTGTGTCTCTCTGTCTCTCTCTGTCTCTCTGTCTCTCTGTCTCTCTGTCTCTCTCTCTGTCTCTCTCTCTCTCTCTCTCTCACACACACACACACACACACACACACACACACACACACACACACACACACACACACACACACACACAGGGCTTCCTGCCTACTGTAGGCTTGCCCTTATTATAGAAGGCCATGATTCTAACCAGATAAGCATTTTCCTTTTGAAGAGTAACAATACCTTTCCCAGGTCAGGCCCATGTTTAGCCAGTAGCTACTGGTTGTGAACACATTTGTGAGCTTTACTTACTTTCTTGCTTTGTGTCTGTTGTCTGGTTTAAAGTCCATCTGTCTCATTACTTTTTTCTTTGACTTCTAGCCCAAGGCTTTGCTTCTATTTGCCAGCCATTCTGGAGCTATTTAGATTAGTGCAGGCTTTTTGTTGAGTATTAGGTCCTCCTGAGGAGAGGCTGACCGGGCACTTAGCCTGGTGCTCAGTCTGGATGTTGTGAGACAGACAAGCACCACCGCTGAGAAAGGGTTTTGTTATGAAGAACCTATTTACTGTCTCCTCCTTTTCTCTCCATTGCCCCTCCAGAACCTGCCTGGGCTTTCAAGTTTCCTTTGCTGGGAGGAGTTGGCAAGAGTGTGTTCCCAGATGTAAGCTTCTCAAAGAATGAGACCTTGACTCCCAACTCCAGCTGGAGTGACCTCTCTTGAACAGGCAGGGCACATTCAACTGATTGATATTTTGAAATACGGCAGAAATAGGATGGGCCTTCCTGCCAAAAATTTAAAGAGCATGGACTCCCCCTCTGGCCTTTTGGCAAATGTATGGTCACCTTTGAAGCTCTGCTTACATGCCAGTGTATTGTGAACAACTCCAGGGAAAGAGTATCAGTTTGTGCCAAATGCAGCTTACCTCCGATGTAGATCTTGGGCCTTCAGTGTAGGTGCGAGGCACAGGGGCAGGAAGTATGCTCTGGAGGACCTGGCCAAGGTTGGAGTTAAGAACTGCCTGCACATGTTCGTTTGGGACATGGCTTGGTCTAAGCCTCAGGCGGAAAGCATATAGTAATGATCTGGTACCTCCTTTTGTCCTGGTTCACGTGTTGGATCAAGGGCCATTGGCAACCCATGGAAGTCTTCATAATCAACATCTGTGCCATCAGCTCTCAAGGGGCTTAGAAAGCAGCTAAGAACGAACTGCCCTGCCCTGTAGTTTCTCTAGGGCTGATACATTTGTGCATCTTTAGTCAGAAAGATGTCACTGATGCCTTTCTTCCTCTGGGCCCTGATGCTGAGAAGTGGCCCATTCTCCTACCTGTCTGCTTTCTGTGTGGTGAAAGTGAGATGCTCTAACCCTGTACAGGTGGATGGCCTAGCGATCTTACTTCAGCCTCAGAATCTTTCATAAATCCACATAATATCTTTGTTCCTGTGCATTCAGCCCTGTAGCGGAGACCCTCCATCAAAGTAGTTCGGAGCTGGTGGGAAATGCCAAGCTCCTTATCCTCTGGTAAGAACCATTGCTGAGGTTTGGATCTGGAATGATTCCAAAGACCTGTGTTAGAGGCTGGGCTCCCAGCTCAGTGTCATTTTGAGGGGATAGGATATTAAAGGAGGGGCCCAGTGGGAAGCTTCAGAGTGCCCTTGAAGGGACTACTAAGACCTGACCACTTCCTTTTCCTTTTTTTTCCATTTTTTCTTCTCATATGCCATGAGTTGAGAATTATTGCTCTCGTATGTGCTCCCTCTGAGATATGCTGGTTTCCCACAGCCCAAGAGCAACTGGGCCATCTGGGTCAATTGTCCATAGATTGGCATTCCAAAATTGTGAGCCACATTACACTTTCTTCACAAGGTCATTATTTGACACATTCATTCCACAGATGGACACAGTTTCTGATGTATATTCTTCACCATTTCTCAGTAGGTCACTTGAGGGCCAGCCCAGTTGGCCACTGTCACCCAGCCACAGCCTCTGCTGATTTTCTTATCATTCAGTCTCCTGTCTCAAGTCCTTACCTTGCTTTCTGGAACTGTTTTCCCAGCAAGCCACCTGCGTCAGATGCACATTCTAGACCAGTCTCTCAGAAGAGCTCAGATTCAAATAGACACTGACGTGATGCTCTTGAAGCTGGGGCTACCGTATGAACTGCCAGCTGGTAGAGTTGCTTCATCTCACCCTCTACCAGGCATAGGGAGAAGAAAAGAGACATAGTTCTTTGGATACCAACAAATCCAGTTTTTTCCTGCCATGGAAGTCCCAGGGTCTAAGACCTCCTCGGAAATTCCTGTATTCAGAATTCACTCTCTCTTATTCAGGTCTACAGTCAACCAAGCTGATAGCCAAGGCTCCCTGAGAGCTATGCTTATAAACTTCCTGTGACCAGCCATTGCTCCCCATGCTATGTCCCAAAGAATGGCTTCACTGCTGTATAGTTTGGTTTTTCTGGAAAGACAGACTGTACTAGGGTTACTCTTCTAACCTGGGAAACAGACATTCACTTTTCCAAAAGGCCCCACTGAGCCCCACTCCTAAGCGAAGTCAAGTGCCATACAAGTGAGTGACACTGATCACAAGTAGCTGAGGAGTCACGAGTGTCACCTGGACAAATGCCACAGTGATAGCATTTTTAAAAAGATTGGATGGGGGAGGAAATGATTTGTCCTAAGCTTTGTTGATTCATTACTTTCTTGTACTGAGGGTCAGATATTTGAAGCACACACACTCAACTCTTGTCACATATCATAGGGACAGTGTGATGAAAGTTTATAATTTCATACCGCTATCTACACATTCACGATGTGGGATGTTTCCATGACTCTAAAATTTCCTAGCATGCCTTTAAAGGCAATTCTCTCTCCTGATCACTAGTCACCAGTCCTTGGAAACCATTGACTACCTTGGGCCATTAGTTTCACCTTTTCTAGACATTTCCATAAAGGTATCAAGCATGTGTGACCATTTACCTGCTTTCCTTCACATTGTCAGCGTGGTGGTGTTGGACTCACCGTGACCTGTGCCTTTCCATTGCTCAGCAACTTCAGCGCCTCACCTGCCCAGACTGTCTATTTATTTATCAGCCAATTGACCCGTTCTTAGCTGTACCTGTCTGATAAGGCCAGGAACTGTGGCATTCAAGTCTGCGTGGACATGTGATTCATGTCTTTTAGGAAATCACAAATGTGTGAATTGTTGGGTTCTAAGTCAGTGCATTGCCCTATTACCATGAGGTTTTCCAAAGTGTTTGCACTAATTTACTTACCTGTCAGTAGACTGTAGGGGTTATCATCACCTCTGAAAGTCACAGCCATGTGTTGAGAGGCAGTGCTGTCTCCATGTGCTTTACATTTACATTTCTCTGATGCACAGCACATGGAACAGCTTTTCATATGATTATTGTTGAGCTAAAACTGCTGCTAAGCATATCCTGAAATACCCTTAAGGGATGCACCACCCCTAGGGTGAATCTAACATCCTTAACTTGCAGATAAAGATCTGAGCTCTTTAGTAGTGGTTAAATGATGGGATTATTTATTTATTTATTTGTTTGTTTGTTTGTTTGTTTATTTATTTTCCCCAGAAGTGGGGTTAAGACAGTACACTGTTCCCATGTTCCTAAAGGGTCTTGCAGGCAGGGGCTATCAATGACCTCAGATTAAGATAGGCTGGTGGCAGATTCTGACTTTTCTGTATTGTCTTATTTGATGTTAACTGTCCAACATTGCCTCTCTAATTAGCTAAGTGGTTTGCTGTCTCCACCAGACTTAACAGATGGTCTTGTCTCATGCTTGGTTAGTAAGGCTGACAGTTACTTTGCTGCGAAGCAATCCTCTCCACTGATGTGATCCATTTGGGGTTTGTAGGAAGGAAGCCTCTCATTTGTCATCCTGAACCGCGGAGTACATGAAAAGGGCCTCGTGTTGCTCAGCTCTGCATCACCAGTCAGTAGATGCCCCTGATGCTTCTGACCAGTTGAAGCTTAGACCCCTGTGGGGATAAATGTAAGAGGGGACCTTAGGAGACCCAGAATCCTACAAGGGGTAGCGATAAGGTAGGAATGCATACGAGAGGCAAATGAAATGAAATGAAATCAAATACAGACACTACTGGGCTCCCCAGAAAACAGTGCCCAGGAGGCAGAAGCCAATGCAACTCCTTGTTGGGGAACTAGGGCTGTGTTGGAAAGAACTGCATCTTTCTGAATTGTTATCACCTGCATTTGTCAATTCAACAGCCTTGTCTATTTCCATGTAGTTTTCCAAGGAAACACTCAAAGGTTAGGGGGGAAGATCCATAGACTTATTTCTAAAAGTATAAAAGGGAGGAACTGGGGACTGACTAGTCTTAGGGGGAAGGGTTTTCAAATAGCAAAGGGAAACCTCACCTTCTGGGACCTTAATGGAGACAGAGACTGAAACAATGGTCTGATAGGAGAGAATGGCTGATGCCCTAGTTGTATGTATATGTATATGAATGCACATGTATGAATGAGTACAGCCATGTGTGCGTGTGCACATACAGGGAATACCTGCATATGTACATGCATGTGTATGTACTCATGTGCATGAGCATATAGAAAATGCTTGTGTGCAAAGGTACCATGAGTGTGTGGTGGGGTAAGGTGTGTGTATACAGTGGATATATAAATGATGTTTGGGGTTTGTGTGTTGAGCGTGAGGAGGAAGTGTCAGTGGAAAGATTATAGCAAAGGTATCTTTTTGGTTCTTATTGGTTCTTTACTCTTTGGGGCAAGATAACTGTCTTCAAGCCATGAGCCTTTCGAATGGGGACAGGAAAGAGTCATTTTAAGATACTGTGTCTGAGGAATAAGCCATTCAGTGAGAAGAGGTGCATAGGACTCCCCTGTGTTTGAGCCTTCCCGCTTTAAGACTTCCCGATGTAAGACTGCCATAATACCCAGAAACAAGCACTCACTGCCATAGCTGCAAACACTGGCTTTTTCCTCCTTCTTCTTTTTTCAGGTTTTAATTTTTAAAATTAATGATTGGTCTTTTATTTTTATGTGTATGTAGTTGTGTGAGCTTATGTGCCCCATAAGCTTGCAGGATCCTACGGAGCAGAGAAAAGCACGGGATTCCCTGGAACTGGAGTTAGACAGTTGTGAATAGCCGTGTAGGTGCTGGGAATTGAACCCCAGTCCTTTGGAAGAGCAGCCAGTGCTCTTAAGCCCAAAGCCATCTCTCCATCCTCCATCCTCTTTGAAGTACCTGTTACTCTATGAAATGGTCGGTACGAGTTGCCAGAATTGGCATCCACTTGATCTGATCATGACACACTATGTGCTATACTTAAATGCATTGAGATGCCACACTGGCTCAGACGTGCAATCCCAGTTGCATAGGAGGCTGATGAAGTAGGAGGAGGACAAGCTCAAGGTCAGCCTGGGCTTTAAATGAATTCAAGCAACTGGGTGAGATCCTGCCTAGCAACAAAATAATACAGAAAGGGGTTGCCGCAGGAGCTCAGTGACTTATTGAGGTGCCCTGGGTCCTAGAAAAAGGATAGAACTGGAAACACCACATCGTATCCAACCCTGTATTTGTGTAGTTATGTGTCCGTTAAAAATAAAAGTCACTAAAACTAAAATGAGCTTTTTCTACCAGCATGCTCAATAGAGCAGTCCCAGAGTTCTGTGTGCCACCGCCTGCAAAACGGCCCCCTCCACCCCATAGTACAACCTGAGGCTAGTTTTAGCACATCGCTCCAGCTGCTCAGAGCTGAGCCATGTAGGGTACAGCCTGGCATGCAGCTTTGAGAATCTGTTCAGGCCATTTCCCCATGTAACCTGACTGAAGACAACGAATTGTTCCCACAGGACCTGGGGAAAAGTCACAAACAATAAGACAAGCTTCTGCTAGGAATTCTCAAATGCTGTTCCTTAGGCATTTGCATAGTCCCATTGTCACAAGGAAAATGATAAGCATGACTTGGGCTCCCCGGTCCCCCGGAGTTTGAAATGCTCACACACGTGTTTGATATTTACAGCTCTTCGGGGAAGTGAAAAAGAGATGTGGAGCTTTTCATTTGGAAACCGGAAGTAAGATGAATATTAGGATGTGAAAACTAAGTAGTTACTTTAGATCCGCTTTGTTTTAGATATTCAAACGCCCAACAGGCATAGATGGCAGGCTTCCCTGGGAAAGTCTGCCCGTCTTCCAGCCACAGCAATAGTCTGGGGTTTTCTTCTCTGGTACGTACAATAAAAGCACTTTAGATGCAAGCAAAATCCAGTGATAAAATGCTGGTTTAGTCATTTAGTGGTGTTTCAGTCACCCACGCACACACAAGCAGTGTCTGTGAGAGACCATCATTGGCTGTAAACAGACTATATTTAGATGACTTCCCATCCCGTCTCCTTCCCAGACCTGGCCACGGCTATGGTGGCTTCCCACTTGGTCATTTTTGTCCTTTGGGTCTTGTTCCCTCATAATCCAGGGTTTCTCACTTTTCCCAGGCTCCATGGAAACCACTGTGTGGTTGGACATCGGCATAATGCCCCACCCAATCAAGACGGCTACCAGACCATGGGCAGCTCTGGCCACAAAGAGGGTGACCTTATGATGTTGGGGCTGTGTGGTCTAGCCTGGCTGCTGATCACCCTCCAGATGCCACCCAGGCACTAGGTCACAAGGACCCTGAGGTTCCCCAAAGTCTGAGTGTCCTGTTTGCAGCTCCTAACCTACTTTTCAGTGGTGAGGTCTGGGGTGCAGCAACGGAACGAAGCCAAAATAATGGGGAGTCCTGGAGGAGGCTGAGTCTCATCATGAGCTGGCTTTCATGACTAATTACACCCACTCCTGTACTGCTTTCTGTTCCGAGACACTAAAGTGAGAAATTGCCTCTTTGTAAAGCTCCCAGGAAGAGACTGAGTGCCATAACAATCAGAAGCAGCAGCTGAACCACCCCAAGTGGTTGTGATCGAAAACCAGAAAATTCCGTTTAGCCAAGGGCAGGAGTAAGCTATGAGAAACAGCATGGCAACTCCACTTTGGGGAAATAGAGACAGAATTAAATGTAGGGACTTGAACAGATGTCTACATTTATTTCCACAACAGTGTTATTTACAGTAGCTTATTGAAAACAGTCGGTGTTCACTGACAAGCAGATGGAGGTGCATTAATGATACATCTGTGTAGTGGGATACCATTCAGCCTCAAATAGGAAAGAAATTGTAACACAGGCTGATGATGACTTAATGACACATACCAGTTGTGAAGGGCACTGTAGCGGGGAACTCAGAATAGTTGAATTCATGAGGACAGAATGTAGAGTGTTGGATGCTGAGGACTGGGAGTTAGTGGTTAGCAGGTGTGGCTGGATCTGAAATGATGAGAAGAACCCCGGGCTAGATGGCAATGATGGTTACATACATGGAAAGTTCTTTTGGGCACTGACTGCCTCTAAACGTGGTTAAATGGGCAACTTTATGTTAGATATATTTCTCACCATTACAAAGAAAGATAAGTTGCCTTAGAACCAGTGGACACTTGTTTCTACGGTAGAGGAATCACCCCACCCCCATTCCACCTAAGGGAGCCCTACTCTAGGGTCATCACTTGCCAGGTCCACGGTGAGGAAGGGCTGAGGTTTCAGAGCAGGTTTGGCATTCACACATACTCCTTATTTTGTTCATTTAGGCTTTCCCTCCTGAATTGTGTTAGTTCTTACTTCATTCCAAAACATCACTTGTCTGGGGCTGGAGAGATCTCAGTGGTTAAGAGCACTTGCTGCTCTTGCAAGAGGATCCAGGCTCAGTTCCCAGCATCCACCTGGTAGCTCATAGCTAGGATCTGATACCTTCTTCTGGCCTCCCTGGGTAACAGGTGCACACGTAGCAAAAGCTCCATACCCATCAAATACAAATAAATAAATATTAAGAGAATCAACTAGCAATGAAACATCATTGATTTTCAAGACCTTCCGTTGATCAGGCAGTTATATCCCAAATGCAAAAACACATGGCCATAACGAAGCTTTGCTTATTTTTCGTTCTGTTTTGGTTTGGTTTTTGGAATATTTTGGGGCTTTGGGGGGGGGGTACTTTGTCTGTTTTGTTTTGAGATAGGCTTCATGTAGTCCAGACTGGCTGGAACTTTCTATGTAGCAGAGACCTTCAACTCTGGATCCCCAAGCTCCCTCTCATTGCTAGTGTTACAGGCCTTTGCCGCTGCCCCCAGCTTTGGAGTTCTGTCACACATATATGTATTTTTCTACTTCATTTAAGTTGGCCTTCACAAAGCGGTTCCTTTGGAAGAAATTCCAAGGGCTTTTTGAAAGAATTCTTCTTTTTTTATCTTCTCCACACAAAAGTGAAGCAGGATGACAATCAGGAATCTTTTTTTTTTTTTTTTTTTTAATGAAGAAATAGAGAACTAAGTATCCAAGATTATACTGGATATTATGTCTGGAGTGAAAAATACCAAAGGGATATGCTGTTCTGGACTTTAGTTCTCCACCCAATTCCCAAGCACACTACAGGTTTTTTCCCCACTCTAGGCTGGAGGAGTTTACACTGAGCCATTGAAATTTGAAAGTGACAGCCTGGGAAAGAGGCTTCATCACGCATACACATTTGGCTACCAATGACTTCTCTTACTGGACATGGAGGGAAGTACTGAAGCCAGGTTTTTGGTTCAAGGAGAACTTAGAACACAATCGGAAAACTAAACACAAAAATGTAAAATAATGAGACAAGGCAATTTTGCCTAATGCAAAAAATTAACAAACGGTTACACTCTAAAACAATGAAATTTTCACACGAAAATTTCTCCTTTCAGTCTTTGTGGCCTCAGAATCCCATAGTGGAATTTTATTGCTCGGTTATGATTTCTTTGGGATTAGTGGAAAAACAGTACAGAGATCCCGGGGTGCAGTCTGCATTCTATGGGCGTCTCCCGCAAGTTGACCACCAGAGGGCAGTGTTGTCATTCACTAGTACTGTGCGCCCCGCCCCTACGCGTAGGGGCGCCGAAGCTCTTTCCAGCCTCTAAAGCTTATAGTATTTTGCATTATTATTTTTTGATTTATAAAGCGCCATTCCTCAGGAGATCCCTCCTCCTCTCCCTGTGCACCGTTGCAGAGAACCTTGCAGAAGCAATCATGAGTAAGAAGTACAAACTCCTCAAAGCCTAGTGTGGTGAACTGATGGTTACAGGCGAAGCAAACCTGGAGCACAGGGTCGGGCCAGAGTAGGGAGGCTTCTTCAGCAAGCAGGAAAAATTACTGTATCCAGTTGGACTCTTGCACGAATGCGTTTTCATAAGAGCGGGAAGATTGACTTTGAACTTAAAACAATCCATGCACTCCCTGGCAGCCAAGACCCTCTGAGCCAGAATCAGCCCTGGTATACGGTCCAGCTCTGCCCCTGGCCTCAGACTATTGTGCTCCTCACGACTTAGGGAAAGATGTAAATGAACTCAGGGAGCTCCAGAATAGCTGGACTTCAGAGGGCTGGAAGTACAGAGTCCTGAGGGTCTGGGGGAGGGTGTGTTAGCAATGGGTCTTTTAAAGGAAAGCTAACAGAGATTATAGTGGATGGGGTATTGGAAAAGATTAAGTCATCAGTGGAGTAAATCAGAGACACCGAGGTGGGTGGGATAATAAAAACAAACAACTTGATCAGAAAGCCCAGTGGTTAGAGTCAATGGCTACCAGGAGAAGGTGAAATTGGCGGGTTGCTGTGCCCAGCCAGGAAGACCAGGGCCCCTCCAAGGCTATTTGTCCCAAGCCTCCTAGCTCCACAACCAAGCTGCCACATTTCATTTTCATTTTTGGCAGTTCTCACAGCCCTCCACCAAAGCGGCTGTTAGCATCATTGTTTTCCAGATGAAGAAAACAAAGCTGTAGGTCAGATGTTCAAGGCTTCACAGCCAAACGAGATAAACACAGCAGCTGGAATGCACATCCTCACTGGCTCCAAAATGCCAGTTTCTGGCCAACTGTTTTACTGGATCCCTGAGCAAGGCTGGGTGACAGAGCACCCAAGGGTGAGACATGTGAAGGATGTTCACCTTTATCTCACGACAAATCTTGCCAGTCGAGAGAAGAAGGGATGTCCAGTTGGCCTTGTCTGTACTTCTTGCTGTCCCAGCCCAAGGGTGACAAGTGGACTGGATGGTGCTGCTCTAGAGTGTCATGTTCCACCCTGCTTTTCTTCCTTCTCTGCTCAAGGAGCAGGGGGAGGTGGGAGATGTCATAGCCCAGAGAGACAAGGAGAAGACACATCTGCAGACCAGTCACAACAAGCCTCTCAGAGGATTACATCGGCCATTGTCAGACACAATCAGCAGGTGACATACAAACTGGGTTAGAGAAAAAGACAAATTATGGCTATGTGGGGGAAAAACAAACCCAGAAAAACAAAACAAAATCTTCAGTGTGAGCCATGTAAAACATCTTTTTTAAAAATTATTTAAACAAGACTAGTATTTTGTAGTGGATTGAAAATTTTCTTTCTACTACAAAATTGTAAGACATGGTGGGGGAAGCCACCAGGAATGGTTGATGGTAACAACAGAACATGACTGCGTTCCTGTGGTGTAGTGACACAAAGGACAACCGAGGCCTGGGAGAAGGAAGTTCAGCTCGAGGGTGTGTAATCAGGTGTCGATGCAGCCCTCCACTCCTTTAGGATTTGGGTATGGATGACACCCCACTGAGATTCTCCACTTCTGTTGCGAATATAATCTAAAGACAGGAAAGAGATTTGCCAAGATTTGTCACCAGCTAACCTGTCAACTTTCTAAAAATTGGATCCCAAAGAATGGGAGATGGGGCGTGGCAGAGAAAATAAAGAGCAAAGGGAGGTGCCGTGGGTAGAGAGAGTTCTGCCTTGTGTGTGGCTGAGCTGGCGTTTCCATGGTGGGCCCAGGTTTCGGTTGTGTAACTACTAATGACTGTCATCCCTCAACAATGAAGCCCTGGTGAGGGCTGGCCAGCGGTATTTTTATCTAACACATTTGTGGACTCCATTCAAAAGCTCTGTGGTGCCAAGTTAAAATGAAGACAGGTTTGAGTCACAGCCACCTGACTTTGCCCTTGATGGGTGGCACCAGCAGGGCAACATGGCCTGGAGTGGCGTGTGGGAGGATGTGCTATGGCTTGTGTTGGCTTCCATACTAAAACCTAGATGTGTGGAAAGAAGAGTCTCTGTCAGTGCCCATAGCCTCCGTGGTGCCCTTGCAACCCGTGTTAGAATATTAGAAGGTGGCACCAAACATGTCAGCCCTAACTTTCCTGGGGTTGTCTACTCTAGGAGAAGCATGTCAGTGGAAAATGAGTCTGTCTGAGGACTTGGTTTGGAGTGTTTAAAGCAATTTGTTTAAAACCATCACCACTTTCTGAGCCTGTTTCTAGATGTCTGGCATACAATTGATTGACTTTCCATTTCAAATAATTTTAAGAGATAAATACTATTTCACCTGTTACGCAAATGTAGAAACTGAGGTCCTCACTAGCTCTGTGGTTCATGCAAAGTCACAGCTGATGGGGTAGGTTTGAAATCTGAAGTCAGGGTTCTGATCCAGAACCTTAAGTTTCTCCTTATTCCCATATTTACTTCTCATTAAAAATGACTTCATAGATTTGGTGAAAATTCAACCCAAACATCACCCTCTGTGGACAAATGGGGATCAAGAATGAGTTTGCTCATGCTGGTAATCCCAGCACTTGGAAAGCTGGGGCAGAATATTGTGAGTTCAAAGACAGCCTTGGCCTCAAAATAAATAAATAGATAGATGATGGATAAATAGATAGGTAGATGATAGACAGACAGACAGACAGATAGATAGATAGATAGATAGATAGATAGATGGATGGATGGATGGATAGATGGATGGATGGATGGATGGATGGATGGATGGATGGATGGATAGATAGATAGATAGATAGATAGATAGATAGATAGATAGATAGATAGATAGATAGATAGATAGATAGATAGATAGATGGGAAAGAATAAATTTAAGAGAAAAAAGAGACGAGTTCAAGGCTTCCTCAGTTACAACTAATAAACAGCTCCACACTGTCATGGGGAAGCGTCCCTTCCTCTTTCTTAAATGTCAGCAAACGAAGAAACCCACAGGCATCTGAGGGCAGGTCTGAGTGGCATTACAATACTTAGCCTCCAGAACCTCAGAGAAAGTGACTTTGTTTTTATTAGTCAGCAAAATGTGTTGTGTTAGGATTTACTTTTCTGAGTCAGAGGAGAGACACAAACTATTGTTTGGCTCTCTGTGAGGGCCCAGTGGAAGAGTTTGGGATTTGATTTTAATGCACACGGACTAATGGTTTAATAATCCTAAAGAGAACTGGCAGAGCCCTGGTAATAGGAGAGGAATTTGGGTTGCAAGATCTGAGAATTCTGATATCCAGGGAGGGCAGCAGATTAAACATGAGATAGTTGCTTCTAGGCAATGTGTGTGTCAGGAAAGAGCAATGCACCTCAAGGTCTCAGTTACACAATGAAAGGGTCTTAGTGCAATGACTCACACCTACACTTCCTGAAGTTGGAGATGATGGAGGTGGAAGGATCAGGAGTTCAGCTGTGTAACAAGTTCAAGGCCAGCCTAGACTGCATGAGACTCTGTCTCAAAAAGTTAAATACATAAATAAATAATGTAAATGTGTACTTCTTGCTCATTAAAGGTAAGTTGAGCTGATCTCCAGGACATTTCTGATCTACCTGTAGCCTTGACATTTGGAACACATGGCTCCCAAGATCACCGAGGCAAGAAAGAGAGACTCAGGACAGGTGGCAGCTCTTATGATCACAGCCTAATGCCAAGGTTGAGTTTATGAACTGCTGAAGAAAGATTGCAGTCAATGGGGGCTGCTGAGCCAGCCAGCCTTCAGCATTTGCTTTAAATGGGGTCTTTACTTTCTCTGGGATGTATTGGCAGGATTTGGGGTAACAATTCTGGGATTTTGGAATCAGAACTGAACTTTGTGTTTGGAGAGCTCGTCAGTGGGCTTGGGATGTACCCTGAGCCAGATTGATGTCACAGGCAGATTGCTAATTACATCTTTTTCCAAACAATGCCACATTCCCAGGTTAAGGTGGATGCTTGTTTTGGGTAGGGAAAAGTATTAATCAAACCAACACAAACACCATTTGGGAAGGGCAAATGTTATCAGCGTGTCATATATGGCCCAGACAGTTTTCACAACAGACCTGAACTTGTATGATAAAACTGGAGTCTCCTTTGGGTTCCTTTCTAGCCCCCCTTAGTAATGTGTTTCCTAGTAGGTCACAACCTCTGCTCAGTTAGATATGAATTCTTCCAGCCCACATTTTTCATATTTTCTTCTCAGCTTATATTTTCCATAATTGAAACTTAGGGACGTTTTGTCTTTTTAAAAATTCGCATAAATGGCATCTTGTTAATTATTTAAGACTATTTCACATAGTCGGCATTTCATCAGCAGGAACTGTCCAAATGGAAAGTCGCAAACTTAATTTATTCATTCCGATGAATATTCTGTATTGTTCCACATGAGTGTGCTAGGGGCATCTATCAGATCCACTGATGCCGGCACTTCAGATCATCTTTAGTTATTTTTCTCACAGACTCTATGAAGGATCTTCAGAGAAACAGAACCGATAGGCTGTACAGAGAACTCAATCTATTTGTATCTCTCTAGTCCAGACAGAAATAGAGGGAAGAAGAAAAAGAAGAGATGACGGGTTGAGGGAAGAAGAGGGGAAGGAGAGGAACTGGGAGAAGGGAATGAGAAACCTGCCCCCCCCCCCAGGTTAGATCTCAGTCTTCCCATGGTCCTGTATGTCGAAGGCTTGGTCTGGCCCACGGTGTTCCTGGGAGGTGGTGGAGCTTTTAAAAGCAAACCTAGGTTATTGGGAGTGTCCTGAAGAGGATTGCAGGGTCTCCCTGTCAGTCTTTTGAGTCTTTAGCCATCCCATTCTGGTGTTCTGTCTCCCCACAATTCCAAAAGCAGCAAGAACAGAGTCAATAGATGTTGGACTTCAGCTTCTTTCAAAACTATGAACCAAAGCAGGACGTCCCTTCAAAGATCTACAACTATCTCATGATATGTAGCATTCGCCACATTTGGGCTGCTGTCTCAGGTGCATTGTTAGGGTGGGAGAAATCTGCTGACACATTTGGAGGTGCTCCAGCTCACCATTGCAGCCACAGCTTCTGACAATCTCGCTCACATTTTGCAGGCTCAAGCTCAAACGAATAGTAACACTCTGGTCCCCCAAAACATTTTTAGAAACTCTAGCCACCCACAGGCATTTCACGAACCTTTCCAGCGTCTATGTTCCTACTCAGAGATCGATACCTTGCTATCTTCCCTGTGCCGGTCTGTGCCTCCATTTCTTCTGCCCAATGCTCTCTGCAACCTTGGCATTCTTGGCAACTGACAGAGAAGCTCTGTAGAAGGATTGACCTGTGCACAGTAGGATGATTACAGTGTCCATGACTCTACCCATTGGATGCAGCAGGGAGCATTCACTCCCCTTTTTGTGTGACAATCACAAATGTCTACAGACATTGTCAAATATATCGAGGCTGGCCAAATCACCTGCTGAGAATCAGAGACAATGAAACTCTGAAATACAGCAATGGAAGCAGATGTTCCCAGGGAATCGTCCTCTGTCTGGAACATGCTGGGGGTAGGGGTAAGGAGGATACATAAAAACATTCCCACCACCTAGTGTCCTCTCCAGGGCCTGCTTTCTGGTTGACCTTAAGGTTTAGGTTCTGAATGGAGTTCTCTGCCTGATATGTAGAGGGAAATAATAACTTCATGAGCAAGACAAATCAAAAGTAAATATAGAAAGACTGTCTTTTATTTTGATGGCAGGAAGTGAGAGTAACCTAACAGCGAGTTTCGCTTAAATTTTCTGTCTCCTTAAATGAATTTTCTCCTTTGCTTTCACAGTGGGGACTAAGCGAGCAGATGTTATTATTACACTCCGCCTTTTGATGTTAAGGGAAGTTTAAGGCAACCAAGATAAATAAGAAGAAGAGTGACCCTTTATTTATAGGTCAGGCATCTGTCAGTCACTGCCGTGAAAGGCAAAGATCCCAGAAGAAGCAAGGCTGTTTTCCAGGTACTGAGTGTACGCCATGGAATGCTTTCACAGAGAATTTGTGACTGTGCTCATAGAGAGATTTATACAGTCAGACGTTGGAGTTCAGCTACTGGTTGTCCATGTAGCAATCTGGGAAGTTGTAGATGTCACTGAAAATAGAGAAAAATGATTGCTTACACCCAGCTGAGAAAAGATGAGTGACAACCAACAGACCAAAGTATCTGTGGACCTCTGCCTTAGAAGCCTGAGGTTCCTTTGTGTCCCGGGTAAACAACCATAGGCACTTCACTATTCCTTTGAAAACATTATAGCAGCACCGAACGCACACAACGATGGATGGTACAAAGTCATCAAGGCAAAAGTAATTGACATTAAAATTAATCAGCTCTTATACCAAGGTAACGTTAAGACATCTTAAATGAAATTGACCTAAGAACAGTGTAATGGTTAGACAACAGAATAATTGTACTTCATAATCCACACAGCCATGTGAATAATGTGTTTTCCACATAAGAATGAAGCATGAAGACCTCAGTTTGGATTCCTGGGACCCATGTAAAAAGGTAGGTTTAATAGTGTGCAATTATTACCCCAGCACTAGGAAGGTAGAAACTGGATCACAGGGGCTGCTGGGCAGCCAGTCTGACCAAACCATTAAGCTCCAGTTCAGTGAGAGGGTATTTCTCAAAAATCAAGGTGGGAAGAAATAGAGAAAACATAACAACATTGACCTCTGGTCTCCATGCACACATACACACACATGCACACATACACACACGTACACACACACACATACACACATGTACACACATACACATATACACACACATATACACATGCATGCACACACATATACACACACACATATACCCACACACATATACATACACATACACACTAACACACACACATGCACACACACATACATATACACACATACTAACACATTCTTCATGCCATTAGCCTGTAGAATTAAAAATGAATAAGAATTGTCTTGTTTTATCATTAGGGATTGAATTCAGGGCCTTGTGTGCTAGGCAAGAACTCTACCATTGAGCTCCATTTCCCAGCTTGTTTTTATTTTAATTTTGGGGCAGGGTCTCACTAAGTTGCCTAAAGTAGCCTTGAACTTTCTGTGTACCATAGTCTGACCTGAGTTTCCTTCATTTTTTTTGTAATTTATGATTTTATAGTTAAAAAGATTTTAATATATTTTTGAAATTTTCAACAAATCTATTTTACTCATATTCACCCCATCACCATCTCCTCCCAGATCCACACCCAAGCCCCCACCTACCCATTTTTTTTTTTAAAAAAAAAAAAACCTGGAAACCTTATTTGTGCTGCCCAAATACTGTTGGGTGTGATATATACCCTGGAGCGTGGTTGACCTATCAGGAGTCACACCCCTAAAGAAAACTGACTCACCTTCTCTCAACAGATATCAGCTGCTGATAGCTCTTCATCTAGGGGTGTGACTCTGAGTTAACCTCCCCTCCATGCTGGGATTTCACCTCCCGTGAACTTGTGTAGGTTTTGAACGTGCTATCGAAACCACAGTGAGTCTATGTGTGTAGTCGCCTGTTGTGTTCAGAAACACTGTTGTGCAGTCATTCACTGCCTCTTACTCTTAAAGACTTCCCACGCCCTCGTCAGAGATGCTTTCTGAGCCTTTGGGAAAGAAGTTTGATACACATGTTCCACTTAAGGCTGGGCACTCTGCAGTCTCTTATTCTATGTTAATTAATCTCTGTATTAATTGCCTTTTGCTACAGAAAGAGGCTTTTCTAACGAAAGTTGAGAGAGATACACTATGTATATAAAAATAAGCCTATAGGAGTCAGTTTATATGAACGCTTTAGCAGAATAATAGTAGTTGATTCTCCCTTACTACTGGCTAGCCATAGGTTCTTGGCCCCATAACAGTGCCAGGTATGTATTCCATCTTGTGAAGCAATCAGAATGTGTTTGGTTGCTCTAACACTTGTGCATTGTTGCTCTGGTGAGTATATCTTGCCAGGCCAATGATCATTGTAGTTCCTAATGTTTGTAGCTGGGTCAGACAGATGATTACTTTTCTTCTCTGATAATGTTCATAGTACTTTTCAAAACTATGACAGCTAGCTAGTAGGAATGAAATGTCTATGGATTGAAATTATTTTGTCTCCTTGCTTTAGCCTCCCAACTGTCCAGGATTATAGGCATGTATCACTCTGCCCAGCTGTTTTGAATTTATCATAGTTTCAAAACTTTAGTTTCTAATACAGTTGAGGGTTTCCTAATGTATTTCAGGAGGAAAACAACCCCCATGGTTAATGTGGAAAATAAATGTGCTGAGCTGGGAGTGCAGGTCAGTGGTCGAACATGTACTTAGCATAAGATTCAGTTTAATCCCCCCCCTAAAATAAATAAATAAGCTACTCCATTAGGTAGATGGATGAAACTCGAAAGAAAATCATCTTGATCTCAGACCTGAAAGACAAATATGGTATGTATTTTCTTATATGTGGATATTAGCTGTTAAGTCAATGATAACCAAGCTGCAATCTACAGCTATACCCACAGAGGTTGGGTATAAAGTAAGAGACTAGAAGGTACAGATAGATCTCATTTAAAAAGGGAAATAGAATATGTAGTTATGAATGGAAGGGACCTGATATGGTAAGGGCAAGGGGGTAAGAGAGAGAATATGAGGAGAGACATAAAGTTAAGACTATTTGAAGAGGAGTGTGGGAACCTAATACAGTAGAAGTGTCCTAAAATATACGCACATATAAAGGCAATCTAACTAAAAATTGACAAATAGTGGGGAGACAGAGTTCCAACTGGCCATCTCCTGCCATCAAATGAAGCAACCAGTACCAGAAATAGGTTACATCATGTTAGCTAAAGGGGACCCATGGGAATCCCCAAACAACACAAGCTATTGACAAGGCCATAGGTTGCTCTCCACAAACTGACAGTCAGGCTCTATTGCTAAAAACACCTACGTAACTCCCTGAATATGGAAAAGCTGAGCTGAAGCCTTTACTCCTGCATTCTAGTGTCGTTGGTATAGGAAGGTACTCTGCAGGCTACCAAGAGGGAAACATAGACAGCAACCCAGCCACAAACCTTTGGCTTTACAATGATGACCTGCCTTCAAGATATTCTAAGGACACAGTGTCACAAAGCTTGAGGGAATAAGCAACCATTATTTGATTTAATGTAAAGCCCACTCCACCAGAGGGAACCCACACCCAACACTGCTTGGGTGACCAAAACCCAGAAACAGATAATCCAGAGACTTTGGACAAAATCAAACGTTACTGTTCTGAAAGGGGGGGGGGGTAAGCAATAAAGTGATTCCTGAAGACGTTCCGCTTTACTCACAGATCTGTTTTACTCAGCCATCATTTGAGAAGTTTTCTCCTGCAGCAGATGAGATCCACAGGCAGATAATGTGCAGAGTGAGAGACTCTGGAACTCTTCACTCTAAATGGGATATTTCTGTCAAATCCCTTCCCTCAGAGCTCAGGGAACCCTGAAGAAGAGGCCGGAGGGGATGGAGGACACCTACAAAAAGAAGGCCCCCCTAAATCAACATGAACAAAGCTTTTACATGAACTCACAGAGCTAATGCAGCTTGCACAGTCTACATCAGGCCTTCAGGTTAGTGTTTTATGGGATTCCGGAGTGTGTGAACACTCTGACTCTTGTGTTTTCTCTTGGACTCTCTTCCTTCTCTGTTTGTCTTGTTCAACACCAATGTGATGAGTTTTGTTTTATCCTCCTATATTCTATTATTATCCCATAGAAGCCTTTTTTTTTTTCTAATGAGAGACAGACATGGAGTGGATCTGGATGGGAGGGGAGGTGGGGAGGGACTGGAAGGAACCCAGGGAGGGGGAACCATAATCAGGATGTATAATGTGAGAAAAAAGACTGTTTTCAATAAAACACCATGACTAAGGCAAAATTTAAAAAAACCAAGCTATTTAAAGGGTTAAAAAGAATTGCCTTGGTGGTTTCTCATTAAGTCTTTTAAAGGCAATCTAGTAAGTAAAATGCCACTGGAATTTATTCAAAAATAGTAAATAATCATCTTCTAATAAAAAGAATGAGATGTCATGATTTGGGGTGACTGGGTTTTATTTTTAACTCTGACAATGAAATATGACTACAAATGTAGCGGTTTGATAATGGAACTTTCCCATACTCTAAGGCTGGCTCCTCTGATGAGTGTTGGCTAAGGGTTTCCACATGAGCAGTGAGAGCTGATGGATGAATACATTCACTGTCCCAGTTGATAACAATGAACAGATTCCTGGTGGCACAAACTGGGCAAAGCATCCATTGCAAGTCTCTGGATCCAGCGGCATGACCGTAGAGACTTCCTAGCAGTCATAATGGCCAGGCTTTAGGTGGTGAATTGCATAAACTCACACCACTGTTATGTTCCCAAGACCACACTGTCTTAGCACATTGTCAACTGTGGAGGTACATCTCAGCATTCTGTCAAGTGAGAAAGTTACTCATGCCCACTTTCTGAACCTGGGCCCTGACAGTGTATTTTCCTCAACTGTTCTGGGTTCCCAGTAAAGCTGAAGAAAGCTGCAGAAGATCATAGATCATCATTGCCTAAGACTGTGTTTGGAAATGTACTTGATTTGACAGATGACCTACTGAGTGCTAACTTTTTATTGTTTTTGTTTGTTTGTTTAGACAGAAAGATTTTCATTATAATTCTTATTTTTCCCCCTTAAACTCTGAAAAACCTAATTTTCCTTTAATGATTTTATGATGCATTTGATCTGATTGAAGGCAAGCAGATTTATTCAACACCTTTCATTTCCATCACACACAAATCTCAAAGCACATTTCTCAGCTAGGACAAGGGGTGCTGTGAGAATAAGCAGACATCCCCTACTCAGTGGACACAGTCTTTGGTTTGAACATATCAACTGTCAGTCCACTGGGGAGCTCTGGGCAGCCAACTGAGGTGCCATTCTCTGAAGAAAAAAAAATGTTTTCTACATTGTTTCCATAGGAAAGAACTAACCACACCAATTTTTGCTTCAGACTTTTAGACTATTTCTCAAAGTCTATGGAGGCTTTTCAAACCAGTTCCAAACATTTTTGTCAAGTTGAAATGGCTCTGACTCTCATGTCCAAGGGCAGAGACATATTTGAATGAATAGGGTGTGAGGTAGTTTTTTGAGAGTTGTTTGGATTTCAGGAAGTGAGCAAGATAAGCTGAATGGCCTTTTCCTGCTCTGATTCTAAAGAGAACGAGAAAAAAAAATGTCTTGTCCATGCCCAAAGATACTTGAGACAAACCACTGACATTTCCTAAGTTCAAAAGAAAAAAAACCTAAGGAAAATGGAAAATTACAATTGGAGACTTGGGATGCAGCAGAGACATAGCAAAAGGGCCACACAGGCCGTGACAAATGGGGACAAACAAGCAGCTCCTGAGGGTCTGTGTTTGGTGCTGTCTGTTTCTGTGTAGTGTCGGCTCAGTAAGAGGAAGCGAGGACACCTGTGGGTCTGCCCTGCTTCCCTTCCCTTCCCTTCCTCTTTGGTCAGGAAGAGAAGTAGTTGGTGGCACCGACGGACCATTTCATGGATGATTTCAGAAAGGTTCTATGTAGTAAAATGGATGGTGTACAGCCGGGGTGTGTATTTTCTTTTGTTAACTTATTTATTTACTTTAAACAAGCAAAGAGGCAGCCTGGTGTCATCTCCGTTGTACGACAAACCAACATGGGTAGAAGGGTTTATATACAGACTTCTTCGGGTGTCGTAGCTCCAATCCAAGCTATTGGGCAAGAAGAGGGGAGTTGCACTCTGTTCTCTGAGAAGCTCAGGGATTCCAGGTTCCAGTAAATTCTCACTCCTCACCCTCCAGATGAACACTGTGGCCTGCAGCAATTCCTGGGATAGAATCATGGCATCAGGAAACTTGGTTTGAAGTTTGAGGATAAAAGTGGGGAGTGTGGGTTCCTGATGACGCCCACAGACATTTCCAGATGCTTCAAAGGAGCTACGGTTTCAGTTTCATGCCCTCTGACCGTGGGCACATGCTGGGCAAAGTCACAGAACACCATGGGGTATGCAACTACACAGTTTCTCACTGTCCTTGAAGGGGGAGGGGCTAGCTAGAGTTGGACCTCAAGAGTCTTCTAATGACCATTTATAGAAAAACATAAACCAAACCCAGTCTTTTCCTTCTCATTATCCTCCTCACAAGCTGCAAAATCCATAATGGAAACCATTCCAGGGCTGAGAATATTGCTTAGTTGTAGAGCACTTGCTTAATGTTGTGAGGCCCTAAGTAAAGACAAATAACCAATCAACCAACCCAAAGCATTTCATTTCTGACCAGGAAGGGTTCAAACACTGATGCATGTACTGTTTGACTGGACTTGATTCATAAAGCATGTGGGGCCTGGGATCCACACCTGGTTTGTTCTGGGAAATTAATCTTTTTTTGGGTCAAGCAGTGAAGGGCATTGGCCAGGGCAAGCACCCCATACACAGCTCATTTATCTCTAGTTGCAGCTATTGGCTATGAAGGAGACTCCAGCAGCTGAGCCCTGAGTTCTCATCACTAAACTCAAAGGGGTTATCCAATCTCCTCAGAAGACAAAAAGCCAATGTAAAGAATCTGGTAAAATGCCCAAGCATAGAGGCTTGATTCCAATCAGATACTTGAAATACAGTCTTTTTGTTCCTTTTCTGCAGAGAGGATGCTCTGGAGAATGGCAGACATCCAGTGACAGAAGGGACAGTATAGGCTTATAGACAATTGATGGGTATGCAATTTCCAGCCGTCATCTTGCCAAGACCCTTACAAATCTGTTCCTGCTCTATCAGCTGAGCAGTTTCCAGCATATCAGTGATGAAGTTCTCTTCTAAACTGGCCCATCCAGGAGAGACGTGGGAGGACCAGCATTGTGGCTGGACAACCAATAGAGTATTTGCCTCTCACCAGCCTTCATGGAGCTATGCTTAGTCTATTTCAGAACATTCCATCATCTTCCCCAGAGAATGGAATCATAATTTCTTATCTCAAGGATCATCTCATATGGAAATATGGAAATGATGTTTCTGGGAGTCATCAGGACTTGTTGCGGTACTTAAAAACACTACTGAGCCACATCCAAGAGTCTGTTGGTGCCTACAAGTGGCTTTCAAGCTCCACTGTTCTTTCTCGGGTGCTACCTCATTCTCTTTGCCTCTCCACAAGCGACTTATTAGAGACCTGAAACATTTCTTTCTTTACTCACGCATCTCAAAAGAGTGACTAGATTACTATCTAACACTAGAGGAGCCAGTAGAAATCATCTTCCATACAAGAGAGATTGGACTGACGTTTGCCGAGGTCCTTCCCTACATCAGTCTTAAATGTACCTTTCTTCCCATGTAGCGGTTCATTTGATGTGAGACCCCAGCTGCCCACCCAGAACCCAGAGGGGAGGCTCTCTGGCTGCCTTCCCAGAGGGGTCACTTATCTGAGTCCTGGCTTATTATGGGAGGGAAAGCACCTGCCAGTGCCTGCAGCCACTTGATCCCAACCTCACAGCACCCTGTGGGTGGGGAGAAGGCCAGAAGAGGAGCCAGCTGGTGAAGGCGCCAGGCTTTGCCTTTTTCCCTAGTCACTAAGCAATTCTCTCATCCCTGCAGGCACTTTACTG
Organism: Phyllotis vaccarum; assembly: GCA_033318265.1. Taxonomy (NCBI): domain Eukaryota; kingdom Metazoa; phylum Chordata; class Mammalia; order Rodentia; family Cricetidae; genus Phyllotis; species Phyllotis vaccarum. The sequence goes on along the minus strand of JARWLC010000011.1, from coordinate 37,376,629 downwards.
CTGAGATTCAGGGTGAAGGTATTTGAAGTCATGCCAGGAAAAGCTCTGGAAACAGGGATGGGAGCTTGTGCTGGAAGCCAGGACAGAGCCCCATGCTGATTCCCTGTTCTTCTTATTTATTTGCATGAACTGAACTAATTTCTCAGCTGTAATCTACACCACCCACCACCTAGGAACTTCCCAGAAGTGTCCAGCAGGGGAGGGGTGGGAATGGGAAAGAATGTACCCCACTTTTAGGCAGTGTCCATGAAGCCTAAGACTATTCTATACTGTTACAGTTGACTTTAAAAATAAGAAAAATATGTTGGCAACAAATAATCAGTGGAGGATTTCCCCAATTTTATAGAAAACAGAGATATGAATTTATCAGAGAGAGTGTGGCCACAGACAGGGACCCAGTACTTATACTCTGGTCCCTTGTCCTTGGATTTATTTGTATTTATTTTGATCCTTAAAAGTTACTGGGGCTTGAGGTGTAGCTTAATGGTTAGGCACTTGCCCGGCTTGTGCAAAGCTCTGTGTTGCTTTTCAAATACTGAAAATAAAGTTTGCATTAGGAAACTTAAAAGCAGGTTGCTAAGTGAAAGAAGCCAGTCTAATATGGCCATACTATGTAATTCCAACAAAATGTCACTCTGGAAAGGACAAAGGAAGGAAATGGTGAAAGATAAAAAATAAAAGAGGAGAGAGAGGCTTAAGCAATTACTTAGAGTGAAATTACTCAGTCTGATACTATTGTGATTGACGCACTGCCCTGTGCATTTGTTCAAATCCGAATACCTACGATACCCAGAGTGAATGCTTACATAAACTCTGATGAGCTTGGTGAGGCAGACCTATCAGTTTTAACAAATGTGCCATAGGGTGAGTGCTAAGGATGGGGTGACTGTAAATGCAGGGATAGGAACATACAGAAATCTTGATACCTTCTGTCCAATATTTCTTTGATCCTAAGATTGCTCTAAAAATAAAGTCTGAAACAATGAATTAAAAACATTATCTGTGTTGGATATGGTGGCATTTACTATAATTCCAGCACTCTTGATGCTGAGATAAATGGGCCCAAGTAAGTCTGGGGCTTGTCTGAGCTATGGAACAAATTCCAGAAACAAGTTCAGCATGAGCTACATATAGAACTCCTTTCTAAAAACAAGCAGGTAAATAAATAAACACTTATTATCTAGGGATGTAGTGCCTTGTGGACACAGAACTTGGGGAGATGATAGGAGGGATGTCCCTGCAACACCGTGAATATACTTACTACCACTGAGCTGCAGTATATTTTATAGTGCGTGATTCACTATAGTTAAGTGTTATCATTTATTTTGGTGACTGACTTTTGGATGTTTCTTTCAACTATATGAATGCCTCACCAGCCTTCCTCTGGCTCTGGTCCTGCTTTCCTGCCCCAGAAGCAGAGAAGCTTCTGGGTGCTATGGTATTTGCATGCAGACACCAAGCTGTTTGGCTATTAAAGACTTAATCACCAAACTTGTTAAATAAATATTATTTTACATTAAAACATGCAAAGGATTCTCATTTTTTAGACTTAGAGGAACAAAATTATTCTCATATGTTCCCTACACCATATGTACATCAAAGGTGGAGAGGATCAGAAGAGGAAAGATACAGAGAGAGACAAACACAAGAGCCCTTGGTCTCCATGGGACACTGATTCCAGGATCCTAAAAGGACACCAAAGTCCACACATGCCCAAGTCCCATATGTGAAATAAATAAATGTTTACATAGAACCCACCCAGACCTTTTCTTTGCCCTTTAAATCATGTCTAGCTGACTTACAATATGTAACACTGGGAACATTAATCTTGTTATACTGTATTATTTGAGAAATAATGAAGATAAGTCTTCACATGTTCAGTAAAAGATAAATATTTTTTTTCAAATATTTTGCATCACTGGTTGGTCTAAGTGGAGGATTTAGAACCCGAGGGTTAGGAGGGCTCACAGTACAACAACAAAGCAGCTAATGGGCATTTGCTGTGGGGTGATGGATGGCTCAGCCTTACTGGCTCAGGGCAACACATGTCCAGGACTGGGTTTCTGCAGCTCAAAGAGTCCACAGCATAGCAGGGCTGGGCTTTTGTTCTGAGTAAAAGCTGAGCTATGGGCTGTGCAGAGTCCTCTGGTAGCTCTGGGGAAAGTGTCTTTTCCATCTCCTTTACACTGTGGATAGAACCCAGGGCCTGTCACTGTAGAACTAAAGGCCCCAGTTCCCTAACAGTCACTGTGTTGTTCCTCTAGTGACTTGTATTAGTTCCTTTGTGGCACTGTGGTAAATTTCTGACAGCTTCCAAGAGGGAAAGCTTACCTGGGCTCAGGTTCAGTCCATCACGGTGGGAAACTATCTTTTTGGTTGTGGGAGCACATAGCAGAGGCCCTCACATCAAGCTGGGTTAGGAAGCAGGGAGAAGCCATGACTAGAGGCTGGGTACTGTTTTCAAAGGAGCACTCCCAGTCTCCTCAGATAGTATGACAAGTTAGCTGGGAACAAGCATTCAAAACTTCAACCTCAAGAATATCATTCATTCAAACCATGGCTGCTCGTCTTCTCCTCCCCCACCCCCGTGAGAGTGTGTGTGTGTGTGTGGTGTCTGTGTGTGTGTGTATGTGTGTGTGCATGTATGTGTGTGTGGTGTCTGTGTGTGTGTGTGTGTGCATGTATGTGTGTGTGTGTGTGTGGTGTATGTGTATATGTGTGTGTATGGGTGATTATGTGTGTGTGTGGTGTCTGTGTTGGTGGTGTGTGTGTATGTGTGTATGTGTGTGTATGGGTGTGTGGTGTCTGTGTATGTGGTGTGTGTATGTGTGTGTGTATGTGTGTGTGCGTGTGTATGTATGTGTGTATGGGTGTGTGTGTGTGCTCTGCGTATTCAGTGCGTGTATGTATGTATATGCAATGTGTGTGTGGTGTCTATGTCTTGGTGTATGTGTATGTGTGTGTGTGGTATCAGTGTGTATGTGTGTATGTGTGTGTGTGGTGTCTGTGTATGTAGTGTGTGTATGTGTGTGTGTGAGTGTATGTGTGTATGCGTGTGTATGGATGAGTATGTGTGCATGTGTGTGTGAGAGAGAACATAATGTGAATTAATGTGTGCTGCATTAATGTATAATTGCACAAATGTGATGTGTATGCATTTATATGCACATATGTGAGTGGGGACCTGAGGCTGATGTCACATTGCCTTTTCATATTACTTTCTACCTTGAACAGTGAGGAAGGGTCTCTCCCTGAACCTGGAGTCAACCATACTTTGTCTACCCAGCTGGAATTTGACCACCATTTTATCCAACTCTTTACATGTGTAATGAAGATTTTAATTCTAGACTTCATGCTTTTTTGACATCTACTCAACTCTCCAAGACATCTCTCTCCGTCTTCTAAGGAAAAGTTGGGTTTTCCTCTGCATCTTTTGTCTGTAAGACCTTCCAGCTAGGCTCTCTTACTCACATTAAAAGCATGCAGGTAATTCAATCAGGTCTACTGGCAATTTTTCTGTTTTAAGGTGACGAAGTCCTGGACCATAACAACATCTATAAAAACTATTCACAATAGTACTTAGTGTTGAACTGAGTGACAAAGATATGTATGTAGAGCATGGCCAGACTTCTGCCCTGGCAGCCTTTGAAATGTGTGAGGCTATTGGGTGAGTAGCTTTGGGGTCTTCCCAACCTGTGCATGTTCCTCCCACATGGATGGTACATTTGACCTCTGTGCTTTGCTACTGCAGACAGCCCTGAAACCACAGCAGCTACACCTCCAAAGGAGAGCCGGAGAGTCTGTTTCTCTTCCCAGGCAGTGTGAACTTGGGCCAAGACCACCAGCACAGGTGGTAATTGTGACAATTTTCTTTGAGATCAGATTACAGGCCGACCCCATCCCCTCCTGTCACACTCAGCCCCCACCCTTCCTCAGATGGAAATGATTTATGGGCCTTAAGTAAGTGTGCTCTAGAGGCAGAGGCCTTCCTAGGTACTTTCAAATACCATTTGGCTCGGTCCCCTATTCTTCCGACATATAGTACATTTTGGTGATGCTGGTGATGATTGCTCTGAGATAGCAGCTCAGAGGCGCATATCTTTCTAATGGACGGTACAAAGAGAAATAAAAGTGTGTCAATTATCAAAATTGTGATTTGGGTTAGGGGCATTAACGAAAGTTTGCTTTTGTTCTCTGAGGAGAAAGACTATGCTAATTGTAAAAACATGGCAGATTATTCTACCTAAAATGCTGTAAAGGATTGAAAACCATTTCTTGGTAATCCATGAACAGAGCATCACCCTTCTACTTCCTGGATGAAGTGATTTCTGCTTCCTCCTCATCAGAGTGGAGAAGGGCTTCCTCCTCTCCACTCTGAAGCAGCTTCTGTGAATGAAACCATCTTTGTTATCAGTGAACTTTTTAGAAACGGGGCCCAGGGTGGGTACCGTGCCCTCCCTCTTCTCCCCATGTCACCAGAGAGCATCTGCTAGTCTATTGCTCAGGGTAAGGGTCTGGCTCTGCAGGTACAAATCTTACCCCTTGAGATCAGCAAAGCCCTTATCAAACTGTCATCTAAGAGACGGGCATATAATACAGAGGACAAAGCATATGTCCCTCCCCTGCTGTCTTGGGGAACACAGGACCTTTGGAAATGAATCCTGTCAAAGTCACTGTATCATGCCACATACGTGCCAGAATCCCTAGAAATGCTATCCATACAGCCTGACTGAACATATTCAACAGTCTTTGTTTGTATATTATGTAGTGCTAGGTTATGGTTAAAGTCTTTGAAGTATTCTTTTAGACTTTTTATAAAGCATCTTGGGAAATCTTCCTTGTTTTGATTTAAGAATAGAGGTTTTATTTGCTTTCTTCCCCCCCACCCCCATGTGTATAGTGCTAAGCATTCAACTCAGGGCTTTCCATATGATAGGCAAATGCTTTACTACAAAGCTTCATGCTCATCCCTGTATTTTCACCCTTGTTAGCCATTACAGTCAGATTATAATAAGGTAAAGAATGCTACAGACTCCACTACCCTCTACACTGCACAGGGCAATCTATTTGCTCCTCTGTAGAATCTGAGATCCTACTAGATCAGGGTGGCCTGAAATAAATAATAGACTACCTTTAGAGCAATTTTAAGATTGGCAGAACGGTTGACTGGAAAGTACTGGGAGTTCTCACACACACTGACCCTCTGCCCACTAGTTTCCTCCATTATTGCATTTTCCTTAGTGTACTCTACCTGTTACAGAGGAGACATTCTATAATTTGGATTTTAAGTGTTCCCAAAAGGCCCATGTGCCAAAGGCTTGGTTCCTGGCTTGGCACTACTGGCTGTTATTTGACCTCTTCGGGTGGAGTCTAATGGGAACTTTTTAGTAATTAAAGCTTGTGACCTTAAAGTGGATTCTGGTCTCCTTCTTTCTTTCTTTCTTCCCTGCAGCTGTGAGGGATGCAGGCTGCTCTGCTGCACACTCTCAACCATGATATTCTTCCCTGCCTAAGTTAAAGAGATAACTAAACGTGGCCGAGAATCTCTAAAGCTATGAGCCCCCAACGATCCCTTGGTCATATTGGTTGACCCAGCAATGCAGGTCCATCTAACACAAGGGTCAGGTGTTGATGCACCATTGTTAACTGAGCTTTGGGGTCCATGCTTTGGTTCATTCTCCATGTTATAACTCTGTAGGGTTTGATGAATGTGTGGCATCTTGTAGATTCCCTGCCCTGGGAATCTGCCGTGTTCACAAACTCATTCCTCCTTCACTCCCAAGTATTGGCATGACTGACATGTTTACTGCTTTGTACTTTTGCATTCATGGTTGGGATCACTTTGTGTGCAGTATTTTCAAATTTGCACCTTTTACCTAGCGACATGCTTGGTATAATAAGAAAATCATTGTTTGTCACTTAGGAGACTGTATGAGTCTCCTTTCCACTGCTGAAAAAAAAAAACCCTGACAACTTAAGGCAGGAGGTATTTCTTCTGGCTCACGGTTCCCCAGTGGACACAGTCCATCATGATGGGGAAAATATGGCATCAGGAATGTCAGGCAAGGTGGGCAGTCAGGAAGATGGCTGTTCAGATCTTTACTTTCCCCACCCCGTAGATGATCCATAACCTTCCCAAATGGCTTCACCAGATAGGACCCAAGTGTTTGACGTATGAGCCTATAGGAGATGCCACCACAATAGTGACCAAATGGTTTCTTTAAGTGTACTTTCACTAACTGAGACAAACACCATCATTTGTAGGAATTTCAGTAATCCTGGTTATATGTGCGTCATATACATGCTACATTTGTCTACAACTAGTCCAACCAGCCACTTTTCAGAAATAGGAAAATTCAGTTTCATGGCCATTACGAAAGCACCTTCACCGGCTTTCAACATTTTGGGCCTGTCCGTATGATCGGTCGGTCATTTAACATCTTATATGTGTGTTCTACAAACTCACATTACAAAGTTCCTCCTGCTCCTCTCCCACAAAGAGGAAGAAATGGAAGCTTACCATTGTCACCTATCAGCAGATGGCAGTGTTGGGCTTGGGACCCAAGTTAGTCTTTGATCAGAGTCTATGGACTTAGCCACTTAGCCTCTCATCAAAGGTATATAAGGAATATTATTTTGCTTCAAACAGAGCCAAATAGTTCCCTAAGCTTGGATCGATCTTCAGCTCACTGTGAGATTCTAGCAAACTCCACCATGTATGCACAGACCCCCCAATACTTTGACTGACCATTTTCTCCCAGCTTCTGTGGCACAGTTTTTACCTCACGAAATATACAGTGACATTAAGTAACTGGAAAGAACAAAGCATGAGAAAGTCCCCAGACTCACCTCCTCTGGATTTCAACTCCAGTTAAAATGCCTGAGGGTGACAGTGCCCTTGGTTACCTTTAGACTCCCCAAATACCCACATTCTCCACACCCAAATAGAGCACAATACACTTTAAATGTTGGGTCCTCACCCTGAACTCTGTCCTCTCTAAGTACTGCTGAAATCAGAGATTTCGTTTTTATGGCTTCTGCTCCAAGCTTCATGTATTTATTTCATTCTCAGACACAGCTCGAACCCATCCTTGTACCTAATAGGGAATGACAAACATTAGTAATCAAATAAAAGTAATCAAAGGCTCCAAGTGGTATAGTGGAAGTCAGCATAGGCACAACAGGGCAACACAGCAGGGATTAATAAATTCTGCCTATGGGTCATGGCAGGATGCCCCCAGGAGAAGTTGCTTGAGCTAGTATTTAACAGGTATGATAAGGACGCCTCAATGAAGGGTGGTGGAGGATAGCTGGTCCTTCTGGGTCTGCACAAATATAGCATAGAAAATATTTCCCAGCCGACACTGCACCTAGCTGGACATGTACAAACCATTCCTTGCCATGATTCCCTACCTAATGCAATAGAACTAATTACAAACTATTCACAATGTGTTAGTTACTACAAGCAGGAGATGATTTTAAAGATACAGGAATATATAAGGGGTTATATAAAACACTAGTGCATTTTATGTATGGGATAAGTATATCTCGATATTCTGAACCCTGAAGCAATCCTCTGACACTCTGTGGAGACAAACAGGCAGCTGTTTGCATAATGTATGTATGGGGCAGGGGATAATGCACATTTGGTGAGTGTGACACTGTTGGTATACCTGAAGCCTACGTCTGAAAAGGAAAATGGGGGTGTGGGACTGAAGAGCAGTGGCTGTGGAGTGGGTCAAGGATAGAGACGGTGTAGCTATTAGACATGTAAGACATGAACTTGAGAAACTACAGGCCTTGTATATGTAAACATTAACTTCCATCCGGGATGTTTTCTACATTTAAAAAAATACCCCTTCTCAGTTCCTATTATTGTCCTGACACCATCATCAAATTCTTCAGTGATGTGTTTAGATCACCACGTTTTTATTGTTTTTCTGACCATATTCTCTAAAACGTGTTATTTTCCCTATAGATGCAGGAAGTTCAGTTTTGAAAAAAATAAAAATAAAAAAAGCTTTGAAAACAAAGCATTTCCTTTGCTGAATTCAGAGCCCAGGAAAGTCTGATGTGAGTCATCATTCCAGGACATATCCTGGTACAGCACAGCCCCAGCCAGTCACCTGAACCTTCTGGAGCCTGCCCAGCAGCCAGGGAATTTTAAGGAGGAGCAGATTACCATTCACATCTCTTTTAGATCTTCCATGGAAGGGTGGCTTTACCACACTACTGACTACTATCACACTAGCTACCCTTGAGGACAGGTTGTCGTTTTGACAGTACAAGGGGTTGTTGTTGAGTGTGCCAATCTTCTACCTAACTCTGCTGGAGTCCATCAGTGTAAAGCTAACTCCCAGGTCCCAGCCATCACAGCTACCAAAGGGAAACCACACTGGTGTAGTTAAATCCCAATGCCTTCTAATGGCAAGCCTCATTCATGAAAAGATCTGTCTCCTCTGGTTGAGAGCATGCAGCACAAAGGTAATGTGCTCCCCATCTTTTTTTTTTTTTTAAGTAAAAATGCTCTATTTTCTGTGTCTGTCAAAATAGTGTCTTATCTGATTCACAGGGAGTTACATGAGGCGCATGCAAGTAGCTTTAAAAAGCAGTCAAGGGGTTGCCACAGAACTTATCAGCTGATGGGTGCTCTCTCTCTCTCTCTAGAGCACATTATTTTTCCTCAGTCCCTTTAGTTTTTAAATATCAGTAATAAGCCTTCTAGCAAATAGTTTCTTACAGCTACCCTGACACATCAAGAGTTTGGCGTCCAAGTTCATTTGCACACAGATGGAATGGAGACAAGTTTCAGCCACAATGAAGAGATTATAGTTCTATGGAACACAGATACTTATGTCAGGGGTAGAATGGAGAGGCTTTAACCTATTAAAAACATGGTGTGTGTGTGCATGTGCGTGTGTGTGTGTGTGACACTTGTATGCTAGAATAAGTTCTCTCCTTCCACCATGTGGACTCCAGGGACTTGCCCAGGTAATCAGGCCTGATGGGAGTGCTCTCCACCTACTAAAATACCTTACAGCCTACTTCTCCCATTTATACTAAGATAAAAATCAAGGGATCCACATAGACTTTGCCTATTATCAGGTGAAATATTTATTTTGTAAGAAAAAAAACCTTGATAGTTTTTCTGTGGTATGTGAATAATATGGTTCCCGGAGCCACATATATTTCAATATTTGATTCCCAGCTGATGGATTATTTAGGAAGGATTAGGAAGTGTGGTTTTATTGGAAGAGGTGTGTCACTGGGGGTGGGCTTGGAGGTTTCAAAAGCCCACTTCAGACTCAGTCTCCATTGCTCTCTGCCATGTGCTTATGAATAGATGGGAACTCCCAGCTACTGCTCTCCAGCTATCCCTGCCTTCCTGCAGCCATATTCCCTGCCATGACAGTCACACATAAAAACCATAAAAAAGCCCCCAACTAGATGATTTCTTTTGTAAATTCTCTTGGTCATGGTGTCTGTTCATAGCAGTGTAAAAGTGACAATGACAATTTCTGTAATAAATAAAGTATACTATAAAATAACCTCAAAGTGTCTTTTCAGATGAGGAATCTGAGTTACAGTTTCAAAATATTTCTAAGACATTATCTCTAGAGATAATGTATGTGGACCACATTATTAAAAAGTAGAGAGCTGGACATGTACCTCAGGGACATAGATCACTTCTTAGCAAACAGATGGTCCTGGGCTCCAGCCTCAGCACTGCAAAACAAAGCAAAACAAAATGAAAACATTGCTAGAACATCCTCAAACGTTTTGCCTGAGAAAAATTTTACATATTCTCAGATATATAAGTATATACAATAGGCATACAAACTGAACTTTAGCCGATAGTAAAATATAAAAAATATTTTAAAATAATTCTTTGGTCTGTCAAGATGATTCAATGCCTAAAAGTATTTGTTATGGCCTAATGATCCCAGTTCAACTCCCAGAACTGACTCTAAAATGTTGGCCTCTGACCTTCAGATGTATGCCATGGTACATGGAACCCCTAATACCATTACTGTATAGCCACTACTACTGATAATAATAAATTTTAAATAGTTCAATATATATGTATATACATATATAATTTTATATGTTTTAAAAAGTAAAAGTCAATTTGCATACTAATGAGGTGGATTGTTTATGAGCAAGTAAAGAATAAATTTTGGTTGATACTACAGGATACAGGGCAGCTTCAATCTTTTTAAGTTGGTCAATATTTTGACTTTATGATTGTCAATGCTGAGAGCAATTTTTGCATAAATACATAGTATGAAGTAGTAGAAGTAAATTTAGCACCGATTTTAAAATTGTTGAAAATTTAGTCCCATGCCAAGATTATCAATCTTTTTATGCAAAATCGGCAATTCAAATACCAACTTTAAAAACTATCCTAACACAATAATACTATTGTTTTTTTAAAAAAAGAAAGAAAACCTTTGACAAGTAAATGTAGATTCCACCCACGCTGTCTTTGCCACAACCCAGTGTTATCTTCCACAGCATTGGTGGAAGCTTTTCTTTGTGACAGAGTTCTCCTTCCACGGTGTGCAGTATGAGTGAGCTTAGACATCTGAGCCTTGACATTGCAGAGTGTCTATAAAAAATAACATTTTAGGGATTGGGGTGATATCTCAGTGTGTGTGCTGCTTACCACAAAGACACAAAGACCTGAATTCGAACTCTAACACCTACAAGAAAAAAGGCTGAACACAGTGCCACACACCTGTAGTAATCACACACTTGGGAAGGGGAGCTGGGGTTCACTGGTCAACTCTCTCAGCTTAATCAGTGAGCTTCAGGACCCTGTTTCAAAAACTCAAAGATAATTTCTGAGGAACAATATCCAAGGTTGACTTATGGTCTACATGAACATACCTAGCCCCACCTACACACACACACACACAAACACACACACACATACATACACACACACTCACACAATGCATGTGCTTGAACAAGTACAGATATTAGCACCTGTACACATACAAACACAAAAGAAATAATATCCTTATAGTAATACAACACAATAGTGGGTTTTTCACATCTTGAAACATTATAAAATGGTACAATCCCAAGGTCCCATTAAGTTGATACTTTGAAGCTGAAGAATGGTGTTAGGAAACTTCAGTATCTGCTCTGCATAATTAAAAACACTGTGTTTCTATAAGAGCAGAACTTGTACGTATAGGAAAAGAACCATAATTCATACGTCCTGAATCTGACCCAAAGTATTGCCAAAGCTTTATTGGCAATGCTGGTGTGTTAGGGTGAGCTGTGCCATGTGCAATGTGCTGTATGTTTAGAGTCCAGGATTTCAAGAAGCAGTGTGACACATCACAGGCAAGTGGTGCAGAAATATCTTGGATTCACTATGCTTTTGCTTTTGAATTAATTTTTGGTCCTGGGTTCAGAAACCTTTTATGGTTGCTAAGTTTTTGTTTCCTAAATTCAGTTATGAGACCCCACACACGGGGCTGTGACCCATAACTTAAAAAATGTGGAACCATAGTCACAACAGATGCCTTTGGGGTTTGTAACAGTTTGAACCTACAGGCTCATGCTTGGAATGTTTGGTTCCAAGCTTGAAGTGTCACTCTGAAGGCTGTGGAGCCTTTAGAAGATGACCTCTGTGGGCACGAACTCACTATGGGTAGGTTTTTCCCAGTTATTCAAGCTTCTAGCTCTGTCCTGGACTCTCTGATGCTTGTCCATGTCATTCCTTCCCTGCTACAATAGACTGAAATGGAGGTTCCAAACCACAAACCAGAGTAAAGTCCTCCCATTTCAAGTTGCTGTTGTTGGGCATTTTGTCACAAAGATAGGAAACACAATGAAGAAACAGTGTTTTCTGTTTTTTTCTTGACTCATTCTTTCGAGTCTGTGTTACTGTATTTTTTTTATATATATATAAATAGAAAAGCCTTAAGTGTTTTCATAAAATGTTCACTTCCTCAAATTTTAAATCAGTAGTTATGACATTGCTAAACATCACAGCACTTCCTGTGGCCTCATGGGCCATTTTATTCTTTGTTTACAACTTTTCTTAGCCTAAAATAGGATCTCAGACAGACCTCATTAAGTCAGAGTGTCTAGCTTACCGTGTGTAGAAGGCAGTATAAAGGACCCAATGATGTTCATTCACTTCTTAGTCCTCGAAGCCTGTGAGCACAGCCCCCTGACATGGCAAAGGTGGCTTTGAAGCTGTAACGTTAAATCACAAGCAAAAGACACTTGCATATGTAGAAAATATTGAAAGTGTGAAGTGGATTCTTCCCAAGGCAACACAGTTCTGCAAATACTGTTGCTGTGATTCAAAGACACTTGCTGTAGACTGCAGACTTCCAAATCAGTAGCAGAACAGTCTTGCATTGCTTTGTGTTTTTGAGAATTTGTTACAATAAGACAATATACACACTACTGTTCTCTTACTGCAGGCCTAAAACTAATTGTAAAATAAGGTTTTTTTTTTTTTTTTTTTTTTTTTTTCAGTATCTATGAGGTATGGAGAGCAGGACTGTAGGGGGATCACAGCCCGCCTAGCCTGATGAAACAGTGGTTACCTGTTCCAGGTAGTGTGCCTGGGCATGTGCACTGGCTTCTATCTGCTAAGCCAGTTTGGAGTCAGCTGCTGTGCCTGGTGATTGGTGACATGTGACCATCAAGATGCTGGAGGTCAATGAGAAACAGTCTTCAGTTGCCAATGGGTGGTGGGAGGAGGCTACATAAGGCTCTCCCCATTGCTGAATAAAATGTCTGTGAGTCTGTTAAGTCTGCAAGTCTGCAGGACGGACATTTGTTTTAAACTAGTCTGTGTATGCTTCTTGCCTGACTCCTGAAGTCTGTGCCCTAGACTCTGTGCCTTCTCACGCCCTCCCCCAAGGGGTGCACAGATAGAATGTGCTAAAACACAGATCCCTTTACAGATACCAAAGCCCATGGATCCATAATTCCCTTCTAAAATTGTATTTACATATGACCTACACACATTTTCCTGTATAGTATTCCTGGGTCATTTTGTTAATAGGACAAGGGATATCTTTCCTTTGGGTGGAGCCTGACACTGTATATCCTTTTTTAAATCAAATGTGACTTGTGCTTATCCACATGAATCATCTCTAGCATCTACCCTTCCACCCTGGCTGTGCTGGTTGTCATCTGTTGTATGGGAAACACCTATTTGCAGCTGTTCATCTTGCCATATGCTCTTTCTCTAATTTTATTTTATTACTATTGTTATTTCTGTTATTACTGTGTGTGCATTTTTGGTGTGTGTGTGTGTTGGGGAGTCACACATATCATAGAACTCATGAAGAGGTTAGATGATAACTTTGTAAAGTCAGTTCTCTCCTTCTATCTTGACTTTGATTCTTAGAATCAGACTCTAATTGCCAGGATTTGATTACAGGTGCCTTTGATGAACCACCTTGCTGGGTCCTTTCTCAATTTTATGTGTAATTGGTCTATTCTATCCTCAAAAATGCTACCAACGATAAACCAACCTTTTACCCAACTCTACCTGCTAAATTTTCTCATGTCCCAGTTCCAATGTTAGTTCAAACAAAACTTTTCTAAGACAATTTATTCCTGCACCATCTCAAGAAAATTGCCCTTAACATCGATACATAAATCCAGATAGGTGTTAGCATCTTATCTATGATTGGAGTGTCCTTATTCAGTTCATTTCCCGTGGTTTAGGTCACTTATAGCGATTTTAAATGGAAAACCTCAGCAATAAGTAACTCAAATGTTTTAATTTTTATGTGACCTGTTTGCTATGGTGCTGCAGAGTCATGTTAAAATAAGTGTTATTTCACTTAGGGAGTCTCCTTAAAGTGAAAGAGTGAGGAGTTTAGCAGTTTGCATACAGCCAGGAGAAGGTACAACGGGTTTCCTTTGAGTAAAAAGGTGATAACTGGCCCTAAGTGTCTGAAGTCAGGGGCAAGTATTACTCATGGAGTTTGATAAGGTTGGCAATGCAGTCATCACTGAGGATCTTAGACCGAGCCACAGGGTCAGGTGGACGACTACATTTCTTTCCCCTTTAGTCTCCCATGAGTCTGGTTTCTTCTTGCCGCACATCCCATCTGACCATTAGGTCTGCTTGAAAATGGGAATGGTAGTGCCTCATGTTGCTCTAAATTTCCAAATCATAAATTTGTCAAACTGTAGATTGATAACATGCAAGGTAAGAGGTATGTTCATTCACCACTGTACCATGTACCCAATATGTCACAGCAATGGATCATGACACAGTGCCTGAATCAATGGATGAATGATTTACTAGAAACAATAGTTATCATGGAAGCACGTCAGAAAGAGAGAAAAATCAAGGTACCCAATTGGGTTCTAAGTTGATATACACAAGATGCCAAAGTAATTCTATCTCATCAAAAATATAGCTAAATAAACAAAATATCACTGGATTATAACCAAAAGAATTTATTATCTATGAATCCATACTGATAATAAACACATTAAATAATTAGCAAAGAATATAAACCTTTGGTATAAAAAATTCCAAATAATTTTTATACTCTACCCTTCAAGAGGGAGAGCCTAACTCCCCTCAATAAATTTGAGCTCAGATAGCACACACATTTACTTCTAAAATTACAGAAACTGGGGTGAGGATGAGCAGAGCAATATTTTTTCCTTGAGGAAACTATATTTTCAGGATAAATTGTTAGGAAAATAATGTGGGATCAAAATGTATATATACCTATACTTTGGGTAGATATTTATAAATTTCCCATAAACGTTGAACTCAACACATTTCCCATCATTTTTAAAAATGACTGTTTTACTCCCTTGTCACCAAGTTATCTTTTCAAGAATAAGTTAGAGCTGGAATCGGAAATGAAATTTAAGATTAGTTTTATTTACATTTTAATTATTGTGACTGAAGTTGATGGTATCACGTACTTAATTCTCTTTTCTGTATAGTTTGGATCTGTAGTGTCCCCATGGCCCACCTGTTAAAAGTTTGACCCCCTGAATTCCCCACCCTCTCGTTCATGGTGAGGTGATAGAACGTTTAGAGCTCAGTGGAAGGAAGCTAGATCATTGGTGGGAGTTGAATAAAGGGATACTGGCACTCCAGCCCTTCCTGTTTCTTCTCTTCTTGGGCACCATGAGGTGACTATCTTGCTCTATCATGCGCTGCTGCCTTGAAGACTTCCCTGAAGACTAGAATGCATTACTAAAATCAGATGGGAAAATGCCTTGATACCACTGAAATCATGAGCTAAGGGTAAACGTTCCCTCTTTTCAAGTTGATTGATCGCAGGTATTTGCTGGTGATGAAAAACTGCTTAACCTGTGCCATTCTCCTAGTGATCTGATGAGAATTGCTTTTTCTTCCTGACATGTGGGACCTAGTGGGAATTAGCCAAATCAGTCCTTCAACTCTGAATGAATTGTTAGTATCACTCTCATTTGGCTTATGGAGATTACTATAACCTGGGTTTGAAGTGACTCTTAACTAATCATATTTTGAATTTTCTTGCGATTTTGCTCTGTAGATTAGAAGTTGGTAGCTTATACTCTTTCACCCTCTGGGATGACTTGCATATGGATATACAAAAATAAATGTGAAGCTCAGAGGTAGCTTGCTTGTCTAATACCTGCAAGGCTCTGGGCCTGCTGAGCCTGCTCCACAGATAGAATATATACTGCTACTGGTGTGGGTGGGTGGGGAGCAAAGCGATCTGATTATTTCTTTTGGTAACAAATGAGTATTTCTTTTGGTAACAAATTAGGTTTCCCCTAATTTGGAAGAATCTCTATGTAACATTTGTAATATTTCCCACCAGTCATTCAAATAAAATAATATTCAATGTTTTCTCTGCATAATTCAATCTTTATCACTCTGGCAAAATCTAAAATTGACTAATTAAAAAAATCAATGCACAAAAAGTTGATTCATAACTAATGAATAGAATTTTAATATATTTTTGTCCAAAGAAGAAAACAAAGGCTTTACTAAAGCTTTACTGTAAACATACAGGGATGAGCATTGTCTTGGAATCATTAGACTTAAATTTTCTAGTTTTATGATAGTGCCAAGGTAATAAACTATGCTGTGAATTTGAATCTGAGCCCTTACAAATCAGGTAAATGATAAGCAATCCAATCTTCTCTTCCAGTGAACCACAACTTCCCTAGCAGAAGTCACTAATATATTCACTGCTGCATCACGAGGCCAGGATGCTCAGTGAGCTAGGTAGACTGAATGTATTTCAATTTATGATATTTTAATGGAAGATGAGTTCCTGGTTGTATAACCCCCACTATGAGCATCTGTACTGTCCTACTAGCTAACAGTCCCTGGGTTGTCGATTGCAACTTTGCACTGAGTTGTGTTGTAAAGCATGCCAGGCAGAACCCCCCTCCTGGAATTCTGCAAGCACATCTCTCAACAGCAAGGGTCCTGGTTGAGAGTTTGGAGGGATTCTGTGTCATAGCCTACCACACCCGCTTTCTTCATGCTTTCCACTTGCCTCTAAGAGCCTCAGAAAAGCCCAGTGACCTTAAACATGGAGACTTAGTGGAGCAGCATTCTACTCCCTGAGGGAAGAGGTTACAAGGTTAACATTTTGAATGATTTTCTGTTGTTAAAAATGTGTGGTTTATCACAACCCTAAAAAATGCCAATGACTGGGATTATCCCATCTCTCCTTTCCTGTGTGCCTTCAATTAGCTGAATGAAAGCAAACCCATGGCTTTGGAACATGAACTAGCTGGAGCAAAGTGACGCACACGTCAGCGAGATGAAAGAGTGGAACCCAGAAGCCTAATTAAAAGCAACTGAGAGACTAGTATTCGATCCAGAGTTTATTCACCTGAAAAAATAAACTGAGAGCCCTGGCAAGGGCTGTACCGGAGGATTGTGGGAGAAGAGCTGAGAGGTTCATGAGGTCAGAGGAAGGCCTGGCTTGGAGGACACAGAACCTTACTATTCCTTCACTCTCAGAGTCAGAGGAAGGTCAGCCAGAGCCTCTGCCAGGACTACACTGGGATTTCGAGAGAGTTGCCACATGAGAGAAGAGGCCCTTGTCCCACCTGACAAGGATGATAACTGTCCATCTTCCTTTGCCTTCTACAATAAATTGAAAAAAAAAAACCAGTTAATTAAACAGCATGCCCTCCCTATTTCCAAGTTTCCCTCTCATTTCTTTTCCTCTTTGCTCCCTACAACACATTACCTGTTTTAACTTCAGAGCAGTTTTGTGTATTCAGCATATGGAGTGTTTTTGATGGCACGAGCTATCAAGGACTAACTGAAAAATTAGCCTCCTTTACCAAAAGGAAAATTCTCTTGGTTTTGAGATAAATCAAGGCCCAAGGTCAGTCAAGAGAGGAAAGAAATAAATGAGTCCCTCTTTCATACACTGCATATTTTTAACCTACAAATCAGCTCTCCAAGTGGAATGCTGGCAAATAAAAATAGTTTCGTGATCCTTCTACACGTAACTGCCATCTTGTCCAAGATTTTATTTGGAGGCAAGAGAAACGACTTAATTTTTTTGGCCCTTCACTGTGGGGGCAGGAGGAGAGGCTTCCTTGTTTTCATTTCCAAGTTTGATATTCATTACCTCGGGTAGGGTGGGAGGTAGGGAATGTGGAAAGATGTATATGGTGTCTCTGAACAAATGCACTGGTTTCGTTACTACAAATAACTGAAATGACATTCCCTGGAACAGTCTGCTCAGGAAGCAGACATGGGATGCTTCCAGCTCTGCAGGGTCACAGTATACTCTCCTCAACTTCGGGATTTGTCAAATAGACTTCTGTCTCATTGAGACTGGAGTGGTGTTTCCATCGCATGCAGCAAAGCAGACTTAATAAGGGACAGTCCACTAAGACAAGCTCACACTGGCATGACTTCTGTCTCTGAAGGAATCTGAGAGCACCCGGTACCTCACACTTGGCTGGTGTCTTGGGGGGGGGGCGGAGGGTTTGAGGGAGGTACTGAGACCATAACCCTTACCCGAAAGCAGTTGGCCTTACAGGGACATGTTTATGGAAACCCAAGAGTATTCACTCTTGTTCTTAGAGTTCTGCTCCCTCAGCTTTTATTCTGATAAATAAAATTGGTAGAAGGCCATGGATTTGGATGGCACTCTTGTACAGGACCCAACACACCAAACCAGTATGGAGATGTTTGTACTAAAGGCAACTAATTCCTGCAGGAATGTATCTGGCAGGTTCAGCAATGGAGATTTAGTCTATTATAAGGGTTGGCTGATTTGAGTAAGATTGTGGCATTGTAACCATTTAAACTGTCTTTTTGCCCGATTCCATTTTTTATCTGTCTATAAATACTGCCTGACCACAAAGCAAGCCAAAATGTTTTGGTTCTGACAGCTGTCCAATTCACAATGTCTGCTCAATTCAGGCATCATTACGGGAGGGTCTTGCTTTGTGTTTGTTTTTCTCAAACTCAGTTAAATTTAAAGCACTAAGTTCTTTCCATTGACTCTCTTCTGCCTCCCACCTTCTCCTTTCTGTTTCTGTCTTTCCTGGCCTCTTGCTGTGGCTGGACAGGTGCTTGGTAAGCTTATATGTTCAAGGCTTGGCTTCTAGGTGCTGTTACTGGGAAAGTGAAACCTTCGGATGGCCCAACTTGAGGTCCTTCTGTCACTTGGGGGGGTGTCCTTGAAGGGTTATGCTCCCCCCCCCCAACCTCTCCTTTGCTTTCTGGTCAGAAGGTGAGCAGTTTTCTCTGATATGCATCCCCTCCACAACATGCAACCACAGACCCAAAGCAATGAGACAATCGCTCACAGACAGGGGCCTCAAATTAACCTTTTCTCTTTGCAAGTTGACTGTCTCAGGAACTTCATCATAGCGATGAGAGCTGACTAACAAGCATGAGTCATTTCCCACCAAGAAACTTATCTTGTGTAAATCTCGCTTCCTATGCCCAGGACATCTGCTTTCAAAGACGATTATTTGTTTATTCATTTTGGACTCCTCACTGAGATTTACCCCATCATATTTCTCAGTCTATCCAGGCAGCAGCCCCTTTTCCTGACTCATTTCTCCCGCTTTCCCCTATTTCCATCTATTTTCCCACTCATATCTTTGGGCACATTGTAAGACTTTTATAGAGTCTATAAGAATTAAATAATCATACATTCTTTTCATATGTGTACAAACTGTTTTGAATGCATATACACCAACTCTTAAAATATTTATTTACTGATTTTACAACCCTGCTGCAGTTTCTCTCCCTTCTCTCCTCCCAGCCCTCCACCTCCCTCTTCCCCTGGAACCTCCCACGTCATGCCCCCTCTGCCCCCCCATTGACTCCTCCTCTGTTTCTGTTCAGGAAAGGGCAGGCTGTCTGTGGATATGAACAAAATATGGCGGTAAGAATAAGCACCTCCCTATGTATTAAAGGTTGGGCAAGTCAACCTAGAATGAGGAATAGGGTCCCCAAAGCCAGAAAAAGAGTCAGAGACAGCCCCTGATCCCACTGTTAGGAGTCCCACAAGAAGACCAAGCTACACAACTATAACTTAGATGCAGAGAGCCAAGGTCAGTCCCAATATGTAGCAACTTCTATAGGTGGCATTTGCAATATAAATCACTCCCCTTTCTATCTTTCTCACACAAGACTATGCATTCAGGGATTGTCTAGATTGCTGTGCACACAGCTCATGCTGTCAGTTGCTGCAGAGATGGCCACTGCTCACAGGTTATCCTGAAACTACTGTTCCTTCCATCCTCTAGCAGAGGGGGGCATAGGTCTTCTTGACTGAGTGCTATAGCAGGCCCAGCCACACACAATAGCAGATAATATAAGAGCATCTCTGGCTTTCAATGAATGAATAACCTTGATGTGAGGCAGTGATATACCTGAGCCCCTCTGTGATTACCCATGTGGCCCCATGGGCTCCCCTTTGAACCACATATCACATGGTTATTCAGGGATGACTGGTAAACATCCAAGAGCCCCTAAGGTCAGGACTGTGTTTGCTTGCAGACTGTTGCTACCACAGAGCCCATCAAGTACCTTGGAATCAGGAGAACCGCCATTAATACTTTTTGGATGACAATAGTGATTAGCAGTTGAGTTAATAATAATGTTGGAAAACATGATTCTTGGGATCAGACATATGTAAGGGTCAACTTTGGTTATAGCGCTGAACAATGTTCTCAATTGTCCGGAGTCTAGCATCTCCCCTGGAAAAGAGGAAACAGAGTAAGGATAGCACCACAAGGGTAATTGTATGATAGGAAAATGGCAGAGTGGCTCAAAAATACCTTTGCACTTGGATCTAACTCCCAATAAAAGGAGTTATTTTCCAGTTACTCAAGTTTTCAAATTATTTTCAACACTACAAGGAACAGTGCTCCATGAGGGCCATCAGAGCACGCATATGCATCACTTCAGCTCCAGGACTCTAGGGCTTGCTAGAGAGGATCGTGAGTGGCCACGTCCTGACTCGGCAGCACCAATCAGTTCATACTAGTCTAGGGAATACATAGCCATGATGCTGCCTTAAGAAAGAGTTGTTCTCAGGAACAAATGTTCCAAGCCCAACTTCGTTACTGTTGTGCTACAAGTGAAATGGAGAAGCAACAGGCAGAGAAGGACTAAGCGACATAGGACACAACATCCAAGAGGAATCAGCAAACTGTGGCCTGTGCCACCGCTGTCCCACATCCATTGCTGATGGAACTGTCTGTAGCTACTTTCAAATGGAAGAATTGACAAGTGCAGCAGAGGTGGCCTGGTCCTGCAGAGGCCAAGTGTTTATTCTTTGTCTCCCATACAGGAAGTTTGCTGACTCTTAGCTTAGAAGGGGACACGGGACAACTATGTTTAATTTAAGAATCAGGTGATATAGGTATAATGGTGAATCATCGTTGCAAGACTGAATTGTGTATGTGTGTGTGTGTGTGTGTGTGTGTGAGAGAGAGAGAGAGAGAGAGAGAGAGAGAGAGAGAGAGAGAGAGAGAGAGAGATTGATCTTTTAATAATCCAGTACCTAAGCATCTCGGACCAGATAATTCATTCTTGACAGACAATTTTTCACACAATTTTTGTGAAGGCAGCGAGGTTCTCAAAGCCTGCCTTTTCACTAGTCAGAAAAACAAACAAACAAACAAGAAATGGAGTTTAAAAGAATCAGAGAGTCCTCCACACACCTTCTCCCAGTGATTTTGGGCTTCTATTCACAACAGAGAGGCAGAAGGTGTGATTTAGCTGTGAGCCTGTGAGGTGAAATCCAAGCTTAAGTACACAGAGCCCTGCTTTCATATCCCCAGCTCAGCTTCCTTTATGAGCACAGAGCACAGGCTAATGACCTGTGAATCCAGGAGATATCACTCCCTAAGCCAGCTATACAAAACACCTGGCTTACCGTCCCCACCAAAACTCCCCACTAAAATTCCTTTTCTCACAAAGGTTCTCTGAGAAGGGGGGGCACCCCCCCCAAAAAAAAGAGCAGAGCAAAGAAATCGATGACAGAAGATGCAGATCTGAAAGTCTCCCCCCCTTTCAGCAACTAAATATTTCTCAACCTTATTTTCCAAAACTTTTCACTGAGAGCTGATACTCCAAGAATCATTGAGCCATTCAATCTGCACATGTGTCTGTTTCATTTGGAGTAACTGTAGAATCCAGGAAGCTAGAAATGGACCATTGGTGGTGGTGGGGCAGTTGGAGGAAAGATCTCAATGGAGGTGTGTGTGTGTGTGTGTGTGTGTGTGTGAGAGAGAGAGAGAGAGAGAGAGAGAGAGAGAGAGAGAGAGAGAGAGAGAGAGAGAGAGAGAGAGAGAGAGAGAGAGAGAGAGAGAGAGAGAGAGAGGTCTCACTCTGTAGCATGGCCGGGTAGGAACTTGTTATGTAGACAAGACTGTCCTCAAATTCACAGAAATTCACCTTTTTCTGCCTCTCTAGTTCTGGGATTAAAAGCACGCACCACCATGCCTGGCTGACAACCTACTGTTTTACAACTTTCCACACACAGGCATGCATGAACACACACACACACACATACATATGCACACTACAAATACATACATATACATGCATACTATGTACGTATTCTTTAGGAAAACAAAACAAAGCACACACACACACACACACACACACACACACACACACACACACACGCACATGCACACGCACACGCACACAAATAAGCCCTTTCCCAACCACTTGGATAGAACACAGGCCCTGCCAAGATGGGGTTCTAGGTACTTGTGAAATACCCTTCATAAGTGACCCTTCCTTAATCATGATGAGGCCTTTCGAAGGCAGAGTCTGTATCTATCACAGTGTGTGGGTGGGCTGGGTGGTGTCCACTGACCTGAGGTAATGGGAGTGTTTGTGTTTACAAAAGAGCTAGCTCAAAGGATACTGAAAGAATCCCTTTCCACACTGACAGGCCCAGTTTCTTCATTATTCTGACAGAAACCAGAAGGCCAATGTGAGTTTCTCTGAGTGGGAGCATGCTGGGAATATCACTGAGGCTCTTGCTAGTGTAGAATGAAATCAGTTTCCGAGGCTGACACATAACTGGCCCCTTTGTGGACTTTTGATCCACTCTAAGTCTCTAGTGTATGTCTTAGAATATTTTGGACTTTGCTTTATTTTCTTAAGACTGTAAAGGACCTCCTTATGTTTCCATTCACTTTATTTTAACAGCACTTTTTTTCTCCTAATGATTTTTTTTTTTTTCTGGAGCTATTTCTACGTGAAGGAAGTGTGGTTTTGTACTTGTAGGAAGCCATATGTCTGTGGCCTGTTTTCTTTGACTGGTAGCAGAGTTTCAAATAGAAAATGGCTTCACACACTAAGAAGTCTGGGTTGGGGATATGGTTTTAGTGGTTCCCTAGTCTCTTCCCCATCCAAACCGTTACCAGGAGAGGCCCAGCTCTATTAGAAGCTTTACAGGAGAGTGCATTTGTCTAACATAACACTTCTCGCAGTTGCAATAAACTAATTGCTGTGAGATTCAAGTATAAAAACATATCCACAGCTTTGCAGTCATCTATTAAAACTTGGCTGCGGTCTCAGTCTGTTTTCTGTTGCTATAAAAGAATACCCAAGACTCAATAACTCACGATAAACACCCCCCCACACACACACACACAGGCTTCTACAGGCTGAAAAGACGAAGATCCAGATCCAGTCACTACCATCTGGCAAGGACCTTTCTGCTGTATCCTCCTATAACACAGGACAGAAAGGCAAAGAGGCAAAAGAGATCAACCCATCTTCTACAATAGCAGAATCTGGGTGGAGCCTTTACGACCCAATCACTCCTTGAGAGCCTTACCTTCTACGACTGTTACCATGGCAACTGAATTTCCACAGGAGTTTAGAGAGAAAAGCAAATCATAGCAGGCCAGCTTCACAGGTGAATGATCTTGACAGCTGGTCTTGACCTGGTGAAGGTCCCAGCTCAGAAAGGAATCTATGTGTGCCTGCACACCAGAAGAGGGCATCAGATCTCATCACAGATGGTTGTGACCCACTCTGCGGTTGCTGAGAATTGAACTCAGGACCTCTGGAAGAGCAGCTAGTGCTCTTAATCGCTGGACCACCTCTCCAGCCCCTAGAAAAGAAATTTATAATGGTTAATCTTGTCAGCTTGACCAGATCTGGAATGGTTTAGGAAAGACACCTTTGGGCATGCCTGTGAAAATATTCACATTGAGTTCACAGAGATGGGAAGAGACACCTCAGCTGTGGGCAGACTATCCTGTGAGCTAGGATCCTGAAGAAGGAAGAGGAGAAATTGAACGGAGCACCCCCGTGCTTGCCTCCTGGACTTGGCCACTAGAACTTTATTTTTACTATGAGGAAATAAACCTTTCTTCTCTTCAGTTTTCTTCACCTCTGGGATTTTGTTACAGTATCAGCAACAATGAAGATGCTACAGAGTCATTCTGGATTAAATCCTATTGTCATTGCCTAGAAATCATTAACATTTTTGAACAAAGGGCCCTGTAAATTATGTATCCAGCCCTGGCCTGAGTCTCAGCTAAGTTCCAAGCCCCATCCCTTGGAGACAGTTGCTGCTGACGGTGGGTGTTGAGGAAGTTCATGATGGTGTTGTCATCTAGACACGGCTCAGCAAACCCATACGGCCAAGAGTGTTATCTCAACAAAGTGAATTCTGAGAATGGAGATGAGTACGGTTTCGGGTTGGGTCCTCAGGAGGCTGGCTTTGAGTCAGAACTGTTGGGCTATGACCCTGTCACCAAGAAAGTGGTTAGGCTAACCCACACTGCATTCCAAGCTGATACAGCCCTCAGTTATCACAGACCATCTATCCAAAGTAGGATATGCCCGAGAGCAAGTCTGGTCCTCGGCAAGATGACCTTTTCAGTGTGGGGAAGTGATTCCCAGCCACGAGGATTTTTGACCCTAGAGGACATGTGGAAATGACTGTGGTTGTCACAACCAAAGGAGGGCACACAACAGTTAGAGCCAAAGGATATTATAAAGACTACAATGTACAGAACAACCTCCCACTATTCAGAAGTAACAGCCCCATAGGCCAGTATTAAATGATGTGGGAGCCCAACCTAAGTCAAATCCCAGGAAAACCAAATCTTGACTATCTGCAGATTGCTAGGGCTTGAATCTAGAATTTCCCCAAAGGTCCATGTGCTAAAGCCTTTGTCAGTAAGGTTTTGGGGTACCTTTAACACATAGGCCCAAGTAGAAGTAACTTAGGTCTTTGGGGGGGCTGTTAGGACCACGCCCCCCTTCTTTTTCTTTCTTGGTTTCTTAAAGTTGAATGAGGAGTTAAATTATGTACTCCTGCCACAATATTCTCCTCATAGGCCCAAATAAAAGAGGGCCAATAGTTAGATCATGGATTGGGGCCTTCAAAATTGAGATTTTTACATTTTAAAAGTAAGTTAATTATATTAGGTATTTGGTTACAGTGACATAATGCTAACATATACACCTTGCATATTCTAAGTGGCCTTGAGGAGATAACTCAATCCAGCAGGACATCTGATGTGATTAGGCCTCACTTTCTCCTTGAGAATGAAAGAGTAACTTTTGCTTGGCTTGGTGGGCTTCCTTGTCTAAAACATACGAGAGCAGGCTAGTAGAGAAAAAATGACATGCAAGGCTGATACCAAAGGACAGAAGATGGACATTTCTGTGGATTCTAGATTCCCATGTCTTGGTGTTATTAGTTACCAGCACTATCCCTCAATGTCAGACCTGGTGTGGGCTCTAGTGTCTCTACCACCCTCATACTGACTTTACCCTCCTTGAACAGATCTCAGTAGCATATGAACTTCAGCAGAATCTGGGAGGAGGTGCTATGCACCATGGGGTTCCAGCAGTGACTGAGAGCAAAGCCCTGTTATATATAACCCTGAGGTTGGCATTGCACTGGCACCTACTTATGAGACTCCCTGTGGCCTCTAGCCTTGCTCACATCTGATCCCTAAGATGTCACTCTCATGCTACAATGGATAGTTTAGCTGGGCTCATCTAACTTCACAGCTTGGAGGATCTGATAGAACTCAGATATGAGGGGCAGTTTAGGCTTTGAGGTCACTCAGTGACACAGCTCAGGCACTTTCTCTCTACCAGGTACTAGAGGCTGACAAGAAGCAACTTTTCCATAATGTGTGTAATTCTCTTCAGATGTCCCTAATCCAAAGATCTAGGGGAGTACAGTGCAATTTTCCTGTTGGGGCTTGTCATACAGTCCACAGAGCATGTATCCGACCACAGATTCCTTCTGGACCATAGAAACTGTTAGTTAGTTTGGTAGTTGGTATTCTCAGCTGCAAGGCCACTACCTTGTACAATGGTCTACTTTATACAGCACTCCAGGTTGGGAGCCTTTTTGTTTCACTTGATCTAGTGGATTGAACTATGTTCCTCTAAAACAGTGTTTTCAACATCCCTAATGCCATGACCCTTTAATACAGTGACTCCCCCGCCACAAAATTATTTCACTGGTACTTCATAACTGTAATTGTGCTACTATTATGAATCATAATGTAAATATCTGATATGCACGCTATCTGATATGCGACTCCAAAGGGGTCACTACCCACAGGTTGAGAACCACTACTCTAAAAGATGTGTCTAGGTCCTAACCTCTGGCCCCTGTGAATGCAACTTTAATATAACTGTGGATCATGTGGACATGTGCTTGCTTTGTATTTAGGCTGCTGTATTAGTTATTTGCTATGATAAAACACCATGATGAAGGAACCTACAGAAGAGTTTATTTTGGCCTTATAGTGTCCGAGGGTCAGAGTCCATGATGACAGAGCAGGGGTAGCCGCCGAAGAAGAGCTCACATCATGAACAATAAGCAGAAGCAAAGTGCAACAGATATGACTTGAGGCTTTGGAAACCTCAAAGCCTGCCCTCAGTGACACATCTCCTTCAAGACAGCCACATTTCCTAATCCTTCCCCAACAGTTCCACAAACTGAGGATTAAGTGTCCAAACACTTGAATCTACGGGGACCATCTTTTCATTCCAACAACCACAGCCGGGTCATGAATTCAGTGGCAAATGCCCTTAGACCAGGATTTGAAGCCTATAGAAGTATAGGTGAAGAGTTGTCTGGAGTGAACTGCCATAAGCCAAGGAGACACAGACAATGGAAGAATGGTTCCCTAGAGCTTTTGGATGGAGCATGGCCCAGCTGCCAACAGCTGGATTTAGACTTTTGGCCTCTGTTACTCTGAGAGAACAGTTTGTTTTAAGCTATTTAGTTGATATTATCAATTTGTTCCAGGAAATAGTGTATGTACATATGTATATATATATATATGTATATATGTGTATACATACCTTTCTCCTGCTTATTGTTCATGATGTGAGCTCTTCTTCAGTGGCTACCCCTGCTCTGTCATCATGGACTCTGACCCTCAGGCACTATAAGGCCAATATATGTGTGTGTGTGTGTGTGTGTGTGTGTGTGTGTGTGTGTGTGTGTGTGTGTGTGTGTAATCCCCAACTTATGATGGCACAACAAATGCATTTCAATTTTATGAAGGTGCATTCAGTAGAAATAGAGCTTCAGATTTGGAATTTGTCCCTTTGCCAAGTGCCTGATTCTTTCTGAGCAGAGGCAGGCAGTGTTTGGCTTAGCCCCACTGTGGTGAGAAGAAAGCACCCTATCCACAGTGTGGTGTTGTAAACTATGGTGGTGAGCAGATCAGGGGGATTGAATGTTGTTTGACTTGTAATATTTCCAACCTATGATAGGTTAGTCATCTAAGAGCATCTGTATCTGGAATATAGGCAAGGCATGGCACCTGCTATCTCCAATATCCCTTAAACATTATCCCTCCTTCTTCGTGGTAGGAGATGTAAAAGCAATACGTTCCTAACTCTGGAAGGCTGCCACAAGACACCAGACCCCTGCATCTCAGAAGCCTTTTTGGTGATTTAGTAGAGGCTAAATCATCACAGAGTTTACCTCCCACACTTTACCATGTATGTATCTGACCAGTAGATTATGCTCTAATTAGCAGAGACTCTTCAACATAGTGGGTGATGTGGTATCCCACAGGCATCCAAGCAGTCTATCTTTTTCCAAATCCTGTATTATGGGGCAGAGCAGATGAGTGGTTATAGTGTTTATATGGGAGAGTTTTCCATGTATACTGCTGTCTGTTTAAGCTGTGGCTGTCTTCCCTTATTTAGAGCAATGTAGATCAGAGATGCAGTCACCTGCTTTTAGAAATGCCACATTTGATGAAGCAATGAGGATTGGGACAATGACTTTGGGCTTTACACTTTGAAGATCTTTGTGTCCCTGGGCAGCCATATTGGTAGGTGGAATGGAAACTTGAATGGGGTTACTGATCCTATGCCCTTCATGCTTTAAAGGATCTCCCTCATTTCCACTATTTATAGAACATAGTATCCATGTACTGACTCTTCTGGGGGAGAGGGGCAGTGTCTGAGGCTACTACATGGCTTTTCCCATGACAGATCTGACTTCAATGACCAGTGGTACATTTTAGAGATAGAAAAATAAACTGATGGCCAAATGTGTCAGTCCTAATACTTTCATTAGGAACGGAGATTATGACTTCCAGGGGCTCTGTGAACACGTATGCATGTCCCTGTGAGTTTGTGAGGCCAAAAGACAAAGTCTAGTGACATTCCTCAGGCACCATCCATGTTTTTATTTCAAATAGTGTTTCTCACTGAGCTGGAAATCACCTCGTAGTTTAGGCTGGCCAGTTATTAAGCCCCAAGTGGACACCAGCAAGCCTGGCTTTAATGTCAGACCCTCCTCCTCAGAGGGCAGCACTTCTCTTGACTCAACTAAGTTCCCACCTTCTTTAGGTGTTTTGTTTTTCTTTGGTTTTTGACCTACTTTAGGCCTAATCCAGTGACCTACATCTAGTAGCTGGAGAAGGGACGGCTGCCTGGGTCTCGGGATTG
The DNA here is from genome assembly GCA_033318265.1 of Phyllotis vaccarum. Lineage (NCBI taxonomy): Eukaryota > Metazoa > Chordata > Mammalia > Rodentia > Cricetidae > Phyllotis > Phyllotis vaccarum. The sequence goes on along the minus strand of JARWLC010000011.1, from coordinate 37,348,197 downwards.
TTCATTGTCATTACATTGGAGACTAGAAGGAGACAGAAGAGGGATTTGGTGTAGATAATTGCTGAATTGTGGGGTAACCTTTGTAGCTGTGCCCAGATTTTGTACAATGGTTCGTTTTAGAGATAGGAAAATAAAGAAGAAATGAATAAGTCAGGAGAGATAGCATCGGTGCCTGGGGGCTTGACTAAGACAGCACTGGGGTGAGCAGGAACTCTCTGCTAAGTCCCAGACTGGGAAAGCAGTGAGGGATTTGGGGGCTGTGTTTGTATATCTTTCAATTTTGTTTTAAGGCGCAACATGATAAAAGGGCCTTTCAGGGCTTTGGCACACTTTTCCTGTCCTTAATTCCCTTTTATTGGTTTCTCCTTCAACTTTATACCTTTAGTTTAGTTTTGTTTGATGAAAAGTGGTTTTGGAATTATAGATCAGAAATGGAGAGATTCTTTATGTGTTTTTGTCCTGGACCCAATAAAATCATGAGACAGCTGCCACAGCACTGTGGTTTGGGGTCTGAATCCTATCTCAGGTGGGGTCTGAAATCGTGAGTCTAGGAGCTGGTACTCTATTGGTTTCCCTAAGACCTATTTTATAAATTCCATGAAATAAAATTGTATTTTCCTATCCTTCATTGACATAGTTGATTGAGTAATTGTGACCCATCACTACCTCTCCAGATCACATTTATTCAATCAACTATAGAGGTCGCCTCATCCTCTGTTTCTCAGGGCTCATGTTCATTATTATAGATAATAAAGTACCATCCCTTCCTTTCTCCTTCATGTACTTTTTGCTTTTAACTACTTACTCAGTGCCCGATATTTCCCACCAGTGTTCTCCACCCCTCTCTCTGTGTGTGTGTATGTACGTGTCTGTGTGTGTGTCTGTGTGTGTGTGTCGGTATGTATGTGTGTCTGTGTGTGTGTCTGTCTGTGTGTGTGTCTGTGTGTGTGTGTCTGTGTGTGTCTGCGTGTGTCTCTGTGTGTGTCTCTGTGTGTGTCTGTATGTGTGTATGTGTGTGTGTCTGTGTGTGTCTGTCTGTGTGTGTGTCTGTCTGTGTGTGTGTCTGTATGTGTGTGTCTGCGTGTGTCTCTGTGTGTGTCTCTGTGTGTGTCTGTATGTGTGTATGTGTGTGTGTCTGTGTGTATGTGTGTGTCTGTATGTGTGTGTGTCTGTGTGTGTCTGTATGTGGGTGTATGTGTCTGTGAGTGTGTGTCTGTGTGTATGTCCCTCTGTGTACATGTGTTTGTGTGTGTGTGTATGTGTGTGTGTGTGTAGTAGGGGGTAACAGCCAGAACAGGACACAATAGGAAGATATTATCTTTATCTTTCGAGAACATATGATTTAGTGAAGTAGACACGATGGCCACATTAAATGAATCGAACAAAGAAGGAACAGTTGAAATGAGGGAACAGGAAAAAGTACAACAGGGACGGTGAATATCTGTTGAGCACTAACACGCTGCCAGGCTCTGTCTTTATGAAATATTTTTTCTCTCTTCTACGTGAGAGACTGTGATTAGCCCCATTTCACAGGTTAGATGATGAAAGCTCTAACATTTTAAATGACTTGGCCCAAATTGTACAGCCCCTGCAAACTGGTGACGTCTTGTTCTGGAGTCTGAGCTTGTAAACACAGCCAAGGTGCTGCTGCTGTTGGTGGTGGTCATCGTGGTGTGTGTGACAGAGAGGTACAGGGGAGAAGGATCCATAGTGGCCAAAACCAGGCCTTGAAAAATACTCAGAAATCAAAGTCAGGGCATTTCAGCAGATAGGAGGAAGAGGGCTGTACATGTTATAAAAGGAAACATATGCTTCCTGGCCCTAGGCACAGGAACTGGCAAAGCATATGGCAGGTCCCAAGAAATGGTCTTTGGTTTTTCAAAGTCCAGGAGGTCACAGGCCTGAGCCAGCTCTGTCCTGGGTGAGACTGAAATCTCCCAGCTTATTCCAAGTTCTTCCTTTTGAAATTCCTTTTCTTTTACAGTAACTTTAATTTTAGTCATGTTTCTGAGCAGTGGCTTTGAGAGCATGACTCAGAAGTCAAGGAAAGAGACACCAGGAGATTGATCACCAAGAGGGCTAGACAGATTCAATGGGAAGAGAGAGGAAAATCAAAGGTTCTGTCTGAGTGTCTGGAAGTGTGGTCCTGATGGCAGAATTAGGTAAAAGGGACAATTTGGGGAAAACATGATCTCATTCTTAGATCATTTAAGTCTACTTGACACTGAAAAAGCCAAGGGGAGCCATCCAGACAACAGCTGGTGATACAGATGTGTATTTTCTTCCTGCTTCCAAGATGTCCTATACCACCACTCCTACATTCTCTCTTAAAAAAAAATCTTTCTCTTCTGTACAGCTACCAAATTTTTCTAGAAACTTTCAGATACTGTAGCCCTGCCTCTCTCTATATCTTTGTCTCTATCACAAGTCTGGTAAATCTGCCTCTCTGGGGAAGTAGTCCTGATTGCTGGCCAGGCCATCTCTGCAGCCACAGACTCCCTTGGTGCTCTGGGCTCATTATCAGTTGTCTGTTAACCTCTTGCTGTCTTCACAGAGGGGCCCTGACTTCAGTTAGGCTGTGATTATGCACTAGCCCAGCAGGGTTGGCTGCCAAAATCAGAACAGAAACATACAGTGACGTTTCCTTCACAGATAATATCATGTGTGTGGCTGCTGACTGGAAATGCGGATCCCGTCAGGACCAGTGAATTCACTCTGAAAACACAGCCCCAGGGTGTGACTGTACAGTCCTGTGCTAGCCAGAGGTCAGGACTCAGGCCCTGTGGCAATAGGAGCTGTGACTGTACTGACTGAAATATGGACCCTGTCAGCAACACTTCATCCTCTCGGCCTCCATCCCCATGAGGCCTAGAGGACTCCATGAAAGTATTTTAGTGCTGAGAATACACTTCCTGTGTCCCAGACTTCCACGGATCTCCCTAGCTCTGGAAAAGCCTTGGATGCTTAAGAAAATATATCAAAAACTGTGGTGGGACTTAGGTGTCAGCTGATAGTTTGTGTCTCATCCCCTCCTAGATATTATTACCTCATAATAATTCCTATTATATATAGTCTTAGTTTAAAATCTTCTTAGTTAGACAAAAGGGGCAGATGTGGTGGGATTCCAGTGTCAGCTGACAAGGTCGGAAGACACTTATCAGAGGTCCCGGGCTTCTGAAGGTGGAGTGGCCAGCCCCGTTCAAGAGGGGCTGCTGGGATCTTGGGTAGCCCCATTTGCTCCTGCCTTCTGGAGAGATTGGATCAATGTCCATCGCTCAATGTATTCTTAAGCTGTAGCCTGTTATCTTGAGTGTTAATTTGTTTACCAATAGATATTTATCTTATACTGATATATTTTAAACAAGATTTACTCCACACTGAAAGTGACTTAAGAAAATATAACAAAAACTGTGAAAGCCAATTGTGTGGACAAGGGTCCTGCCCTGGGTCCAGCAGACCAGTCCTAACCAAAACGGAGTCTTTCTTGTCAAATGCCATGTAAGTGTATTGAAACTTAAAAGATGAAGATGTGTCTACTTTAACTCAATGGAAAATATACCCCCAATTAACCTGGTCTTATATACCAACAGGCTGAGTGTGTTTCCCAGTGTGTTTTCATAATCTCCCATCATAAAAGCTACTATTCTGCCATTACACATGAAAGTTTGCTTTCCATTTTCTTATAGTAGAGGCTCCATGATTCATGACTCTTAAGCACCAACTTAAAAAACAAATAGATTTACATAATAGCTTTTTTTAAAACTTTTGACAATTTGCACAAAAAAAAAATAATGTGTGCTGTCTACAGGCTCAGAAGAGAGAACTTTGGCCCATCTCTGGGGCCCCTTTTCTATCACTTTTATAAATCCTGTTAAAAGAATCTGGAATTGGTGCTGATTATTTCACTTGGGGTATAACTCATTAGTGCAGGGGTCACGTGTGTCTTATCCCTTCACAGGGCGATACCTTCTCCCTGCCAGGTTATTTATAAATGGCAAATACATTTCATCATAAACTCCTACAAAGCATGACTTCAGAAAGTGCTCCAAGAACAGTTGACTTTTTCTTCTCTTCAAGAGGTAGCTCTGGATTAAATGAGAAGAAATGGTCGTTCACACTGACCTCCCTGGTCACTTTTCTTTTTATCTACCGTAATATTAGACAGTGACCTCCAATGTTCTCTCAGAATTTCAAATTACATTATTTCTGTAAATACTGGGCCTTTAGTTGGCCTTAATCAAAGAATTTTTTACCCTTGCTAATGCTCAGAGCTGCCCATGATAGTGGAGGCCCTCCCTTGAACAGACTGCACATTCATCGGAACTTTCTAGAAATTTGCTTGGCAATGTGAATTTAAAAAATTAAACTGGCACATACATTTTTACTTTGTAAGAATATATTCTAAATTCCTTTCTCCTGCTTACCAATTGTTTCTATACTCACTGAGGCACCATGTTCTATAAGGTCAAGATGTCTTTTATTTTGTACACCCTGCCTATGGCTTTCCACAGTCTATATACAGTCTCTACTACTGATATGTTAAAACCTACCAGGGAATACATACTAGAATAAACTTGTTATCTTCTAGATCTAACTAGTTATAACCCATTAGACTCAACCAATGACTTTCCAGAATCAATCAGTGATGACCTATTAGACTCAATCAGTGATGATCTTCTAGATTCAACCATTGACCTGTTAGAGTCAATCAGTGACCAACTAGAATCAAATTGTAACACAGTAGAATTGATTGCTAATCAGGAAACTTCTGATGAAGTGGCGTTAACAGATGGTCTAGAGCAGTGGTTCTCAGCCTTCCTAATGCTGTGACCCTTTAACACAGTTCCTTATGCTGTGGAGACCCCCACCATAAAATTATTTTGTTGTTATTAGGAACCATAATGTGAATGTCTGCTAAGGAGGATATTTGATATGCGACCCCACAGTTGGACTTGAACACAGATGACAACCACTGGTCTAGAGGTTAACATGGATAGAGATTCAATTACTGACCTTGACCAGGCCACACACCTCATGTCAAAAACACAGATGTGAATCAGGAAATCATACAGGTTTCTGTATCCTTATTGACATTGAGAAAGTCATACTCAGCTTTCTGGAAGAAGCCAATGAGACCAGAGGTGATCATACTATAGAGAGAGAACTTTAGAAGCAAAGATTTTAACCAGACTAACATCTCAGTGGAAAGAAGTGAGCATACCTCAGTGTGACTTTAAAACAAAACGAAGTGCCCACTGTCACTGAGCTATCCTCCACTTTCTGAGACCATTCCAAATTTTGAACAAGCCTACCACCACCCTCCTGGATATTGTGTGGTTGTAGAAAGTGATGTGAGTCTGAGGTGCTCCCAGCAGAGGAGAAAGAGTGAGGGATGAAGAAGTGGTCCTGGGTGTGAACTGTTGTATATTGTGCATTAGTGGGACAAACATTTCTGAGCTATGTTCTGATCTTGTATGGGCTTTATTAAGCCCATAAATGTTTATTGGAGTAAAAAAAAAGAACCTATCCTAGAGAAATAAACTGAAGTGCAAACTAAACATATGTGTATTTATTATATATTCTGTCTCTACAGAGAATTCAAAGTGGTTAAATCAAGACACAGATGCAATATAAAATCTATGTAAGAATATTTATAAGAAACATACTCATGTTACATATTAAATATGACATATCAAAGTAAATTTATAGTAGTCCTTATGTTTAGAAAAAAGATATATAAATGTTAACTTCAAAAAGCTAAAATTGAGATAAGTGCTAAAATCATATCAGAAAATTCATTTGAGTTTACAGAATTCTTCACATGTACTGGAGGGACAACTTCGAGGCTAAGAGCAGTGGCTGCCTTTCCAAAGGATCCGGGCTTACTTCCCAACACCAACATGGTGGCTCACAACTATCTTTAACCCCAGGCCATGGGGATCCATCCCCTTCTTTTGGCCTCATGGCACTGCACACATGTGGCACACAGATGTACATGTAGACAAAAATCACATATACATAAAATATATAGATAAATTAACAGCTTCTATAAAATTCTCATGATTAAAAATTTTCTCTAATTAACATGCTTATTCAATACTTAAGAAGTAGACAGATGTGACTCAATAGGACTTTACCTCAAGAATATTTGTACTTTTCCCTAGTCCACTCTCCAAGTACAACTAAAACATTTGGGCATTTTATATTAAACAAGGATGAAAACTTGAAGGGTGTGGAGGAGGCAGCCTACTGGGTATTAAGGGGTAACACAGTGGTGAACTTCCTGGGCTCTCCTGTTTTAAATATTCAAGCCTTGGGGCAGAAGACAGCAACATCCCAGAAACAGAAACAGGTAGCAGGGAAAGCCAATTTAAAAAACCTGTGCTCTCTTGCCCAAAGGACCAGGGACAGAGTAGATTAGCCAACCAGAGCTTAATAAATGACTTATTCCAGCCAAACCACAGAAGAGAGCATTGGCTCCACCCACACAGCAGCCGGACTCCACAGGACAGAGCATTGGCTCCACCCACACAATAGCCAAATACCGCAGGACAGAGCATTGGCTCCACCCACACAGCAGCCAGACCCCACAGGACAGAGCATTGGCTCCACCCACACAGCAGCCGGACTCCACAGGACAGAGCATTGGCTCCACCCACACAATAGCCAAATACCACAGGACAGAGCATTGGCTCCACCCACACAGCAGCCGGACTCCACAGGACAGAGCATTGGCTCCACCTACACAGTAGCCAGACCCCACAGGACAGAGTATTGGCTCCACCCACACAATAGCCAAATACCACAGGACAGAGCATTGGCTCCACCCACACAGCTGCCAACAAGAAGACAGACTTCCTCTGCTCCTGTGAAGTTAGAAGCCAAACTCTCCACTGGAGAGCAGTCAGGGAAGATTGAGTATGTGGGGAGCTGTTTCTCTGTCTATGCTGGAAAATAATGCTTCCCATAGTCCACTTTCCAAGGGTCAGTGGACATTCTACAGGGACCTGGGCTTTGGGCTCTCTTTGCACCAAGTGAAACAATGTAGCAGAAGCCAGCTACAGAAGCAGGCTTAAGAGGCAAGATCCCATAGTTTAATGCACAAAGTGTCCAGTCTTGAATTAAAAAAAAAAAAATCACTCATCATGCTAAAAACCAGGAAACACACAATTGAACGGAAAAGAACCAACCAACCGGTGCCCACAGTGAAATTATGAAGATGCCAAGATTGTCTGATAAAAATTGTAAAGTCAGTAACAAATACTTCCATGTTCAGTTCTAAGCACCTTTGACATGTGTTATTAGTTTGGCTTTTTTTTTTAAGTCTTGGAAAATAAAAGCAATAGAAAGTAATTTTCATTTGTTTGGTTTGGTTTGGTCTGGTGTTACAACTAAAAAATCACCAATAACCTCACATTGAAAAGTCAGTAGGCAGTCTCAGTAGCAGAGCAGAGGAGAAAAGGGGCAAAGGTGACCACTGAATAGAAGACAGCCACCAAATTAAAAGGAACCAAGAAGGAAAATTACTCTTGGTTGTTACCTTGACTGGGAACTGCCTTGGGCTGGTGGAAGACAGCTGTGTGTTTCAGAGAGGAAGACGATTGGAACAGTCACTGAGGGGACAGACCGCCCTTGGTGTGGATAGCTCCTTCTGGTCCTGAGAGGAAGAGGTCTGAGGAAAAGGCATCAGGTCTGCTCCCGTCTTCCTTTCTCCAGTGTGTCTATTGCTGCTGCGATCCTCTGCACACAACACGGAGACTCATAGATGGCCCACCTTCGGAGTGTAAGAGCCATCTAACTTGGACATCTGTATCACATCCAACCCCTACCAAGGGTGTGGGAAAGGTGGTCAAAAGATTACAAAAGCCAGAGGTAGTGGAGAAAACAAAACTAGCAAAGAAAAAGCCAGAAAGCCACCAACTAGCTGTATTTGCTGGACATAATAGAGCTGTAGTACCTGTGAACTCAAGCATATGTGACTGCATGCATAAGACCCACACAAGACAGAGCCAGTGAAAATAACACCAGGAATAGGGGAGGGGATTCCCCAACCCTAGCCTCGGAGATACTGCAGCTGATGGCTCCTGGGAGTGGGCTGTAGCCTGTGTTCTCGCAGATAGCACATCGATATATCCATGTTCGTACAGGTGGCAGTGGGGCGACTCAGGATCTTTTTAAAGAACCTTATGAAGTTGGGAGGGAAAAGAGGGGAGCAGAATGGAGGACGAGGAACGGAGGAGAGAATGGAGACTGGAATCGATGGAAACATACGTGTATACGGAATTCTCAAGCAATGAAAAATATAGTTTAAATTATTTTAAAATTTTTACAGATAGAAATTGAGAAATGAGATCTTTAAAACTACTTGGCCAACAAAATTTTGTTATAAAAGGAACAGAACAAGATAGCTCTGCTGGAGACGGCTTGTCTAGTGTGTAAGGGCCTGGGTCGAATCCTCAACAATGGGAAGAGAAAAGGAGAAAGTAAACCCCATACAACAGCAGAACTCCCCAACAATTAGCTGGCTCTTGGAGGGACTAGTGTTAGCTCAGATATAAACTTTCATATAAGCCACATATGGATATTTATACATAGACCTGCTTGTATTACAGGTATTTTAGGGCAGACCATAACAGACTCCTTATAACCTTTTCAGACATCCTTATTGTTATGTTACGCCCTCTTATTCCTTCTGTATTATTTCCCTTCTTGTCTCTGTTTAAAGAGCCCATTTCCCCGTTTTTCCAACCAGATCGCTTATATTCTGCTATTCTCTTTTCTATCGCTCCCCCAATCCCAGACTCCCCCCCCCCCCCCATGGTGCGTTTTTTACTTTCCTGGTTTCTGCAGTTACTCAGGACATGTACTCGGATCTGTAATTTGAAGCTAAAAGCATCATATGAAAGAACATGGACATTTGTCTTTCTGGGTTTGTGTTGTCTCACTGAATATGATCCTTTCTCGTTCCCTCCACTTACCTGCAGATCTCACCTTCCTTTACAGCGGAATAATATTCCGCAGTGTATATGTACCACGTTTTCACTATTCATCTGTCAGTTGAAGGACATTTAGGTTGTTTCTATTCCCTAGCTCAGAGTAGCAATGAACATGGCTGAGCAAACAAACACCTATGGAAAAAGATCAAGTCCTTTGGGCGTATGCCAAGGAGTGGTATAGCTGAGACATTTGGAAAATTTATCTTTAGCTTTTTGAGAATTCTCCACACTGGTTTCCAGAGTGACTATACCAGTTTTCCATCCCACTAACAATGAATAAAGGCTTCTCTCTCCCCAAATATCATTGCCATTAGAATTGGAGTACGAGGACATGACATCTCAAAATTGCTTTGATTTGCATTTCCCTTTTTTCTAGGAAAACAGACTTTTTTTTTTTTAGACATTGCTTAGATTTTTTTTTCTTTTGAGAATGTTCTGTTCAGTTTCCAAGTCCGTATTTTAAATGTTTTGGGTTTTTACTTCTCCACATATTCTGAATAGTAATCCTCTGTCAGGCATAGCTAGAAAGGATTCTCTCCCATTCTGTGTGCTACCTTTTCACCAAATTAACTTCTTTAGCTGTACAGAGCTTTTTAGTTTTATGAAATCATACTTGTCAATTGTTGGTCGTATTCTCCGGCAATGGAGTCCTGTACAGGAAGCTCATTTAGCACCATGATGCTGCTGCTGCTGGTTTCTAGCAGCTTCAAAGTGTCCAGTTTCACCTTTAGGTCCTAGATCCATTCGGAGTTGATTGTAGGACAAGGTGATGGATGCAGGTTTAATTTCATTTTCCTGCATGTGGACATTCAGTTTTCTTAGACCTATTTGTTGAAAATGATTTCTTTTTTTCCCAGCATACGCTTTTTTGGCATCTTTGTCAAATATTAAATGGCTAAAATTGTATGTACTTGTGTTTGGGTCTATGATTTTGTTCCACTACATGTCTCTTTTGTGCAGTAATAAATTGTACATGTTACTGTGGATCTGTAACATATCATAGGATCTGGAATGATAACCCCTCCAGCACTGTAATTTTTGCTCAGGAATGTTTTGGCTTTTCAGGGTCTTTTGTGGTTCCTTATAATATTTTTCTATTTCTTGAAGAATTGTGTTAAATCTGTAAATAGCTCCTGGTAAAATGGCCATCTTCACAATATTAACACTACCTATCCATTAGCATGGAATGCCATTCCATTTTCTACTGTTTTTATCTCTTTCTCAGAGGTTTAAAGTTTTAATTATAGAGGTCCTTCATTTCCCTGGTTAGAGTTATTCCTTGATATTTTATTTTCTTTGAAACTATCATAAATAGGAACATGGCCTTCTCTGTATCTTATTTATTGGTGTATAAAAGAGAATGCTGAATTGTGAAAATAGATTTTTTATCCTGACACATTCAGAAGCCTTCTTCTGAATTGTTGCTCAAGGTAGTCCAAGATACTTTCAAAACATTATAGGATATTTCTAGTGCCTTTGATTACCCTGCAAAGACAGAAGGCGAGTCTCTATGGCTTAAGATACCATACTTTTAAGACACAGAGCTCAGAGGCCTCTGAGCTGGTTCTGACCTGAGGACTAGTTTTCACGGTGTGAGAAGACACCATGAAAGCTTCCAAATGAAGGAGGCAAACAACAGTCCTGGCCAGCTATAATACCTTTGAATTACAGCAATTAGCAACATGGCACAATTACTCTAATGGTGTAATAGTGGCAAACATACCTTCACAGCCCTATAGTTAGACTTAAGAGGTTCTCAAAAGAAGAAAACCATTTCTGTTAAATCTATCCAACTACCCAAGGTGAGTAAAGTCATGGCTCTTGGCGGGAAATCTATAACTTCCATTCATCTAAACCATCATAGTCTCAAACCACACTCTATTTGTCCTTCTACCTACTGATGAGTAAAGTCCTCACCCCACATAGAGGAAGCTTCTTCTTACAACAGATGGAGACTATGCATACAGAGAACCACAACCAATCAAATGGAGAGTTGTGAGCCCAGTCCCAAGAAGTCTATATAACACACAACTCCCACACCCAAGGCTCAGAAATCAGTGGGAAAGGGGGCAGAAAGATGGTCAACGACAGAAGCCAGAGACTTCGCTGTGAGATTCTGCCTCCTAGAAGTGTCAGAAACTATACTCCTAAGGGCTCACCAACATGGCTGCCCAAACATGAGCCCAACAAGGACAGCAATAACAATACCAAAGTGATTAGGGGAAAGATAACATGTGTGTGTAACAACTTAATTCTTTCTAAGGTCATGACATTGAAAGAAAGCAGAGAGGGGTATACCGGAGGGCTTGGAGGAAGGGTGTAATGATGTAGTTGTACTATAATCTAAAAAAGTAGAAGAAATAATTAAAAATAAACTTAATTTTTTAAAAACTCAACAACATAAAAACATTATCGCCGTGGGATAATGCACTGTACACTGTCAAGATTTATTGGTTTAGTAAAATGCTGATTGGCCAGTATAGGTAACCAGACTAGGAGAATTCTGGTCAGAGGAAAGGCAGAGAAATGGTCACCAGCCAGATGCAGAAGAAGCAGGATGAGAGTGATGTATTGAGATAAGGTACTGTGGAAACTAAAGACCCTCCACCTTGAGGCCTGGGGCTATTTCGGGAGCCGAGAAGCTTCTAGTCCCCCATCCTGAGAAGTTTCTAAACCCCCCAGGCCAAGCATCCAAGGCCAAGCACCCAAGGTCCTGGGTAATCAGAGGACATTCGGGTCCAGCTATAAAGGATCTTCTCTCCCTCCTAAGACAATCAGCCAGTAGCTGGGGGTCTCTGAGACTGAGCAGAACAGTACCAAGCCAAGTGGCTAAACATAGATAAGAATTATGGGTTAATTTAAGTGTAAGAGCTAGTTAGTAACAAGCTTGATCTACTGGCTGAACATTTATAAGTAATATTAAGTTCAATAATTGGCTGCTGACTATTTCAGAGTTTCTGCCAGGGTAGAAACTTCCAACTACACATTATTGGAGACACTGCACAAGACTATGAAGCTAGTGCACCAAGAGGATATAGCATCCTAACATACACCAGAAAACAATGCTGCAAATATATAAAGGGAAAATATGTATATAAATAGAATTGGTAGATAGATAAGAAGAATAGATAAATAGGAAACAACGTAGTTATATTTAAAATTTTCAATAATGTTCCTTTCAACAATTGGTGAAACAACTATATAAACTTTAATCAAGGATACAGCAAACCTTCATGACAGTGCCAACCAGGAGTGTCTATCAGACATGAAAGGAACAATTGCAGAATGTAGAGCAGCATTTATAGACGTATAACACATTACTGGCTAAAATATGCCTCAGGAATTGTTTAAGTGTTTTAAGTCACATAGAGTACATTTTGACCACAGTGATTTAAAACAGAAGGATAGCAAAAAATTATCCAAGCATTCAGAAACTAAACAACACATATTTAAACAACATGTAAATTAAAGAGGAAATGTCATGGAATTTGGAAAAAATATTTCGAGCTGAATGAAACTGAAAATTTAACACATCAAAACCCATAGGGGACTACTAAAATAGCGTGATGCCAGGAAAATTTCTATCATAAATGTTCAAATAGAAACATAAGAAAAGACTTCCGGTCAATAGCAGACACTCCCACATAAAAATGAACATAAAATTAGGGGAAAGGCAAGAGTAGAGCAACAAGATTGAAAAAAATTAAAAATCAGTTGATAAATCTGACTCACGTGTGCATGGGGGATCAACAAAACTGAAGGCCTGATTAAATGGTTCAGTGAAGGAAGAAGTTAAAGACATTGTTGTGAATGCCAGAATGGTGTGGGTTATCACGAGAGATCCTGGAGATACCAGTCGGGCAAGGAAGCAACACCGTGTGAAACAGTAGTTTGCCAAATTAAATAAATAGACTGAATGAAAACCTCAACTTTCCATAACTCATCCAAAACAAAATATGGTATTTGAATAGGCAGTCACCTATAGCAAAATCGAACTTTATTTTTAAAGACCCAAAAGTGAAATCTCAAGGCCCATTTGTTTTATTAGAAAATCCTAGTACATGTGCACACCACTGAACTTAATTCTGTGTAATCCCTTTCAGAAAATATAAGTGAAAGAAACCTTTCCCAAGTAGGTATTACATTTAATTGATCTAGTATGTGGCCCTTGTATGTGTTAGGTATGGCTTCGACACTCAGCTACATTCCCATACCTTTATAAAGGTAATATTCCTCTGATTAAAAATTCAGAAAAAGATAACACAAAAAACTCAGAAAATAAAAGACAAATATAGATACAAAATCTATTAATAAGATATTAGCAAATAAAGTTTTCAGACACATTAAAAATGTACAGCATGACCAAGTAAGGTTTATTTCAGTGGTAAAACCTATTAAGTATTGAAAAATGAATCAATATGACATTCCATATTAACATAATTTAAAAATATATAATTAGTTAAATAGATTAACACCAAGTTAGTTAGAGAAAATACTTGAAAAATTCCAAACCCACTTATAAAAAAAATCTCAGAAAAATATGAACATAGAACTTCTTCAACCTAAAATATATCTGTGCATCACATGTGTACCTGTTACCCTCAGAGGCCAGAAGAGGATGTTGGATTTCCCTGAAACTCAAAGGTACAATTAGCTGTGAGTCACCATGCATGTGCTCTGAAACAGCAGCCAGTACTTTTAACTTCCGAGCCATCTCTCCAGCCCAGAGAACTTCTTCAAGTTGATAAGGAAAATCTACATAAAGCCTCTAGTTAACGGTACACTTAATAGTAAACTTCATGCTTCCATCCTCGAGTAAGAAATAAGGCAACTCTCCCTCAACATAGTACTAGAAGTTTTATCCCACGAAATAAAGCAAGAAAGAAAACAAAGGAAACACAGACCACGTGGAAAGGAAATTATTGCTATTTGTAGATGATATGATAATCTATGTAAAAAAATTCCAAGGTATCTATAAAAGCTCCTACATAAATAATATTAACAGTAAGCTAGCAAACCCAGGAATGTTATAGGACTTATAAAAATCAACTGAATTTCTGTTTACTAGCCAAGAACACATAAAGGTAAATGTAAAATTACAATACAGTTATAATCACTAAAAATAAAAAAATACTTCAGTGAAAAATGTAACAAGCTGTGTTGAACTTGCATATGGAAAACTACAAGTTAATAATGAAACAAATAAAAGGCAATCTAAATAAATGTGAAGACAGGCCCCTTGTTAACAGAGCGAAAGGACCAGGGTAATTAAGATGTCAGTTGTCTTTAGATTGATATGTAGATTATGGTAGACTAAATAAAGTTAATTTTAAAAATCTAGCTCATGATTCTGGGAATCTATAAATACTCTCTCCTATAGTAAAATAAGCTTATCTTGTGTGATTAAATTGTTTTAGATAGAAAGATCATGCACTAACTTTTCCCGAGGAGATGTGAACAAATGTCTGTTTACCACAGAACATCACATGACAAATCAGAATAAGTACAGTTTCACCAAAGCACAGCTCCGTGGATCATTGAAATCATTGAGCTTTACAAAGCATGAGCAAACAGTAGTGACTCCCCCCGCCCCCCCATGCCTCCATCACTGCAAAATCCCACTCCATCATGGATTATCTTCTGGAAGCAGCATCATGGAGTTCCAATTTCAATCAACCTCCTACTTCCTCTATATTCCAGCATCTCCCAAGATTCCTTGCATCTTAAAGGAAGAAGTGAGAGCTAGAATCTAAGGTGAGTCCCATGGTCTCCTAATGAGTGTTCATAGGGCATTCCCTATTACCACAGGGAATAATACTACTTTTATATTTTTATGTTTTAGCTGTCATGGCCACTAGGGAAAAATCCTAGATGAGGAAAACAAACAAACAAACAAAATACAAAACAACAACAAAAAGAGCTGCCATACAACAGAAGATCATTCATGATTTGGGCATCTCTGTGTGTGTGTTCGCCATCATTGTGCTAAGTCTTTATCATCTAATGGAGTCCATGGGAGGAAGTTGCAGCTTTTACTCGATTTGGCATGTCTAACAAGTTCTTTGGTCTGGTTTCCCTAATACGATTTTAATGCACCCACATACCCCTTCAAACTCACTTCATCCCTAAAAGCTCCCAGAGCAGCATTCCCAGGATTAAGTTATATAACGGTCTGGGTTCCGTGTGTGGTGCTGGACAGTGGTTCTGCTTGCATTCCAATCAGGGATCCTGTCATCTTCCCCCTTCAAAATGTGGTCAGTTTTGTAAACTATAAAGGCTATAGGAAGGCACACACTGAAAAACAAAACTCACTGCTTTATGCAATATGGAATTGCTTATAGTACATAGCCCGATTGCAACAGTTATAGACGTCTTATTCTTAATTGCCAAAACATAAAGACACCCAGTAAGATGAGTAAACAAACTGATGCTTGATTCTAGTTCACTTTCTGTCACTGTGAGAGACCACTGAGGACCAGCCTAGTGGAGGAAACTGAAACAGAAACCATGGAGAAACACTGATGACCAACTTGCTTCTTTGGGGTTTCTCAGCTCAGCTACCTTTCTAATATAACCCAGGACCACCTGCCCCGGGATATGGCACTACCTATAGTGGGCTAAACCCTCTTGCATCAATTATCAGTCAAGAAAATGCCCCACAGACATGTCATTGGCCAGAGCAATGGAGGCAATTCCTTAACTGTGATTCCTTCTTCCCAGATGTCTCTTGTCTGTGTCAACTTGAAAAAGCTAAAAATCACATAGGTTCATATGATGGGACCCTAGCTGGTGATGTAGAGAGGGTAGGGGTAGTGCTGGAGAGATGTATCAGCAGCTTAAAGCACTTGCTGTTTTTCCAGAGGACCAAAATTCAGTTCCTAGAATCTATGTTGTGTGGCCCCTGAGTGCTCTGATCTAGATCTAAGAGGATCAGACTCCTTTTGGCTTCCACAGAGACCCTGGCATATGTGGGAGGCATCCACACTGATACACATAGATACACATGAAAGTAATGGGAACAAATCTTAAGAGAAAGAACAGAAAATGCTGACATCTGGGTACAAGAAGCCAGTCTTACAAGACTACCTGCTATGATTCCCTTTATATGACATTTATAAAAGATAAAGCCATAAAAGTGATGAAGAAATCAATGGTTTGGGGTATAGAGAAATCTGAATAGGTTAAGCAGAATTTTTTTAGAGTTATGACATTTTTATGGCAGACAATGATACTACGTCTTTTGTAAAATTTTCTAGACCAGACAAAGATTTTCTTTGGTCAATCAAATAATTCTGGATGGTCTACTTAGCAGAAAGAGTGAACTTTAATCCTGTGGGATAATGCTCTTATACCATTCAAGTTTTTTCCACTCATATTGGTTTAATAAAACAATTGTCCAGTAGCTAGGCCGGAAGTATATATAGGTGGTCAACCAGACTAGGAGAATTCTGGGAAGAGGAAAGGCAAAGAAGCAGTCACCAGCCAGATGCAGAGGAAGCAGGATGAGAATGCTGAACTGAAAAAGGGTACCAAGCCATGGGGCTAAACATAGATAAGAATGCAGTATTAATTTATACATAAGAGCTAGATAGTAATAAGCTTGAGCTACTGGATGAACATTTATTTAGGAAGCAGCTTCTGGGTATTTTGGGAATTGTTGGTGGGTCAGAAACCTCCAACCTTAATGCGTAAGAATTTAATAAAATAGATTTAAAGAGCCTTTGATAGAATGTAGGCTGCAACCAAACAATCTGAGAAAATATATGCAACGTCACTGAGAAGTCTAAAGAAAAAGGTGCTCTAAGCAGCTCAAAACAAGAGGAAAACAGCATGTGCCCTGTGGTGATAGTTGTTTCTGTGAAGATATGTTAGCTTGTCTAAAACTGCATTCATTCTGGAAATTATACAATTAAAATAGATGATAGATGTTGGAATTAGACCTGTTGTTGGAGGTTGTAGACAATAATGGGAAAAAGTCAGAATGATGTTTCTAACAACAGACTGGACCTAGGGACACTGATACAAACCCATGGCTTGCTTGGTAAATGTACAGATGACAGACTGAGAAATTTGTAGTGGGATTATGATGCATTGCAAATAATTGTCCCACCTACTAGTTTAATAAAAACACTGATTGGCTGAAGGCAGACAGGAAGTATAGGCAGAGCTACCAGACTGGGAAAACTCTTGGAAAAGGAAGAACAGAGCAGAGATGCCACAGAGACACCAGACAAGGCAACAGATTCAGAGGACAACTATGCTGCTCTGAAAAAAGATACAGAGCCACATGGTAGAACAGGATAAGAATCATGGGTTAATTTAAGGGTAAAGAGTTAGCAAGTTATATGTCTGGGCCCCAGGTCAATTAACATACAATTAATATAAGCGTCTGTGTATTTCAGTAGGACTGGGAATGTGGGTCTATGGGTCCATGATATGTGGCTAGGCCAGAAAGTCGGGGCCAGAAACCTCATACAACAGAAATGTCTTTGGTTGTCTGCATATACAGAGGCTTTCTTGTTCTGTTAGCTAAGAATTCCCAGAAGCTATGATGTAAGAAATAACTCTAACACCCAGATCTATTCTCTAATTAATGTGTTCTTGTCATAGAGAATAGGAGTCATGTGGCTTTTTGGGGGATGTGGGAGGGAAGAAGTTAGATAAAGGATAAGGACCAGTGTAAAAGAAAAGCCTTTACAAACTGGCAGAGCTGGTTCTCAGTGGGTTCTATTCAAGGAGCCTTAAGTTGATCTCAGAAGACCTCTGCAAACAAGCTGAACTGGCTTCTGGTTTAACTCTACACGGACACTGAAGCAGAAGCTAGACTCAGAACCTGAGTTAACTGAACCTAGTTCAGAAGTTGTAAGTTTAGCTCAGAAACCTTCCTTCTGCATGTGAATACTGGACTGTCCTCTGCGTAAATTTAAGCTCTGATGCTATGGATTTTATGAAACACTGGCTCACTATGATAAGATGTCTGACCATGACCACAGGCTCTTGCCATCTTTGGCTTCATGGTTTTCCTTCCTCCTTAAAATTATTGGTGGGTGTTTTTTTTTTTTTTCTATCAGGTGGGCTTTTCCTGGTTTTATGCTTTCCTACTTTGTCTCCCACTCAACCAAGTTCCTTACACTTGCTCAGGTCAGAAAAAAAAAAAAAAGCCTCTTGTGGGGAGTGAGTGGAGCTCTGTAAGAACAATAGGACTTGAGTGTGACCATGTCAAGATCCCCAGTGCCTCAGACTCAGGGGGGAATGATGAGGCCTGATTTGAATATGGATATTAGTAGTATGTGCAGAAAATATCAATCAAATTGTCTTCGTCACTGTTCTATTGCTGTGCAGAGCCCCCATGACCACAGGAACTCTTATAACAGAGAGTATTTAACTGGGGCTTGCTTAGAGTTTCAGGGGTCAGTCCATTATGATGGAACAAGACACTGACACAGTAGCTGAGAGCTATATCCTGATGGGCAAGCAGAGAGACAGGAAGAGGGGGAGAGGAGAGGAAAGAGAGAAGGAAAAGGGACATACTTCCTCCCACAAGGCCACACCACCTAGTCCTTCTCAAATAGTGCCAATCCCTGGTGACTAAGCAGTCAAATATATGAGCCTATGGGGGCCATCCTTATTTAAAACACCACACAATTTTTTCCTCTGGGGACTGTAGTGGAAGATTACTTCTTGACAGAGACCCCCTACCAAGATAAACTAACCTCTCTCCATTTGGCGGTATATAATAAACTCACTGACAGAGACCTCCTACCAAGATTATTTTGCCCCCTCCTCATTCCGCTGCAAATAGTAAACTCACTGAATTTCTGGGCTGTTGGTGTATCTTCATCAAAGCTCATGACTTACCTGACCTCAGCTTTTCTGTACCTGTACCCATTGGTTCTTTCTTCTCTGTTATCCCAGTCAGGTCAATGAAAATTCATGAAGGTCCATGCAGCCTTTCCATACAGGCTGCCTTAGTTAAGATTTCTATTGCTGTGGTAGAACATTATGTCCTGAAGCAATTTGGGACGGAAGGGACTTATTTCAACTCATACTTCCACATCATAGTTCATCACTGAAGGAAGTCAGGACAGAAACTCAAGTAGGGTAGGAACCTGGTGGCAGGACAAAAACAGAAAGCCATGGAGGAATGAAGATTACTGACTTACCCTTTCTTAGCAACTAGCTCAGAGTTGGCTCCATCCACAACAGGTTGGGACTTCCCATACCAGTCACTAATTAAGAAAATGCACTACAGGAGAATCTTATGGAGGCATTTTCTCAATTGAGAATTTCTCTCTTTACAAGTGACTCTACCTTGTGTCAAGTTGACATAAAGCCAGCCAGGACACAGGTTCGGATATTGGACATCCTCAGGTTATTCAGCTGAGGATGTGGGCTGGAAGCTAAGCTTTGGCCCCCTCCCTTGTAGTAAGAAGCTGCTTCTCTACCTCGACAAAACCTGACCTTGATTGTAATTGTTTATGATTATAACAGTGAACCTGGAAGCCGCTGGCTCCAACTGACTTGGGTGGCTTTTGAGTTTCCTGCACCCTATTTCTCTGGGTCAAGGCAACCCGAACCAAGAAATAGGCTATTTCACTCCCAGAGGACCCTACAACACTTGGAGAAGTAGCTGGTCCTAGCATTGGGGTAGGAAATGTTTTAAATGATCTTGGCATCTATACTGTTTCAGAAACTTGTTCATTCAAGTCTATTTTGTAATAAAAAGTTTATTTAATTTTTAAAGCAATAAACTATCCTTTTTCTTAAGAGCTGGTATTTATATTAAAGATCTGCAAATAAGATTATGGTTATAAAGTTAGTCATAGGCATGTATTTTATATAAGGTAACACAGTATCAGTTTTTAACTTCCATTTTGAGCCTGTCTCCAAGTTCAGACATTACGCTAAGAAAAAAATCCTTACCCTCAGTAAATCCACATATACTTCATCTTCTGACTCTACATCTCTGAATATTCAAAGTTGAAGAACTCAAAACCCCCTTTATTGCCAAGTGTTGGGCATGTGACCCAGTTCTTAGGACCTATGTAGCATGCTAAGCCTGATATTTATTGGGAGTTTGTTTGTTTATTTGGTTTTGCTTTTGAACTAATGGTTGGTATTTTATATTTTAAAAAAAATCTATTGAGAAAACAGAAAGCCAAAACTTTAGTAAACTAATGCCATTTAGTGCTATTCACATCCTGCCCTGTAACTCAGAAAGTTGTAGGAAAGTTCCTAAAGAGCCTCTATGAGCTACCATTGCCTCTATATTTCTATCAGTGTGGTCTTTCGTCTGTGTTCTTGAGACTGAGAGTGCCTATTATATGATGTGCCAATCTTCTTAGTACCTATTACATGATTGTCTCTCTCTGGCACTATGCAGTTTCAGATCACGTCTATCTTAGCATTGCATTGTAAATGCTTAACACAGAGCCCAAGGGTCAATAGATACTCAAATGTTTACTGAATTAAATCAATGAATAAAATCAATCCCTGCCAGTGACATTTCACCATTTGATTACATCCCTGTGGACCAGAGCACACACAGTCTGGAGCAAGAAAGAAGAAAATGCCAAAAACAACCCCCCCCCCAAAAAAAACCCGGCTCTCATTAGGTGGAAAAGCAAAGAAAGAGTTTAAAAGCAAAAGAAACATGCAAGAGAGTTGGGAATTGTTGAGGTTTGAATGAGAAATGTCCCTCTTAAGCTCCTGTATGTTAACACTTGGTCTTTAACAGGTAGTGTTGTTTGGGAAGCTGATGGAACCTTTAGGAAGTGGATCCTTGGGGGAGGAAGCACATCACTAGGGCATTCTCTTGCTCTGATTGATGTGCGTAAATAAAAATCTGCTTTATGTCTGCCAGGCCGGTCTTGGGCTATCCTGCTCTCCCTAACTTTCTATTGTCAGACAATTTTATCATAACAAAAGAAAAGTAACTAATATAGGAATATGTCACCAAAATTCTGCCTTCTTTAAAGCCTGAAGCTATTTTAAAACCCAAATATGGAACCTTTTGGGTGATACTTCAAGGTATCAACACATAGTCACTGTATCTAAGAGCCTTAAGTACTTGCTTTTGTTTCTGGTTCAACTGCTGGTGTATGAAGGGGCTTTTACTGTAACATTTGATCTGCCACCATGTAACTGGAGCAGAAAAGTATCTCACTGCAGAACCACAAGCCAGCCCTGACACACATCATCCTTTATACAAAAGGCACATGTGCCTGAGCTCCTGCAGGCAGCTACTGGGCTTCTCCCACCTTTCAGAGCCCGGAGCCACTTTCCCAAGTCCCTTTTAAATCCAGGTAAAAACTCTAAATAATGTAATCCCTTCTGCCGGATTCAGTTTACTGACAACACTATTAATATTAATTAGTGCTAAAATGGAAGCAGCAAACAGGCAGTTTGTGGCTTCCCGAGTCGGTCGTTTTGTGTCTCTTATTGAGGCCACACATGTGGGTGGAAAGGACTTTCACTTCAGGAATTAGTTAAAAATATAAAAGATTATTTTGCATCCCACAAAGAAAAGCAGTTGCCTGTCTGCCCCAACAATCACCTCATACATTCACATTGCCGTCGGCTGGAATTGTAGGCCATTTCAATGCTGCCAATTGGCAACTGTGGATTGCATTTTTAACTCACTGGGGAGGGAAGCAAGGAAAACATTTTTGTAAGGCTGTTTAAAAGTTATTTGCAAGAGAAACAATTTGAAAAAAATGTGTGGCCATTTTCTTGATGTTGAAGAAATGCTATATCCAAAGTCCAATTCCAGTGGGCCAATTTTCTTCTGTGAGATTTATGAAGCAAAGGCTGCCAAGCAGACAGAAATCTAAATAGTAACATGTTTCCCTCTAACAGGACTCTAACTTAATAAGAATAATACGCAAAATACCCAGACAGTTTTATAGCACTCCAGTGATAGTACCGTACTCTCCCTTTGGAACCCTAGGGATGACAAATATGCTCTTGAATGTCACCACCAGCAGCCGCCTGGTAACTGGCTGTCAGGATGGCCCTAACTGGCCTTTCAATCTTCCAAAATTAATTGGGAATTTCATTTCTCAATGAACACGATTATGCCACATCTCTAGGCGATGCAATGCTTCTACTCAAAAGTCCCCACTTGGTTTTGGCAGATCTCAAGTTTGAGAGTAAATTTCCTGAGTTTACCCAACACACAGCAGGTCATTTGCAAACTCTTAATGGCAAAGTCTTACATGGGTTTTCTTTTTACTGTGTTTTGGGACATAGTATCTAAACCCAGCAGAGACTGACTCTTCATCAAACTGAAGACTAGGGTGTCTTGGTATACATCAGTATTCTAAACTGTTATTGTCTTTGACGTTGCCTGTAAGATTTGTTTACATTTTGAGAATGAGCATTTGATCCATGGTTCACACAAATCAATGTAAGAAGAGTCCCTGTTACAGGGGATTCTGATGAGTTGTCTGTTTTGAGCCCTGATTCAACCCTGCATTGACTCATTCTTGGCTGTGGCTTATGCAGGATTGGCATGTGCACGGCTCTCCTCTCCACAAGGCATACACTAGCCTATTGCAGCATTATTTCCTGGTGGGAACAAATGTGGCTTCAGAATTCTTCTTAGCCTAGTGTTCCTTAGAAGCAATCCATTAAGTGAGCTCAGTATTGCCACCTACCCACCGCTTCCTAGTCTATTTACTTAGATAATTAAAGCAAATTACTCCTTAAAACAGTTAGTTTGGGAAAAGAAACTTTGTATCCCATTAGGTAAAACAAAACAAAACAAAGCACCCAGTTTGGAGTGCCTGTCTGTCTTCTGATCTTGCTCCCTCTTAATGGGCTTAATTTGAACTGATAGTGTTACTTGTGATTTGCCTTTTCTGCCAAGTGAATTTCTGCAATTTAGGGATACCAAGCTCTGTCCTCAACTCCGAGCACAGGCTGGGAACATGGCTGATGCCCTGTGGATGTGCAGTGACTAAATTGAGTGTGTCTAACGCCAGTGCCACAGCTTTAGTCCAGAGTTTCTTCAAGGGAAGCTACAGGCTTTCAAGAGTACAGGACACTCTTATATCATGGGATAAAACCAAGCAGGGCCAAAGGCAGGGGTGGAGCCAGGCTTTCTAGCATTTTAATTGCAATTAGAACCACGAGACAGCTATCAAAGCGCATTTGCTAAGCCAGAGTTTATCCAAATCCTGGGAATGCCTCAGTCAGCAAAACTGGACAGGAAACCCTCCTGAGAACAAGCTGTCTCAGAAGATTTCCGTTACCTGCTGCTTCTAGTCCGACAGCAAATACCTCCAGGGCAGCCTTTTGCATGGCGGTTTTGGCACTTCTTCCCCCAGATGGAGCCCAGAAGTGCAAAAGTGCACAGAAATCAAATGTCCTGGGAGGGGAGTTGATTAAATGTTTTCAAACCTCAAAAAAGAAGAGAAATGAAAAAAGATCAGTTCAGGTAGAGTTCAAGTTTGGGGGTCAAGCTTGGGGGACCCCTGGGGCTCTTTTGTAGTCAGGCTATTAACTGACTCCTTGAAATTGTACCCTGGAGATCAGACCAGGGGTGGCATGCTGGTTCACAGCACTGCCATCTTTGTTTTGTGTGGTCTGTTTGTCGCTGAATGAACCCAGCCTTGAGTCAGATGCTGTTTCTATTTTTCACATTTCCTCCAAAAGGACTTCAAATGGCCCTCTCCTACAAGGACTGGCCTTTCCTGCTGAGATAGCATTGCTTCAAGCTGCCTTTCTGCACTGCCTTTAGTGGTCCAGTGATACCCTCCCAAGATGCTGATGATGGTTCTAGCAAAACAAACCAATCAAACAAAAGTTCAGCCTTTGTATATTTGGCCAATGCTGAGGCCTTTTCAGATGTCTGCTGTGGCTGCTTCCAGGATGCATTCCAGGTGTATGCCTTCTGCCGTTTTTTTTCCTGAAGAGAAAACTCACTTTGATTTCATTTGGGTACAAGAACAATTCATGAAGAGGCTGCTACAGACAGTGAACTACTGCCTCACCCTGAGCAGCTCTGCCCCATCTTGTGGAACTGGCTACTTTGGTAAACTTTGATTGTCTTTAGTAACCTTTGTTTTCTATGCTGCTTGCCATCAAAAGCAGGGCTCATGGGACAGAAAACATCCTATGCATGTGTTCTGTCACTAATGTACAACCCCAGACGACACTGATTATTATTTATAAAAAGGCTGATATCTCTGTCAATTGCAAGCAAATAAAAATCACAGTATGTCAGGACATCTACAAATAACTAGATAGCCATCTACTGTAACGACTCACCACTGAGAATACAGCTGCAGAGAATGATTAAACAAACGGTACGGCCCCCATTACAATAAAACTTTATTCATAGAAACAGGCTGCAAACCGGATTTGGCCCATCAGTTGTTTGTGGATTCCTTTTAGATTCAATTTTTTCTTTCTTTCTCTCTTTCCTTCCTACCTTCTGTTTTTTTCCTTTCTTCTTTATTTTCAGTGTTGAGAGTTGAGTTTAACTTGGAGAAGATTCTCTTCACCTCCAGCCCTAGGTTCAACTTCTCTGCTTGTTCATTTGACACTTGATTTTCATAGAGGAAGGCTAACCATGATGATAAACTCTTCAGGTTTCCCAGGTGCCATTTAAATACACATAATTATTTTAGGTTTAGTTTTTTTCATATTTAAAGGGATTTTCTTTCTAACATGCAGATGTTTCAGCCCAGCCCAGCCTACTGAACAGGCCCCTTGTATGTTACTCAGCACAATGGTGAGAGCTTGCTCAAGCTTTGATCTTGGAAGTAAACATCAGAAGTGTGTAAGCACTTTTCATATGAAGTCAGAAGATATTTCAGTTTGAATGGCTCACCATCAGGCATGCTTCTTACTTAGATAACCTTCCCTGTCCCCCATGTGACATAAGTGATGACATAAGACTTTGTTCTGTGTCCAGACTTGCCAGGTCTGAGCCTAGTCCAAGGACCCGTACCAGGTCTATCTGTGCCCAGAACCACAGCCCCTGCCCCAAAAGATGAGATGCAAGAGGTCACCCAGAGGTTACCTCTTCTCATCACATCGGAACATGTGCAGAAGCTATCTGATTGCACAGTTGGTTCCATTAGGTTAACACGTGCATGTTCAGCCACACAGGTGAAATTGATTTATGCCAGTCTGTCGAGGCCAGGGGCTGCCCACCATGTGGGAAGACTAGGATTCTTCTGACTTGGAAATTGTGAGAAATTCAATTTGAATGTGCACCCTTTTCACCCCTGAGGCAAGCCTGAGGCCACCTGAATCAAAACCAGATGGTTTCTCAAGCCTAAAGATAATAAATAGCAGTTCAGAGTCCTGTCGGCAGAGGACCACCAGAGCAAGGGGCCAGCCAGACATGCATCTGGCTGGTTTCTAGAACTCTGCTGCGATGCATATTAATGTTCGGCAGATCTGGAGTGGAGCCTCAGCCCTCCTGCCTACCCCCAGTGCCTCAGAACATCCCATCATTGTAAACTGGTTATTTGAGACTGTTCAAGTGAAGCATGGAACCCTGGTGCGCAGAGCCCCACTTCCTTTGCCATCTGTCCCGTGCAGGGACAGGTTTGCTTTGGCAGAGCAAGCAGGTGCCCTCCCAGCTCTGAGATCTGAGCCCCATCAGTCAGGAGTCAGCGGTGACCCCAAGTCTTGGGTGGCCGCCTTCACACACACACTTCCTGTCAGCTGATCCATCTGCCACCCACACACTGTGTGTCCTGAGCTCAGAGATTCCTGAAGGAGGGGCTGCCCACTCACAACCCCAGCCTGGCCCACTGGAATTACCAGAGCAGTTAAAAAACAGGGCTTTGCCTTTTCACAAACAAGAGAGGTGAGAATTTCAACAGAAGCCTGTGAAATTCAAGCTTTGAGCTGATCATCCAAGTGGGGTCTTATAAACACAGGATGTGATGTCTAGAAGTTTCTTCCAAACTCACCTTTGAATAAGAAAGAAAAAAAAGAAAACACCACATAGGATGTTTTCTCAGTAGTTGGGTATCTCACATGCATGCCACCAAAACTGTTGTTTCTTCCTCTTACCAGCCTATCATTACATTTCTGTGTGTCATACCAAAGACTCAGAAGAGCCCTAAGAAGCCCCATAAGACACCAAACCCATCTCCACTGTGTCTAAACAAAGCTGAGGAGGCCCCCAGGAATTTGGGGAGCTTGGCTTCTTTATCTACTCAAATGAAGTATAAGTCATTCATTTGGGTACTCAAGGCATAAATCATGCGTTCAGATTACATCTCCCCCGTCGGACTTGCAACTGTTTTTCTCATGTTGCTCAGGCTCTGACCTTGGTCTTAACACTGAAAGTAACCATGAAATTCCTGCTGACTTCAGGGCAGTGCATGCTGAGCTGTGGAGCTGGTACAGTAGGTCACAGGTGCCAATGCCTTATAGTCAGCACACCGTGCCTGACCCAGGCACCTGCCATTTACTCCCCAAGAGAGGAAAGCGCGACTTAGTGGGTCTTTGTCCTTCTTGTATTTCTTCTGACTTCGTAGCAAGAAATAAGTGCAGGTGACATATTACATTGCTTACCAACAGTGCCAGAAGTGCAAGAGCTGTGGCATCTGGAACGGAGAGGGGAAGGCCTGTGAGCAAGCGTCCCCTCTTTAGACAAGGCCCTCAGAGTGCTGTGCACACTGAAATAGAAATAAACTAGACTTATGCTCCAGTCTTACTGAATCCCTTGAAGTGTTTGAGTCAGCCAGGGAAAGAGAGTTGTCATAATTGTCACTGCATACAAAGGACCACTGAGAAGGGTGATAAACTTGAGGGCATCCAAGAAAGGCCCTGCATTCTGGGGAACAGGAGATGTAGATCCTTAATAAGGATTTCCTGGGTTTCTATCGCAGATGACACTTTTCACAAGTGCTATGTCCCTTAGCACTTGGTTAGTGTTTCACTTAGGCTGTTTACACTTTCACAGCAGCTTTTATTATATGCCCTTGCATGAGAGCAGCATGTAGTAGGAGGTTTCTGTTTCGGACTTTCGGGCCTAGCCTCAAGGTTTAGGCACTCAGACCCACAGTCCCACAGAGACACACAGATGCATGCGATAGTGTTAGGCTGATCGGCCTATGGCCCAGGCATATCACTTGCTAGTTCTTTACCCTTCATCTAACCCATGTCTCTTATCTTGTTCAGTCATGTGGCTTGGCACCTTTTCTTAGAGCAGCATAGTTGTCCTCTGCTTCTTCCGGCTTCTCTCTGGCATTCTGCTCTGTGCTTCCTGTTCTCAGAGTTTTCTTAGTCTCCACCCACACTTCCTGCCTGCCTTTGGCCAATCAGCGCTTTTTATTAAACCAGTGGGTGGGATAATTATTTACAATGAAACAACACAATCTCCCACAATAGCAGGCTTACAGAAAGTGTTTGGGCTATGATGGGGAGCTCATCTACACAGCTGCTGAAGTTGCTGGAGGGTCCTCACTCTTGTCCCTCAGGAATCATCATGGCAGAGAGTTTCCTTTGTGATGCA
Source organism: Phyllotis vaccarum (assembly GCA_033318265.1). Classification (NCBI taxonomy): domain Eukaryota; kingdom Metazoa; phylum Chordata; class Mammalia; order Rodentia; family Cricetidae; genus Phyllotis; species Phyllotis vaccarum. Next base: position 37,320,714 of record JARWLC010000011.1, on the reverse strand, counting down.
ATTAGGGTGATGGAGGTAAGAAGCTCAAGATGAGAGAAATGTGCTACCACTCCCAGCAAAGACAATAGTCACTGCCAGAATCACCGCGCGTGTTAAGAAGCAGATACACAGGCAGACACACATGTGGACACATACTGCTTACACATCTACCTGTGAGTCATCTTTTATTGCTGTGGCAAAACATCACAACCAAAGAAAGTTACAGATGATGTGTTTGGGCTTACAGTTCCAGAGGGTTGCGGGCACAATGGCTTGAATGGCAAACTGAGAGCTCACATCATGAACTGCCGGCAGGGAACAAACGGGAACCATCTGGGAACAGCAAGACACTTTAAAACCTAAGAGCCCACCATGAGTGATGTACTTCCTTCAGCAAGACCGCACTGCCTACACCTACCCAAAGAGCACCACCAACTGGGGACCAAGTATTCAAACATCTGAGCCCATCATGGGGAACATGCTTCCACCTTCCCAGCCAGGTTTGTCTACAACACACCCAGTACTTCAAAATGGCATCGTGGGAAAGGCCCAAGAGTGTTGGGAAACGTATACATGCTCTGAAACGCCATGTTCCTGCTGATTTGAGTCAGAAGAAAATAGCCAAGGTAGCTGTTAGAGGGGGCAGCGTTGGATCCTGTCAAGAAGGAAGTGTGCGTGTACCTGTGATACAGGCAGCTCCCAAGGCCTCTGTGGGTTTGCTGCTGAGAAACAGCTGAGGGGCAAACAGTGTTGGCAATGCCAGGGGTTAAGACATCCCAAGGACATCCCTATCTCAGGCAAACTATGAAGGTGAGCATAGTGAATGTTGAGCCCAAACTCGGAGAGTCTTCAGTTCAGATGTTTAAACCTCATCACTGGAGTAGGATACACTTGAGTTCTCTCTCTCTCTCTCTCTCTCTCTCTCTCTCTCTCTCTCTCTCTCTCTCTCTCTCTCTCTCTCTCTCTCTGTGTGTGTGTGTGTGTGTGTGTGTGTCTTGGGGTACAAATGGAGCTAAAGTGTGAGATGAGGCATAAACAGAAAGCAAGAAAGAGCCCACAACCACAGACAACTAAAACCTCAGAGCAGGGTATGTATGGCGGGGGCGGGGGGGCTGTCTACTCAAATAGTCAAATCAGAGCCTTGTCATGGCACTGAGCCCTGGGCAAACTTTAAAGTCCCTGCTGCATCTGACCCTACCATGCAACCTGTAAAGAGCTATTGCACAGCCTGGGGTCCTGTGAATGGTCTATCAGGTGGGCATATTTAACTCAGCGTCAGGACGGGGAAAGAATGGTGAATTTCAGAACTAACCTGGAAAACCTGATCCACAAAACAAAATCCTATTTGAGCAATTATATGTTGGAAGGATTTTTGCGCGCTCTCTCTCTCTCTCTCTCCCTCTTTCTCCCCTCCCTCCCTGCTCTCTCTCTCCCTCTCCCTTGTGTTTTATTGAAAAAGACATTTAGTTGGCTGTTATTATGTGCACTAATTAAAATAACCTTCTGAATAACTGAACTGCATTGGCTGTGTTGGTCCCCACCCTGCTCCAGCTGCAGAGGGCACCAGTGACTCTACAGCAAGCAGCAAGGACAAACGAGTACTCCTACAGCTTATTTTTGTATTTTGAAAAGAAAGAGATTAAAGAGTCAGTGGGAGAGAGAAAAGTTTCCTTGAACCAAGATATATCAAAAAAGCTATGAACAGCGAAAGCATAAGTTCTAATATTGTTAGCAAATGCCATGGAACTGAAGTAGCCAGTTCTGGAAGCATCTAGAAACCCATAAAAAAGATTTTAGAGGCTCTTCCCAGACAAAAAGGAAACTAAAAAGACAGTGAGCTATGAAAGATGACCAAGATTTTTAATTGCTTTCTTTTACCAATTATCCGTTATTTATCCACCCATCCATCCATCTAAATCACAGCACATATGGTACAGTGTACACATGAACAAGACAGCATATTTTTAAAAGGAAAATCAAAGCAGCTTCTTCTGCCCATGCTGTCAGTGGAGCAGGTCTGCTGTGCACGTCTCAGAATGGAGGCCATCGACTTTCACTGCTGTGGGTGATTGGAGAGGTGTCTACTCCAGGTTGGACACTAAGCAGCTAATCTGTTTTCACACTATTCGAAACCTTCACATCAGGTGTAGTTTGGAGAGATGGTTAAGAGCCAGTCAGAGAGACTTTTGTATCCTTTCCTTTGTATCTGATGTGTGCATGATTGGATTGGCCAGTTCACACAGTAGAGGCTGGATATGATGTGTGACCAGCAGTGGGGAAGCAAGGAACAGTGTCATGGTCCATCAGAAAGCATTTACACAGCCCTTCACACCTGAGCAAAGTACACATTGCATGGCTTTGCTCCCAAACTATTTTAAAGATTTTGGTGGGTGAAATTACAGTGGAAATTTAGCAAACAGTCCCAGATGAGTTGCCTCTATACAAAACATGTTTTAATGTAGATAAAATTAGGCCTTAGAAAAATCGAAGCTTTTGTTGGCACAATTCACATATATTTTCTAAGATACACTGGAAATTTGGGCTTCTGGGTTGAGGATTAGTCTTTTTAACCATGGAGCTAGTCTATGGGCATCAACCCAGTGCAGGAGTGAGGACTTGTTTGTTTGGTTTTGTTTTTGTATATATTTTCTTTATTTTTTATAGACCCCCCCCCTTTATATTTTTTAAAGAAGTGCTGATAAGGAAAAGTGTTCATTTTACTATTAGGTCAGAGTTTGAACACTTCAAGTGTAATAAAGAAGTAGTAGAGAGTCTGTAATTTTAATTTTTAAGTTATTTATTTGTCACTGTGTGTTTTGGGGGGAGAGGCACCATGATCTCTGTATGGTGCTCAGAAGTTGACTGTATGGAACCAATGTTCCCATTCCACCTTTATGAGGGTTTTAGGGATCAAACTTAGCTTGTCATGCTTGGCACAGTGTCTCTAGCCGCTGAGCCATTCCACTAGCACTACCATTTTAATTTTAAATCCAAATCTGTTGTTGTTCGTTGCAGAAAAAAAAATAAACAACAAAACCCCCAAGTCTTATCTCTAATGTGACTGTCAACCACTTTAATCCTCCTTTTATTATAAACAGGACCTGCTTGCATGTACATGTGGGTATGCACAAATTCAGTTGTAAAACTAATTCATTTACTGTTATGATAACTCTATTAGTGGAAGGGGAGAAGGGAATATAATTTATTATAAGATGCAACAGAAAGCAAGGTTAATTAATTAGCTGACGAGTTAGTTCACAGGGAACTTTAGGGATGCAAACAGAGCCTGTAAGTAACCAACAAACTAGCATCATAACTTTAGACAACTTCCTCAACCCAAGTCTTGTGATTTCAGCAACAAATTGCAACAATAAAACCATGGTTAATGTGCTGCCTATCAAAAGAAATGATAGCTGAAAAAATGTTTTGTGAAATGTAAATTACTACCCACTACTATGTATAATTTTACACTATTACTATGTGTTTTATTACTGGGGATTTTCTATGCATTATATAAATGTATATTATATATATACACACACGCATATATATATGTATATATATAAATATAAATGCACTTTTACTAAAACTGAAGTTAATACATCTCATTTCATAAAGGTAAGATGTATTTTCTGACCTTTGCCAAAAGGAAGATATTTGCCCTTGGCTCAGAGGAACTATATTTAGTTTTAAAAAGAGATTTCATAATATGATTCTCAATTAACTCCTGTCTCTAAGCCCAAGCTCCAGACACAAAAGTTGTCCATAAGGAGCAAGCACCTTTTGTGATCCTGAACAGGCTTCATATCTAAATGTGTGTAGGATGGAGGCCAATCTGATGGCTGGAAAATAAATTACTTTTTCTTTCAAAAAACAAATGGCCCTGTCCTTTTTATTTTTTAGCTTAGGATATAAACACTGGAGATGTCTCCCCTCTATTAAAATTTAAAACACAGAAAGAAAGACACTCAGTGATTTCACAGGCCTGAAGCCAAGGTCCCCAGGCTCCCTGAGGCCGTGCTGCTGTATAGCCACCTCAAAGGTGGGCTGGAACGGGCATTCCCAACACTTTTATCAAGTTCACCAGAAGCCACAAGTGCCATGTTGGGGCTTTGGAAGGCCTCTTATGCTCTCTAGGAAGGCAATCCAAGAATACAATCAGAATATGGGCAAGACACAGGCAAGGATATGAATCAGAGTATGTTCCGAATAGTAACAGAAGGTTGTTGTAATAATTTTTGCATGCATCTGTACAGTCATTGACACAGTATTTTCAAAGTATGTTAATTAGGGTCGGAAAAGACTTCACGCTACATTGTCCGATAAAAGCTACAAAGTGCAAGATCAAGAACACGGGGTTCTGATTTTATAAGTGTAGATATACATGGAGAAATAAAAAAAAAACTGGAAGAAGGTAGTTAAATGTTAATTTTTAGCTTCATCGGTTAAATTCTTGCCTTTAAGCACGAAGGCCTGAGTTTAGTCTCCAGAACTTATATTTTTAAAAAAGCAAGATATACTAACACACGCTTGTAATCCCAACACTTAGGAAGCAGAGATGCATGAATCCCTGAGGCTCACTGGCTAGCCAGCCCTTTCTTACTTCCAGGCCAGTGAGAGACTCATTGTCCCTGAGAATGGTACCTGAGGCAGACCTCTGGCTTTCAACACTCCCTCCCACAGGAGTATACACATATTCACATACATATGCACAGCTTCTCCCCACAAAAGATATATAGGATAAGAGCTTAGTCTATTGAAAATATATTTTAAATGATAAACATGGTGGCTCATGCTTATAAACCTAGTTCTCAGGAGAAAAGAGAATTGAAAGTTAAAGACCAACATGGGCTGCATAGAAAGACATTATTTAAAGAAAGAAATCAGGACAGAAAGGAAAGGGGGTGATGGGGAGAAAAGAGGAAAACATATCCGGGAATAATAATTCTGGCCACTTTCTGGTGATGTGTATGAGGAAACCCAATGGTTTTCTGTGTTATATATGTATTTTCTACAATAATTATATGTTTTACTGGGGTGTTATTTTTATTAAGAAGGTCTTTTTCAGAACTGTAGGTTTTGTCATACTCAACAATAAATCCGTGAGAGGTAAGAATTTACTATGTGAACATTATTGTGCCTCTCTGTGGCTTTTGTTCTTTTCAGGGCTGGGGAATGAATCAGTAGTCTCAACCAACTAGGCATACACTTAGTCTCAGAACTATTCTCCTAGCCCAGCTACTCTTTGGGGACCAAGTTACTGGTCATTGTCTGAACTATGTGTGGTGTCTGTGACTAGGCTGTTGTTGTATCAAAAGGGTTCCACTTCATAAGTAAAGGGACTTGAAAAGATAAATCCATTTGTTTGTTGGTCTAGAAAATATGTTTAGTGTTTTTTAATTTTTAGTAATTCATTTTGGGAGCGCAAACTAGAGAAAGGGACAGACAGAGATGGAGACAGAGAGAGAGTTGTTTGGCTTGCTGCTGCATTTCAAATGGTAGGGAGTATAATTGAATGCTCAGTTATCAGGGAGTGAGTGGCATTACTGCGGAGGGATTAGGAGATGTGGCCTTGTTGGATAAAATGTGTCACTGGGGTGTGGAGGGTGGGATTTGAGGTTTCAAAAGGCCAAGCCAGGCCCAGTGGCTCTCTCTCTTCCTGCTGCCTGTGGATACAGATACATAACTCTCAGCTACTTCTCCAGCAGCAGCATGTCTGCCTGCATGTTGCCATGCTCCCACTGTGATGGAAATGGACTAAACCTCTGAAACTATAAGAAAGTCCCAATCAAATACTTCCTTTTTATAAGAGTTACCAGGGTCATGATGCCTCTTTGTAGCAATAGAACACTGACTAAGACAATACAGTCAGCACATATTATTCTGTTAATAAAACATCAGCATTAGAGTAGTAATGATCACTCAGGAACTAGAGTATTGTGTTTATTCCAAAGTGTACACAACTATTATAATTTTTCCTCATACTTTCATCCCATGATACTTAGAGGTCTATTCTTTTCATGGGGTTCACAACCAGTGTTCTATATAGTGTTTAAAATCCTATTAATAACAAAGCCCTCTCCTCAACTTATGACCAGTTTAAGACTCACAATTAGTTTTCAGTAACCTGGAAAAGCTAGCAAAATCTATGGTGTTAACTCATAGAATGCATACTACATCTATCAAGAAAATGTCCTCTAAATTTTCTGTATATGCTAAATACTTTCACATAGGCACAATGTAAATACTTTTATGTATGTTCAATATATATAAAATGTACCTATAATGTGTGTTCAGTATAGATAACACTGTACAAAGTATTATATGTCTGAATGCATGTACCTTGCATGTGTATAGAAGCTATATATAGCAATATATAAAATGCATATTCAGTGCATGCTTATATGTGCAATGGTTGTCAAGTGCTTGTAATATGGCTGCTCCAGCTTTTATATGTACATAAACTCCTGGGAGCCTCCTAGGTCTGAGAAGAGGGGCCTAGAAATTTCCATGTAGCAACACTCTGGGTGTTGCTATTACTACCAGCCTATGGTCATAATTTTAAGCAGTGAGGATGTTTAGATTAATTTTATAAAGAAAAGTAAGGAGGAAAGTTCTGAGTTATCAGAAATAAAGATGTTCTCTTGCAGAGCGTAAAAATGTGCCTCTGGGAATTCTCTGAGATACACATGGGAATTTTGTCTTTGGAAGGCTGCGCAAAGTTGAGTCACTGTTCCGGCACATGTGAGTCTAGCATATTACAAAAGCCCATGGGGCTGGGAGTTGCCATGAGTAACGGATGGTTTGGCAGCTCAAAACCTTGCAGGTAGGGTGTGGAAGTAACATGCCTTCAAACACACAGGCCAAGTGAGATATGAAATGTACAAAATAAATGTCAGATGATATTATCATCATCATTATTTTGCACAGTGTTCTGGGTCCTGTGTTAGTGGGTGTGAATATAAAAGACAAACTATTCCTACTCTAGAAAACACTGGGTGGCACTGGAGATCTTTACCAAGGACTTAGAGTGGCGAAGGGCTTGGCCACAATGCAAGCTTTTACTTCCTTCTTATCATCAAGCAGAGCATGAATGAATTTGTTTGTTTTATCACTAGTATTAAACAGACAGGCTGGTGTCTATCCCAACTTCCATTTAGATTTTTTAACCATTTGTTTACCTAGTTATTATATATTTATTCACGTATGTGAGATATGTATGTATGGCGTATGTATGCCTGTATTCAGTTTGTTCTACATTTATAGTTTCCCCGAGGATGCAATTTCTTGTTCCTTACAGCTGCATGTGGCTTGTGATGTGTTTTATTTTATTCTGCTGTTTCCATCTGTATTGTGGGTTGATTTTGGACAGTGAGCAGGGACGTGAATTTCCACTTGTGGTATATGCTGATCTCTCTTCATGCTTATTGACCAGTATCAATAACAAGAGTGTTTGCTCAAGAGTGGGATGTTGGTTTTTTATTTGTCCGAGTCTCTGATGGAAACTTATTTGAGGGATGGAATTACCTCGTTCTTGACAGAAACTTTGTACTTTATCTGATTGGATACGTCTAAAGGGCTGTAGAGAAGAAATGGAGCTTCAAAGTCCATGCTGTTATCGGTAGACTTGGCTGGAATAAAAATGATTAAAAAAGCTGTGATCAAAGGTTTGTAGCAGTTGACTCTCGGAACAAGTGCATGCTTCAGAATGTTATTCCTTGTCTTCTACTTATCCAACAGCTGGTTACTGACTACCTACTATGAGCAAGGATCTTGCTTACTGTGGTGAACTATGCAATGTCTCAAACCATGCCATGCTCATACTATATATATGCTCATGTGTAATGCTATATGAATATGCACTAAAATTGGAATGTCTGTCCTAATGTACACACACCTAGTGTGCATATGTAGATGTGGGTGCATGCTTATGAGATTGTTCATGCATGTAAGCAAAGAGTATGTTCACAGGTTCAAGGTACAGACTTCAATAAAACACCACGCTAGAGAAAGCAGAGGTGGGACTAGAGCACACAGTTTGGAAGATAAAGGCTCCTTTTGGGAGTGGCACTCACAGTGACTTTAAAGACAGGATGAACAGGAATATACTGTCAGGAAATGCATAGGAGGAACAAAAGGGTTTTATCAGAGGAAAAATTGTATCAGAGGCCCAAGGAGAGACTGTTTTTAAATGAATGCAGCTGTGAGTGTGGGTCAGGAAACCTGTGAGGTTAAACATGGGGTAGACAAGCATTTGACAGGCCCAGGCCGAAGGATACTCCAGAAACTCAGAGCATGCTTCAGAATTTACCTGTAGCTAGAACAATAACCCTGCGAGGCTCTTCTGTGCTTTGTTTCCTGGTAGAACCTGAAAATCTTCAAACTTTGTCTCCACCCTACTTCTTTCTTCTTGGTGTAATCATTGTCCAAGACACAAAAAGATCTAATTGTGGCAGGTATAAAGCAGAGGAGGATTGGGCTTTTCCTACACTGAAGCCACATGCTCAGTGCAAACAATGATTGTTTCTATTTTCATCTTATAAAGCATCCAAGCAAAGCTGTGGTTGCAATTCAATAGCATTGCTCTTGTTGGCATGCACAAAGCCCCGAGTTCAATCCCCAGTACCAGAAAAATAAATACATAAGGCATAAAACATCCAAGGAGGATGAGACATCGGAACAAATGTTTTAATAGATCCCACACTCCACTCCCCAATACTGTTGCAAGCATACAAGGCTACTTTTGTATAGCCACCAGTTCCGACTATAAAGTAATGGATATAAAAGGCCTGATGGTGCTGTTTGGGCAGGTTTTCAAATAGTCCACCTCCTAAGAACACAGAGCCTTAGTGATACAGAGATGCAAACATGATGAAAGAGCCCCCAGGACAGCCTCAGAAGTGACCCCACAAGGGGGACCCAGGGCAGAGGTGCTCAGTATCTCAGCCTCTACTAAATTTAACACGACTTGCCAAGTAAAAGTCATTATTGAGAAAATGTAGAAGTCCAGCCAAGAGCTTGGGTGATGGAAAATTAAATATAGTTGAGACATAAAATTTTACAATACAGGGATTGTAGGGCGATTGGATGTCTTTCATAGTTTAAGAATGCAGTTCAATGGACCATCTCTCAGCATTATCCTGAAAGCTTATACTTTTGATTAAAACCATAAAATCTATCTTATAGGTCCAGGAAAGAGTGAGCATACCTTAAACCCAAACATTCTACCACCTGGATGGCTAGTATTCTCATTTTCCCTTCTACCTTTAATTTAATTAAGGCAACCACGGCCAAGCTGGAATTCTTGTATGTGAACTTTGTGTAGGAAATTCAAAGAAATCTGAGACTTTTAAAGATTATTTAAGAGTTTACACATAGGATCATTTTCAGGGGTTACAAGCCAGACCCAAATTTTGCCCAAGGCTTGGAAAAATGACCCACAACCTTCCCTGGTGCTGCTTATCTGGAGAGGTGAAGGTTGTGTGGGGACACCGGCTTGGCTGTGTGAGTTGTCCTATAACCATCAGGCACTGATGTGGAGGAGCTGGCGATGTGGAGGGAGGTCAGCTAGAGCCAGGCTGGATTTGAGTCCTGGCCATGGTCCTGCCCAGCTGTTGTTCAGTTCATCTCTACCTTGTCTGCTTCATTTACATCCACTCTCCCGACTCAGCCAGAATCACACGTTCTCATGTAATTATACTGGCCTAGATGATGAGAGCATGGTGAGGCTTGGAATTACTAATGCCAAGATCTGTCACACTGGCGAGCATTGTGTACCATGAACAAGAAGCCCAGAGGAATAGAAAAGTAATAAAATAATAATCATGGTTATGAGGTGTTTAGCAAATCCAAATTTCCAGGAGATGAAAAACAGTAAAAAGCCTTTCTCAAGATACATCTATCCTAATAGGAAAGAATCTCATGCTATTAAATCAATTGATTCTATTTCAAGGGCATTTATCACCATCTTCTTATATCTGAGGTGCTTCAGAAGAAACAACAGGAGAAAAGAGATGGTCACATGCTCAGTTCTTCTCCATTTCTCACATGAACTCAATGGCAACAGAGCCCCGAGGCTATAAAGTTTATTGAGACAAATATTAGAAGCTCATCCCCAAGACCTTACAGCTACATTCCTATTGCCTTTGTTTCTGCCATTTTTAAGAGCACACAGACTCTCAAGACTGAAAACGTCACCCTGTAGATTTAATACAAAGGTATGAAAGTTGTCAAAACTTAGTCTAGCTTTTGGGAACCTGACTGAGAAAAGCAAACTGGATAGCAAAGTCAGAGAAACAGAGAAAAATCCCAAGCCACATCTGAGTGTTGAAATCTGAGGTCTAAAGCATGCGTCCAGGTCAGCCACTTTTATCTTTCAAGGATAACCCCTTCCATGCTCTAAAATAGGCTGTAAGATTTAGCTAACAAGAGCAGCAAAACTGAAGAGCCAAAGTGGGAAACGCTGCTAAATTTCAATTTCAAACCAAGTTCCTCATCCAAAATTCAGATTCAACTGAGAGCTCTATATGGAGTCCACTAACCCTAACTACAATTGACCCTCCACAGGGAGAGGGCACTGAGTTCTGGAGGGATTGTGTTGCACTTGTTGGAGCCAGCTCTCTGCTGGAAGCTTCCCAGGATCGCCCCACTAACTTAGCCTTGCTCTCTGATATTTTAATTTTATTCAATTTTTATATAAGCCAAAATGGTGTGCCTATTTCTGTGAGCACGTTTATAGCCTTTTAGGGTTTTTCCTACCCATCCTAGATTCCTTCGTCAGTTTCGTTTGGCCTCTATCAAACTGTTCATTTCCTCGTTTGCTATGTGTGAGATCAGTGAATTAGTGGTGCATGGGAAATGATGCAGTACATAGAACATTCTGGAAAAATCACTTGTCAATGGCCTAAATTTGTCTGAAAAAAAAAAAAAAAAAAAAGAGGATCCAGACATGTTCTGCTGAGGTCATGGGAAGAGAACACTTTTCAGACAGCACATTTGCTTTCAGATGCAATCTCTGCTCGGATTCAGAGTAGTCAGATCTGTTTATTTGCTCACCTCTGAATGTTCACATGGAAAGCACCACTCTAGACACAATGAAGAGCTAGAGCAATAGTTCTCAACCTGTGGGTCATGGCCCCTTAAGGAGTCAAAGGACCCTTTCACGGGGTTAGAATATCAGGTATCCTGCATATCAGATATTTGCATTATAATTCACAATTCTCAGTTTGGGAGCACAGCCGTGGGCTTAGATACATGGCTCCATGCTATTTAATACTGCTTCCCAGAATTGGGAGGTAAGCATGACTCCACTGTGTTGAAAAGCCAAGCAGGGCAGAGCCAGAACTCAGGAGTGCTAGCCACACAGTTTAGCAACTTAAAAACTCTCCTGATTAAAAAATTATCAAAGATATGCAATAACAGATTCAAATAAACAAGTTACAGTTTGAACAAATACACAGGCTTGGCAGAGAAAAGAAAAAGGGTAGAGAAAATCCTTAAAAGAGAGAGAGAATAATAAAAATACAATAAGCCATATAAAAATAGAAAATACATAGTCTATATATCATTGTGTTTTCTTTTAATTTTTTAAACTGTTAATGAACTAACTGCTGAAAGACATTTGATTATAAAGGCTGCTAAATTAAATCAACATATATATTTTAAAGGTGAGAATTCCAAGCATAGATAAAGATGAAGAGCAGAGTCAAGGAGATGCTACAGGCAGCTGCCCTGAGAGCATGATGTATTGGGACACAGGTAAACTCATGGAGCCATGTGGCAATACAATAGAGTAATAGAAATGGGTTAAATTTAGTTGTGAGAACTAGTTGGTAATAAGCCTAAGCCATAAGCCAAGCAGTTTATAATTAGTACAAGTCTTTGTGTGATTATTTGGGACAAAGCAGTTGAGGGCAGGTCCAGACCTCTGGGCTAGGACAGGCCAGAAACTTTCAGGTTACAGTAGCCAAGTTACAGTTATGAAGTAGCAATGAAAATAATTTTATGGTTTGGGGTCACCGGGACCCGAAGAACTGTACTAATGGGTCATAACATTAGGAAGGTTGAGGGATACTGCTCTAGAGAGACTCCTGCTTTTGGGAAGCAATGGGACAGTCATGATGAGGCCTCTTGGCTATCAACCTCATGTGGCTACTTTCCACTTAGTTAATAAAAGTCCCACGTACGGCCAGGAGTGTAGCTCAGTGGTAATACATTTGCCTACTACATGCAAGGCCACTGGATTCATTCTCAGTTAGATGAAATAAAATTAAATAAATAAACAAGCAAATCACAAGCTGCTCTAGTCGCATTTCAAGTACTCATTATCTGGTCACATGGGGCTAATGGTAGCATAAATTATATAAAATTACCCGGAGTGTCACAGACCTGTGGAACAGCAGGTTTGTGAGGGAAACAAATATGAAATAACTGGGCTTTCATTGCATTAATTATAATATATATTATGCATGGCATAAAATTCAATAAGCTGTGTGATGGAATGGCAAGGGAAGCCTCTTCGGAGAAGGGAACCTTGATGAGGAATGGCAATGATGGGTAGAAAGTCACCCATAGTAGCTAATAAGATAGAAGAACTGACCAAGGAGAGAAGGAGAGAGTCTAGAATGTGCTAATGTCCTGGGATTTGGCAGAAGAGAAATAGATGAAGAATAGACAAAGGGGCAGGGGAGAGGAGAGAGATGCAAGGAAAGGTTAGAAAATGAGCCCAGCCAGAGAGTGAGGTAGCTTAAGAGGGACTTACTGAGATGCACATTTGGGTGTGGGTGCCATGGTCTAGTGACAGGTCACACAGTCTGTTAAAAGTTCTGGTCTGCAGGGCTGACAGCAAATGCTGCCAACCTGCTAGCTAAAACACCAGAGGCATTTCTTTCCTCTCTGTTCTGGAAACCAGAGTTTAATATCAAGGGCAGGACTGGTGTGTACTGAAGCTTCCCATGTTGGTTTGCAGGTATCTTCTCCCTGGAATTTCACAGTGTGTGTGTGTGTGTGTGTGTGTGTGTGTGTGTGTTGTGTGTGTGTGTGTGTTTTTACAAGGACACTAATCAGATTAGAATTAGTACCCACTCTAACATTACTTTAATTATCAGTTATGTCTCCTATTTTAAAATAAGGATATGCTGTGAGGTCTTTGGATCCTTAAGATATGATTTTGGCACCTTTCCACTTACAACCACTGTTAGAGGCAACCATAGCATGAAAATAAAGGTGTACTGCTAAGACAAAGAAACACACAGGACAGAAAAGCTCTGCTTGGCAGGTTCTGGCTAGAATATATATAAAGAGCTCCATGAAAAGAAAAGGATACACAGGATCCCTTGATTACCAAAAGCACATGATAGTATAAATTCCAGTTGTATGGTGTTCTGTTAAACATTGGGATGGGTGAATTGCAGAGTGGTTAGCTCTAAGAAACACACCCATCTCTCCAATGCCACCTCTAGCACATTTCCTATTAATAATTCATCAGTTTTGTTACCTTTCTGCTAAAGGACCTGGCAGACCCATATGGGATCAAATATGTGTTATATAAAGGGGATGATTCCTAGTCCTGATTGTTTCTTGTAGCAGGATAAATAATGAAGTTAATTCTGACTCATCATTAATAAAATAAGCAGTTTCAATGTATAAAACAACTCTTTTTGAATACTGAGAGTCAGTGACCATGTTAAGAGGTCCAATAAAATCCATTAATACAATAGTATATAATTCTGACTTTTGAGCAGAATTATAAGAGCTTTGAGCCACTTTATTTATATTTTCTGATTTGTAACCTGGTTTTCCTCATTTGTTTGCATCAATATAAAATGCAGGGACTCCAGAAATTGGTTTATCTCATACAACATGAGGAAGAATTAGTTTTCTTTAGAAATTCAATTCTTTTGCTATGAGGATATTTTTTGTTAATATTTCCCAGAAAATTACTGCAGACTCTGCCAAGGTTCACTTTCTGCCCATAATTGGTCAATTTCTTCATTAGTTAAAGTTACAACAATTTCTTCTGGGTCCATTCCTGTCAATGGACAAAGTCTTAATTATCCTTTCAAAAAATCAATTCAGAAATCTTTTCCACATATATCATTAATTTCTTACTGGGTTTATGTGGTAGAAATAGCAATTACAATATAACATTTTCCTTTTGCATTAAAATTCCTATAGAAGAATGCTTAGAGGGCAAAATAATTAGAATGCAATGAAGGTCTGGATCCACACGATCCACATGTGCCTCCTGTAATTTCTTTTCTACCAAAGCCAATTCTTTCTCAGCTTCAGGTAGCAATTATCTCAGACTATTTAAGTCCTTGTCACAATTTAAAGGTTTTGAACAAATTATCTAGTTCATTAATTTTTATTCCAACAGTGGTTCATAAATTGGCAACGTTTCCTGGCAATCTTTGAAAGTCATTAAATGTCTTCAATCTATATCTCCTGATTTGTACCTTTTGGGGTCTAATTTTTGTTGGCCTATTTTGTAACCTAAATAATTAATGGAATTTCTTCTTTTGTAAATACAAAAAATTCCTAATCAGGTTTTTTTTTCACTTCTTAAAACATTTTTTCTAAGTTATCAATATTTAAATCAGCCAACAAAATGTCACCCATTGTAGTAAGATTATGATGTTACATTGTAAATAATTGCTCTGCCTACTAGTTTAATAAAAACACTGATTGTCTGAAGGCAGACAGGAAGTATGGGCAGTGCTACTAGACTAAAAAAACTCTGGGAACAGGAAGAACAGAGCAGAAAGGGCCACAGAAAAGCCAGAAGATGCAGAGGACAATTATGCTGCTCTGAGAAAAGGTACCAAGCCACAAGGCTGAACAGGATAAGAATCATAGGTTATTTTAAAAGCAAGAGCTAACAAATTATATGCCTTGGTCAATCATCATACAATTAATACAAGTGTCTTTGTGATTCAGTGGAACTATGGGACTGTAGGCCAGAAAGTCAGGGCCATAAGGCTAGGCCAGAAAGTCCAGGCCAGAAATCTCATACAACAGTTCATGTAATGATAAATTATAGATTGTGGAAATTTGTTACCTACTTGTTCTAATGGTATACAGGCACAGAGTGGGGCTATTCAGTATTCCTTGAAGGAGGACCTTCCACTGATATCTCTTTACAGGCTGAGAATTATTGTAAGTGGGCACTATAAAGACAAATTTTTCTTTGTCTTATCCTTATAGAGATATTGTAAAGAAACAGCCTTTTAAATCAATAATTATAATAGACCATTCTTTAGGTAACAGAGAAGACAAAGGAATCCCAGATTGTAGAGAGCCCATTGGCTGGATCACCTTGTTCATCGCCCTTAGGTCTGTTGCCATTCTCCACTTTTCAGGTTTCTTTTTAATAACAAATACAGGAAAATTCCAAGAGCTGGTTGACTCTTCAATATGCTGAGCATTTAATTGCTTCTATACCAGCTGCTCTAAGGCTTCCATTTTCTCTTTTGTTAAAGGCCATTGATGAAGCCATATAGGCTTCTCTGTTAGCCATTTTAGAGGTATTGCTGTGGATGACTTTGGAAGATCAGCCGCTGTTGCATCTTGGTTTTGAATGGTCTGTGATTATTTCTCATAATAACTTCAATTTTTTCCAGAAATATGTGTTAGTTTATGGTTAATTTCTATGTTTTGAGGAATATTAATCTGTTACATTGTTATAGTAAATCTCATATCCATAAATTTATAGCAATGTTAGCCACATATGGCTTTAATTTTCCTCTCTGTCCTTCTGGTCTTATACACTCAAGCCACCTTACACTCTGTTTTACCTGGGATAATGACCCAATTCCCCCAAACTGAACATTTACCTCCTGAACGGGCCAGTTTAGGTTTCAAGACTCTGCCAAAATTGTTGTTACATCTGCTCCTGTGTCCAATAAACTTTCATTGATAACATCATTTATTTGCACTTTTAACTTTGGCCTTTGTTCATGAATAGAAGTTTGCCATAATATTCAATTTCTATTTTTCCTTTGGTGTTTTCTATAGATTTTTCTATTATTAATTTAGTATGTATTTTTAGAATAGGTTTTAATTTCTTTAATTACGGGGTTTCCTCTATGACGGCAGGGCAAGATTGAATTGAATTTGATATGGGGGCTTTTGAAAGCCTCCTTGGGACATTTTCTGATGGAAGAAAGTTACCTTGTCTGTCCCTTATTGCCATGCACTCATTAGTCCAGTGCTTTCCTTTGCCACACCTTTGCATACTTCAGAAGGAAAGAGTATTCTCTTGAGATTATTTCTAAATTAGGCAACATTTCTGGGAATACCTTGTTTATAATCTCTTTTTAAGTGACCTTGCCTTCCACAATTGTAACATTTAACACTTTGACTTTTTCTTATACCTCTAGAAACAACCTCTTCTACCCAGTTATTATCACAGTCATAAGTCTCTAGAATAATTGTCTCACAAATCCAGTCCTCCAAGGGTGCTGACCTTGCTTTTAACAGTCTAATTATTCTTTTACATTGTGAATTGGCATTCTCAAAAGCCAGTGATTCAATTATTAATCACATAGCTTCTTAATCAAGTACCATTCTGTTTCCTGCTGCAGTTAATTTGTACAAAAAGTCTGTAAATTTTCTTTTAGGCTTGTAATTACTTTGTGAAGGATTCAGTTTTCTTTCCTATCTCTTCAATCCAATCTCATGCATTTAATACTGCCATACAGCATAAATTCATAGTATACTCATTATATAAGGTTTGCCTTTCTATAACAGCATAATCTCCTTCCCCAAGAAGTTGATCTTGGGAGACTTCTATGCCTCTGGCTCTGCTTCTATGTTCTATTGTTTTAGCTTCCTCTTTCCACCATGTTTTCCACTATAAAAATGGCCCAGCTTCCAAAATAGCAGTAACCATATCTAACCAGTTCTTAGGGATGATCCAGTTACATGATGACCAAGAATTTATCATTAGTTTTACAAATGATGCATGTATACCATATGTAATGATTGCTTCCTTGACTCTTCTTAATTCTAACATTTGTACTGGAGCCCAACTAATTTCTGTACAATTTTTATCATTTTGTGATTTCTTTAAGGTTACTGGATATATTAATGTTGGCTGTTTGATAACCTTAGGCTGTTTTTGTTATCGTAGAAGACCTTGCTGAGATTGATTCCTTATATTCCTCTGTTTGGGCTTGAATATCTCTGTGTTCTCTCTTAACAGGCTTTTCTAAGACTTCCTTTTTGGCATTTACATTAATTGACTTTTAAAATAATAAAACAGAAGTAATCAAACAAATAATATTCATAATAAACAATATGATAAACATTAAAAGGATACCCCTATCTACTTTGTTTATCTTTTCCTTTACTGGTTCCAATATCAGATTGTTTAGAGTAAGATCATAGAAAGACCAAACACCCTCTATTGCTTTAAATGAATTCCCCTTTTTAAAAGAATCTAATTACTCACCAATCTAGTTGTCAGTGATGATTCAAATACTCTGAAGTAGAGCATAGTAGTTCAAGGAGGAGTGATTAGTAGTTCAAGGAGGAGTCCAAAAAGAGAAAAAAAATGCAACCCACCAGGAGAAAGAGGCTACTATCTGAAAAACTTACCCAGATGAAAGTGAAATGGAAACACATGTGGCTGGTCTGCCTAAGACTTGAGGCTAACTCAGAACAAAAAGCTTAGCCAGCTGGTAATCACTTCTCCAGCCACATGTTGCTCTGGCTGGCAATCAGCTTTTTTTTTGGGGGGGGGGGGATTCATGCCCTAAAGTTGGATGCCAAGTGTATCATGAATTCTGGTTGTATTAAGGGAATCTCAGAGCAGAGATTAGGGAAAGGCTGGAATATCAAGCCTTGCTCATTGTCACTTATATAGAATTTATCTGTCTTCCTACGCCTGCCTTAAATACCTTATTTGCCTGGTGGTTTCACATCCAGGTTAAGATTAAACGTGTGAGCTACTCCTATTTGGTTGTTTGCCTTGAACTCACAGAAACACAGAAAGATCTCTGTCTCTGGAGTCATGATATTAAAGGCATAGGTCACCATTGCCAGTCTTTCCCCATGCTGGGATTAAAGGCATGAGTTACCACTCTCTGATCCTTCTCTGTTCTCTGATATTCCAGACTGGTTTTATTAAATATATGCCATATCATCACTATTATTATTATTATTATTATTATTATTATTATTATTATTATTATTATTATTATTATTATTTTAGACAGGATCTCTCACTGAGCTTGGAACTTTGATTAAACTGACTGGTGAAAAAGGCCCAGGTATAACCTGTCACTGCCAAGTGCTGGGTTGCAGCACATGCTGTATCACTTAGCTTTTACAGGGCTGCTGGAGATTTGAATTCCAGTCCTCACACTTGTGCTACAAGCACTTTCCTGACTAAGCCATTTCTCCAACCCTGATTTAATGCATTTTCAACTGCTGATTTTCTCAATTTATGATGAGTTTATTGAATTATAAATCTATGAATATAATATATAAGTCAAGGAACATCTGTATATATAACTATGAAATAGCACAAAGAAGACAATGCATAATAATGAGAAGGTCCCCAGATTTTGATAGCATTTTTCATTCATTCATTCATTCATTCATTCATTCATTCATTCTTACACATTTTTGGTATATTTATTGTATTTCAGGTTGTATTTCAGCACATGTGGAACCTCAGTGCACTAAACTGGCAGTTGCTGTGCAAAGTCCTCAGAAAGTTCCTTTGTGCAAAGCTGAGGTTGTTCTAGAAAAGTCTTTTGTAATAGTTTTTACTATCAGGTTTGCATAGTAACACAAATTGTTTAGCTTCATTATTTTTTCATTAATACTTGACACAAATACTTCCATTTTAATTTTAATGATTTTAGCAGATGTAATGGGGTTACAGATGTGGATCTTCATCAAGGACATTCCAGGCAGCAACCCTGAGATGCAACAATGCTTGGACTGTTGAGGAGAACAGGAAGGCTGCATATAGTATGTGCACAGAGGTAATGAGGATGTGTCAGATTACATGGAGCTTTGGGGCACTTCTTTAGACCTGGGAGCAGCATTTGAGACTGAGAGATCTACCATAATGGTAAAAAAAAAATAACCAAACAAAAAAACAACACAGGGGCCTGTACACATTTGGGAAGTCCATAGAAGTGACCCAGAGAAAAAATCCAGTAATGATTCCCATGCTGTGGAGCCATGTGCCCTCCACAGAAGTTGGAGCCTACAGCAACACCAGGTTTGTATACATGGTATAAACTCGTTTTTTTTTTTTTCATTTTGTTCATAATTGTTCCTCAGTATCTTTAGAGGATTGGTTCATATGTCTGTGGTTACCCAAATCCTCATGTGCTCAAGTGCCTTGTACAAGACAGTGTGTCATTTACATAAAACCTATATATGTTTTCTCGTGTATTTTAAGATTTAAATAATTTCTCCTTTATCTCTAAAACTTAATACAATGTGAATGCTATAGAAATATTTATTATATTTGTTTGAAGATCCCGTTTCAAAGGAAACATAAATACTTTTTATGTTGTACTTTTGAGACAGGGCCTTGCTATAGAACACAGACTGGCATCAAATTCACAATTCCTCTGCTTCCAATCTCAAAGTTCTGGGATTCTGGGCATGTGACACCATACCTTGTTGTGTTGTGGCTTTGTTTATTTTACTTTGGTTTTAGGAAAACAATAAGGAAAAAAAAAGATTCTGTCTATGTTTAACATATGCAAATATTTACAAGTAGTTTGACCCATTTTGGTTGAATTAAAAAATAGATATGCAGCTATTAGAGTCAATAATGTATGTTTCTTGTTTAATAATTATAATAACCATAGGAGGGAGAAACTATTACTTTATTGTATAATCCCCAACAGGGGCTTTCAGTGTACAAATAACTAAATAACAGAATGCTATTGATGCTCACATCTTATTCAGTGCCTTTACAGAAATGTATTTTCTATCCTTGCATGTAGAATCTAGCATAAAATAGAATTTACCACCTTAAGCACTTTTAAGTTCACAGTTCAGGGATGTTAAGTCCTATTCACAGGCTGGGTCATCATCTTCAGAACCTTTCCATTTGTTGTTGAGGCCCTGAAGATGCAGAGGATAGGACACAGGAGTCTAGAAAACAGTGTGCAACAAACCAGAGTCAAGTTAAGCTATTCATACATGTCCTCAGCCATCCGCAGAGTACCAGGGCTGGGTTGTCAGTCACGTCTAGCCAGCCACAGTGCAACTTGCTCTTCAAAGGCTCGAAGAGCCACAGTCTTGGTTTTACCTTGCCATGGGCTCACCTCAGACCTTTCTGAAAGGGTCACTGTATCTTCCTAAAGACTTTCTTGACTTTGGAGTGCTCTTATATAAAAGTGGAGTGGGAAATTTTGCACAGGAAAATTAAAAGTCTTCCCAGAAATCCCAGCTAGAAGGCTCTGCAGGTGAAGGCACCTGCCACCAAGCCTGACAACTTGAGTTTGCTCCTTTGGGCCTATTTGGTAGAAGGAAAAAAACAACTTCCACAAGTTGTCATCTGCCCAATGTACTGTGCTTGGTAAGTGCACATACACACGAGGTCATGCATACACACCACTCTGATGTATGTGTACAAACAAAAAATAAAATATAATGAAAATTTAAAAGCAAATAGAAATAAGAAATTTAAAAGAAGATCAAGGGTATCAACTAGATATGCCTATGATCCTGGCACTAAAATTGTGTGAGTGTGTGCGTGTGCGTGTGTGTGTGTGTGTGTGTGTGTGTGTGTGTGTATGTGTGTGGGGGGGGTAAGAGTAAAGACAGCTGAGATACTGTATGGTTTTTGCTTACATTTTCACAAAGATACACTGTCAATGCCTCAATATTACTATCTGACTTTATTGAGCTAATCTGAGTATAAAAATCTATAAGAAAAGAAAAACACAAATTAACTATTCTTTAGTTCTGACATGTAGAACACATTTGGTGAGTCTTTGGGCTGAAGTGAAACATCAGATATAACAACATGATGTGCTCCATGAAGTGAGAGGAACAGCTGCTTGTTGACCTTACCCTGAAGCTGTTGGGACAGAACATAATGAAATGTGGGATTTACACAGAGAGAAACCCAGGGGAAACTTCAATTCCCATCAAGTATCTTGGTAAACACCACTTCCTTGCTAGGCAAATGTTCCTATTTTTCTGAAAGTCTGTATGCCTTTCAGTTTGGCCAGAATGTAGATATTAAGTCTTGTGTATCTCTGTAAATACCTCTGTACTGAGCCAAACAGCTGATAATTTATTAAACAGTAACTATCACGCATTGTTATATTTTTTATGTGTCAACTCATTTCATTCCTATAACAACTGTAGGGAGTGAGTGTTGTTACCCACTGTGGCAGTTACTAAGCCATTATAAAATCAACTCTGAAAACCATCAAGAATGTTGAATATGTTAAAATAAGTATGTGAAGCTGGTCAGAAAACACCACGTATTGCATGACTGCCCTTGTATTGAGTATGAAATGTCAGAAAGAGGCAAATCTATAGAGACAGAAATAGATGGTGGTTGCCAGGGATTGGGAGAAAGTAGAATGAAGATTGACTGCTAGTGGGTTCAGGGTTTCTTTTGGGAATGATTAAAATAGTTGTGGTCAAAGTTGTGTAACTGTGAATATACTAAGAACTATTGAACTGTACACTTTCAATGTCCCAATTATGGGTTTGTGATCAGTTACAGATACCAAGATAGTAGCAGATGGCTATATTCCCTTAAAGTCCATATATTAAAGGCTGGGTCATCAGTGTGGTCCTCCTGGGAGGTAGTAGAATCTTTAATGGCTAGGGCCTAATGAAAGAAATTTTGCCATTAGGGGTTGTGCTGTCAGTGGGGATGCTGGGATGATGGTCTTTTTTATCCTCCCTTTCAATCCCAGCTATGAGATAAATAGACTCTGTCATGTGATGTCACCCTACAATCTGCCCAAGTCAATAGAGTCAGCTGGTCATGGCCTGGTACCTTCAAAACTGTGAGCTAAAATAGAGGTTGCCTCTTTTTAAGTTGATTTAATTCAATTTTTGTAACAGTGACAGTTGACTACCACACAGTTACATCTGTCTTTATATATTTATACAAATATTTTATACAAGTTTTTTAAACTAAAGTAGAAAAAATTATCTTAATGGATCATGAAATTTGTTATAAGGACCATGACAACAGGATCTTGCAGCAAAGAAGCACCATTGACTCAAGTTCTCTGTCTCAGAACCTCACAGGCTAGAGCTTCTCGTGTAGACTGAGCCACCATTTTCTAGAGTCAAGTCTAGACAATGGGCTTCCTACTGCAGCCTTTGGAGTCCACACCAGGATGGTCC
Source organism: Phyllotis vaccarum (assembly GCA_033318265.1). NCBI lineage: Eukaryota > Metazoa > Chordata > Mammalia > Rodentia > Cricetidae > Phyllotis > Phyllotis vaccarum. The sequence goes on along the minus strand of JARWLC010000011.1, from coordinate 37,298,382 downwards.
TCAATATCACATCTGTGGGATACATGGAGTGCAGTGTTGTCTGGATGGCCATTTAGTGCATATTTTGGGAATCTTAACACCATTTCAATTTCATTGGAGACACTTTTCTTTGAAGTCTGCAAATTTTCTTCAGGGAAGGCAGTCCATAGCAAAGTCTCAATAGGCAGCATCCAATTTTCCAATGCCACTTCTAACCTCTGTGCTGACCCAAGTAAAGTCTGCAGCCCAACTGTGGTGTATCTGACTGAGAAAATACTTCTCCACAAAGGAGGTGACCTCTCCGTGCTTCCCACCACTCCCTGATGAAATTATGCAGGCATTAGTCATTATATGTTGCAGGGCTGTGCAAAGAGATTTGTTCTTTGGCCAACAGAGTTGATAATGGGCATAGAGGCCCCTCAGCTGTCCCTGGTACTGTCTGCTGGTCATCCTCCTGTACCTGATCTTGTTAACATAGTAAAGTCTGAAGGGCAGGCTCAGTTCCCGTCCTCCTTACAGACATGGAGAACTTGAGAGGGTATTTGGTGAAGAGGAAAAGGATCTCTTTCAGATGGAGGGGCCTAGCTTGACTCATGCTATGAAATTTGTTATATGCCTTTCATGCTGACATTTGAATAGACAAAAGAATGCCACAGTTTCATTGCATTTCTTACATAGAAAAGAGTCTTAGATATGAAATTCACCAAAGCCATGGCCTCCATGATTGCAGGGTCTGTAGAGATGGGGGCAAATCTCATTGCCTTGCAGAAACTTCAAGTGCCCAGTGACTTAATTCATCATTGGCCGAAGCCCTGGGTTTGGGGTTAATAAGTTAAGGATGCCTCACTGGTCTTCTGAAAAATGTTCAGCCACACGTCTCTACACTTACACAGTTCAAAATCTTCTGCGTGTTGGATGGTGGTATCAACAGTGGCCCAGGTCTTCCCACATCAATGAACAATTAAGATTTACATACCCAGTCATTCATGCACAAGGTCAACTTGATACAGGCAATCTTTCTTTAAAATTCTTCCTAGGTGCTCCTCCTCTTCCTCTTCCTCCCCCTCTTTAACTTATTTAAAAATTGATTCTTTGGGAATTTCACATAATATACCTGATTCCACTCATTTCCCAGTCCTTCCATGTCAGCCCTCCACCCTTGTAACCTCCTACTCTTTGGTGGTTTAAAAGAAAATGGCTCCCAAAGGGAGTGGCACTATTAACAAGTATGGCCTTGAAGGAAGTATGTCACTTGGAGACAGGAGATCTCACATATGCACAACCCACACCCAGTGAGACAGACCACTTCCTGTTGCTTTTGAATCGAGGTATAAAATTTTCTTGCACTATGTCTTCCTGCATGTTGCCATGCTCCCTGCCATAATGACAATGGACTAAACCTCTGAAACTGTAAGCTGCCATCTTAACTATTCTTTGTAAGAGTTGGCTGTGGTCCTGGTATTTCTTCACATAGAAACCTAAGATATCCCCCAAAAGAAAAAACAAAAACAGAAAACATCCTGCAAACCCTCTGCATAAAGATCTGTTCCTATATTAGCCACAGCATTCCTTCACCCCAGTCACAGCTGTCTCATCTTCAGTTCCACTATGCATATGCCACTTTGCTCCACCTTTCCCCCCATATCATATTGGCATTGGAGCTGGGGTGTGTCACACAGTACAAACAGTTTTGCTTGCAGATATTTATTGCAATGAGTTGTTGATCTGGTTCAAGGCCTCTGGCTTCTGCTACAACATCAATACTGGACCCTCATAGAAACTTGTTCCTCTCTGTTATCCTGCTATTGTCCAGAGCCATGGAGATCCTGAAGTCAGGATTCTGTCAGATCTCCTGCACCCACACCACCATCCCTACTGCCTGTCATAGCTGGTGAGGGACAGCTCTCTTGATGCTGTAGTCATCATAGGATGGGACTAGCTCTTTCATGTTCATACCTTCAGGCTCACATCTCACATGCCTGTGACATATCAGTTGCCATGTGGTGGCAGGTGAGGGATAGGGCTATATAATATGAAGTTTTTGGCCTGACCAAGTCCCAAGGTCTGGGAGCTGCCCACCACTGCTTAGGCCCCCAAAATGGCTCATGCTTATATTAATTTTATGCTGATTGACCTATGGCTTAGGCATATTGCTGGCTAGCTCTTTTATCTTAATTTAACCCATTTTTATTAATCTGTCTTGCCACATGGCCTGTGGCTTATCTGTACTACTTTTATATGTTGATTCTTGGACCACTGGGTGGTGTTTTGCTTGATTCTGCATTCTTTTCTCTATCTATGCCCTGATTTCCCTGCCTACTTCTAAGATGGCTGCCATAGGCCAATACAGTTCTTTTATTAATAGCATACCGAAAGACATCCCACATCACATCCCCCTTTTTAATCTAATCAAAAAGGAAGGTTTTAATTTTAACATAGTAAAATTATATATAACAAAACAGCTATCAAGCAAGAATTATAGTTATAATATATAGCCTACTTATATTTAGTAAAATTAAATATTTTATTAATTTTATTTTTGCGAGTCTAAAACTTTACATTTAATATATTTTTATAATAACTAAAGAAAACTATATTTATAACTATCTAAGTTTTAATTACATCAAAGACCGCAGAAGGATATAATATTACCCAAGTAAACAGGAAGTGTAAGCAAATTTTAAAATCTAGAAATGACAGAGATGACATCTATCTGTCTGGATAGTCATTTAAAGTTTCTTTGTAATGGTGGAGCATCTATTTTTAGCCTTTAGGACTAGAGTCTTTGGCATATCTTTTAGTGAAGCAGGAAATCCGAAAGACTGTTTTGCTTGTTTTGGTACAATTTATCAGTTGCTTTTTTGTGTGTCTTGAAAGATGATTGGCAGGATTTTTTGTAAAGCAGTAACTTGAAGGAATACCTTGGCTTGTTTTGTCAAAGTTTAGAGGTAACTTTTTTATGGATCTTGTATGTTTAGTTTATATAGTATTTTGTCAAGTAGTTAATATAAGAACAGTTTTTTGTTTAGTGGCTAATTTAACTGTTGTCACAAAGAAAGTATATTTTAGATGGAGTTTTTTTTTTTAATGTTTATTATGCTTTTGAAGTAGATTGGTGCTGCCAGGAGCAGACTTGTCTTACTGTTTAGAAAAGTCTAAGTTTTTAAAATATTTCAAATGTCATATTTTATAGGTCTTTGAAGTGTTTGAAGATTATTTATTTAATTGAAATATATTTTTGTATACTTAAAAATCTTAAGTAACATGACTATAAGTTTGGTTATCATATATGACCACTAATCTGTATTTTTAATTATACATTTAATTTTAAAGGAATTGCAGAAACATAATATCTTAAGAGTAAAATATACATGCAGTATCACAAAATTGACCTTAAATTTGTATCAACAAACAAAAATCTATACCAATTTAAAATATTTTGAGATTAACAGCTGATTTTTTTGGTTAAAGTAAATTCAATAATTTAAAAAAAATCATTCCTATAGCATATCATAGGCCAAGAAAGTTCTTTTATTAATAACATACAAATAGACATCCCATATCAGGGCCAGCTCAGCACCTCCCTTGGACATCAACATGGCTTCAGGCAGCAGCCCAGACCACAGACATGTACATGGCTTTGGTTGTAATATGGGCCATGGACATCAACACAGACCTGGTTACAGTAGGACCACAGGCTTCAACTACAGCACAGGGCAAGACATCAATATGGTCTTAGGTGTCATTACAGACCATTCAGATCAGTATGGCCCCAGCAACCCTCAGATACCAACATGGTTTCTGACAGCAGCCCATACCACAGAAACCTACGTGACCCCAGCTGTCATAGGACTATGGACCCAGATATGGCCCTTTGAGGCAGCTCCAGCTGGGATATAATATTGTGTGGCCTCAGATGTAGTGCAAGTCACTCACACCAGCCTGCTGCTCATTAACATCATGTCTCTAGTTCAGCCTTTCTCCACAGCACACCGGAACCAATCCTGTTCTCTTATTCTCTCATCTCTCTATCACATACTTGCTCATCATAGGGGCACCTGCCCAGCCCGTGTCACATGGCCGTGGGCTGGGACACTGGTGGTTTTCCCCTCCTGGGGGATTCTATATTGAAAATTTTAAGTTGACAATTAAAATAAATAATTACAGCTCTCATTTGAGAACATGTGCATCTATGTTCATCAGAGAAGTTGGCCTATAATTTTCTTCTTGTCTTATCTGATTTAGCTATCAGTGTAATGTGGGCTTTACAAAAAGCATTTGGAAGCATCCCTACATTTTCTATATTTTGGAATAATTTAAGAAGCACCAGCTTCTTTAAAGGCCTGGTAAAATTCTGTAATGAATCCATTTGGACCTGGGCATTGCTTATGATGACTCTGCGTAAAATTTTAAAATTTCATCTTGGCTTAACTTTGGTAGATCAAATGCTTTGAGAATTTGGCCATTCCTTTTAGGTTTTCCAAAAGGTAGAATACAGGTCTTTGACATCTGTCCTTATGGTCATTGGTATCTGTTGTAAATTCTCTACCTAATCTTACTGATTTGAGTCTTTTTTCTTTAACTTTTGGTTAATTTGGTTAAGAGCTTAACAGCCTTGTTTTCTTATTGATTCTTTGTGGATTACACACTATGGATCCCAATCCTACTCAACCCCCTGTCCTTTTGTAGCTGCCCTCTGCCCTTGCAACCTCTACCCCAAAATTAGATAAAATTAAAAATCTCATCATGAAAGTGAATCACACAGTATGCCCTTTAGTACATACATCTTTACTTGCAAATGTCTATTGCAATGGTCCACTTCCAGGCCTTTGAGTCCTGCTAAGTTCTGCTACACTATTGACACTGGGCCCTCACGGAGACTCCACTTTGATATCTTGTTGTTGTCTGTCATGTAGATCTTACAGTTTCTGATCTTCAGAACTGACCCCCTTTTGTGTTCCAGTATTTTTTAAATCAATGGAAGTTGGGGTGAGTCAGCTCATAACTCTAGATTTGTAGCTGGGTGGTAGCTGGGTCAGCCCACCATCTCTCCTGCATCTGCACTTCTATGGCAAGCTCTCCAGCACTGCCTCAGCTAGCTCATCCAAAGCCACAGGCAGCAAGGACCCCGGACCCCTTCCCCTGCTCCCTCTCCCTCCCTCTACCCCCAGCCCCAGGCTGGCTCACCAACACTCACAGCGACAGCCAGCTCTCACACTCTTGGGGCTGGCTCACATGCACCCCTGCAACAGGATTGGGGCACTACACTGCTCAGGTGAGGCACAGTGCCCACTCTTCCAAGTACTGCAGCCAGTGAGCAGCAGGACTAGCCCTCCTGCTCTCATGACCCCAGGGCCAGTTCTCCCACCTTATTATTATTACTTATGTCTGTTGAATTGATTTTTCCCCCCAATGTTTTTTTTTTTCCTTCTGTCTACTTTGGGTTTAATTTTTTCCCAAGGCTTTGATATGTATAACTAAGTTATTTATTTGAGATCACTCTGATTTTGCAATATAGGCACTTGGAACTAAAAACCTCATTCCTAGTACTGCCTTCACTGTGTTTCACAAATTTTGATATATTTTTAATTTTTTCATTTCTTTTGGTAATATTTCAATTTATTTCTTGACTTCTTCAGTGATGCAATGGTTGTTCAATAGCGTGCTGTTGAGTTTCTGTGAGTTCATGTATTTTCCGTGGTTTTTTTTCACTGTTGATTTCTGACTTTATACAGTTGTGGTCAAATAGAATGCTGATAGTTGCTTTCACTTTTCTGTATTTGTTGAAACTAGATTTGTGGGCTAATATGCCATCAATTTTAGAGTGCATCCATATTCTGCTGAAAAGAATGTATATTCTGTAGTATTTGGATTAAACATTCTGTTGATATATTAGGTGTATTTCATCTCTGGTGCCATTTACCTCCTACTGTTGGTTCATTTTTTACCTGAATGATCTGTTTATTTGAGTGGGGTGTTGAAGTTACCTAATGTCACTGTGTTAGGGTTAAAGTATAACTTTATATCTGGCAGTATGGATGTTATTAAATACACCTGTATTCATTGTATATATAATTAGAATGGTTATGTCATCTTGTCTGGTTGTTATCCTAATATTTAATATGATATAAGATTATTTTTGTCTCTTCTGATATGTTTTGGCTTGAATTCTATTTTGTCAGGTATAAGACTAATGATTTCTGCTTGTTTCTTGGTTCCAGATGTTTGCAGTGTATCTGCCCCCTTCTTCAAGCTAAGATGGCGTCTATCTTTGGTGTTGAGGCACATTTTTTGTAGGCAGCTAAAGTGGGCTCTTGTTTTCTGATTTGAACTGCCCATTTGTGCCTTTTGATTGGGGACTCGATGATCCTCAGAGTTATAATAGAGAAGGCACATATTAACTCCTGTCATTTAAAAATGTTTTCAATGTTTGTTGTTTTTCTAAGTTTTCATTTGTTTAACTAATCTCTTAATTTCTTTTGTTATTCTATCTGTAGTTTGGAGGCAGGTTTACCATTCTCTTTCATTCAAAGTGTTCCTTCCAGTATTCTTTGTAGAGCTGGCTGATTGGCTATACATTGATTCTAGTTTTTTTCTTGTGGAAAGTTTCTTATTCATTCTTTCACTATGGCCTCTTCTTTTGAAGCTGTTCACTATCTTTTTTTTTCCCCCTACGTGTTTAGAGTTTCAGCTATACTCATTCTGTCTATTTGGTATATTGAATGTCTCTTGTACCTAGATAACTATCTATTTTCCTAGATTTGAGAATTAAAAAAAAATAAAAAAAGCATTAATTCTTTTCCTTCTATATGCATAATTTGTAAATTGCATTTTCATGGTATTTCAGTGATTTTATATTCTAAATTAACTGATCACTGCACAGGGAAAATGTACAGAAACTAGGAAAATAGCACCTTTCCCTCTAAAGGTGAAGACTGTCTTCCCTTATCCACCGTTTGTCTTTATGGGCATTTGTAATGATCCTAACAGTCCAACTCCTCTGAGAAGCAGAGCATTGATGCAAGCCAATGAGGTAACTTTTACTAAAGCTTCTTACTAGAAGAATTCCGTTTCTGGAGCAGCCTAAGAACTGCAGCCATGTTTAGCCAATCTTTGAGCCACAGATTTGAGAAAACACAGGCTTGGCAATGCCATCATGGTGAGACCACAAGAGTGGCTTGAGGTTATGTTTGCCACAGTAGATTTCCTGGAAGGCGATGTCTAAGAACTGCTTCACTATGCCTTCCACAATGATCCATTTCTACATACATATCTAAGGAGCAACTACACAGGGTTCCTGCGAGCTTTCCCTTCCTGGAGTATAATGTCTAATCTTCTGTGTTGATTTAACAGAGCCACGGGTACCTAGATCATCATTTTTGTGTGACTGTGGGATTAGCACTTGAATAAGTAGATCAATAGACTGATTTCCTCAAGGTAGCTGAGGGTCTGAATAGAACAAGAGATGAGAGGAAGAATTCATTTAATTTTTCTTGCTTCACTTCTTGGGCTGGGACATCTCATCTCATCCCAATATCCAGTTTGCAATAGATTATGGTACTTCTAACTTCCATACTTACATAGGCCAACCCCCTTGTTATTTGCCCTTCTCTTCACTTGTCTGACTACTTGTCTTTCTTTCTTTCTTTCTTTCTTTCTTTCTTTCTTTCTTTCTTTCTTTCTTTCTTTCTTTCTTTCTTTCTCTCTCTCTCTCTCTCTCTCTCTCTCTCTCTCTCTCTCCCTTCCTTCCTTCCTTCCTTCCTTCCTTTCTTTCTTTCTTTCTTTCTTTCTTCCTTTCTTTCTTTCTCTCTCTCTCTTGTGGTTTAATGAGAATTATCTCCCAAGGCTCAAGCACTTTGTCCCTGTTTGGTGGTGCTACTTGAGGAGTTGGTGTTAGATGAAATATGCCACTGGGGACAGGGTGTGAGGGTTCGTAGCATGGCCCCACTTGTATTGGCCTTCTGCTTTGTATTTGTGATTGAAGATGCAACCTCTTGGCTTCTCGCTCCAGTTGCTATGCCTTCTGCTATCTGTCAGCTGCCAAACCTCTCCATTATGATGGACTCTGGAAGCAAGCTAAAGTAAACTCTTCCTTCTATGAATTGTTCTTGGTCATAATGCTTTATTACATTAACAGACAAGTTGCTGATATGTCATCCATCCAAACACTGTGTTTTGCTTCTGTGGTGAATTCTGACCAATAGACAGTGAACTACACCACCAATAATGCAGTTAGTTGTTGGTTGTCACAACTGACAGTCAAAGCCTCTTTATCTATATGCACTACTCTTCCATCTTGGATTCATGTTGTCATGGTGATCTTTTTAGACTGGTGATATGACTCAAAGCCTGGCTTCTAAGTGAGTGGTACCCACATTTCCATTCCCACTTACATTTGGATGCCTGAATGGACCACTTAAGCTCTGAGCGTAGTCCTCAATTTTACTGTGCAACAGCAGCCTTTACTCATCTGGTTATAGGAACACCATTATATATGGACATATTAGCCAGAGCTGTGTTGCTGTGGCCACAATATCTAGTAGGAAAAACTCAAGAGAAGAATGACTTAAATCACTATAGTTGTAGAAGTGTCAGCGAATCACAGCTGGGAAGGCAGGGACAGAGCACCTCTGACTGGCATGGTAGGTGCATGTAGCAGAGACAGTTCACTGGGAGCAGAGAAGGAAGCAAAATGTTGAGGTGAGGAACAGGTACAAACCTCAAAAGTTCACCTCTAGGTCCTGGCTTTGAAATGTCTCATGGTCTTCCATAAATATCATTTGTTGCTAGGAAACAAGCATTTAAAAGATGAACCTGTGGGTGACATTTCAGATTCCAGCCACTGAAAGGAGTTAATGATTTGGTGCTTACATTATTCTGAAGGAAGACACTCCGCACTTAGGTGCTTCTTCTGAGTCCATGCTTTAAGCTGGTCTGTAAAAAACTATTGCAGTACTTTATGAAGTTTGCTACTTCTGAATGACCAAATAGTAAGTGGTATAACAAGTAGATATATATCTATGTTCCTTCCTATAATGTACATTCTGCAGTCAATGCTCAATGCTTTTATGAGTGGTATTTATCAAGACTCAGAAGGCAGAGGAGGAAACCTATGCTTGGAAGGGACATCCACTCTTAGAGAGACAAACCAAAGGCTCTTCCAGGGGGAAAGAGGGCCTGTATTAATTTTTCTCATTGTGCTGATGTAAAAAATGAAAGAATTTTATTTTGGTTCACAGTTTGGGGGTACTGGCTGTCATGCTGTGGGAAACATGACAACAAGAGCATGAAGCAGTGGGTCACACTGTGCCCACAGTCATGAAACAAAGATAAAATAATGCTAGCCCTCAGTTTGCTTTCCCCTTTTTATTATTCAGTCCAGGACTAAAGTTTATAGTCTTTAGGATGGGTCTTCCCTCATCAGTCAAACATTTTTGGAAATAATCATACACAGAGCGTTATTCCTTGTGTAAATATATTTTAATTAATATTTATTTATTTATGCCTATCTGTATGCACATACACACTGCATAGCCTGGGTGGGGAAGTCATGGACAACTTGAAGGAGTTTTCTCTTTCTGCCAGGTAGTTTCTGGGAATTAAACTCCGATTGAGAGGCTTGGCAGCAAAGATTTAGACCTGAATCATCTCACTGGATCCTCTTAAGTGACTCTAAATCTAGTCAAATTGGCAATGAAGATTAGCCACCAAAGAATCTGATATGAATCTTGCCACCAAGACCCTGAGAGATGTCCTGAAGACAGAGGATCATACTGAGGACACTGACTAGCTCTCCTTGCTGAGAGCTATTGAACATTGAAAGACAACAGTGCCTGGGCTGACCTTGTTAAGGGAAAATATTAGCGCTTAAGGCTACTATGGCCGCTCCATCCATGTGCTTGAAGAAGACCAATAATAAAGGCTTGCCATCCTCAACTGAATGAGTGATTTAGCTACTTCTTTAGAGTATGGTTGGTGATGGACAGCAACACAGGTTATATAACTGTCATTACTTAAGTCTGACCTTGACATCTATAGTTGGAACCAGACCTCTTTTCTGTGTTGATGTCCTCTCTTCCCACGCTCTCATTCAACTGGCAAAGCCATTTGTCATTATATATTCCTACCTTAGGCCACAGAAGGTGGATAAGCAGGGATGACACTCCCAAGTCTTCCTGCTGGGGAACTGCACTCACTTCAGTCCCGCCCCTAAAGTAACTGCAGTGCAAACATTGTTTATTTCTTGTTTTTATGTTCAATTTTTAATGTAGTCCTCACCCAGCTGGTCTCAGAGGAGACACATCACCTACAGATAGGAGCTGAAAGATGAATTATGTGGATCAAATGACTATGGTTAGTGATGGGTGAATATGGCTACCTATTCATGCAACATTCCACATTCCTCTATTATGCTTAACATTGGATCCCAGATGTGCCATCCCTATCCAGTGATGGGGAGCTGCTCTAAGCCCATAACTAAGTGGCTTATATTATAGTAGATAGTGACCAGCCACTCATGGAAAAATATCTTAACTTTACTAGGTCCTGGTTACCCGGTAAAAGCTATCTTTTGCCAGATATTCTATACTGCCATGCTACATTTGTGGTTCACTTAGGACCTTTGAGAAACATTCTGATATTTCAACTTGGGTTCAGTGTAAATTCCCACTGCATGCATATAGCTTCACTGACACACACCACAAAGTCTGGCTGATGTCTCCATGGTCTGGTCTTGTTACAGGCACCTCTTAAAGCTAGCAGCCTTCTATGCTAGACAGTGCTGGGCCAAAGGATAGTGTGCAAAGCCTAAGAACTCAAAGGTGTACCATCCAGTGTTCTCCCTTCTTTGTGCTTAGAATACATGATGCAATCACTTATTTGTTCCTTTGGAGAATATATGTTGGCATCTTAACTGACTCTTGGACTTCTGAACATTTACTCACTTGTCAATCTTGGATTTTTAGGTGATTTAGTCTCTACTGTTTGAAGCATGTATATCAAGTCTTCTACTATATTCGCCTCTAAGCCCCTGGTCCTTAGGGAGAGCATGTAGTTAGTTATCAACTGAATTAGTCAGCATAACACTTTTCAGGGTACCCAGTGTCCTTAATTCCTTGGCTTGACAGAGGAAAGTAACTAAAACTATAAATTTATACTCATGTATGCTTCACATAATACAAATGTTTATGGTCTATTGTTTTTAATGGAAACAGAAAACATAGCCACCAACTCCATATCAAGTACCTGAGGCTTTATATACTTCCCCCAGCAACAGCCTCACATCTGGCCCCAAGATAGCATTTGCAAATGAAATTGCTACTGCACTAAGCTTGGGGAGTCTCCACAATACAGAAGTAGGAAATGTGTTCAAGGTTACATGGACAATTACAAGGTCAGATAACTCTGTGCAGAAACATGCACAGCTACTTGTGGATGGTAACACCTTAAGTTTCCTCCTCTTTGCTCCTTGGTTGGTGTCCTGCATCAGTTCCCATTGAGGGGATGCTTCCATTGGTCTTGGTACTCAGATGGTACCAACTATTGACTAGTTTTCTCTGCCCTCTTCACAGAACAGTTACATCCAGTTGCAAAGTTGCCTTGATAAAAACCATATGAAAATACCACAAAGCCAAAGGGAGTACTGCTGCATACATAAACCAGAGTTTTAACATTTTAAAACTATCTTTTCCTAAGATGTAGTCATCCAACCACAGCTATACAGTTCCTCTCCATTCATTATGATAGCTCTCATCCAAGAGTCATGATGCTCGTGTGACATTTGATACCAGTTACAACTTTAAAAAGGAGAAAAGAGACAAACTTCTGAGGTCAGACTGGCACCAACCCTGAGGCGGTTCAGAGTCAGGGGCCTCACTATTTTCAGAAAAGAACCATCACCTTTATCTTCTGGATGCCTCAATTAAATAAAGGCCCCAAGAGAGGGAGAGAACCATCTCATATTCTGACCCTTCCTTTATCATGTTTCACAAACCCTACCTCATCATCTAAAATGCCCACTCCTTCCCCTGCCAAGGAGAGAATTATTAGGTGCCGGCACATTCAATAGATTTGATTGCACTTGAAAATGTTCATTTACTATAGCCGGCTCATTATTCTAAAAATGTAATTGGAACCCAGACTGTTACGACCTCAGGAAATAGGATGTAGCAAAGCTATGCAGAAATATTAACTTCGCTGCAGAGCAGGGCAGCCCTTTCCTCAGGGAAAGCAGAAGACCCCACCGCACCCCACCCCCACCACCCTGCCTGCCTTTGTATCCTTTCAGGAACCCTCAAATGGTTGGATCTCAGGAACTTCAGACCACTTCTAAGAAAATCATGCAGTCTACCCCCTAAAAAAATGCTGTCCTAGAGAATGTGTTCTAGAGATCGTTAGCTTTTGAAGTTAACAATCAGACATGAAAACTGTGGATATGTGACATGGAAGCTGAGAGGACAGTATTCCATGATGACAAATATTGAAAACATTTCAAAAGTCCAAGAAAAACTGAATGAGGGGAGGTAAAAACCAGAGCCATAGAAGAGTTTATAAAAAGCAAGATGATAAGGGTCTTTCCAGCTCTGGCCTCCTACTTCATGAATATTATTATGTTTTTAAAAATGGTAAATTAAATGAGCCTAATTTATATTTCTAACACACTGTGCACCAAATAGTCAATGAAGAAATCTGGCTGTAGAATAATGATTTAGACTATAAACTCTTCAGCAAGTGGGTTTATAATAATTAGATGTTATCCCAAGTAAGTGAACAAGACCCAGACTAAGCTGGGCCTTTACATTTAAGCCTGAAATAGCTGTGTCTTAGAGACCCCATTTGAGTTTACTTTCCCTTTTTGGCATCTAGTTTTATGGCCACATGTGACTTTATAAAATGGACATCATTATACATGCTCACATGTACATATGAGCCATATTTGAATTTTCTAATTCCAACCTGAACAAAGACTAGTTTGTAGTATAACAAGACATATTTACTAGAATTAAAATGGCAGACTTATTGTAAGTTTTATAACATTAAAAATTCACTGGGAATATTTTAGACCCCAAATAATTTATTGTGCTTAACGTTTCTCAGTTGGGTTAAAAATATAAAACCAAGACTAACTTCCAATAGAAAACTGAACTAAGGGTATGAACAGATAGTTCATAGGCAAAGAAAAATAGAATATGTAAAATGTGGAGAAAATGTTAGTTATATCTATTATAAAATAAATGCAAATTAAACATAGAGTTAATTGTCACTTTGTGATGGCAAAATCCCATAAGCTATTGATATTTTGAACTAGGAAAAGGCACATTGATGTACTACAGCACTGGTGGGATTACAGCCTTAGTAAAGGTTTATATGACAATAGTTATCAAAATTACAGATGTATTCGCTCTTTTATCTCCCTTCTGTAACCTTACAGAGAAACTTGTACACATGCACAATAAAATTACATTATAATAACAAAGACCGAGAGCAATCCAAATTTCCATCCCTGTGGAGAGCAGGTTTGTCATGGTTGGGTTTTGGTTTGTTTGTTTTGTTTTTTATTTCTTTAATAAAGAGGGTACATGCTACTCAGCTTTGCATTGTGACAAAGTACCAGAAGTAATAAGTGTAAGCTTTGGCTCATAGTTTCTGCAAGTTCAGTTCATGGTTAGTCATTTTCTTTGTATTGGGGCCAGTTGCCAAGAAAAACAGCATGCCAAAGCATGTGTGTGAGGGAAAGCTGCTAGGTGTATGGTAGCTGGGAAGGAGAGACACACAGGAGAGACTGGAGTTCTGGGGTGTGGCACCAATAACCTGTTCTATACATCCCATCTGGTGAAGGTTTCAATGTCTCCTACTTATGCCATCAGCTGGAGTCCATGTCTTTACCTTTGCACCTTTGAGGAACATTATGATCCAAACCATAGCAGACTCTTTATATAAAGATATGATAATATGGCAAATCCCACAGTTTTGTAGGAAATGCAAAGTAGAAGAAAAATGATAATATTGTTCTTCTTGTGTGCAATTGAAAAGAGAGATCAGAATGTATCCTTATATTTACTGATAGTGCTGGCTAGTTTTCTGTTAACTTGACATAAGTCAGGGCCATCTGAGAAGAAGGAACTTCAGTTAGGAAAATGCATGCATTAGATCCACCCATAGGCAAGTCTGTAGGGCATTTTCTTGATCAATGATTGATGTGAAGGGGCCCAGCCCATTGTGGGTGGTGCAGTTCCCAAGTCCTGAGGTATATAAGAAGGCACATTGATCAAATAAAGAGGAGCGATATATTAAAAAGATATCTAAAGCCATGCCAAACCTCTCCAACTACCTTCTCTAAGTATCATTCAATTCCCATAAAACACACATCTTCTGTGTTTTATCAAATTTTTAATTATAAATATCATTGTTTTAGTTAGATTTCTGTTGTGATAAAACACCATGAACAAAATCAACTTCGGGAGGAGAGGGTTTGTTACCTATTTCTTCAGCACAGACACTAAAGGAAGTCAGGGCAGGAACTCAAGGCAGAAACCCAGAGGCAGGAACTGAAGCAGAAGCCATGGAGGAGCGCTGCTTCCTGACTTGCTCATCTTTACTGGTCACACTTGGGTTCCGTTGCCTTTGAAGGAACAGATGGCACCGAGTGTGACTTACAGAATAAAAGGATAATGACAAGCCCTAGAATGCACACACAATGCTTCCGGGGCTACAGGCCAGAGGGCCGCCATGGACTCTTCCCTTCACCTGGCAATTCAAAACCAATCTCAAGAGACTCAGGGCTCCTCAAGTTCAACAAGCTGAGAGTTGCTAGAGGGCAGGGAGAAAGAAGTCTCTCCTTTGAATAGAATGTCTCTTTAAGGGGTGGGCATCAGAACACAGACAGAGGCCAAGAGAGGGCCGAGGGGAGTGGAGGGAGTGACTGAAGAAGGAAGTGAGGAGAGAGATGTGGAGTGGGTAGAGGGTGGGAGGGAAGAGCATTTCATGTGTAATTGGATGATCGGCTTTGCATAATCAGCTTTCTACATCTATTTAGATTTGATTTAATTTGTTTTGATATATATGCCAAATAGATGCATAAGATACATTTTTTCTCAAACAGTTGCTGATACTTAAATGAAAATGACTTTTCTGAGGCTCGGGAAAGCCTACCCGTACAGCAGGATTTCAATCCTACCACCACAGATAGGACAGAATGAGACTTTTGTCTCTTCATGGTCTTGCATGGTTCATGTTAAAACAGCTGTGGAGTAAAACAAAAATATACCCTCAAACACATGTGCTTAAAGTGGGGGATCTTAGAATTCACAAAGAAATCTGCTTTAAAACAATGGAGCATGCAATCCCCAGCACTAATACAATGGTTGTGAGTACACACCACAAAACACAACACAACATGTTATAGTAACCTCCAGGAGATGTACAAAGCAATACGCAGAAGCTTACTATGTGTAGGAGAGTTACACCATGTTAAATCTCACGAGGGCACACCTCATGCACACATGCACACAGTATATGCACACAGAAGACTTAAGCAGCCAATAACGAGGCAGTTCTGATTGCTGTTATGAAACTCTTTGTTATAATTTAAAAAAGGGAGAAGAGGTTTTGTGGTTGTCATGTGTAAAATTAGACAGCAATAATAAAAATAGAAACTAAAAATTGCTATTTAGAAACAAACCTACAATTTAGAACTATTTTAAAGATTATCTTAATTTTTCAACCACTGAGAAATCAACCCCCAAATCATAGG
Organism: Phyllotis vaccarum; assembly: GCA_033318265.1. Lineage (NCBI taxonomy): Eukaryota > Metazoa > Chordata > Mammalia > Rodentia > Cricetidae > Phyllotis > Phyllotis vaccarum. The sequence continues at coordinate 37,282,652 of JARWLC010000011.1, read as the reverse complement.
ATATTTAGAAGACCATGCTTATGAATGTTTATATGTTCAATTTAGTTGCTTACCATCTTCAATAATAATAATCAATATACAAATGTAAATTAAAGTTTAAAAGTTAGAAAAGAAACAATGTTAATGAAAGCAAGATGGGTCCTGATTTGTGGAGCATAATTAAAGCGATGATCAAAGAAAATATATATTTTGCAATTTGTGGCAGTTAAAGATAAAATACAAAATCTGAGGAAGAGACACATACATGAAAGTAGCTGGAAAAATAATAGAATGAACCAAAAGAAAGTGGAAAGAACACGTTTCCAAGGATAAGACCATAAGTGACTGAAGTGCCTAAAAGAAAATCAGTATTAACAGTTAATAAACCAAAGAGCTAATTTTATTAAAACTCACATCAAAAGTGGTAAAAATTAATGAAGGAAGAAACAAAAATATAGAACATTAGAAATGATAATACAAATGCATAAGGAACTTATTGAATTATGAGATAAAACTTCATGCAAGTTTATATTAATTAATATATACAAATGGGTATTCACTATCAAAACTGACCACCAAACATAAAAATCAGTTCAGATCAATGGACATAAAATTAAGATTATTATTACAGGCACTTTTAAAGTACCCTAAATCTGGATAGATTTCCCCTTACCCCGCCAGCACCCTATCACGAACTTTCTTTCATGTTCTTGGTATATAATTCAGACTTGCTTCAGAGTCAAAGTCTTCCTATATCAACCTCCCAGGGCTGGCATTGTATATAAACACCACTATGCCAACTAGTTTCATAGATTTTTAACAAACATTAAGGAATAGGAACTTTATATTGTTTCAAAACATTCATATCTTTACATGCACATAGCCTAACATTGACAACAAAGTTCTGCAAAATAATCACATTAAAGAAGCCACTGGTCAACATAATTTATAAATTATCACAGAGAAAATATATACCATAGTGTAAATAAGAGTACAGGCTTACCTGAAGCAGAATGCACCAGGGATAATAAGAGTGAGAACATTGGGGCCCTTGTCATTGACTAAACTTGGGAAGCACTAAAGGAAGTTCTGGTAGAGTCAGGTGTGAGACATGAGGAGCACGGACAAGGGACCTGATTTGCCAATTTTTTTTAAAGAGCGACAACCCCTTACTTGGTGTGCTCATGGGCCAAAATACACCACACACCAGTCAGGTGCAATGAAACCTGGGTCTCAGCCCTATTCTACTAGTGCAGGGCTCATGACTGATAAGGAAGCATCAATGACAATGAAAAGATTGATCCTTTGGATGCTGAGTTCAATCCTGAAGCTGTACATAATGAAGGCTCCAGCAATGTGTTAGCATCCTGTTGCTGTTACAAAACACCTCACCTGTAACAACCAGCCTCCAAGGTAGAAAGACATGTAAAGAATAAAGTTCAGTAATAGAGTGCTTGTTCAGCATATCCAAGGCTCTCTGATTAATCCTCAGAACTGAGGGGGGGGGGCATTCAGGTTGATTTGGGCTCACAGTTTTGGAGGTTTCAGTATACATCAAGGATCTGTTTAGCAGAACAACACACCGTGGTGGGGGGCATGCTAGGAAAGGAACTCAGCTCATGGCAGCCAGGCAGCAGCCAAAAAGAGAAAGAGCTAGGGTACAGTTCTGGATCCAAAATGTTTCACTCAACCTGGTGTCTTGAATACTTCTTTCCCAGTTGATGGTGCTAGTTTGAGGTTTGCCGAACCTTTACAAAGTGAACCAGATGGCTGAAATAGGTCACTAGAGTCAGGGCTTTGGTATATTCAGCCCCTGATTCCTGTAATGCTGTCTGCTTCTGGCCTCTTGTGATGTGAACCATCTCTATCACTGTCTCTCTGAAAGCCTTTTCATGCTTTTTCCGCTGTGACCACCTAAAACTCTCTGCAACTGGGGATCAGAATAAAATTCCCTCCCTTAAATGACCTCACTGACTGTTTGACACACACAAATAACTCCTTCAAGGGCATGCCCCAGTGACCTAATTTATTTTAACTGCACCCATTTTTAAAGGATCTCCCAAAGCATTACATGCTGGTGAACAAGACTTCAGTCCATGGACCTTTGAGAGACATTTAGCCAAATAATAACAAGCAAGCAGTATTTGTCACACCAGCATTAATAATTAGGAAATAATAGTACTTACACTACAGTCATGACAAAGTGGAGCTCAGACTTTGTAATTAGCCAAAACTGAGTCTAAAACTTTGTCCTGAAGACACTTTTCCTGTAAAGTGGAAGAAGAGTTCCATTTCTGGAGGCCATGTTTCTTCAGTGAAGAGCTGAATCAATTAACTTTTACCTGACAACTAGTAAACAGAATTCAAAAAAGTACTAAAAGAATAATAGGCATCTATGCCAAAAATTCAAAGATGATTCAGTTCTAGAGATTGCATCAAATAGTATTATTTGCCATATTGATATATTACAATAAATGCTAGTGCTCTCCAGAGATAATAAAATTGATAAAATTCCAAACCCATCATAATACAGTATAGTAGATCCCAGACAAAAGTGCTTTTCTATAGCACACAATTGAGAAGCCACAAAACAAAGAATTGGTGAATATTGTTATATGAAAATTTTTAAATTATTCCCAGGAAAGACTTCTACAAGCAAATCAAAGCACTAAGCAATGAAATGTGAAATACCTTCACAAGTTATTATTAAATAATCATTTTTATTACTTAACACAGAAGGAGTCTCCACAAAGCAATAGTAAAAAGATCCAACAGCAAAAGAAAATGAGGCAAAGACCACAGATTAAAAAAAATTCACCAAAAAGCATATGTATAAATGGTTCCTAAAGTAAGAAAATAAAGGTTAAATCTATACTGAACCAGGAACAAAGTGTTTAAAATGGACCTCATATTTCATGTACATCATGTACATACACACACATATATATATATACTTATGTGTATATATATATATATATATATACGTATGTGTATGCATGTATGTAAATACCAACTGTGATTGTTGGCTGCTTGCCTCTACCATAAAGTAATGTAACAAGCCAGACAGAAGACTTGTGACTCATGCTTGCACCATTTTTTTAAAAAGCATGTCTTTGTGAACTGATTCTAAAAGTTTTAGGGGCAAATTCTTAGGTTTTAAAAGCCAGAAAGATGCAGAGCAGTATGCTAATGTGATAGCAACTCAGAAAAAAACAGAACTAGACAAGCCAGTGTATGATGATGGACTTGAAAAATCATGACACTCAGCTTTTATTCAGGATGTGTAATGTGACCATGAGCTAAAGATGAAGTTTCTGGATACAGAAGCCAGAGGACAATGATGTAGAGACCCATTTTTTACTGTAAGTGCTTGTGTAGTTTTTGAATATTTGACACATCTATGCATAATCTTTCTTCAGGAATAAAAACCTAAGCACCTGCCTCTTTGCTCTCTGAGAAGCCAAAGGACAAAGGCTTTAGAGATAATGTCAAGAAAGATACAAGGTCAGATGAGGTCTTGAAGATGGGGACTTTATTTTTCTATACATACCATCCCATTCCCCATGTATTTAGCTAATGCTTTACAGTTTTCCACATGCTACACATATATCACCTTTGCTAGCTGCTTCACAACCCTTTGAGTTTGATATTTGAATCTTTCATTTTATAAATAATTGGGTCTTCAAAAATGCAGCAGAAAGCTGTCATGTCTACGGTGGGCCTCATTTGCCTCTCCTCTTGTCAGTATGGACTATCGTTCCCAGGCAGAAGTCTAGGACTGAGGCACAGGAGGATGACTCCTTCTATCATTCAAACATGTGGACAGCCCGTGAACTAGCAGCATGCTTAGAGCCTAGGTGACAAGCCAAGTTAAAATAAGTGGGGATAGTGCCAGAGTCCAATCCAGCCTTGGTACTCAAAGGATAAGTTTGCTGAGTGAGAATGGCCACAGGGCATGGCAGCATGGCCTTCTCATGGAAAACATCTTGGGATTTGGAGCAGTCTAAGGAAACCCCTAGGATTCTGTTCCTCAAGAAAGGGCTCTTCAGGGAGAACACAGCCACAGCACAGCCACAACAGGTGAAGAAGTGCTCCCTACAGATGATACAACCATTCCCTCAGGACAGGTAGGAGAGTAAGCATCATGAAGGAGAAAGATCCTATACTCTCGGAACAGCCAAGATAGAGTTGCCTATGGAGGACACAGCCACAGCATACCTATCACAGGTAGAAGAATGTCCCTGTGGGAGACATAGCCACAGCATACCCAGAGCAGGTAGATGTTGAGGGTCTTCACATCTAGTATAAGGGTGAGCATCCTGTCTCAGTCCACACTGCCCTTTGTACCTCACTGGTGCTTCCTATTCCTCAAACCCACCTGGATTCTAACCTCAGGGACACAGAACTGACCAAGAAGAAAAAGGAATAAACCTGGAAGCCTTTCTTATCCCACATAAGTATCTCATCTAGCAGTTACATCACAGGCAGAACTTCTAGGATCCTTTCTTACTGCACGGTCACAAAAGACAGAAGGGGCTCACTGTCTTATGCTTAAGGACAGACTAGGCAGCTGAGGTGAGCTATAGATTAATGTATAATTAGGAGAGCAAAACCACTCCAAATATCCCCACACACATAAGTAGAAATTCAAAAAGCATTTTCTATGGTATTTTTGCTTGGATTCCTATAGGAGCCAGCAATAAAAGCACAAAGCCAAATTCTATCATTATAAACCAGGAACAGCACAGTCCCTCCAGGATCATAGGCAGGCCAATGAAATAAATTCACAATTGTGAAAGTGTTTGTTCAACTAAAATGACCTAGGCAGATATAAGGTCATGCTATTTGCTTATATATTACAAAGAAATTATTTAATGTATACTCTTCCCAGATAAGCTTTTAGAAATCTAGTCAGTCTGGAAGTTAGAAAACTTATCAGTAAGCCAAATAATTCTTACCATTTTAAATAGATTTTTAATCCAAAGAAAACCAGTAATTCATGAAATTTTATGTCTATAAGCAAAGGTTTCCTTGGAACACAGTCTACATGTTTACTTTGACTATTGCAATTTGGAGCTGTAACCACAGGGTTGAGCCATCAAGACCAAAATTATGTGGCTTAAAGACAAAAATAGTTATTAACTGCCCCTTTACAGGAAAAACTATTACTGAGTAGAAGTCTAAACATGAAGCAAATGTCTTCAGGTAGTATGCCACACATGGCCCTGCCCCAACACTTCCTAACAAAAGTGTTTTTACTCATCTTCGCAATCCTGCTGTGGGATAATGCTCTTGTACACTGTAAGGATTTGTCACTTCTACTGGTTTAATAAAATACTTATTGGCCAGTCATCAGACAAGAACTATAGGTAAAGCAACAGACTAGGAGAATTCTGGGAAGAGAAAAGGCAGAAACACAGTTGCCAGCCAGACTCAAAGGAAACAAGATGAGAATGTTGAACTGAGGAAAGGTACCAAGCCAGGTGGCTAAACACAGATAAGAATTATGGGTTAACTTAAATGTACAAGCTAGTTAATAATATGCTTGAGCTACTGGCCCAGCATTTACTACAATATTAAGCCTCTGAGTCAATTATTGGAAATTAGCTGCTGAGTATTTGTGAGTTTGTTGGTGGGACAGAAACTTCCCACTACATAACTCCATGATAGTAAAGTGCTGATGAATCTTCACCCAGTGCCCCAGTTCAATTCTGTTTCCCAAAAACTGCTTCATTCTCACCTTTAACCCAATGACACTTAACTAGGACTTATATGGGAAACTTGAAAAGACTTGGTCCTTCCTAAAACAAACTTATAGTGTTTAACAGATATAAAAAGCTAACATATGCAGCTTAATTATAACACTACAGAGAACATTTATTCCCACTTTATAGATGAAACAACTGAGGCCCAAAAAGACAAAATGATTTGACCCAGAAGATATAGCTAGTAACTGCTGGAGTCAAGGCAATCCAGGCTCCTCATCCGCTAAGTTCTCAGCAGTTCACAATCCCAGGCTGCCCAGACACACACTAGAAAGAAAATCACTGCAGGAAACCAGTGCATTCTGCAACAGTGACCCTTAGGATTTATGTTAGTCCTGCTTGTCTGTGGTTTCACTTCTGTTTCAATTACCTAAAGTCAAGTGCAGCTTAAACATATCACATAGAAAAATTACCAAATGTATAATTCATAGCTTTTAAAATGGATTTTATTAATACTACAGTATAGTGTAATATAATTTATAACAATAATTTTATCATTAGTTACTGTTGTTAACTCTTACTATGACAAATTTACAAATTAAGCTTCAGGATTTATGTTTGTATATAGAGTAGACCCAGCAATACCTGTCTATAGGGCTCTCTAAGATTCCCAGTCCCAGGCATATGCTCAGATTCCTGAAAACATCACTCATGAAAATGGCAGACAACTCCATTTCTATGTGCCCATCCTCAAAGAATTGTTGTACTCAGGGGAAATAGCAGTTAGATGATGAGCACATTGAGTATGACACTGTTGGCTTGGAAAGTCTTCTGCATAGACATTGACCACCCATTCTCTTAGTGACTTCCTACACCTGAATGTTCAGTGTCACTGGATGGAAAGACCAGTCACTGTTTTCAGTTTTCTCTGGTTCCTGAGAATGACAGAATCCCAATATTCCAAGGTGGTACATAGCACAAATTTGAACGATCTGGGGGCGGGGGGCTACCTAAAGTGAACATGTGAGGCACTCATAATTTTCCTTGGAAATAATCTGCACTGAATTATTCATCAATTTTATTTTTCACTTAAATTCCAGTGAGATTTCTAGACTTTGAAGTAATGTAACTATTTTAAAGTTGCCTTTCCCCTAAATGCTTTCTAAGGGTCACAGGTAACTTAAACACCTCAAGCAACAGTGCTCCAGTCAGTGTATTGAGTACACGCTACAGAGAGGCACCAGTCAGCATTTCAAATAACTGAACACAAGCCACATTATGATACAGGTTTGCAAACAGGAAGGCAAAAGTTTGGGGTTTAATGATAAGAATTGGCCCCAAAGCACCTAACTAAAAAGAGGCAGAGCTGGACACTTGCAGAAGAAAGGCCAACTTTGTTCCACCTGCCTCAGGGTGTCACCCTTCCCACGCAAGGCTCTCATCTTCCTGGCTCTTTCTTGCTGTTTATATAGAAGGTGGCAGCCCACTATTCTCTTCCCTTGTTTTCTTTTCGATCTACACAATGCAAACTACTCTCAAAAAGGACCTAATCAACTCACCGGAGGATCAAAAGTGCCCACGAAGCTTAATGTGTTCTGTCTCTCAGAAGAACAAAGTGCTGGTTGGCCGACATCAAAGTCGGTATGATTGGGATTTCAGGATTCAGTGAGCCAAGAAGAAAATATTTTGAAAGACAGGAAAGTCCAAAGTCATGTCATTAACCAATTCCTACATTGACACACCCATTCTTGCAGTGTCATTTTTGTAGCTTGCTTCCCTGTGCTCCTGAAGTGTGAGTTGTGTACAGGGCTCCTTCCTGAGGGTTGAAGATCTGAACTCTTTATATTCATTCACACAAGCACACACACATACATGTGCACACACACCACAAAAACACAAACACATACATACACACGTGCAAGCACACACACGTACACGCATACACACACATGCATCCTTGGTGGTATTCATCACAAACTGAATATTACTCTAAGCACCTTACAAATGCTGATCCACATTCTCTTCTTACTGTTGCACCCATTTCACAGAAAGACAGAAAAGATAAATAACTTGCCAATGGGATAGAGGTAGTAGAACAGAAATATAAGCCCAGTATGCCCATTTTCCATTTTGATACTCAAAGACAAAACTAACTGTTGGGTTTTCTAGTCTGAGGGTTGTTTTCAGATGAAAGAATGAAAGAGGACCACAGGGGAGGAAAATCAATGTTGATACAAACTCGCTAAAACCAATAAGGGCTGAGGACCACAATTATATGGTGAAATTCCTCATATTAAAACCATAGAGTGAATTCAGTGAACCGACAACCTAGTCCTCAAACTCCGAGGCTCATGAAACACTGTTAAGCACAGAAGATACATTATAGTGAATATGAGCACTATATAACATACATATACTTTAAAATGGTGTGTGGTCCCTCTGATGACTGCAACAGGCTGGACAAAGTAACCCATTCTAAATATCAAAAGAAAAGGGAGATAGAAGGAAACACATTAATTTTGACTGTCCGGGATAGACCTGACAATAGCTCTGACCTTGAGAGTTGTTCAGGGAGGAGGAATCTGAGCCTGAAGGATGGAAAGGCTGTTTGGTCCTTGGCTATGCTTCCACATCTGTCTATGACAGGAAGACCATTTTCTGCATTACCACTTTTTGGTGCATGTTGACTTCAATTGTGAGGAGCTCTTGAGAAACAATTAAAAAAACAAGTGCTTGTAAAGGGAAGTCTATAGGCTAGGGCATAGATTTTATTTACAATTTCCCATGACAGTTTTAATCCCATTGGCCCCCCTTACCTGACTCTTCAGAGACATTTTATCCATGAAACATAGTAAATTGTCCATCCTTGAAATACAAAATAGTTTTGTGACTCTGAGAGCATTATGGAAATTATAAATGATAAAGATGCTCTGAGCCAAATTTAAGTTTTATGTGACTCTTCATGATGGGAGCCTGACCTTTGAGAATTACAAATGTTCTTGAGACAGAGAAGATCTGATGTGCAGAAGCCAGTGTGTACTAAATCATATTGTGGTACAATTATCTCCCAGCAAAATTCCATGAAGTGAAGGTTGAGCTGCGAGTTGAGAGGATGGTTAGGGGAACAGGGTCCCTCTTGTTAAAACAAAGCAATTAGCCTAATATATACTGTAGGGAAAGGAGAGAAGGGAAGGGAAATTCCCCTTGTCAAATGTCAAACATTTAGAATACTGCTTAAAGCAAAAGTAATAAGGCTCTCTTCATGAAAAAAAAATTGGCCATATACCATGTCTAAATGCAAACATGTGTGTTCTTTATGTCTTTAATCCATTTCAACTTCTGTTAACTGGGAATATTTTTATGTGCATTCTCAGCCACCCCCCTTCTCACTAGAACAAAAATGTGTCAGAGGGCAGGGGCAGGAATGGTGCCCACAGTCTCAAGTACATTTAGTTACCGTAAAATATTTAACAACTCTAGAATGGCTATGCACCACCAAGCAGCTAAACAAACTTGAACTTACAGTTCACAGGCCAAGGCATGGGGGTGGGGAACTTGAGTGCCCTGCTGCTGTTTCTTTATCTCTCTTAGAGACACATCACATTTACAGTGATGCACTTAGTGACTCTGACTCCCTTTTTGTGGATCAAAAACCAAATCTTTATTTCTTGAGGTTTGTGTGCTCTGTCTTTAAGAAGAGCAGCAGTTCCATGAGAGTTTTAGTGTAGGGGGATTATGTTGTTCCATTGTAAATAATTGTTCCACCCACTGGTTTAATGAAAAGTGCTGATTGGCCAAAGGCAGGCAGGAAGTGTGGTCAAGGCTATCAGTCTAAGAAAACTCTGAGAACAAGAAGAACAGAGCAGAAATGCCACAGAGACTCCAGACTTGCCAGGGAAGCCAGAAGATACAGAGGACAATTATGCTGATCTGAGAAAAGGTACCGAGCCCCATGGCTGAACAGGCTAAGAATCATGGGTTAGTTTAAGGGTAAAGAGTTAGCAAGTTATATGCCTGGGCCTTAGGCTGATCAGCCTAAAATTAATGTAAGCATCTGTGTGTCTCTGTGGGTCTGCAGGTCTAAACCTTGAGGCTAGGCCCAAAAGTCCGGGTCAGAAACCTCTTACTACAAATGGCAGCCCAACACGGGTAAAATATACCCACATAAAGCCATAAAAAGCTTTAAAAATGGTCTAGAGCACAGAAATGAAGCCAAAAGCAGTTTTTGAGTTGTGTCTCTCACATGAGCCATGGTACAGAAACACCCTGGTGAGGCATGTGGGCTTGGGCTACAATGGTGGGCTTTTGGAATGCAGCTTAAGGTGTAAAAATGGCTTGTTCCTGAAGTCTCACAGGACCCTCAATATAAGCAAAACATTGTTAAATGATGTATTTAAAGCTTCTGTTCATAAGGACAAAAGACGAACAGAATCAAAGATGGCTTCCTAGTGGAGCTGTTTTCTTGGATCAGCTCTGTTTGCTGGAGGCAAACGGAGGCTTGTCTTTTTAAAGAGAATCTTTCTGATTCAGCCTTAGAGGCAAAACACTTGTGAGTCTTTTAAGAGGCCCTGCTGCCAGATACTTAAATAGAGTTAATGAGCAACAGATGGCAAAGCTTTACATGGTGATTATATGGACCCTAAAATTCCTCAGAGTACCTGGACTAAAAAGCTAAATTCTATGAAGCTAGACTAGGAGCTGGGTGGAGCCATCCATCCATCCTACCAACCTTTAATCCTTAGCTATGAACCTTGGCAGATTAAAGGTGTAGTCAGAAACAGAAAGAAATAGAAGAATCTGGGTGGAGTCAGTCACCCTAGCCAAGCAAAGGTGTGGTCAGAGACAGAAAAATTTAAGAAATAAATATACAGTAAAGATAGTTTTTGAAAGAGTCTAAATGGTTTAGAGTGCGTTGAAAATATATATACATAGGCTCAGAGAGAGAGAGAAAGGTAGAGAAAACCCTTAAGAAAGAAATAGAGCAAATGAATAAATAAATAAGCCATGTAAAGATGGAAATTACAAAGAGTGTCTGGATACTGCATGTTATTGTCTTATCTTTAAGCTTCTTGACTGAAAATGAAGTAGTAAAACCTGCTAAAAGACAGTTGATTATAAATGTTCTTGGATTAATTCAACCTATATATTTTTTTAAATGAGTTGAATTTAAAATTGAAATCCAAAGATATGCTATTTTGGAGAAGAGGTTTTCTTTTGATTTTCACAGAAAATGAGAGGCTGTGGATTTATTCCTGGATAAAGAACATAAAGTTTGATAGAGGAAGATCCCCTGAAAAATCTCCAATGAAAATGGATGGACCAGATGATTCAGCATTTCTGAGCACCTTTGTTGAAATTTCCCGAGCTCTGTATCCAGAACAATTTTAAAGAGACTGGCTGAGATGACCCAGCCTTACAGAGTACTCCACTAAAGACTTGTGCATTATCCTAAATTTTTCTTTGGATTCCCATGGGATTGCCAGTGTCCCCATTCAGCAGGAAGTAGCCTAGAGAAGGATTCCTACATTCCCAAAACATGGATTATGAATGTTTGTGTTTATTTAAGTGTTGTTTATAAGTTATTATAGATAATGGGGGAAAAGGATATTACATTTGGAGTTCTTTTTGTTTTAAAAAGAGAAAAGGGGATATGTAGGGGATTATGTTGTTCCATTGTAAATTGTCCCACCCACTGGTTTAATGAGAAGTGCTGATTGGCCAAGCCCAAAGGCAGGCAGGAAGTGTGAGCGGGGCTACCAGACTAAGAAAACTCTGAGAACAAGAAGAACAAAGCAGAAATGCCACAGAGACTCCAAAGTTGCCAGGGAAGCCAGAAGATACAAAGGACAACTATGCTGATCTGAGAAAAGGTTGTTGTTGATTTTAAATCAATCATGAAAACAAAGTACTTGGATTCAATTAGGTTCATAGTCTATAGGTTCTTATAGGAAAAAATAAAAAATAAGTTTCTATTTGTTACATGAAACAGTAAGAATGATTTTCAAAAATTATACTGCAATAAATAGGTCTTACTCAAATGAGTATTTATTCAGTTTATCTAAAATTTTAGAAAAGGTGAAATAATCTATATATGAAAAATCCAAATACAAAAGTTGGTAACAATAGATTGAGCTGCTTATAATCAGGAGAGATTGATAAGGAAGAGCCACAGGGAATATTCTGGGGTGGCAGATGATAATGTTTTATATCTTTTTAAAGATTTGGGTTACATAATTTTTTAGTATTCTGAAAATATACACTTAAGATATACATTGAACTTAATGTTAATTTTATGTCCAAAGAGAAAAACTGTAAAACTCTAGCTAATGATGTACTTAATGAGAAATGTATTGATAAATAAAATTACTATTAAATGAATCCAGAAATAAGATAACTTTAGGGAGAGAGAAAGAGATGAGCTGAGACTATATAAATTCAGTATAATGTGAATAGTGGGTAAATGCTTTTCTATTAAACCTTTTCAACGGTTTCCTGATAAAGTGAAGTTCCCCATAATGAGAAGTACTTGCAGCTACCAGTCCAAGACCACAGACCAAAGCTCAGAATGTCTCAGACAAACTGAACACAGCACTATTCTTGGTGTGGGAAATCCTGCTTCTTTATTTAAACATTCCTCGAGGCCACTCTTAGAAGGCTAAGATACAGATTTCTTCTAGATTATCTAAATATCTATCCAAATCCACACTTAGTAGGCTGGAGGGATGTCTCACTGGGGAAAAAAAATACCTGACTGCTGCCCTTCCAGAGGACTCGGGTTCTAATCTCAGCACCCACAGCATGATTTACAACAGTCTATGACTCCAGTTCTAGGGATCTGACTCCCTCTTCTGGCCTCAAAGATGCAGACAATAGATGGAAACAAAGCACTAATCTACATGGGATAATATAGTATATTTTTACAACTTCTCTTGATGCCAGACGCTCATTCTTGCAGTGCAGCAAAAGGTGATGGGAGTGGACTAAAGGTTAAATGTCTAGAAAGTCCCTGGAAGAGGAAAGATTCAGTCCTTTGCCTCTGTCCAGCCTTTTGGTTCCCTTTTGTGGCTTCATCTCCTTTTCTTCTAGTATACAAATGTAGTGGTGGAAATACAGTAGCCATCTCGTAACTGTAAGGATGAAACTTCCACACCGACGATGATAACAGAGCAGCAGAAAGGTGGGTGGATGGAGCAAGTATCACTTTTCTTCCATCTACACTAAAACTTCTTGCTTTCTGACTTAAATTATTATATAAATACCTCCAGGTTTTGTTACATTCAAGCAAATATATCCCCCAACTAATATTCAGCATATCTTAGATAAGCTCTTGATTTTTAAAATTGTAATGTATCATTGACTTGTGTAATTCATGTGCTGAAATTTTAACATGCATGGAATACCACAGAACTAAACAAAAAGAGGGGATTCTGAATACCAGGTGTGGGGAGGTGGTTAAAAACAAACCAATGTAGGTCTTGCTGTTTCTCCATATCACTTCTGTGACTTTATGTCTCTGTGACAGAGGTCTCAGTCATTGTGGCAAAGGAGACATCATGGAACAACTCAGCAGGAACATAGGGTAGAGGCTGTTCGTATCACTGTGGACCAGGAAGCAAAGAACAAAATAGAAACCAGGTATGGCTACAACTCTCAATGGCCTGCTGGTAAGGACCTATTTCTGCCAGCCATGCTCCAACTCCAGAAGGGTCCACAGCCTCCCCAGATAGCATCACACACATAGAAAGAAGCACTCAAAATAGAAGGCTGGCTGAGGGGGAACATTTCTGATTCAAACCCTAGCGTTGCTTAGCATTTTTGCATCAGCTCCAGTTAAAAGACACTTAAATGATAGGGTTGAAAAAGAAAGAAACAAACCCAAGAGAGGCTAGGAATAAGTTATAAATGAACAGGACGCATCATTAATAAGCATCTAACTCCAGGGTTCTGTTAGTTATACATATGGTTATACATATAGTCCCGAAGGGGAATTCTCTTTAAATTTACTTTTATTATTTTAAATTATGTGTATATGTTTGTGTTTATGGGTATGTGCATGTGAGTATAGGTGCCTGCAGAGAACAGAGCAGTTGGGTTCCCCTGGAACTGTAGTTATAAGCAGCTATGAGCTGCCTGATGTGGGTGTTGAGAATTAAACTCAGGTCCTCTGGAAGAGTAATACATGCTCTTAACTACTAAGCCATCTTAGCAACCCTATGGGGAATTACTATATATCAACTTGTAACCTCACAATCCATGCCCAGTGCATGACTGCATTTGGTAGCCAAAGCCAGTTGTATAGGCTCTGGCTGTAAAAGCATGCTTCACCCATTGAAATTTTGGTGACAATGATGTCAAACCCTATTGGATCCAGAATTGAAGTCACCAGGATGAGGCAAATGAGGAAAGCCAGATGATTCTGCAGGAATGGCCCGCTCTCTCCAATCACAAATTCTTTTCCTAGGTTTAAGAGCAATCATTTGAGCAAAATGAACTCTCACTCTATGAAAAGAGAAGAGATAGAGATCTTTACCTTTCATGTTTCCCAGAAACTGCTGGCTGCCTGCCAATGGAATATGTAAAACTCCGATCTGTTCATGTTTTTAAGAAGGATGACTCCACTGAGCACTGGTACACAGGACACTTTAGATAAGTCTTTCAGCATCTTGAGATTAAGCATGGTGTCATTCAGAGATTGCTCAAAGCTGTCAAAAAAGGTGGCCACACTTGGCAGGGTGTGGGCAGTGAATAATGGGGGAACAGACAGTGTGCCAGGCAATGGGGTCATTCTGGAATCCTCATGAAGAATGTCACTGAGCACTTGCCTATTATACTAACTGAAAGGATTGCACGAATCCTCCAAATGCAAACTTTGCTACTTTGACAAGGGAAGCGAGTGAGTGGCCTGTGCGGTCATGAATCTGGATGTCACACTTAATCAAGAGCAAAAAGGTGACAATTTTTCATGACCAAACCTGTTTTATGCTGAGAAAGGGGTTGGTTTTTTGTTTGGTTTGGTTTTTGGCTGTTTTTTCTTTTTTTAAGTTTATTAGCAAAAACTGCTTTGTATAGACAGAAAATTGTCACACAAACACCAATGGTGTCATTTTAAGGTAATTATTTTGCCCTCTTTTGGTTTTGAAAACAGAAGCTCTTTCAACAACAGAAAACTGTGTTGTTTTAGGTTTAGAATTACTGCACTCCCTTAGTTCCCGATAAGGTTTATACTAAACCACTTTATTTCAGTCCGTGGTGGGTATATACTCAATGTATGCTATGAACAATCATAACCAAACTGGAAATTCTCGTTACCTAGTGACATCAGAGCTGTCATAGTATTGTGGTCCAAATTGTTCCTTGTGTGTGGTAACGGAGGTGGGAACACTCTGCAATCTGTATTAAAAAGGTACATCAGTAGGATTGCATGGCGTGATACTTGAAAATGATGATGAAATTCACTGTCAGTTTATGAGATTACTACACTGTCCTTTCCCCTCTGTGTACTCCTGCTTATAAAGACAGATGGCTACAAAGCCATCTGTGTGTCGCCAGCAGTTACCTCAGCCATCTCTTATTTCCTCATGTGCCTCTTAATTTCGTGCTGTTTTGTTCATTATAGCCCTAGAAGAAGAGAATAAGTTATAGCTCTCTCTCTCTCTCTCTCTCTCTCTCTCTCTCTGTGTGTGTGTGTGTGTGTGTGTGCTTTAATATAGTCTAGTTATGTAGTAATCTACCATCTAGATTTGTGTAAGTATGGTTCACACCACAGCAAAGATTTTTCAGGGCAGATCCCATTGCTAAGTGAGTGATACATGACTACATTTATCCTCAATTTAGTCATTCCAGCAATTTTATCCTAACTCTAGTAATATAGTGGGCCGAGCTTAGATTGTTGAATATTTACATAATCATCACCTCAAGCGTGGGAAGCTGAACTCAGCATAAGGCAATCATTTGGGCATGTAGGTCTTTACACAGTTGCTTGCTTTCTACTGATGTTCAGCATTGTTTAGACACGGCTTATTATCAACGTCACCCACAGGAACTCTGTTGCTTTGATGCCTATTTTAGTGAGGTATGAATATATACACAAAAACAATTTAAAATAGGAAAACCATAGAAATTGTTTCAGTAGAATGCCTTAAGATTTGAACCGAGTTCTGTTAATAAAAAAATAGTGAAGCAAATGCACAGCACACTCAGGGAAGTTCTTCCCCATAGCTCCCTTCCTTTTAATGTCCCAATCAGATGTCAGTCCCTGTGGAGGGATATTTCCATTGCATCCTGACACTCTGAGACTACCCACTGAAGTTATACCTTGAATCAGAGGGCAGAGCCAGTGACTAGCTGAATGGAAATGGTCATAGGGAAGCCAGCAATTTGGATAGAGAAGTTTTGCAGAAAGGAAAGGGTAGAGATAACAATTGTGCTTTTTCTCTTGATTCTGGGGCAAGGGAGAATTCTTTTCGCTGTCTCCACCAAAAAACAAAGTCAGTTAGTTACTACCCTGTGGTGTATGTTATATATTTAACAAAACCAGTCTGGAATATTAAAGTTCTACCCACAGTCAATCCAGGAGAGTGAGAGAGTGGTAACTCACACCTTTACTCCCAGCACATGGGAAAGACTGGGGAGTAGTGACCCATGCCAGCAGATCTGAGTTTGAGGCCAGCTTGGTTTACAGAGGGAGTTCCAGGCTTCCAGACAGGCAGTGGTGGTGCCAGGCCTTTAATCTCATAACTCCAGAGAATTTTCTGTGTTTCTGTGAGTTCAAGGCTAACAACCAAATAGCAGTAGCTCACACCTTTAATCTTAACCTGGATGTGAAACAACTGGGTGAAGAGGGTATTTAAGGCAGGCATTGAAAGACAAATTCAGGCAGTAGAAGGCATGAGGAGTGAGTCTGAGGAAGCTGGAAGACAGCTGGACGAGATTTGACTGTGGTGTTTCCTCTCTTTGATATTTCACTGTTTCCCTGATATTCGGCTCTGAGTTTCCTTTAACACAACCAGAATTCATGCAACACTACTCAACCTCTCTGAGCTAGCAGGTTTTTACCCCAGCCTTTGACTTCTAAGTCTCATTGATAATTAGAAAACTAGAAACTTAATTTGCAGCTGCTCTGCATAGGCTGCAGGACCAGAAGCCAGCCAGACCAGGCTGCTGCCTGAGTGGCCCACAGGACACTGACCGAGGGACCATGGGGCAGCAGAGGATAATTAAAACACCAATAAATTCACATGCAGCTGCTAACAGACAGAAAAGCACCCAGTCTCTCTCTCTGAGTTCTCTCCCAATTACTTCTGCAAGTTAATTGATTAATTGATCAATTATTTTGGTCCATTTCTTCCTTTCTTTTTTCTTATGGCTCTGTAGAAATCAACCAGCTCCTCCCAGATTCTCCATCAGTCTCCTGTTGTGATGAGATTTTTTTGGCCTTGGGAGGATAGAGGTTTTAGACTTATAGATTTGTTGTCTTAGACTTTTTAGCTATTTGTAGCTGATTAGGCTTTTAGAAATGATTTAGAAGTTTATATTTATTTTATGTTGTTTGGCCTATGGCTTAGGCACATTGTTTGTTTTTATATTTTAATTTAATTTATTTTTATTAATTTGTTTGTTATGTGGCTTGTTGCTTATTTGTGTTTTAATATGTTTTTTTGGGGGGCATTTGGCTTAGTTTCTCTTTGACTTTGTCCCTAAATCCCACCACACCCATGATTTTACCTCTGTCCAGTAAGTACTTATAAGAGGAGTAGGCCAGGACAGAATCCTCTCTGTGAGAGGTAGTCAGAAAGTGAAAATAGATATTAATAATTTCCCCATCACATCTATGTTGATGAAAATTAAGGACTCAACTGTGTCACAAAGCAACTAAGTGTCATTGTGATAAATGTGTTGTTGGGATCATTGCCTCATGTGTAAATATCACACAGTGTGCTTACAAAAGCCTCTATCCTATACACTTGGGTTATGTGATTTAGTTGTGCGTGTAGATATCCGTTGACTAAAGTGACTATATAAATATTCAAAAAAGTGTTCTTAGCCAAATTCTAACCTCTTTTCTAGGCTAAGAATAGAGCAAGATGGATAGACAAGATCTTCTGTCTCCACACTTCTTCCCACATAACTGGCTGCCAGAAGGTAAATGGGAAATGTTTCTCACTATGTCTTTCTAACACAAAACTATGAACAACCAGCTTCAACATCAGTAACAAAGAGGAACTACAGACTGAAGCATGGCAGGGGTGATGAGGTCCATCCTTAACTCTGCCTTGTTAAATTGTCCAAATGCTAAATGGAAATGACTTGCTCCTACCCTCACATGTAATTCAGAGACACAAGGAGTTTTTTCCTTAAAGACAATTCACAGCTGGGATATAATCCACGTGTTGTTGGACTAACAAGGGGTCTGTTCCATAGAACCTTTTAAGTCAATAATGTGATGTCATCTGTTTGCTCTCATTTCTCCATCCTCTTCGGTGTCTGAACAGTATGGATATGCAACAAAGAATACACTGGGGCACCTCATTTTTATTTTCATGAGAGAAAGACAAAGTGGTGCTTTCTGTGCTAAAAATGCCAGTGTGAGGTAGTAGGCATTTGATACTGTGGTCCCTCCTGTTACACACTGGCCAGGGGTCAACTGCCCTGAGTTGACTCGCCAGCATTTTGTCTCATTATGTACTGTGGAACAGCCAACTGATCCACACCCTCCTAATCTTTCTGTCACTAGTGATTGGCCCTCACTCTGGCAGGTTTCTGGCTTGAAACTGAACACTTATGACAAGTTATACAAAGATGAGAATTTAGCCAAGGGGCTCTTTCGTCAATTAAGACATTTCATTCCCAAATTGCCACCAGGGGCTTTCCAGGGCTCATGAGATTCTCACTGCTGTCTGGATTTCAAGAATGAAAAGAAAAATGTGAGCTTTCTAAAGGCCTTTATTCCATCATAGGGAAAGGGGTGCCTCACCCTCCCACTTGCTAGAGAGGAGGCATCCACAGAGAAACACTTCCCCATAAGTGACTGTCCACTGGTGACTGTCTAGTAACTTGAAATATCTAGACAGCCAAAGAAAATAAATAAGACCTGAGATACCACTTTGGGTCTGAATTATCCAAACTGGCTGTCTAACTGGGCTGCTAATTCAGACAGCTCCTAATTCACAGGAAAATTGCTGACATTTCTGCTACAGATGTTGAAAGTCGGCCTCAAGTTTCTCTATATTAGGTTACACGGTGAATGTAAAGACATGTTCTTAAGTACAATATGTTTATTTTATGGTGATGAGTATGCGACTTAAAGCCTAGGGTGATCCTCTGGCTTATTTGTTTGTTTGTTTATTTATTTACTGTTGCTGTTGCAGCTCAGTTCCCAACTAGTTGTTTGATGGAAAACACCCAACTTCCCTCTGACGTTTTTAAATGCGCTTGTTTTTCTCAGGTCATATTTCCTTTTGAGATGATTTAGGCATTTTAATAAACTGTAATTCAAAAGCTCTCAAGATGTTCTCCATGGTCTTCTGGGAAGAAGAGTCACTGATGAACCCAGGGCTGAAGCTAAATTATGCTTGAAAATGTAAAGGCTGAAACTGTCAAGTCAGTGCTTGGAGCCAGAGTGACTAATTTACGGGATCATCAAATCCCCAACAGATATATAATCACTTCTTGTTCCCACTGCCTTTGGAAATCTGTGTAACTTGAGAATATTAAAGCAGATGGAGAGGATGACAAAGCAAACAGGAAGCACAAATCAAGCTCTGCCCCAAGCTCCAACTTCCACTCAGTAAGTAGCTCCACGTAGGTATTGCCTTCCATTGCTAGCTTGCTTGCTAATAAATTTGGCGTCATTTACTAAACTTGCTCCCACAGTTTCAGGTAGATTATGTGAATGATGAAAAACAACAGACATCTTAAGGAGCCATCTGAATTGGCTGTGAGGTGAATTATCTTGAATTCCAAGACATTTCAGAGCTGGGTTTTATGCAAGGCTGTCCTAAACTTGGTGCTCTCCAAGCTGCTGAGACAGCTTTCTCTCAGCACATTCTCAGGTAGGATCCAGCTGTACCAAGAAAGCAAAGGGAAGCAGGGTAACCAAGGAAGAGCAGAGGAGGAAATGTCAGTTGGAGATTCCTACACAGAAGGTGCCCAAGTCTTTGTCTTATGGTTAAAATGGTAGGAAGGGAAGAATTAAAAGGTCTGGGTAAATGTTCAAAGTTAATATTTGCAGAGTCCAAACTTATCATTTAATTTTATAGGTTTACTCGCTAGTGACCTTAAAAAATTATTTATTGTGTATGTAATGTTCTGTCTACATGCCAGAAGAGAGCACCAGATTGAATTATAGATGGTTGTGAGTCACCGTGTATTTGCTAAGAATTTGACTGGGCACCTCTGGAAAAGCAGCCAGTGCTCATAACCTCCGAGCCATCTCTCCAATCTGACTTTTTAAAAAAAAATATATATTTTTAAGGTTTGAACTTCCAAGGATGCTCTTAGCATAACTATTTCCCTCTTTCTCTCTCTTCTTCCCTCCCTCCTTCCTCATTTTTTTCTTTTCTTTTTTCCAAATTTTTGCAAATCACAATGAGTAAGTGTGGTCAGAGACCAAATGGCCAATCATTTTATAGGCAAAGTGATCACAAAATGCCATTAACAATTTCCCACTCAGCTATGGTCTCACTTATTATTTGCTCTTTAATATGAAAACACAGAGTGCAAACCCAGAAACTGTCTGTTCCTGTGTGGGAGTTCAGTCCCAGGGTGGAGACAGTCATTCCATATGACAGGAATGGAGTTAAATTACAGCTGTGAGAGAGACTTCAAAGTAGAACAAGATCACCAAGGTCTTCCAGCGTGGAATTCGGCCCATTGGCAAAATCAAGAAGTGACTCCCCTGCTGAGCCTGCAGGGCAACAGGGATGGGATTCAATTAGGTAAAGCTAGGAGGAAATCTCTGTCCAGGCACAGATGAATATTTGAGAAGGGCCTTTTCAGAGGGTGAGGCTGGGGTGGGTCTGACATTCAGCTAGGAACATATAAGGTGACTGCCAAGATGCCAGGGTCTTAAGCCACAGGAACACCATGTTCTTCTAAGAGCATACAAGAGAATGCCACTGATGGTTTTGAGTGTGTATGCCTTTGTTTAACTGAGATATTAGTCACAAATAGAAATGGTATAAGCCTGTTGTTATAATTTGGATAATATAACAAGTTTTCCTCAGATGTCTTATGTATGGAAGGGCTATCCTCAAGCAAAATAATGGCATGACACATGTGAGATTCTGGAATCTTTCCAAAGTAAGTCCTAGCAAGAGGCAATAAGTTACTTCAAGCATGTTTTGAGGGACTACATCTTTTTCTATGTCCCTCTTTCATTCTGTCTTCTGTCCACTGTGATGTCAAGAATCTACTCCACCAAAGGGTCCTGTGTCTCACTGCGGCATTCTTGCCAAGTGCAGGTGATGAAGCAACCAGGTACTGAATCCTCTGAATGCATGAGCTGGGATAACTCCTTCCTTTAAGTTTCTTATGCCAAGTACTTTGCCATAGCACCCAGACAAGCAATTAGTATGCAAATGATATACAATGTGGTATTTCAACATGCAGAGACAATATGAAATACTTATGATCATCTAGTATTGTGCTTTGAGATCATTCTGCCTGCAGGTAGGGACTCATTTGGGATTATCCGAACCTTCAGCTTTAAGTAGATAGGATGAAGTCAGTTACAGTGAGTTAGAATAACCCAACACTCTAGACTGGAGAGATGGAGGTCCTGAAGCAGGGAGGAAGGATGAGGAAGAGAGAGGGTATGGGGAGAGATATGGAAGGCTGAGGCAGGATAGGGACATAGAAAGAGTAAAGTCAGGTTGAGAGGAGATGAGGAGAGGTAAAGGAAATAGAGGAGGGTCTAGAGGTTGAGGAGATGTCCAGAGAGGTGAGGAAGGAGGAGATGGAAGAAAGTGCAAAAAGATGAGGGAGGATTCAGAGAAGAGGGAGGAGGACCTAATGGAGGGGAAGGGTGGGAAAGGAGGAAGGATGGAGGGTTAGAGAGTAGAGGAGTGGTGGGGAAGGATGTAAAAGGGGGAAGGGACAAGAGACAGGGATAACAGGAGGGTCAGAAGGTCTGCTTGCTTTCACCCTGTGCGGGATGGGAGTTACATCCTCTTTAAGACAATGAACCCAGCAATATCTCAAAGGCAAGCCACTCACACACTGCCTGGGCTTGAAAGGCAACATATTCCCTATGGCCAGATGTGCACCCCTCCAAGCCTTGATTACATTAGGACTCCCAAGGGCCATGCTTCTACTTTCACATTATAAAGCTCTCCTTTTTAAAAAGGTTTATTACTCTTATTTTGTGCGTATGAATGTTTTACTTACATGTATGTCTATGGGTCTAGTGCCCAAAGACACCAGGACATTCGATCGTCTGGAAATCGAGTTACAGATGGTTGTGAGCAACCACGTGGGTGTTAAAAATAGAACCTGGGTCCTCTGAGAGAGCACTTAACCACTGAGCCATCTTTCCAGGCCCTAATAATCATTTTCTTCCCCCCCCCCCTTAAAAACAGGAATTAAGATCTTTCAGTGTAGAAAGTCACACTATGCTGATCTTTTTCACATAACATTGCTAAATTCTTGCCCTTTATGTGGCTGGGACGATAGGCATGAGCTCCAAATTTATTTAAATTCTTTGACCCTCCCTCTCTGCTTCTGTAGAATACAGATGTTAGCAGCTGGCTCCACAGGATAGTATTTTTTAAATTACATGCTTGTGTACAACTGGTAGGCTTACACATAAACCTACCTATTTTTTTTTGTCAAAATTAAGACAAGCCAATATTATTGATACAGTTCCCAAATATTTATTTTTGTAGCTTTCTTAATGAAATGATCTGATATTGTTATCATTTGCATCCTTCCTGTAGCTACATGCAACATAACGAGAGGGTTTGAGCTATCTTGTAATGCCATGGGATTAAGATTAAAGCTTGAGGTCAGTGAGATGGGTTACTGTCTAAATCCAAGCCTGGCTATCTGCGCTCCAACCCAAAGACCAACATAGTGGGAAGAGGGAAAAAACTCCTGAAAAAATTTCCTCTAACCTACACACATGTACTCACAAGCACACACACACACACCACACTATGGCTCATAAACCCCCACTTATGCCCAATAAAATAAATAAATAAATCTAAGGTTATGTTTGTTTGTTTTGCTTTTTAAAGCTGGACTGGGGAGATGGCTCAGTAGGTAAAGCACTTCCTGTGTAAACATGAAGACCTACATTTGGATCCCAGTGAGCACTTGTGCACATGCAGACACACACACACACACACACACACACACACACACACACACACACACAATTTTGGCCTTTGAAGTAAAGAAACAGTGGTTAAACACACCCACAGCTGTGTTCCTGAAGAAATATTTAACTTCCTTTACACAGTTCTTAATATAACTCAACCTCTGAGGACATTAAAACTCAGCAAAGCGCATCTTATACAGCAGGTACACCATTATTCTTCCATTAGTCCTTTCTCCTTTAAAAAAAATTACTTTTATTTTATATATATTGGTGTTTTGCCTACAGGTAAATCTGTGTGAGAGTGTCATATCTTGGAGTTACAGACTGTTAGCAACCATGTGAGTAGTAGGATTTGAACCTGGGTCCTTTGGGAGAACAGTCAATGCCTTTATCAGTGGAGCCATCTTTTCAATACACTCCCCTTTCTTTTCTTTATGCTCTTCCCATTTTCCTTTGTGTGTGTGTGTGTGTGTGTGTGTGTGTGTGTGTGTGTGTGTGTGTGTGTGTGTTGTGTTGTGTGTCCTACACAGAAAGATGTTTCTCAATGTTGGGAACCCTGGGAAGTGTCAGCCTCCATGAGTTCCTGACTACTGACCACAATTTCTGCACATAGTATGCTCAATACCCTGAGAGAGTTCATGAACCCCACAAGGCTCCCTGGGCAATTCCAGATCATAAAATCATGAAACATTAGACATCTTTCAGAAAATCATTTCTAAATGTCTTTAACTCCCCAGAAATATTTCACCCTGGCCGCACACCCTTCTTCTTTTTGGGCTCAGCAGACCCACAGCTAGCCCTCCTAAGCCATCCAATGCCAGGCCTACAGCAGGGTGCAGCATCAAGCCAAAGCCTTGACACCTGATGCTTCTTGCTCTGAGCTCCATCTCCTGCTTCCTTCCTCTTCTCTGAGAGCCTCTGCCCCTTCTCAGAAAGTCTATCCTGACAGTAGGATGATTGCCCAGCTTCAAGGATGCTAGCTTTAGTGTTCTTGGCTGATTGCCAAGCTCTTTATGACTCTGACCCAGCGTAAATAGGCACAAATCCATGGGCAGAATGGTTATTTTTGGAAAGGCAATGATGTTTGCTCTGGAAAAAAAAAGTCACCAGGCAAGGAGTGAGAAATACTTTTCCTTTTGTTCAAAGATCACTTCTTTGGGGGCAATATGGCAAGAACTAAATATTCAAGTGATTTGCTTTTCAAAGGGTCAACTCCTGAAACTTGCATGGGAACTGTGTTGTGTATTCCTTAGTACCCCAGGGGTTGATGAGAGAGAGAGAGAGAGAGAGAGAGAGAGAGAGAGAGAGAGAGAGAGAGAGAGAGAGAGAGAGAGAGAGAAGGTGATGGCTTATGGTTATTTTCCAAACTTTGCATGTTGGCACATAAACCCCTAATTTACAGGTTAAAAGTATGTGTGAGGCGATCCAGAGGACTACCCTCATGAAGGGATTTGTCTATGTGTGAATTAAGAGGTTGGTAAATTATCAGGGTAGTGACTTTATTACCAAATGGAGCTCCCCCCTGGCACGCCTACTCCTTCTGGCTGTGCAATGTCCTATCACGTCATAACCCAGATGCAGAGCTCTTACCAGATGCTATACCATGACCTAACAGCCAACTCGGAGGGACAAAATGGGGTTGTTAAGACCACCAGGGATAGGCAGTTGTCTTTTTTTCCCCATTAATGTCTTTGTTTATTGATCCCTTGGGAATTTCACATCATGTGCCCCAATACCACCCATTTCCAAGTCCCTCCATATCTACCCTTCACACTTTTAGTATCATCCTGCCAAAGGAAAACTAAAAAAGAAATAAAAAATATTAAATACAAATACAAATATTGATTTAAAAACAAAAATGTGAATAAACAAACCAACACTCATTCCTCCATCTTTCCTGCCTCTCCATCACCTCTCTGTCTTAATGGCATTGAAAGCTGCTATGTATCATGCAGTATATCATTTTGTTCAAATAGCTTGCAAATGGTCATTGTGTAATGTGTTGTTGGTCAGGTTCAAGGCCTTTGGCTTTTGGTACACCATCAATACTGGGCCCTTACTGAAACTCCTTTTGGATCTCCTGCTGTTGCTCTGAGTTGGGAGATCTTGGGGCTATGGTTCTGCAGCATCAGTCCCTTCATGTGCTCCAGCAGGCCACAGATGGGGTGGATGTTGAGGGCAGACAATTCAAAAGCCCTGGATGTGTGTCTGAGTGGTAGTTGAGTTGGTCTGACCTCTGACTGGGCTGCTGAGACCAACCCTCTCAGGCAAGGAGAAGAGCCAATTCTCCCATACTGGGATCATCGAGGTCCACTATCCTTGGGTTGGTGAGGGAAGGGATTAGCTCTCCTGTGTGTATGGGGCTTTGCAAGGCTGATCTCCGTGGGCCAGTGGTGGGTAGAGCCAGCTCTGCACAGCCCTCTCACCTCCACACATGATCCAACACTTGGTTCAACACATGGTTCAAATGGGATCCTGTAGAAAACAGCAACAAACATCAACACAGACCCCAGCTGTGGCAGGGCCACAGATCTATATAAGCGGCAGCTTGGGTCTCGATGACATCATGTCTCTGGTAGCAGCACAGGCCTCTTAGATTGGCAGGGGTCTAAAAGCAGCATGGTCCTTGAACTCCAACATGGCCCTAGGTGTAGTTTTCAACAGAAACAGATTTGTCTCTTTTTTTTTATGGTTTGGATACAAAGTGGGAGCCTGGTTGATCACCAGGGACATGACTTTAAAGATTATACATAGTATCCTGTGCCTCTGTCTTCCTGTCTCCAGACCACTGTGAGATGAGTATCCCCTTTCCTATGCTCCCCATGCCATGTCACAGAGAGCCAAGTAGTCACAGACAGGGTCCTCTGAGAAACAAGGACAAAAATAAATCTGTCATCCTTTAAGTTGTCCTTTCCGACATTATGGTCACAGCTACACAAATGTTGCGTAGCACACTCTCCTTCACCTTGTTCTTCAGAGTCAAAGAAAATTTAGGCAGTGTGTTCAGCTTCTTCTGGTAGGTTGGAGACTCCCCTAAGCTCCTTACCCTTCTGCCTGGGCCCCCAAGTAGCCTGCCCTTTGACTGACCTTCCCAAGTCGATGAAACTCACGTTCTTGTCCCTCCAAGGGGATGGTCTGTATATTTCTATGCCATGATGATCAGTCATCCTCAACATCTATCTACTCCCTAAGAAAAAGGAAAGGTGTGGAATGGCACAGAATGATAGTTAAGGAAAACAGACCAGGATGCTGGTTCAAAGTGCTAGTTAGGGAAACAGACTATAGTGCTGGGTGCAGAGTGTTAGTTTGGAACGACAGACGATGGTGCTGATGGTCAAACCACTTCATAAATATCTTTTGTGTTGCTCAGAGCCTAATATAATTACTGGAGAAAAACATTTAAAATAATAAATTCTATGATATGTATGTTAATATGCCTGATTGTGTTAATATACAAATGAAAAATTTGTATTTTGGTATTGGTATAAAAATTGGTATAAAATGCAAATGAAAAATATTTAACAATTTAGAAAATAACATTTTAGATCCTCACCAACGTATTTCTGCTACATTTCAGAGCATAGTGTTTAAACTTGATGCCGATGTTTCTGTTATATACATGTACCGATTAAAACCAATCTCTCCATAGGCTTATCTCCATCTTCTACTTTGCAGCAAAATGTATGCAATGCCTTCCTTGTGGGGGATATTGTGAAATGGGAAGGAAGGAACTGCTCATGGAAATGGAGGAACAAAAGAGAAAGTTCTTGTTCAGGGTGTGGTGCTAGCATTTTTAAGAGAACCCTAGTTAAGTCTAATCACCAAGACTTCTATCACAGGTGCATTGTTACCACGTGTTTCAGAGCATATAACATTGTTCTGACTTCTCAGAGGCTGCTTTAACCTATTATTTGCAGCTCAGAAGTCCTCCAGAAGCCATTAGCTTGTATTAGTTTAAGGCCACTAAATTCTTTCCTAATGACAGAGTCATCCATCCAAAGAGGCTGGTCCAAGAGATGTATAGCCAACTTTGGGCAAACTGGTCCTGATTCCTGCCTCCCATTCAGTCATCCAGAAGGACGTATCCTGGAGACTACTGGGAAAGAATGTTAGTAGCTTTGGCCAATGGGTGTGACTTTCAGTGTCCCTCTACTTCAGAACTCTCAATGGTATTCCAGGACAAGCTGTCTGCTGTTGAATTGCGGCAGCTTCAGTCTGTCAGTCACTAAAGACAGCAGGGTCTGTTATATTTGAAAACCACAGTTCATCTGTCAAACACTTGGCAACCATGGAAAAATATTATAGCCACTTTTTCCCTCATGATGTCTAAATTCTTGAATAAACCTTTGATGCTGAACAGAACAACATTAAGTGAGAATGAGCACAGATTTTTTTTTGTACTTCCCATTTGCATTATACAAATCACAAATGCAGAACAAAATAGTCCCATTAAACAGGGGGAAAACTGAGGTCCAGGGTACAAGGCGTTCACCCAAATTCAGCCCTGTTCGCTTATCTCAGACACCTACATTTTCAGGTTCCTTGGGGAACTTCACTAATGTGTGATTTCTCAAGGACATTCTGTGCTTTCCTGGAAGACCAGCCATCATTTAAGTACTGCACAGAGTGATAGGGAGATAATTGAAGTGAGAGGATCTTGTTCTTGGATCCAGAGGCAAATTCATCATGTCACTCCATGAGTCAGAAAAATAAAAAGTCATTCATGCCAATTTACCTCAGCGGAGGGTTTCCAGGATTATTGTTCAAAGAGTACTTCCCACCCGCTCCCAATATGTCGCCTGCACCATCTCATTTCACTCTTAAGATCACTTGTGAGGTGGACACTGTCAAGCACACCTACTGCAGGTGAAGAGGAAGGCACAGAGAGGCTATGCAACCCATGTAGCTTGAATTCAGCCCTATTTCAATCATAAATGTGTGGGTTTGTGACCAGCACAGATGGGGCCACATCCTCCTGAATAAACGCAAGTAGAGTCGAAAGCCTAACATACATTCAACCTACCCAGCATCCCAGCTTAGCTGAGTCTGCTTTAATCATACTTACGAATCATTTAACACAATCCCTACTATACTATAAAGCAAGATATCAGGTACCACATACGACTCACTGAATGCTGTACTGAAGGTAAAAAGCAATGTTTGCATGGTTTAGATTTTTGTGCCATGGTAAGATTGCCTGCACTTCCAGAAGACCCAGGTGCAATTCCTAGTACTCATATGACAACCAACAGTCATTTGTAACCCTAGTTCCAGAGGATTCTGGGGCCTTTTCAGGCAATTCACACAACTGGTACAAAGACATACATGCAAGAAAAACACCTATGCATGTGTGTGTGTGTGTGTGTGTGTGTGTGTGTGTGTGTGTGTGTGTGTGTGTGTGTGTGTGCATGTGTGCATAGACAGCATGCAGATCCATCTTGGTGAGGACATATCAGACCAGTATCCTCATCAGTTTTCAGGTTTTATGAGACAACTCAAGTCTGAGATGGTCATTGCTGAGGTAGAGGCAGGTAGATCTGGGATGTCTCTTTAGACCTGATAGTCTTTAAACTATGGCTAACTCTCTCCTCTCTCTGCCTGGCTCGCATCACCTTCTGCTGGGATTCTCAACACCTGTTCCATCCAGACTCTTGAGGTCAGATCAGACCCATCAGTCATAGGTAATGAAAAACAGATTGTCCGTGGGCAAAGATAGTAAGAGAAACGCTTAAGAATGCTGGAGGTGTGGAGGGTTGCTAGTTCTCTATGAAGTCCTAAGGAATCTAAGGAGATGGCTAATTCACACAGCTTTGTTTCCTTGGCACTATGCTACAGCCCCCAGCACTGGAAAACTAAGGGTGCCCTATTGTAGCAATTATTCACTGACAATTGATTATACAAAGGATTAATATTTACTAAGGGGTTTATATAAATACTCACTGATACAAAATTGAACTTTAAGGCAATTTGTGGAGATTGGAACTGTCCCACATAGTGACAATGTCAATCCTCTCTCCAAGAACACAGGAACAAACAGGAAGCAGGAAGCGTAGGCAGCATGCAACCAGGTCCACAATGGGGGCTGGCCACACCCCATCCAGGGTCCTGAGACTCCAAAGCTATACCTCTAGGTCTCCCTCAATAACGCCTGAATCCCACTACAGTGGCCTGAGCACATGGGTGGGGTGTGAACAGGGATCCTGGTTGCTTGTTGTATCCTATATTCCATCTACAGTGGAATGGAGAGACTGATACTCTTTATCTTCTGTGTCTACTTTTGGACAGAACAATGTAGAGTGAAGAGTATGTGGTGTGAAAATAATCTGGGGTTACCAGGTCCCCCTGAGACTCAAAGAGACCTGGAAAAACCTCAATCCCACATCCTGTGGAAAGTCCACAGCCATGCCCCCAAACACTGCAGATTCTGTAGAGTGACATTCCCATAGTTTTCTCTTGCTCAAATTTCCTGTCCTGTTCATCTCCCTATCTCATCCTTAACTCAGCCCCTGCCAATCTAGTTTTATCTTCTCTTTGCTGGTCTCAGCCTAGAACTGTCCAAAATTTTTCTCAGCTTCACCAAACCCCACTCACACTAACTTGTCAATGGGCAAAGACTGGATCAAGAGGATTAGAAGCAGCTGTTTGGTTTGTGACATTTTGTTATGACGGCTCTCATGAGCAGTGAGTTAAGAGAGGTTAAACATCTTCTTCCCTTGCTGCTCCAATAAATACATCCTTGAATATCTATCCTGTCAGCCTTGGTCTTGCCATTGGAAATGTTTTCAGCATCTCATATTTTTTGTACATTCTTGATGCCTAGCCACAGCATTCATTCATTCACTCCTCATATGAAAAATTTTCTCCATCTCTGAATCATATCCTGACGTGTGGGCCACACCCTCATCTTTATAAATCATCATGCCCACCTAGACATACTCTAAAGAAGGTATCTGCAGTGGAGAAGGTATCTGCAGTGGATTCTTAAGACACAATGTTCCCAGTCCACTCCAGCAAGAATTGCATGGCTCTGGTGTGGGGGATTGGTAATGGGGGAATGCATATGCTGTGAAAATACTGTCATTT
This sequence comes from Phyllotis vaccarum, assembly GCA_033318265.1. Classification (NCBI taxonomy): domain Eukaryota; kingdom Metazoa; phylum Chordata; class Mammalia; order Rodentia; family Cricetidae; genus Phyllotis; species Phyllotis vaccarum. The sequence continues at coordinate 37,252,568 of JARWLC010000011.1, read as the reverse complement.
ATCTAGCATGTGATAGTCATGAGAAAGTGCTAAACCCAATGTGCACCTATTGCCTTCATAGAAAATATGACACTGAATGAGACCCAAGGGCAGCAAATTTCCACTCTGACCCCACAGCAATCTGATGATCAATGTATTATCAGGCTCTTACTATACTGCATAAGGTACAGCCAAAGGCCTTATTTCTTCTTTGAAGAATCCCCATTTTTCACAGTGATCCACTCAATCCATGAAGACATCATCTATATCCCCAATACTATGATCCAAAAAGGTGTGTCTTTCTAAAAATCTTGTGTTAAAATCAGTCCTCAATGTGATGATTTTAAAAGTCAGTGCTTCAAAAGTGAGCATGCCTCACGCAGAGTATTTGTAACTTTAATAAAAGCTAAAAAAAAAAAAATTCCTTCATCCCTTCAAGCACACATGAGCACAGTGAGAAGTTAGAAATTTATGAAGGAAGGAAGCTTCCCACCTCAGCCCAGACACCAAATCTGTTGGTACCTGGTTCATGAACATCTAGAGTCCCAATGTGAGTGAGAAGCCTGTTGTTTATAATATGCCTGGTTTGAGACATTTTGATACAGCGGACCCAATGAATTATGATACTGTATCAGTTATTTTTCTGTTGAAACACCATGACCTAGATGACTTACAAAAGGAAGTGTTTATTGGAACTTAAAGTTCCAGAGAGAGGTGTCCATCACGATGGGAAGGAAGCGTGGCAAGCAGCAGGCTCAGAATCTAGAACATAATGCTGAGCACTATCTTCTTGAATCCCAATCAGGGAGCAGACAGATACTGGAAGTGGCACAATGCTTTGAAACTTAAAGTGTGCCCCCAGTGGCATACTTTCTCCAGCAAGGCCACACCCCCTAAACCTACCCAAACAGAATCGCAAACCAGAGGCCAAGTACTCGTTCTCATTCAAACCATTACAGCAACCCAGGAAATATTCTGATTGGTTGTAACTCATCTCGTTTATCCCATTTTCCCAAGGAGGGATTGGTACATAGATAAACAGAAGGAATCCAGAGAAAATGAGTCTCTGTAAGGTCCCTTCTCTTTGGGTTGCATCCTGTCTCTGGTGGGTGCTAGTCTGTGCAGTCTTCATGCAGCTAGCCAGTGAGTGGAAGGATGGACAGGAGGGGAATTCATGAAATTAATGGGTTGTTGTTCATGAGTTTATAAATGCTTAAGCTGTTCAAGATAGTTAGAACTAGACCTTAATGTTGTTTATCATTGAAAACAATTCAATACATCTAGAAAACAGGATTGCTTCCACAAAATATGGATTAGATTGGATCTGTGCCTCTCCAGGAGCACAATCAGAAGGAATATATCTTATGAAGTAAAAGACTGTTACTGAAAAATATTCTTGGCCATTCTACTAGAGTCTTGAATGTTCAATACAATTTCATGATAAAATCTTGATTATAACATTGAATATGTCTAGAATTTAATCCCATTTATAGGACATTCACAATAGTAGCTCTTTACCTGAGGTTTAGTTTTCCATGGCTTCAGCTGTCCAAATTAATCACAGTGGGAAAACGTTATGTGGAAAATTCTAGAAACAGGCAATGCTTAAGTTTTGAACAATTTTACTACAATGCATTATTATAATTATTCTAAAGTTAATGCGCCTAAGGTATACAATAAACACTATAATGGATATGTATTGGAAAAACAGTATATATATATATATATGAATAGGTATTGTTTTTAATTTCAGGTGTCCAGTGAAAGTCTTGTCCTTTGCAGATAATTAAGGACTAGAAAAAGCACCAACTGTCCTAAGATAGGCTTACCCTGCAGGTATCACAACATCTGGGGACACTTCTTTCATTGCTGGAGTGGTCCCAACATATGCACACTCTGGAAAAGCCGTTTGGCAGACTGCAGAGTTGCTGGAGATGCAGCAGCCCCTGTGCAGCTGTTCTGTTCATCACTGTTGCAATCCAGATGACTATACAAACACCCACCTGATTCCACAATACCTCCTGGTAAAGAACTACCGAGCAGTTGGTAAGTGGTAATTATGTTGATTTTTAAAATCTATTTCCATGGGGGCTACATCATCTATTTATTTCCTCTGTTGGGATGTCCCAAAGTGTTTTCAAAAGACAGTGGTGGCAGTGATGGTCTTAAAGGTGTGTATGTGTACAAACCGGCTAAATCCTACCTGTTTGCCTGTTCCCACTACATTGTCATAGCGTATAGGTAAGAGCTTTGATTTTGACAAAGTTCATAGCCACTTGATTAGGTCTTGTCCAAATTCAAAATGTCTACCCAACTACATTCCTGTTGTATGAAGAATCTTGAGGCAGTAGCTATAAACAGGTAAGCAGCTAGCCAAGGTTATGTTGGCATCTTTTGATTTAAACTTCTATTCAGCTTTGCTACATGAGAGGTTCTATAACAGCCACAGCCTTATGTGAATGACTGGTCATTCCTGTGCACACAGACAGAGCATCCTCTCAATTTGTCGAAGATATATATATATATATATATATATATATATATATATATATATATATATATATAATTATATATATATTTTAAGAAATCTAAGTGTGAAATCACTTTTAATTCCCTCCCCAGTCTGCTCTCCATGGTATTCCCTGGTTTGGTGCCCTCAATGATAGTCACAGGTCTGATGCCCTCCATACCATTTCCAGGTCTGACACCACTTAGTTTGTAGACTGTTATTCCTGGATGTAGTTTGCACTTAGAGATTGGTGCATATTAGACTCAGGGACCTGAGAGACAATTTGCCTGATTCTTTTCCAGCACCACAATACCTTATATTGGTAGCTTGAAATCAACCATGGAGGAAGTTTAACACCACAGAAATGGGTGGTGTTATATAACATACTGGGACATTTTACTCCTGGATAACTGGTTACTAAATACAAAGCGCACACTCCAGAGCACAGACGACACCTGTTCTTTCCCACATGCCCAGGTTTTACACACATAGGCATCTAAGGTGGTGACTCTTGTTCTGAAAATGGCACACTAACTATATATTTCTTTGAAGACTAAGAGTCTGCCTCTCTGTTATCAGACAATGCTTTCTTCATGAGGAGGTAAAAGATTTCCAGAAGGTGGTGGAAAGGTGGGTTCATGAATAGGTGAGTGGCAGGGAAGTGAAAATGTGGGCAATCTGTGTCGTGGGAGCATGCATGAATGTGGTGTGTGTGAGTGTGTGTGAGAGAGAGAGAGCAGTAGTAGTAGTGGGAGAATGTGCAGTACATGTAGTGCATGCACGTGTGTGCATGCGTGAAAGCTGGCTAGAAATCAAAGCTAACAAACTTTGGCTCCAGCTAACAGGTCTAACACAAACAGGCCAATTGCTTGAAGTTCATTAGTACTCTCTTACTGAATGGGGCTTGGCAGTGATCTTGCTTTCCATTGGCATGAGGCATTAAGAAAGAAACTGCCAACATGTGTTTTAGCCAACCCAGATTGTGATCAGCATGCCCCACCTGAATCTCATGCCAACCCAGCCTTTGCAATTAACACCTGGAAATATCCAGAACTGGGTGAAAAGCTGATAAAAAAAAAAAAAAAAAAAAAAAAAGACTCAGGGTCGGGGGAAAGACATGAAGGGGCTGAACTGGGCCTTGAACTTACAAACAGTATTCAATGGCAGTCCCGTAATATAAGTAAACCTCCTATCATGAGATAGGAAAGGATGCCTTGAGCAAGAATTCCTCTGACATGCATGGATTCTCTAGCACCGAGGATGCTATGAGTGCTCTCTGGGCATCTCGGGCTTTGACAAAAGTGTGTAGAAGTGGAAGCGTGTGAGCATTTCTCCCGCAGCCACTCTGAAGGGTTCTCTGCACACTTCCCTTCAGTCATCTGCTGGCTCCAGCCTCCCTCAAGCACACAGTTGACAAAGCATCAACACTATCCTCTGGCTTTCTCCAACTTCCAATCCCATTCCTGGAATAAGGTCTCAGGCCCCTGCCTTTCCCTGTCAATCTCAAGCTCACACACGTGCAGGCAAAGGGGATATTGGTCAGATGCAACTGTGTGGTTGTGGTGTCATCAAGGCACAACAAGAAAAAAACAAAAACAAAGCAAAACCACCCAAACTACTTTTTGTTAGGCAAAAAGAAGACCTCAAGAATTCTGAAGTAGAAATTGTACAAGTCATGTTTGTTTTTCTATGATGATAATGTCACTATATTGCAGCATATATTACGATGTTAAGGTGTATTTATTTCATGTCATGAGTTAATGCCCGCATGCATATACATATACCATGTGCTTGCATGCTCTAGCCTCCGGAGGACAGAAGAGGGTTCAGACTTCCTCAAACTGCAATTGTAGGTGACTGTGGGCTGCCTGAGCTGGGTGTTAGGAAGAGCGGCAAGTGTTCTTACCCACTGAGTCATCTCTTCAAACCCCATCACAATGTCTTTTAAAAAATAAAACCATCATAAATTGCACAAAATAAATGCATCAGACATTTTTCACATCATTAACCAATACAGTAACCAATAAGATGATATTTACAACTCTTGAAAATAGAGCATAACACGGATGGAAGAAAAACAGAAGAAAGCCATGAAAGAGCAGAGGGAGAGACTAAGGCAAAGTATTTTCTTTCAAGTGTGACAGTTCCCAGTAGCCTCCTGGTCCCTTGTCAACCCCAATCACTCCAACAAAGCAGAAAAATCTTCATTTATAGGAGCAACATTCCAGTTAAAAACAACGAATCAATAAATTTGCAAATAGATGCAATATCTGCCAGTTCTGCACAGTAACCTCTTACATAACCAGACATAGTCAACATTTCTATGACCAAGAAGGATCCACTATTATTGACTTGCTCAATTAGAGACTGTTAGAACTAGTTCAGATATGGTGAAATCAGAGCTAATCTGAAAAGCATCCTACAACATGCATCTATAACTTGTTTGCCTATTTCAAATTTGTCAAAAATTTCCCTTTTTGTATGTGCATGCCATTTTTTCTTGAATTTATGTATCCCTGGACAAAACCTACTTATTGTTGGAGCAAGAAAGAACTCAACAATAACTTTTAATCTAATTTTCATACAAAAATTAAAAAAATATGTTTACCAAAAAAAGGATGAAATTATGTCTTTTTCAGAAAAATGTGTACAGAACAAGAGGTCATCCTAGCAAGCAAATAAGCCCACTTCAGAAAGACAAGTGTCTCCTATGTTCTGTAATGCCAAAACTAGACTTACTGTGTATACAGAAACCAGGGATGGCAGTACACACCTGGCATCCTAGAACTTGGGAGACAGACACAAGAGAATTCCCACAAGCTTGAGGCTCATTTACACAGTGAGGTCCAGGCCAATCAGAACTACTTAGTAAAACACTGTGTCAAAACTAACAAACAAATCCTTAAATCTATTTACATGTATGTGTGTGTGTGTGTGTGTGTGTGTGTGTGTGTGTGTGTGTGTGTGCATAATGAAACCAGAAAGGGAACCATGTTGGGGAAGACGTCTAAAGGAAGGGAAATAGCAAAGGATTGTAATAGAGGGAAGAAAAACAAATATTACATAGTTTTATCCTATATATGGAACTTATATTTAAATCTACCAGTTAATATAGCATGATAGCTATGGAGAGATGGGAACCAGGAGAGGGGCCCAGGGAGGCCAATGAGGGGGTGAAAATGAGAAATGTACAATGATATGTACATATGAAAATGTCATAATGAATCTCATTAACTTTAAGTATTAAAATAAATTAATAAAGAAAAATATAGAAACCCTGTTGCAATAAACAAGTCATGGTAAGTGAGGGATTTGTTGAGGCAATTCTACTTGATTCTTTGAAATTCTGATTGTATGCCAAAAACTACATCATGATCCCTAATAAAAATTACTTAATGATCCATCACCTGTCAATCTAGATTTTCACTAAACTAATTATATTTTATGAAAAGCAAAGAATTAGAAATAATATGCTTGTTATCCTTATCTGAGTTATTACTTTCTCAACAATAATTTGGTGCCCCAGGGACATGTTACCCCAGCACAGTGCTCCATACCTAAACTGGAGTCTGATTTCTGTGAACTGGTTTTATCCACTCCAGTGTCTATCTCTCTTGATAAGTGTCTGGACCTGGCACCTATAGGATTAGAGCAAAAATCTAACAGGATTCAAAATCAAATAATGAATAGCTGTCAAGAATAGGCTTTCCTATAAAGCAAACAAGGCTCAAGTTTCAGATCCTCAGCTCCTTGACTTCCTCCTGGATAACAGAGGAAAGTGTCCACGGGAGCTTTACTTGAGAAGTTCTTAACACCGTGCCCAAATGTACACAGATTATAAAAATGACAAGTTATAAAAATTAAAGCAGATCCTTTAACACCAGTGAATTGAGGTCTTTGAGGAGGTTGCTGCTGCCTCTTGGAATTCAGTTGAAGTGGATGGATGCACTGTCTCTCACGAATACGTTTATGTAAATATTGCTACTTGTACTACGGGGATGGTGTCTAGGAATGTCCCTGTGGTGCACCATCTGGCCCTATAGCACAGAAACATGAAGATGCTGGAGCACAGAGGAAGGTGAAGGCTGCAGTGCCTAGCTGTGCCTGGTGGAGAAGCCAGCAGCACCAGCTGATATAGATTCAAACGTTAGTTGAAGAACTCTTTCTAATCATCACTTACATCTCATTGTATACACAGCTCGTTAGCATCTTGACACAACAAAAATTCATTGTGTCTTCTCTTTTCTTCTTCAACAGAATAGCATATTTGGTAAGCTGTGGATACCATCTGACTTACAAGTAGAAAGAGAAAACATTCAAGATTTCTTTAATATTTTAATTAACTACATATGTGAGGGTAGGTGCAGTGAGGTACAGGTACCTGAAGCACTGGATCCCCTGAAGCTGGAGTTAAGGGTAGTTCCCACATGGGTGCTGGTAACCAAACTTGGGTCCTCTGAAAAAACAGTATGTTCTCTTAACTATTGAGCATTTCTCCAGTGCCAGGATGAAACATGTAAATAAGTGAAGCATTGATTTGGATAAATATGAAGGCTCATCTTTTATCAAGCCTTATTGCAATGGAATTAAAAGTTAGTGTGGAAACACGAGAGAGTAAACAGAGATTTTTCTAATACAGAGAACTGAATATTGACCAAAAAATACTCAAAACATTCAAAATATTTTCACCAAGATGAACAGACTCTGCTTCAAAATTATGAATAGGCCAGTGGGAATTTAATCAACAAAGGCATAAAAATCGTACAGACATTCTGTCTTGTTGATTTAAGACAAATCAATTACATTGATGGAAATAGTACAAGTAAATAAGTAAGAGTTATAGGAGGTTATTGTTTTGGACTTAAACTCCTTTGCTGGGCATTAGCAGACTAAGAAAGAAAGAAGGAAAGGAGGGAGGGAAAGAAGGAGGGAGGGAGGGAGGGAGGGAGGGAGGGAGGGAGGGAGGGAGGGAGAGTAGGGAGACAGAGGCAGAGAGATTAAAAGACAGCCTCAATAAAGTATAAGGGCATCTAGTTGAAACTAGGCTATGTATCTGAAATTCTGAGAATTATAGGTAACAGCTAAATTTCCCAAGCCTGCTTCAGCCAGCATGCTAATGAAGATCTTCTGCTTGAATCCTTACTCAAGAGAAGTGACCTAACTATCAAGTGTTAACTAATATGTATTTCCTCTGTGAGTCTCCAGGCCCCAGTCCTTCAAGGAAAGCGTTGAGATGATCTACACATTTTTATTTTTATCTCTGCTTTTTTCAGCCTTTCTCTGCTCATAAAAAACAAACAAAAGACCTCTGAGTCCACATCAGAACACGTTCCTTTTTTAAAAAATCAGCATTTCTTGATTCTAGAATTGAAAATAAATCCAATTAAGCTTTTTCTTCAAATGCTTTTTAATACATTGTCTTTGGGCAGAGCTCAGAAGCTTTGTAATAAAAAGCTATTAGTAGAAGAAGAAATACATGTTACTAAATACATTTCACTAAATAAGTTTCACTAACCTGAAAGTTTCTGATAGATGTTTCTCCAAATTTTGACAACAGTCTTAAATTATCTGTTATATAACCAGAATTGAGTTGAGAACCCAAATGCTGCTATTTTCCAAATAGTAAATAACAAAAAGTATATATATATATATTTTAAGTGTATTCATTTTTAATAATAATGAGTAACAGAAACAAGAGGATAAAGGTGTTTTATGTTAACCAAATATTACAACTAAAATTATTTTATTAGACTACTGAGATGGGTTATTTTCTAGAAATACTTTTTTTAAAGTTCCTTGAATTGTTGGTAAATGAGATTTAATCGTATTCAGCCTCTATCTTTCATCCCCAACTCCTTCCATATCCATTTTCTTTATCTTCCCACCCAATTTGTAGGCTTCCTAACTCCCCCAACAAAGGGCAGTATGTGAAACCCAAACACTCTTGGATTCATGGCCTTCCACTTGAACATGGTTGACTTGGCAAGTGCTACATTCTTAGATAAACCTGAACCGGCAATCAGATACCAATTGCCAATCGGTCCTAGACTAGAGGCCGGACCTTCCTGTCCAGTTCTCCTCCTCATGCTGGGGTTTAGTCTGCCTTGGGCTTACACAGATCTTGCACATATGTCACAACTACCGTGAGCTCATATGGGAGATTGCCCTGCTGTGTCCAGAAGACTATGTTCCCTAGTAGCTAACCACCACCTCTGGCTCTTCCACACTTTCCACCCCTTCTCCAGCAATGATCCCCGAGGTTTTAGAGAAGGGAGCACCAAACATATGTATCCACTGGGGATTTTCTAGGCATACTCACATACGCAATTGTTTTTATGAGGTTTTTTGTTTGTTTGTTTGTTATGACTTTGTTACATATAAAATGGCGTATATAGAGTCCAATGAGGTAGTTTAGAAGATAAAGGCACTTGTTCCTGGACCTAAAGGCCCAAATTCAATCCTCAGGACTCGCATGATGGATGGGAAACTTACTCCTTGTCACCTTGTCTCTGACTTCCACATGTGCACACACGCTCACACACACACACACACACACACACACACACACACACACAAATAAATGTTCTTTTTAAATATGTTTGCCAATGGCCTCTTGTTAAACTTGAAAATTGCAGGACATAGAGCTTCTAAAGACATTATTATTTGGGATCTGAGTAAGATATTCTACCATTTCAAGTGGAATAGAAAGAGGAACCACGCTATTGATTCTTATCCAAAAGAGAGATGGATTACTGTCTTGTATTTACAGGCTAACTAAAATGTTAAGGTAAGCTTTTGTTAAATAGCTAGGAAATTTTTATGTTTTTCTTTTCAGAAAAAAAATAAAACTGCTTCTTGCCAAATAAATTTAAAATTTAAATAAAAAGATGGATTTTTTTTTTTAGGTTGGATATTGAGAGACATTTTTACCTGGCTCTGTCTGGGCTTTGATGCCTATGAAACATACATGTGTTTTATCAGTGTTGAGATGGGTTAATTTTGCTTCAAGAATGAGAAAGTTTTCATCCAACACCAATCGATTGCTAATTACATAATATATTTTGCTATAATAAATGCTATAAAATTACATATATTAACATCTAATCTGGTGTCTATAACACATAATAAAATTATTAAACTAAAACTCTTATTCACAATAATGCAAGATTAGATTTAGAGCCCTTGTATTCATTAGCTTGTTCAATTTAATATTTATGCTGGTAACATGAAATTTTCTTATAGTCTATGTAATATAAGCAGAATAAATGCTGACAGTTGCAACATAGCAAAATGGCATTTTAAACTTTGATATTTCTCTTCTTCTTTCTTTTAGAGATGTTTTAATAGATGGATACACAATGGTTTAATTACATCCTTAAGTGACATTCACAATTTGCTGGAATACAAATATAAATCTATATGAGGTTTATAAAACTGCATCTCATAAGAAAAGATTTATAGGTAATTAGGTTGACCTTATCAAAAATATTTGTAAGGGTATTTCTGATGCTTTGTATTCAGAGCAATTATACTTTGTTAGAATGTCCGTGGCTCTTAGTACAACGTTAGAAGGGCTACCATTCAAATACCAGGATTTAATGTTTGATCTTTTCTAATTAGTTTTGTTTTGTTGTTTTGGCAGACTTTTAATAGGATTGGGGTTCACTGAAGTTTACCTTTTGACTGAAACCTTTTAATGACCCTGTGATAGATTTCAAAATTGGGTTATGGGATGATTCTAAGATCAAAATGCAACCCACAGATATAAAGCAAACGCTAACTCTGTGTCTAAAGCAACAGTGTTGTGGAATATTATTTTAACTAGGGAAGGATGTGTTGCATTTGTTTTACGTTGCCTGCCTAAGGCCCCTGACTGGTCTAGTAAAGAGCTGAATGGCCAGTTGCTAGGCAGCAGAAAGGGTGGGCAGGGCTGGTGGGCAGAGAGAATAAGTCGGAGAAGAAATCTAGGCTCAAGAGAGGAAAGAAGCTGTGAAAAGAAGGAGGAGCAACGAAGGGACACACCTGGGGCAGGAAGCCACCAGCCAGGCATAGTGAAGCCGAGAAAGCAATGCATACGGGAGTTAAGAATGGCAAATGGCCACAAGGCATAAGGGAGATAAAGAGTAACAGGCTAACTTAAGATAAAGAAGCTAGCCAGAAACGAGCCCAAGCTAGGCTGAGCATTCAAAACTAGTGGTAAACCTCTGTCATGATTTGGAAACTGGTTGGTGGCTCAAAAGAAAAAGCCTGGTACAAAACTGTTTTTATTTAAAAGGTTTCACTTTCACAGATTCTTCTTTTAGTTAGTTGATTTATTTTATTTTATGTTCAGGAGTGTTTTGCCTGCATGTGTGTCAGTATACCAACATGTGTGCCTGGTGCCTATGGAGGCCAGACAATGGCATCATGATCTCTAGAACTGGACTTAAAACTAGTTGTGAGCTGCCCTGTGAGTGCATCATGTAATATTCATCCATTTTCATGAGGTCTGAGCTCTGAAATTATATGAAAGACCCCTGGTCCCTGAGTGAGCACCAGGGATCATGGCAAATGGACACATGGAAATCATACCACCTCCCACACTTTTTTGTGATGTAGGTAGTGTGCCAAGAGCTTCTTCACAGAGATGGCCAACAGCAAAAATCAGTCCTAGGTGCCCTTTACCTCTCACATGTTCCCGTGCATGCACTGCTCTCTCATGCGTGTATATTCTGCATCAAACTTCCCCCAGAAGGTTTTTTCTTCAGCATTTTCTTTGAGCTCAGAGAAAGAGAAGGAAGAAGGGCATAGTAAGCCCGATGGCCCTGGCCCGAGGCTTCAGCAGGGTGCCCCACTGGCCAGAGAATGACAGATGTTAGTTCTTCCCTTGTGTGCTAGGGAGGCTGCTTTGGCCTGTTTCTGCCAAGTTAGCAAAACAGGGGGAGCTGCCAAGACAAACAACTGAGGTATGAGAGTTAACAGCTCGGGCGCACTGCGGTGTGAAGCGAACCCATGAAACGAGACATCAAGGATGCTGCTTGGAATAGCTTGAATGTCGAACATTCTTTCCCAGTGGAAGGACAGAGGGAGGGCTGCATACATAAGTGTGGGAGACAGATCCTCCGCTGGACACAGAAAGGACCTCAAGGTGCCCCCTGGGGAGTGAGGGTCAGGAGACAGTACCCACTTCTCACTCACCTTGTGTTCAATACTCCTACCATCCCCATCAAAAATAACATGGTTATTAAAAGGACCTATCAAAAGAACCCTTGTAGTTTATAATCACTTTCATCTGGCTTAGGGAAACACAAGCATAAAATGTGTGTCTGGCAACTGCTGGGGCCAGGGAGCCAGGTTTATGTTAGCCAGGGCTGAGGACATTGGTGCAGCTGACAGGCGAGGCAGACGATGGTTTATGGTCTTTAATGCCTGTGCTGACATCGAGGATTGGGACAAGATTTATTTTATGCCCGGGCCATCACAGAACACTGACAAGCAGTCATTACAAGCCAGATGACAACTGGAACGCAGTAATCACTTGACGGGATATTTATTTGGTTTTTAACGTTTTGGGATGAATCTGGTTTTCAGAAAGTAAGAGACCACTATTAAGGCAGGCTATGCCATTATTACATCCAAACCATTATACATTGTCTAGCCAATTATGTAATCCTATATGGAAAACATAACCAGAAGTAGGCAAAGCCCTGAGACCTGAGGGCTCGTTTATTATAGGCCTCACCATCATAACTTCATTTGTGGTTACTACACACCCTAAATATTATTAATGGGCCAAGAGAACCCAGTACTTGTAAAGTCTGGTCAGTATCATTAAATCTACGGCCCACTGTGACAGTGAATTTGATGGAGTGGCACTATGCATTAGATTACTTTTCTTCTGACTCATTCTACTACATTTCAGGTGATAAAGTAGGGAAAATTAAGCTGGACAGTTTTATTAAGTCCATTGTCAGCCTCAACTCAGTTTCTGAAAACACATCCCCTTTCACATGAAGCCACCCAAATGTTAACTATTTCTGCCTAACATGTCTACATGTAGTGCTTTTAATGTTTCATGCTTCATTGAGATAAGTAAAGGAAATCAGATACAACTGACAGGTACGCCACTATTCTTATAAAATATGGCATAATGCTTCCTGGGTAATCTTTGGTTCAGTCCAAACCAGTTAAATCTCTTGTTTTTCTTTCCTTTCCAGGACCCCTTGCAAGCATATTTCAGTCATCATTTTTCTCCCCAGGAAAACCCATCATTTTCTCAAAGCACCAGAAATAAGCCTTGTCGGGATTTATGCCTCTCCACCCTCACGGTGGCTGCCATGTACCTCTCTACCCCCATCTCACCCGTGGTTCTATGTCTAACTTGTCGGCTGAATGCTCACAAGGCTCTGGAAGACGTCAAAGCCTGTTGCCTGTCTCTTCAGGCACGTCCATGGTGTAAAAATTCACTGAGCTGTTTGCTTATGTGGGCATATTTCTGAGTTTAATTCATACCCAAGAGAATAATTCCTGTTTTCAATGTACATGAACCATAACCATGGAAGTGCCCTAGCCATGTTTCCTTGTTTTTAAGGTTGAGGACAATATAAGGCAAGCAATGTCCTGAAATGCTCACTGGGACGTTGGCAATTCAGGGTGCAGCTTGTCGAACTGGAGAGGAGGGGGTGAGAGACCCAGGGGCTGGATTCCCATTACCCATCCCTCCTTTACTCTTTCCAGTTCCTGTCTCTTGAGCCTAGAGGTGTCTCAGTTGCAAAGCTCCTGTCTAGCATGTGTAAAGCCTTATATTGAATTCTTCGTCTCCAGTACCACACACACACATACACACACTGGCACACACATGCGCATGCACACACACACAGACATGACACACAGACACACATAGACACACACACATACACACATATGTGCGCATACACACACAGAGACACACACAGAGAGACACACACACTCATACACAGAGAGACACACAGGCACACACACGTGCGCACACACACATGCACAGACATGACACACAGACAGACACACACACACACACATGCACAGACACGACACACAGACACACACATAGACACAACACACAGACAGATACACATACACATCCTGAATGCACTTACTCACTGACTCTTCTCAAGTCACCTCCCTGTCAAACTCTATTTCTTCCTGTTTGAATTTCATTACATTTGTGCTTAACAAACTTCAAGAAATGGGGTGCGGGGGGGGGGGGGCACTGTATTGCTATGTAGTTTTCTGTGGGTAAATCTATCCAAGTAATTAATTCTGGTGTTTTGTTTTAATTTTGAGTTTTGGTTGTTCGGTGTTTTTGAGACAGGGTCTCTGAAACTTAATATGTAGATTGGCCAGACCTCAAACTCATAGAGATCTCCCTGCCTCTGCCTCAAAAGTGCTGGGGTTAAATATAGTGCCACCACATCCGGCCTTCATTATGTTTCTTAATTTAGCTAAATAGCATTCTGTGATGACAATAGACACCTCTCTCTCTTTCTCTCTCTCTCTCTCATTTTTTGAAGCATTGTCTCACTATATACCCCGGACTGGCTTTAAACTCGTAATCCTCTGGCCTTGGCCTGTTGGATTATGGGATTACAGGCGTGCACCACCATGTTTTATCACCTGACAAATATTTCTAAGATGGCACCTAAAGCTGAAGAGCTGGGCAAGCTCAGTCCCAATTTGTTTTCCAGTTACAGTCATGGGCTCCTGAGCCAGAATGCAGATGGTATTGCCAGTGCCCTCAGGTCCAGGATTCTAGACCAACAAGCTGAGTCTGAAAATACCTTCTGTACTGGTCTGTAGATCTGCTGCTGCCTTCTCCACGTGACCCAGGCCTTGTCTATGTGCTGCCTCTATTCTCTACCTTCCCACTGGATCTGGTATGGAAGATGAAGTCGGGCTATTTATCCTCAGCCACCTTCCTGAGAGCTGCTACATGGGTTTCTATGGTTTACATGTGATTTCTCCCCTGAGCATTCATGACGGGCTCTGGTCCTCAGGCTAGTGGTATTGGGGATAGTACAGAACTTTTGAGAAGTTTAGCCTTTAAGCTTTTGGGACAGCCATCTTTGGGAGGGATTAAGGTAGATCCTGTAAGACTCATGACCTTTCATAGGGCGCAACCCCTGAATCACTCTCTTACTCTGTTTGAAGTGTGGTCTTCCCTCTCCCACCAGGATGCCATCCTCAGCAGCTAGAACTTGCCAGAGACTGAATTAATAAGACTGTCCAATTAATAATGGCCGTCCAGCCTTCAAAACTGTGACCTGGATAATCCTGTTTCTTATCTTTAAAATGAGCCTGCTTCGGGTATTTCATTATAGTCTGGGACTGTAATCAGTCAGGGACCCTTGAACTATGATGACAGTTCTTCTCAAACTGGCCACTAGCCACCCTCATCCCATTAGGTGCAGGAATACAGTAGTCCTGGCTGTGATTATAGTAACCTTTATCATTATTTGCCTTACTCTATTGCCACCTTTATTAATAATCATCTCATTTACTTCCCATCAAGTTATTAACATTGGGGCACACTATAATTTCATGTGGTGACCCAAGTTGATACGGGGTCCAAAAAGCATCTCTTATTAAGCTTAGCCAACAGACTGAATTTCCCCAAGGCTTGGGAAGATGTCTATGAAAGAGTCTGAGCTGCCCTCCAAAGTGTCCATTCAAAGTATGTGTATCTAAGGGATGTTCTAGAGTACATTTTTCCAAGTCCTTGACAGTGCACCTTACTGTTTTGTGTGTCTACACTGGACTACTGAATGTTACTGGCCTGGCTGGGGGGTAGAGGAAGGTGGGCTGGCCCACAGAGACCCAAATGAATGATCCATACTTGGTATGCTCTAGTGAGACGCTGTATAAGTTTTCAAACAGGAATTTTGCTATGTCAGCAGCACCAGACAGACAAGCAGGTGTTACTAGCACCCTCCAAGCTGCTCATGACCCTAGTCACACCATGACCAACAGTACCTAAAGCAGGCCTTCAGTCAGGGATGTTTTCTGGGCTTTGTGTTTTAGGTGCGGGTATTACATCTTTTATATTTCTGCTATTTCGTCACTGTGGCAATCATTGATACTGTTGTCTGCTTGCTAACATAGCTGTGCAATATTCCACCTGATGAACATATCCCAATATCCTTATGCATCATATGCTAGAATGTGTATGCTTGAATGTGAGGTTCTTTCTATGCTGGGGGCTATGAAAAGTGTGTTGCTGTGGGCTCTGCCATCTGTTTTTGTTGTTGAATGGTCCCAGCATTTCTGTTGTGGACACGTGTTGAACTATTTAAACTCAGGTGTTGGGAGATTCTAACAGTTTTCTGTAGTACTTTTTATCCTCAGCAGACTTACGGTTTTAGTAATTGCCTAAATATATGCATATATTAAATCCCTTTTGTTGGGATTCTGGGCCCAAAGAAAGGCTCTGGCTTAAAACCCTTAGGTTTTAAGACTTTCCCAGCCCCCCTGGGCATGCTAGTAAGACCTCTCAATTAAACTTGGCAGGTAAATCAGTCATCATGGTCTTAAAGCAGCAGACTAGTTGCTCTCTATTCCTTTCCTTTCTAGCCCATGCTCCTAGTGCTTCTTATGGCTCCTGATGGTCCCTATAGCTCCTGATGCTCTCCGTGCTCCTGATACTCCCTATGGCTCCTGGTGCTCCACATGTTCCTCATGCTCCCTATGGCTCCTGGTGCTCCACATGTTCCTCATGCTCCCTATGGCTCCTGGTGCTCCCTATGGCTCCTGATGCTCCCTATGGCTCCTGGTGCTCCCTATGGCTCCTGGTGCTCCCTATGGCTCCTGGTGCTCCCTATGGCTCCTGGTGCTCCCTATGGCTCCTGGTGCTCCCTATGGCTCCTGGTGCTCCTTATGGCTCCTCATGCTCCCTATGGCTCCTCATGCTCCCTATGGCTCTTAGTGCTCCCCTCTGACCCACACTGTCTGGGGGCAGAGATTAGACTAGACAACTTGGAGAGGAGAAGGAGAGATGAAACACTGAGCAAAGCTGAATGGAGACTTTTAAAAGTGAGTTGGAAAACAATTGAAGAAAAAACCCAGATTATCCTTAAGACTGTCTGTTCTTTGTAGCACCCAGCTGGGGTGAGGAGTGGGTGTGCAGTGTTCTTCTAGAGAGAGCTGTCTTTTGCTTTCATCATCTGCCAGGAAGGAAAACAATGACACATTCATTCTCTTTGGAATGAGTGTATAGGGAAATGTTATTGGATAAGGAATAATAAATGAAAAACAACTGTAGAGGCCACCCCCCAACAATACACTACACACACACTCACATACACAAACACACAATTTCAACAAGGTAATTAAATGCTACTGGGATCTGGCTAGTATGAAGTCTCTATGTTTGGTGTTATAGCATAGATAACTTGATAAGCTTCATTCACATTTATTCACAGCTCTAAACCCCTATATGAATTTCCATGGGCTACACTATCAGTGTGGTCTCAAAGAATGGTCATTTATTTTCTCAGCATTCTTATAGCCAGAAGTCTGAATCCAAGTGGAGAGTGGACTGGTCTTTTCAGGATCTTCTAGAGTGGTTAGCTCTATGTCTTTTGACCAGCTTCTGGCAGTTACCAGCAATCCCTGACATTCCTTGGCTTGTAGGAGGGCTATGCCAATCTTACTCCCATGATGCTCACCTGTGTCCAAATTCCCCTTTCATAAGGACACCAGGTACATTGGTATTGGGCCCCACCTTCTCCCACATGACCTCACCTTGATTTAATTGAATTTTAAATGACCTTATTTTCAAAAAAAGTTATATCCATGAGGTTCAGTGAATATTAATTTGTAGAAGATATTTTTTCAAATTAACATAACTCTTACATTATTCCCACTCCCAAACAAATATTTCTCTCAGGATCATTACTTTTGCTGTTGAGACAGGAACCCAGATGGATGTATTAAGCCTTGAGTTGGAATCAGAGGTGAGTTGGGTAGGAGAGAGGACTTTTGAGTCTCTTGCAGTTATGAAGCCCTACTGTTGCTACTTAGGAGACAGGACATAGGGGAGGGAGTAAATGTGGAGGGGAGCTTCTGATAACGCTGGTTAAGATTTTATGTGACAATAAACACAAGAAGGGAACTGTCCAGGAGAGAAGATACTCTCTCCCTATACCCAAGGAGAGAAGGGGACCTCTCACATTTCAGTGGTTAATGACCACTTACTAACGCCTCAACTCCAGACAATGCAGTGTACCCAACCCAACAAAGTAAACCATCTGTGAAGACACAGTCTCGCCCATAGAGATTGTGTATGCTTTTGTTTTCTCAGGACTTTTTATCTGTATAGTTGAAGATCTTCTGCATATTTAGAAATGGTCCAGCTAACATCTGATTGTCCGCTGCCTTCTTTCAGCTTCTATTGAGTGTCACCCTGCTCTAGGACAGTAGAGCTGCAAAGACTTGTGATACTCACGTAACTCCTTTGGCTCACAGCAAAGCAATGAAACTTTGAAATCACACAACTATTGAGACCAAGAAGAAAATTAGTCTCAGTTGATCATGTGCATTATTTTCCTACTAAAAGGGTGTTGTTCACTAGTGTAGTACTTGCTCAGCATATACGAGACACTAACTTCTAATCCTACCACCAAGAAATAATAAAAAACAAACCAATGTGCAAGCAACAACAAAACCAAAAGGCAAAAAAAAAAAAACCACTTACCGTGTGCACTCAGAAATGCCCATACTCACCCTATAATTTTGACTGCAATATTTTAATATTTAGTTATGAGTAGGAACTTCAAAGTTTTGAAAGTGATTAATTGATAAATGACACCTATTTAAAAACAATAAAAATCTACAGTTTCAAGTCAATTCAGAACATGACACAATTTCTTTAAGGCATATTTTTACAATATATGAGTCAAAGCCAGTGCAGCCCTAATGCTCAGGTACGGAAAGACTGCCTCCTCCGTAACTCAGAAAGGGGCACTTGAAACTAGAGTTGTTTGTGCAAGAATTGCATGTATGACAGAAAAAAATTATTTTGTGTGTCGAATAACAGCTCTTGCCACATGAAAGTATGGCCTGGATCCATGCTAAGCCCCAGGCTTGTTGGATCTTCTGTCCCTAACATATAGCTTTTAGCCCTGGATGTTCTCAAGGTTTAGGATTCATGCCAAATACACTGACATCCAAGGCAGGATCACAGAAAAATTCAGAAATTCAGAATTGAGAAAAAGTTAGGACATCATATTGTTCTGAAAATACCATGCATTGTTCACTAATTTTGTGGTACATCACAGCTGACCTGCAGGGTGCTCCTCATGTCCGTCCAGAAGTGGGAAGAAGGGCATGTCATTGCAGAACCCTTTGAGAGCCCATGGGAGGTTCCCAGCTGTTTGTTACATTATTGGAAACCTTGGTGTGATGTGGGATGTTTTTCTCCGTGCTGTGAATACCACTGGTTAATAAAGAAGGTGTTTTGGCCTATGGCAAGCCAGCTAGAGGCATTCAGAAAATCCAAGCATAGATAAAGGGAAAGGAGGGCAGAGTTACAGAACACACTGCAAGCTGCCATCAAGAAGGCAAGATATAATGGAACAGAGGTAAAGCCACAGAGCCACATAGC
The DNA here is from genome assembly GCA_033318265.1 of Phyllotis vaccarum. Classification (NCBI taxonomy): domain Eukaryota; kingdom Metazoa; phylum Chordata; class Mammalia; order Rodentia; family Cricetidae; genus Phyllotis; species Phyllotis vaccarum. The sequence goes on along the minus strand of JARWLC010000011.1, from coordinate 37,233,465 downwards.
AGTATACAGAATAATAAGAATGAGTTAAGTTGTAAGAGCTAGTTGGTAATGAGCCTGAGCCATAGGCCAAACAGTTTGTAATTAATATAAGCCTTTGTGTGATTATTTGGGGCTAAGTGGCTGCAGGACTACACCTTGGGCCAAATGAGCCAGAAACTTGTGGCTATATTGGTGTTGCTTTAAACACCAGTCCATGACATGGGTGTAGGGACCTTTTCTCCATAATCCCTAGATTCACCTTGGGTCAGAGCCACATGTGGTCTCTCACACACTGGAGATACCATGCATCCAGGACCTCCACTGCAGTCCACTGATACACATTCATGGGGATCAGCAGCTGGATCAAAGTTTTTTCAGGGCCTTCTCTTTCTGTTAAACTCACAAATTCACTTCATGAGAGCAATATTTAATTTCAATACAATGTCATTATTTCAAGCAGATATTCTCAACCACTCAAGATATTAAGTGATAAATAACATAGTGCCAAGTTCTGCATTTATGCCATTAGTGCACAATTGATAGTTACACAGTTAATGCAGTCATGGAAAAAGAGTGAGCAGACACATTTATGTTAAGAACTTAATAAGCTTCTCAGTGGTAGAAACATCTAAAATTAAAACTAATGAGCTTAAGCAATCACTGGTTTTGCCAATGTTCTAAATGTACAGGCTGTCAGGAATAATTTTTTCTTTTAAGATTTATTTAATAACTGTACTTATAGATCACTAGTAAAGAACCTTGTCTAGGCTGTACAAGGCCCTGGGTTTGATCCCCAGGATTAGAGCAGGGAGGAGGTAAGAAAGAAGGTGTTGCCTCATGTTGAAGAGAAATAAGAAGGACATAAGAGCTACAATTTAAAACGGTAAAGAATAATGGGAGATTTGAAGAGAGATTGTGTATTTGTTATTGTCACCAGATGGTAGGGTTGTAAAGTAAATGCAAATATAATTTTGTATGCTGATTATTTTCACTTACTAAATCAATAACAAATTATGATTGGTGAGATACCAAAATTTGTAGAATAAGTAAATAAAAGCTGCCTCGTACCAGATCGTTCTGTGAGTGAGGGACTGGGGATCAAGCTCAGGAGAGTGCTAGGTAAATGCTCCATCACCTAGCCACGCCCCCAGGCCTTTATTTTAAAATATAACCATGTGAAAGTAAAGAATTAAACTTGAAACAAATTCTGCCTGGAAACAGAAGACTTTGGCAAGCTCTGTAATCTTCAGAGAATTCTCTGCCTGCTCCGAAGCCATGAGAAAACAATTTCTGAATCAGCTTTGGCAAATCTTGCTTACTTTCACCCAGACATACATTCTCTTTGCTTTGTCCTCTTGTAGAAGTAGCAATGAACATCTCACTAGAATCCAAACGACTTACCTTTGACGCCAGACAGAAAAGCCCATGAGACACAACTCACCTGTATTATGAAGAAAACTCAAACATGATATAATTCTTTGCATCAACAATATGGAATTTTGTTCTAAAGAGGAGGGGATGATTATCTACAGAACCTTTGCTCCACTTCTTTGGGCTGAGGCTCTGTGTCCTATGACAGTGACTGATGTAAGTCTGCCCTAGCCTCACCTGCACACAACAACAACAACAACAAAAAACTCTCAGCCAAGCAGCCAGAGAAGGTCTATAAGCCTGTGCTGGAGGCTAGCTATACACAGCAGGGGCTCTGGGCAGTCTATCCCTTGCCTCAGGTTCAAAAGAAATGAGTTGTTTCCTCGGGAAGAAAACACAGGAGAAAATCTGATTTGATACAAGTATTTTTTGTGTGTCAGAAAGATGCAGGCAGCTCTGAGATTTCCTGAGATTGTCCCTTACCAGGGGCACCTTACCCTATATCTCACAGCACTTGTTTCCGGGAGGTCAGGTGTACTGTCACACAGAGTGCAGAGAAGCTAATGCAAGGGGACACTCACACACAGAGGGTTCCTTACTAAATAGATATTGTGGCGCCACAAGTTCGAATCCAGCCTGGGCTACATGTTGAGCCCTTGTCTCAAAAAACAAAAACACAGAGACTGCTGTTGTTTTTATTTTGGTTTGTGGAGGAAGGTTTAGATTCTACCATCTACCTTTCCGTCTTGCCCCCAGAACTCCCATCTCACCTAGGAGTTTCCTGAGCAGCTAATGATTTATTGTGGATGCCTGTGTGTGTGCACAGCCAGAGGGTTGTGTGACAGATACCCATGAGGCCTGGGTAGAGACTACGGGGCTTGTTTTCTCTCTCAGGCCAGAAATGAACCCAGGAATATGTGCCAAGCCACCTTGTCCTCTGTAATAATAAGTGCCACATCTGCTTCAGGCTGAGGTTCTGGGAAAGAGGCATCTGGGAACAGAGAACCAGCTCAACATTCCCCAAGCCAGGCCAGTGGGCCCTGCTCCACACAGCTCCCTGGAGAACACTTGTTTACTTGCCGTTCACATCCCTTGGTTTTTGCTACTTTTACTCCAAATCAGAGAAAAGGACAGAAGGCACTCAACGTGATACACATTCTTGCCATATTTCTCATCCATTGAGAACTCCAGAGTGTCAGTACTCTTGTGGGAAAGCCTCTCCTCCAGAGACCTCCTCTCCACCATGCCCCCTGCCACCACCGATTTCCTAATTACTGTGGTCTGGAGGGTTTTGACTCAGTCCTAGATAAGGTCATCATTCTTGGCTGTTTGCTGGTCAAGTTCAAATTCTTCTCAGGTTCACATCAATCATTCCCACCAGCAATCAAAACATTGCACAGAAAAGAACATGTTGTCTTTGGTGTGTGTGTGTAAGGCTGTGGAGATGCGCGTGTCTCAGGACTCTGTCTCCCCACCCTCTCTCCCTCTCCGCCTTCAGCTTACTTTCCTTGCCTCTCTCACCTCGTTTCCGGTCCCCAATCTCCTGGCCTCTCTGCTTTGTCTTCTCCCCCACATTTTCTTCTCTCTCCTTGTCTTTCTTACGCGTCTCTTCTCCATCTTCTCTTTCTATCATGTCTCTCTCCATTTTTTCTTTCATTTTCCATTTCTGTGTATCTTCATGACTTTGCATGCCCCTCTACCCCCATTCTCTCCTTTCCCCTTTCCCTAGACCCTTCTTGCCATCTTCTTTTCCCCTGTTCTCTCTCTCTCTCTCCCTCTTTCTCCCCCCTCCCTGATTCCCTACCCATTTCTCAGACCAGAAGCCTGCCCTCACCGCAACTACAGTGCGGCTCCCAACACTGAGCTACAGCCCAAGTGCCCTGTTCACCAAGCAGAAACCGCACGACAGAACAATTAGAACCGATACGACCCAGTGATCAAATACAGCTCATTTGTATCCATAATTCTTAGAAGTTACTTGCTCTGTTTCTATTTAAAAGATAGCTTCCAGACCACATGGTTCTTTTCCATAGGGACTGCCTTTTTGCTTTTAATTATTGAGTTTTAAGAATTCCTGCCGTAATTTGGGGGTTAGCTTATAATTCTTGAAGAAGAAGAAGAAAAAAATCTAGTCCATAAATCCTGTTGTATCCAATCACTTCCAATAATAGGCTTCTGTGGTCAAATTCACCATCAATTAGCTGTGTTCTTCTCAGAGAGGGTAAACCCTGGAGAGGCACTCAGACACTGAGCCCATATCCTTAAATGGTGGTGTATGGTAGGGGGCTGGAAAATCCTTGGCAAAGAGCCTCGGCTGCATAAAATATATAGAAGAGCCTCAAAAATAGACTGTTTGGTAAGGGAAAATGAACTCTAAATACCAAGATGTCTCCCTCCCATTTCAAGATATTCCAAGGGTTCCTCTGGTAAATGAGAGCTGGCAGTTGGTAATATTGTCAATGTTTTTTTTTTTTCTTTAATGAATTCTAAGGCTTCCCCTGCCTGTGACTAATTGATCCTGGAGTTGAAGGCAGGGTGACCCTTTCAGTCCTACTCAGCTACAAGTAGTAAAGAGGATTCTGAGCCACCAGGATTGGTGACAAAGGTGGTAAAGCCAGAGTACGTCACCAGACGCTAGAAGATTTTACACACTCAGTCAGACTCTCCATAAATGCTGTCTGTGAAGCAGCCTTGCACTTCATCTACCAAGCCTTTATTTCTTGTCCTCTGATGACTTCAAACACAGGACTTCACTGACCTCGGTGTCGGCCCTCCCCCCAATTTGTAGCTAACTCTAACTTGTTGGAAGCAGTGAGACCAGAGCGTCCACATTCAACTAACACAGAACCCATACTCCATACATCCTACATTGGGTGCCACACCCTGGGGTACTATCTACCTGTCCTAGCTAATATCTGGCTCTGAGTCCCAAATCACACTCAAACTGGTCCACAGGCCTTGTCTATCTACTGCCTCATCTGTTCCTTCCCACAGAAGCAGTCTCTTGCTGCCCCCTCCCCCCACCACCTCTGAGAATTTCAGCTCTTCCTTTGATAACCAACTCTGCAACAGCAGTCATTTTCTGACCCAGTGGTCTCAATGCCCTTGAATGACGGCAAACTTTACATTTGAAAGCACAGGTGTTTCCCAGCCACAAACATCTGTAGTATGAGGTTTCTGGCCCAGACTTTCCGGCCTAGCCTTGTGGCCTGGACCTGCAGATCCACAGTCCCATAGTCCCACTGAAACACACATGCTAGTATTAATTTTATGCCGACTGACCTGGGTATAACTTGCTAACTCTTTACCCTTAAACTAACCCATGATTCCTGTTCAGCCATGCAGCTCAGTACCTTTTCTCAGAGCAGCATAGGAGTCCTCTGCACCTGCTTCTTTGGTGTGTCTGTGGCATCTCCTGTTGTTCGTCCTGTTCCCAGAGTTTTCCCAGTCTGGTAGCTCCACCCACACTTCCTGTCTGCCTTCAGCCAATTAGCGTTTTTATTAAACTAGTAGGTGGTACAGTTATTTCCAATGTAACACAATCCCCTACAAACATCAATCTGTCACTGCCTTTCTAGTGCTGGGAATGTACTTGTCCCACCATGCCAAGTATTTATCATGGGCGCTAGGGATCTCTGCACTTGGGTCCTTGTTCTTATACAGCACTTTCTCCACCCTGCCAGCACCTCCCTAGCTCCTGCCACAAGTATTTAAAAACTTGAAAATGTACGTAATCTTTGATCCAGAAATTTACCCTTTGAGAATAATTCATAAAGGTAAACTAAAATACTTAGCAACATGATTATCCTGGAAGTATAATTTGCAATTGATAAAGTGAGAGGGTCCATATTGCCCAGTAAACAGCTAATAGCAGAAGTCTCAGAAAGCAATCGTAACATAGAATTTGGGATGCTGTTATTCCATTAAAATGTGTTAATGTTTTGAAATGTTTGGAACAAAAGTTTAGTTTTAGAAGTTACTACAAAGAAACTTTTGCAAACTGATAGGATTAATGTACATATCTATGTGAGCCTGGGAACATGATTCTTCTGTGCAAATGTGAGGACAGAAATTTGAATTCCCAGAATCCAGATAAAAACTGGGTGGCAGGTTAGCCCACCTATAATCCTAGCACAACCATGGGAGGCAGAGAAAGAAAATTACTTGATCAAACTAGCTAGCCAAAACAGTCAATGTGAGCACAAGTGGATAAGAGACTGCTTCGACGTATAAGGTGAGGAGTGGTTAAAAAAGATACCAAATAGGTACTTCTGCCTGCACATGTGTATACATGTACACACACTTTTGCCACATACATGCAAACATGCACACACATATATTCATGTGCACCACACATACAGATATGCAAAAGAGAGAAAAGAACTATGTGTAATGAAGAAAATCACAAATGAAAAGGTAAAGAACTTGTCACTGTGTGTTGTGACAAATGGAAAAGCAGGTATCAGTTAGTAACTCCTTGAACACCTTAAGAGTGCAAACCTCCAGTCTGTGACACCAATGCCTGGGCAAGTTGACACCAGCACTCAAGTCTCTAAAAAACTATCAGGACACTAGACATACCACTCACAACAGGGTAGATAATACTTATCTTTGGTTGATGAAGTCATGTTGTAGTGAGGTTTTTTTGGTCTCGGGCGGCCAGAGGTCTGGGACCTATAGACTTGTAGTCTCAGACCTCTTAGCCTCCCGCAGCTGGTCAAGCCCTTAGAAATGACTTAGATGCTTATATTAACTTTATGTTGTTTGTTCTATGGCTCAGGCACATTGCTAGCTAGCTCTTACATCTTAACTCAACCCATTCTCATTAATCTGTCTGCCACGTGACCCGTGGCTCACCTGTATTCCTTACATGTTGCTCCTTTGGGCTTCAGGCTCAGTCTGTCTGACTCCGCCCTGCTTCTCCTACCTATGCTCTGATTTTTCCTCCTACTTTTTTTCTATGGTGCCTGTCATGGGCCAAAACAGCTCCTTTATTTAAAGATTGAGATTAACAGCATACATAAACGCATTCCCACATCAAAGTCATGCCATTAATTTTTTTCTCCATTTTATTTTATTATATAACTTGTCTAAAATGGCCATACCTCTTCTGTACAAAGAAAATGTTTAAGACATACTTTTAAAATTATAGAATGAAGAGTAAACTCAAAAGAGGTAATGACAGGCCTCACTCAAGAGAAGAAATCATTCCAGTTTTAGTATACCAGATTCCTAAATGTTAGGTGGGTATAAATGAGCCTCCTTTGCCTCATGACAAGACAATCATTCCCACTTATTGAAGAGAGTTATGTTTCAAGACTCACAGTAGATTCCTGAAACCACCAATACTGGTTTTTATGCACAAATGTTGATATAGACTTTCAGGGTTATACTTAAAAGAAATGCTTTCCAGCTTCTCTTTGACATATACAAATAGCCAGCTCACCATCCTCACACTTTGAATCCATTACCTGTGACAGTTAGTCAGGTATTCAAGATGATATTAAGTGACTAAGGATGGGGAGCATTTATAGCATGGATACACTAGACAAGGGAGGCTCATGTTCAGCTGTAGACCATGACAGTAAGATTTTCATAAAACTACTCGAAAGTAGCCAGTCACTTAAATCTTATGAATTATTTACTTGCAAATTTTTCTACTTTATATTACCAAACTGTTGTTGACCATGGGTAACAGAATCCCAGAAAAGCAATTCTACAGATAAGAGAGGACTTATGACTTCCAAGACAAAGGCAGTGTGGTGAAAGGGCCTGCTCCTCGGAAGTAGACAGTGCCCCAGAAGGGAGGCCTCATACTCACTGAAGAGCCCTGGGAACAGCCGAGATTGACCTCTGAAGGCTGAGAGGAACACCAAATGACAGAAAACAAGCAAATAAGTTACTAAAAGCTGAACTGGTTGTCCCTTACCAAACTGCCACTCTGTTTGATACAACAGAGCAACAGGATAGCGGCTTCCACCTGCCAAACAGAGGCTGGCTGCTGAGTGTGGTGGGTTTAGGCCCTTTTGGGCAAGACTTAGGCGTGGCTTTGAGGTTTTAAGGACTCTTATAGGAGGCGTGGGTAGCCCCTTTTGAAGACCGGTTGTATGCTGTACTCATCGTGCTGTTTAGGGTTCTCAAATATATAGTAAAATATGTCAGATAGACAAGAGTAGTCTTGTCTTACTAACCACTTCATAGACCTAAAAAATATAGCATTTAATGTTATGCTATTCAAAATTCGGCCATAAAAGACACAGTAACTCCTGACATCATTGTTCCTTTCCCAAGATGGTGTTATGCATCAAAGACTCTCCACGAAGAGTCTGTCTTCCTTGGCAGATAATGGCCTATTAGACAAAAAACTGCTCTCGCTTCAGCTACTGACAATAAAGATGCTGTCCAAGCCAGACAAGCAAGACAATAAAAACTACTAAAACCTACTAAGACAAGGTAAGGTGGTTTTTTCAAAATACACTACTTCAAATAAATACATACTCCAACTTTACAAAAAAGCTGTGGGTGACCGTCCAGGCAGCTGTTGCTGTCCTCTCCTAAATTTTAAAAGTTTCTTGCTCATGCTTTCAGCTTATTCAGATAATATATTTTCCTTCTCTGGTCTTTAATAAAGTTAACGACTAAATAGCTAAAGTTACTACCATCTCATATCTTATCTAAAAACATTTAGATATCAGATTCATATTATTCAAAATAACAACTTTAAAATAACCTCAATATATTATTACCATTTACTAATATTCTAGACATTTAAGATATACTTTATGTTTATTGTTTGTTAGTTATAATTTGACTTTGTTTATGTTATTTGCCTTTCCCTTCTTCTAGACACTACCTAATAATAATTTCTATTATATATAGTCTTATACCTGAGTTTAAAACTTTTATCTTTAGACAAAAGAGGGAGATGCGGTTGGTTCAGGCACTTTTGAGGATAGCTTTGGGGTTTTAAGGACCCCTGTAAAGGGCGTGGCCAGCCACCTTTGAAGACTGGCTTCATGCTACCTGTCCTTCCTATTTGTTCCCAGAGTTCTTAGAAAAAACATTGCCGCTGCCTATGCATGACATTTCAACCTTCCAAAAATTGCTCTAAAGTTCAATCTAATATCCGTGGGCATTTCAGATAAACCTCTTAATAAATATTAATCCTTTTACATAATAAATTTTCAGTAAATAATTGATATAATAGCTGAGGGCAGAGGAGTGGACAGGATAGATTTTATCTGTCTGGACAGATACTTAACTTTGTATTTTCTCACGAGGTGAACAGAAATGACAGAAGTTCACAGAAATATGGAAGCAGGAAGGACCAGATCCAACAAAAGGTTAAATTCCACCAGTTGCTATGGAAACTAACCAGCCTGAGCCCTTATAGAGGCCACAAATCAGGCAATGCAAGATATTCCTACTCTGTGAGTACTCTCAGACAAATCTGTTCATTGTATCACAAACTGGCTAAAGCCAAGACACCCACATTATACAAATCACCGGTGGATCACAAGTGTCAGGAAATGTAATGCTGTTCAGAAAATTGAAATAGTTTCAGTGCAGGAGACCTGTGAGTCTTTAAAGTCTTGTAAAGGAGAGCCTTTAACTACTACCCTAAGGAATGACTAAAATCAGGCAAAACATTCAAACCAGGAAGTCATTGTGAGCTAAGATCTCAGAAGGCAGGTAAGAGTTAGGAGCAGAGCTCAGCTCATGATCAATGAACACCTGAAATACTTCACACTTGAATCAATTAACTGGCTACTGGGAATCACTTCCTCTCAAGATTTCAGGACAGGACTTAGAAATTTTGTTTTGATCTCATAGATTATAGAACCTGTGAATTATGCTTAACAACTGTATCTTTGTGCCCAAATGGCCATACTCATGCAGCTTTGCCTTTTGTTTATATGTAACTTCTTTTTTTAAAAAAAAAAAATTGATTATTCTGAACCTCAAATATTGCTTCTTACGTAGCTTGTAGACTTCCATAATGAAATTGTTTATTCTTCCCAAATATACTGATCTTTCAGTGAGTTCAGATATTAGAATTCCTAATGTGTTGACAATTGCCTGGTTTAAAGATGAAACGGGAGAAAGAATTTCTGGAAAGAGATATCATTGCTAAATACTGAAGAATGATGCCTGTCAATGGTGCCTTCTCACATGGGAGAAAGGGCTGGGGCCTGAGGTGAGGAGACAGGCCCCTTCACCCATCACTCTGTTCCACAGCTTCAGTAAGCATTTGGAGATGAAGCTGTGACACAAGGATCTCAGGTGATGCCCCAATTTGTTTATCTTTCCCTCGTGCTGTTAGTCTTGAGGAGGATAAGCCAGGCTTTAAACAAAAATTGGGGGAAAAAAAAGTGCAACCAATCACTGCCACATGTGCAAGGGGTCCTCTTCAATAAGCAACCCCAACTCCATTCTCTGCTCAGTCATGTCCTGCCCCACCCACCTGTGAGAAAGTGCCTCCAGTGGACAGTAAGTCCGTGTAGAGTCATACCTGTCCGTCCAGCTCTATCGTGCCAAGAGTTGACCACATGAAGACCCACACTGACGGTTACTACCGCTGGGTGACGGCTGCAGTCTCAGTCTCCAGGAGCTAACACTCTGGTCAACTAGCTACAATTGAGGCCTCGTGCAAACCAGTAGATTGTGGGCAGTTCATTCCTTTATCCATAAAAATAAAAATTGGCAACTATATGGCACACTATCCCTTCCTAGTTCCGTGTCCATGGAGACATCATTAGTCTACCTCTTGTGAGATTCATTGTGAACTCAGAATCTTTTCCAAACCAGGGCTTTAAGCAGCCACTGCCAAACATCTCTGCTGGGTTGTTTTTTTTTTTTTAATTAAAAAAATTACCTGTGGGCTGAGGGTGTAACTCAATGATACAGTTCTTTTCTAGAATGCACCTGGCTCTGGTTTTGATCCCCAGCACTGAAAAAATAAAATAAAAAATAATAGGCATTTCATCCTAGGACCAAGCTTCCTCCCAGATCTAATGATTGATTACTACATTAGAGGACTGTATTGACAATATAGCGTGTGACAAACCAAACAATGTGTCTATATTTCTGTCATTAAGTGAAGGTTAACCCAATTATTTTTCTTTATTTGTATGTCTTTATGAGGTACATTATTGTTACTCAACATGTACACCATACATAATAATCAGGCTGGATAATAAGCATTTCTGTTCTCCCAGGCATCAGTTGTCTTGGGAATTTCCTGGCCTTCTTTTACAGTTATTTGAAATATAGCATAGATATTTTCACTAATGGTTGCCCTATATGCTAAAGTTACCCAGGAATGACTTTTCTGCTCCGGTTTTGGTGCTCCTTCATGGCCTTCCTTCCACCTATCCTCGCTTTATGCTTCCCAGTCTCTAATGACTACAGGTAAAGTAGCTCAGCGACAAAGCCCTGTTTTGATCCCAAATGCACAGAGAGAACAAGGGTTAGGGAAGGGAGAAAAAAATTATCAAATTCTTTTAATATTTTGGTAAGCTAACTTTAAATTCAGTGATAAAACCCCATGATGGTTAGTCAGAACAGTAATTCTTCCTCAGTGACATACTTTGAACTTGTTCTTAAATAGCATGTGTCATACAAAGCACTGTGGGACCTGTAGCATCAGTCTCCAACCCAGTAGAGGGACATGGGTCTCTCCTGTAAAATATTATTTCCTTTCTCAAGTGACCAAATCTGGTCATATGTGAGATCTTTTTTCTTCTTCCTAATGTCAACTTTTCAAAAATCTAGAGGTATCAGATAAGGACAGCATAAAAGAACATTTCATTAGTCAAACAACTAAGTGGATCTAGTGGCCCACGCTTCTGATGTAAAGGAGAAGATAATCCCAAGTGGTAAGACCCATTTAACTTGCTGATTGGAGCATTAGGCTGAGGGTCTCCAAACCTTAGAAGCATAGGATGTGCTTTTTGTCTGTCATGCCACGGATGCTGCTACTTTCCATGAATCTCCCTCCATAGGATGAGAAAGTGAGACCCTGGAAGCTCTGAGGAGAGAGATCCTTCCGAACCCATCCCTAAATCCTCGAACCTATGATGGCACTCAGTCAATAGCTGGTACTTTCTGAGTGACTGGTCCTATTAACTGTTCCTCCAGGAAGCAGTGTTGAAAGGATGGAGACGCTTTAGAAAGTGGCGTGCATTCTATCTGAGATGCCTTCTTCCCACTGCTAAGCAGTGAAAAGATCCTAAGAGCCCTTTATTTCTCAGGACACTTTTTCTGGAAATACGAGCCAGAATATTGCTTCCAGGCTTGACTACAGTTTCTATTAGGTTGGTCCAATTTACTGCCTCTCCAGTGGGTACTTGATGTCCAGAGGCAGGGGGAGGGTAAAGAATCAACATCAGATGTGAGGACCATCCCAATCTTGGCCTTTGGGCAAAACACATCAACTTGAAATGGCAAAACCCCCAAGAAAGTTCATTAGAACATCTGGCACCTTATCAGGGATTTATCAAGCTTTCCCTGAGTTGATCCAAACTCTAGTTTAATGAAAATCGCCTGTTGATAGACAATGAATGCCAAAAATGTTTCCTTTTTCTTTCTTCCTCCTTCTCTCCCTCCCTCCCCAGCTTGCTCTGCTATAAATGTTAGCTCTAAAGCAGTGAAGAAGCTTCATATTTCTAAGCCTGCTAGAGACACTGTTTTTATCGAACATTTGTGCTTAGATTAACCGCTCTGTGTCAACATAAAATAAGTGTCATGGACATCCATCATCCCAGCATGAGATGGGGAATTATGTGAGGTTGAATTACCCTCAACTTTTGCAACTGGGTTCTTGGCCAAGACAGCATAACCTTTTGGTCTTAATTTGTATAAGTATGAAAGATTTTCATATGTTTTACTGAATTTTAAGCTGGTAACTTTAAACCATTCACATATTTCAATAAACTAATTGTTATTTGACTCTATTTGTGTGAGAGATGATTTAGCTCTAGAAGTTGCAATTATAAAATTAAAAGAAAGAACTATATTACAACAGAGTACTGCCCATCCACACAAATCAACAACCTTTGTTCACAGCCTGGGGGCAGAGGGTAATGGCCTTTGAAGCATCAAAATGTCCTTCCCATATGATTACCATATGCGCCTTTATTCTGATGTCTGCTCTATTCCATGTGTATGCCTCAACTTTTTTGTGATTCTTTCATTTACATGAATATGTTAACTTATAATGGCATCCACTGAGCCAAAGAAAAGGATGTACGGTCAGAGACTAAATAAGGCACAAAAAAGACTTCGAGACCAGAATTCTTGAAGGTCTAAAATTGACTAAGGATGGAAACTCAAGAGCCCCAGTGGTCTGGAAAACATGAAAGATGCCAGAGTCTGGAAAGAGCAGTTAAAAGCCTAGGTCCTGGAAAACTGATGGGTGAGATTAGCAGATGAGAGAGATGAGTGGGCCAAAACCCACTGTGCTGGATCCTGCAATGGTGGCTACCTGCCATCATACACGTTTCCAAACCCATACACTGTATGGTATCAAAAGCAAACCCTAATGCAAACCATGGACTCCAGGGGATAATGACAAGTCAATGTGGGGTCATCTGTCGTAATAAATGTGCTGGCCTGGTTGGGGTGCTGGCAGTGGAGAGACTGTGCACAGTGAGGCATGGAAATGCTTTGTACTTACTGCTCAGGTTTGCTGTGAACCTATAACTGTCCTAAAAACTCACTTTTAAAATCTAGTACAACCACTAGATTTTAAACATAGATAATCTAAAATCATGCCACAAAGAACAGGTATAGGTTTGTCTAGGAGGTATGGTATCACTTACATACTATGAGATGTTCCTTTAGCTAGAGAAAACTGGAGCTCATTGATGACTTCATGTATTTACTCAATAAATACTAAGTGTAAGGAAAAACCAACTAGACAAATAAGAATGTCCATTGAATTCAAAAGCCAAGATAAAGTTTGGGAACATTAGACATGCCTTTTGCATGGTATAAATGTAAAAAGACCTTTAGAAGTGATAAATTCCCATAAGAGAAACAGGGAGGCTCAGCCTATCCACCCTGAAGTTTGTAATGAATTCAATTGCAATCTAGCTGTACTGAGTGCCAAGAGATGGGGACCATGGCAGAGGGTCAAAATCCATGTGCAAAAAATGTGTTCTGAAGTACAGCAAAAGAGCAGGGGCTTCATACTCAAGGAACAGAGAAGTATGTATGTACCTTACCCACTCAGCCTACAGGAGAGGCATAATGCTGATATTTCTCATTGCCTTATATTTCTATCCTGTCTCTAGTCCCATATGAATTCTAGGCTGTCTGGTTGACTGTCCTTATTTCATTTCTTTCCTTACTCTTAAACCTATTTTCTTAATTTCATTGACCGTATATTGACATTATAAAAACTTCAAATGCTGTGAAGATCCCACCCAAGCTTCCTCCATTTCACCAACCTGAACATTGCGTGAGAACCAACACCTACACACCTTCCTTCAGAGGCCTCCACCAGGATGAGATCTACATTTTTCAATACATGGAGTGCTGCCCTCCCCTCAAGAGCCAGAAGTGGCTAACTTAAAAACCATAGAAGTTATAAATTAAAAGAAAGATATTGACCAAATGCAGTTCATGTGCCTCCTCTGGATCCCTAATGTAAACAAAACAGCAACAGCTTAAGAAAAGGACGTGCCTGAAGCCACGCCAAACATGAGCCCAGATAGACCACGAGAGTGGCAATGAGGGGTGACATGTGACAATGGATTTATAACTGTGTATTTATGAATCCTTATGTCTTAAATAAATAATATGAAGCCATAATGACATTATATAAACCTTGGGTATTGTTTCAAAATGGCACCAGGCAGGGGGGAGGGAAGAAATGAGACTGGAAAGGACTGACCATGAATGCGTGGATAATGGCCCTTTACGCTGCCTAGAGGATCGCTCTGGCTTTGCTTTTGCATGTACTTGGAATTTTCCATAACAAAGTTTTAAAAAGGAAAGAGCATGCAGTTCTGGCTGTTTCCTTGGCCCCACCTTGAATTCTTGCTATCCTCAGGACCCATTAAGTTCAGGACAGTTGAGAAGTCTAAGGACTGGCAATAAGTTTGGAAGATGGAATTGAGAAGGGACACAGAGAATCTAGGTGACACCAGTGTGTTGCCTGACAGCCCTGCAAGTTGAGCACTGGACTCTGGTGGGAACTCTGAGTAGCATCCTTGCAGTGACAACTTGGAGGCTCCTGTCATCTTTGGGTAGGATAAATTCCCACAACCTGACTTAATTTGAAACATCTACACGCATCTCTGCCCCATTGTGAAGAAGTAGAAATGTGAGGCCTTTAGAACAGATAGGCTCTGTGTACAGGGTGACTCTGCCTGGAATGCAGCAACCTGACAAGCAGCTCTGAAGCAGATGTGGCTGAGAAGGGTCCGGGACTTTGCCCAGGAGTGAGCAGATGAGTGGAATATTTACTTTGAAAAGTAGCCTCTGTGGATGGGAAATGATTAATTCAACCATGAGGAATTTAGAATTCTTCAGGGTGGTGCCCTCAGGAAGAGAGGGCCCCGTGAGAGGAGCTGATCGAGACAGCTCTGTGAAAGTCACTGAAGTCCTTCCTTCCCACACTCATGAGACTATGTGACAGAGAGAAAGGCTGTGGCAAAAAGGGAGAAATGATCCACTTACCTACTATGAAGAAAGTACCAGGGAAAACTTCCAAAAGAGTGAAATTCTACAGGGTAGAAGGAAATATCTGGAATTTCTGTTAAGGGGTTCTTTAGATAGTCTGAATATTGAAATTGGAGATTAATATTGCAGAATTGTAAATTTCCTACAGCACATCAAAAAGACAATCCACTTCTGAGAGGGAAAAAAAGCGCTCTCGGATGTGTCTTCAAGGAAGATATACAAATGCCCGTTCCACACATGAAATGATGCCAGCATCTTTGGTCACCGGGGACATGCAAATAAAAGCCACAGGGACATATCACTTTATATCCTCCAAGACGAGTGCAATAATATTGTTTGAAACATGGAAAATGAGTACTGGTGAAAATGTGGAGAAATCAGAGCCCTGACACATGACTGAGGGAGCTCGTGATGGTGCAGCTGCTCTGGGAACAGTAAAATAATTCCCCCCAAACCTAAACATAGAGTTACCTATCATGTGAGCTCAGAGGCACCAAAAGCTAGGACTTGGAAAGATAACTGTATATCAGTCTCGGCACCACGTGGCCATTAACAAACAAATGGATAGATAAACTGCAGTCATTAAATCAATGAATTCTGAGTCTATGTGGACAAAACTTGGAAATATTAAGATTACAAGCCAAACATACCAAAATACAAGTGTTTTGTGGCTCCTCTTCCAAGAAACACTAACACAGAATAACATGCAGAAAGTTAAGGTTGGGCAGTGGTGGCGCAGGCCTTTCATCTGAGCACTTGGGAAGCAGAGGAAGGAGATATCTGTGAGTTAGAGACCAGCCCGGTCTGCAAAGCTGCTTCCTGGACAGCCAGGGCTGCACAGAGACCCTGTCTTGAAAAACAAAACGAAACAGAGGAAAGATTTCAAGTGGGTTAGGAGAGGGCTATGCAGAGCCTGATTGTGATTCTGAAAATCTATCAAAAATAGAAACGATGATATTAGCTGCACAGCACAGTAAACATAACTAATGCCACAGGACTGTAGACCTCAAGATTGGTGAAGTGGCACATTTCATTATGTGCATTTTACAATATTTTTTGAAAATACATTTTAGATTTTAAAAAAAATGTGTACACTTAAAAGTGCATGAATTTTATAGGCTATGTGACTTATATCTCCATAAAGCTGAAAACTTTAAAAGTAACAAAAGCACATGCTGTTAATCCGATGTCCATCGAGGCTGTGGCTACAGAAAGGGATGGAGTTACCTGGCACTCAGTGCCCCAGTCTTGCTATTTCTGGTCATCAGAACTCTGTGAGGCCACCTCTCCATGGGAGTGAAACTCATCTGTGCCCTGAACAGCATTGCTGATGAGCCAAGGTCCCAGGCAAGTGTGCATCTTCACATCTCTACCACTTGGGGGATAAGGCTTCCCTTTGTTCCTCCTGAGCCCTTTGCAAAACAGGCCAGCATGAATACACTCAACTTGTCAATCACCCTGAAGAATTTGAACAGACCCATTTACTCAGCTTTAGACAAGATGAGCTGCTGGAGAACCATGGACACTTCTAAGAAGCTGGCTTTAGTCCTCACATAATTCAGGCAGGGAGAGGGGTAGGGGTGGTGGGGGGACCTATGAAGATCAACTTTGTCCTTCCACTGTGGTCTATTGCCCTCCCCAGCAGCCTCTTCTCCCTTAAGCTATTCTTTCTCAGCCCCAATAACACCTCTGTGGATGCTCTCACTCGCCAGGGGACACAGGCCCCACTCTGCCTCCAGGTGTACAGGAGATGCATCCCACAAACATTTTATGCCTGGCTAACTCGCTTGTATTCAGGTCATAACCACTGCTTCCTCATCCTGACGCCTTTCAAGGCCCCAGGCCCAATTAGCTGACATTCCCCTGTGTCCCGCCTTCCACACAGCTCAGAACACTCTTGTGTCTCTCTTTGTTCTATGGAGGCCTGGAGGACAGGTGTACGTGTCCATCTCTTTATTCCTTGACACAGCAGCTGGCACATGATAAGCTTCCCTGTGTTTGAGGAGTGAATAAATGATAGATAGATGAAAGCAGGGTCACAACCTATTCTTCCCAAAGATGACTCTCTCTCTGAAGGAGGACACTGCATTTCCCTTAGAAAATGATGTAAGCGGGTCCTGGACCTGCACAGCTAGGTGGTACTGAATGAGAACACCTTACGTTTCTGCCCATTTGGTAGCCCACACATGGGCTCCCACTCTCTTCAGGCTATCACAGGTTGTGCATCCCTTAGCTTTCAAATCACTGAAGACACTTCTTCAAGTTCCTGCAAATAATTCTCCATGTGTAACCACGGGCCAGGCTTTATCATACCCACACGACAGGTTAGATGCTGTTCTCTGATACTCCCCACGTGGCCTCTCTGTCACACTGGGCAGAGCAAAGGTAGGAAGCTGGCTTTTATTATTATTTTTCCTTCCTTTTACACACTAACCTCTTCAAGATGCCTCATCTCTGATTTTGGTCAAAGCCACAGGAATAAAATGCGTGGTAGAGTACATGTTAGCACTGAGGAAGGATAAGGCTGGAAGATCATGAGTGTGCGTTATAGTGAGACCTTGTTTTGAAAAATATTTTTTAAGAAATTATTATTTTAATAAAGGAGGAGGGAAGCAAGGAATGGAGGAAGAAGGAAGAGAGGAAGGGAGGAAACCATATTTTCCAATTTTCTACATATTACAGTTGAACATGGAAGGCGATAATAGTGAATGCAGTCTTTTCCCTGCACGGACAGAGGTCCTTTTAATACGATATGAACTACTCATCAGACTGCTTCCCAAATCAAAGAAGAACAGCAGTGGGTCATTAACACTAGTCTAATTGTGACTGTAGTCTGAAATCTACACTAAGATCGCCCTGGGAATCACAGGGTCCGACTAAGTCCACTGTGCACCTCTCCATGTGAGCTAATATGGAAACTACAGTCACTAAACCTTTACTGTCCTCTCTTTCGTAAATGAGTATGTGTTGGTGAATTTTTATTGCGTAATAAATCCCCAGAAAATGAACTTGCTCCAGTATGTCCCCACTCTTAAACCACCGGGCCTCCTCTCCTTTGCCCCATTTTTTGTCTGGCATCCTTCCTTGACCTCGGCCCAGTGTTCAGTGGAGCGATGGCCACAGCCTCGGGCAGGGAGCTTCCGCTGGGCCAGGGTGTCCCACTGTCTGCCCATTTGGGGATTCACGTGGTATGGACAGACTCTAGGATCAGTTTGCACCCCGAGGGGAGTTGGCCTCTGTGGATATTGCCTTTATAGACTCTGCTTGTTTCTGACTGGTTTTTTTTTTTTTATTACATTCCTTTGCAATTCTAGCAGCTGTTTTTGTCAGGAGTCTTAATAAAGTTTGAACTGCTAAGCGAACTTTATGGAAATTGGTCACAGAAGCCTATGCGGCACCTTTGGAGGAGCAGAGCTAAATTGCCCCTGGACTGCAGTGACAAAATAAATCAATAGTGTAGGTGGAAGATGGGGCTTGGCGATGGATCCCTAACCGGGTTAGAATAGCTAGATTTGTCAAAGTCTGCTGTCCACAAAACTATTGATTTCTTTAAGTCTGTTTACCACAGTTTTTCAGAAGTGTCTGTCTACAAAGCCTTAAATAGGAAGACACTTTGAGAGCTTTTAAAGCATCACATCTTCCCTGCTTGGCTTCTGT
Organism: Phyllotis vaccarum; assembly: GCA_033318265.1. Taxonomy (NCBI): domain Eukaryota; kingdom Metazoa; phylum Chordata; class Mammalia; order Rodentia; family Cricetidae; genus Phyllotis; species Phyllotis vaccarum. Next base: position 37,214,769 of record JARWLC010000011.1, on the reverse strand, counting down.
CTCATGTTGCTTCCCCTCATAAGTCAAAGCTCAGAATAATCAGAGACATAACAGAATCCAAGTCTATAAGAGATAATGCCTGCAACACCATCGGCACCTTCCTTAGGGAGTATACTAAAATGTCACTCCATGTCATTTAGTCCACTGATCTGGCTGTGGTCACAGCGTGATCCAACTCCAGCCTCCTTCCAAATATACCTAAGCTGTAATACATGCGAGCTGTAGTCCACTGGAGCTATAATACACCCAAGCTGTAGTCCACTGGAGCTGAAATGCACCCTAGCTATAGTCCACTGGAGCTATAATACGCCTGAGCTGTAGTCCACTGGAGCTAAAATACACCCAAGCTGTATTCCACTGGAGCTGAAATTCACCGAGCGGTGAACCTCCCTTCTATGTCACACACCACCGTGGTGAAGAATATTTCACCAACAGACTCAAACTAACTGCTCATCTTTCTTGGGTGTGACTTCACACATTTTCTTGAATAAAACATGCCTAGAGATAAATAATGGCAAGTAGCACACCTCCCAAGCCCTTCCTCATAACGAGACATTGACGGGACACATGAGATCTCATGTTGCCACCAACTCTAACTAAAATGGGAACTGGTTATCTATCAGTGCTGAAGAAATAATAGACTCTAGATTAAAATAATAGACGAGGTGCTTTGGCCTTGAGACATGTAAATGCAACGTGGCACCCAGATGGGTGTTTACCTGGCATCACAGTTAGAATACTAGGTGACCCAGGAGACTAACCCAAGTGGTAGTCACCCTGGGAAGGAGGCACTGCTCGCAGACCTCAGTGACTATAAAATAAACAGACATCCCTGCCCTGCCAAACGAACTAGGTAGAAGGCATAGCAAATGTTTAGATGCTGCCGGAAGAGGACTCTGTCTCCGATACTTCAGACTGATTTTATTAAATAAACAATATATCACCACATATCCCCCTTTAGAGATGGCTCTGTCTGTCCTCTGACAATCCTGACTGGTTTTATCAAATATACGATAAGCCAGACCTGAGTCCACACTCATCCAGCTCCCCATCGGCTGCTGAGAACTGCCTCCGGTCTTTCCTTTTCTCCGTCCTAATCTACTGCAGTATGAAGGAGGAGAGCAAACAGAGCCTTAGATCCTTCGTGACGACGCCATGCTGAACTTACTAGAGAGGATTTTCGCTCCCTTTCCTAATCCCCATCCAGGGTCAGCGTACACTCTTATTGTCTTGCTCTTTAGAAAACTAATGGTCCAAGCCCAAGCCATCACTTCTGTCGATGTTCTCACACCTGTGCTTCCAGCAGCCTGGGGAACCAACAGAAATACTTAGCACCTGCCTACGACTTTCTCAGCGCGCACACACAAAAGGCTGCATTCCCTCTCGCAGACGGTGGAGGGCGATGTTGTACCGATATGTTTCCACACAGCAGCCTCTCAGGAAACCGAAAGGGCCCTTTCCCACAGTAATATGAACATGATGGACGGTAATGAAAACAGTGACTATACCAACATATTTTCCCCAGAAGTTCTTTTTATTTGTTCAGAGCGTGAATGTAGGACCCTTGACTATGAGATACCAAGATACGTGAGTGACTTTCTGAAAAGGGTGGAAAGCTTCGAAAATACTTTCAAGACGGGGCATTCCCAGGCCTTGTAACTTGATGATTCTGACTACCGTATATTAGGAGTCTCATTACAAACCATTGTTCAGCAGTTTTAAAGATAATATAACAGCAATAAAATATAGAAACATCCAGAATAACATCTGGCCGCAATCAGCCTGATGTTGTAAATGAGAGCCGCTGACTGCATTTCTCCGGGTGCAGCCGTGGCAAGAATAGCAGAAAGATACACTTCCAAACCGAGAGCTGTGACAGCTGAATGTTATTTTCTATTGCTGCACTTAAGATCTGCGCTAGCCACTTCTCCGTTCCTTCCCCGGAGCTTAAACTCCGAAGACCCAATTTAATTCCTGCCTTTTCCGTTCCCACAGCGAACTTGCTTCTGCTTGACAGGGGCTCCTTTGTAGTTCCTTTCTAGTCTGCTTGGATACTGCTCCACACCACACAGGTAACTTAATAAATCAATTTAAGAAGCACAGGCAAGTTTATGGCATGCTCAGAATATTCCAGAAGTACAAGCAGAGAAAGCTGGCTTTAATTCAAGCACACTTTCATAATTCCTAGGAGACTTGCCAGAGAGAATACAGGACAAGCACTTCAATTTGGTTTTCAGATAAATAAGATAGTTTTAGTGTAAGTAGTTCCCATGTAGCCTGTGAGCCCCGTTTAACACTTTAAAAGTATCTGTTGTTTGTCTGGAACTGAAATTAATTTGTGTTCCTTCTGGAAAGGACACTCTGAGATAGCAGGAGTTCACGGTCTGTGTTATATGAAATGGAAGGAGAAATCTATGAATTTACATTTTTTTTTCAGGCTTGGGGAGAGATGGGAGACAGGTCTTTTTTTCCCTTTATTACCCAGAGAGTATGCTGCTGCCAAGAGCCCACTGGAGATAATTTGGCTGATTTAATATTTGCGATGATTTGAATGCAAAGTGTAACCCCCCACCCTCCCACCCCCGGCCGGTTTTTGGATGTTTGTTCCCCTGTTGGCAATAGGGCAGTGCTATTTAAGGAGGCTGTGGAATATTTAGAAGGTGGGTACTAGCCAGCAGACATGGGTTACTAGGAGTAGGCTTTGACATGTTATTCCTGAACTCTGGTTCCTGATTCATTGTCTACCTACTTCCTGTTCCACTATAGTGATGAGCAGATTCTGCCACAGCTTTCATGGCTGTGAACTGAGCTGCTCCATACCTTCCTTGTCCTGGATTTAAATCTACTGAAGCCATGAGCAAAAATAACCACTAACTTAAATAAGTTAAATAACCTTAACTTATCAGTGTCCGGTGCTGTGGTCACCATCAAGCTGAAGTCATCCCTGTCAGTGCTGTGGTCATCATCAAGCTGAAGAAGCAACAATTCTGTTTAATAGACAACTAACTTGGGGACCCACATCTGTAGGAACTAGGGCTGTCAACTAACAAGTTTCAGTCGGCCCAAGCCACAGAATGAGAATAAAAAGCATGGCTGCCCTTCCACCAAACAGGTGGTCGAGCAAATATCCCACCTCAAATAACAGCTAATGTGGCATCTGCTGCTCATGAACTTCATCGTTATCTTAAGGGGACAAAGAGCTGGCCTATGCACAGCAGTCGGGTGAATTAAGCATTTAAAATGGTCCAGAAGGCTTACAGATCACACAGAGCAAACAAAAGGCAACCTGACCTCCATGGCACCACCCTCTGCCCCACCCCACTCACAAGTTATATTTCTCCTTGGTGTGAAAACAGAGAGACGGGAACCCTTGTATACTATTGGTGAGCTTGTACTCATAACCATCCAACCTAATGGTTCCTATGAACTGAAGGGTACAGTAACCCATGGTCCAGCAATATTCTTCTGCATATGCATCCAAGGGGATTGCAGTCAGCATGTCTGCTGTCTTCATCCCTGTTTTCAACACACACACACACACACACACACACACACACACACACACACACACACACACACACACACACACGCACGCCATTTTCATTACCCTTAGAAATTTCTGTCATTTATAGTAACATGGATGAACCTGGGGGATATTACATTACCTGAAATAAACCAGATACAAAAAGAGATCCATTGTTTAGTATCAGTTATATGTGGGATCAGCAACAGTCAAGCTCAAGGCAGAGAGCATAATGGTGGCTGTCAGCAATGGGAGAGGTGAGAGGCAGTAGGGTGCTAACAGTTATCAATTCTCAGCTAGGCAAAAGGACAGATTTATGAGGTCTGTGGCCCAGCATGATGGCTACAGCTATGAAAATATGTCGCATACTTCACAATTACTATGTGACGAAAGGATATGTTAATTGTCTTGACTCAATAAAAATTCTTAAGTAGATAAAATCTTTAAGCTTTTGAAACAAAAATAAAATTCTAATTTTTTTGATTAAGCGAACAAACAAAATGTTAGACTTTTTTTTTTTTTTTTTTTGTAGTTCTGGGAATTGAACCCAGGACCTCATATGTGTCAAGAACATGTTTTGCCACTGGGCTACAATAACTTCAACTTTTCTTTGAAAAGATAATGACTCTCAACCTAATAGAACCAGAGTCATACATGGCCTGTTGTTGTCTCCACACAGAGGACGTGTAAATAAAGGAGCTCAAACCCATCGAACAGTAGTAACTAATGCCTTAAAACATCAGCCAGTTAACTGTAAGCTAAGCGGAATCTGATGTGTTTAGACTGATGAGAGTTACAAAGACTACCATCTACACAGAATTTCTGTTGTCTTGGTGTGTGTGTGTGTGTGTGTGTGTGTGTGTGTGTGTGTGTGTGTGTGTGTGTGTGTGTGACAGGAACAAAACATTTATAGTGCTTAGAGCTCTGAGTACAAATTGTCTAAAGTGGATCTTTTAGGGCAAGAAATTGGTATAGAAATCATCACTTGGGTTGGGTGGGCTCAATTAAATGGTTGTTTTGAAGTGAGTTTTAATGAGTTTTAAATTGTGTCCTAACAAGTAAGCTTTTTTTTTTTTTTTTTTTTTCCCAGGCAAGCAGGTTTGGTTGTTTGTTTGGCTTTTTTTCCTCCAATAAGTGATTGTAGGAATTTCTTGAAGTAAATAAAATAGTAAGCTTGGATTTCAGTGTTTTTTTTGTATGTTTTCCCTGGAACAAACAGTCTGGTCATCCTGGTGTAAGCAAGACCCAGGTCTGTGTTCACATGGCTACGTTCAGTTTCAGTGAAGCTCAAATGTAAGTATTTAGGGAACACCTACTGCATGCCAAGCTCTTTCCACATTTCATATACAAAAGTGGCTTTGATGCTCCTATTGCTTGATAAAGATACTGGGTCATCTGCAAAGTTCTCTTGGATCAATCACCAAATGAAGATTCTAGAATCTGCAATCCTTTCTTTTAAAAGAGTTTATATCTAACTTAGTCATTATAGTAGAAACATACTATATCTGCATAGATAAATACTAGTGCTATAGAAACATCATAATCATCAGCAGTACTAGAACTAGTTGAAATTGGGTAGATATATTTTGTCCACTAAGATTGATAAGCAAAAATATTGGGTCTGACACCGACAGAAACTGAGGCATGCTTCAAGCTTTTCATCTTAGTCTTCAGCAATGATCAGGACAGAAGGATGTAAAGCTGGCTTCCTTGGACCTCCTTCTGGAATTTTCCCCTCCCTTTGAATACTCCTTTCAATGGCAAGTTCACCCTCTGTTTCCCTCACTTAACTCAGAGTTTGTTCTATTTAGCCTGCAGCCAAGTGCTAAAATCCCCAAACCCAGCTTCCAGCCCCAGACTGCTGCTCAGAAATTGTCATTTAGACTTCATCTGAAACTATGGGTTTACTTTCCTAAGGAATTAAATGGTTTGCGCACGGATGCACAGTCTTTCCCAGGATAATCCATCAAAAACATGGCCTAAGTCACGATAACACCAAGCCCCCAGTTTTCAAAGTCAGACATGAAATTATATCTCAGTGACTTCCTTTGACCCAAAAGAAAGAATGCAAAGGGGCCTTTCTTAGTTCTTCATGTTAATCACGAAGGAAGAATGTCTTAAACACTGAGACTATTAAAGCTGCTCTTCAGCCCTTCCCTCCTTGTGCTGGATGCCTGTTGAACTGCGCTGTTTGTCCAGATCATCAGCTCCGGTGACCTCGCTCTCTATATTTATTATGCTTCCAATGAAATAATATTGTAGGTGTTCCCATTTCTTACATTCCATGCTACTATGAAATATACAGTGAATCTATCACTGCCCGGGATGTGCTCACTACTTTGAAATCATCTGTGAGTTAGTGTCAAACCTTCCCGTTCTGAAAAACAAAGACCAGCTCTTTCATTTGCTTTGGGAAGTGCTGTCTTCTTTGTTTTAAGCACACAGCTTGGATTCGTGTTTTCTTTTTAATAGGAATTTCTGTTTTTCTTATGCCTTGCCCGAACAATCCTCATCCATGGAGAGCAGGACTGTTTGGAGACAAATGCTGGTGTCATCAGCTTTTGCTTTAAAGCAGAGGGTTCTTTATGAATAGAAGGGAAGGTTTTTCTTAGTGATTCAGAGCTCACCAGTGACAGCAAAAATACATTGTGTTCTAGAATTTTAGTAATATGTTTTTAGCATAGCTGTAAAATAATGGTAACTTCAGTTTTAACTGTTTAAAACTTCTATGATGATGTTGGGCCCAATATTGCCCCAAATAAAATGATTTAATCTTTGTAACTATTTCTCTTTTATCATTAAATATACTTTATTTGCATAAATAAATATCATTTAAGCACAGGTATTATGATAACATAATTGTTAGCAATACTAAAGCTAATTGAAGTTATATAGTCATATTTTATGTATTAAGAGTGACAGACAAAAATATTAGTTAAACCATTTATTTCTACCCCATCTAAACTATAGGATCTCTTTAAGAATAAATGAATTAGAGACTCTGAAATTATGATTAGTGTTACAAGGAGCAAGTTATCAAAAAATGCACCAACTCAGAACCCTTACCTCTTGCTACTCTTGAGGAAGCATCCTTTCCTAAATACTTTGTCCCTAAAGAAAGTCCTCCCTGAATTTCTGACAGCACACTATCATTGCTAGTGTGCTATGTATTTATCTGTGACATACGGGAAAGAGGAAGGTTTTTCACCACCAACTTCAAAAATAACTTTTAGAGAAAGCACTGCTCCTGTTTATTTTGAGGGCTTTAAATTTATAGAGAATGATGGTGGCCACCAAAGTGCCACATATAAAGAAGTTTATTCTATTTTTCTTTTATAGTGTCGAAGGAATAAGAATAAATTTACATTTATTTCCTGTATTTGAGTGATGAAAATAATTTCAATTCCAAGCTCATTTTTCCTCTTGAAGAAACCAATTGCAACCACAAAGCAGTGGGTCTGTACTGAGTCAATAGTGACCCTGAATTCACACAGACCTGCTAGGCACACACCTCCTTTGCTCACCATTCACTTATTCGATTTATTGAGTTATAATTCATTCCCAATATCCTCCATCTCAGGAGGCAAAGATTTGAAAACGAATGACCCTCAACTTGTTCTTATGCACCCACTAAAAAGACAACAATTGTCCTAAGTGTTTTGAAGAAGTAAGCAAATCTACATGTTCTGAAACATCTAGAATCTAGAGAAAGTGTACTCTACTCTGGAGCTAATACTTAGATGCGAAAGAGTATAGCCCAGGACAAGATACACTTTAGGAATTTTAAGTATGGCTTCTACCACATTATGGTTTCCATGTCATTGTTAATTTAAAAAGTAACAATAAATCCAGCAGTCAAACACCGGGAACCATTGTGTTACTGAAAAGAAACAAGGTGTCATGTGACAGTGATTCTGAACCCCTCACACTGTGTGGGTACAGTCTCCCAGAGGATGCACAAACCAATCTGCCAACCTTAGCCATCCACAAATAGGTTAACATATTTACCTTAAAACTGAAATTCAAATGACAGCTCTAAACTGTACATAATGGAATGGTGAGGATGCCTTGATGGAGGTCAGATTCCACGTTTGAACTTATTAAGAATTTCCACCATTGTAAATTAAAATATGAGTTCCCAAATGGGACAGCCACAGCTGCAGTTCCCAGCCAGTTGACTCCTCTGCTTTTCTCTCCAGCCTCAGACTCAGATTCTGCTTGTAAAGGTTCACCTCCACATCCCTGAGGCTGTGGGAGGACCCCAAGCTTTGGCAGGCCCCTGGCTCACTGCAAGGGGCCTTACACTAGCACTCCATTTATTTCTGAAATGCTGGCAAAGCTGAAAGAGGCTTCAGTCCCACAAGGGGCAACATTTTTCTTCAGAAAAAAATTGTCAGCACAGGTAAAACAGCTGTGTGCAAATTAAGAGAAATTGTCTACTGCGTCAAATTCCTGTAGTTGCGGATGATTTTCATTGACATAAACATACTGTATTCTAAAGTCATAAAAAGTAGTGTTTCCCAAATGAGATCCAGTGATACCAATGATAGCACGTGTGTGATCCATGGCCCATCTGAGAATGAGGCAGGGAAAATCACATCATCTCTAACTATCTGGCTGTTCCCACTCTCCATAACAGGAGTACCACAGCTCCAGCCATTAAGTGGTGGGAGGAAGGTCACCCCAGCAGAGATATGAGGACAGATTATATGCTTCAGACACCACCCTCCTCCCTGAAGGGAGTTGATACCTTACATTGTCCCAGAAGTTGGCCTTGCCAAACACACAAGACAGTCCCCACCTCCTCTGTGACTTACCAGCTGCTAAGAGCTTGGATGCTGTGAGACATTTTTTTAAACGTGTGTAAGCATTATAAGATGTCTGGGACAAGAAATGAGCCAAGAAAGAAAGAAAATATAGTAAGACTTTATTTGTAAGTGTAGAGTTTTAACTTGGCTGCCGTCTGGACAAAAACACGAACACGGGCATGTTTGCTAGCACAGGTGAGCAACAGGAGGATTAGGAAAAGGACAAATACAGAGGGAACACTGAAGGGAACTAGGTGACTGTGATGAATACATCCCTGCCACTGGCACTTGTCAGGGGCTGTCGTTTACTTCAGCAAGACCCAAGTGCACTCCCTGGACCATGAGTTAACTACACTCATCTCTCAAGTGATGCATTGCAATTCATCTTTGATGCTGAGTCCTGTAAGTTCTTACAGTATGGAATGTTTAACAGTTCTATATGATGAACTGCTCATGGCATATGACAATTTTTTTTAAAGACTGACTTTGAGCTGGTTTGTCACAGTGGATTGCTTAGTTTCCAAAAGCAGTTGCTATTTGAAAATATTAATGGAGACTTACAATTAAATAAGCTATATTAAAAGTAAGTAATAAGCCCATCCAGTGATGTCTTAGTTATTATTTTTTCAGAATTTGTGGCGTCTCATTAGCTTCTTTGGATCCCCTTTCACCAATTAAAACTTTTGACTTCTTCTTCTTCTTATGCCAATGATTGTGTTCTAGAACATTCTTGGCTGCTATGGAAGGCTGTCGTGATTTATGTTCATCCTTCACCCTCATCAACTTCCCACTTAAGGCTCCTTGGAGAGCTTCACACCTCTGACCTAGCTCCTCACGTTCAGTGAGGGCAGGAAGGAACCTACTACTCTGCATCCGGCTCCGCCATCTCCTGTCCTCCAGGAAGACGCTGCTAGCTATTCTGATTTCATAAGTACCCATTTTTTCCTAATGACTCCTCTGAGTTTGTCCTTTCTAGATTCCTTCTCTGTCACATTCTCATCCCTCTGGATTTTATCCAAGTTTGAATAATTGTATGTAACTATTGCCTCTCTCAGTCCAGACACTGTCAATTTATTAAAGTAGTTGGGCATCATTAGCTTTGTCAGTTTCTTACTCTTTTAGACTAAATTTTGAAGAACTAGTGTCTTTTACATATGAATACCAGGTCATGGTCACACTTGCTTTTGGTCATTTTCTCTCAATTGCAGGATTTTGGAACTGTTACGATTCATTTCTGCTGTAGCTGGTCATTCTTGCATCACTGGGAATTCTGACACCTTGTGAGCTTTCTGGGTCTTACGGAGCAAACAGAAGTCAGCTTTATGTGTTCTAAGAAATGTGTGGAGTGAAAAGAGGTTGAGAGGGTGGCTCCCTCTTTGCATACAGACTTCCCTCAGCCTCTATTACACATCCTGGGCCCTCCCTGAACATATCTAACTCCCCTCTCCCTTGTCAAACTGGGAATGCATGTTTCAATGCATGAAGAGCGTAAGATGTTTCAAAGCATAACGTATACCTGACCGTTGTATAGCGCTCAAGCCCACTCACCTACAGTGGAAGAAACTGAATTTGAAAAACAGTTTTGGAACAACTTCCTCTAAAGGATATGAGACAGAGCCAAACGGTATCGAAAGAGGGAAACGAAGGGAAGGAAAGGACCCAGCAGAACCTACTCATGCCCCCATCAGCCTAGGCCCTGTGAGATCAACCTGTGCCATTGCCCAACAGAGTTGGGGTCCATCTAACACCACACACAGCCAACATTGTCGTATCCTGTTGGGATTTCTTTGTCAGAGATAATTAACTGGGGAAAAATGATGAGTACTATAGAAAAAAAAAATCACTGAAATTGTCGAGGAGAAAATTATGGATCGATACGCCAGAGCATGGTAAAGAAAGTTTCTAATCCTGAAGAGAATTGAAGAAAACACCTTTTATAGAAAACTTCAAACATACACAAAACCATGACATAAAAACCCCCAGCAGGCTTCAGTAACAATTAGTTGGTGACCAAGCTAGTTCTGCCTGGACCCTCCCTTCCGGGGGCCACCCACAACCTCACTCTACTAAGTAGTTTCAAAGCAAAATCCAGATCTGGAAACATTCCCTTTGCAACCCTGCAGTAGTCTGTGCGGGAGGGGGGATCTGCTCCAAGAAGCTACATCTTTACTCCAAGGTAAAATAAAATGAGAAAAATCAAAGGAAAGCCATAGTGAAAGGCCATGCAGGGGAGTGAAGTCAGGTGAAGAAGACACAGATCCATCCCTAGGGATCATCCTCAGATTTTTATTTAACATTTTTAAGGTAGACAGTAGACTCCATTGTTATTTCTTTATACTGAAGAAAGCATACGACAAACCAAGCAGTCCACTGGGGAATCAGACCGATTCTGAAGGGAAGTCTCCCCACCCCATTGGTTAAACATAAAAGAAACATATCTGAGTTACATTGGTCCATGGTGGCAACACTTTTTAAAATATATGGGCCATGACCATATTTTTAGAGTTCGTATTTGTTTTGCTTCATTCCGTGAGATGTAAACTTGGATATTCAGTTATAAACTAGCATTTTATTGCCTCTGGGTAATTCCCCAGGATAGAAAAACAAAGTACTTGCCCCCAAAAATTTACAAATGTTTAATGAAACATCTAGACTCTTCCCACTTACAATTTAGGCATGGCGTTAGAATATTTTTATAAGTATCTGCTAACTTCCACCTGAATTTAGCTGATGAATCTAAGTCCAGGTATGTATACTGAGAGAGAAGACATACTTGTGGCATCCGTGTCTAGATTTATTCTTTAGTAAAAGGAATCCTGTTCAGTGTGCATTCTCTCATTAGGGAAGTTTGTGAGTTGCCCAAAAAATACCAACTAGGGAAACTACAGGTGAGGATTTGCAGCACCAGGTTAGTTGAATTACTAGCTACTTTGAAGAAAAACTATGTCTGTTTCCTTTGGTCCACACAGACACATCTTCATACACTGCTCGTAAAGGGGCTTTTAACATCAGGTGGTTTTAAAACTCAGCCACTTTGTGAGAAGTGTGGGAAAAACCAGAAATAAATAAGACAATGGGTCTTTGAATAAGCAAAGGTTCCAAGCAGAAGAAGCAATCTTAAGATTTTTGTCAAAGCTTAGTTCCTTTCTTAATGGCTGCTAGAGCCAGGGCCCAGAGCAAGGACCAGCCAATCCCAAGCATTCACTTTCAAGTCACCTTCAGGAGTGTGGCTGGTAAAAGCCACAGTTGTGAGCACCTGTGTGTAAATGTGCACAAAATGTGCAGAGCATGGTCTCCCTCCCCCCCCCCCCTTATATTTCCTGTTATGGTGTTTTCTGCTGCCTCTTTTTTATACCTCTGGTTTTCATTAAATAAAAGTCAGGAGTAGAAGACTGTAAATCTCTTTATGTTGTGTGCAGCTCCAGGGCAGAAGTCCTCATCACTGCCTAAGGATCTCACTGCCAAAACCAGGGTTCCAGCCCTGGGGGAGGGAGAGAGGGAGGGAAGGAAGGGAGGAAGGCAGTTGGGTGGGAAGGAGGCCTTTTTGTCTAGGGACTGTGAACCTGAGTACGGTTTCTCTTCTGGGTTTGTTTGCTCAGCTGGAGAGACACGCTCTGCTCCAGAACTACCAGGGCTTGTGGAAAACAGTTTTCTCCAAGACTCGACAATCCATTTTAAAGCAGTTTGGAGCTAAGAAGGAAGTTGGGTTGGTATCCCATGCTCAGCTTTCCTGTTTTTTGCTGTGGGTTTTTTTTCATACATGGAAATATGAGCCTTGTAAACAGTTAATGTTTCACACCCCACCATCAATACAATCTACCAAAACACAGGGACTCTCTAGAGCCTCCCCAGCTCAGTTAGGGGTATCTTCCCACCGACCTGCTTGTTACCCCATCATCTTGCTTTTCCCTTCTAATACACACAGTGGCCACTGTCCACATCTCAAGGGAAAAAGAGTCTTACCAATGCGTGTCATCCATACAGTGCCCTGTTGTTCATTGGTCCCCTGGGTCAGTAGAGCAGTTGGAAGGTCTGGGGCCCATGGTCACTCAAATGAGGATTAAACCCATCTTTCTTTGTAACTGTGTATTGAAAGTTAACTTGCAATGACTTTCAAGAGGAGACCTAAGGGCGATGTAGAAGAAACCCTACCATTGTTGGGCCTAACTCTCAGCTGGAAGTGGTCCTAGAGCTTAAGCATTCAGACCCTCGGGTCCTTTTCACTGAACATAGAAAGGGCAACTTGGAATAAAGGCAATGAGTGATCAGAGACAGCTACTCAGAAACTTCACACGGTACCAGAGGAGGGTCAGAGGGACCAGTTCCAAATGCCTTCAAGGTCTTCAACTGTGGTTTCTATTCCACAGAGGCAAGGCTTGTTAACTTTCAGGTGGCTCCAGCGAGGATGCAAACCCTGCCCCAAATACCAGTAGCCCCAGCCTGAAAGCAAAGCCCAGAGGAAGAAGCATATTCAGAGTCCACTATGTGAGCATTCCAGGTAGCCTTTTCCTGAGCTAGAAATGGGGGAGAGGGAAGTCTCTGAGCCTTACATTCCCAAGGACCAGGAAAATGTCTCAAAGTTAAAAAAAAAAAAAAAAAAGAAGAAGAAGAAGAAGAAGAAGAAGAAACGAGGGGAAAAAGAACAAAGAAAGGCAGGAAATGCCAACATGTAAGACACAGGAGGGCAGGGAGATGTTCCTCTGCCCCACATCACCATAACTCTATTCTAATTTCTGGTTGTCAGGATTCATCTCCTACAATACAGACGCTGAAGGGAGCACGGACTCATCTTGTGAAAGACCCCACAGCATCTCCAGATGTTTTGGGTTATCCAGCAGGGAGAGAAAAGCCTAGGCCGAGAGAAGTAAATATGTTCATTCCCTGAAAGGAGGAAGGTCACCAAGTGGGAAAGGCTTCTACGCCTTTGGAAGTATCACGTTTCAGCTGAGGAGCCAGGAATAAGATATCACTTGTTAACTCTGCTAATCCAGTAAGTAGACATCGGACAACTGAGCCATTCTTTGGTGCTCTCTGCTCAGCATTCCCTGACAGGGAAACAATGTCCTGCTGAGGTTAGGTGTGGTGTGTGCTAAGATGAAATAAAACTTTCAGCAGCTTTAGAAGAAGCTGATTTTTCTTTTAGGGAACAAAACACACTGAATCAGTAAGAGAGAGAAACTGTGGCCTCCCATTCCCTTCTCAGGAAATACATTACTATTTATTAGTACATGGTTTGGATGGTGTATGGTGATTTTTTTTAATCAAATCTGTTCTCCAGAACAGAGTTTGCATAGAGTGTGTATGTGTGTGTTTGTGTGTCTGCATGTGTCTGTGTCTCTGTGTGTGTGTCCGTGTCTACGTATTTTTGTGTCTGTGTGTCTCTATGTGTCTGTGTCTCTGTGAGTGTTGTGGTTTTCTCCCTAACAACATGTCTCAGAATCGTGCAAGCATTCTTTAAACTAAAAGGGGTGCTTTTCTGTCCCAGGTTCTCATTCTACTGATTAGAAAACCCAAAACCTGGGCAGGGGCCAGAGACACATGATCATGCAATTTCATGTAGCAGCATAGCCAGGAATGGAAATATGGCAGTGTTTAGTAACACCAGACACCAGCCGAGAAACACAGTAAAACCAGTAACACAGACACAGGGGCGGAACCCTGGCCACCTCAGAATTCTGCCCATTGCCACATCTCATCTAGGCTTTGGATTCAGGAAAGCTGCTTTTACTTTTCTCCAAGCACCCCTCCATAAAGTTAGAGAAAACATTATAAAGTTTGAACAGCATTGAGGGATAAGGGGCAGGAGGTGGGAGCCAGAGGCCCGGGCCAGATCCCATGTGGTGTGGACTCAGAGGGGCGTGTGAGCTGAAGTTCCTGGAAACCTGAGCCCTCTGTAGCATTGTTCTGCATGACTTACAGGTGATTCACACACACTGGCCACAGCTGGCTGGCTGTACTATCCTTCCTCATTCCCACAGCACAGGACAGGGCATGACAGGCAAAGACAGAGGGCGAATTGAACGAACAGGTTCAATGGCTCCTTTCTTTGGTGCCTGATTCCCTGACAATGACTGACTTACTAGGAAGTATGAAGCTGACAGGAGAGACAAGCTGACAGATGGAGTGAATCAAAGGCTAAACCACAACCAAGAATCCAGGAGTAGGTCCAGAAGACCAAGGAGTATTTGCCAGCTTCGTGATATCCCTAACTTCTCTTTCCAGGGGGCTCCTGATAGACAGGTATTATTTTATCCAACCCAAAGTCTTTCTTCCACAGACAGTCACTCACTGCTCCTGGAGAGACCTTCCCTACACCAAGCTCAGGTATTTTGAGGGCTGATAAGATACCCAGCTCATGGGATTTGAAACACGTGTTGGACTGACCACTAGAGCGTTCCATCTGCCTGGCCTCGATGATGGGCTTAGGGTGAGTTAATTGGCCAACCCAAGTTAAAGAGACTCTTTTTGGGAAGTTTATTGAAAAGAAACATCCACCAGCCATGAAGGTAATATGAGCCCACAGCACTCTACATAAACACAAAGCCAGGAAGTACAAAGGCAAAACTGAGGTACAGAGGGCAGAGGAGCAGAGGGAAGCCATATCTAAATGACTTCATTAAAGCCTGTTATGGTTCAAGTGTGTCTCCCAAATGTTTGCAGCGAATTTGATCCCCAACATAATTCTAAATGTGTGTGTTCATAGCATATGGAGGCCAGGGCCCCTGGGAAGTGGTTAGAAATAGGCAAGGTCATGAGAGTAGGGATGCATCTCATTAGTAACTGTCTAAGATAAGAAGAGAATACATTACTACACCTGCTTTCTCTTTGGAATACCTTCCACATGTTATGATGCAAAGAGAAGGCTTTTGCAGGTGCTGATGCTTAAATTTCCCAGACCCCAGAGCCATTCTGTTATATTTGTGTACATGTACATGTGTGTGTGTGTGTGTATGTGTGAGAGAGAGAGGTGGGGGAGGGGGAGATCTCCCTATTCATGTCGGTGTGGGCACAAGCATGGTGAAGCCAGAGCATGATGTTGGGTGTTTTCCCCAGTCATCTTCCACCTTGTTTCTTGAGACAAGATCTCTCACTAAAACTGGGGCTCAATGACTGGTTAGGGTGGCTGGCCAATGAACTCCAGGGATTGATGTCTCTCCAGCCTCATGGCTCTGGGGCTATAGACAAGGAACCTACACACACAGGTTTACATGGGCACTGGGAATCTAAACTCAGATAGATACTGAAATTTTACTGACCAAGTACTCTCCTGGCCCTAAAATTCTAATCTTTATTAGTCACTTAATCCCAGTATTTTGTTTTAGCAAGAGAAAACAAAAGAAATCTTTGGATTCTTTGGCAAATTTAGTATACTCAATGTATTTCTTTCTTTCTTCTCTTACCTCAATAGTAATTACCTTTCACTTGACCACACTAATAGAGATGTCATAATCTTAACATTCACACATACCTATGAAAAAGGACAGGACATTTCTGAAGCAATCTCAAATCTTCTCAGGCAAGTAGAGACTGTTAAACCTAACTCAACCAAACCAAGATGGCAGGGTTGCCATCTTGCTAAAACTGTCCACAGCCTTGCTCAAAAGGTCTCTACTTGGAAGTGAAGACACAATAGCAGACTCCAATGTGTCTCTGCTTTCAGTGAAGCATAAACTGTGCTGTGACAAAGGTCAGAGGAAGCCACTTAGCTGGGACTGATAGAAAAGGCAGAACTCACAGCTAGATATGGAGAAGCAATGAGGACCTTGGGGGCAGAGAAGACCATGAGGACTTCAGAGCTGTCTGCAGGTCATCTGAATGGTACCCTCCAGATCGCCTGTTCACTCTCTGCTCTGAGAATAAAGGTGGAAGTTGGAAATGTCAAATTGGGAATGAATGCTATGTGGGCAATAGGCAGCCAAGCCTACTGCAGAGGCAGGTGATCTCATCCAGAGTAAATAATGAGAAAGAAAGGCTACAAAGAGTGTCCTTGAGGACAGGCACATTTATAGATCATGACCAGAGAGCAGGATCCAGTGTGGGGGGGGGGGGGGGGGATAAATAGTAGAGACAGGCAGAGGGAGAGAGGGAGCTAAGGAGGCTGGGGGTGGGAGAGAAGGCAATAGGAAATATCACCAAAGGCAGGAAAACAGAGAACTTTCAAAGATGAAATTCATTGACAAAAATCAAGTCATATAGTTGTGTGGAGTGGAAATACTGAAACACGCCCTGTGTCACTGACCTTCTGACTAGCCTTTCCTCTGTATGATGCTGCTGCTGTCACCTACACTGGGTATAGGGAGCTGTGCCTCCCTAGGAACCCAGTTCTCTCCCAAGACTGCAGTCTATCTATCCCTATCTCCTTTCCACCTCTCTTTTGCCTTCTCCATGCTCCGGGACTTGCCTCTTTGACCCCCTTCATCTTTGAGGTGGCACCAACCACAGTGAAGGAAATAGTTCCTTCAAACATTTTCCTCTCTTACTAGACAGGATTAGAATTTTGTATTGTTCATCATTTTCTTTTAAAGTGTTGGTTTCAGATATAATTTACAAGTAGCAAAATGCTCCGTGCAAATCTACTTTTGTACACACGTTTATCATTATAGGCCCACCCAGATCCAGACAAATGCATTTCCAGGAGCCCACGTTCCTACCCTGACCTCCTTAGTCAATAGTATTAGGGATGTTAAATTTTTAAGCCATTTAAAAAAAAAAAAAAAAAAAAAAACAACAACTTCCAGATGCTGGTGTACAGATAGCATGGCTGTGTGAAGCTCTTGAGGTGAAAATGGAAATAAATGGGAGAGATTCAATATTAAACCAAAGTGACTTAGGCAGAGGAGGGTAAAACGAGGCAATCATTGCAGATTGGGATTTCCTACTTTTAAACTTACATATGTGGAATCATAAAATCTGTAGCCTTCTAAATATTAGCATTCACTCAACATTTGCTATACCACCGTCTGTTCCTCTCATTGCCATGTATTGAGTATGTCACTGTGCATCCTTTTTTTTGTAGGTAGAGTGTAGCTACAAAGAGCAATGCTACTCTAGCCATTCTGGTCCATTCTTTGCAGCAGGGATAGAACTCACTGTAGAGATGCAAGGCCAGAAATGCAAGTCCTAACATTATCTTGAATCTTTAGTGTCAATGAACTCCAGTCCTGTGCATGGGACAAACTGACTACATACCTAATTAATATAATTACGCTTGAAGTTGTAAACAATTTGTCAACATAACTCTTGTAGGAAGTTATAATGGTGTCCAATAGCATCTTGCAGTATGACCACCAAGTATTTTTTGATTACATCTCGAACAGAGTATCAAAATTTAAAAATAAATAGGTCAAATTTTAAATAAATCATAATATAAGGGCTTAAAATATAACTTAGTAGTGGATTGCTTGCTTAGCATGCACAGGCCCTGAGTTTGAACCACCCCCCAGAACTGCCAAAATAAAACAAAATAGTCATTTATAAACTCAAATTGGTTGAAGTTCACACACACACACACACACACACACACACACACACACACACTCAGCAAAAACCCTACCCAGACCCTGTAATGAATAACAGAAATATGAAGCATTCCTTTTTAAGGTCTCAGAAAGACCTGAAGGGAAGATGAGTCTGGCCAAGTAGTGAGGGATTCAGATTCCTTCTTGGAAGGACATCTGGGTTAATGCAACTACTTTTGCACACACACAAATATGCATGCCCAAGCCAAGCCCTTGGAAAATGCCTCAGGAGTAACATGACAATCAACACATCAGATTCTGTTTTTCTTGTACGTAGTTGCTCCAGTTTTCACTGGCTGAAGTACATACTGGTGGGATACGAGGAAAGCCTGAGCTATCTCTGGGACAACGTCTCTCAGACACTGTGGTTTGAAGTTCCTGCCACTCCCTCCTCTCTCCTTCAAGAACAGACTCTGACCACAAGTTTGGCCAGGGTTTGTGAGAAAAGATGTGAAATGTACCTGAAGGAAGGGTAAAGTGGAGCTGCACACCATGTGACTTCTGGTTTGGACCCAAGCCTTTTCCTTCATCTACCTCACTGCTCTCCCACCTGCCCAGCCCATCACCCCGGGGCACGGCTCTCATCAAAAGGGATTTATGGGTGTTTTTCTAAGTCTGTTCACCCTCCTTGGAAACTATCCTAAGGGGGGAAGTAAGCCCCTGAATATTTAGCTTATAATGTTGATACAAAGTAATTAGAGAAATAATTTACCCAGTGGGGTGCTGGTGAATTCAGGGTCGTTCACCCTTGGTGGCTGGCAGATGTGAGTAAGGCAAGCTTGAAAGAAAGCAAAAGAGCATAAAGAGGGGGTAGGCCGTGTGGGCTGAGGTCCCTCTCCATAGGGGACAGATGCAGGTGTCTCTCAGCATACAACTAGTCTCATTCATTGCTAGCTAAACACAGCAGCACAGACGTTAACTCTACCATCTCACACCGATATAACAAACCAGGATTTCAGAAGAAAATGACCTGAAAAGTGCATCCTGGGAAACAAAGACACTGTCCCTGTGGCAGAAGATTTTGAGGCAGCACTGACACTAGAACAATAAATGGGTGACTTACTGGTGTTGGGGACCAGCTTCTGAAGATCTCTTCTCTTACAGGCTAGAAATTCTGTGAGAGCTCAGAGACACTGTTCACAACTCCAGGCATACCATTTGCATTGGGTTCTCCTGGGGACCAGAATGAGATCCAATATGATCACTGTGGTTATGTTTTCTAATTGGACATGGCTGGATTTTAAGATGCTTATTTCATTGCCTTGGTAAATTTATTCAAATGCATCAGGGTCGCAATGCCTATGACTTGGAGCTTTGAATATATGTGCACAATCAAGCTTGCAAAGAGAGGGGCTGGAAGGGTTACAGAAGCCTAAGGAATGTTTACCCACCAAATAAAACATCCAGCAGGTCCTGCTGCCAGTCCCATCTTCTTTCTCTAGGCACCTGGAATTCCAGACAGTCCATAGACCACTGTTCACCGCTTGGCTAGAAATCCAAGGTGTAGGTCCAAGCAAATCAACATTCCCCCCAAAGGCAAGCACACAGTCTGCAAAGAAGGAGACGATGAGTAAATAATTTTGTACTTGAAGCTATTATGAACCTCAGTCATATGCCGAAGGTCTAGTTTCTGGAGAATTAACCTTCTTCTAGGGACACTTGAACTCAGTTTTGACTCCCACTTTCCCTTTCTTGCTCTGTCCTAACTCTAGTTATCTTTGTCCCCACCTCTCGGCTGGAAATATTTCACTCAAGGTCACCACTGTCCTTCCCCTGGCTAAGCTCACAGCCCGTTTTCAGACCGCTTAGTGATCGTCAGCAGCTTCAGCCATCACCTGCTACTCTTCTTGCTTCGCTTTCTTCCTTCGGATCTGTCCCGTTTCCTCTCCCTCCCATTCCAGGCTCCTCGGCTTGCTCTTCTCCACTCTCCGACCTCATGGAGCTCCCCGAGGTCACAACTCTGTCCTTTTCTATTGCTCAGATCTATATCTGTGCCCTAGATCTCTAACATGCCCCTCATCATCCTGTCACAATGACCCAATAGAATACGTTGTCTAATGAACCCAATAGAATACATTGTCTAAAATCAGACACATGGGCTTCCCTCTCCCGACATCAGCCTCCCATCTCAGTTGAGGGAGTCCATCTTTAAGGTTGCTCACACTTCTTTCTCTTATACATTCCATCCTTCCAACTGAGGATCCTGTTGGCTCTGCTTCTCAAGCTCATCACTTTGTTCTAAGCACCAATGCTTATTCTGGCACTTTTATAGTGCAGCCTGCCTGGGTCATGAGTCTATCACTCATGCCTTGGTCTATTTCTGATTCCTCATAGCTTTCTTAATTTAGTCAATAGATCATTAATACTCGTTTATTGTGTTAACTACCTATCTTCTTTCTCTGGAGCATGAGCCAAAAGGGTCTGATTCTTTGTTTCTTTTTGCTTTCCCATTGTTCTCCAAACACCTAAAGCACAATGGATGTTGCATCACCTGCAACAGACAAAAGCAGTGCAAGAGCCCACTTTTCTTTTGAATGCTTGTCAAAATGCAGACTATGCCTCATCACAGTTAAGGACTGGGACTCTCTGGGTGAGAATGGGAAACTAAACTTTGAACAGCCCTCCAGCTAACACATATGCGGGAGTGAGTCAACAGGTAAATGATGTGGGATGTTTCTTTGCATGCTGTGAATATCATTGGTTAATAAAGGGACTATTTTGGCCTATGGCAATGCAGCTTATAGTCAGGTGGGAAATCCAAGCATAGATAAAGGATAATGAGGATGGAGTTAGACAGAGACGCAATCCAGCCGCCCAAGAAGCAAGATGTAAAGAAACAGATAAGCCATGTGGCAAGACAGTCTAATAGAAATGAATTGAGTTAAGATTCAAGAGCTAGCTAGCAATAAGCCTGAGCCATAGTTCAAACAGTTTGTAATTAATATAAGTGTTTGAGTCATTATTTGGAGCTAAGAGGCAGCAGGGCTGTGGATGGGCCCAAACCTCAGGGCTCGACCGGAAGAGACAGGTCAGAAACTTCTTACTACAGGTAGACTTCAAGGTGGCAGTTTCTAAGTTTAATTTCCCACTCCAGAACCCTGTCTTCAATTAATAATAGATAATCACAAGCAAAATGATTTAAGAAAGAAAAGGTGGGGTGGGTAGGAGCAGGATTACTTTTTAAAATCCAGATTTCTGTGTGACCTCTAGAGGGACAGGGCTGGCTTCCCCAAGGCAGCCCCAAACCTTCTTCCATTAGGAAGCTTTTATTGGCATTACTCTCCTTACTCATTCTATCCTTGATAAGTGAGATTCTACTGACTGGTGTTCAAAATGCTTCCCCTTGAAGACGTGAAATGCAAACTTCCTATGTAGCAACTTTCTAGTCTCCCACACTCACCCCCATCCAGGCACATCAATCTGTCCTATGTTGTGACCATTCTGGTCTATTGTGAGATATGGACTTTGCTGTCACAGGCACTCATCACTCTGATTATCTCTGCTGTGATTTCTCAATCTACCAAATGTTACAAAGGAAAATGACAGCTGTGGCCATTACAAACTCATGTTTTTAGTCTTTATGGGAAGTAGGGTCAGCCCAATAACCATATCTGGCCAGTTCCCGTATTCTTCCACCCATGAATTTCACTCCCACCCTTTAAGTTGTATACTATTTTTACATTGATTACTAAGATCATTAGTAATAGTAGCCAAGACATTGAACATTCTCAATGTAAATGCTGTTAATTCTGTACAATGAAATCAACAGGTAAATTTATAGTTTGACATGGAAACTTATTTAGCTGTCTATCCAGACTTGGATTTCTGATATGTACCATCAAAATATCAAGTGGCTCTCAGCATTGTTTTAATAAGTGTTGTAAATGTGGGCTTATAAACTGAAGAATGCTAATAAACTGAAGGGGGAATGGTGGTGTTCTGGTTTAACCTGGTATAACCTCTGAAACCAAACAGAACCGCACAGACTGGGAAAGGGCAAGTTGTCCAGCAAGGGGGAGGCTGACTCAGCAAGAGCACAGAAGAAGCTCTTGGCTCCCAGATCTAACTTTTACTGAGTTGTCGCTGCAGGCTTGCCCTGTGGTTGCAATGCCCCGTTCCTCTCCACAAAGCCCTCACTTTCCCATGTATCAGCTACAGTAATTCTCTATTATAGCGAGGATGGGCGTCCACCTTTGTTTGCTTCACACTGCCCCAGTATAAAGATGGAGAGAGCATTCTCTCATTGTTCAAAGAGTCTTAGATTTAAATGACAAACTATTTGACTATCCTACTTATGACCAAGGAGTTTCAGCCAATGTACAAATCACATTCCCCATTATCTTGAGCAGAAATGTTTCCTTGGATTCTTCAGGAAGATTGTAGCATGTACCCTTACCACAGACAGACCTAAATTCATGGGGTCCTACTTAGAAAGGCCTTCCTTTAGAAGATGTCATAAGTTAATAGCACAACGCTAAGAACCATGCTATAAAATAACCCGAATTCATGTGGATGCCTATTCAAGAGATTACTACTAGGCATCCAATATTTTTTTTCTCTTTTGAAGACATGCTACTTAAGAATAGGAGCCATAAGCTTGATGAACAGGAATGTGATTCAAGACAGATTTAGAATGTATGGCCCACTGGTGATTTTGGTTGTAGAGCATAAGGGGTTAAAAGTTGTTTAAATCATTCTAGGCATTGGGGGATGACTCGGTCAGTAATCACTTGCTGTGTGAGTATGAGGACCCAAATTCAAATCTCTAGCACCCCCAGCAATACTGAGCATAGCTGGGCATGGCTACAACCCCACCACCAGAGTGCAGAAGAGAGAACCCAAGAGCTCTGTAGTCAACCAAATTAGTCTAAAATAAGAGCTACGTGTTAAACAGAAAGTTCTATCTTGAAACTATGAGGCCAAAAATGATTAAGGAACATACCTGATGTCACTTTCTGGCCTTCATTTGTGTACAACACAGAGTCTGTACACCTCAGCCACACACACACACACACACACACACACACACACACACACACACACCAAACCACACCACACCACACCACACCACACCACACCACACCACACCACACCACACCATACATATAGCCAAAAAATTACTCTAAACTCTGGGCTTTGATGTTAGTGTCATTTACTGACATGGGGTGGGGGGCTGACAGGGAAAATGTCATCAGGAATTCTGCTATGGATACCTCTGATTGAAAACAATGCTATGATTTCCTAGTGGAGCTATTACCCAGGTTGTTCAAGTTTGTTTACTGAGTGGAGACAGATCTTTGAGAGACAGAAGGAGGCTGAGAAAAAAAAAATCCGCCACAGGTAGAATCTACAAACTGGGACAATCCCAAAGTGTCTACAAATGTAGCGACACTCGGGACCCAGGATCATAACCAGAGCATGCCCACCAAAAGTGTGTAAGTAACCAACGAAGGCTAAAACTGCGATCAGCAACAGAAAAGAAAACCAGGGAAGTAAGATACCCTGAAAAGACAAAACAAAACAAAAAAACAATCCCGTTCCAAAGGGGAGAAATGATTGATTGTGCCCCGTATCTGGTGGTTATTGGGTACATGGCAGAAATTACCTAGAAATGTAGAAATGTACAGGGGATTTAGCACTTCAAGAAAAAGCCATGCCAATTTTGTATGCAGTGATTGAATATGAATGATTGAGCAAAATTTAGAATTTTGAAAAACTTATATCTATGATCATAAGCCCAAGAGGCCTGACAGCTTCATTGTTCTCTTATTTTCATTTTTATTACTTTCTTCATTCTTACTCCTTAACTTTTGAAAGATAGTATTTTGCTCTTAGCCCCAAATATCCTGGAACTCACTCTGTAGCTCAGCTGGCTCTAAACTCATGACTATCCTTCTGAATCAGCTTCCTGAGTACTAGGGTTCTACAGGAATCAGCCATCATGGCCGATGACATCTGAGAATTTTTTATAAGGAGATTGGTGGTGATACTGAGGAATGCGACATTATAGTTTGTAAGTGAAATATTAAGCATCTTGAAAGTGTGAAAAACACTGCAACATTTTCTGAATGACCATTAAGTGTTATAGGATCTTCCCATTCAGTTTTGAGGAACAACCTAGGACAATGATCATAACCTTTATGGTGTGGGAAGCTTAGCCTCTGCCTCTTCCTGTCCAACAACTCCTAGGGATGTATCCCATCTCTGAAGCTTGGATATTTTCTTTGAATAAGCCACAGCTTCTATTTAGCCTCTGCCTCTTCCTGTCCAACAACTCCTAGGGATGTATCCCATCTCTGAAGCTTGGATATTTTCTTTGAATAAGCCACAGCTTCTATTTAAAGCTTTTCTAAAATTTTGGTGGGTCAAAGAAAATATTTATGAGTATTTAATATTCTTCTTTGCAATGATATCTTTATGAATCCATTTTTGGAACATTTTACAACAGACTGAACACCAAGTAGATAGAGATTTGGGGGAGGGGTATCAGCATAACAGAGAATCATGACCAAATGAACTTTCTTCCTTTATAAAGAAGTGGTATCCTGCCCCCACCTAAGCTATCATGTGGTAGCATGGGTAAGAGGAAGATAGCCTCACCCATTATTATCTGTGGCAGGTGAGAGAGCTGGCCCTGGGGTCAGAAGAGTGAGAAAAATAGCCCTGTCCCTCATCAATTACAACACACAGAAGAACAGGACCTTAGGCATCACTTTGGAGCTGACTCTGGTATCTGGGCACAAGTAAGTCAGCCCTGAGGGTGTGAAAGCAGGGCAACTGATCCCCCTCCCCCACACAAACACTTATTTGTCCCCTACAGAAATCAGGGGAGAGGCCCCTGCACATCACTAGAGTTGGCCCTGATGGTGTGAGCGTGGGTGACCCAGGTCTGAGGACCTAAGAACAGAACAGCCTTGCTCCTTGCTGCAGGATGCTTTGGATAGGCTAGCCAGGCAATGTTGGATAGCTCATTGCTGTAGTGATGATGAGTGAAAGCTGGCAGGCTGACCAACCTAGCTACCACCCAGGCCCAGAGCCAGGGCTATGAGTTGGCCCACCCCATGAGTTTGTAGAGTGGCCTCATCTATGAACTGTTGGATTATGTGAAGGGGGCAAACCTACAGATCCAAAACAGCAGGATCTCCACAACACAGGACAACAGGATATCCAAAAGAGAGAGCCCATTATCCGTGTAGAGGCGTAGCTGAAGCTAGAGACCTTGAGCCAGACCAAGGACTCTTGGCAATGAAACCTTGCAAGTAAAACACAGAAGGACTAAAGGATGAACTGTGTGACTCAACAGACCACGTTCAGCTTCCGGGACAGGATACTTCTGTGTTTTTTTCTTTCTTTGTTTGCTTTTGGTTTGGTTTGGTTTGAGTTTTGGTTTTCTTTTAAATTTGGTTTTATTTGGGGGAGTGTAGCATGGGCAGAAAGCAGGTGTAAGGGGGCAAGGAAATCAGTCGGATCTGATGCATGACGTGAAGTCCACAAAAAAAAAAAAACAATAAAAGTTAAAAATAGAATTAAAAAAAACTGGCCTATGGAACTTTGTTGTAGCCATAGAAAATGGCAAGGCGTCACCTTACATCTCTGTTGTGGAAACAATATGATTTTTTCCTAGAGGTTTCCCTGGCTTTGAAGTCGCATCCCAACTTCCCGAGGAGTTTCACTCACCCAAGGCAGCTTTCCTGAGCAGCCACCAAGTCATTCTGACTGTGTCTTTCCTTCTTTAGGCACAGCCTTTTCTGGAATGAACAGTATATATTTACAGAGAAAAAAAATGACAGTATGCTTTCTGTGAATAGCTACATCATTTTTATTCCACTTCCTCTTTCCATCATTTAGAGTATTTATAAAGTTTTCCATTTGATCCCATTTTTGGACAGACTTCATTTGGAAACAGTGAAATGACAAAAGGATGGCTGGAAGAAGCAGAGCACCCAGGACCTGGAACTGCCCACAACCTCATCGGCACTACCTTCCCGCCCTAGGGTGTAACGACCATGTCTAGAATGGGATTGCAGATCCAGCAAAAAGAATATCTACTGAGCAGAACTGGCGCCAGACCTTATACGATGTCGGCTCTCCTGGAACTCATCAGCATCCATTGTGTGTGTGTGTGTGTGTGTGTGTGTGTGTGTGTGTGTGTGTGTGTGTGTGTGTGTGTGTGTGTGTGTGTGTGTGTGTGTGTGTGTGTGTGTGTGTGTGTGCGCGCGCGCGCGCGCGGTGCGCGCGTGCATACACATGTGCAAACAGTAAAATCAATTGCCGAGAAGACAGAACTATCACAGACAGATCAAATAGCTATGTGGTTTCTCTCCCAAAAGAATCCAGAAAGGGAAAGCCTTTTAAGAGCTGCCTCCAGATAGTCTCTCAAGAGATTTTATTAGTAGAAACCAAACCCAAATAACATGAGCAATGAGATGAAAGCCATAGAATGAATGTGCTTGTCCCAGAGACTTTTCTAATGGTCCATTTCTCAGGGCATGGTGACTTTCTGCGCCTGGAACAAATGATTCAGCACATTTCCCAGAATGATTTTTCAGGCCTGTTCCTTTGCTAGGTGGTACACGTAACCCATCCATTTATAACATGTTAATTTCAGGGCAGAGTGAAAGCCACAGATCCAAAGCTCCAGAGCCAGCCCAGAACCAAAATAGAACACACTAATACAGGTTGCGAGCTTTCCTGCCTGGAGTCTCCCTGCCCTAACCTCTACCCCCATATCCCCACCCTCACCCCACCCCTACTTGGTACTGTAAAGCTTTCCCTACAGCTTGTGTTCCTCAAAGGAAAAGGCCTGATTTCTTTGGAATCTCCCTGTTACTCTGTGGGCTACATTTTGGTTCCCCCCCCCCTCTCTCTTTTGCTAGTGTCTAATCTGTGTGACCTTTAAGAAAAAGACTCTAGATCTGGTTCCAAAAGCAGTCACCACAGAAGTACAAATGCTGGGAGTGCCCAAGTTAAGTCAAGCAAGGCCACAGCACTATTGTTTGAAAGTGTTTTTCCCTTAAAAAACTTTCTACAGTCATGGCTGGCATCACAGGAATTAGAGAAAGCTGGCTTTTCCAGACAGCTCAGAGAAAGGAGTGAGTTCCTGTTGTAACTACACAGGTCCCATGGAGTTGAGGACTGTCCCCTAAATCAAGAAGTGGGTGGGAGGACGTTGGCCCTTAAGTTTGGTTGTATTTTGTTCTCCAAGAACTGATGCGCTGGAAGACTGGACTCTGTTCTCTCTTGTGGTGCTACTGAGAGTTCTGGAGGTGTCTTCCTAAACCTCACCTTGGGAAGGGAATCAAAGCTTTTGAGGGAATGTGCCCAGTCCTTTGGGACTGGATTATTTCATCAATATGGATCAGCGAAAGCCAAGTTCAACTTTCTTAATCTCATTTTCTCACATGCATGTGCCTCTTGCAGGCCCCTGTCTAGCCACTATGTTGCAACACATCCAGGGCACCCTCATCTCATGCTTTTAGACTTTCCAGGACAGTGCGCCAATGGGACCTCATTTCCTTATTAATTTCCCAATCTCAGGAATTTTTTGGTAACGAAACAAAATGGACCAAGACTTGGCACAGTCTCAGAGGTAACTCTCTAAAGGGATCAGCAAATACTTCCCAAGACACCCTCAGGATGCAGGAGTCTAAAGGGTGGCATCAGATAGGCCTTCCACAGCCACTAAGACACGGCCGTTCATGTGAATTCAGGTGACCCAGCAGAAAATACATGGAAAGTATGCTCTTCTTGAGATTTTATTTAAATGACTCTATAAAAAAATCACAGCAAGGTAGTTAGCCTTATTAAGTAACTGAACCATTTGTCATAGTAAAGGAATGGGAATTGGGAGTTAGCATACTTCTCTACATTTCATTCAAGGGAGAAAGATGAGAAAAAGCACATAATATATCTTAGGAACCAGTAATGTCCTGTTATTGTTAAAAACTGCTGGGACCTCATTAGAGCCTATGAAAACATCCTCTGTGAGTGCTGAAGGGCATAAATCTTCAATAGCCAAAAATGAAAGTAGGCAAGAGAGGGGGGAAAAAAGAAAATAGAAATAGGAAAATACCCATGCAGGCTAGAGTCACCATGTACCTGCTAGTTTGCTGAACCAGAGACTTTCAGGTTTGCCTGCCAAATGGCTTCCCAAGATGACTTTCAATTTAGTGGCTTGATACAGTTGATCAGATTAGTAAATGCACAGGACAGTTCTTTTTTCTCCATTGTTCACACCACAGCCTCTCAGGACTGCTAGTCCTTCCTTGAGACTGCTTTTCATAAACTTCATCCTGAGACTTAATTTGAGCCAATTAAAAACAGATTTCTTTTGTTTTATGTGTATGTGAACCTCTACGTCTATATGTATACCGTGAGCTGCCTGGTGCCTGCAGAGATCAGAAGAGGGGAATTGGATCCCCTAAACTGGAGCTAGAGACTGTCCAAAATAAGTGCTGGGAACTTAGGGTCCCCGTAAGAGCAGCAAGTGCTCTTAACCCTGACTCCTCTCTCCAGCCCAAGCCAATTTTATAAAATTGAGCAAATTACCTAAACAAGGTCCCTAAAACCAGTTTCTGGCACACAGTCAAGAAGCCTCCTTTTGGCCAAGTACGTTTACAAGACTATAGAGAATATACAGTCCATTTGTTCTCTTGTGGAATTAAAGAATGGTCACAGGTAATAAGTAATTGTGTCTTTTTTAGAAGCCAAGAAGGATTACAGCTTCAGCAACTAGCTACAGGGAACCAGAAGAATCTTCATGGAAATAACACAAACAGAAAGTTATCAATGATAAAGGGAATCTTCAATGAAAATATGTCCATTCTTCAATAAATACTATTTTTTTTCCTGTCAGAGGACTCAGTTGGGCCCTTACCTGGCACATATGTACAATACAGAATCTTCAATGTCATTATCACATGCATACAGGAAATATGTTCACCTGATCTCTACATTTTGCTGACCATTAATTTGAAAAAATGTATCTGAATATAGTTTTTCTAATCTGTAATGTTAAAGGGAAATCATTAAATCGTCATTACAATACAAGGCTGTATGGAGTGGAATGGAACTCAGTTATAGAGATTCCCTTGCACTGGAAATATTAATAGCTATGAATTTAACAAATTTGAATTTCTAAATGTTTATCTACACATTTTTTTCTACTTCAAAATTAAGTGAATGTTTCAAAGATTTAATAAGTATGAGTTTTATTCATTCCTTAAGCATGTTAAAAATTATATATTTATATGTTAACTAGTCCACTAAAAATTAATTCCTTGGCTTAAGTTTTCTGCCCGGTTTTCTTGTTTGTATTCTAAGTTATTTGTAAAGTGCAAACCTCGCTTATTTAGCCAAGAAAGCCAGGCTATCTTAGATTAGACATGATGGCAGACCTGAGAGTTATGACCCAAGATAAAATTAGGCAATTTTAAAGAAAACTTTGCCAGGTCATTCTTCAGATCTCTTGAGATCTCTTTACCTAATCCGTTAATATAGAAGTTCCCCTCTTCTTTGGTTTTGAAAAATAGAATGTGTTTTGACCATTTATGATCATAATTATCTTTTTATCAATACCAAGATGATAATTACTTAGTAGACTTTGACTATCCAATACAAGCTTGGCTATGGTTCGAATATGGGAAGAGCTCCTAAATTTGGGTCCAAGTGTTAAAGGATCTGTTCCTATTATGATGCCATTAGGATATTGTGAGAAGTGGAGTGAATGTGTGCTGTTGACATGGGCATGGCCATGTTAAGGACCCAAATGCCTTTGACCCATGGGAAAGGCAAACTCTTACCCAGGCGAGGCACAAAGGGATGGCAAAAACCTTCTAGTCCAAGTGAAAATATTCCCATTGTGTACAGAAAACCATCAACCACCGCTTTCTCTCCTGGGATGATTGCAGCCAGAGACTGATCTCCTCTAGAGAGGCCCCTAACACTATAGGCTAGCCTGCCCCTTGTTCA
Source organism: Phyllotis vaccarum (assembly GCA_033318265.1). Lineage (NCBI taxonomy): Eukaryota > Metazoa > Chordata > Mammalia > Rodentia > Cricetidae > Phyllotis > Phyllotis vaccarum. The sequence continues at coordinate 37,184,950 of JARWLC010000011.1, read as the reverse complement.
GTGGTAGGCCATATGTCTGCCTCCTCTACCCAGATGAATGAAAGAAACATTGAATTCTGGGTTGCCATCAGAAAAAGGATAGTCCACTGGAGCCCAGCTTTTCTGTACAGACGTCTGTCCTTTCTTTGATATCTGTTCTTTCTTCATTCCCCAGCCACCCTTCACAGGTTTCCAGGAGCAAGTATTGCAGGGTGCAGGAAAAGGTACTGTGGGCTCTGGACATGTGAAACCTCAAAGCAGGTGCTCGGGTCATTTGGGAATATGACTGTGAAGGGAATTATAAAGCCCCGGTCTCCCCCTCTTTACTTCCCAGTATATGAATGGGTGAGTTTATTCAGTTTCTCACTGTTGCCATGGTGTGCTGCCTCAACCAAAACCCAAAATAAAGGGGTTGCTCCATCATGGACTGCAAGCTCCTTAGAATGAGCCAAAACAAACCTTCCCACTTTTTGAGTCAATTGCCTTGAATAATTTTCATCATAGTGGTTGGTATAAAGGTTACTGACACACTCATTTCTCAACTCCAATTATATACCTGGCCTAACATACTTAAATCTTAAATTTTGGAAATTTTTATGGTTACTAAGAATTGTAATTTTTTGCAACTATTAAAATTTGTAACATTGACATAAGAACACCAGCAAAACACAATAACAATTGTTCATCTCTGTGTAGAAGAAGCTGAGATAGCACAACTCGGAGAGACCCTTCACACCTTTAAAACCCCAGATCTGCATTTTTCCTGCACCCTCCTCTTTACAGGAAAACTTGACCAAATGTGTGCAACACGAAAATGAGCAAACATTTTCCTGTTACTGTAACAGAAACACCCGGCCAAAGCAAGTCAGAAAGAAGGGGATTTATTTCAGCTAGAGTTTAATGGTGCAGTGTGTCACAGTGTGGAAGTTATGGCGGCAGGAACTTGAGGTGGATAGTCACATGACACTCGCCATTGGGAGGCAAAGAGTAATAAATGTTCATGTCCAGCTCACTTTCCCTTTTTCGGTCAGTCTAGAACCCTAGACCTTCACAGTTAAGATGAATGTTCCTGCTCATAAGGTAAGGACCTGACTTTGTATCTTCAATATCTATGTAAAATCTAGATGTGGTGGTATGCACCTATAATCTTAGGGCTGGAGAAATTGAGTCAGGAGAAGCTCTGGGGCTTATTGGCCAGCTATCTTAGTTAAATTAGTAAGTTCCTTGTTCAGCAAGAGACACTGTAGAAATTGGCAAGGCAGATAGATCAGTGGGTAAAGGCACAGGCCACTCGAGCCTGGTAACCTGGGCTCAAGTTCGGCAACTCACATAAATGTGGAAGTTGTTCTCGGTCTCTTCACACATCTATACCATGACATCATTCCCACACATGCATTATATATGTACATTTATCATACACACAGTACATATAGTCAATAGCAATAAATTAAATTAACATCTAAAAGTTTTTATAATAAATGAGGAAGATATCTGATGTGAACCTTTGACATCTACATGTACACATAAACATATTCATGTGCACCCACATGCATCTCTCTCTCTCTCTCTCTCTCTCTCTCTCTCACACACACACACACACACACACACACACACACACAAGCCCACTAATAAATAAATAGGTAAATAAATGATTTTCCTGATCCTATCTCAACTGAATGAAAGAGAAGTTCTGAGAGAGGATGTGGTCTGTGTCCTGGCAAGTCCAACTGTGTGCTATGTGATTCTAGCACAGGATAAAGCGTGATGATCCTTGCCCTAGGGAACTTTAACCTTTCTAGAACTTCCTTGGTCATAAAGAGGTTTCCTGAACTTTAAGATTACTAAATTTTAAGGATAAAATCAGCAGAAATTAGTTTGTTGTGCTCATAAATAATCTGTTCTAAGAGAGGTGTTAACTCACATATAATGATGTAGAGCCGTTAAGTTAAAAAAAAAACAAAACAAAACAAGCTAACAAACAATTAGCCAAAGCCATAAGCCAAGCAATTTACAGTTAATATAAGCCTTTGTGTGATTATTTAAGACCAAGTGAGGCTGTGAGTCAAAACCTCGGGGCTAGGTCAGGCCAAAAACTTCTGGCTACAGTGTAGTTCTCCAGTCACATCACAGGAAAGTGATGCAGTGGGAAAAAACAATACTCTAGTAACCAAATTACACTTTGCATCTAAAAAAGTGAGTTGTGGGGTTGCGGATATGCCTCAATGATAGAATGCCTGCTTAGCATGTGCACAGTCATGGGTTTGATCCCAGATCTGGAAATGAAGAAGAGAGATGAGGGAGGAAGGAAGACAGGAAAAGAGGGAGAGAAGGAACGAGAAAGGACCGAATGAAGGGAGACAATGAGTCAGAGAAGATGCAGGGAGGGAGAGGGAATAGAGATTTTGTGTGGGTGTTAAGAGTTCTAACACTATAAAGACCGTCTGTCAGCACAGGGCTTTCAGCTGCCCTCTCCTAGCCTCTTCTAAAAAGTCATCAAGCTGCTGGGGATATTCTCAAAGGCACAGAGAAGAGCTTCCATGAATTCTTCATTTCCAGCCTTGGCTGGATCAAGAGTAAGTTCTCTTATCCTCTGCTTGTCCTTAGTCTAGTGGCCCCTCTGCTCTCCAGACAAGTTCTTCCGTGTGAGCTTAACTTACCCAAACTCATCATCCTACCACACAGTCCTTCCTATTCTGAAGACAAAAGGAAACCACTCAGTTCAGATCCCCTTTTACTGATTAGCAGAGCACCCCCTCATTCCCTGAAGAAACCCCTTTCTTCTCATCACTCCCCTCTCCTTTTTCTTCACTGTCTCGTGTGTAAGTTCATTTCCAACCTCATGTCAACGGACGGCAAATCATTCTTGTTTTAGTTATTTAATTATTAAATGTATTTTCTGTATCTTATACGCATGTGTGTGCACCTGAGTGTGCATAACCATGTACATGCACAAGCCTTCAGAGGTCAAATGAGGGCTTTGGAACTGGAGTTACAGGCCCATTGTGAGCAGCCAAGTAGCTGTTGGAATCTCAACCCTGGTCCTTTGAAAGGGCAGTGAATATTGTGTATTCTTAACTGTCGGACCATCTCGTCATTCCCAGATCTTTCTTTTTCTTTATTTTTTAAAGTCAAAGCCATTCTCTACCCCATGTTTCCCCCAACTACTTGTTAATCTAATATGAAACCTATGTGGGCAAGCGAACTAGTATAAAGAAAAAGAAAGATCTGGGAATGACGAGATGGTCCGACAGTTAAGAATATACAATATTCACTACCCTTTCAAAGGACCAGGGTTGAGTTCCCATCATCTACTTGGCCACTCACAATGGGCCGGTAACTCCAGTTCCAAAGCCATTCTCTACCCAATGTTTCCCTCTGACCTGTTGGTCTGATCACTAGAAGGGAAGACTAAGCAAGCACAGTTCTCCCCTCCCGTGAGGTCATGAGAACATGCCACAACAGTCTTCTATGTGTATTTTGTTCTTTCTTTTCCACAGCAAAAGACTCTTTGAAGCCTCCCATCTCTCAGCTTTGTCCTGAAGGCCTAAGGGAGGATGGGGGTCTCCCTCCTACAGTTCTAAACTCCATGCTTCCACTGCTATGTCCTCCTTACAAATCCACCCACCTAGGGATGAAGCAAGAGATCAGAAGGGCAAGGCAGGGGAACTCTAATCAATGGCATGTATCTAAACCGTGCTCCTTTCTCCACAGGAGAAACCAGAACCTCTGTAGCTGTGACTTTTCTGTGTATACAGCCAATGGCAGAATTTAATTCAGAATGTGTATATTAAAATGCAAAAACAGCAATAATCATCAAATAGAACAATTATAATTATATAAAGAGTCAAGGTAAATTTTAATCGTTTCAGGCCACAGTTAGCAATGGGTATCTGAAGCTGCAAAGAACAAAACCGTGGATGAGGGAAGACCACTGTGGTAAACCCTGTAAATGTACAGTGTTAGAATTCAGCTGCTACACAGGCAACCCTGCAACTCTTCAAGCACCTACTGAGACACTGCCTGTGAATCCCCAGCTAGCAGACTTTCCGGTGCCAGAGTTTCTCAAAGGAAATGAATTTACATTTTAAAAAAAAGTGTACATCTTGCTCTATTCTTTTTTTCTGCCTCCTGCAAAAATTCTTCCAGGGAAGGAGAGAGCCCTACTATGCAACCACCCTCATCCTCAGAAACATATGAAAAGAGACTCCCACATCAGCCTTGTGGGCACTGATTTCCTGTCTGTAGAATCTCCGCCACGCTGCCTATCTCTGGTGCTGGGGTCTGGACTCTTCTCATATTCTCAGCCATGCTGTTTTTATCTGTCCATTATATTAATAACTCTCCTACTAAACTCTGTACCCCTCAATGGTTCATATCAGTGTTTGTCTTGAGTGTCCATCTGAGACCTTCTGTCTCTGGTCTTTGGACATGCAAAACTGTCTTTCTTAATGTCTGTTTGTGAGCCGTAGTCTACAGCTAGCTCTGTGCCTCTCCCAGACATTTGAGTTATGCTTTCTTGAGCCACTTTGTATTCCTGATGCTTCGATCAACAGAGATTATCTTGTCTCTCAATTCGGATCTCCCACCCTGTAGGCCATCCCCTCATGTAAAGCCCACTTTATGACTCTGGACATTTATCTCCATCTATCTGGAGGTCGTAGAAGCCCTAAATGGCCCAGTCCCCATTCAGAAAAAGAAAATAAATGAAGCCTGGATAAATATAAACCAAAAGAAAATAAATATTTTAATGAATCAATGTGCTGGAAATAAAATGAGGAGTCTATCTCACTTTGAAACTTGGAACAATCCTGGAGTTTCCAGTTTCAAAGTAAGACAGAGAGCCTGGGAACCACAGAAAATAACCAAGATCCAAACCCTTCGTCTGAAGCTATGTACTGAACTCCGATGACCTTTCCTTTCCATCTGAGAACTACATAGTGACATGAGAAACAGGAAATTAAGCCTTGAGCCCACCCAAGGTGAAGAGACTGTCACATAAGAGTGAGATCTGTGAGGCCACAGCTTTCTAAGCTGAGACCAGGAACAAACCCAGTGTAGAACGGGGAAGTTAAAAACATGCTGGTCTTAGCCACAATCCCCTCTCATATACACATGCATTGTTAGGTTGAACAGAGACAATTTTAACTCAATCTGCCCTTAAATCCACCATGCCCCTAGGCAGCTCGTATGCCCACACAGACCCAATAATAAATTCCCATAGGCTCTCAAAAAGAACCTAATTTCAATATAAGTCTCAAAAAGTCCCAACAAAGTTTCAAGGAATATAAACACAGAAGGGAACATGGTACTGCTAAATTGAATTAAGTTTGGCTAAAAGCCACTTCCACCTACATTTTAATCTTAGCCTAAAGGTTTCTCTGTGCATCCTGCACTGTAACTCAGCATGTAAAGAGTTTGCATTAAAGAGTAAGAGGACTGTGTCCAACTAGAAGTTGAAGCAGTTGAGTCTCGGCCAATCAGAGCTGCTGAATTACTAGCCAATCATAGTCTGAAAGCTGCCATACACAGCAAATGCTAACTGCAGTCAGTCAGGCTGCTTCTGTATGTATTTCTTTCTCTCTGGCTATAAAGAAGCCTGCGCCTAGAGTCAATTGGAACATTCTGAACTGTTTTCAATCTGAACTGCTATATTCATAAAGCATTTCCTTAAGTAAATAAACTCTACTGAATTTAATTTACCTGATTTAAAATTTTTAATGTATATGTAATGTGTCTGTGTATTGTGTGTGTGTGTGTGTGTGTGTGTGTATTGTGTTTCTAGTGTGCACATGTGTGTGGAGGCCAGAGACTGACATTTGGGTATCTTCCCCAATTACTCTCTACTTTATATTTTGAGGCAGGATCTCTCATTTGAAGCCAGAGCTCACCACTAAGCTGTTTTAACTAGCCCATATACCTCTCGGGAATTCTGTTCCAGCCTCCCAAGTGCTGGGTTTAGTGGCTCTTATGTGGGTGCTAAGGATCTGGATCATGAGTAATCTTCACACTTAAGCACTTTACCCACTAAGCTATCCCCACACTCCCCCTGAAACTTTAATTTTAAATTTCATCATAAGCAATACCAGAGCACACACATACAACAATTCACATAGGGACACACATTGCAGGCTGAGGCCCCTGGAAGGAGACAGAAGACCAAACCTTGGGATATCAGATGTTTGTTAAGATCAACAACTCTTGAAGGGAGAGAGGGAGCGAAGCTGAGCAGAAGGAGAAGATGAACTGCAATGAAGCTTTAGCTAAATCCGTGCAGCCCAGCCGTGAGGAACACTGTGAGAAAACTTCCTATGGGATGTCCAACACTGGCCCAAATGGCCTTGAGATTCTCACCTAACCCTGGTAGCACGCTACCTGGGTGTGAAAGTAAAGGGTGTCTGCAGACCTCCTTTCCCTCTAGAGCTAGGCATCAAATTTATCCTCAAAGAGGAATGTAGGTGGTGTCTCTGTGTCTGATAGAGGAATGATAGGCAAATAGCAAAATTGATCAGGCAAAGATTTTAAGTATAAAATCACAAGAAAGGACACAATAAAATTTAAAAAATCTGCTCTTCTTATTGAATGTTTTGTAATGAGCAAGTGAATTTTTATATAAAGTTTGGAGAGCTGGAGATACAGCCAGAAAGAAAAGGGGAAGACCTGCATGGAGGTGGCCCGTCATCTCAGAGGGCAAGAGGCTGAGGAACGGTCCAAAGTTCTCGGCCAGCTTGGGCTACCAGTGTGTCCTAAACGGGCCAGAACTCCATAGGAAGAACAGAGCAAATAAAATCATAAAGGGAAGAAATTACACAGAAGTTTAACTTGTCAACAATAAAGCCAAGGATGAGGGTGGATTCTTCTCAGTATGCTGAGAGGAAGTTACTGTCATATTTATTCAAATCTTTTTTTCAGGAACGAAGAAGAGAAGGTGAGCTTCTCAAACAGATCCTTCTAGGGGAAATGTTTACACTGATGTACCCTTACAAGCACAACTATGAGAAAACATAGAAAAACACAGTCCGCTGAAAGAAAGCAATGTATTTTAGAACCCGAAAATTCAGAACTTATTCTTTTTTTAATCAAAGAACTTCTTGAAAGGAAAGGCTGGAAGACACTCACAGCCTACACAGCCCACAAAGCCTGGTGACCAAGTGCCCCACTAGTGATAGGAAGAAAATACAAAAGCAGGTAAATGACTTGAGCAAAGTGGAAAATCCGAATGGGCAATAAACATATTTTCAGCTACTCAGACTTAGGATTAATACAGGAGGACATGAAAACTAACAATACCACAAGATACCACTCTAGCTTGTCAAACTTGGTGACATTTGATGACAGCAAATGCTGGCTATGGGGGAAGCAGTTGGGACTTCCTGTAACATAGTGTTACAGGGAGTGTGAGCCAAGAATAGAACTCTGCACATGAGAAAGAAGGGATCTTTTCAGGTTGGGAAGTTTAAGACAGTCTTTTCCAAAAACCTTTAGCTGAGGGTGAAAACTGAGCAGAGTTGCTCATACCAAGTAATTCTAGGAAGAGGACAATTTGTGAAAAAGCAGATGGCGAATGCCTTGGCATGTTTGAAGGATTGGATGCCAGGTATTGTAGCTGAGGCAGAAGGAGTAAGGGGCACATGGCCAGAACATTACAGTATTAGGCGAAAGGAGAGGTGGAGTCAGTCATAGTCCTGATTTTTTTCAGATTGTTCTACAAATTTTTATTATAATCCCAAGCCAATGAGAAGCCATTAAAAGAAGTGACACTGTCATACTTGCATTTTCCAAAGATCACTCTGGTCAACACTAGGGAAATGAGTTGCATGTGTGTGAATATACATCTCTCTCTCTCTCTCTCTCTCTCTCTCTCTCTCTCTCTCTCTGTTTGTGTGTGCGTGTGCACACGTGTGCATACACCCACATAGAAGAGTAAACATAGAAAAACTACCTTCTGCCTTTTTGAAATAATCCAAGGTATTAGTAATGGTGGCACAGCCTACAGGGGAGTGAACTTATTACGAATATTTAGAATTTTGTTAGCCTACCTTGGGGGTTTGTTTATGATAGTGAGGGAAGAGACCTATAAGAAATGCTCCATTATATTCCATTAATATCAGGAGGTCTGGCTTCTAAAGCCAATGGTGCTGTGTTTCCATCCACTGAAATGAGAGGCCGTGAGTTCAGAAGATGACGCTGAGTTCAGTTTGAAAGGCATTAATTCTGTGATGCTAATTGGCTATTTAGATGCTTGTTTCAGATGTGTTTGATGGATACATTTAGATTCATCAGTGTTCTGGCACTGCTTACACTCATTCATAAGTCTGCATGCAGGTTATCACCTGAGTACACCGATCTCATGGGAAGATTATTTCCACCCTGGAATTTGGCAAATGTGACAATTCATGGAGGTGTGATTCCTTCTTCTCTGGAGGGTGATTTCTGTTGACCAGAACACCATGTTGGAAGCAAAGATACAGATTTGGGTGTCGTTGGGCAGCAGCTGGAAGTTCTCAGCTTTGCTTCATTAAGTAGGAACTCATTTTTCACACAGAGCTGAAGGTCTTAGCACGGAGTTTGTTCATACCCGCCCCATCAAGCTGCCTCTTATTGACACATGAATGGCTGCCAAACTCTTTGGACAGACTGGGAATAATTTTATTAGAAAAGATGTAAAAAAAAAAAAAAAAAAAAGTTTGTCAAAGAAGCTCAGTTCTCCTCCTGTTTGGGGCCTTGGTGATGTGACAGGAATGTGCAAAAGTGGTAGGAGTTTACGTGCAACTTCATTTACTGCCTTTGGAACCATTTGTACGTGCCTCTCTTGGAGACCTGTGGCCTCGTGCCAGTCCTTCATGCACACAAGCACCAGGTGGCAGACCTCGCGCACACCTAGCCCCACCTGACCTTCCTTTCAGACATGTGCAAGCAGACACAAGCAAAAACCTCTGCCAGCAAGGCCTTCTTTCCACCCACAGAACCACACTCTTCCAGAAGCACATGGAAACAGAGTTTAAGAAAATACAATAGTCAAGGTGTTAGACTACTGGAGCAAGACGTGAGGCTAGTATTGCTTGCTGGAGGGCCCCCAGGGCCTGTGGAAACACCAGGCCTACGTGGTCTAGGTAGCAACAGCACCACCCCTGTATGTCTCTCTGGAGCCAGCAGCTAGAATAATGGACAAGAGTACTTTCCTCTGGCTTAGGATTTTACACTTCTTCAAGCTTTTTCCCATGTGTTTTTTCCATTAGCACTATAGAGTAAGCACAAGTAGCAGTATGGCCCCCTATTTTACAAATGTGGTAGCTAAGATCCAGAAAGTCTGTGAGTGCTCCATTCCAGTCCCTTTCAGTTACCGTGGACCACCCAGCAACACCGAACTAGGACTTGGTAAAATTCACCCCAAGTATTTTCCATTCATCTTCTCTCCAACATCGTATTTACTGTTGGCATCTCTGGTTTCCTAACCTCTCTAATTTCCCCTCTCTTCTGTTGATTCCGGGAAATGGCTTATATATTTGCACACACGAGGTAATGTATCATTCTATATGTAATTGTGTCTATTAGTAACAGTATACATTTCACCTGGTGAAGCATTTGAACATACAGGCTGTTTTTCAATACATTCCTAGGTGGGGTTCCAAGAAATGACCATCTATGTTCATTTCTACCCTGTCAAGGATTTTGAGGGCTGGGAAGATGGCTCAATGAACAAAGCAGTTGCCACACAGTGTTAGCACTGGTGTTCATATCCCAGCACAAACATAAATGCTCAGGCTATCACAGCATCCTGCTTGTAATCCTGGGATTTGGGAGGTGGAGACAGGGAATCACAGAACAAGCTGACTAGCCCATCTGGGGAGCTCTGATTTCAAATGGAGACTTTTCCTCAGTACATAAGGTAAAGAACAATTGAAGAATATAGCAGATGTTATGCCTTAGCCTCCACACACAGATGCACATAACTCCAAAAACACCTGTGCATGTGCGCGCACACACACACATACAAACATTAATGTATACATGTACACACCCCACACACATGCAAACATTAATGTATACATGCACACACCACACAATGCAAACATTAATGTATATGTGCACACACCCCACACATGCAAGCATTAATGTATGCATGCACACACCCCACACATGCAAATATTAATGTATACATGCACACACACCCCACACACGCAACCATTAATGTATACATGCATACATCCCACACATGCAAACATTAATGTATAGGTGCACACATCCCCACACTTGCAAGCATTAATATATACATGCACACATCCCACATATGCAAACATTATTGTATAATGCACACACACCTCACACATGCAAACATTAAGGAATACGTGCACACACACCACACATGCATACAATGTTACATGCATATATCCCATACATGCAAATATTAATGTATACATGTACATACACCACACGTGCAAGCATTAATATATGCATGCACATACACCACACATGCAGACATTAATGTATACATGCACATATACCACATATGCAAGCATTAATATATACATGCACATATACCACACATATATATACCAAACGAATGAGTAAGTATGTTTATTCTGGTTATAAAAATAATACACTTGTTCATATAACAAAATTAAGGAAGTCAGGAATAAGTCATCATCCACAATTAATACACCAACAAAAATATTAGATGTGATAGGAAGACATCTAATGGGGATAACTATATAGCCTACCAAGATAGCAATTTCCTTGAAAGAAGAGTAATTTGAGTATATAAGCAACAGCACTTTCCTTTCTGACAAGTATTTATGTACAGGGATACTCAGGTGTATATATCTTAAGATAGTCTCACACAGATGTAGCAGGCTTTCTTGGACCACTAGACCCCAAATCATGACATGGAGGCTTATTATTTATTATGTATGTTCAACCTTAACTGAGGCTTGCTTCTAGCTGGCTTGTTTCCCTTTAACTTAAATGAACCCATTTCTATTAAGCTATGTGCTGCCCTAAGGCTTGTTTACCTCATCTATGTATTGTCCATCGTGCCTTCCTTTTTCCTGCATGCCTGTCTGGCTGGTCCTTGGCTGCTGGTGGGCTCTGGCTGGCTGGCTCTCCTTTTCTCTCTGCCTGCCAGCCCTGTCTACCCCTCTTCTGCCTAGCTATAAGTGGCTGTTCCACTTTTTATTAGACCAGTCAAATGCCTTAGGCAGGCAAGGTGAAACAGTAACACATCTTTACTTAGTCAAACAAATATTCTATCCCACAACACACAGACACTCCCCTTAAATCTTAGGTGGAGCCCTGGGAGGTAGCTAAGATATGAAATGTACAGTGACTGTGGTATCTACTCTTTAAGATGTCTCCAGCCATCTTTGTCTCCACTTACTCACCCTCTTGTGTAGTTCCTTGTCATAATGAGCAGGGCTGACCTGTATAGACAATGGGATATTTCCAGAAAAGCATGGCTCCAAAGGTCATATAATGAGAGCATGAGGTATCTTCCTTGATTACTTCTTAACAGCTACTGTAGGGAAAACCAGTGCCATGCCAAGAAGACATTCATGAAACTCCATAGACAATGTGACATAAAGACAAGCTTAGTAAGAGTGCCATCTTAAATGGAGACCTTCCAGCTCTTGCCAAGTCTCAAGATGACCATAGTCCCAGTTGACTGTTTCACATCCACCTTATGAAAGAATATGACTAGAGTTGCCTAGCTACACTGATTTTCATTCTGTAGTCAGAGAAGAAAAATCAAGACATGCTGATTGTTGTGGCTAGGGAGATCAGTAATTAAGAGCAAAAAACGCAGGTTCAGTTCCCCACATCCATACGGTAGCTCACAACTGTCTGTAACAGCAGTCCCAAGGTTGTCTGACACCCTATTCTGGATTCCAAGGACACTATATGCACATGGTGCAATCATATATGCAGGCAAAATACCCATACACATATAATAAAAATAAATGCATATTTGAAAAATCACCAAGCTTTGAAATAATCAACACAACAGTTGTGATGACTAACTAATATATTGACTTTAAATCAAACACCCAAACTTCAATCTAGACCCTTGGAAACATATCTGATCTTTTACTTTTTAATTCTTTAAAGTAGGTATCTACCTCAACATGCCACTTTAACGAATGTAATCGTACAACACAAAAATGCCTGGCACACAGTGCTTCTGGAAGAGCTGATTCATTTCTGTTTACACAGAACTTTCTTGCTTGTGCACTAGAAGCCAAAACTCTAGGGAATGTCCTCAGCCCAGGCAGAAACAACAGCTAATCATTCTTAAATTTGTTTAAAATCCAATGAAAGGGAGAGATATCAGTGGCAGATAATCTGGGTACCAGGTGAACCTAGTCCACTCCTGACTGGCCTTACATTCAGAGAGATGCAGGCTTCAAGATCTCTTTGCCGTATCTTTCTGGAGCCTGATTCCTAGGTGTTATTATATTTCTTAGACATACTCCAGAACCTGGATCTGGGATGCTCTCCTGGCTCTATCACGGGTTTACAAAGTGGGCGCATCAGGCCTGTCTATAGCCAATTTTCCTAAAAGATGCAAGGGAGCCTGATCTAGAAGCTAGACCTATCCAGAACATCCTACTAAACAATCAAAGATCTAGAGATTTAGGAAACCAAAGCAATTCTATAAATGAGAAAATGCCTACACCAGCCCTCATCTGACCTCAGAAGTCTTCACTGGTTAGGGTCCTGGCAGTCCCTGGTGGGCATCTAGAGAAACCAAGTATTCCTCAGACTCCTCAAAGCTTACCACCTTTGGAACTGACCTTTCAGTCTACTTAGAATTCATGGCTCTCCTCTCCTGCTCTATGAGCATCTCTACAAAGGCACACAGAAGCAACTGAAGGAGGAAAAATTCATTTTGGCTCATGGTCTAAGGAAGTGCAGTTACTGTGGTTGTGAAACTGGTTCATCTTTGGCAGCTTGTAATAGCAATTGTTCATATCTCAATGGATCAGGAAACAAACGGGACCAGAAGCAGGACCGAGTTATAATCTTTAAAACCTACCCCTAGTAGCCTACAGCTACCAGCTAGATCTTACATCCAAGTATTCTACCAACTCCCAAACTAGTTTCACCAGTTAGGGCTAGTTTACATGAGGCTGTCAGGAATATTCTATATCCAAATCATAACAAACACATCACCAGCTTATTCTCATCCTTCAGGTCTTACATCATAGCTAATCTCCCTTGTAGAAAGTTCTGGACTTCAAGGAGCTGTGCCTATGTCTACCCTAGTAATGTTCCTGCCGCCAGGGTATCATCTCTGATTGGCCCACCAGCCATCAGCAGGGTACGTAAACTTATGACTGTTCTTTTTCAGTTCTCTCTCCATAGAGCCCCATGACGGTACCTACCACGTAATATATAGCCACTAAGTACCCACTGGTTAAATGAGTACACATTCAAGTAAATGCCTGTCCTCATACTCAGATTTTTCCAAACAGACATTTGGAAAGAAAAAACAAAACATGTGAATGGTAGAGTTTGCCCAGCTGATGAGCCATTGAAGAGAAAGCAGAGCAAGTACTCCAGAGCTCTTCCCTACTTAGGACACCCAGAAGTGGAGCACAATCAACAAGCTACTCTGTAGCATTGGAAACCCCTGTCCTTGGAGGGGGCTAGGGTGGCAATAACTCATACAGAACATCCTGCCTTCTGTCCACAATGATTGCTTAAGAAGTCTAAGAGAAAAGGATCAAGTGTTGAACTTTCCTGCTTTCTTTTGGAAACAGTGTGACAGACCAAGACAGGAATATTTGACAAACTCCAGTACCAACAGATTCTCTCCAGCAGAGCATCGGCTCTTAGCTACTGCATGACCCACCTGCAGACACAGCCCTGGGCAGTCAGACAGGCAGGGTGATGCACCAAAGAATGATTAGCAGACAGATGCTGAAGCAGCTGGCTCTCTGGATGATTGGAGGCATGAGTGAGTACGCGTGCTGTAGCAGAGGCCTGTGGCTGAATGCCAAGGCCTCCTAGTTCATGTATCACGTGTCTGGTTGAAGACAAGGGGAAGAATGTCTTCCAGAAATCTCAGTCACCCGACATCTGGTTTAGTGCTCTTTCCTGCAGCCCAAATAAAGTCACTTGCTACTTTTAAATCAGGTCAAAGTAAGTAGAAGGGAAAGATGGTGTAATAAGAAGACTTTATTCCATCTGGTAAACCAGAAAAAAGGCAAGGAAATGAGGAAGCCTTAGAAACAGGAGCTGATCTTGAATGAGCAGCCCACAGTCCATTCTGGGGAAGTAAATAGTGAAACAGCCTCTGTGACAGCTTGTCTGCAGAGGTGCTAAGCAGAGTGGGAAGGAACTCCACACTCTCAATTTGTTGCACTGGAATTTGCTGTTATTTGGAAGCAAAGCAAGGGCTGTCTGTGGTTCTCCAATACAGGCTTGTTACCAAAGTACATAGTGTTAGACCAATTGGCTGCAGCTGTCTGTGGTTAAGTAAAAGGCTCTAGCAGTGGTTGGATGTCCTCATACATTTACATATACTCATTATTGCAATGTTTGTGACAAAGCTCTAAGTAGGTATTATCATGTCTACTTCATGCCTTAGAATTAGATCTGCACAACTGGTACATTTCAAAGGCAAGAACCAAACCCGTGGCCCCACCCTTTGCTCTATAGATTCCACATTGCCTCTGGTTCCACCAACACATCGTCATCTAACACCACTTTTCACACAGACCTGTGTGACTTTGGTTTCTAGCTCCAACTGGGATTCCTCTGGGCCTGCTGGATCCCAGTCACAGCAGGCTATGGCTGGACCATTCCCAGAAAGAATAAGAATCCAAGCTAAGCGTGGCTCAATTTGCCATTCTGCCTTCTGTGCTATTGGGATTTAGTATATTTTCCACAAGATGGAGCATCAAGGTAACTACATAAAACTCACACTCACTTATCCTCTTTTTTTTTTTTTTTTTTTTTCAAATTTGAAAAACCTAATTCCCCATCTATTCACAGAGCCTTGTCTGGAATTAACCAGACAGTGATCTCCTTACATTATAGAGTGGGTGCGGAGTTAAGGATGTGAATTGAATTTACAGTGGTAACCTTTTCTTGCCAAGAAACTCATCCAACCGAGGTTGGAAAACCAATCCTCAAATCTTGGGTATTAATTGGACCCTTGGCCAAAGCAATCATTTTATCAGCCAATTAAGGCCCTTGGAGCAAGAGAGCACTGTCATCCAGAGCCAATCCCAAGCCCTTGACTTTGCCTCTTTGTCTCCTGACTTTGGTTTCCTCTCTTTAGTCGATTTGCAAAAATTAGTGTTGCAGCTGCCCCAAACAAGCTATGCAAGAATATCTTCTATAAAAAGCCACAGCTAGTTGAAAGTTGTGAAATGTATTCAATGAAGCTCCTAAGAGTTTGTGTTCTTCAAGAACAGGCCAAAGGAAAATGGAGAAAGGAAAGAGTGTGGATTTCATAAGCCAGTTGATGGGTTGAAATAACTAGCATAGGCATGACACAGCTTTTGAGATTCGTCCTACCTCAGCCAGTGATAGAACTCGGGTCTTCCTGTTTGCTAAGGGAGCGCTGACCACGGAGCCACACTGCTTCTCCTTCTTTCTTTCCATTACAGAGGGTAGGTCTCGGGGCTTCTAGTCTTGCTTTTCCAACCTCTTGTGGCTAGCAAGCTCCAACGACAGATTTCCAGGAATGCTGATAGTCTCTCATTGGAAAGACACAAAGGAATGCTCTATCATCCTCTGGCCACAGATTAAAATCCAGACTCCATCATGTTCTGGTTATAAAACTCTGAGCAAGGAAATTAAATTCTCCAAACTCCCATGCTATGAACTTTAGGTTGCCAAAAGGTTTAAATGAAAACGACTTGACACATTTAACATATATAACTTACATACACAATGAAGTTAGTAGCTGTTATTCTCTTAGAGCTATTTTTATAAATATTCCAAAACTCAGACTCTTCTCTTTTAAAAAATAGTCATAAAACAGGCATTTCTGTGAGCTCCACCTCAGGATAATTGTTTTCCAATTTAGAGCAGTGCAGTTTCAAATTAACATAAAGAAGAGCAAGGAACACTGGTGGTAGACACTCTGGAGAGCTTCATAGTGTGAACCCCAAACTCCAGCTGCTCCTCACTAGGTTTCCCCTGAGAATTTTTATGTGACCCCCATGTTATGCAGTTACAGAAAATAAGTATATAAATCAAACATTTATTGACAATAAATCACTAAAAAAATAAAATAATCTTATATGCATGGGATTTTATAATCTATTAAAGATGAAAGCATTTTTCGTATGATAGAGATAGGTGGAGCTATTTATTTTTACATAAAAAAATGAAGTATTGTTGAACACTTGACGGTGCAGGATGCAGAGTATCTTCAACAGTTTTTATAACTGATCAAATTCGGATTTTTTTAGGTCATCAGTGTGGTGATATATTGTATATTTAATAAAAATAGTCTGGAATATCAGAGGACAGAGTCACCCACAGAGACAAGCCATGAAGGTCAGGGAGTGATGACCCAAGCCTTTAATCCTAGCACTCGGAAGGCAGAAATCCTCTGGGTCTCTGTGAGTTCAAGGCTAAACAGAGCCAGGAGGCAGAGGCACACACTTTACACCTTTCACCCTAGCTCTAGAAAAGTTGAACCAGAAAGAAGGAAAAGAAAGGAGGAGAGGGTAGAAGTACGGCCCTTTGTCTGGGACCCAGATCCTTTTCCACTGAGGACTGAGAGGCATTGAGTCTGAGGATTCATGGAGACAGGGTGTACCCTCTTCAGCCTGGGGAGTTGGCTGGGTGAGAAGTGGCTGTGGATTGTTTCTCTATTTCTCTGATATTTCAGCTTTCCCCCAATATATGGCTCCAGATTTTTATTAATAATACCAAATAGAATTCATGCAATACATCATTGCTAAAAAATGCTGTTTAACTTAAATATATAACATTGAATAAATATGAAGTATGTTTAGGGCCATTTCAGAAACTGGCCAGAATTCTGTCTTAATCCTAAGCCAAAATTAATTTAGCAGTTTTTCTAAATGAAACTTAGGTTAGCAAATCAAACAATTTCTAAAATCAAACTTTCCAACAGAATACAACCCAAAGATATAATGATTTTATATTTACATGTTGAGAGATAATGTTAGAAAACATAAAAAGGCTTTGTTTTCTAGAATTAAGTCATTGCATTTCTATAAGAGCAGAAAACTTTGTACATACAGTAAAACACTGCAATTCATAATACGTAATCACAAATTTGAGTCATAGTGTTCCAAGCAATTTCTTTGGTGTTGTGTGGTGGACTATGTGCAAAACAGAGTGCTTGTGCTATGTGTTCTGAACCAAGGATACAGTGAAGTCATACATGCAACATGAGCAAGCACTGCCAGAAACACCTTGACTTCATTTTAGATCATTGTCTGATCAGATGTAAAAACCTTCGATGTAGACTGTCACCCACAGGTACCCCAATCAGGAAGTCTCTTTTGATATACAGCCAGAGAAGTAGAGCAATAATGCAATCATAATAGTTTTTGGCCAAAGAGGCCATGCTCATTTGGAGTACTTCAATCACTGAAGAGAAAGTAAAACCATTTTATGGATTTTATTATCTGAGAAATGGCTTCAAGCTCCTAGAACACTGGAAACATTGAAATGATTTCCCAATAGCACACAATCCATATGGCAGCCAGATGCAATATTCACCAGTAGATAACAGGACTGGGCAGTCATGAAGCTAGGGAAATGGTTCCCAAATGATAATCATCAACACAAGGCTCATTGGACCAAGGAGTCATGAGCTGGCTAAATGATGGCACCATCAGGCAATGTGTCAGTGTGGTCTGGCTATCTGGAACAAAGTTGGGTACATGCAAACTCACAGAAGTATTTTGTTTAGACTTTTTTTTAAGATTATCTCTGATGGCTATCCAAAATTTTGGATGGTTGACTTTGCGCAAGAATAACTGAATGGTTACCACCATGAAAATTCACAAAATCACCTTGGAGTTCTTCATTTCTGAATCAAACATGAAGATCCTCATGAAGAAAAATTCTTTCTGACCATCTCCCCTATTTCTCATCTTTCCACCTGCCCTGAAAATACTGACAACATAATTTATTCACTAGGATGTCAAAGTTGTGTGCCAAAAATTTCAAGGGTTTTATCAGAAAAGAGAATATTTTTCTTCAGGACAAAGAGACCTAACAAAGGAAACTGCAAACAATATATTCAACTGATAGGGAGTTCGTAGGTGTGCCAAGCATGGCCCTGAGCTAGTCTTCCAACTCTCTCTGCCATGTGCCCCCTCTCATAACTATTGGAAGCTTCTGCAGCTAAACTAGAATCTTCCCAGTACCTGATTCACAACTGAGGACACCTCCAAGGGACTCTGAAGCCCTGTCACATCTACTTTACCCTAATACTAGGAATAATCCATGTGACATCTGTAGCCTTAATATACACACAAATAACTAGGACAGGATTTTGTTCCAGGAGACATTCATTCAGGGTATCTAAAATCTAGAACCACAAATGTTAATTTAAAAAACCTGTTGTATTTGTAAGCTGATAAGTCATTAATTCCTTTAGTAGTAGAGAAATAATAACATTACCAAAATAATAAAAGTGAGTTGCTCTTCACCTATACCCACAGTGTCAAGGCCTGTAAATGAGTGTCTTAGTTTTATTTCTACTGCTGAAGTAAATACCCCAACCAAAAGCAACTCAGAGCGGAAAGGATTTGCTTGGCTTACACTTCCATGTCAGACAGTCCGCCACTGAGAGAAGTTAGGGCAAGAATTCAAGCAGAGGTAGAGACAAGAACCCTGGAGAAAGGCTGCTTACTGGCTTCCTTTCCATGGCTTGTTCAGTTTGCTTTTCACGTGTAACCCAAGACTACTTGGCCATAGATGACACTGCTCATAGTGAACTGGGGCCTCCCATATCACTCATTAATCAAGAAAATACTCCCATAGACTTGCCAAGTCTGATAGAGGTATCTCAGTTGAGATCTCCTCTTCCCAGTGACTCCAGTTCATGTCAAAACAACACAGGCTTGATTTCTGCTTGGTGCTGTCTACACTCGGCTCCACATTGTCGCCTAGACTTCTCACAACCTTCCCATTAGGAGGACAGACTGGGCCTGAGAAGAAGAGCAAAGGAAAGTGATTATCATCTCTATGACTACTATACAATAGTGGCTCCTAAGAGCAACTACACCCAAATCTATCTTTTACCTTTTCTAAAATCCTTTGGTTGGTCCTCAGCAGATTGGCCCAATTTTCCATTACAAACAACAACAAAAACTAACCCTAAGATTAAGAACAAGCTAACTTCCTTGCCTCAACACAAAAGCATGTGTCTTATACACGATGGAAAAGAGAAAGCTACCTCTAAAGATATCCCAAGGTCATTCTGGGTGACCTAATTCAGCCCCAAATGGTCTTTTTGGCTCACAACTCTCCTTGGGAGTGGTGCTCATTTCTCAGTCTGTGACACTTCCTTCCTCCATTCTGGAGCCTTTTGAGGACACTTCATGGAAGCTAAGTTTCCTTTTCACTGAGAGATTCTGGGACATTCTTGAGAGTAAGGTTAGAACATGGAAGGACTCTGCAATGATAGACCCTGATACACAGAGTTCCAGCCCCTCAATTCACCTCCCATGATAGGATCAGAGGTAATTCAGAAACATTAATGTGTGCCTGTGCCTGGCCAGATGCAAATACTGCCCTTCCTGGCATCTCTTCTTGCGAGTAATTCTTTCTTCACTTATGGTCATCCTCTCTCTTCTTCAGCCCAAAGC
Source organism: Phyllotis vaccarum (assembly GCA_033318265.1). Lineage (NCBI taxonomy): Eukaryota > Metazoa > Chordata > Mammalia > Rodentia > Cricetidae > Phyllotis > Phyllotis vaccarum. The sequence goes on along the minus strand of JARWLC010000011.1, from coordinate 37,165,160 downwards.
AAAAGACTGGACATCATTGGCATCACCACATCCACTCTGGAGAACACTCACAGTGCAGTGACCACTGATAAAAAGTTTGTTGAGAAATGAACAAGAGACCTGGTGCTGTATGGCTTTCTTCAGTCCCTTGTGGCTGGAAATGCCAGAGAGTGATTATTCCATAAAACCATGCATTATCATAGGCGTTACAATAATGCTCAAAAGCAAGATGGAACAAGAGAGAAAAATGTCTACTTTCTTTGATCACCTACTATGTGCCTTATCCTTTATTCATATTCCTTCAAAGCCTCCTCACTTATTCACATTACCATCCATTTGCTAGACAAGAGTGAATGGTTCTATGATAAACTAAACCCAGGAGGACATTAGAGGTATTAAGTTGAGAGATAAGGGGGGATGGGGAAGAGCTCAGGGACAGAAGAGAGACAACCGGTAGTACTCCAGAGTGTTGGCTTAGGGAACTTTGGGTGGGTTCTAATCTTCATTGAAATAAGAAGTGATAAAATAGAATCAGGCTGCCTTGATACTTGGGTAAGGGACTCAGTCCTACCTCAACTGGATATGCGAGAGTGAATTGACTCATCTGGGATTCCTTGCTTTGTCTGGAGAGTGATGAGAGAGGGACAGCGTGTGTGGTGGGGAGAGGGTTGGGGCACAAGGGACTGGGAGAAAAGGCTGGAGAGAGAAAAAAAAAGAAAAATATATTTAAAAAAATAGAAGCAGGCTGCATTGTGTGGTTTTCTTATTGTCTTGTTTTTAGGTCAAAAGGACATGCTTGAAAATAGTGATTAATAAACAGTATTATCAGGCGGCCATAATGGATCTGACTCACACTGTTTCTTCTTTGTGAGCTGACACAGACAGCATTAAGGAAGACCCTGAGATGATGCAGACATCCATGCATATATTTTAATATGTGGATATAAACAAATATGAAAGATTATCTCAAATTGAGAGTGGCTAGAATTTATTGGGTTTTTCTCTTTTTCCAGTTAATAGATAAAGTTTTTTAGAGTAAGTGAGATACACTTACTTTTTAAAAAACATGGTTTCCCTATGTATCTCTGACTGGCCTGGAACTCCTTGTGTAGAATAGAGTGGCCTTGAAGCTAAGTGTCACTGAGATATGCCTGCTTCTGCTTCCTGAGTGCTAGGATTACAAGCGTGAGCCACTATGATGGGCAAATATGTTTAACTAAAGTAATAAGTGGGTTTTAAAAAACATAAATATAATAAAAGAATAATCAATGAAGGTATTAAGATACATATAAAGATGGGTAGATCGATCAAAGACAGATAGACAGACAGACGGATGATAGATGAGCTTCCTATAAGCCACTGTTATAGTGTGCATTTAAAATGTTATTTATGGGCTCACATTTTAATTACTTGTTCCTTAGACGGTAGGACAATTTTAGGAGGTTGAGGAAACTTTAGGAGGCAGGGCCTAGCTGCAGAAAGTAGGTCACGGACATGAAATTCTTGGGGATTTTATTCTTCAGCTTCTTTGGTGTTTTTCTTGTCACCATGAAATGAATAACTGTCCTCTACCACATGCTACTCTACAGAATACCCTCCCCAAGTCCATGGAACCTCACAACACAGACTTACCCCTTTAAAGCTAGGAGTCAAGATAAAGCCTTTGCCCTCTATGCTTGCGAGTATTTCAGTAGCAACCGTAATAAAGTAGACGATGCTGCTCCACTCAGCAGAAATCTGTTGTCTCCAAACACAGAAGTCAGAAATCGACTCATTGGCAGAGACTTGCTGCCTCAGAAGCCTTAGGAAAAGTCTGTCCTCTCCCATTTTTTTGGTGTATGTAGCTCTGGGTGTTTCTTGGCTTGAGGCTACATCAACTCCTATCTGCCTGTGGTGGTCATGTAGCCTCCTCTGTGTCTATCTGTCCCTTCTCTGCATAGCTCTTACAAGGACATTTGTCATTAGATTTAAGACGTCCCCGTCTCACCCAGAATGATTTCATCTCCAGACCTACCACTTGCTTATATCTGCAAAGACCCTTTGGCCACATTTACAGGCTCCAGGGATCAAGAATTCACCATATCTTTTTTTCAACTGTGTGTGTATGTGGCGGTGGGGGTCACCATTCAGCGCATTCCAGATAGACAAACAATAATAGATAGGCCTTCTGTACGTGCGTTACGTTTTATTAAATTTCTCCCCGTGTCCAGTTTTACTTTCCTTTCCACTTAATTCTGCCACCATTTGCAACGTAAGCACCTGTGAGTCACCCGATTCATTTTACCGTATCACGTTGGGTCACAAGCTCACGAAAGACTACATTTGTAAAAAGATAATTGCCAAACCAGATGCCAGAACTTCAGTAAGACACCCTATAATTCAAATCATGAGCCCCCTGGGCTGCGTTTTAAGAAGGCCAGTCCTATAATAGCCATATTGTGTGCAGCTCTCCGAGGCCTTCCACAGGCCTAGGTACACAAAGGCCTCATCACCTGAAAGCAGCTGACACTCCAGAATCTGTTCAAGCGAACGTGCAGAGAGTGCTTGCTTGAGATGTTCTTCTGCCAAGAAATAGTCTCCATGCCCACATTCCCAAGTGCATGTGGTCCCTGTCACATAAGGCATGTCTGTGGAAAACAAGGTATTTTGAAAGAGTATCCACCTTTCTTTAATCTGACATTTCTCATTGCTGAGAGAGCTCCAGAAAGAAAAGGTTGCTTGTACCAGTGAGGAGGGAAAACAAAGATTTCTTTCCCGCTTAATTTCCCAGATGCAAAGATCTGAAAGTACCTTTGCTTTTCTTCGCCTTCCTGATTAGTCAGAGTGGGTATTTGCATCTGCATTAAATAGTGGCCCAGTTGGCACACACTGCACCTTGCCCTGAAGAGAGGAGAGAATGTGAAGCGGCTGAAAGCGAAAGGAAAGTTACTTTTTTTAAGTTTGTAGCAGGAAGGTATTTAAATATACAGTAGTTGGGCATAACAAGTATGCTTCTCATTTTAATCCATCAAACATTGCTCATTTGTAACATCACAATTTTCTTCCTTTTGGCAAAAATTCTGTGATTCTGCTGATAGGGCAATAAATAGTCCTTGTTTATATATTGCCACCAGTGAGCCACATTCCCATCAGTGTGCCAACATTTGAGAGAAATCACCATTTTTTTTTTTTTTACAAAGAATTAATTCAGCCACTGTGCAACATCTGTTTAGCCACGTTGCATGGAACATGCTTGGTCCTGCCACAGAGGAGGACCTTCTACAGCCCCTCGCCTCCAGGACACTTTCCAGCATCTGGCTTGTGTCTGCTTGGTAGGAAAAGTTTCTGTTGTATTTTATTTTTCATTTTATGCAAATTCTTTGGGTTTCCCCAGATGTACGGCACATTTTTATTCAATATGCACGTGAGCACCTCTGTATGTATGTGTGTGTGTGCGTGCGTGCGTGCGTGCGTGCGTGCGTGCGTGTGTGCGTGTGTGTATGTGTGTGTGTGTGTGTGCATATGTATATATGATTAAGGTCTCGTGAAGTTCTGTATTTACCTGTCTACTGACTAGCATAGCTATAAAGAGTAAGCAAATGTCTCATGTCCTGAGTAAAACGCTTTTAACGCTCTGAGGATTTCCTGACTATTTAATACAAAGAAAATATTTTTACTATAAGAATATTTGCAGTGTCTCAACATTTCTTCATTTTCTCCTCTGTGTTTCTGTTGAAAGATTCTTTACTTAAAAAAAAAATCTTAAAACATTCTTTTGACTAAAATTTCCATTGTAGGTCAGAATTAAGCAGGAACTCAAGTGAGCTAGGACTACTGTTATTCACTTATACTTACAGTTTAATACCATATTATTAAATTTTCAGTTCCTATTAGTAAAATGGCATTTATATCCTGTTCAATTGACTGAATAAAAAAACTCCATTTTTTAAAAATCACAATACCCAAATGAAGAATAAACCATAATGCTAAATTGCTTCTATTACCGAACAAAAATATAAAGCATAGTATAAATGGTAAATTTTTCAGAAAACAGCTGGAAAATATTGTTCTCTCGACAGAAGTTACTTTAATTGTGAAATAATTCCCAAGCCAAGATATCAGCATTTAAATTCTTTGTCTGTCCCCTGGGAGCTACTTTATGATTTTATGTTTAGCTAGTAAAGGGTACTTCAGTTGTTTATTGACAGTTATGACTGTCAGTTACCAAACCAATAAAACACATGAACCCTACTATTTATCACAAGAAAACTGTGGCTTTATGAACATACATGGTACTTTTTCTGTGCACTTTATAGGTTTTGTAACCGATACTAAGGCTCTAAATATCTGAAACAGTGTCTGCCCTGAAGGCACCATTTCCCAGCTGTTACATTAAACCTAGTTACTACTCAATTGTAAGATGTTTTAATTTAATAAGTTTTATGGCTGTGCATTTAATTAGTATTCTACTCGGTCATCCAATTTGGTATGTACTAGGTGCCAGGTGCTATGTGGGATCTAGGGACTAAGCAAGATTCTCCCAGCTAAGGAGAACGCAGACTTCCTGGTCTTGCCCGATACTGACTTTCTAAGATTCCAGATGCTTTTGGATACTGAAATCAGAGCAGGAGTAATAACCATTGCTTAAATGAATTAAGTTTGGTCTAAAGCTGCCTCCAGATACAATGAACTGCAGCCTAATTTGTCATGTAAACAGACTGTAACTTACTCTTGTAATAAGTTCCTGAGTCTAAATCAAAAGCAAACAACTGTTTAAGCTGTGCTCAGATGAGGTTCACATGAGCTGTATGGAACTAGGCTATTTGTGTCCCTCTTCCATTTTTTCTGAGTATAAATAGATTCCGCTGTAGAGATAGAGGACTTTCTGGTCCGTTTCTGGATGGTATTTCTGTCTGCTTCTAGAACCCATAACAAAGTCAACTTAGATATTCAAACCTGGATTTGTTGTAATTTTTTCATATTATACATGCCTTCCTGCTTTACTCCAATGATCATTTCGGACAGGATCTCCTTACCATAGAGATCACAAATGTCAATCATCATAAGACAAGGAAAATAACAATAAAATTTTCAGAACATAATAAATAGTAATGACATTTAATTTTATTGGATTAGAATTATATTCTAGTGAACAGAGGCAGCATTGTTCACAGCTGAGCGTGCATGTACTGCAGTCATCATCAGAACTGCCTCTGTGCTACTACTTAGATGCAGATGAGACATATTTGTTTGCAATATATATGGTTCTTATTATTCAAGGTACATGGAATTATTGACCCATTTCCTCTAGAGGGAAAATAACCATTAACCCTCCTTATATGAGAATCTGGTGCTGAAGTCCTGTCTACAAAATAGCATGGCACTAGATTATAACCTATACAACTCCTCTCATGTTTTTAGTCATCTCTAGAAGGTTTGAAGATCTAATATAATAGAAATTCTCATGGAATAATGAAAAAAATAAATCCTCACATTTTTAACACATTCATTTTTTTCAAAATAGTTTCTGCCCATGTTTTGTAAGCTATACAGCATGTGGAATCTTCAGACATAGGGTTGAGTTTCTACATTCCTCTGGTTTTGTATTTAAAACAGACGAAGATAGAGTCTTGATTTCTATGTGTTTCTCTTAAAGATGTCTTTTGTATTTAAAGAATGTATTGATTCACTGACATTGAATTCCCAGCCAGCAGCTTCCTAACTCACGCCTGAGCAGAGTTTCTCTATCACACTACTCCTTCATTAGACACATCCTACCTCTCACATTGAGAAACAAGACAGCGCTTCAGCATGGTGCTCGTTGGCCGTGTTACTCAGCAAAACCACCACAAAGTACAAATAAATAAGTAGATAAATGAAGAGCCAAGAAAAGGCCATATGTACCCAATATGAAAGCAAAAACAGTAACACAGGACCTTGAAGGCTCACTTAGGTCTATGCATGGCCACATGCTGCTGTTGCAGTACTGACTTGGGGTTACTTTTTTTTTTTTTTTAACATGGAGTATAATGAAGATCCAGTATGCATGAGACATAAATGCATTTCAACTTTTTATTCAGAAAATATAGACATTATTGGTTCTCCTCTCCTCCCTCTCTCCCCTCCCTTCCCCTCCCCTCCCCTCCTTCTTTCTCCCCTCTGCTATAAATGAAACCCAGGTCCTGACAAGTTAGGCAAAGCAATATATCTCAGGAGATGAAGCCCTTGAAGACTGCTTTCCGATAATATAATGACCAGCACACAGCCACCTGGTGCATACACAGCCTCTAACCTAAGATTTGTCCAGTCCATTTATTTGAGCATCAATAATGAACAAAACAATGATGCCATTTTTATAATAAGCAGGAAACACAATGAAAAATAAAATTTACTGGATAACATACCCATAAAAGGTAAGTCCAAGGACGGGAGGGATGGACCAGTGGTTAAGAGCACTTGCTGCTTTTCCAGAAAACCTGAGTTCAGTTTACAGCATCTATACTGGTCGACTTACATACAATCTTTTGTAACTCCAGCTCCAAAGGTTCTAATGCCCTCTCCAGATACCTACATACACGCACACACACACACATACACACACACACATACACACATACACACACACGTAAATAAAAAAAAATCTTAGAAAAGATAAACCTTTTATGTTGGAATAATAAGTGAATTAATAAGTGGAAAAGTCAGGCTGGAATGTAGCTCAATAGTAGACAGCTTGCTGAGAGGGAGAGAGAGGCGAGAGAGAGATTTACCAGGGATATGTAAATTTAATTTCATATCATTAGAGTGTTCCATGAGCCCAGCCAAATGACTTTGAGAGGTCTTTTGGTGACCCCACACAAACAAACATCTATAGAACCAACCAAAAAAAAAAAAGTTCCGCTAAGGAGTATACTGGCTAGAAACATCAGGAGTGAATTCAAACAAAATCTAGCTGTTACAGAAAAAGTGCTCTTAAGAAGTTTTATAATTTTAAGCAAAATCCTCTTCAATCTAGAATTCACAATGCCATTTGTTCATACCAAAAACAAAATCAACAATGTTAAAAACAAAAATTATTACTAAGAAATATAAAAAAATCTTTCCTTTTGGACAAAGAAACCAAGTTCTCTGTGTAAATTTTTTACTTGTCAATTGTTTTTTTCTTCCCTCAAATCTCACAGCACTATCTCACACAAAACGTGAAAAATAACTTCTACGCAGCTTTTTTTTTTCAAGCCTGAGTTCCTGAAACAAGTACAGAAATTATGAGACCAATCATTTGAGTACAGATTCTGATGAGCACATACCTAGGCAGACCCACAGGGATAGGGCTCGGTGCCCTGCCTACTTCTGCTCGTATGCCCCCACAGCCGGAGAACGCCTCAAGTGTTGCTGACCAGTTTTCCCCGAATCGTGGTCATTGTGTGCCTCATTCCTGGAACAGGACAGTTTTGCAAAGTTTGCCCACGGCCGTTCAGACGTGGCAGCTAATCACTCCCTACTCAGCGCTGCCTGGACCACTACCTGGTAGAAGATCATGAAGAGGAGGAAGGCTCCTGAGCAGTAATTGTCTGTTCTTGATGGATGAGGAGTGACAGGGGTGATTAAAATGACAGGAATCCAGAGAAGATTAGGAAGCCAGGACCTAAACCAGAGGGTGACCACAGGCTAAAAACGTCGCTTAAGGCAACAAGGTCAGAAGCAATGGGAAGCATGGTGGAGGGAAGTAAGCCGGGGATCAAATTAGAGCCTCGCTTTGTCCCTCATCAACCTAGCGCTGGCTTGCTTCCTGGACCACACATGCCATCCATCTTCATTTCTGGCAGCTGACTTTTGTCTGAAACAAGGCATTCCTAAAAACGGCATGATCCCAGTATGCATTCTGTTTTCAGGAGGATATTCAAAACAGTCCCTGTCTCTTACTCTTATGCAAGTAGAGACATATTAAGCCTCTCATTTTAAAATAAAGCAATTGCTTTCATAAACAGTCTTTTTGGCCCGTTAATTTCAGATTACCATGTGTGGCTTCATTACTAAAAAGAAGGAATGATAAGGGGGAAGCCAGACTTAAGCAGGCCTGGCTGTCAAGATTAGGATACTCATCTAAAGATGAATGCCCCCTAACCATCACCGTTAATAATGAGGTAGAGACTACTTTGTTCACATCCTATTGGGTTACATTCCTTAGTGATTCTGATATCCAAATCATGATCTCCTTACTCAAAAACACTAAACTGACTTTATTTCAAATCAAGGGAACTTTCCTTACCAAATTAGACTGACATATATTCACGAGTAATTACAGGTGCTGCAAAGGGCAGTGAAGCTTGAGTCTTTTCTAACTCAAAGAGGGTCACACTTGCTTTTTTTTTCCTGCAATCATTTCTCTTATATTCCATAGGCATCACCTCCAAAATCAGAGTGTGTGCAACTTAAATTCATCTCCCATGTCTTTCTGACCCTGTGTGTGTAAAGTATGTGTGCATACATGTTAAGATATACTTTCCTTTAGCATCAAGTCTTTGTCTCTAACATAATGGGTTCCATAAAGTAGCTCAAGCTGTCTTCTCCATACTCATATATGCGTGGCATACATGTCTACTTGCACACACGTGATTTCTCAATGTACATGTAATCTGAGTTCGATTGCATTTGCTTATCCTGAAGGCTCCCCAGCCTGGAGCTGCATACATACATCACATTCTTCATTCTTTCTGCTGGCTAAGCCTACTGGGAAAGCCATTCACACCAGCTCTGTGTTTGGACAGAGGAATAAGATACTATGATCCCATTTCAACAGAGCATGGCCAGAACAGACACAAATTACCCAAAGTGTAGAATGGCACCTGGCCAGGGAGGTGCCTGCACAAACCGGAAGCCTGATACTTTTCACTGTAGTCGGCTTTTCCCTGATGCTGCCTGATTGCCTACTTTGCTTCAGTTCTGAGGTACAGTTTAGTGGAATTCTCTCTCCTAGCATGGCCAAGGCCCTGTCACTACCAAGAAGAGGAGAAAGAGGAAGAAGAGGAGACAGCGGCAAGATAGAAAATGGGCTCATCATTACATCATCAGTTCCTTTATTCAAGCAACACTATGGAGTGCTTACGAAGCAACAGACAGGCTCTAGTCATAGCAAGTGAGCAAAATGAACATGGGAGACAGGCACTAAGAAGCATAACCACCACCTAATTGGGAAGCTAGTATTACGATCCACAGAGAACACTAGGAGAGTTACATAGTTTCCTAAAACTTTGGCCTGATGAAATATCCTGAAGCCCTCCTGGCAAATGAGATGCAAAATTTTCCAAGTAACTGAAGTATGTAAGATATTTATCACTTTAGAATCATTGTTTCTAGTCTTATATTAAACTCTGGGGGTATTTAGAATCTAGCCTTTCACTGGCATAATTATTAGTAATGCTTTGCGTGTCCACAGAACCTTAAGGTTTTGAAGCAGGGCCTTGTAAGGAAGCAATCATTTTATACATTTGGCTTGCTTTATTTATTTATTTATTCATTCATTCATTCATTCATTCATTCATTTATTTATTTATTTTGAAACTGAGCAAGATACAAACTACTAAGGTCTTCACAATATCCTATGAGATGGACATACTAGGGCTCTTTTAATTTTTATTTAAATTATTGTATCTTTGTGTGCATGGTGTGTGTGTGTTTGTGTGTGTGTGTGTGTTACACGCATATTACAGCACACATATGGAGGTCATAGGACAATTTGTGGAAGTCTGTTGTCTCTATTCACCGGGTAAGACCTGGGAGTTGAACTCAGGTTATCGACCTTGGCAGCAAGTACCCTAATCTACAGAGCCATCTCAGCAGCTCACTTGCATGTGCTGTTTTCTAGCTTAGGAGATGGTCGTTTCAAAGTGAGATGACGAACTCAAGTCTACACAGCTAGGAAGTGGTAGCTGGTGGCCTTTCTTCTCCTCTAGCGCTGCTTGCATTGGATTTTATTGGAGTAATGTCCTCTGTGTACCCTTGTTTTATCTGATTATTTTTTTAAAAAAAATCATACACTTTCAGGATCACTCTGCGATGTTACCATACATGTGCCTATTGCAAAATGCTTAAATCAAAGTGCACATATCTAGTGCCTCAAAGGCTTATCATTTGTTGTGTTGGAATATATGTTATCATCTGTCTCTGTTCTGCTCTTTAGTGAAATGTCAAGCCTATTTCTTCTCTATAACTGTAACTCAGTAGCCCTGATCATCATCTCTGCCCCACCTCTCTTCTCTCCCCAGGCTCTAGTTGAGATCCACTATTTTATAACCCACATGAATAAGACTGTGTGATGTTTGTCTTAGTGTGCTTGGCTTTATTTCTTGTAATTTAAGAGTTCAAGTTCCATTCATATTGCCCCATTGACAGGCTCTCATCCCTTGTGTGGCTGAACAGCATTCCACTGTGCATGCGTATATTTTATGCCCTAGTGAGATGAACTTGAACAAGCAAAAATTGAACATACATGTTAACTTGTGGGCACTGAAACGCAAATTTTATGTTTACATTGCTGATTATGTGCCCTCCATGGGCACAAACCTTCTGCCTATCTACTAATGCAGGTGAGTTCATGTTGCCCCATTTACCCTCACTACTACTTTTTAATTTTTGCTCACTTGCCATAAAGAGACATGATCTTCCCCTTTCAGCCTGAGAACTCAGTAGTGGTGAAAAGTTTCTCTAGTAGCTTGTTCGTCTGTCTCTCTGACCTTTTGTTTTTACCCTAAAATCTGGCTCTAGGTTTTTATTATAAGACCAACTAGGATTTGTGCAACAAAAGAAGGCTGAATAAACCAGGAAGAACAAGGCAGTAAGCAGCACTCCTCTATGGCTCTGCTTCTGTTCCTGCCTCTGGGTGCCTCCTTTGAGTTCCTGCCCTGACTTCTTGAGTGACGGACTATAACCCGTAATCTGAAATAAACCCTCTCCTCCCCACGTTGCTTTTGGTCAAAGACTTTTATACAGCAGTCGTAAACAATCATCTTCAAGCTGGGCCTAGACACGTGCCTGCAATCCTAGTACTAAGGAGACTGAAAAGAGAATGGAGTTGGAGGTCATCCCAATAGTGAAGCCTGGAGAGACCGCTGCAGACAGTGCTGTTCCTCTGGCTTCCTGCCTTCAGCAGTTCCATCCTAGTTAACTCCATCCGTCCTCAGCTTTAGCACCTAAGGCTTCTTCTCGCCGTCTTAATTTGAGTCACCATGACATCTTGCTGCCTTGTGAGTTAGAATGTTTGTTTTCGCAAATCATCCCAAATGCATGAGTAGAGCTGAAAGTTATATGAAAGCCTAACGCTGAAGTCAAAGACCCACTTAAAGCAAAGTCAAGAAAGAACAACAGAGGTCTGACCAAAAAGTCCCAGAACCTTCCATCCACCTGGCTTATGCAGGTGAACACTGCATTACAAATTACAGGGTTAGCATTGGGAAAGCTGGGACTCTCACAGGCCAAGAGTGCACAAAGAGATTTCCTATGCATCTCTTGCAGACTGCATCCTGAGTATTCTTAGTGTGGATAACTTTGCAGAGGGTTACTTAAGTGGTTCTACCACCATCTGTATTAGTGTATTTATCGGGGTTCCCTAAACACACACACACACACACACACCGTGTATATATATATATATATATATACGATTTACTAGAATGTCTTATAGGCTGTCTCCAGATAGGAAAGCCAAGAATCTAGTATTTGGTCCAAAAGACTGTCTGTCTCAACAGTCCAAGTTTGGTGCTGGAGCCCATGAGGATTCCTAGAGAGTTGCTGGCCTTCAGTCTGTTGGAAGGCCCTGTCACTAAGGTTGCAGTCTACTACATCTGGACAGCTCTATGAGCCCAGCACAAAATGGAAGATAATTAGGTGTTGTATTCCATCTGCATGATGGGACCATACTGTTAAATCCAAATAAAGTATACTATGGGCACCTACTAGGTGATGTCCCAGCTGCTGCCCCCATCCTATATATTCCCCTCATTTTGGAATAAAGTTGGGCTGCCTTACTGAAGTTGACTCCCAGAAGGTTATTTCCATCATACTCACAGCCAGCCGAACTCTGCTGGCTGCCTCTGCTCCCTCTATCCTTGTAGCCTACTAGCCAGCATGCCATGAGAAAAAGGGAGACCCCACCCAGTCTAAGTTAAAATCCTAAAAATGTAGGTTCTAATCCCAGCAAAGGAATGCCTTAGGAATGGGATAGATGGACTTATCAGCAATAGAGAGGGAAAGCAGTCAAAAAAGCAAATCTTCCTATTTCCAAATCCCTTTGTGTGGTTATCACAAGTAGACGTGGTCTTCCTCAATCCAAGTCTCATGGGACGTACTTAGAAGAGAGACAGCAGTCCCAGGTAAAGGGCTGAACCCCTTCCTCCTCTTTCTCCACACAGCTGCCTCACTTCCTTGGTCAATTTTTCCTCGTGCTAGGATTAAAGATGTGTGCCACCTCCACCTAGTTGTGTTTGACCTTGAACTCACTCCCCACGCTGGGATTAAAGGCATGGGCACCACTCCCTGACCTTTTCTCTAAGTGTGGTTAGGCTCCGTCTTTTGATTTCCAGGCAAATTTTGTTAAATACACAATATATCACCATACTCAGATGCTTAGATTTTAGTTAATTATAGTCATAGTCAAGTTGAAAACCAAGATTAAAAACTACTTTTTCAAAAAAGAAAACAAAAACAAAACTACATAATCGTTATCAACTTATAATGAATCAGATAATTTCTTCAGCAGCATATTCAACACATACAGCTTATATTTCCTGTATTTCCCTATGTCCTCACGGCAACCAACCTTTAAAACTATTGGTTTGTTTGCACGTGTCAGGAAAAATCCCCTAGGATTCAAGAATGCTCTTTTATTCCATTGTCACAGCTCTGCTCATCTTTACTTAACTCCACACATTCACTAGTTTCTCTTTAAACCTGCTTCCCCCAAGTCCTTCTAACAGAGAGAGTAGATACTTAATATGCTTTGCAAGAAGCCCTTAGTCAATCTAAGAATCCCATACATTAGCTTAGCTGCCCTCACAACAGAATTCATCAAAAAGAATGGTCTGGCCCATGGGAGAAAGAGAATTACATGATGGCCAGGGACTCTCTGCCCTGAACTGAGAGAAGACAGGCTTCCCAGCACCTTATGCTCTATTATGATGAGCAAATATAAGGTAGAGTATGGAAGAGAGAGACAGAATGATTTGTGTCCTGTGGAGAAAAGCAGATCTGAAGAGGTGAGGGTGGTAAGAAATGAGATGAGGTGGGTGGCCTGCTTGACGCCCAGGGCTACAGTGATGTCCAGGCCTGGGCTGTTGCTGCCAAGGGTCATATCTGCATCTATGGCTCTGACACAGCCACGATCTGTGTTTATGTCTGTGACTCCCATTGCCACTGAAGGCTGAGGTGATAGATCTGTGCAGCATTAGCCCTGTTCCTCACTGGCTGCAAGACAAGGGAGAACTGACCCAGCCCCTCACAGACTGCAGCACTTAAGAAAGCTAGCTGGTCCTGCACCTTGTCTGGGCAGCATGAGAGAGCTGACCCTGTTGGTGGGTGCATGGCCAGCTGGCTTTGAGTGTGTGAGATTGGGAGAATTGATTCTGGCCTCCTCATTTGCCATGTGATGGCATGGGTGAGGGGAAAATGCCCCCCTCCACCTCCACCTGTGGCAGGTGTGAGACTTGACCTAGCCCTTCATCTACAGAGATCAGGCCCTGCAGCTGTCCTGGGCAGCACTTTAGAACTGACCACGTCAGAGGTATAGGTGAGCCTGCACTGAGACTGAGTATGGGGGTTCCAGCCCCACCCCTCATCTGCCATATGGTAGCATGAGCAAGGGAAAGATGCCCCCCCCCACATCGCTTATCACCTGTGGCTGGTGGGAGAGCTGACTGAGATCTTGAGAACCACTAAGTTGGCCCTACACCTCATTTGAGCAACACAGAAATTCTGATCTTCTGGCCAGTGGGTGAGTGAGCCTCCCCATGGGTTGTGAGGGTAGGAAAGTTGGTCCCACTACTTGTCAGTCCTGTGGTGGTGTGGGTAAGTGAAAGATGCCCCTCTTGCCCCCCACTCCTGGCCTCTCTCCCACCTGTGGCAGGCTGGAGAGCCAGAAAGAGCTGGACCTGCCCTTCACTGGCATCAGCACTCACAAGTCCTGCACCTGGGCAGCTTAGTAGTGCTGACACTCCCAGCAAGGGCAAGGTAAGCCTGCCCTGACGTCATAAGAGAAGGAGAGTGGCTCAGTACCTCTAATCAGTCCTGTGGTGGTAAGGATGAGGGAAAGATGTCCCCCTCCCAACCACCTTGCAATGAACACATACAAGTAAAGATGTATGGACCGAAGGTATACTGTTTGGCTCACTGTGTCACACTACAATTTCCACAAGATTTTTCTTTCTTTTCTCTTTTCTTGTAAATTTTATTTTGGGGGAGTTGCAAGGGCAAAGGGCAGATGTGAAGGGTTGGGGAGATGAGTGGGATCCAGATGCATGATGTGAAATCCACACATAATCAATAAATTGAAAAAAAAAAAAGAATTACATATAAAAGAGGTCTTCTTCATGAGGGCACAGGGACAATTGTATCAGATTCATAAGACCAGCACTGCAAAGAATAAATCTGAGGTCACCTATTCTAATGCAGTGTAAATGCTCTGGAAGTCCCATAGTAACTTCCTGTTTAATAGATGTGTTATGGTTTGAATGTGAAATGCTACCCACAGGCTCATATGTTTGAACATTTGGTGCTTGGTTAATGGTACTGTTTGGGGAGGTTGCAGAATCTTCTGGCCCTGGCCTAGAAGGCACAAATAGACTTGTAAGTTATAAAACAGCTCTGCTTCTGACCTAAACTCTTGTGTCCCGATCCTCTGAGATGAGCAATTGAATGCATGTTTCCACTGCTACAGACAGGATGTGCCTGCCACCATGCCTTCCCCTCCATAGTGGCCTGACTGTGTGTCCTTTCAACTTTGAACCAGAACAAATCTTTCTCCCCTAACCTTGTTTCGTAGCAGGTATTTGGCATAGTAAGTAACTAATAGGGGCCTTTGCTTGAACTTGCTGTTTTTGTTGTTCTAGCTGATCATTACACCACACACATGTATCAGAACACCACATTGTACTTTATACACATGCATAGTTATTGTGTGTTTGTTCAAACGGAAAACAGCCAGGTACCCATGCTTCCAGCCACAAGGAAGGGCATTCACTTGAGCCCTGAAGTTTGTTACCAGCCTGGGGTATATAGGACAACATTGTCATAAGAACAAAAATGGGGGGGGGGCACAAAGAGAGAGAGGCAGAGAAACAGACACAGAGGGAGAAAAAGAGAGAGAGACAGGCAGGCAGACAGACAAACAGACCCTGGCCTCACTTCCTAAGTCTGAAAGGCAGGTTGTCATATGTAAATGTGAAATACAAAGAGGAGCCCCCTTGACCAGGCAAAGCCTTCTTCACATCTTGGAAGTCCCTGTGCCACACCTGCTTTCTCCATGTGACAGGATGGCCTTGAGAAGATTTACTGAGTCAGTACACACAAAGTACTCAGAGCCCCAGAGTAAATGCCCAATAAATATGCATATGGCCATTGCATTGTTGTTGTTATTGTTATTAATTACTAAGGTTAACCATGTGAGGCTTCTTTGAAACCCTGACTGTGGTATGTGTTCAGAACATTCTTTTTGGTGGCAAATATTTTTTGAATCAACACATGAACTGGCTGCCCCTAGGGCATGCTATTTTTACTGTTTTTAAAAAAATGGTCTTGCTCACTGTTCCATGGGTGGGTGGGTGAGCAGCTGTTTGCAATTATAGACATACATGTGGTCCTCAGGTACGCCAGGGCTGGGGAGTCTGGCTTCAAGCTACTCACCGCCACATCCCGCTCACAGGCCAAACCACACCAAATGGAAATGTACTAAGAGAGATGGACAAAGTGAAACACTTTCTGAAAAACAGAAAAGTGAGTCATGCTCATAAAATACCGTTGCCGTGGAAATTCTTTACACACATTGGTCCTTGGAGTGAGGGAAGATTTCCGTGGACTGGTGTTTGGCCTCTGTGGAGAAGGTTGGTATTCTTACAATGGCTTCTCGCTTCTTTATTGGTTGGACCAGAAGACTACGTGGCAATAAAAGCAAAGACCTTCTCCATTCTGAAGTTGCATGAAGAAACTCACCTTATTTGATGGCTGCAAACCTTGAAGCATAAGCCTGTGTCTAGGAGCTTAGAGAGTAGCAGCCATTGCTGAATGTGTGGATGGTCTGGGTTTTCATTTTCTTTGTTTTAGTATCATGAGGAAAATAGTTGCATGAAAGATTTCAGACACACATCTTACTGCTGTACAAGTTTCCAGGGCCTAGAACATGGCAGCCATAATTTGGAAAATTATTCAACCCCTGGTGTGTCTTTCCTAAAAGCTCTGTTGTCCCCATCCATCTAGGGTGTGTGTGTGTGTGTGTGTGTGTGTGTGTGTGTGTGTGTGTGTGTGTGTGTGTGTGTGTGTGTAGTATATATGCATTGGATATTATAGTATGGCTTGTGATATATATATATATATGCACCTACATACATACATACATACATACATACATACATACATACATACATACATACATACATACATACAGGAGGGTAAGAATGTTGAGTATGTATGTGGTGATATGTTATATATTTAATAAAACCAGTCTGGAATATGAGAGAAAAGATCTACCCATAGTCATTCCAGGAGGATCAAAGAGTGGTGACTCATACCTTTAATCCCAGAAGATGTGAGTTTGAGGCCAGCTTGGTTTACAGAGGAAGTTCCAGGCTCCCAGGCAGGCAGTGGTGGTGCCAGGCCTTTAATCCCATAACTCCAGAGACAGAGATCTTTCTGTGTTTCTGTGAGTTCAAGGCTAACTTCCAAATAGTAGTAGCCCACGCCTTTAATCTTAACCTGGATGTGACACAATCAATGAAGAAGGTATTTAAGGCAGGAATAGGGAGACAGATGAGGCAGTAGAAGCCACAAGGAGTGAGGCTGAGGAAGCTGGAGACAGCTGAGTGAGATGTGACTGTAGTATTTGATATTTTAGCCTTTCCCTGAGATCTGGCTCTGAGTTTCCTTTATTACAACCAGAATTCTTGCAACACTTCTGTTGTATTTGGTTTCTGGCCTGGACTTTATGGCCTAGCCTGGACCTACTCACAGCCCTAATGAAACACACGGGTACTTGTATTAATTTTATACTGATTGACCTGGGGCCCAGGCACATAACTTGCTTACTCTTTACTCTTAAACTAACCCCTGATTCTTATCCTGTTCAACCATACAGCTCGGTACCTTTTCTCAGAGCAGCATAGTTGTCCTCTGCATGTGCTGGCTTCTGTGGCATCTCTGTGGCATCTCTACCCTGTTATTCCTGTTCCCAGAGTTTTCTTATTCTGGTAGCCCCACCCACACTTCCTGCCTGACTTCAGCCAATCAACATTTTTGTTAAACCAGTAGGTGGGACAATTATTTACAATGTAACAGCATAATCCCATTACATATATGTGGCATGGCATGTACGTATATGGTTGTATATGAGTTGAAGATATATGTGTTCAGGGTGTTTGTGCTGGGTTTGTAGTGAGAATGAAGAGGTGTGTGTGTGTGTGTGTGTGTGTGTGTGTGTGTGTGTGTGTGTGTGTGTGTGTGTGTGTGTGTAAAGCATATCAAGATTCTAGCACAGATAGGAAATATTTCTAACCCTAAATAGTGAATTATTACCTTCTATAGTCACTTCCTGAGTCAAAACTTTGTACTAATGCTCAATTCAGAGAAGGCTATCCACCAGCTAATGACCCAAATCCCAAGGATAATAACATACATGTATCAACTGGATATTACTAGCTATGGTGCTTGCACTTTCTTTGATGCTATGTTGTGGCTATAACATACCAAGACAGTACATTTTTATAGTTTTACGACTCTTTTCTCTTTTGTCCATGTTTATCACCCCCAGAAACAGGAGGAAATGTCCAGAAGAGGAGACAAGTAGAGAAGTGTTAAAGTTTGAATCTGAAATGTCCTCTATGGGCTCTTGTTCAGTCTTAGAAGAGGGCGCAGACTTGGGAGGTTGTGGAGCCTTTGAGAAGTTAGGCCTACCTGTGGGACTTCGAAGGTTTATAACCTGGCTAGATTCCAGCCACTCTCTGCTCCCCATGATGCGAACAGGCACTGTCTCCTGCTCCCACCATTGCTGTTCCTAAATGCTTCTCCCTATGCCCTCCCCGCAATGACAGACTGAATATTCTGAAACCCTGAGCTAATGCCAAACTTTTTTCCTACCTGCCTGTTAGGTACTTTTCTTACAGTGATGCAAAGGGAGCCCTTAGAGGAAACAAGAGAGATGAAGTAGAAACGGGAGTAGAGATGAGGCATGAGACAGGGGTGGGGAAAAGGCTGAACAGACATTGCTTTCCTGGCATTGTTGGTCTGGCACGTGCTTCTAAGGACCAACACCCTCTAGCCACCCGGAAACTGAGAACAATTGCCTGAGTGTACCTAAGGATAAGTGAATTAATGGTTCCAGAACTGTCATCACCCCCTCACTCACACGTTCTCACCTGTGACATGTTGGCTGGCTCAGGTTTTCAAGTTCAAAGCCAGCTTTGTATACCTATTCCCTTGTGGAACGTGTTGAATGTTCCCCACATGCACACTTCTACATAATTGTTGCATGTTCTTAAGCTTAATGAGAATAACATAATAGTCATGTAAGGAAACCCCAGGTGTTCTGGAACAGTGGTCTCTCAGAGAAGCGTGTTGTGGAGGCAGGGACACAATCGCCAGATGTGGTCCTCCAGACTAGCACCCAAACCTTCCTTTAACATATTTTAAGCCTTCTTTTGACATTTTCCTAGAGATGAGTCCAAACAAGCGATTATTATTGCCACACAGTTGACTGGTATAAATAACAGTAACATGTAACTGGAAGGCTTTTGAAGTTTAGCTGCTTTCCCTGTTAAAAAGCGGAGCTAAATAAACTCTAACCTCTGTTCCACTTGTCTAAGGACATGCTCACAAATTGTTTCAACTACAGTGATCTTAGTGAACATCTTCTGCAAACAGCCCAGGCCCCAGTGCATGAAGTGACCTGTCTGCCTTGGTGTGTTAATAGATAACTGGTTAGAAACAGAATTGTGTCCTCAGCACCCAAGTTCCCCGGAACCCATTCAGGACGAGAAAACCAAGGGGCTAAAAGCCAGCTGGCTTGAGATTGTCTTTTGTGGAGAGATGGTTAACACAGACTTCGTCTAATGAGGGACTTCTAAATAGACCAGTTTACAAACACCTACTCCCAATACATTCTTGTGCCAACTCTAGGGGAAAGGCTGCTTGGTTTATTTTCGGCGAAGATGCCCAAGGCCATTAACCAAAATTTGCCCAAGAGGGACATATTTA
Organism: Phyllotis vaccarum; assembly: GCA_033318265.1. Lineage (NCBI taxonomy): Eukaryota > Metazoa > Chordata > Mammalia > Rodentia > Cricetidae > Phyllotis > Phyllotis vaccarum. The sequence continues at coordinate 37,145,756 of JARWLC010000011.1, read as the reverse complement.
TAATGCATTGTATTGAAAACAAACCCTTTACAGAACAGCACACTTTTCCCCACAGTCATCTGAGGCCATCAGCATTTAACTGGTGTAAAAAGGAGAGGACACAGTAAGGAAAATTCTGAACTTTGAAGAGAGGTATTTTGAAACTCTTGTGGAATCCATGTGTTTGAGTTTGCCAGGCCCAGGCATGAGAGAAAGGTGAACTAGGCCAATATATCAGAATCTCTGAGCCTAAGAGATTTTGACAAGTTCAGATTGTTCTGTCTACTGTTACTTTGGGGGATTATGTAGAAACAAACTGGATGGGAAAAATGCATTCTTCCTATGCTCATTGAAAAAGTGGCATAGGATTGAATGCCATTGTACCAAAAGCACAAACAACCCCAGAGATGATATCCAGACAATTTAACCTGAAACCCAGGCAAACAGGAAAACAGCACGTGGTAACTCAAATGTATACGGGCAAAATATCTGTAGATTTTCCTTTTTCTCATCCTCAAAAGTTTCAGTGATGCGCTGGAAGACAGGCTTTTGCCTGGAGCACTTTTCCAGTCTCATGCTGACTGTGAGAGCTCAGATCCAATGAAACAACTGGAATCAGAAATGAGTTGTTGAGGGCTGACAGCCTGAGGGGTCACAGTCAAGCACGGTGTAGAGGGCAGAGTCAGAAGTGTGAGGCTGCTTGCTCTTGCCTCAGTGGTTCAAGAAGCAGAGTGAATACTGGTTCTCTGCCAGCTTTCCCCGTCTCTCTTTTATCCTATCTGGGCCTCCAGCCCATTGGATCATGCCACCCACATGCAGGGTGTGTCTTTCTTCCTCTATTAATTCTTTCTGGAAACACCCTGTAGAAACAGTCAAGGGTGTGTCTAACTATTTTCTAGGTGATTCTCAGTCAAATTAACAATGAAGGCTAACCATTACTCTTCCAAAATGCTGACTCTCTCTGGGAATACCCTAGGTTCACTGTAAGGATGCTCTCATGGTAGCCCTCATACCCCAGCACACTGTAAATCCATCCACATTGCTAGACTTATAAGAGAGTAGGAAGCAGGTCTGTCCTGTTCACAATTGTCCCCACCCAACTGGCATACCTGATACAATGCTCAACACATGGAAAATATTGATGTATTTTTTGGATAGAGTGGAAGGTGCATGTATTTTCTAGGGTCAAAGGTCACAACCAAATTCAGATTAAATATCCCCTCTCTAAAACAGGAGACCAGAGACTGCAAATTTGGGAAATAGGGGTTTGGGGAATAATTGCATGGACTTTTCACTTAAGAATCCTTCAATAGACAGTTAATCCCAACCTCATGGACTCTAGACCGACAGCGAGGGATTCTGCATAGGACCGACCTAGGCCCTCTGCCTGTAGGTGACAGTTGTATAGCTTGATCTGTTTGTGGGGCCCCTAGCAATGGGACCAGGATCTTTCTGTGGCACATGAGTTGGCCTTTTGGAACCTATTTTCTGTGGTAGGATGCCTTGCTCAACGTGGAGGTAGCAAGAAGCTTGGTCCTGCCTCAACTTAATATGTCATGCTTTGTTGACTCCCGTGGGAGGCCTTACTTTTTCTGAGGAGGGGATGAGGGGGTAGAAAAGGGGTGGGGCGAACTAGTGTAGAGGAAGAAGGAGAAACTGTGATTGGTGTATAAAATAAATTTTAAACGTTAATTTAAAAAAGAATCCCTCATCTAAAATTTCAAATTCAAGACTTTGGGAGCCTCATCTTAAGGAAAAAAAGATTTCAAATATTAGAGAAACATTTTCTTCTTTTATTTGCTTTACATTTTTAATTTTTGAGATTATAATATAATTACAATATTTCTCCCTTCCCCTTCACCCTGCAAACCATTCTATATACCCCTTTTTGCTCACTTTCAAATTTATGGTCCCTGTTTCATTGTTATTACATGCATATATGTGTATATATTCCTAAATAAAACATGATCAACTATATAATGTTACTTTTTATATTTTTTCAGGGTGAACCATTTGTACTGGATAACCAGTTGAAGTGCTCTCCCCTGGGGAAGACTATTTCTCCAGGTCTCAGCGTTCCTTAGTTGTCTGTTGCTTGTGTAGGGTTGAGGTCTCGTGGGCTTTTCACCGTTTGCTTTTTCTAGTAAATTCCAGGCTATTAAAGGAGAATCTACAACCAGTACTTCACTAAACCAGCATAGTGCGGAACAACAACTTCAACATTTGTCCTTATACCCACAGAGAAGTAGGTGTAGCGCCCACCCCTCATCAAGGAAACTTCCCTTTGCAGCAGATGGACACCACTACAGAAACACAGCCAATGAAAATGCATAATTGTGGAGCCCAGTCCCATCTACAGAACATTCCTGTAGTAGTGAGTTCGCGGGTCCCGTGCCCCAGAGGTCCCGGACCCACAGACCTGCCACCGGGACTGCTTATCTGCCCTCCGCCCGGGTCCCCAGAAACGACTCAGACGCTTCTATTAACTTCATGCTGTTTGGCCTATGGCTCAGGCACATTGCTAGCTTGCTCTTATATCTTAAATCAACCCATTTCTATTAATCTGTTGGCCACGTGGCTCGTGGCTTACCCGTGTGTCCTTACATGTTGTTCTTTTGGCGGCTTCAGCTCGGTCTGCCTGACTCCACCCTGCTTCTCCCACTTAAGCTCTGATTTCTCCTCCTACCTATTCTACGGTACCCGCCATGGCCCAAAACAGCTCCTTTATTTAAAGATACAGCACACACAAATGCATTCCCACATCACATTCCCATACCTAATGTTCAGGGAAAATCATGGAAGAGTGGGGAGGAAGACTGTAAGAGCCAGAACAGGGAGTTTGCTGTGGCATTGTGTCTCCTGGTAACCCCCAAAGCCTCATTAATGCAACCGAATAATAAGAGCTGAACATTTTCTTTTTTAAAAGTTTATCTAGAAGTATTTTTAAAAATCTCTATACATCTGGTGGACCTTTTTTTATTCAAAATGCTCCACTGATGTTGAAAACCATGTCTCGGCTGAAGAACTCCTTCAAATGTACCATGGATTGCCTGGCAGGTGATGTATTCCTGTTATCCAGCACTCCAGAGTCTGAGGCCAGAGACACATGAGTTTGAAGTCGGCCTGGTCTACACAGCAACACCTTGTATTAAAAATAAAAAGAAAAGGGTAGAGAGATGATTCAATGTTTCAGATCACTTGCTGATCCTGCAGAGAACCAGAGTACAGCTCCTAGCACCTACAGGACAGCTCTAACAGCCTGTAACTCCAGTTCCAGGAGATCTAATGCCTTCTCCTGGCCTCCCTGGGCACCAGGAGCATACATGGGAAACATAAATACATGCAGGCATACACTCATGTACAATATTTAAATGTTTAAAATATTTTAAAATAAAAAGGGGCCTGTGTGATTCAACTCTAGTACTCTCCACCATCAAAACCAGATTCGCCCTATAGGAAAGACAGCTTCTTCTGGTCTGTTTTATTGTTTCATCAAAATTTTCTTCAATTTCTGTACTTTAATTAACACACAGTTTTTCAGAAATGTTTTGAAGGGAAAAAAACATTAGCTGTTTTCAAGCTGGGGTACAAACACTTGTTCCACAAGTAAACTCAATTTTCCCTCAAAGCTATGAGCATCCTGGAGATGTGATGCTTACTGCTGAAGAGTCTTTGAAATAGTCTTTGTCAAAGAAAGAAAGTTTCTTTTTGCAGTGGTGGGGATGGAACACAGGGTCTCAAGCATGCGAGGCATGTGCCTCCAAACACTATTTTTATCTGTTCTCACACTCTGGAGGCTGTCACTGCTTAAGAAAAACCATCAGTGTGTTCCATTCCAGGACTGGACCACTGAGACAACCATCTGAAGACAGCAAAGCTGGGCAGCTTTTTGAGGGACCTACTGGGGGCAGGAATATCGCCTTGCTTTGGAAACAATTCCTTTCTCCCTCCATCAGAAGATGTGATGTCAGCTGTCACTGTCATTACCATAAGGATCTTACAAAGTCAGTTCTACTGATAAATAGATCATTAGCATGCATGTTCCGGCACATTGATGGATGCTGAGTGATACCCCATCCTCTATCACAGACACTAGCAGCCTCCTCTCATCAGCCATGACAACCAAAAGTGTCTTTGAATATTGTCAAATGCCCTGTGGGAAGCCTAAGCTGATAATTACTTTATCTTAAAGCCAAGGCCCATTGACTTTTCTGCATTGCTAACATATAGACACCAGTGACAAACACATTCATGATGCCCTTTATCCCTTAGGGCATTAAATTTATTTGAACTGGTAACACATGAGTTACCATGTGATGCTTTGATACATGTTCTCATTGTACAGTGTTTAAACCAAGTTCAAAACAGCTTTATCTGCACTGCTTTTCTGAATACACCTTAGAGAACACCCCATATCCACAATTACCCCATTTCTCATAGCTCCAAAGTATTAGCAAATAGGAGATACGCCCAGTCATTGGCTATTACAAACATTGTAAATAAGCTTTCACATGAATAAATATAGCCACTTAGAACATCCCTGAGATGAAAGTTGTGCATCAATGGGTTTATACTTTTGATAGATAAGAATAAACTGTCCTCTCTGGAAATAATAACGGACTTATGTCCCCTCCAATAACATTAGAGATTTCCTATGGTTTTACTTTTTCTCCAACAGACTATGTCAATTTGTTTATCTGGCAGCCAGGAGTTGTTACTGTCTTCTATTCCTCTCTGCTTTCTGCTTCTTCTTTTGAAGTATTCACTTATTTAGTTGTATGTATGTATGTATATTTCCGAGTGTGTGTGAGTGCACCATGTGCACGCAGGAATATATGAGTACCAAAAGAAAATCTGGATCTCCATCTGGAAGATGGCTTTGAGCTACCATGTAGGTACTAGGAATCAAACCCAGGCCCTCAGGAAGAGAAGTGAGGGCTCTTACTTCTGAGCCATTTCTACAGACTCTGGCTTTATTTCTGCAACATGATCTTTCACTGAATGTAGAGCTCACCATTTCAGCCAGGGTGGCTGGCCAATGAGCAACCATCTCCATCCCTGTCCTAGTGCCTGGGGCAGGGTGTTTACCTGTGTGCTGGGGATCAGCTTGGACACTCTGCTTGCCCTTTACTGAGGAACCACCTTGCTACCCTCTCAATGCTTTAACCCTTAGTATGTCCAGGAGTTGGAATAAGTGCTTCTCAGGAAACTCTAAAGGGGAGCAGAAGACAGCAAATGAAATTAGTCATGAGTTGAAAATGCTGAAATCCCATGGCTGCTTCAGGAAGAGAATTTTGCTGGGATAGTCTACTTTAGCATACGTAGCTTTAATGTTAACTAAAGTAAAATAGTTATTAAATAACTTTTTGTGTTTACTCTGCTGGATCCTGTGTAATTACCCTTTTTCCGTTTTTACATTGTTGTTGAAACTTTCCTATTGGTTCCAAAGGACGAGTTTAGATGCTAGAGAGATTAGCCGTTTGCTTTTGAAATAATATTTAAATATTTTCTTAGTCAGTTGTTTACCTTTTGAGCTGTCCGAATTACTTTTATGTTTTACTTTGATAATTTTTGTTTTATAGCATCTTAGATTTTTATCATAACTAGAAAGACTTTCTGCACTCCAATATTATATTTTTTATTTTTAAAGATTTATTTATTTTATTTTATGTGTATGAGTGTTTTGCTTAAATGTGTGCACCTGGTGTCTGCAGAAATTGGAAGGAAGTATCAGATCCCCCGGAACTAGAGTCATGATTGTTTGTGAGAAGTCACGTGAGTGCTGGAAGTTAAAGCTGGGTCCTCAGCAAGAGGAAGTACTCTTAGCAACTGAGCCCAATATTATCTTTTGAAATTTTTTTCTATCCTCATACAGTACTGATTTCCACGAAAGACTGGACAATCTGAAATGAGCATGCTAGCATTCATATGCTGGGCCAGCGAAAGGATTCAGTAGATAAAGGTTCATGCTGCCCACCAATGCAAGCCTCATGACCTAGAACAGAAAGAAAGAAAAAACAAAGCTGTCCTCTGACTTCCACACATGCCATGGCACATTACCCCACACATACAGCATAATACACACTCAATCATAATTTATAAGAATATGCATAAATGGCATGCATATCTATGTATGTACCTAACATTGGTGAGGTACTTTGTATTTTCCTTAAGGGTGGCTCTAGTTTGAGGCTGAAGTTTTTTTATTTTAAAGATATCTTTGAGTATTCCTTTCTGAAACAATGAGCAAACCTCAGAGATTTGATACATAAAAGTGGCTGTGGCTGTTTATAGCCTCAAACATAGTACACTTTGGGTCATACCAGGAAAGTGAGGACTTTTCACCCATGCTATCCTGTAGGGTCTTGTGTTCTGTTTGCCATCCCTGCTGCCCAGAGGCTGCCCTGATTCTTCACCTCTGACTAACAAGAAATGGAGAGAGCATGCAGGCATCTGCACTGGAGATGTCCTGAGCCCCAGGCTCTTCAGCGGTTAGTTACATTTCTCTCCATGTTTCTTTGCAAAAGTGTCTACCTACAAAAGAAGCCTATGTCTGTGCCCAGGAAAAAAACAGAATGTCATAGAATTCCTTACACATCCATTGTTCCATTTTCTGCCCTCCTTTGTGCATGTTGCCTATACATGTACTTTTCCACGTATAAATATATTGCTTATTGCCTCTGTTGGGACTTAGTAATAGAACATCTAAATATCCCATGCATTTATCTCAAAGGCACATATAGCCTATACAGAGGAGCAGTGCTTGTCCTAGTCATTCAAGAACTCAGACTGATGGAGGAACCATCTGACAAATATATCCATGGTAACTATGGCAGTGCTACAATTTGGATGTGGTTTCTGCCCCAAGGTTCATGTGCTAGAAGCTTGGCCAATGATGTAGTGATTTTGAGAAATTGTGGAATCTTTAAGAGGTGGATCCTAGTTTAAAAAAAAAAAAAAAGAATACATCACAATGTTGTCACTCTAAGAAGGGATTAATGATAATTTCTTTGAGTAAGTTAATTCTTGGGTTTGGTTCTCAGCACCCACATCAGGTGAGTAACAACTTCTTATAATTCCATTTCTAGGAGCTCCAACACCATCTTCTGGGTTCTCCATGTACTGCCCATGTTGTCTACATACAAATAAGTAGGCAAACATATAAATATACACTTAACAAAATTAAAATTTAAAGGAGTGGATGCTAGAGAGATGGTTCAATGGCTAAGAGCATGGCCATTCTAACAAAGGACCAGAGATTGACTCCCAGCTCTCACATTGGGTCATCTGTAAATCCAACTCCAGAAGAATCAGATACCTCTGGCTTGTAGACACCAGCCTCACAAGTACATAATCCCAGACATACATGTATACAGCTGATTAAAAATAACAAAATAAACTTTAAAATAAGATATCCTTAAAACAGTTACAGCTTGGTTGGTTCAAGGATGTATATCCATCCCCCCAGCCATTAAACAGCAGAGCCTGTCTGGAGAGAGCATGTCTATATTTGCCTACTTTAAGGCTAACAAACTGGTCCTTAAACAGGACTAGATCATTTCACAAGTCTCCATTGCAGGGACTAGACCATACTGTGAGCAATGGGTTCAATTTCACTAGGAATCTATTAAATACCACAGAGATGACAAGGCTAAGCTCTCTGTTAGTAAAGGTCACATCTTGTGGAAATTAATTTTTAGTTGTTATTAGAGTTGTGTGACAGGGTCTCACTATGTAGCCCTGACTGTCCTAGAACTCACTGTGTAGATCAGGCTAGCCTGGGACTATCATAGCGTGTCCTGCCTCTGCCTTCCAACTGCTGGGATTAAAGAGTGTACCACTACGCCTGTCTGGAAATTAATTTTTTTTACAAAAATACTCTTTTACATGGTTTTATTTTCAATAGACCTTTCTTAAATTTTAGAAATATATTATTTTCTTCTTGAAGAAGGATCTACAGCACGTTTTAAGAATAAGACATATATTCTAGGGAAAATCAGTGAATTCAAAATGAATTATATGGTGGACGTATTATGAATTATATCCTTGCTGAGTGCAACTGCTTGAGGAGGTAACTAAATTGTTTCCACCCAATCATTATTCCCAAGTGCATGGGCCATTCAGTAGGTCAGTGTGAAGCCTGAGTTAGAACTACAGTTTAGGATTCATGATTTTTCCAGGGTTTATGAAGTGTAGAAACTGGAGGTGTTGCAGAATAATTATTTGCACTCCCTCATCTACAGTTGATATCCTAAAAAAGATGTTTGGAACAGATTGCCTGAGGAGTCCACTTTTGGAACTTGGAGGAAGAGTTCTTCCTTCGGAGTTCATTCATTGCCTCTCTGCCTCTTTCTGGCGTCCAAATCCTCTGTGCCCTCCCCTATTGGCACTGGCCGACAATGTTTACTACGAACAGCCAGTATACTAGATCCATCGCCAGGTCACGGAAATACAAAGCAGCCACAAACTTAGGCCCTGGTTTGGAAGGAGTCACACTGCGGTGAAGAAATGGATGAGAAATCTAGCAGAGTAGACAAGAACTGCTTCATTTTCCAGATTAAATCAGTCCCCGCTCAAGCCTCCACCTGCAGACTGGCAGGAATTCCTGATCACAAGCACGCACCTTCTTGTCCTCCTAAATTATCTAGGGGTTCTGGAGCTTTTACCCAAGGAGAACAGATTCGTGATCACTTCCCAGGGAGGAACAGACAGCCCATTGGTCTCCAAGTCTGATCTGGTTTCTGCTCATCCATGCTGAAGCAGGTGGGGTCCTTCCAAATAAAGCTGTTCTTTACTCATCATTTCTACTGCAGGGTCCCCATTCATCACCAGCCTCAGTGAGCTGTGACCTTAGAGACTTAGTCCTTCCAGACTCCCTTCCTGCGTACTCTTATAGTGTTTAACTTCCTCCAGGCACAGCTTCATGGAATCACCGCGGCCCTTCTTCCTTCCAGACCTGAGGGCTTCTCCAGTGGAATAGTTATTTTCCTTTTTAGCCCCAGACACACAAAGGCTTTATGTTTTCTGTTTTCTATGAACTGCCGCCGTGACAAACCCTGGTCTGTGAACTACCTGGCAAGCAGGAGGTCCTCTTCCCAGATGTTCCAGCAGCTCATTTTGTGGTCTTGAACCTGGGCCACTGCTTGCTGTTGTGAAAGTTGTCCATTGCACAACTTCAAGACAAGGAATCCTGGGTCAGAGGACAGATGCACACAGATTACACAAAGAAACCAATAGTTTACCAGAATGACTGCACCAGCTTTCAGAACCATGAGCAATGCCCTGTCTCTACACACCTTTGTCAACTCTTGAGTCATCTGTCCTTCTAAACGTTGCTATTCAGATGGGTAGGAAGTGGCTCCCATCACTTTGATTTCTGGAGCATTGCTGACACTGGGATCTTGTCATCTATAAGCTGTCTTGGTTATGGGAAAAAAAAATTGTTCTCTCATAACTCCTATGTTGGAATCCCAACCAAAGCAATGGTCCTAAGAGGTGAGGCCTTCAGGGGATAATTAGTCATGAGGGGGCTCCCCAATGAGGAAAGTAGTGCCCTTACTTACTGAACAAGATCCACTCTTAATGTGAGAATACAAGACAACCATCTGTAAACCAAGATGGCAGCCCTCACCAGAATCCAGCCATCTGTAAACCAAGATGGCAGCCCTCATCAGAATCCAGCCATCTGTAAACCAAGATGGTAGCCCTCACCAGAATCCAGCCATGCAGGCACTCTGCTCTCTGACTTCCAGCCCCCAGAAGCATGGGAAATAATCTCTAATAACTAGAGAGTTCTAAGCTTTGGTGAGTAATCCAGCAATGTCACCTATTTGAAGTATGTTAAGAATAATAAAAATCGATTATTTGTCCCCTCCCCCAATTAAAATTTCTTTCAAAACTCTTAGAATGCTTCATTCACTTGGACCTAACAGTCACACTGTGGAATTCATGGGACGTCATGTTTCTTCCTGAGGGCTGGTGAGGTGCACACTGAAACAGGTTCTGCAGATAGGCAGGATTGGGGGAAAAACATAAGCATGAGATTTGCACTGAAAATTCTGCAACAATATCACCTGAACTACTGTTGAAATTATCCATATTATGCATGTTTCCTTAAATTGCACTTATATTCTTATTTAATAAATATTTATGGAATATTAGACTTTATTCTATGTGAAGAAGATAGAGCAGTACAAAGGACAGAGTCTCTAGGAACTTGCTCTGGAGAAGAAATGAACATAACTTTAAAATGCCATCACATTATAGGCATGCCCAGAGGTCAGAGCATTGGAACCATGTTCTGTTTCCAGTACCTGAGGACAAAGCTACCCTTCCAAGTATGCAGCCCTTTGCCATGTTGCAGGAGGGATATGGGTGACAGCTTCATGTACTGCACTTAATATAGTCATGGGAAGCTGAGTAGAGCTGCCAAGCCTAACTTAGTAGGAGCTGGGTCTTAGGTACATAGTGGTACCAACTCCTTGTTATGAGCCTTTAGCATCTGCCAAGCATGTAGTTCATTAATGAGAAACAGAGTAGAAGCTTGAAACTCTGCCTGATCAGCAAAAGGATGAATCTACCTTGTAGGTCCTTTGCTTGCAAATGGTACCCTTTCTCTATGTCCTCACAGGATCATCCCTCTGCCTGTGTCTAAGTGCTGTCTCCTCTTCATATAAGAATATAAATCCTATTGGATCAGAGCCCATCCTCATGGCTTTAGTATAATTTGGTTTCATTGGTAAATACTTTATTTCCAAATAAAATCACATATGAATTTGGCAGGCTATCACAATCCAGTCTTTGACAGAGAGAAAGCACAGAACCAGAAAGCCTCCATTCTGTACTGACAATGGAGCAGTGGTCAGCAGATAAACATCTAGTCCAACAGCATGCTGGACATGGAAATGACTTGAGTTTCATCATCTTTGACTTTCCTCTGCCTTTCTCTGTTGACAAAGGAGATAGCCCAGAGCTATGCAGTAGCATAGCATCAGACACCTACAGCACCAGGCCATGCCAATAAAGCAAACCCAGAGATGACCACAACCAAAGCAGGTTCTGAAGTCAAGGGAAAGTGCTTCTCTGTAACTCTGTAATTCAGACATTGCTTCTGCCCCGAACCCAATTTCATAAAAGAGAATTGAGTGGAACATATTAACTGTTTTCTCATATTTCATAGACGTACTGAATCAATTTCATGTACAAAAAAAGCATAGTAAAACTAAAGTGTGAGATTATAAAAAGAAAGAAAATTGGGTGATAGAATGTTGACATTATTAAAAACACAGTTATTGAACATCCTTGCAAGGTGAAAAGACTCTTTGGAGACCTCGAAGAAGATCTGATCTGATATATGGGAGAGATGCCTTCACATGCCCAGAGCCTTAGACATTCAGCCAAGTCCAGTGTTCCCAGGAAAAAGACAAACTTGGATATTACAGAAAGCATGTTACAGAGTATGCTTAGATCACATAATTAAATGATTCTTCAATACCCTCAGTATTCCAACATAAAACCAACTGTATGAATATGCTACTCAGTATCATTTATATGGGCCAAATCTTGACATCTGCTTTGCAACTTAATAATGCAATTCAGTAGCATGTCTTGGAAGTCAAGAAAACAGGTAAGTAAAAATGTATTTATTTCTCAAAACTCAACAACAGCAAATAATTCAGAAGTGGCACAGACTTGATTAGACATTACTCCAAAGGTACAGAATTAGCTATTGAGTTAATTGTCATAATTGCTTACCATAATGATCATAGCCACTAGGACGTATTATTTCTCAAAAAGGATGTATGTGGCTCTCTGACCACTGTTCTGGGTGTCTACTTGACTACAGCTGGAGTTAACTAAAACTCAAGGAGCTGGGGGATTTTTCTTAGTTAAATCATTTGAAGGAGGAAGAACCACCTTCAATCTGGATCTTTAGAGATGGAAAGATCCACCTTAAAGCTGGGCCACACCTTCTGGCAGCAGCTTATATAAAGGACATGGAAGAAGGCAGCTCTTTGCTCTTTGCTCGTCGCCCTTGCCCTTGCTCTCACTACCAAGATTACGTTCTCACTGCATTAAAGTAGACTTCTTCGGAATTTCAGTGTATCCTGAAGACCAGTTGAGATACCCAGCCTCACAAACTGAAAAAATGCTGGGTTCTTTGACCTTCCATTGGTAGACAGCCATTTTCAGACTAGCTGGACGCAGCCTATATCCCTCTAATAAATTCCCATTTAATAGATAGATAGATAGATAGATAGATAGATAGATAGATAGATGATAGATAGATAGATGATTGATAGATAGATAGATAGATAGATAGATAGATAGATAGATAGATAGATAGGCAGGCAGACAGACAGACAGACAGATAGATAGATAGATAGATAGACAGACAGACAGATAGACAGATAGACAGACAGACAGATATTCATCCTATCAGTTCTGTTCCTCTTGAGAACGCTGACTAATACAGGAGACTTGGAACTTAAACTCCATGGTAGAGCATGACCTTCCTTACCATGTAAAAAGCTCTAGTCTTTCTCCCCAGACAACACACGCACACACACAGAGGTACAGAAGTGCACACACAAACTTATGCACACAGACAGATATGCAAACATACACACACAGATACACACACAGATGCACACACATACACACACAGAGAGATATACACACAGAGATACACACACTCAAACACACACACATACAGATACACACATACAGATACAGACACATGCACAAACACACAGATACCCAACACAATCCACCTAATCTAATCATTGCTTTGAAGAATTCACTATTAATCTTTATCATTAAAGCTCATTTTTTTGGAGGAAGAAAATTCTCCTGAATACACTGAAAAGGTTGAGGTGGAAGCACAGCTGGCTACCTATCAGTTCATTCCCATGAACTTATTATGAAAATATCGTGGCCCAAATTCTCTAGGTTTGCCTTAGAACAACCCCAGGAATCCATATAACAAAGCATAGTGTTTCTCCACACTGAAAGAAGCCCTGGGCAGTGGCCCCCAAAGAAAACCATGGGGATGAAATGTTCTCTAAAGAGGATTCAAAATGCCCACAAGAAGCTGAGCGCAGTGGTGAATGGCTGTATCCCAACACTTGGGAGAATGAAACAAGATGATGGCAAATTCCAGGAAAAAGAGAGAGGGAGGGAGGGAGGGAGGGAGGAAGGGAGGGAGGGAGGGAGGGAGGGAGGGAGGGAGGGAGGGAGGGAGGGAGGGAGGGAGGGAGGAAGGGAGGGAGGGAGGGAGGGAGGGAGAGAATATGCCAGCACTTTCTTCCTTTTGAACTTTTCTATTCCCACATATTTAACATATTTTACCACAATAAAAGTTCGTGATAAGCACAGGAGACACAGACTGGTGAGCCACTGAACAAGTCCTTGGTTGAATGACTGAATGAGTCAAGAACCAAATGGTTAAGAGGACCTGCTTTGGGGTTGAAAAGATAAGATTTGGTCATAATGGGCTTTACATGCCTGATGTCCTTGTTTCCCTTGGCACCGTCAATAAGTACATACTAGAAAGCATGAGGCATTATTCAGGAGCCTGAGTTTTTACTAATTTGCCTCTTCTTCCTCAATTAGCAGCAGCTGCACATTTACCCCCTTCAGATCTAACACCTATGTGCAGCACTCATATGTAATCATGAATTCAACCTTTTGAAATCACACAGACTGTTGATTTATTCTGTATAGTTTATACATCAGCATGCAATATAATTTGTGTGCTGGTAGCAGTATAAACTTTTAAAATGTATAGACCTGAAGAATTGTTTTAAAATACAATGGGACATTTAGGAAGTGCACATCTGCATTCCTTGGGGCTCAGGAAACTGAGGCAAAAGGAATGTGAGCTCAAGAATGGGAGGCAAGCCTGGGCTATATAGTGAAATTCCATCACAAAAATTAAGTTAAGGAAGAGCTGAATACAGGCAATGAACATGAGCTATAAAAGAGAATGGGATGTGTGGTAGGATTATGTTGTTCCATTGTAAATAATCGTCCCACCTACTGGTTTAATAAAAATGCTTATGGCTGAAGACAGACAGGAAGTGTGGGAGGGGCTACCAGAATAAGAAAACTCTGGGAACAGGAAGAGCAGAGCAAAGACACCAGAGAAGCCAGCAGATGCAGAAGATAACTATGCTGCTCTGAGAAAAGGTACCGAGCCGCATGGCTGAACAGGATAAGAGTCATGATTGTTTTAAGAGTAAGAGCTAGCTAGCAATATGCCAGAGCCATCAGTTGATCAGCATAAAATTAATGTAAGCGACTGTGTGTCTCTGTGGGACTGCAGGTCTGGGGGTCTTCAGGTCTAGACCATAGTCCAGACAGACCAGAAACTTCATAGAACAGGAAGCTAATTGTTAATCTAGTTCTAATTCTGTCATGACTTTTTGTTTTGAAGGCGAACAAGTTATAAAAATACATTCAATAGAGGAGATATAAAATCTAGTGTGAAGCTCCATAGCCTCCATTTCAAGCAACTGCTCTTAAATGCACAAAAGTTCACTGAGTTGTATAGTCATTATGTCTGACTAATTTCAGTGTGTGTGATTTTCTTTTAAATTTGTAATTTGTTTACAATAAGTTTTGTTTTTAGATTAAGAATATGGTGGCGCAGGGAAGTGGTGATGCACGCATTTTATCGTGTGTGTGTGTGTGTGTGTGTGTGTGTGTGTGTGTGTGTGTGTGTATGCTTCACACACAAGACCTTGGAGGAGCTAAATATGTCTTGGAAGCTTCACTTTTGAAGACAACTTTCATAGTATCTGAAGATATGCAAGCTATGTGAGCTGCTAAGTGAGGTAATTAATCAATAGTTCTACCCAACTCCAATATATATGAACCACACCAATAATCAGCATGGCACAATAACCCTAAGGGTGCAGTAGTAGAACTCAGATCTTAGTGGTAACCAATGGCCTTCTGATCACACTTAAGGGCCACGCAACAGAAGGGAAATCATACTCAGGATTCAAAATCTAGTCAACTTTACCTCAGGCTAGTGAGATTATGAATGTTGGAGGTGAACTGACTACCCTACGTTATTTACTAGGCCAGCATAATTCTTAACTACTTTCTAAATACTTACCCTTATACCCACAAATAAGCATAGCTCTCACCATTCAACAAAGAAACTTTACAACAGAAAACCGCAGCCAGCAAAGATGGGAAAAGCAGGTGATGATGCAGTCGGTGCCCAGCCCCAACTGATCCACCTACAGCACGGCTATTGCACCCAAGGCTCATGGAGCATCAAGGATGTGGGAGAAAGAAGGAAGATTGAAAGAGCAAGAGGACCAGAAAATCTGCTTCAAGACTGTGCCTCCTTAAACTGACAGGGAACCTTCACCTGTGGTGCTTCAGCAATATGGCTGCCTAAACAAGACCACAGAACACAGATAGACATGCTAATGACAGAGGCAGAAATCCTATGGGGTACCACACTGAGATAAAGAACTAGAAGCATCTACAGAATGCTGAGAGTGGGAGAAACAGTCCTCCTGATTGGTTATTGATACCTGAAATCATGGGCATGCAAGTAACACAAAGGGGACCAAACATACTCTGTGTGTGTGTGTGTGTGTGTGTGTGTGTGTGTGTGTGTGTGTGTGTGTGTGTTTGTATGTGTATGTTGTGTGTATGTGTGTGTTTGTGTGTATGTGTGTGTGTTTGTGTGTGTGTATGTGTGTGTGTGTGTGTGTGCATCTTTAAAGAAAAAGAATCTATAATTTCCAGAGGGAGGTAGGCATCAAAGGGATTAAAAGGAAGGAAGTGAAGGAAAAACTGATGAACTTATATTTAATTTTTAAAAATCTAAAAATTTAATGAAAAACTGATTAGGTTAATATAACAGTAGAGACAAAAAATTAAATATTTTAATTCAATTGTTCCTAAATAAGAACATTCATCTCCTTAGGACATGAAATTCAAGCATCCATTGCTGACATAAACCATCATCCTAGAAACATACTTTGAGGCTGGAGCCTACTTCCTGAGGCAGGCGTCCTCTGTTTCTCTAACAAAATAAGGTGGGATGGGGTGCTGTTACAGTGTCTCCCAGCTCAAAAACTGAGCACCAGCTTCTAGGGGTGGTAGTCTAGGAACAATGGGCAAAGGAACTGCTCCCTAACTACAGAGAAGCCTGACTGCTCTCCAAGAGCCTTAAAACTTGGAGTCAGAGGAGACAATGCAGTGAAAATTGCTGGTGCAGCCTTGTGGACAGGAGCAAAACATTTTTAAACAAAATACGTCATTTTTGTGTGCCTATAACCACACTTATTGGGACTCGGCATTCGATATTATAAGTTATTTTGAAGTCTGAACCTATAACAAATAGGGTTTTATGCTACACTGCTTTGAGGGTTTTTAAGTTATTGCTTGACTGGTTATTGTTTCGGTTTTTAAACTTGAAATTCTAAACTTCTATCTATGAGCTCCTGTGTCTTTGGGACATACAGGATGTACTTCAAGTTATGTAGATGGAGGAACTTACCTGTGGTGTTGTTTGTAAGGAAATTTACATGTGTAGTACACACACCACACACACACACACACACACACACACACACACACACACCACATATGTACACACACATACACAACACATACACACACACATACACACACACACTCACACAGACATACACATTCAGAATTCTCTAAATCTACTCTCCCAAACACTGTCGAGACCTGTTTGGGAGTCTGAGTTTCTCTAGTGCGTGCATGTGGGTGTGAGATGCTGAGGACAAAATCACCTTTGATGTTAGACAAGCAGTCTACCTCTGAACCACACTCCAAACCCACCACTGCTTTTTAAATGGTTTAAAAGCCCTTTGCAGCTGCTGCAGGTGCTGACACATTGCTCACATGTATTTTTCCAGGCAGTTCCCATTGTTCACGAGCACTCCGTTCAAAGTCTATCGCAAATGTGAAGTGTGGTCACACTCCAGAAAAAGTAGGAAAAACATTCGGTTCAATTGGCTGCTATGAATCAAACTTGGTTCAAACATATTTGTGGGAAGAGAATGTCAGTAAAGAGTATAAACAAATAAAAAGTCCTGTGCCTTTATGATTAAACCACTGTTAACACCATTAATATAATGTTCTATGTCAATAAAGCCCTTATTTAAAGGCATCAGCAACCACAGCCCTCACTCACTTTAATACCCTCTACCAAACGTTTAATGAAGCCTGTCACCACAACAGAAGTTTTCTGGCTCTTATGTTTCACCCTTTTTGCCTTCCTGTGTATTCTGGGGCTATACTCTTTTAAATGAAGAGCCGAACAGTGGTAAATGTCTTGACCCATCTCCACTGGATGATCACATCAACCCAAGACCACAAAGCCAGCCTGGTCAGCCTTGTTTTTTTAAAAGAGACAGAGGAGGGAGTCAGGATGCAGAAGATGGAGAATAAAGAAAAATTACAGCAGTAGTACCACAGAGATTCATATCTGGTAAGCCTAAACACAAGCACACCAGAGACGTTCTGTGAGTGTGTGTCGTAAACGCACATTCACAGGTGTGAAAACAACAGTCTAACACAAGGCATAATTCCATGAACGCTACTGTGAAAGAAAACAAAAGAGTTTAAATTTTGGAATGACAGTTTACACCATCCTGCCAAGTGATTCTGTTTTATCACATTTCTGTGACATTGACGAAACAGCATTCCTCGATGTAGCCAGCAGGTGGCAGTATTGACTACGTACTAGAGGCTGGAACTTACTGTTTATAAAGAGTAATTCCCAAGAAATACAAATGAGTTCATCTTATCTGTGTTTTGAAACTTTCAAAGATATTATTCCATCATATCAGAGACTACTGTGAACTCCCTTTGTAAAGCCTGATGGTCCATTTATTTCCCTTGGCTCTGGGTATGACATTGAAGTGAACGGACTTGTTTGGTTTCCAAGCTCCAGTTCAATGGATCGACACTTTATCTCTTCCACAGCTAGCAAAGCAGCACTGTTTACCTTGCCCAGGACAGAACCTCAGAACTGTATGGGAACTTTCCTAAAAGCAAAACACTGAGCAACATATGGATGTGAAACACATATATTTTGTACCTTTATTGATTGAGACAGTCCCTGTGGCTCCCGGATTATGTACATGACATACCCATTACAGTAATTCAAATCATGATTCCCCCTGCCCCCGAGGATTCTCTATCACTGTATTTTTATTTGATAGCTCTTTATCTGTGTTTTGTTTTGCTTTGTTTTTCTTTGCTTACTAAATGGAACAATCTCAGACATCATGACTTTGAATCACACCCACAAGATAGCCACAGGCTCATCATATTTGTCAAAGGCAACTATACATGAAAATACTATTGTATCACAGGGATAGAGTATATTTAATTTTTTTTCCCCGAGACAGGGTTTCTCTGTGTAGTTCTGACTACTCTGGAACTCACTATCTGGCCTCAAACTCACAGGGATCTATTGACTAAATTCTAGTTGGTATATAATGAAAACCTGGATCCAGATATTAGGGAAAAGCTGGAATATCAGAGAGAGGAAACAGACTGCAGTCAATTCTCACCCAGCCAACTTCTCAGGCCAACAGGGTAAATGCGATCTTCACAGGTCCTGAACCTGGTCGTGTCTATAGAATGAATGAGTTTCTGCCTTCTCCTGCCTTATATCTTCCCCTCCCAGCCTTTTCACTTCCTGGTTCAACTCCGTATCACAATCCTAGAGTTAGGATTAAAGGTGTGAGCTACCACTCCCTGGCTTGAACTCACAGAGATCCAGAAAGATCTTTCTCCAAGTGATGGGATGAAAGTCATGGGTCACCGCTCTGACTTTTATAGCTTGACTGTGGGTGATTCTGTCCTCTGATTTTCCAGACTGATTTTATTAAACATACAATGTATCACCTTCCTCTGCCTCCCAAGGGTTGGGATTAAAGGCATGAGCTACCACCAGGTTTAATCACTCCTTTTCACCAATCCCCTCAAAAGGCATTGCTGAGTTATTTACCTTCTCTTGTACAGCCAGTTGGCAGACTTTTCTCAATGGGTTAAATAGTAAACATGTTGGACTTTGGGAACCAGGAAGCAAAGTGATGCTTTCACTCAAGGGTGTGAAAATCATTCTTAGCTTATGAGCAATCAGTGGAAACAGTCAGGGGTAGTCTTCCATAAAAAGAGTAGTACAGATATCATGGGGTGTCCAAACAGACACCTCACTTACCTGGGTTCAACTTGAGCATTTTTTTTTTCAGCTTTATGGCAAAACTGCACCAAACAGCTATCTTGGTTTTGTGCTCAGCGAGTTACATGAAAATTTGTTATTATACAGGCTTAGTGCTAGGTCACTTCGCCCAACTACAGCCACACTTCAGGTGAGCGAAAACTGAGCTTTGTGCCTGATGAGTTGAGAACATTCTGTATGCTTTGGATTTAAAAATACATATCAGGATCTAACCCTATCATGAGTTGTTGGAGAGTATCGCAGTAAATTCTATATGTGATATATTAAATATAGGATTAATATTTATTTGAATGTATATTAGTATTTATGATAGTAGGTTATAGTTTAGGAAGATATGTGAGCGACTGGATGGTCTAAGTGGTGGATGTTGATCTAATATTTTAAGAAGGCAGGAACAAATGGGGCTTTTTAGATCTTAGCAGCTTTTTTTGAATGGGGCTGGCTACACTCTTTTTAGGAGCCTGGGACCTTGTATAAGTGTCTTTTGACCTTATCACTTGGCTTGGGGTCAGGATTCCGAGTTGCCTCTATGCTCAGGGTATTGCTTTTCCTCTTGGGGAATGGGACCATGATGGCATGGAAGCCACAACACAGCCTACTCCAGGAACAAGCTGAAGCAAGAAAGTTCGACTTTATTATGGAGGGGAGACTTGAAATACTTTTTCCCAGACCCCCGCCCCCATCCTGGGGAAAGGGCTTTGATTTGCTGGTATCTGCGAGTTCTGGTGTGATCTCTCCCTGGTCTAAGAATGCTGTATCTGGATTCTGCCCTCTTCAAGGCCCCAGGGGGACTCCA
Source organism: Phyllotis vaccarum (assembly GCA_033318265.1). NCBI lineage: Eukaryota > Metazoa > Chordata > Mammalia > Rodentia > Cricetidae > Phyllotis > Phyllotis vaccarum. The sequence continues at coordinate 37,125,726 of JARWLC010000011.1, read as the reverse complement.
GAAGGTACTAGTTATCACCAGTTTGTACTGGCTGAGGCGCAGGCTGGTCTCCGGGCCTTAGAAGCCACTACAATGAGTTGAAGAAAATCTACGTTTTTTTAAATCAAAATCCATAGAGACTGAAAGGATAAGACTATAGTTCTACACACATACACGTGTGTGCATATATACACAGGAGCACAGCCATGCACACACACAAATGCATGGACACCCCACACAACCTAAACCATTGCTAAGTGCTGGCTTTCAGTAGATTGAAGCAGAGGATTGGCCCTGTTACAAACAAATCACCAGCTCCCAACCCAGAAGCCCTGTACTGTACTAGATTAAACTTTTTCCCAGTTGAAGAAGGTGTTTCCTGTTTAAAGTGGCAGAACCGCCAGTGAGAGCTCAGTGGGTAAAGGAACTTGCCCCCAGGCCTGGTGATCTGAATTTGATGCTGGAAGGAGAGAACTGACTCCTTCGAATTGCCCTGTAACCTCCACATGTGCACATGCATAAGTAAATGTAGAAATGCTTGAAAAGAAATAAAGCTCCGATCTTTAACAAATATAGTTTATTTTCACATAAATATATGTATGTATATGTTCTATATGTGTGTGTATGCTGGGGATTGGACTCAGGGCCTCCCTGCATACTAAACACGTAACCACAATGAGCTGCCCAACCAGCTCAAGCTCCTATGTTTTCCAAATGCATGTTATTATTAAAAAACACAAAGGATGAGGAGATGCCTCTGTTGATAAACAGCTCCTATGCAATCCAGAAGACCAGAGTTCTCATCCTAAAAACCCATAAAGAAGCAGGGCACGGTGATCTCAGCACCGGAGGCAGAGATTGGCACGTCCTTGGGCTTCGTTAGCAAGTTTCTGTAGCTGAGGCAGTGAACTCTGGGTTCTGTGAGACCTTATCTCAAAAAACCTAGATGAGAAATGATTGAGGAAGACACTCAGGTGACATTCCACATGCACATATATGCACACAAACATACAGGTGACATTCCACATGCACATATATGCACACAAACATAAACATATGGAGAGATAAATAATCAGGCATGGGTGACGGTGTCATATGACCTCATCTATGTGTGGGTAATCTGAGAAGTTGACTTCACAGATGTTGACTGGAATTGTGGTGTAAGGGCAGAGGGGTGTGAAGGGCACGAGGAGGAACAGTTCATCAATGGGGACCAGTTGAAGTTAAAGAAGAGAAGTGAGTTCTGAGTGTCATGAGAGCCAAAAGAAAGGAATTTGGATGTTTTTACCATAAAGAAAGACCATATAAATATTATATAATGTATGTGTATGTATGTATGTGTGTATATATATATTTGTATGTATGTATGTATATATGTATGTATATGTATCAAAACATCTGGCAGTACTCTGTAAATACATTCATTTGTGTGGCATTTAAAATAAAATATTTAATTGTTTTTAAAGAAATAGAATTCTTAGACTCCAAGTCAGACTGGTTCACAGTGAACATGGTAGTGTCCCAGAGCTAACTCAGGGGCAGGAATGGCTGGAGTAGTGAGAGCCAGAAACCCTCCCACCTGGAAAGCCACATGCTGGGTGTGGCAGACCTTCAAATGCCTTGCAACATTTTTAAAACTTGATGCTAAGACCCAAGCCTTTGCATTTGTTTCTTTGCTTGTTTGTTTTGTTTTTAATTATAAATGATAGGCCAACAGCTCAGGCTTATTACTAACTAGCCCTTATATTTTAAGTCAACCCATATTTCTTATTTATACTCTTCTACATGATGATATCTTTGTTAGCATGGTATAGTTACCTTCTGTTCTTTCTGTTTGGCTGGTGACTCCTGATTCTGCCATTCTCCTTCCCAGAATTCTCAATTTGGATTTCCTGCCTAACTTTATCATTTTTAATTATCGGCCAGTGAGCTTCTTTATTAAACCAACCACAATGACAAATTTTCATACTGTATAAAAGGATTATACCACAGCATTTCCCTTTTTTTGTCAAATTAAACAGGAAGGTTTTAACATTAACATAATAAGATTATATACAATGAAACAGTTAAACAGTCTTTAACCCTACCAAAGACCCCAGGAAGATGAAATGTTACCTAATGGCAAAAACAAAAGGTTTTGCATTTGTGCAAACAACTTTTCCCTTTTGTGTCATGGGCACAGCAGGCTCTACAGAAGAGGCCTCACTATATAGAACTGCAGCCCTGACACAGGAGGATGGGGCCAATGTACTGCTTTCCCTTCCTCCTATAAACTGGAAGGAATGAAGAACCTTTGCTGAACCAATGACAGTGCAAGTTGAGGTCACAAAGGTCCCTCCTTCCTGTCACCAGCAGCAGAGGGTGATTAGCAAATTTGTTAGGAAAGGAATGACACTGGATCCACTCAATGACTATTTTCTTTGACTCTAAAATATAGTTAGAATATCCTCAGAATTTGCTTTTAAACAATGAAGATGGCTTGGGAATGCAGCTGGGGGCATGGGATAGTGAGTGTGAGAACAATTTAGGCTTCACAGAAAGTTCAAGGCCATTCAGGTCTACTGAGTTCAGTCTCCCAAACACCACATGTGTACCATGACATACACATGCAGACACACACAAAACAAATAAATTAATGTAAAAATAAATAAATAAATAAACTAGGGCTGGGGATTTATCAGTGGTAGAACACATGCCTAGTGTGTGGAAAGCCCAAGTTCAGTAAGAAGAAAGCAAAGAAAGATGAAGAAACAAAATTAGACACCTACACAAAATTAAATTGAAGCATCAGGCTTGGAGATACAAGCTCCAGTCAGAGAACCTGGTCAGTGAGCACAGGCCCATGTCCAATCATAACACCAAAACAAATAATTGAATAGAATATGAAATAAAATGATAGACGCATCAAGAGGAAGCAGGTGTTTCTAGTCTGGATTCTGTTAAAATGCCAACATGATTCCAGTCCCTTAAACTTGCAAAGCCTTAAACCTCTCATACTTAACATATAGACATATCAAAATGTTGTGTGACTACTGAGTCACAGCAGCCAGTGTTGTTTTAAAATTTAAGGTTTCTACTTTATGGGATACCCTGTGAGCCACGAAACAAATTTTTATCCCAATGTGGTACTTACTCAGGACATTTCAGGCTGCTTAAATGCATCACTGTTGGATCCCTCTCATAGGGCCTGAAGGTCTGGTTTCCAGGTTGCTGGCATAGATAATAATACTGTGCCAAGTTACGACACCTTATGACCCACAACTATATTACCGTTCAGCTTTTCTGCCTACCAATAGCTACCTATTCCTGGAAGATATTGACATTGGTTTTGTTATTTTATACTATCTACATTCCAATTCCACATATGAAAGAAAAAATCACCCAAATTTGCATAAAGCTGACTTCTCAAAGGCAAAGAAGCATTTTCTCTTCAGCAAGTGATCCCAGGCCACCACACAAAATCACCAATGACCCCTTAGAATCGACTTCCATTACTTTTTATTGAAAGTTTTTCATACAACATATTTTGATCATATTTCTCCTTCCCTAGCTCCCACAGATCTTCCCTACCTACCTGACTGTATATGTTCTCTCTTTCTCTCCCTCCCTCCCTCCCTCCCTCCCTCCCTCCCTCCCTCCCTCTCTCCTTCTTTCTTTCAAAATAGGAAACCACAAAACAAATAAAAAACAGTGAGACATAAATGTCAAAATAAAACAAATAAGTGCATACACGGCAAACAAAAATCTTGAAGATGGTGTTGTGTTGGTCAACTACTCTTGGGCTTACAGCCTGCCCTGAAATGTGGTTGATACACCCAGAGCCAGTCCTCTGGAGGAAACTAGTTTTTCCATTTGCCAGTGGGTACCGATTGCAAAAAGCTTCTTACTTAGAGGTTGGACCTTGTTGGACCTTGTGCCCACTCTCCCCTCTCAGAGTTGAGTCCCACCTGACTCTGTGCAGGCTTTATGCATGTTGCCAGAGTTTCTGTGAGTTCATGTGTGCATTTGTCCTGTTGGCTCTGGAAGTTACTGTTTCCTTGGAGACATTTATTGCCTCTGGATTTTACAGTATTTTCACTTTGTTCCAATAGATCCTTGGGAGAAGGGGTTTGATGAAGACATTCTATTTAGGACTGTGTGTTCTAAAAGTTCCTTACTCTTTGCACATTGGTCTTTTGTTGATCACTGTGCTAAAGCCTTCCATTATTTTGAGTGCAGAGAATACCACTGCACGGCTTCTTAGGAATGTTCCTTTAGCTATGTACCCTAACCAGGGGCAGGGCCAATCACATCCCATAGAGCAAAGTCTTTAGCTGAAGCTGGCCTGGGTCAGATGTTTCTGTTTTGGTCATACGGTTTTAAGAAAGTGGACCTGAATGTTCTAACGGCCCTACTCTGTGATGAAGACTGTACGGAATATGGCAGAAAGGTAGAGAAAGGGGAGAGATAAAAGAGCATATGGGTACAATGTAAATTAGTGCAGCAGATATGGAACCTCACAGAAGTTCCTCAGAGAAGAAATAACCAGCTATACAGTTAGTGGGTACACAGCTGAAGGAGTCTATATCAACATCCACAGAAGTACTGCACATGCATACCCCGCAGCACTATACACAGCCTGGATGCTCAACAGATAAATGCTCGAAGAAAATGTATGTATATATAAAATGGGGTTCTAGTCAGCCCTAAAAAATAACAAAGTTATCAAATCTTGAAAGAAGGAGATGTCTGAGTGAGAGGAGCAAAGAGGGAGATGGAAAGAGATGGATATCTCGATAGAGGAAGCCAATGTGGGATTGGAAAGAGACTGGGTGCCAGGGAAATGTCCAGGAACTTGCATGATGTCCCTGGCCAAGACTCCAAACAGTGGTAGAGGGGATACAAATGGGACTATATCCCCTATAATCAAATGAGTAAACACCCTAGGTGTCATTGCAGAACCTACATCCAATTGGAAATGGAAGTGGAAGCAGAGATCCATGGGCAGAGCTCCTGGTTCAGCTGAGAGCAGGAGGATAGGGACTATGAGGAAGGTTCCCATGGTGATGGCTTGCTGGAGCTCTGGGGAGCTTACTGAATCAGAATGGCCACTGGAGATCCATTGGAAGGGGAAGCTGGGCCTTCCTGGCATGGGGATGGGCAGTGCCATGAGCAGTGTGTAGAGTCACAAGGGGTGGGATCAGACCGTGTTCCTATTCATAGACTGGCACCTTGGAGCCCATTCCCTATAGAGGAACACCCAGCCCAGCATTGACTTTGGGATGAGTGAATTGGACTTGCCTGGAGTGGGTGTGTCACGCTGGGCTGGCCCACCTTGGGACTTCTTGCCCTTTGTGGGGAGGGGATGGGTGTATGAGGAGGGGTGAGGCTGAGGGCTGGCTGGGAGGGATTGGGAGGGGGAGGGGAGGGGGAGCAGGAGGATACATTGATGGAGATGACATTTTTTAATGAAAATAAAATAAAATTTAAAAAATGAAAAATTAACAAAGTTATTTTCTTTGCCCAAAAGCAGACAAAATTGGAGGTTATCATGCTAACCAAATTAAACCAGATAAAGAACCACAAGTATCACATCTTTTCTATCACAGGATAGATTTTAAACATCTTAAATCATTTAAGTCATTCTCTCTCCCTCTCTCTCTCTCTCTCTCTCTCTCTCTCTCTCTCTCTCTCTCTCTCACACACACACACACACACACACACACACACACACACACACACACACACACACTCATACACAGGTTTCTTGGTAGAGTGGTTCACATCTACAGTCCTAGTGTTTGGAGGCTGAGAAAGCTCAAGCTAACCTGGGCTACACCATGAGTTTCAACCCATCATAGGTACAGTGTGAGACTTTGTTTCACAAAACAAAAAGGCATGAATGTAGAAAGGAGACTATGTGTGGCAAGGACGGGGACCAACGGAAGAGAAGTCGATACAGCAGAGGTGTAGCAGTGCACATAAGCATGTCTGAACATGTCAGGAAGGAATTCGGTGTTTTTTGTAAAGAACACATGCTCTTAAAAGAAATTGTTTGGGAAGGAGTAGGGTCTTCCAGCCTCCTTCTAAGCCTTCACTTGTCTACATTCTTATTTTGTTTTTCTTGCCCCACCTGGTGCATTCATGTTTTCATGTGTGTGTGTGTGTGTGTGTGTGTGTGTGTGTGTGTGTGTGCATATGTATGTGTGTGTGCAGGTGCGTATGTGTATGCATGTGTGTATTGTGTGTGTACGGGTATGTATATGTGTGTGAGTGTGTGTATGTGTGTGAGTGTGTGTATGTGTATGCATGTGTGTATATGTATGCATGTGTGTATGTGTATACATGTATGTGTGTGTCTGTGTGTGTGTGTGTACGCGTGTGTGTGTTTAAGATATCTACAAGTGTCTTCATCCATAGTTGTGGCCTGGGGACTGGCCCCTAGCCGTTTGATCTACAATCCCACAGTTTACTTTGGATCATGTCTGATTTTTGTTCTAAAGCTTTCAACATGCTGTACCTCAGCTAGGGTTAGCCATGAGCTAACAGCGCTTGCGCCTGATCTCCTTTCTGTTTTCAAATTAGGCCTCCATGTCAGGTTCAACTCCTTTGACAAATGAGACATGCCGGCTACAGCTAGGTCAGCCCCCTCTTTAATGTGCTTCCTTGTCCAGAGGAAGGAACCTCTGGTCTCACCAAACATCTCCTCTTCTATTGTTTGCTTGCTGGTTTTTCTGATCAAACTGATTTGCCCTTGAGTTTCCTGTGGAGAGAAGGATCCTCTAGGCTTCTTTTTGTGTCTGTCTGTTCAGCCTCCACCCATGGACACAAGCTGAAGTCATCTGAGAAGAGACAGCCACAGTTGAGAAAATGCCGCAGTAATATCAAGCTGATGGCAAGCCTGTAGGGTACTTTCTTAGTGACTGAATGGGAGCGTTGCAGTGCCTGGCTGGTGGTCCTGGGTTCTACAAGAAATCAGGCTGAGTAATCCACAAGGAGCAAGCCAGTAAGCAGCCCTCCATGGCCTCTGCATTAGCTCCTGCCTCCAGGTTCCTGCTGTGATAGACTATGGATATGAAGGTGAAAGCCATTTCCTCCCCAGCTTGCTCTTGGTCATGGTATTTCATCATAGCAATAGTGACCCTAACTAGGAAAACCTCTATCCTCAGGACTTAACGCCTCAGGTTCCAACCAACATGTGTTTAGCACATGTATGAGTTAGGTAACTGCGGATCCTATGCCTCCAAAGAATTCTGAATTTACCTATGACTATCTGCCAGTCATTTAGGTGAGCAGGTGAATTATAGCTTTTAATTCAGCTCAGGCCCCAAGTTTCCACTTTTGTGGGATCAGACTTAGAACCTACTTATGCTAGGTAAGCACTCTACCACTGAGCAGCACACCCAACTAGAACCAACATTTACAATTTTAGAGTTGCCTGCATCCTAGTTCATCAGGTGGATAAAGCTTTAGGCAAGCTGTATTTTGAGGCTTTAAAATGCAGTGGATAGACCAATCTAGAAAGGAAAAAAAAAAAAAAAACCAAAAAACTGTGGACAAGGGGGAGATGAAGGAGGATGTATACAAGAATATGCAGGAGAAAACTGAATATAGATGGAAATGGAGATTGGTTTCCCAGGGGAAAGTATCTAGGTTTTTCTTGCTAACATTTGTCAAATTGCTCATTAGCTTCAGCCAAAGAATCTTTTAGTGCAGTGATTTGTGGATTAAGATTCTGTTTTGAGGCCTCAGCATACTAATAAAAAACTCTGCCTATTGGCCCAGTATTATCCCCATCTTCTCAGATGAACAAGTCTTTTCCAATAAAATATTCCTCAGTGTATTTACTGAACGGTGAAGCCAGACCACTTAAATAGTAGTCAGGGGCTGATGAGCAGTTAGTTCAGTGAGTTAAAAAAAGAAAAAAAACTACCCATCCCAGTGACCTGATTCGATCCCAAGTACCTACAAGTTAGGAGAGAACTGACTCTCAAAAGTTGTTGTCTGACCTCCACATGCCCATTGTGGCATGTGTAAGCTCAGGCAAATACACACCCACACCCACACACCACACGCACCACATACATACACACATATGCACACACACCACACACACATACACACACATGCACACACACCACACATATGCACATACATACATACATATGCACCACACACACATGCACACACACCACACATATGCACATACATACATACATATGCACCACACACACATGCACACACACCACACATATGCACATACATACATACATATGCACTACACACACATGCACACACACATACACACATATGCACCACACACATACACACATATGCATCACACACACATGCACACACATACACAACACACATGCACACACACATACACATATGCACCACACACACATGCACACACATACACACACACCATACACACACATGCACACACATACACACATATGCACCACACACACATGCACATACACACATACATACACACATATGCACCACACACACATACACACATGTACATACTTGCACCCCCCCACACACACACGATAGACAGACAGACAGATAAATTCAGTAAAATGATAGACAGAGCCAGAGGTATAGCTCAGTGATAGAATCCTTGTCTAGTGTAGAAGAGTCCCTGGGATTCACTCCCAGAACTGAGAAAGAGGGTGGGGAGGAAGTACCAACATTAGAATGATACTCAGCAATATATTGGGAACCGGGAGGTTTTGAGGTAATAGAGAGAATTTGATACTTGGAGGATTCCCACAAGAACTGGCAGTGTTTGTCAGGAAGGCAATGGTGGAACACCTGTGTCCTAGGCCTCCAAACCTGATCCCCTGCCACCAAAAGCAGATGTGACAAAAGGCACTCCTAGGATCAGGAGGAAGGATCACAGAGATAGACAGAACGCTATTTGGGAGAACAAATCTAAACTTTTAAAACACAAGATGAACAGAAAACCTGGTGTCTTCATTACTGTTCTATCGCTATGAAGAGACACTGCAGCCAAAGCAATTCTTCGTTTAAAAAAATTTTTTTTTGATTCTTTGGGAATTTCATATCATGAACCCCAATCTCCCTCATTTCCCGGTCCCTCTATATCTGCCCCTCACCCTTTAGTGTCTCCCCCAAAAGAAAAGTTTAAAAAAATATTAATTTGAAATAAACAAACCCTGTTGGCTCCTCCATCTTTCCTGCCTTTCCAACATCTCTTCATTTGTTCCAGGGGCAGTGGGAACTGAGTGTGTCACACAGCACACCCTTTTGTCCACTTGGCTTTACTTGCAAATAACCATTGTAATGAGTTGGTGGTTAGTTAGGGTCAAGGCCTCTGGCTTCTTGTACATCACCAACACTGAACACCCATCACAATCCTTCTCAGATATCCTGCTGTTATCCCAAGTCATGGAGACCCTGCAGATATGGCTTTGCTGGGCCAGTCACTTCACACACCCTCCAGCAGATCATAGATAGAGTAGATGTTGGGTCGGGCCAACTAAAGCCCTGGATATAGGTCTACACCAGGCACCAGAATGGCCCTTGGACACCAACATGGTCTTCAATGGCAAAAGGAAAAAATGGATATCGACACAGATCCCAGCTGCATTGGGCCACAGACCCACATGTAGTCTTCGGCTGCAGCTCAGGCCTCAGCCACCACCATGGACCCAGGATATCAGGACAGACCACCCAGATAAGCATAGCTCTGGCAGCAGCATGGCTCTCAGGCACCAACATGGTCACAGGTGGCGGCCCAGACTCTGAGCATCCTGTGGCCTTTGGTGAGAACATGGGTTATAGATGTCAACACAGACCATGGCTGGAGTAGGATCATAGCCCTTGGCAGTAGACTGGTCCCAGGCATCACCATGGCCCTGGGTAGCAAGCAGGCCTTCCACATCAACCTGTTCCTCAACACCTTTGTTTCTTCTGCTTCTCTCCCCCCCCCCCATTTCTCCACCTTATCATAATGGTGCTTAACCACCATTGTGCCAGGAGGGGTGGTGACTGTCTTCCACCTGTCTGGGCCGTGAGGACACAGGAGGGCCTGCCAAAGCAACTCATATAAAAGAAAGCATTTATTTGGAGGATTTCTTACAAATTCAGAGGTTTAGTCTATTATTATTGCACTGGGAAGCACACATAGGCAGGCATGATATTGGAGAAGTAGTTGAGAGCTACATTCTGATCCACAGGAGCACATATACAGGGGAGAGAGGGAGGGGCTACCCCCAGCAACATACCTCCTCCAACCAGGACACACCTCTTTTAACAAGGCCATATCTCTTGATCCTTCTCAACAGTTTACCACCTGGGAACCAAGCATTCAAATATGTAAACCTATAAAGAGGAGGGCATCCTTATTCAAACTCACAGTTTAAGAAAATAGACCACTGCCCTATAATCTGTCCAAATTACAGTATAGCAGGAACTCTCTCTAATGCTCTGCCCTCATCCCAACTCCTTAGTTCAGACTTCAGCATCTCTCACACTTTTGAAATCTAAGGACAGACCATCCTAAGGGCCATTAATTGTCCAAATACTAGGTTATTCACATCTTCTTCCCTGTGCTACTTGCCATTGGACTCATGGCCACATACTTGGTTATTACGTATATAAAGGTTCTCACAGACCTTCAGCCAATGGTCCATACTCAGATGTCCAACTGTGCCCAGAGATGTTAAAAATACCACCCACAAACAGCATGGCCATGCAGGCTTTCTGGTAAAATGTGAATTATAACTACAGAATACAGCAGAACCTTCTGGCATATCACACCTGTCTTAAGTGCCTTGTTATATGCCCTGTGCTAGAGGAGGTCACTCCAGATTCTTTGACCATCGTCTATGCTAGGTTAGCCATCACCATCACATATTATAGATCTCATGGGAGCTGTTGCTTCTATTCTCTTTCCTGGGATGGCCCCGACAAGGGTTATGACGTTGTTCACACTTGAGTTGCATGTCTTGAAATCTACATTTCTTTTAAAGTAAGTAAGTTATAGCAGAAGCAGTCAGAGGTGGGAAAAATCTTCCCCTTGTCATCTGGTGCTCGGATGACATAGCTGGTTTAAGATTTCCTCATAAATCCAAGTTATATAGCACCTCTCCCTTGCCCTCTCTCTCCCCCTCTCTCCCTCTCTCTATCTCTGTGTGTGTGTGTGTCTCTCTCTCTGTGTATGTTTCTTTCTCCCCCTGTGTGTGTTTAGCTTATTTTTAAAATTTTATGTTATTTCATAGATGTAAAAAAATATTGTCTCTGGAAATCTCTGACTTAAAATTGAATTGAGGGTGTCACTGTGCCTTTTGTATAATCATTTTTACAAATGTTACATGTATATTTTAATGAATAACTATAAAACCTAATGATACCAGAAAAATGCCAGCAGGATAGTTTGGTGGATGAAGGTGTCGAGCCTGACAGCTTGAGTTTGGTGCCCAGAATCCACACGGTGAAAGAAGAAAACTGACTCCTGCAAGTTGTCTTTTGGCCCTTCCCATAGATTCCAATTTGTGAATGCCCAAAGTGTGTGTGTGTGTGTGTGTGTGTTGGGTGTGCGTGTGTGCTTCTGTGTGCATGTATGTGTGTGTATGTGTGTATGTGTGTGTGCATGTGGGTGTGTGTGCACATGTGTTTTGTGTACACGTGTGTGCATGTATGCATGTGTGTGCATATGTGTATGTGTATGCATGAGCGCCTGCATGAATGCACACATATGCAATAAGTGTAAAGCTTAAAATGACTCAAAAAGTTAATGAATGAATTCAGCCAAAGTGACCGGGCATAAAATCAACACACCAAAATCTGCTGCATTTCTGAACATTAACAATGAACAATTTAAAACTGCAAAACACTGTAGAATAAAGGAAGACAAGTACACAGAAAGACCTCTCTGTTCATAGACTGGAAGAGTTCATGTTTCTGGGACAGCGATAGCACCCACCATTGTAAATCTGTCCAATGCCACAGAATTACACACTTAAAATTGTTTAGCCAGCATACTTTTATTGTGTACATTTTTACCACAGCAATAGTGGTAGAAGAGAATCATGGTATTGTCCACAGATCAGAAAGTTGGCACTGGTCTGTGAAAGTGCAAAGTGAGTTGCACAGATGAGGGACTGCCCAGGCTACCGAAATGAGGAGGGCTTTGCCGTGGTGACCAAGGCATGGGGAAGAACAAGTCAAGAAAAGCCCAAAGTCTACTTCACAGAGAGTAGAAATTTATTCCATTTCACAATGAATGAAAATTAATCTCTCCTATTAAACCAAGACACAGTAAAGAAGAAATTAATTTCTTACTGGCAAATTTTCTTCCTAAATCCTTTTGGGGAAAAAATAAGCAGCATCCCTGGGTGATCCATGTACAATATGTAATATATACTTGATTCTGTGTCTACATTCCAAATTCCCTGCAGCTTTCTTTATTTTGACTACAGAATCTATGAAAATATAAGAATCAAAGTGTTTGCTGTATTATTAAAAATAGTATTAAGTATAGATTAGGCAGAGATTCATAAGGCCCATGTATATGAAAGATAGCTTTTATAATCAGTTATTTTAACCCAATTCCCAACACAACAGAATTTACCTTTATCTTCATATTCACTTTGGAATGAAACCCTTAGGGGTGTGTGTGTGTGTGTGTGTGTGTGTGTGTGTGTTCTGTGTCAAATGTGACTGACACGTTCTATCATTTTCATTTTAAACATTTAAAACCACCTAAAGCCTCAACACACCTCTACATAAGCTCTTTAAATAACAAGGTATTTAAATTGTGTTCCCAGTAATCATGAAACAGACTTCTCATGAACAGACATGTACAGAATCATCTAGTCAATGACCCTTTGACTTCCCCTACCAACCTCTAAATGCCTCCGTGAATAACAGGATAAATTCCACCGAAGAAATGTGCAGTCTGGGGTTGTAAGAAGACATGGCACTGACATCCAGGCAAGGTCAGTTAGAGTCTCCAGGGAAAAATTTTGGGAAAGCTTAAAATTATCTGTCACAAAAGAAACACCCTCCAAACATCTGGAAGAAAGGCCACACAGAGAACAGCAATAGCAAGAGGGGAAAGAGGTGCCACAGAATCCCGCTCTCCCTCCTGGGCACGTGGTGCTCAGCACTGGCACCTGCCAGAGTGGGCTCAGGACATCATTTCAAAAAGATTTCTCATTGGAGCCCCAAACCATATGTGTGTCGCATTCTTGGGAAACTCAGACCAACTGGAATGTAATTCTATGACACGGTAAACAAAACACTGAGACTGTAGAAGAGAAATTAATTATATCTAGACAGCAGTCTGCAAGTCAAAGAGAACTAAAGTGTTTTCACACAGACTCCAAGTAGCACAGAGGACATTGACAAGAGCTGCACAGGGTCAGAGGCAGCAAAAATAACGGGAGCCCTGAAACAATCTGAAAATGTGTGACCGGATGTAGACTCCACACGTGAAGCATACTCTCTGGACCTGGACAAAATCTGTAATCTGAGAATCCAAAGGAAAATTTAGATGGGAGAATTGGATTGTCCAACACAGAAAATCTTCCAGGGCAGGGAAGGACGACAAGAGAATCCATGTGAATGCCAACTATCAGGCCAGCTAGTGTCCATTGCATGTATCTTCCCTCAGCTCCCTTTTCTTCATTATCTACTCCATCCGTGGTTAGTCCCCAAGGTCAGTTTAGCAATCCATCTTGCCCTGCTCTGCTCAGACCCTATTTTGATAAATTTTCTTCCCATGAGGAGATGCAATCAGTATCTACTTCATCTCCTAACGTTTCAAAGACACACAAGGGCACAACACCACTGCACTGAAGTTCACTCTGAAGAACTAATGAATTTGTTGTACCACCTAACAGACCACAGGTGAAGAGTTACATACAAAGGTGTAGATCCACCTTGCCCCCCAACATGCACACCAGTATGTCTCACCTGAAAAGCCTTTACCAAGCAGGAATGAGGGCTTCCATGTAGAGGTATAGATATTGCCTCTCTTTTTTATTCATCTGCTGTCCCCCACCCCCTACAAATAAACTCTAGCGCCTCCCTAAGGCTCTGGCAAATGAGGGAGATTTGCATACAACAGATAGTAGGGAAAGGCAAGATGCTCCAGTCTCCATGACTGGGTGTTAACAAGCACAAATGGGATAATTATTCTGCAAAGGATATAACTGAACTCCCTAACACAGCAGTTGTATGGCCTAGTTTGCAGGGCATCTGTACCTGAGCCTCCTGGGAGATAGAACTGTTCTATGTTCTCTGGTCTTCTTCAAGCCAAAGTTCCCTCGTCCTCTTGGTTCTTGTTATCCCTACAATTCCCCCTCCTATTTACATCATCCAGAATGTTCTGTCATCACACTTGCTAGTCAATCGTCTTTTTATTACTAAGTTTTAAAAACACAGTGTGTTTTGTTATTTTTCCAGTGTGTATATCTGTGTACTACATGCATGCCTGATGATTCTTGTCCTATTTGGTGCTTTTAAAAGTGTTTACTTGGTAACTGTAGATGGATATCTCTTCTCTGCGTTTATAATCTCCTTTAAAAATTTGTGCCTACGATTGTTGTACAATCTATGCCTGATCATTTTGCCACTTAAATGTTTCACCAGCCTGTTTATTTATTTCATACTCCTGTCAATGACACACTGTATTAGTAAGGGTTCTGTAGAATACCTGAAGTTATAGAATGAATATATATGTGTGTATGTGTGTATACTATACATACACATATGTACATATAGTGATAGATGGGATGATAGTCTAACTAATCCAACAATAGCTGGCTATGAATGGAAAGTCCAAGAGTTGGGTAAATTAGTTGAGCAGGCTACAAGGCTGAATGTCTCAGCTGGCCTTCAGTATTCACTGGAATCCTAAAGAAGGTCCTAATGCTAGTGAAGGAAAGGACTTGCTAAGAATATCAGAGCAGAGAAGCAAAGAACAAAAGCCTCCTCCTTCTTCCGTGCCCTTCTATAGGCTGCCAGCAGAAGGAATAGCCCAGATTTGATATGGCTTAAAGATCTGGATTAAAGGTGTGGATTCATGCCTCAAGAACCAGATTTAAAGTATATGTTTTCACAATTCAGATGATCTGGACAAAAGGTGTGTTTCCCTACCTCAAAGATCTGGATTAAATGTAGTCAAGCTGACAACCAAGAACAGCCATCACACACATTGTACACAAGATTTTGTTTATTTGTTTGTGACAGTGTTCCACTCTGGTTTCAAAACCCTGAGCAACTAAGTAACAGAAGGAACTTAAGAGAAAAATCCATGGATCCCCCTGGGAAAGGGAAATAGAAAAGATCTCCTGAGTAACGTGAGACCATAGGAGAAAGGAGACATGGAATTTGGAAAGAGAATGTGAGGAAATGGGATGGTTGAGTTGGGGGAGTGACAGAGATGGAAAATAATGAAATAGATATCTTGATAGAGGGGGCTATTGTGAGGTTAGAGAGAAACCAGGTGCTAGGAAAATACCCAAGAACTCACAAAGTTAGCCCCAGCTAAGATGCCAAGCAATAATGGAGAGGGGATCTAAACTGACCTTTCCCTATAATAAAATGGATGGTCTCTCTAATTGTCATTATAGAACCCTCACGCAGCAACTGATGGAAGCAGAAGCTGAGATCCATAGCTAAGCACTGGGTTGAGCTTCCGGTCCAGCTGGAGAGAGGGAGGAGAGATTATATGAACAAAGGGGTCAAGATCATAATGAGGAAACCCACAGACGCAGCTGACCTAAGCTATTGGGAGCTCCTGAACTCTGAAATTATAGCTGGGGAACTCGCATGGGACTGAAGTAAGCCCTCTGAATGTTGATGTGAATGGGCCGTTTGTGGCGCTTCTGGCAGTGGGACCAGAATTTATTCCTGATGCATGAACTGGCTTTTTGGAGCCCATTCCCTACAGAGGAACACCTTGCTCAGCCTTGATACTGGGGGAGGAGCTTGGTCCTACCTCAACTAGATATGCCAGACTGAATTGACTCACCCTGGGAGTCCTTACCCTCTATGAGGAGCAGGTGGGGGGGATGGGAGAAGCTATGGGGAGACTGAGAAGGGATGGGGGAGGGGGAATACTGGTGAGTAAGTTTTAAAAAATTTAAAAGAAAAAAAAAATCCCGAGCAACAATCAGCAATCATCCTTCCTCCCCTTTCCCAGCAGGTGGCATATATTACTGTGTCTGGCTTTTAAAAAGAATGTGCTAAGGGTTATCCATGAAAATAATGTGTAGAGACATGCTGACGGCTGAAACAAAGTCATCTCTATACAGTGCCAGGTCCCGGCAGCTCCCAAATAAATGAAGGTTATTCACTTGTACATCACATGCAATGAAGTGTTCACGAGTTCATTATGTAGATCAGTGACTTTTGACAAATGCTCACAACTGTGGAACCACCAACTCTGTCACATATGCAATATTTTTCTCTTAGAAATCTCTCTTGTGTTTGTTTCTCTCACCTCCACCACCACCAACCCCTAGACTACTTTCTGGCATCATACATGATTTTAGAATGACCTAGAATTACAAAAACAGAATTATGCTTTCTGTGTCCACTTACATACACTTGGTATATTTTTGAGGATACAGTAAAGTTATTATATGTTTCAGTATTTGTTCATCTTATTCAAGAGAAGTTAGTCATGATTTAAACACACAAAAATGTAGGCGTCCATTCACCAGTTTGTGAATATTTGATTTGCCTAGGCATTGATGAATGAGACTATTGTTTCTCCTTGGAAGAAAATTTCTGCATCAATGATAGGAAGAGTATTAACTTTGTAAGAAACCATCAAAGGGCCTTTAAAAGTGTACCAGGATTACGGGTTTCGTGTTCTTGTTGTTGGGTTTTTGTTTGTGTATGTGTTTTTGTTTATTTGGCTAGTTGGTTGGTTGATTCATTTTTGTTTTTAAGAACTATGCCTCCACTGTATTCGATTAGGCTGACAAATGACAAGGCTCTGCAGAGCTCATCATCCCAAGTAGATTGGATGGCATATACAACTGAATACCTAGCTGCAAGATAATGTATGTAAATCAACTCTAGGCTTCTGGTAAGTGTGCTGCAGGTCTGAGAGGGGAGCTGCAATGTATTGCTCATACTGCTTTCCCTGCCACAACTTCTGCTCCCCTTAAGAATAGTTGTTATACAGGGGCCTGGTAGGAGTGTGCTGTTGAATGACAGTTCCTCATGGGTCTTATCTTAGTCAGTGTTTTATGGCTGTGATGACTATGCCAGCTCTTATTCAGGAAAGTGCTTAATTAGAGTTTTCTCACAATTTCAGAGGTTTAATCCATTATCACCAGGGTAGGAAGCATGGAGGCATGCAGACAGACATGCTAGAGAAGCTAAGAGTTCTATATCCAGATCCACAGGCAACAGAAAGAGCCAGAATACTGGGACAGGCTTAGACCTACCCTGAACCCAACCCCAGTGACACACTTCCCCAATAAGGCCACACCTCATAATGCCACTCCCTAAGCATTTAAATCTATGAGCTTACTGAGGTCATTCCTATTTAAATCACCACATTCCACTTCCTGGACCCCATAGGCTAGTAGCCACATAATAATGTAAAAATGCATTCAGTTAAACTTTTCCATAGTGTACCACAGTCTCCACACTGTTTAAAAGTCTGTTCTGAAATTCATGGCAACTTTTTTTTTTAACTGCAATCCCCTGTAAAATCAAAATGAAAAAACAAATCACTTATTTTCAACATACAATGGCTTAGAACAAACATTATTGTGGGGATATTTTCAAACATATTATAAACATTAGGAGATATCAGGGATCTACCCACAGTTAGTCTAGGAGAATCAGACAGGGGTAACTCACACCTCTAATCCCAGCACAGGGAATATCCTGGGAGTGGTGACCTAAGCCCTTAATAAAATTAAATCTGAGTTTGAGGTCATCTTAGTTTACAGAAGGAGTTCCAGGCTCCCAGGCAGGCAGTGATGGTGCCACACCTTAAATGAGCAGAGAAAGTATTTAAGGCAGGCATAGAAAGACAGAGCAGACTGAGCCAGGAGGAGCGAGGCTGAGGAACCTGGAAGACAGCTGGGTGAGATCTGACTGTGCTGTTTAACTCTCTCTAATATCTCTGCTTTTCCCAGAGATCTGGCCCTGAGTTTCCTTTATTCATGCAACACTTGGCGTCCAACTTTGTGTCACAAATTCCTCCCCTCCCTACCCAAAAAACAGTGTTTGCCAGCCAGAGTAGCACATGGCTGGAAGAGTAATTACTGGCTGGCTAGGCTTTCTGTTCTGAGTTAGCCTCTAGTCTTAGGCAGCCACATGTGTTTCCATTTCACTCTCATCTGCGTAAGTCTTTTAGACAGTGGCCTCTTTCTCCTGGTGGGTTGTTTCTTTTTTTCCTTATGGACCCCCTTTGGGCTGCTATCACACTAGGTAGCTGCCCCACTTCACAATCAATTGAATCATCAACAGACAACAAATCAGTGAGTAAATCATTTTTTTTTTTAAGAGGGAATTTGTTTAAAGCAATGGAGGATGCTTGAACCTTCTGTGACCTTTCACTAGATGATTTGGTATTAAAACCAGTGAAGGTAGATGGAACTATCATAATGTCTATCATACTGTTTGTTATGAATATTTTTGTTTGATTTCTATTTTAGTCACTTAAAAAGTCGATTAATATAAATCCAAAGAAAAAGGTCTTTAAAAAAGCCTGTCAAGAGAGAACACAAAGATGTTCAGATTCAAACAGAGGAATATGAAGAACCAATTTTAACAAGGTCATTTAAAATTAGACAAAAACAGATAACATTAATATACCCAGTGTGAAGATAGAAAAATTCTGTTTGATTCTTTCCCCTCGACCCACTTCCTGAGGTCCCTGAAACTAGCCAAGGTTGACAGAGTTTCAGTTCCATTGTATCGAAACACTAATTAAAGTGGCAGCTTGCTCAGAACTCAGTTTCTCAGAAAAGCTTTGTTCACAGGATTGATGGCTGCTTGCTCAACTGCACACTTGGGACACACCCAGTCAGCCTGACCTTCTTGCAACCTCTCGCCAGACTCCCCCTCCTCAGAGTGCAGTATAAGAATTCTACTCTGAAAGCATTTGGGGCTCTTGGCTTCCACAGTGCCTTGAGCCCGCACATGTGCATCAGTATATCATTAAACTCTCTTTTTCTTTAAAGTTAACAGTGGTCATTGGCTGTGGTCTTGGGACATCTAGTGGTGTTAAAATTGGGGTGCCTGCCCGTTATACCAGTAACCTTTTAAAAAATAAGAATGATAAAGATGATACAGAAGCTTGCTGGGCTCCAGCACAAATGTTAGAATTACAGAGAGTAAAAGAAGCAATTATAACATATGGGATACATTCACCATTTTTAAAACAAATGTTGAACAAATGCTGTAACTGGGTCACCCCTAAAGATTGGTTAGATATGGTTAAAGCTGTGTTAGAGGTAGAAACACTTATACAATGGAAATCATGGTGGAGGGAGGAGGCTAAAACAATAGAATAAAGAAGCAGGGCCAGAGGCATGCTGATATTGAAAGGCAGTCTTTATACAATGAACATACTCTGAATTTATGTCGCATGGCAGCTTTAAATGCCTGGGACCAGATTGAAGAAGTAGGGAAGAAAACTGAATCATTAACTAAAGTAATTCAAAATCCCAAAGAAACTTTTACAGACTTTTTGCACAGATTAACTACAGCAATAAACAGAATGGTACTGGATTCAGAAGCCAGGTGAATAATCATTGAATCACTGGCTTTTGAGAATGCCAATGCACAATGTAGAAAAATACTTAGACCTTTAAAAGCAAGGTCAGCACCTTTGGAGGACTGGATTCGTGAGACAATTAATATGGATCTTATGACAGTGATGATAACTGGGTAGGAGAGCTTATTTCAAGAGGTATAAGAAAAAATCAAAATGGCCAATGTTACAATTGTGGAAGGGAAGGTCACATAAAAAGAGATTGTAAACAAGGTGTTAGAAACAATGCTTTTGTTAGGAATAATCCCAAGAGAACACCCCTCCCTTCTGGAGTATGCAGAAGGTGTGGAAAAGGAAGACATTGGACTAATGAACACAGATCAACAAGGAACAGACAAGGTAACTTTCTGCCCTGGGGAAACACCCCAACGGGGCTTTCAAAAGCCCCCATATCAAATCCAATTCAGTCTTACCCTGCCATTGTGGAGGAAACACCTTCCCAGAACAATTAAAAAGGTTAAAACCTATTTTAAAAAGACATACTACATGGAATGATAGAAAAATCTACAGAAAAAGAAAAAAATTCAGGAAAAATTATAAAACGAATATTTTGGCAAAATTCTATCAATGAACAAAGGCCAAAATTAAAAGTGCAAATAAATGATGTTATTATTGAAGGCTTATTGGAAACAGGCATGGATGTATCAATAATTTCACCAGAGTCATGACATCCAAATTGGCCCCTTCAGGAAGTAAATGTTCAGTTTTGGGTATTGGGTTGATATCCCAGGTAAAACAGAGTGCAAGATGGCTTGAGTGTATAGGACCAGAAGGACAGAGAGGACTATTAAAGCCATATGTGGCTGACATTGCTATAAATTTATGGGGACGAGATTTACTACAACAGTGGAACACACAGATCAATATTCCTCCAAACACAGAAATAAGCCAAAAACTAGCACATGGCTCCAGAAGAAATATAAGAATGTATGAGAAACAGTAACAGACCATTGAGGTTATAGAGAAACAAGGCAAAATAGTGGCTGATCTTTCAAAAACACCCTCAGCATTACCTCTAAAATGGCTAACAGAGAAGCCTATATGGGTTCATCAATGGCCTCTAACAAAGGAGAAATTGCAGGCCTTAGAGCAGCTGGTACAGGAGCAGTTAAATGCTCAGCATATAGAAGAATCAACCAGCCTTTGGAATTCTCTTGTATTTGTTATTAAAAAGAAATCTGGAAAGAGGAGAATGGTAACAGACCTAAGGGCAATAAACAAGGCAATCCAGCCAATGGGCTCTCTATACTCTGGGATTCCTTTGCCTTCTCTGTTACTTAAAAAATGGCCTATTATTGATTTAAAAGACTGTTTCTTTACAATACCTTTATAAGAACAAGACAAAGAAAAATTTGCCTTTACAGTGCACACTTATAATAATTCTCAGCCTGTAAAGAGATTCCAGTGGAGGGTCCTCCCTCAAGGAATGCTGAATAGCCCTACTTTGTGCCAGTATTTTGTCCAAAAGTCAATAGAACAAATGTGTAACAAATTCCCACACTCTATAATTTATCATTACATGGATGACGTCTTGTTGGCCGATTCAAATATCAATACCTTAGAAAAAATTTTTGTAGAACTAAAAAGAATTTTGCAGGCTTGGGGATTACAGATTGCCCCAGAAAAAAAATACAAAGAGGGGATTTCATTAATTATTTAGGATATAAAATAGGACAACAAAAAATTATACCCCAAGAGGTTCAAACCAAGAGAGATAGGTTGGAGATACTTAATGATTTTCAAAGACTACTAGGAGACATTGCCAAATTACAACCCTCTATTGGAATTAAAAATGATGTACTAGATAATCTGTTCAAAACCTTAAATGATGACAAGAACTTAAATAGTATAAGAACTGTCACCTGAAGCTGAGAAAGAATTGGCTTTGGTGGAAAAGAAATTACAGGAGGCACATGTGGATCCTGTGGATCCAGACCTTAATTGCATTCTAGTTATCTTGCCCTCTAAGCATTCTCCTACAGGAATTTTAATGCAAAGGGAAATGTAATATTGGAATGGATATTTCTTCCACATAAACCAAGTAAAAAGTTAAAGACATATGTGGAAAAGATTTTTGAACTTATTTTTAAAGAAAATTAAGACTTCGTCAATTGACAAGTATGGACCAAGCAGAAATTGTTGTACCTTTAACTAATGAAGAAATTGACCAATTATGGGTAGAGAGTGAATCTTGGCAAAGAGTCTGAAGTAATTTTTTGAGAGATATAAACAACAAACATCCTTAAAGCAAAAAATCGAATTTCTAAACAAAAATAATTTGATTCTCCCTTGTATTGTATGAGATAAACCAATTTCTGGAGCCCCTACATTTTATACTGATGCAAACAAATCAGAAAAGGCAGGTTACAAATCAGAACATATAAGTAAAGTGGCTCAAATGCCATTGTGATGGTATTAATGAACTCTACTGAACCTCTTAACATAGTTACTGACTCTCAGTATGCAGAAAGAGTTATTCTACAGATTGAAACAGCTGATTTTATTAATGATGAATCAGAATTAACTTCATTATTTATTCAGTTACAAGAAATAATCAGGACTAGAAATCATCCCTTCTATATAACACACATTCGATCCAATACTGGTGGGTTTGCCAGGTCCTTTACCACAAGGTAATGATGAAATTGATAAATTATTAATAGGAAATGTATAAGAGGCCTCAAAATTTCATAAAAAGCATCATGTTAATAATAAGAATTAAAAAAAAGATTTCTCTATCACTTGGCAACAAGCCAAAGAAATTGTAAAAAGGTGTCCCACCTGTTCTTTCTATAGCCAAACTCCACTGCCAGCAGGAACTAATCTTAAAGGTATACATAGAAATGAAATCTGGCAGATGGATGTATTTCATTTTACAGAATTTGGGAAATTAAGATATGTCCATCATATAATAGATATGTTTTCAGGATTTCAATGGGCAACTGCTTTGAGTTCAGAAAAGGCTGATTCTGTAATCACACATGTGCTAGAAGTTATAGCCATTATGGGAATACCTGTACAAATTAAGACTGACAATGCTCTGGCATATGTCACTAATAAAATGAAACAATTTTTTTTGCTTATTTATAAATTTATAAATTTTTATTATAATATAAAGCATATTACAGGAATACCACGCAATCCTACAGGGCAAGCCGTCATAGAGAGATCAAATTGAACTCTAAAGGATATGCTAAATAAACAGAATGGAATGACAAAGACCCCCAGAGAGAGACTACATAATGCTTTATTAACTTTGAATTTTCTCAATGCTAATGAGAAAGGAACAACAGCTGCTGAAAGGAATTAGACTATAGAAAAAACAACTGAATTAAATCTGCCTGTCTACTTGAAAGATGTACTAACCTCTGAATGGAAGCCAGGGTATGTGCTACATTGGGGAAGGGGTTTTGCTTTTGTTTCAACAGGTGAAGAAAAGTTATGGATACTATCAAAATTAATAAAGACTCGATTTGAACCAGAGAAACTTCATGAAAATTAGAATTGAAAGCTCATCCACCCATATTACAATTCTTTAAGTTGTAAGAAAAAACAAAGGGTGGGGCAGGCTTTTTTTTTTTTTTTTTTGTCTTTACAGAAAACTGGGAATACCCATTTTCAAGAAGTAAAAAGACCTTGGACATCTGGACATCTAAAGCAAAAGGGAGGCTATCCAGTAAAATCTACAAGCAAAAGAATATTGGACCTATTGGTACCAACCAGTATACTTCATAGGGTAAAATCTCATTGCTTAAACTCAACAATTTTTTTGTAAGTTGAAATCCTAGTTTAATTATAATTTAAAGCTCGCTTTAGAGTTGGAGTGTGGCTCTTTCCTTCTCTAAACTCAAGCATACTTGTTAAAGGAAAATGCAAATTCTCTGAATCAAATCAGAAGAGCCACCTGATATGTGACAGAAGAATAACAAAAATAAGGGACTATTCTATTGTTACTAATTCTATGCTAAATAAATAGTTATATATTTAGCTTCCTGTACATTGTGTTGGGTTTTAGTCTCTTATCAGTTTTCTGCAGTGATCCAGGACAATGCTTAATTTCGGACTTGAAGCATCCAAAAGGAAGATGGGGCCCCACAACGATGATTTCACATGAACTCTGACAAAGCCACTAGGCTGACAAATACCAATCAAAGATCAGATTTGGACTACAAACTGCTCAGGACAAATTTCAAGGCAGCTCGCTGAGATGAACGAGTTTCACAGACTACTATAGCCAGGACTTGAGACAAGTCGTGCACTTTCCTGTTATGCAGAGACTGGACAACAAATGACACAGCTACTTATTTCAGGACTTGACATTTAACAAAACTTTTCTTTTCAGGATCCCCTAAAGATACTGTCACCCCCAGACAGCAGGAAGTAAATTTAAGAACAGGGTGCCCACATTCCCAAGAGGTGGGTTGGGTTGTTTTTGGTTGTTTAATGGGGTATGGATGATTGTCATTGTTTAGGTTAATTGGTTAAAAAGTGTTAGTAGTTATAGTTAGAAAAAAAATTAAACAAGAACAATTAGATTCAAGATTTGTGTTATAAAACAGAAAGAAAAAGGGGATACAGATATATAGGATATAAGAATAGATTATTGAATCTTCTTTTAAAAGGTTTTACTAGCTTTAAATATTTTATAATTGATGTGGGAATGCCCTTCTTTATGCTGTGAATCTCAATCTTTAAATAAAGGAGCTGTTTTGGGCCATGGCGGGCACCATAGAAGAAGTAGGAGAAATCAAAGCATAGGTAGGAGAAGCAGGGGCGGAGTCAGAGGCAGATCGAGCCAGCCGCCCAAGGAGCAACATGTAAGGAGCACGGGTGAGCTACGGGCCACGTGGCCAACAGATTAATAGAAATGGGTTGATTTAAGATGTAAGAGCTAGCTAGCAATGTGCCTGAGCCATAGGCCAAACAGCATGAAGTTAATAGAAGCGTCTGAGTCATTTCTAGGGGCCGGGGCGGTGGTGCGCGGATAAGCGGTCCCTGGCAGGTCTGTGGGTCCGGGACCTCTGGCGTCCGGGACCAGAGAAAACCCACTACAACAGATGGCGCATCCAACGTGGGTCGATTATCCACTTAATGCCTGAGAAAGTTTAAAAAGGGTTTTAGCAGAAACTGAGCAAAGGCAGCTTCCAAATTGTGTATGTAAATCGGGTCTTTGTACAAAGAAAGCATGGTCCGGGTCACATTCAAATGGCGCCGGTGGGCTGGCGGCGGTCAGTGTAAGCTGCAGCGGCAATCAGGCGGGTTCCTGAAAACTAACAAAAGACTCAGTAACATGTGATTGATTTTAGATTTCTGCTTATTTTGAACAAAAGAGAAACAAATTTTCTTCGTGGCAGCATTTTCTTGGGTGTGCTCTGTTTACGGTCCGTTTAAGAAAACTTAGTGATTCAGCCTAATTTGCAAAAACTGTGCTTCTTTTTGGAGAATGTATTTTAAAAGCTCTTAAGGTTAAAAGATGATTAAAGATTCACAATAAAACAGATTCAGATAAAAAGAAAACCTGTAAATGGGTTACAATGTTTGTAAAAGGTACATAGGCTTCAGAGAGAAAAGAAAGAGGTTAGAAAAAGTTTTTAAAGCGAGAAATAGAATAATAAAAATATAATAAGCCACGTAAAGATGGAAAATAGACACAAAATCTGGATTTTAGTTGTTATTGTGTTTTCTTTTAATTTTTTAACTGTTAATGAGCTAACTGCAGAAAGACAATGGATTGCAAATACCAAGGCTACTAAGTTAAACAAGAATGTATTTTTTAAGGGTATTTTGATTTCAAAATTTGTGTCTAAGGATTTATTGCTTTGGAAGAGTTCTGCTTTTGTCTCCACAGAGGATGAGAGCCTGTGGATTGCTTCCAGGCAAATATGGTTTCATCAACCAAGACCCCCTGAAAAAACCTCTGATGAGAAGAGATGGCCGTATCAGCTTCAGAGCTGCAGACTGATTCATCTTCAACAACTGTGAGACTTTCAACGCCCCTTAATCAGCAGGAAGTAGTAATGGATAACTTCGCCCAAATTCCCCAAATATTGTTTCTAAATGTTTGTTTTCATTATAAATGGTTAATGGTCATAGTCAATCTCTTTCTAAGAAGAAACGGGGGATATGGTATGTGAATGCTTTTTTAAAAAAATTAGATTATTAAATTTACAGATAATCAGCTGTTAATCTCAAACTGCTTTACATTGGTATACATTTTGGTTTATTGATACAAATTTAAAGTCAATTTTATTATGCTGTGTGTGTTTTTCTATTCTTGTTTAAGGTATGATGTTCATGTAACTGTTTTAAAATTGTAGTGTATAATTAAGAAATGAAGGTTAATAGTCACTTTTGATAATCAAACTTATAGTTAGGTTAGTTAGGATTTTTAGGTATACAAAAATATATTTCAATTACGTAGGTAATCTTCAAATACTTCTAAAACCTACAGAATATGGCATTTAAAATGTTTTAAGAGCTTAGACTTTTCTGGACAGTGAGACAGATCTGCTCCTGGCAGCACTAATTTACTTCAACAGGAAAATGGGCATCGAAGAAACTCCATATGGAGTCTACTCTCTTTGTGGCAATGGTTAGCCACTGGATAAGGACCTGTTCTTATATTGACTGCTTGACAGTATGCTGTTTAAACTGGACATGCAGGTTCCATAAGAAGATGACCTCTGAACTTTGGCAGAATAAGCCAAGATGGTCATTCAGGTTCCTGCTTTGCAGGGAAAACTGTCAGACATTCTTCAGGACTCAAGGAGAAGCAACGGATGAACTGTGCCAGAATGGGCAGAGCAGATTTCCTGCTTCACTGAAATGAAAAGAAACTTTGGGCCTGTAGGCTGAAGATGGATGCCCCAACTTTATAAAGGAACTTTGGGTGACTGTCCAGGCAGATAGGTGTCATCTCTGTCCTTTCTAGATTTTAGAAGTCGTTTGCACTTCTGGTTTACTTGGGTAAATATTATATCCTTCTGTGGTCTTTGATGTAGTTGAAGATTAGATAGTTATATGTACAGTTTTTCTTAGTCATTTGAAAAGTATATTAGATATGAAACTTTATATTCATAAAGATAAAGTAGATGATAGAATATTTTCTTTAATTTTGCTAAATACAAATAGACTAGATATTGTAACTATAATTCTTGCTTGATAGCTATTTTGTTTGTTATATGTAATTTTGCTATGTTAAAATTGAAACCTTCCTTTTTGATTAGAGAGAAAGGGGGAAGTGATGTGGGAATGCCCTTCTTTATGCTGTGATTCTCAATCTTTAAATAAAGGAGCTGTTTTGGGCCATGGCGGGCACCATAGAAGAAGTAGGAGAAATCAAAGCATAGGTAGGAGAAGCAGGGGCGGAGTCAGAGGCAGATCGAGCCAGCCGCCCAAGGAACAACATGTAAGGAACACGGGTGAGCCACGGGCCGGGGCCACGTGGCCCACGGATTAATAGAAATGGGTTGATTTAAGATGTAAGAGCTAGCTAACAATGTGCCCGAGCCATAGGCCAAACAGCATGAAGTTAATAGAAGCGTCTGAGTCGTTTCTAGGGGCCTGGGCGGTGGTGCACGGATAAGCGGTCCCTGGCAAGTCTGTGGGTCCGGGACCTCTGGCGTCCAGGACCCGAGAAAACCCACTACAACATACAATGGACTGGATTTTTGTATACTGTATATAAATTGTGTATACTGAGATTAATTTTATTACTGTACAAATATCTCTATGCTTATTCAAGGTATTATACTTATTCAGTTCATCTAACAATGTAATACAAGTTGCTAGTCCATGAAAGTTTTTATTACCAACTAATTAGAATACAAAGTAATGCAAGTTAGTAGTTAGACATTACATTTAAACATAGTCATGTTAGATATGTTTTCAAGATCAAACAAATATATATTTTAAATGAACAAGTCTTCTTCAAACACTTCAGAGATCCATAGAATATGGTACTTAAAATATTTTAAGTACTTAGATTTTTCTGGACAGTGAGACAGGTCTACTCCTGGAAGCACCAATCTACTTTAAGAGAAAAATGGGCATTGAAGAAACTCCATATGGAGTCTACTTTCTTTGTGACAACGGTTAGCCACTGGACAAGAACCTGTTCTTCCATTGACTGCCTGACAATATGCTATTTAAACTGGACATGCAGGTTCCATAGGAAAGTGATCTCTGAACTTTGACAGAACAAACTGAGATGGTCCTTCAGGCTCCTGCTTTTCAGAGAAAACTGTCAGACATTCTTCAGGACACAAGGAGAAGCCACTGATGAACTATACCAGAATGGGCAGAGAAGATTTCCTTCTTCACTGAAATGAAAAGAGACTTGGGCCTGTCGGCCGAAGATGGATGCCCCAACTTTATAAAGGAACTTTGGGTGACTGTCTAGGCAGATAGGTATCATCTCTGTCATTTCTAGTTTTTGGA
Source organism: Phyllotis vaccarum (assembly GCA_033318265.1). Taxonomy (NCBI): domain Eukaryota; kingdom Metazoa; phylum Chordata; class Mammalia; order Rodentia; family Cricetidae; genus Phyllotis; species Phyllotis vaccarum. The sequence goes on along the minus strand of JARWLC010000011.1, from coordinate 37,097,540 downwards.
AGTTGCTTACATTTCCTGTTTACTTGGATAAATATTATTTCCTTCTTGGGTCTCTGAGGTAGTTGAAGATGAGATAGTTATAGTTATAGTTTTCCAGTGACAGTTTTGGAAAAGAAACCTTGAAGTTAAAGTGTATAAGTTTAAGTGACATCAAAATAATAGTTCTTAGTAATACAAGTTAGAAAGAAAGTGAATTAGGTATAATCCTTTGGACTCATCAAAATAGAATAATTAATGAAATATTTTCTTTGAAATGTCAATTGTTAATGGACTGGACATTATTCATTCATTGTTTGTATATAATTATTGTACCTGTTGTGTATGGTTTTTCTTATGTTAGCTACAACCTTCTTTTTTAAAAAAATTGACACAAAAGGGGATATGTGGGGATACTTTCAAACATATTACATTATCATTCCAAAAAGGCAAAAGGGAACATAGTGAGATAATCCTGGACCAATACAAGAGTGAAAACCAGGAAGGTGAACTCCAAATGCTGCATCTCCATGTCTCATATCAAAGTATTCTCCCAAGTCCTTCCAGCTTTGCTGATTACAACATTCTTCTCTCTGCTGGGCCTATTCTACATCTGCTTGCAGCTCTCCTTGGCAAGTATCTTACAACTCTGGAATCTCCACCATCTTGAGGTCTCCAACAAAATCCAGGCTTCACTGTCACAGCTTCACACAAAGGCCTTTCCTGGGCCTCAGTTTAAGAATACCCCTTACACATGCCTGGCATCAGCAGTTTTCCATATCTATGGAGGGAGATTCTGAAACTCCTTTCTTTTATCCTTGACTCTAAAGCTAGAACCTCATGGCTGAAGCTGCCAAGTTCTGCTGCTTTCTGGGGCTGGAACATGACCCCTTTGTTCAGTAATATCTGCACCAGCTTTCTGTTTTGTGGTGGTTTCCTTTACTGCTTAGGCTTTCCTAAATTCCTTTTCCACAACAGCCAATACTAGGCTGTCCTGAAATCTCCTCTGCCAATGCTATTAGCCCAAAACTCTTCAACTCAACTTCAGGCATAATTTTTTTGGACCAGGAGAAAAACAGAAACATTATTTAACAAAATATTACAAGAATGGTCTCTTGGCTGCATACTAATATTCTTTCCATCTGAAACTTCTTGAGCGGGGCCCCCACAGTTCATCTCATCCTCAGCACCACTGTTTTCTGTGCTTTTACTAGAATGTCCTGTTAAGTGCCACTTAAAGTGTTCAATCACTTTTCTAGCCCAAATTCTCAAAATGTTCCTCAAACAAAAGCATGGTCAGGCCTATTGCAGCAATAACCCACTCCTGATACCAATGTATGTCTCGATCAACGTCTATTGCTGTGAAGAAACACCATAACCATGGCAGAAATCATTTAACTGAGGTTTGCTTACAGTTTCAGAGGTTTAGTTGATCATCAGCAGAGCAAGAAGCATGGTGGCACTATGCTGGAGAAGGAGCTGAAAGTTCTATGTCCAGATCCACAGGCAGCAGAAAGAGCCAGAGCACTGGACCTGGTTTGGCCTTTTGAAACCCTAAACCCACCCCCAGTGACATGCCTCCTCCAATAAGGCCACACTTATTTTAACAAAGCCGTACCTCCTAATGCTACCTCCTAAGCATTCAAATCTGTGAGTCTAGGGATGCCATTTCTATTTAAACCACCACAATCCTATCTTAGTGTGGGGAAATCTCCCCTTCATGGGTAGACCGTGAGACTTTTTCTTCCTATCAATTCCTGAGGCAATCAAAACCAAATTTTGGTTTACCAGATCAGCAGATTGTTGAATATCCCTTTACACTGTGTTAATATATGTCACTGTGGTTTGCTTAATAAAGAATCTGACTGGTCAATAGCTGAACAAGATAAGGTTAGGCAGGAGAACCAGACTAAGGACACTGAGAAGAAGGGCAGAGGCAGAGCCATCGAGAAAGGAAGCAGAACTTCCGAAGAGGCAAAAGCCATGAGCCCCAGAGCAACACATAGATTAATAGAGATGCGTTAAAGTTGTAAGAGCTAGTTAGCAATAAACCTGAGTGTGGCAGTGGGGGTTTCTTGGTCCCGGGCAGCCAGAGGCCCAGACCCACAGACCTGTGCACCAGATTCCTTAGCCGCCCCTGCTGTCCGATGCTTAGGCCCCTAGAAATGATTCAGACGCTTATATTAACTTCATGCTGTTTGGCCTATGGCTCAGGCACATTGCTAGCTAGCTCTCACATCTTAAATCAACCCATTTCTATTAATCTGTCTGTCACGTGGCCTGTGGCTCACCTGTGTTCCTTACATGTTGCTCCTTGGGCAGCTTGCTCTATCTGCCTCTGACTCCACCCTGCTTCTCCTACCTATGCTCTGATTTCTCCTCCTACTTTTTCTATGGTGCCTGTCATGGGCCAAAACAGCTCCTTTATTTAAAGATTGATATTCACAGCATACAGAAAGGCATTCCCACATCACCTGAGCATTTATAATTAATAATCAATCTCTGAGTGGTTATTTGGGAGGTTGCTGGCAGAACAAAGATGACTGCAGTCCCTACAAAAACTCTACCTACAGCAGATAGGGTCAAACACTGTTGTGTTCCGCTTCTTAGTCCCTGGGTTTCATTTCTGCCAAAGCTCTCCCTGGCAATGCCTTGTACCTTGAGAGATTGTAGATTTTTATATTTTTACATTTGGTCTTGAGTTTTCATAAGAAAGTTCCAATAACCTATTCTGCATCAATAACTTATTCTTTTCTCTGTCACATCTGCAGACATATCTGCTTTATAGTTTACCCATGTTTTTAAATTGCTTGAATGTTTATAATAGGTGTACATTCCACTAGAAATATATAAAACCAATAAGTACTTCCAAACTGAAAAGAAATCTATCATGATTATCTTTAAAGTCTTCGAAAAATAATCTGTGCCTTGTTTTTCTACAAAGTCATTGTAGAAAACTCTGAGAAGTATTTTCCATGTTTCTGTTACAAGAAGTAGAGGTAGCTATCATTTTGTCCTGAAATTAGAGGTTGGGTGAGAACAGAGAGGGGACACCCAAAATAGTAGACATGAGATCAGACTAGTAGTTAGGAGGAAATAAGTTATAAGCTCCCATGTCCCCAGATGTAACCTTATTTAGAAAAAGATTCCTTGATGTGGAAATGTCTTTCTGTATGCTGTGAGTAAGCAATCTTTAAATAAAGGAGCTGTTTTGGCCCATGACAGGCACTATAGAAAAAGTAGGAGGAGAAATCAGAGCATAGATAGGAAAGCAAGGGCGGAGTCAGGGGCAGATCAAGCAAGCCACCCAAGAAGAAACATGTAAGAAACACAGGTGAGCCACGGGCCACGTGGCAGGAAAGATTAATGGAAATGGGTTGATTTAAGATGTAAGAGCAAGCTAGCAGTGTGCCTGAACCATAGGCCAAAGAGCATGAACTTAATATAAGCGTCTGAGTCATTTTTGGGGCCTAAGCAGTGGCGGGCGGCTAAGGGGTCTGGGAGTCTGGGCCTCTGGCCGCCTGGGACCAAGAAACCTCATTGCAACAGTTCCTTTCAGACATAATTAAGATAAAGTCAATAGGTTAGGTCCTTAATCTAAATTACCGTTATTGGTGTATAACAAGGACAAAAAATATAAAGACAAAGAACACAGGAAGAACATCACATGAAGTGGGGGCCAGCGTGAGACATTCTTCATTCATGAGGAATCAATCTCTAACAAAATGCGATGAGAAAATTAAATATGCACAAAATAATAGAAGTGGATCCAAAAATTAAAATCAAAGTTTATCAAAGACCTGAAATGAACATATTTATCATTGGAAACATAATGGGAAAACTTGAGGACATTGACCTTGACAATGATACCAAATACTTCATATGGCAAATAAAATACACAACATAAGTAATATAATTAATATAAAATAATATAATAATAAATAATAATAAAATAATATAAAATTAATCTATGGGTGTAAAGAAAACATTTACAACCATATAATTAATAAGAAGTTAACATTCAAAGCATGTAAGAATTTCCCATAACTCATAGTGTTAAAAACATTAAAATGAAACGAAGAATATGAAAAATATATATTGTCCAAAGAAGATACAAATAGCCAATGGGTGCATATAAGATGCTGAACATGGAGCTGGAGCAATGAGTCAGTGGGTAAAGCAATTGCCATGCACAAATATGGCCCTAAGTTCAGGATCCCAGAATCCACATAAGGGCAGACATGGTAGTGGGAGTCTATAATCCCAACACACCTGTGATGAGAAGAGAGACTGAGACAGGGTAATACATGCTTTTTCCTTGAAAAGAGAAAAACTGTAACATATGTACAATTGGACGAATCAAATATATAGTTGCTATAAATATTTGTATGGAAATTCCTCAAAAAATTGAAACTAGAATTATTAGAAAATCCAATAAACCAATTTCTGGGTTTGTATCCAAAAGAATTTAAAATAAGACCTGTAGATACTTTAACTGTGTCATATTCACTCAAGCACTAGTCACAATAATGAAGACATGGAAAAGACATAAATGTGTACTAAAGGATGACTGGATAAAGAAATTGCAGTATACTGTGTCTATACATTAGACTGTTCTCAGACCTGAAAAAGAAAAAAGTGGTATATATGGTACAACAGAAATGAACTGGAGGACATTATGGTAAGTATAATAAGCCAGTCACAGTACGACAAATACTATATTACTTTCTAAAATAAGGTTTCTATTAGTCAAACTTATAGATGTAGAAAGTAGAGTGATAGTTGTCAAGGGATAGAATAAATAGCAAATATGGAATCTTATTCAACTCAGGTGAAAATTACCTATCTACTATACAATAATGCATAAAGAGTTAATAATATACTAGACACTTAAAAAGTTTATCGAGAGGGTATATCTCATATTATATGTCTTTTATAATAATAAAAATTAACTGTTATTAGCAACCACCCAAAATGCCAATAACTATATGAGGAAACAGCAATCACATACATTGCTAGTAAGGCAAAGCAAGTCTTTGGTAAATATTGACAATATCTCATACCCACTCCCATTTTAAAGCCTTTGGAATGCAGTCCTGCCTCTAGAATCTATCCTGTGACATATTAGCATAGAATAAAAAGAAGACATTGAACCAAATGATTCCATGCTGGAATATTGTAATACTAAAAATTAAACATAATTAAGTACTATGTGTGTGGTGCTCAAAAGGAACTAGAAGCATGAGGGTGGCTAAGGTCTGAGTGTGTGTGTGTGTGTGTGTGTGTGTGTGTGTGTGTGTGTGTGTGTGTGTGTGTGTGTGTGTGTGTTTTACCCAAATTAGAGTTAAAGCTTTAACTTTTGATATAATGGTATTTCGAGATGGCACATTTGAGAGTTAATTAGGTTCAGAGGAGGTAATGAGGGATGGGATCCCAGATGGGAAAAATATCCTAATAAAAAGAGGATGAGAAATCAGCTTCTTTCTCCCCACCATATAAAGATGCATCTAGATATCTCACAACATCTTCTATGAGACAGGAGGCAGGCCTTCACAAAACTGAATCTGTCAGCAGCCTGATCTTGGACTTGCAGCCTCCCGAACTATGAACTATGAGAAACAAATGGGTATTGTATAAGCCACTCCGTCTGTAGTATTTTGTTATAACAGTCTGTCTTAGTTACATTTCTGCTGCTGTGATAAAATACCCTGACCCGCCCCTCCCAACCCCCCAAAAAACAACTTAAAGGAGAATGCTTTTATTTTGGCTCACACTCAAGGTACAGTCCATAGTGTCCTGGAGAGTGATGGTGGCAGGAGTCTGAGGAAGCTGGTCACTTTGTGTTCACAGACAAGAAACATAAACAAAGAGCACTTATGACTTTTTTTCTTTGAATATAATCCAGGAGAGCAGCCTAGAGAATGGTGTTACCCACAGTAGACTGGTCTTCCCACTTCAGTTAATCTAATTAAGATAATATCTTAGCAGTAAGTCCACAAGCTCTTACCTTAAGAGATTCTAGACCTCGTCAAGTTGACAACTGAGATTAATCATCACATGCCCTTACTTGGCTAAGTCACGTGCTGCTATGGATTGGTCCTCAGAGGATATTATTAAGTAAGAAAAAGGTAGAGAAAAGTTGGTTTCATTGGTTAATTGTGAGTGTCAGTGGGAATTACTTCAGTTGTATCTGTGATGGTATTTCCAGATAATATCAGCGGTGGGAAGACAGGCTCTCAGTGTGAGCAAACAGCTGGTGACCTTGGTAGAATAGGGAAATGGAAGAAGAGGGAATTATTCTTGTTTGTCCTTCCTGAGTAGGAAAAGTTTCTCCTGTTGCTGACTTTGGACTTGTTCAAACCGCATGTTCTTTGGGCTTTGAATCTGTGAGTGGAACCAGAGATCCTCTGTGGACTCTTGAGCCTCCATATGAAACTAGGACACATCGCTGGTCTTTCTGGTCCTAAGGTTCTCATCTTGTTAGACTGAGCCTCTATTGGCTTCTCTGGCTCAGGAAGGCTCTGTGACTGTATGAGGCAGTACTTCCATGAACTCCCCCTTACATGCATAATTCTAATAGTTTTCTTTCTCCAGAGATGCTGAGTATCCCAGTATCATATGCTATCATTTATCTGTGCAGGAGGGAAATGCATATGTACATTCGTTTTAAAAATTAAAGATAAATCATAAAAATTTACAGTTATTATTTTAAGAAGAAAAAATAGTTACAGAAGAGATAAAAATAAGAAAAACGTTCAATATAGCTTTTTATTAAATTACTTTTGCTATAGAAACTTACCACAGCTTAACAGTTTTAAAAACATATCTTCTAGCTCATAAACCAAGGTTTTCAATGGGATATGGAACATGTATATTCTTTTGCCTTTCTTGGCCTCTACAGACTGCCCACTTTACCTGGCTCATGACTTCTCCTGATACTCAAGGCCAGCACCAGCTTGTAAAGCCCTTCTCTATCATCTCTCTGGTGTGTTCTCGTCGTACGTCCAATGCCACTTTTCAGGGACTTAGTAATGACACAGGGATAATGTGGGTAATTCCAGACACTCTCTCTATTGTAAAGTCGGCTGCTTAGCAGCCTTAATTCCATCTATAACTACTTTTAGCTTTATCATGTAACCTCACATAATGTGGGTTGTCTTTCTGTATGCTGTGACTATGCTTTATTACCATTTGTTAATAAAGATGCTGTCTTGGTTTATGGCAAGACAGCTTAGAAGCAGGCAGGAAATCTAAGCAGAGATAAAGATGGAGAAGGGCAGAGTCGAGAGACCTACTGGCGACCACCCAGAGAGCAAGATGTAATGGAACACAGGTAAAGCCACAGAACACATGGCAATATAATAAATTAATAGAACAGGTTAAGTTATAAGAGTTAGTTGGTAATGAGCCTGAGCCATAGGCCAAACAGTTTGGAATTAATATAAGCCTCTGAGTAATTATTTTATAAACAGTTGCAGGACATGGGTGGGAGAGCTTTGTCCAGACTGAGGGGTATGAACAGGACAGAAAACCTTCTGGTTACACTCACATATTCATATTTTTTTAATTATAAGCTCTTCAATAATAAAACTTTGGGACACAATTTTAATGAAAAGAAAAAGGTGTTTCCAAAAACCTCTATAAGTTGAAAATAAATATAAGAAATGAAGCTTAAAGTTTATCTGTTGCCAATCAGTTGTCTGGGATCTGTGGCTCCACTCACATAAACATCTTGAGTAGGCAGAGTGGTTCCTAAGCAGCTTTTGCAGTGGAGAGCAGAAACAGCAGGTAAGAACAGTCACAGACTGTGTTCTCTAGCATTACAGCCCGCACGTAGCCTCAGGTATTAGGACCCTTCGCTCTGTAAGAACTTCAGCTCTGCATAGACCTAGAAGGCTGAGATTCCTCAGTTTGTAGTGGCTGCTGGTATTGTAGCTTCCAGATGAGGCTAGGCATTAGTGTTCCCCTGCCTTTGACAGCAGCCAGTGTTACAGCTCCATATATTATCTTTGCCCAATAGAAAGAACCAAAGTTCATTGGGAAGTTGGGTGATATCCCAGCTTCCTCTTGCAAAGTGGGAGGTTTCTCACATTTCCACCCTATGGCTAATATTTTCTGGTAGCAATAAAATTGAATTTCACACTTTTATTTTTCCAATAGTCGATGCCAGTATGCAAGCAGAAACACACCCTGGTATTCAAATAAAGTAACTCCTGGGGTGGAAAATGGCAAGCCAGCCTTATCCCATAAAACTGAAAAACGATTCTAAAACTGGTATACGAACTAAAGAACTCCAGCTTGAGAAACAGAGGGGAAATAGTAAAACTAACATTTCAAGGGCCAAAGATACATAGCATTTTTGTGGAATGTCCATAGGATGGATGCTTCAGGAATATTATGTTGCAGGTGAGATAGAACCAGGTTGCTTGTGTACAAAGTCTTGTGTGCTATCTATGGATTCTTCTAATCTTTGTGAGTTTTTCTTTTTTTCTTTTGGAAAAGAAATACTCAAACCCTAAGGTTCTTTTGGTAATAAGACCTTTCCAAAGGGCTCTGCTCTATAGCACTCAATAAATCTTTTCAAACAGTAAAACTAAAGGCAATTTTTTAATGCCCCCAGAACAATATCCTGTCTCACAAGTATTAATGCTTAAGAAAGAGAATTCTTTTTTTAAATGTGCACACAACTCAGTTTCGACTGGTACTTCTAACACTTCAGACCCTCCTGAGGAAAGTCAGTGTTCTAAACAGGCTGATAATTAGGTTATAGACAAACTGGCCCTTGATTCAGCAGTGATTTTCTGCCATTAACAACTTCAACAACTTGGTGAAGGGTGGGAGATAAGAAATCAAGAGGGAAGGGGAGGGAGGGCAGCAGGGAGAGAGGCGCATTCCTGTTCATTTGGGCTACATACCTCATTATTCTGGGCAAAGGTAAGGCAGTAAGTGAACAGTTTTAGAAATTTCACATTTGAATAGAGTTTTTGAGAAGTAGAACAATGTGCACTATTTATGAAGAATATTTTGTTTTGTTTTCAGAAACGTAGGTCTCATTGTGCTTCCCAGACTGGTCTCCAAATCTCAGGCTAGGACATCCCTCCCTTCAGCCCCCTTCAGCTACCACCAGCTGCTTTGTATTTCATTTTTAGAGTCACTGAATCTTGTTGTTTCCTTAAGACCTTGAGTTTACAAATCTCTGAGATCTAAGCCACACTTATATGGAGAACTATTCAGATCTTCACACTTGCTATAAAAATCATTGTAAGGTAAAAATATATAGAGCCACAAAATTGCAAAAAGAAAAAAAAAAATCTGGCTTTTCTGATTGCAGCAGACCCTCTGAAAAACACCAGCACCATAAACCCCATTCTCAGGGAATTCCTTGTGAAATCAGCCAATTAGCATTTTTAAAAGCCCAGTAGCACTTTTCAGGCTTTCTGGTTGAAAGGGCCTATCCCCACTCCCACCCTTCTTTACCAAGACTTCTCTTTGGGTATTTAAATGCACGTGTAAAGAAAATCAGTTTTATCTTTTCCATTTTTTAACTATGTATATTGTCAGTTAACTCACTGACCCCTGGCCTTTCTAACTTAAAATAGCAGTGAAGATTTTCTCCAATAATTGAGCCTCTGAGACATGAATCTAGGAGGCAGGAACAGCATATTTACATAATAAACATAATAAACAGCATAATAAACGTGCATATTTAAAGATAGAAAACCAACCTTTTTAGACTGAAGTAGGGTAAGTTAACAGCTTTGGCTCAAAAGGAATGATGTTTCTGGTTTTTGTTTGTTTAGAGGTTTGTTTATTTTCGGTATATTTGCTTGTTTCAGTTTGTATTTTCTCCTGTGCTTTGCTTTTTAAGAAGTGTCCTAAGCTCGTCCTGAGGCTTGCTGTGGTAGGATTATGAAACTTGATCAGTTAGGGTTCAGTGAGTCCCCTTAAGTTGCAATTAGTGAGCACTTCCTTGGTTGTAGGTCTTGAGATAGGTGACCTGAAATCCAGACAGGAAAAGATGGTTCCTTTAGTGATTATCACCTCAGGCTTCCCTAGAAATGCTCACACAGTCGTGCAGACAGATTTTGGTGTCCTAGAGAGCTCTTACCCCTACCAAGTTGACAATCAAGACTAACAAGGAAATTTGGGGGTTGGGTGGGTGTCCAAATGGCATAGAACCAGTTTAGGGCATTTAGAAAGCAGTTGGGAGGCCACTGTCATTCAGACAGCAAACATCCACAACTGAGTCTGCAAAAAGCTGCAGATATTCATGGTCCTCCATTTGCCTTGACCCTTTAATTCTACTGTTAACCTCTGCTGACTTTCAGAAGACAAAACTCGCCCCCCCCAAGGTACCCAGAAGCTAAGCCCATAACTAATCTTTTTCTAAACAACCCAGCTTTGGCCAGCACTAATCATAATACTTGGTTCTTCCTCTATTAAATTCACACAGAACTGAGAAAGCTCAGTCAAGTCAGCTAAGGGCACAAAAGATGGAAGATAGCTGGATTACAGGTGTGGGTAAGCACCTAGTGACAGAGATTTACATGAACTCAAAAGAAAAAGCCAAGAGTTTTAAAGCCCAGCCAGAAGTTCATCCACAGGAAGGACAGCCAGTGCATGCTTTGGTGGTAGAACGAGGATCCATTTGTCGTCTATTTTCTGTGTGTGGCTTCATAGTCTTTGGTCATGGTAGTGACTGTTTGGGTGAACTGCCCGAGTGCTCATGGAAGCTGGCACAATAGCTCCCCAGACAGGACTACTGTGGGTAATTTCTGTGGGATTCTATCACACTTTCCATCATCAGCTTGTAGAAATTTGGGACAGAGGTAGTTTGAGTTTTGGGGGATTAAAACAGAGAAGGAGGGAAGATGAAATGTCTGTTCAGAGAGTTACAGCCAGATATTGGAAATTGAAATTCAAGCATGTCCAACTTAGAGCTAGATAACAACCCCACCCCCAACAGTGAACAACACTAGAATCTAGGAAGAGGTACTCTATAGATCACTACTAAAAGGTCATTTTACTGTCAACAGTCATAGTTACCCTTAGCTCTACCAAAGGTAATCATGAAAGTCATTTAGAAACTGCCTTTGCCAAACTCCCCCTCCATGCTGCATTGGCATGCTCACCACTCAGAGTGCCTACCTAACCTGGCTTATTCTCTTTGCAGCTGGAGACACAGAATGATTTGGTCCTAAACCTGCTGAAGTCACCTTGAATTCCGAGAAGAACTCCACCCTACTGTGAGGATGATTATCAGTGAGGGTGAGGCTGCACCCTGGACTCATTCTGGGAACCAGATTGATCCCTCCCATTAAAGGAATTAAGGATTTCCCCAGACCACCTGACAGAATCAGAACCAAGTCAATGATCAGCGCACCTTGACCAGGATTGCTCAGTTATACACACCTCTTCCTGCTCCATTTCCTCTTCTAAATGTGCAGTTCATATCAGCTCCCTGAAGATAAACTTGGGGTCACAAGTGATATGGGAATGTCTTTCTATATGCTGTGAATATCAATCTTTAAATAAAGGTGCTGTTTTGGCTCATGACAGGCACCATAGAAAAAGTAGGAGGGGAAAACAGAGCATAGGTAGGAGAAGCAGGGCAGAGTCAGACAGACGGAGCCAGAAGCCTAAAGGAGCAACTTGTAAGGAACACAGGTGAACCACGGGCCAAGTGGCAGGATAGATTAATGAAAATGGGTTGAATTAAGATGAAATAGCTAGCTAGCAAGTTACCTAAGCCATAGGCCAAACAGCATGAACTTAATATAAGTGTCTGAGTCATTTCCGGGGCCTAAGGAGCTGCAGGCAGCTAAGGGGTCTGGGGCTGCAGGTCTGTGGGTCTAGGCCTCTGGCCACCCGAGACCAAGAGACCTAATTGATATATACAAGATCTCTTTCTTTCTTCTCTTGTGTTGTTCCAACCTTCTTTCTCAGATCTTCACCATTACTCATCTCAGTCTTAATTACCAAATTGATATGGGTGGCCAATCCTAGGCTGATAGAGCCTACCATAAAACTCCAGGTACATTTAGAGCAAGACGTGCTTGTTTGCAAAGCTGATCTAAATCCATTAAATATGGTCTGATTTGCCAGGCATATGTTATAAACCTATAGCCAGGAAGCAAACAGAACATTTGCATGTTAGAAGCCAGTATTTCATACTATTTAAATAGTATGGCATAGCTTGTGAGAAAAAAGAAAAGGTTTCCTTGAATCTGGAGAACAAAACACTAAAAAGACACCAATGTTTCAAACCGAAGTTATAAGAAACTATCATCTGCCATTAGGTCATATAGTTGTAGACAGCTGATCATTCCTCAGCTTAATTTTGAGTTATCAGTCTATGACATTTTCTACTAAAGTTCTAGAAATTCTTGCCCAGTTGTGCTAGTCAGATCTCTATCCCTGTTATAAAATATCTGAGATGATCAACTAATTATTAATTAGTATCACATACTATACAAATACAGTATCAAAAAGATGAAACATCACTGTTACTGGACAATGCTACCCATATCATTTAAGATGATTTAACATATTGAATAAGCATAATAAAACTCAAATCTGTGCTTTACAAGGTGAGACATATTCTCTGAGATTTTAGGAATAAAGACTTCATTCTAGGAAATGCAGTTTCCTAGAAATGAATTCTCTGGAGAGACTTTAAGAAGAGAAAAAAAATCAAAAGTTGGCATATAAATAAAGAGAAGAGAGTATGTCTTACATTAATCAGATGAGTTTCAGATTAAAATACTTTTCTAGGCATCTACAAAGTACCAGCCCCCAAAAGGATTATTTTTAGCAAGGCACAATGGCACACCGATGCAATTCCAGTCAGTACTCAGGAAGCAAAGGCAGGAGAGCCTTGAAAGCAGTTGTAGCAGAAAAGCTATGGAAGGAAGATGTAGGGAATAGGGAAGATAGGGAGCAGAGAAAGTAGTCAGAAGTTTCTCGGTCCTACTTAGCCCCAAGTCCCAGACCCCAAACCTCTTGATCCCAAATAATCACAGAGACTCATATTAATTACAAGCTATTTGGTCTTTGGCTCGGGCTTATTACTTACTAACTCTTACACTTTAAGTTAGCCTATTATTCCTATTTATGTTTAGCCACGTGGCTTGGTACCTTTTCTCATTGGAGCCTTCTCATCTTGCTTTCCCTGTGTCAGGCTGGCATCTGCTCTGTGTGTGCTCTTCTGCTTCCCAGAACTCTTCTGCCCCACCTCTACTTTCTATCTAACTTATGGCCAATTAGTGTTTTATTAAACCAATATTTACAGTAGCAAATATTTACAGTGTTCAAGAGCATAGTCCCATAGCATTCCATAACTAAGGAAATCTTTAAAAAACCACATGGCTGTTAGCTACCATCTCAGGACAACCTGGGAATTTGGTGAATGCTTTGAGAAAAGTCCAAGAGCATTGGGTTCAATCCCCACCTCTTTTTCTGTACACATCTGTCCTGGGATTTTGGTGTGGAACAAGGGTGGCTGAGGCAGCTTTTCCATTTTGCTCATTTGTTTTTGTATGGAGACAGGCTCTTACTATGTAGTTCTGGCTGTCCTGGAACTCACTATGTAGACCAGGCTGGCCTTGAACTCACAGGGATCCACCTGCCTCTGCTTCCTTCCCATTTGCTGAATTTAAATTTAAATATCAATGATCTTTTCTACTTCTTAGTTTTAATTTTTTCTTCTATCCTCTGCCTGAAGTCCTCTTTTATTTCTCAATACAGAATTTTATTAATGTCCTAAGGAGGAAAAAGATGACTGCATCATGGCAGCTCAGTTGTCTGTCAGAGAGTCTTTTCATCCAGAGTTTTGTCCTTTTAATTCCATTTATCTCAGCAGCTCCTTGATGCCTTTAAATGTATTATAATAAACATAAATGTACATATATGTTTTATAGAAAATGTTTATTTAAAGTTAAATATATGTAATATGTTAGATTTTATTAGAAAAAATATTGTTCAGACCATGGAATCATCACATCCTAGAAGTAATTATCTTTTAAAAATAAGCATTTTATTATTTTCTACACAGCTTGTTTGTTATTGCCTACAAATCAAGATCTCAAATCCATGTCAAGTCAGTTTCCCTTTAGCCATCATACACAAACATATCTTTGTAGCCTCATATCCGGATATTTCGTTCAGTCACAATTGTCCTCAAACAAATGAGCTCTTATAATTTTATTTCCACATGATTTTCATGTCTTTTGATTACTTGATTTACTTTCCTGGTCCTATACATCTATATGGAACCATTTTATTTCTGTCTGCATAATTCCTTCCTAAACTTCTTTTAGCATGTGTGTATCTGCTCAAAATTCTCTTTTACTTTCTTTTCTTCCCAGGTTGTTGTGTAGTATCCACCAGAGAAAACTACTCAGACACAGGCTTAAGCCAATAGAAAGTCTTTATTTATTAGCTGACCATTGACTATAGTAGGTGTTTGGGGTCCCAGTGTAAAATCAAGCGCTCTCTCTCTCTCTCTCTCTCTCTCTCTCTCTCTCTCTCTCTCTCTCTCTCTCTCTCTCTCTCTCTCTCTCTCTCTCTCTCTCACACACACACACACACCACTTCAGTTAACAAAAACAATTAGCCAAAAGTAGAACTACAGAAATCAAAAAACAAGGTTAGTACATTCAGCGACTTTCTCAGAACTATGGAGTTTGATGGATTATGTCTTTGTTTTTGTTTTGGCAGATGGTCCTGTCTATGTGCTGTAGTAAGAGGTTTCTAGCCCGGACTTTCGGGCCTAACCTCAAGGTTTAGGCCCACAGACCTGCAGACCCGCAGTCCCACAGAGACACACAGATGCTTCCAATAGTTTTTGGCTGATCAGCCTCAGGGCCAGGCATATAACTTGCTGACTCTGTACCCTTCATCTAACCCATGTCTCTTATCTTGTTCAGCCATGAGGCTCAGTACCTTTTCTTAGAGCAGCATAGTTGTCCTCTGCTTCTTCTGGCTTTTCTCTGGTGTTCTCTCTGGCATTCTGCTGCGTGCTTCCTGTTCTCAGAGTTTTTCTTAGTCTGGTAGCCCTGCCCATACTTCCTGCCTGCCTTTGGTCAATCAGCACTTTTTATTAAACTAGTGGGTGGGACAATTATTTACAATGAAGCAACACAATACCCCTACAATGTGCTTTGTTTTATGATTTGAATGGTACCTTCATCATGGAGTCAGTTGTGCTAAGGTCTGGGGCCCTATTACAAGATTACTGCTGCCTATTAGGGCTCATTTCAATTGCCTTTTCCTTCATGAAGCTTTTTATCAAAGCTCTAACACAAACAATATGTTTCTTCCTTTTTTTTTTTAAAGAACAAAATGCTGTGTGTGTGTGTGTGTGTGTGTGTGTGTGTGTGTGTGTTTGAGCCCCAAGAAGTAGGCATTGGATCCCCTTAAGGTGGAATTGCACGCAGTCGTGAACTGCCTGACATGGGTGCTGAGCTGAATTCTGGTTCACTGGAGGAGCAGCATGGAATTTTAGCTGATGAGTCAACTCTCCAGCACTATTTTTTCCTCTATAGCACATATCGAAGCTGTTATTTTAGTGCAGTCTTTGTTATAATATGGGATAGTGCATATATGCTTTTGTAGTATTTTCTGGCACAGTCTTTCCAGCCTAGCCCTGAGGTTTAGATCCGCAGATGCACAGACCTGTAGTCCCACAGAGACACACAGACACTTACATTAATTTTAGGCTGATCAGCCTAAGGCCCAGGCATATAACTTGCTAACCCTTTACTCTTAAACTAACCCATGATTCTTATCCTGTTCAGCCATGGGGCTTGGTACCTTTTCTCAGAGCAGCATAGTTGTTCTCTACATCTGTGGCTTCTCTGGCATCTCTGTGGCATCTCTGCTCTGTTCTTCCTGTTCCAGAGCTGTAATGCAGCTTCACGGAGTTAAACAAACATAAAAGAATGTAACACATCTTTGCATCATTAAACAAATGTTCCACAGCATAAACAAATGTAACACATCTTAAAATAATATTCCATAACAACTTCTGGCAACCACCACTGCGACATTACCAACACAATGCTCCTGAAATACTCAATACTCCTTTTCATTGAATAACTTACTTTAAAATAATTTATACACTACTTATTTCCTTGGCAGACTGCTAGAAGTGGGTTCAGAACTTCAGGGATATTTTTATCACAATGTTTACTAATTAGTCAGGCAATGGGAAAAGGCCATATTCAATGTTCTTACTATTTAAAAAAATTAATGTAAATGCTGTTTCGCCTGTATATGTTTGTGCACGACTTGCAAACCTGATATCCACCGAGGCCAGAGGAGCTCTTAGTATCTACTGGAACTGGAGTTATAGATGGTTGTGAGGTACACAATATGGGTGCTGGGAATTGAAACGTGGGTCCTCTGGAAGAACAGTCAATTGTTCTTAACCTCTGAGCCATGTCTGAAGTCCTATCTTCAAACTTCTTTGTATAGTTCAATCTCTCTGCCTTACCTAGATAAGCAAGGTTGGATTTTGTTTTTGAATCACTTCCTTCAGACTATGACAATAACCCAGATAATTTTATTCTACCCCCTACTTTTTCTATTTATCAAACCACATATGAATGTTAAAAAAAATATGAGTATATGGTAAAAATGTGGTTCTATGTAGCCAACCTGCTGAATAATGAATTGAAATACCACTGTGCCTTTGAGCATGAGTGTTGCATGAATCCTAATTGGTCTTAATAAAAACCTGGAGCCAGATATTGGGGTAATGCTGGAAGATCAGAGAAACAGAGGAACAAGCCACTAGAGGGACTTTTTACCACTACCGAATCCTTAGGCTGATAGGGGAAGAGCCTATCTCCACAAATCCTCAGACTACTACCTCTGCATCCTCATCTCCCAAAAGAGCTGTCTCCTTCTGCCTTATATTCCTTTTTATCTCAGCCATATCATTTCCTGTCTCAACCTTCCAAGTGGTGGGATTAAAGGTGTTTGCCCTACTTCCTGGCTCTGTCTCTTTTTTTAATCTTGTATAGCCAGCGTGGCCTTGAACTCACAGAGATCTGTCTGCTTCTGCCTCCTGAGTGCTAAGATTAAAGGTGTGTGCCACCACTGCCTGCCCTCTATGGCTAACTCTGTGGCTGCCTCTGCTCTCTGATCTTCAGGCAAGCTTTCTTTCTTAGATCACAAACAGTATATCATCACACATGAGAGAATAGCAGGGATCTTTGCATGATCACAAAGCTTTTCAAGTCTTGAAGTGAGAGTCTCAAACAGCTAGCACCTCTGCAGTCTATAACCATAGAGTGGGTAAAGCCTTGAGTACCTCAAATTGCTGGTCAAGGTCTGTCATCACAGGCAGGAGCCAAGCTGTTGGGGAAAATGGCTAAAGAAAACGCAGAAGGAAGAGGGCAGCTGCAGCAGGATGCAGCAATGATGACAGACTCACAGGCACAAGCTGGGCACCAGGATCAGGGCACTCAGTAGTGGGAACTGCTGACAGACTGCACAGGACTCAGGCTTGGTCCTGTGTAATAAAACCAATGTGAGCTGGTGAGCACTAGGACTAGCTCTGGTCCCTGTCAACTCTCTGGTGCCCCCTTGGCCTCGTGTTCCAGCTGTGGACCTAATCCAGCTGTGGACCTAATCCAGCTGTGGACCTAATCCAGCTGTGGACCTAATCCAGCTGTGGACCTAATCCAACGTTCTCTTTCTGCCTTCCTCACTTTTAATCTCCTCCCTTCCAAGCTCCATCTGTCTACCACAGTCCAGCTTGTTCTCAGATTCGCTTCCTCTCAAACCTTGAGTCTCCCCAATCACTAAATTTGTATCTCTAACTTTATCCTTGTATTTTCAAAAAGGCATACATGCTGCCTCCTGCTGAATGCCAGCATCTCACAGAAATCTTCACAAAGCATTAGCAAACTGAAATCAATAGGACGTCAGGATGAGACACTGAGACCAAGTGCAACTTGCCCCTGGAGTGTAACATGATTGTGCTGAAGCACAGTGGGAAGCACCACCCAGACATAATGGCAGACAGAAGCTCTCATGTCAGGAGATCATTCAGCAAGATCAGAAAGCAATAGACAAACTTAAATATTCACACAAAACAAATGCTACACACAGTATAAATAGAAGCAGTTTCTTAAACATAAAGAAACATGGTTACAAAAAAACCACAGATAACATTATATTCAATGGATGGGGAGGGCTGATATTCTTTCCTTCCAACGCCATTGTTATTTTTACTCACTTATAATACTGGGTATACTAGTCAAAGCAAGGTGGGTAGGGTGGATTAAAGGTGTCAGAAAAAGAAAAAAGTAAAATTGTCCCATTTTCAAGTGACATTATTTTATCTGTTAAAAATTAAAACCTGTGGGGCTGGGGAGATGGCTCAGATGTTAAGAGCACTGGCTGTTCTTGCATAGGATCCAGGTTCAATTCCCAGCACCCACATGACAGTTCTCACATGTCTGTAACTCCAGTTCCAGAGGATTTGGCACTGAATGTCTCACACAGATGTATATGCAGGCAAAACACTGTGAAGGCATAGATTTACTGTTACAAAACTTTATTTAAGGGAAAGACTGTTTAGTGCCTGAGGGCAGGGCCAGGTCTAAGAAGAATGTAGGAAAAATCTCAGGAATGCACCTGACAACTAATAGATTCAAAGCTTGGGTTCCCACCAAAATTTTAGCCAATAGTTTCTATGAATTACTGTACCCAATCCTGAAATGCCAAGACATGTAACACCCTGCTTACATATGCTTTTCTTTAAAAACCCTCTCACCCCTGAGCTTGGGCCGAATTCCTCTGCTGCACTGGAACATAGGGTTTTGGCCTGGGTTCATTCGAACCCGTCCAAAAGAATAAACTGACCCTCATGTGTTTATACCAGCTCCCTTGACATGGATACAACATCATTGTATATAAAATAAAATTAAACTGAAAAACCTAAAGAATCTATAAAATGGTTGTTAGAGTCAGCAAATTCATAAAATTGAAAAATACAAAATCAACACACATAGCTCAACTGTGTTATTTTTTTATACCAGTAACAAACTATTATAAAAAAAATCAAAAAACAACTCTATAGTGCTTCAAAAGGCATGAAATACTGGGCTGTTAGTACAAATCCCTAGAGTCTAACTTGGAGGATCTTGGCATTGGCACCAACCATGGCTTTTTGTATTTGACACCTAGTGCTCAGGCTACAGAAGCAAAACTAGAAGAACCAAGTGGGGCTGCCCCGAATTAAAGTCCTGCAGGACAGTAAGCAGCTGCATGGGGGCAGGGAAGCATTTACAAAGCAAGTATCTAATGCAAGTTTAACATCCTGTACACCAAAGAAACTCACAGAGCTCAACAGCAAAAAGAAAAAAGGATGGTAAAACACTCTGATTTAAAAGTAGTAAAGAACTTTAAAAGAAGAGCCATGTGTGGTAGCATATGCCTTTAATCCTAGCACTTGGGAAGTAGAGACAGGTGGATCTTTGCAAGTTTGAGGCCAGCCTGGTCTTTATAGCCAGTTCCAGGCTAGGAATACATAGTGAGGCTTGTTCTTAAAGGAAGGAAAGAAGGAAGGAGGGAGGGAAGGAGGGAGGGAGGGAAGGAGGGAGGGTGGGAAGGAAGAGAGGAAGAAAAGATGCAAATGTGTTAGAGGACACACAGAAAGGATGCTCTCTGGTCCTGACCCTCATCTGCCATAAGGTGGTGTGGGACAGGGAGAGATAATCCTCTCCCTGGCCCTCACTGCCTGTGGCTGGTGGGAGAGCTGTCCCTGCCTCTCATCAGCTGCACTACTTGGGAGAGTGGCCCCTGTACCTTGCCTAAGCAACACAATAGAGCTGGCCCTGAAGGTGTAGGTGTGTGAGAGCAGACCCTGAAGTCATGAAAGCGGGAGAACTGGCCCTGACCCCTACTCACTGATTCAGGGTGGTGCTGGAGAGCTCACCGTAGTGAAGAAGACAAGGGAGAGCTGGTAGGCTGACCAACCCTGAAACTACCCAGGCCCAGCACCAGGGTTATGAATTGGCCCATCCAAACATAAGTTCTATCTTTGATCTACTAGAACCTGTGAAGAGACCAGTCCTACAAACTCAAAGCAACAGGATCTGCATGGCACAGGGCAATAACAGGATATATCGGAGAGGAGTGGAGTCCCAGCATTGATAGTGTAGCAGATACCAGGGTGCTAGAACTAGACAAATGGCTCTTTTCAATGAACACTTCCAAGTAAAGAATTAAGGATAAAAGGTTTACTGTGTGACTCATTATGTCACACTACAGCCTCCATGATAAATCTCCCCCCCCCTTTCTTTCTTACATTTTTATTTTATTTTTTGGGAGGGAGGTTCTAAGTGCAGAGGGTAGATATTAAGGGACAGGGAATGGGATCAAGGTGCATGATGTGAAAGACACACAAAGAATAAGTAAAAAGAAATTTTAATTTAAAAATCTTTTTTTTAAAACGTAAATAAACAAAAAAAGGATGCTCAACTTGAACTTCTCCAGTCATTAGGATATGCAAATCAAACTCACCATTAGGTAATTTAGACCTATTACAATGGTTTTCTTAAAAGCCCCAGGATGGCAAGGATAAGGAAGGATGCAGACAAAATGTCACACAGCTGCAGAAAAGAGATCACAAGCCAGGCCCATGGCAAGCATAGAGCCTCCTGAGAAACTTAACCCAGAAACTGCCACGTGATTCGGCCATGGAATTCCTGGATGTATGCCCTAGAAAGCAGAATCAGCATCTTTTAAGAAGATTTAAAAAACTGTGTGTATGTGTGTGTGTGTGTGTGTGTGTGTGTGTGTGTGTGTGTGTGTGTGTCCCCGTGTCCCTGTGCCTCAGTCTCTCTCACGTGCCTAGGTACAAAGAGGCTTCTTCTCCCAGCCACTGATTTCAGGTTTGGGAGCACAGTCATGGGCTTAAAAAAACAGCTCCATGATACTTAATACTGTTTTCCAGAATTGGGAAGGTGACTGATTGGTACCTTCGCCATGTTAGAAAGCCAAGGGGCCAAAGCCAGCAGCCAAGGGTCCTAGTCACTCAGTTTAAAAATTGATTGAAGATATGCAATAAAAGAGATTCAGATGGAAAAAAACCTCTAAACAAGTTATAATGTGTGTAAAAGCATTGGGATAGAGAGAAAAAAGAAGTATAGGTAGTTATATAAAGAAATAAATAGTTAAAAAATAAAGCCTTTAATGAGACAGTAAAAATAATATAAAAATAGCCATGTAAAAATGGAAAATACAGAATATGGATTATGTATATTATTATGTTTTATTTAAATTTTTTAGCTATTAATGAGATAACTGAAGAAAGACATTTGGTTGTAAAGGCTGCTAAGTTAAGCCAACATGTATATTTTAAAGGTATCTTGACTTTGAGTTTTGGGTCTAAGAATATGTTGCTTTAGAAAAGAGGGTCTGTTTTGGTTTTCACGGAAGACAAGAACCTAGTTGCTTCTAGGATACTATGGTTTGATTGAGGAAGACTCCCTGAAAAATCTCTGATGGGAAGAGATGGCCCAGATGATCCAACATCCATATCAGCCTCCTGACTGCTGACTAAGATGATCCAGTCTCAGGGTCCCTCAAAGATTACCAGCACTCCCAATCACCAGGAAGTAGCCTAGAAAACTATGCTAATATTCCCCCAAAATAGATTATGGTTCTTTATCTTTGCTTAGAGGGTTTGTTTTGGGGCATAGTCAATCTCTTTCTAAAGAATAAAAGGGGATATATATATATGATAGGATAAAAGGATAGAATATTGAATCTACTTTTAAAAGACAACTTCTTGTTTTAAATATTTCATATTGATGTGGGTTTTGGTTTATTGATACAAGTTTAAGGTTAATTTTGTTACACTGTATGTATACTTCTACTGTTGTTTAAGATACTATGTTTATATAATTCTTTTAAAATTGTAATATATAATTAAAAATACATATTAATAATTGGTCATCTATGATAATCAAACTTATGTTAGTTAGGTTTTTTAGATATAAAAGATATATTTCAATTAGGTAAGTAATTGTCAAATACTTCAAAGATCTATAGAATTTGATATTTGAAATATTTTAAGTACTTAGACTTTTCTGGACAATGAGACCTGTCTGCTCCTGGCAGCACCAATTTACTTCAAGAGAATAGTGGGTAACAAAGAAACTTCATGTGGAGTTTACTTTCTTTGTGGTGAAAGTTAGCCACTGGGCAAGAAAATGTTCTTATATTATTGACTGCTTGACAGTATGCTGTATAAACTGGACGTGGAGGATGCATAGGAAAGTGACAAGTGAACTTTTCTAGAACAAGCCAAGATGGTCCTTCAGGTTCCTGCTTCACAGATACTGCCAGACATTGTGCAGGACACATATACCAGAATGGGCGGAATAGTCCTTCAAATTTCTTGCATCACTAAAAGGTTTGCCAGATTCTCTAAGCCTGTAGTCTGAAGACAGATGCTCCAACATTACAGAAAAACTTTGAGTGACAGTTCAAGTAGCCAGATAGCTTTGCCATTTCTAGAATTTTGGAAGTTGCTTACAATGTCCTTCTTTAATCAGATAATATTTTTCTGTGTTCTTTGATGCAGCTGAAGACTAGATAGTTATAATTTTCTTAGTTATAATAAAAGATAAATTAGATATAAAACTTTAGCCTTTCAAAGATAGAATAGATGGTAGAATATTCTCTTTAATTTTGCTAAAGACAAATAGACTAGATATTGTAACAGTAATTCTTGCTTGATAACTGTTTTGTCATAAGTAGCTTTACTAGGTTAAAATTGAAACCATCCTTTTTAATTCGACAGAAAGGGGGAAGTAATGTAGGTTGTCTTCTGTGCACTGTGAATATGTTTAATACTGTTTGTTAATATATATGTAAAAACAAAAAAGCTGTTTTGGCCTATGGCAAGGCAGCTTGGAGGCAGGCAGGAGATCTAAGCAGAGATAAAAGCTGAGGAGGGCGGAGTCCAGGAGAAGCCGCAAGCTGCAGCCCAGGAAGTAAGAAGTAATAAAAACAAGTACAGCTATGGAGCCACGTGGCAGTACGTAGATTAATAAAATGGATTGAGTTAAGTTATAAGAGCTAGTTGGTAATGAGCCTGATCCATAGGCCAACAGTTTGTAATTAATATAAGCTTTTATGTGATTATTTGGGACTAAAGCAGCTGCAGGACTGCAGGTCTGGACCTTGGGGCTAGGCCAGGCCAGAAACTTCCGTCTATATCCTCCTTCTCAACATTCAGCTATGTTCATACTCTTTACGCCATTCAGTTTCCAACTCAAACTGTAGAATCATACAAGCCCACTCTACCTGTGACCCATGCTTTCATACATTTTGTTATTTTTTTTAAAGAGTCATATAGCAAAGTTAGAAGAATTTTAAAACCAACACTGCAAGTATATCCAGTACCTGGGCTCTGCTATGTTCAAACAACTACCTTGCTTTCTCTCTTTCTTCTTTTCTTTCTCTACCTCTTTTTTTGCATGTTATGTGAGGTGCATGTGTTTCTATGTACACATGCTCACATGTATACTCATACATATACATCTGTATGTGTTAGAATGTGTGCACATGTCTGTGTATAGAGGCCAGATGTACATGTCTTCCTCAATTCCCTTCTACTTTATGTGTTGAGTCCAAGTTTCTCAAAAAGAGCTCATAAGAACTAGTCTAGCTAACCAAATTGTCCTGGGGATCTGCTGTCTCTGTCTCCTAAGTGCTAGGAATGAAGGTGTTGACCTTGCCCACTTAGCATTTGGGTGGGTGCTAGGGACCCAAACTCTGGTCTCACACATGACCAATGCTTTACTCACTGAGTGATATACCTAAGTCCCCTTTCCCACATCTTTATATTCTGTTCATTCTCACTTTTAGTATATTTTAAAGTAGATTACTCTACCTCAACCCTCAACCCTTTAAAATACAGATCTTTAACTGGGTTCTAGAATTGTTTATAACATTTCTGATATATTAAATTTACATATAATGCAAATCTTCATTTATATATATTCACTGATGCTTACAAATAAGCTCTGTGGCTTCAAATCTTTACCAAGGTACCCAGGGATGGTGGGATGGCACCGAGGGAAAAATACATGTTTAGCATGTGTCTTAGTTAGCTCTACTGCTGTGAAGAGACACTATGACCACAACTACTCTTATGAGGAAAGCATTTAATTGAAGTGGCAGGTTACAGTTTCAGAGGTTTAGCCCATTATCACCATGGCGGGGAGCATGGCAGCACGCAGGCTGACTGAGTGAAGCTTAAGCAAAAGGACACCTGAAAGCCCATCCCCACAGTCATGTGATACTCTTCCTCCAAGGAGGCCACACCTCCTAGGAGTGCCACTCCCTTAGAGGTTATGGGGCTAATTACGTTCTAACTTCCATACATTTGTGTGGCTATGGGATCAACCCATATCACCACTGAAGAAACGTAAATGAAAAATTTAAAGGCAAAAAATATCTGTCCTGAACTGCTCTCATTTCTGTTCTCTCAAACTTCCCTACTCAAAGTGATCATTGCTCTGACTTCTTTCCACCATCAACAGTTTTTGTCAGGCCCTTCTTACTAACTATTAAGTAGTCTTCTCACTGGATCCCCTACCTTAGCTAGAATTATACTTCACCCGCCATAATCTACCCCTCTTTCATCTGCTAAGATAATCTAACACATGGCTGTGTTATACCGCCATGCCACCTCTCCAATTTCATACGCTCCACTGCCCATGCAGTCCAAGGTACCAGCAGTTAAGACTTCTCCATTTGTTTAGTACTCCAGATGGAAGGAGGGCTTTGCACATACTAGGCAAGTGCTTTTCTCCTGAACTACTCTCTTGGCCCTAAGACCCTAAGACCTTCCTAATGTGGTTCCACTATCCTAATGTATAAAACTCTGAACCTCTCTCAAGTCACTACACATTCTCTTGGGTTTATTTAGTGCAAAAAAAAAAAAAAAACTGGACCATAGACACGTTGAAAGCCAAAGTAGTGTCCCAAGCATCGTTTATATGGAAGAGTATGCCTTTCCTTGCACCTAATTGGCAGCCCATCAATATTCATGGAGTGAGGTGATGAGAAATGCTAAAAAGGGAAAGAATGAGTCTATGATTCTGGCACTGCTGTGGCCTGAGTGTGGATTAGTCATATTCCCCGTGTCTGCCTCATAAGAATGTGATGAGGTAGACATGCAGCCATTTCCCTGAGGACCACATAAGATTTAGGAATCAGAAGGGGGAAGGGTTTATAAAGAATTGGTGGGCAAGAAGAATTGCTTGAAATTTTTTATTAGAATTATGAAGGATCATTTTATGCCAGTGACAAGAAGATCTAGGTATTTTCTAAGTTAGCTATTGTATTGCTTAATCAACAGCTAATTTTCCAGTTGCAAAAACAGCTGAGCCCAAGTTCGGCTTTGTGTGGAAGCATCTGGGAGCTTTAATAACTTACTGGTGCCCAGACCAGCCCCAGGGTTCCAGATCCATTTATCTGGCCCAGCCCAGGCATTGGTGTACTTTTAAAGTTCCCCAGATGATTCAGATGTGTCGTCATCACTGCTAGGGAATGATTCTTTATACAGAGGAGACCCAACCTCATAGCTGTGATAACTGCACAAGCAGGTTTATTGCCCCCACCCTCCCTCCAGAGAACAAACAGGGAGGGAAAGAGAAGATTCCGTGCCAAAAGGGGAACTTCATTTTTAACCGCTCCTGGCAGAGAATGGCACACATACAGCACACAGAGGATACTGGCAACAGTAACAGGTTCTTGCAAAGCAGAGCCCTTATCCTCAGAGCCAGAAGAGAGGTGGAGAAGTAGCTAACAGAAACACAGCAACAAGAGGCTCCTGTAAAGTCCTGTTGTGTCATACCGTCCTCGATCTGAGCAACCAAGGATAGGAGTTCCTTAGGAAAAAATGATCACCAAACTTCTAAAACTATCTAAGCTGAAGAAAGTCAATGTATGCATTATAGATATAAAAGATTTGAACAAATGAACTGAAATATATCAGGGCTTCCCAGACTTTTCAACTCATGGTAGTAGTGGAATAATTAGTCCTTGGTTTCAGCAAGAGTGAAGGAGGGTGTTGGATCCAGGACCCGTCAGATATCAGAATCCACAGATACTCAAGTCCCTTGTGTAAAATGGTACAGTACTGACAATCCATGCACATCTTCCTGTGAAGTCCAACCTAGATCACTTATGGTGCTAGATACAATAAATGCTTGTAAATAGTTGTAAATGCATTGCATGTTTACGGAAGAACAAGAAAAATATCTGTTAGTTAAAGATGCAGGGTTTTTTTTTTTCTTGAATATTTTGTAGTCTTGTTAGTTGAGTTTGTTGATGTGGAACCCAAACTAAGCTTCCTGAGTTTCCCCATACATTAGGCAAACTAGAGGGGATGGTAAAGGACAGTTGTGTGGGTGACCATCAGAATTTTAATGAGAAATTGAATCTGGGCATGGTGGCATGAGCCTGTAATCCCTGTGCTTGGAATGCTGAAACTTGAGGATGGCAAATTTCATGCCAGCTGGACTATATAATGAGACTGTAGGCCTGTGGGGAGCTCATTCTATTCAGTTAGTGATTTTTTGTTTTGTTTTGTGAAGGGCTCTGGCCCTCGTCAGTTATATCTATGGTCATCCGTTTTGCATGTTTAAAGACCAGAGACTGAATGTCCAGTGGGCACTCAAGAGGGATACTGCTATAAATTGTTGGAGTATGGGGAACACTGCATTGAATTGTTGGAGTATGGGGTTTACTGAGCGAGTTATTAATGCTTTCACTGTGCTTCTTCCTGGCCTTCCTGGAGTCAGCCACTCAATTTCACTTACTGTGTATTTTCTCTTTGTTTGGACTTTCGTTAAATTGCAATTATATAGGCTTTTAATTTACATACTTTAGCCCCCAAACTACCAAGAGTTGAGTAAAGCACTCTGAAATTAGGCAAATTAACTAGTCAAGAAGGTTTGGGGATATGTTTCAAATTTAATAAAAATCAGCCTGGAGTATCAGAGGACAGAGCTGTCTCTTCCAGTCTTTGTTTTTTTCCAGACAGAGTTTTCTGTGTAACAGTCCTGGCTGTCCTGGAACTTGCTTAAGACAAGGCTGGCTTTGAACTCAAAGAGATTCTCTTGCCTCTGCTTTTGAAGTGCTTGGACTAACAGTGTACACCACCACTGCCTGCCTGGAAGCCTGGAACTTCCTCTGTAAACTAAACTAGCCTCAGACTCAGATTTGCTGGGATTCAGGGCGTAGGTCACCACTCCTGGATATTCCCTGTGCTGTGATTAAAGGTGTGAGCTACCACTCTCTGATCCTTCTAGATTAACTGTAGGTAGCTCCCTCTAATAAAATTTAAAATATATGCTCCAAAGAAGGATAAAGGAAGTGAGATAAAAAGCTGTGGAAAAGACAATGTAGATCCGATTCCTAAAGAGTCATGGGCCATGACAAGTGACACAGAGATGTCATGGTGAAGGGCTGGAGGGGAGCTTTGCATGTGTGAGACTCTGGATTTGAGCTCAAGCACCACAAACAATTAACAAACAAACAACCAAAAATTTCAGAGTTCTCATAGTTCTCTCCAGGCTTATGACAAGGCCAAGGCTGTGAGAGTTGAGCTGTGGTAGCAGATGACAGCTCAAGTGGACATATCTGATCTGAAATATCTATACATTTCTGTATCAAAATAACTAGAACCAAATATTGCATAACTAAGAGAGTACTTTCTCAGTCTGAAATAGTATGGTGCACAGAGAAAATAATTTGGAGTTTAAATGCCACCCCCTACTATCAATGTCTTAACCATAAGACGCTACTCTGAGGATCACAGGCAATTTTGTGAGAGAAAATTAATGACAATAATGGCAATCAAAATCCAAACTCTTTATGGTATGTATATGGCTGAGTGGTATTAGAAGCTGATACACCTAAGAATCTGACAAAAATATACAAAATGCAACAAGATAATATACCAATATTATCTGATGTTTAGATAATGAATACAAATGAAATTTTTAAAAATTGCCACAAGCTATACAAACAAATGTTCCTTTTTTTTTTTTTTTTTTTTTAAATCACTGCTTGGCTTTGTATTTAACCTGCAGGCTCACCTCTGGTAACCATGTCTTAATAACCTGGCTGTATTCCATCTTGAAGTTTTATTTTATCTTATTTGGTTTCTTTTTACAGTGCTAAAATCCACCACAGGGCCTTGTACACTGCAGAGTTCCAAGCCAGAGCCCCCCCCCCCCCAGCTTAGATTTCAGAGACCCTGATGCATTTGCCTTTTCATTTAGCTCTGGTATTTGCTGTTTGTTGTAGGGGCCTGGCTTCTCCTCCGCTTAGTTTGGCAAGGACGGTAGGCTGGCACTCCTGACCCTTTGTCCTGCCTGAAAACTGAAACCAATAGAACTGACCCCCAAACGATGGGTTTCCAATAAGCAGGGCTACATGTGGCTAGCAGAGAAGCTAGATTTGCTGACATGGTAGTGGAGGGGTCAGAGGGAATGGGTACACAGATGTAAATCAGGTCTCAGGCTGGGCAAGCAGTGCAATCATAGACAGCAGGGCTACAGGCCTCTGCAGTAACTGTGCTCTTGTTTTCCTTTATGTGTGGTCATTTCCCTCGAGAGCCTCAGTGTAGTCTCTGCTGCAGTCTCTGAAAAAGGGAATGTTCAGGGTGGTGGGATTGCACAGTGGGTAAGGCACTTGCTGCAGGGCCCAACATACTGCATTCCGTCTTAGAAGAAATGACTGCTGTAAATTGTCCTCTGATGTCTACTGGAATACCACAGTGTATGTGTGCACACACTCACACATACACACACATGCACACTCAAACACACACACTCACACATACACACACATGCACACTTAAACACACACATACACTCACACACATACACATACATACACACACACACACACACACACACACACACACACACACACACACACACACACACGCATACACACACAGAAAGGAAAGGGATGGAAGCAGGTCAGCTGTTCCTCAAGATAGATGCTCAGATCAGATATAAACTGCCTGTTAAAAGAAAATCGAATGTTCAGTTAAGTGCATGAGACCCTGCATCCTTGGTGCCAAGGGGTAGTGACCCAGATGGTAAACAGGAGGACAGGATTTATGGCAAAGGCTGCAGGGGACTGGAAGTGGAAGCTGTAGGGTAGGTACTCTGATGATTTGTTTGGAGAGAACCAGTGACATGATGTGAATAGCACTGTCTCCATGTGGAAATGCACGGCTGAGAACTCTCCCAAAATCCAGAGAGAAGGTCTGTGATAAGACTTTGAAGATGTGTGTTTCTTTACAATCGAGGTGGCACGAAGGACAAGCTGTGGGCTTGTGGTGAGAAAGAAAAGGGATGGAAGCAGGCCATCTGTTCCTCAAGATAGATGCTAGGGTCAGATCTAGACTGCCTTAAGGCTTCCCAGATTCTTTGGGGCAGAGCTTGAGTGAATGGACACACAGAGCTGGTGCAGGCTTGTGAAAGACTAAGCCATAGACCCTGACTTAGGCCCTTCCCAAGGCTGGCCACAAGGAGAAGGGATTGTTTTGTGAATCAAAGTTTCCTTATGTGCAGACAGCAGTACAATGCGTGTTTAGCATTCAGGAGATTCAGAGATCTCACTCAGTACCATCACTGGGGGGAAAGGTGATGTGTTATGTGAGATCAGCTCTTTTTTCCCAGAGAAACCTTCGCAAGTGAAAAATTTCTATTTTAGACAAAAACTTATTTGTACAATAGTTAGCTTTCCAGAGCAATGTCCAAAGTTACTCAAATTCACCAAATTTAAATAATTAATGTGACATAAAGGTCTATGTGGGGATGTCACACCCAGATCTTCTGAGTGTCCTGAATCTAAAGTCAGCATTAACTAGCTGCAGCAGTGCCCCGTCTGCACAGATATTCCTGTAAATCTGCTGTGAAGGCTGAATTAATACAATATTTAATTAATTTAATTAATCCAAAATTTAAATTTACTTCTCCTTTGTCTTTCTCAAACCAGCAAAATTTTAAAAAGCTCCCCATTTTTCATAAAAGCTGACTATACTTTAAGAGAACACCAAACTTTTTAAAACTTTTAAGAGCAGCATTGAGTCTCTTGAGTTTTCTTTCCTGTTTTGTTATTAGTTTATTTTTTATTTTGATATTTGAAATAGTGTCTTATTTTATAGCCAGGTCTGGCCCAGCTTGATATTCTCTCTCTCTCTCTCTCTCTCTCTCTCTCTCTCTCTCTCTCTCTCTCTCTCTCTCTCTCTCTCTCTCTCTCTGACAAGGTCTCCTCTATCCCAAGTTGGCCCAACTCTAGAACCAATATTACATGTGCTACCATCACACCCAGTTTATTCAGTGCTAGGGATGGAACTCAGGGCTTTGTGCATGTTAAACACATACTCTATCACCCGTAGCCCTTGAATCTCTTTTATTTTTACAATAGTTCAGATTATTAGTCCCTGACTTATACTCAGAGATGAATACCTAATGCAATAAGTTGGGAAGGGCTTCCAGGAATATGGAGTGAGAAAGGACATTCCTGACCTTGAATGTCATAGTCCAAATGGATTAATTGTTAAGCTACCCTCACAAAACACAACTAATAGAAGAACTAACTACACTATCTGTTTCCCATCAATTTTCAATTCAGCAAGCATTAGCTAGGAATCTACGAATGTGTTCTGGGGTGTTTGCCGACATAAGGTATACAGTACTCAGGAGCTGGAAGCCCCAGGCTCTCTGCTTTTTTCAGCACTATAAATTCATGTCTCTATTTTGATTGAGCAGAGGGAGTCCTCTGTGGCAAACACAGTTCCTGGCATTTTTTACTTGCCTAAGAACTTTGAATCAAGATAAAGAGAAAGGCAATTAAGGAGGTGTGATTTTTTTTTTCCCCTAAAATGATGGAAACTTTCCATTCACTTCAAATTCCCCCCACTTTTCTATCTCCCTTTTCTGTTCCTTTCCCTCCTAAACGCTCTAAAGTTTATATTGGATCCTAGAGATGTTCATATAGACTTTGTACAGCTCTCCAGGGTAGGCGAGTACAATACATACTGTAGTGAGTAAACGTTTGGAACTTCTCCTTTCTGTATATCATCATCATTTTAAAATATCCTTTAACTCTCTTTATGTGAGGTTGGTTTTGTTACAGGACTTTGTTTTTATTCTATGTATTGGTTTATTATTTTATTTTGGTTTTTTTGAAACACCATTTCTTAATGTAGCCTTGGCTGTACTGGGACTATCTCTGTAGACCAAGCTGGGCTTGAACTCACAGAGATCTGTCTCCAGAATACTGGATTAAAGGTGTGCACCACTGACGCCCAGCTGTTACTGGACTTAAAAAGGCCAGTTTATTTTTATAATTAAAATAACCACTCTTAATACCAGAAATACAAAAGTGCTCAGGAGAAACACTGTAAAAGTTAAAGAAACTGTAAAACTTCCATTTTTCATATTTTAGATGACTTATTTCAATGTTATTAATTTACAAATATTGTTTACTTGAAATCTTATCACTTAAATGCATGAACTCTCTCCCTACCCCCAGCAGAGGTTCTGCCCTTTAATTTTCTCAGGACTGTCTTGTAAAACATGTGATTAGGAATAAGTTGCAATAACAGTTTTGCTTTAGAATCTCAAAAACTAATGTGCAATGTTGTATCCAGTTTTGCCTTGATTGATTTAAGCTCATGCCACTTAAAGCTGAAATCAAATGGGGACCAAGATGAGCAGTATTTGCCTAGTATTGAACCTGGGTCCAACCCCAGCAGTGAAATAAAACAACAAAAAACACAAAAAAATGAAACCAAAACTGAATATACATTTGTCTTAATCAGAAGATTTATCATATTTTTCAATCATAGATTTCAGCTGGAAAGGAAGAAGGTTTGTGGGAGATAAGCCCAGAAAATCATGTGTCCTTATATATAGGTCAGTCCATTTTGTTTTCTTTAAGAATAATATTTTAAATTTACATTTTGTTTGTCTAGCAAAAGTTTAGAGTTTTTGAGCACTTAGCAACATGTAAGTTTTTTTTTTTTTAAATCTTTCTCTATCCAAAACAATCTTATAACTTTTAGGTATCTTTTTTGTACTTGGTGGTTCCTTTTTTGTACTATTTTTCTTTACAAAATTTAGAAAACAATATTTAATAAAGCAGCTGTAATCTAAGTGAAAACCAAGAAGCTGTCTCTGAAACATAGAAATTATACATATAATATTTTAAAATCTTAGATACCTATTAATAAATATAGGTATGATTTGTTCTTCATCCTTTAAACAAATTATTTGTTGAAGAGTTAAGTATTATTATAACAGGCATCTAGACTCTGTCATTGCTTTAAGATGCACTGACCAAAAAGCTGGGCAGAAGTCAGATGTAGCTGTTTACACCTGTTTTTAATTTCCTTTCTTGTGAGTCATTTGATCATCTGTTTACATTTTGTCTTAGGGTTGCTATTGCTGTAAAGAGATATCATGAACACAGCAAATCTTAGAAAGAAGAAACATTTAATTGGGATGGCTTACATTTTCAGAAAGTTTGACATGGTGGCATGATGCTGGAGAAGGAGCCAAGGGTCCTATATCTTGACCTACAAGCAACAGGAAGTGGTCTGTCTCGCTGGGCATGGCCTGAGTATTTATTTATACGAGACCTCAAATCCCACCTCCACAGTGACACACTTCCTCCAACAAGACCACACCTACTCCAACAAGGTTGCGCTTCCTAATAGTACCACTCCTTTTGGGGGCCATTTTCTTTCAAACCACCACACTTTGTAATTTATTTTCCAAAATACACATAAAAGAGAAGTATTTTTATGCAATGAGACCCACACACCTATGAACACCTGATTTTTGACAGAGGCCAAAAGTATTCAATGGAAAAAGATAGTATCTTCAACCAATGGTGTTGGCATAACTGGGTGGTAGTATTTAGAAGAATGTAAATAGATTCAAACCTATCACTCTGCATAAAACTCAAATCCAAGTGGATCAAAGACCTCAATATAAACCCAGCTACACTGAACTTGATAGAAAAGAAAGTAGGAAATACCCTCCAACGCATTGGCACAGGTGACTACTTCTGAAATATAGCACCAGTAGCACAGACACTAAGAACAACAATCAATAAATGGGACCTCTTTAAACTGAGAAGTTTCAGTAAGACAAAGGACACAGTCAATAAGACAAAATGACAGCCTACAGAATGGGAAAAGATCTTCACCAACCCTACATCTGACAGAAAACTGATCTCGAAAATATATAGAGAACTCAAGAAACTAGAACCCCCAAATATAAATAACCCAATTAAAAAATGGGGTTCAGAGCTAAAAAAAAAAAGGGAATTCTCAGTAGAAGAGTTACAAATGGCTGAAAGGCACTTAAAAAAATTTCTCAACATCTTAAGCCATCAGAGAAATGCAAATCAACTTTGAGATACCACCATACACCTGTTAGAATGGCTAAGTTCAAAAACACAGATGACAGCCTATGCTGGAGAGAATGCGGAACAAGGGGAACACTCCTCCATTGTTGGTGGGAATGTAAACTGGTACAGCTGCTCTGGAATATAATATGGTTATTCCCCAGAAAACTGGGAATCAATCTCCTTAAGGATCCACCAATACCACTATTGGGCATATACTCAAAGGATGCACATTTGTACCCTAAAGGCATTATCTCAACTATATTCATAGCAGCATTATTCATAATGGCAAGAACCTGGATACAACCTAGATACCCCTCAACTGAAGAATGGATTAACAAACTCTGATACACCTACACATTTTTTTTTCCTCAGCAGAAAAAAAATGGCATCCTAAAATTTTCAGACAAATGGATGGACTTGGAGAATATCCTCATGAGCGAGGTATCACAAGCCCAGAAAGATAGATGGGATGTACTCACTCATAAGTGGATTTTAGACAAAAAGCAAAGAATACTCAAGCTGCAAACTGCAACCCCTGAACTGTGGCGGGATTAAGGTGTCAGCTGATAAGGTCATAAGACACTTCCGGGACCCTGGAGGGGGTGTGGCCAACCCCATTGATAAGTGGCTGCTGGGACACGAGGATCGCCCTTCCTGGTTCCTGGCTGCTGGCTGCTGGACAGACAGAATCAGAATCCATCATCCTTCCATTGTGCGTTCATCGCTCATCCGTCGCTTGGATACGCCAGTCCTTGTTCAGGTGCCACCATAAGCTGTTACTAATATTGTGAGTGTTAATTTATATTCTAATAAATATTAATCTTGGACTGGTGCCTTGAAAGTAAAACTCCATCAACATCTGGCGCCCAACGTGGGGCACGAACCCACGACCCTGAGATTAAGAGTCTCATGCTCTACCGACTGAGTTAGATTCTGTCTCATATCAGACTGAACAGTTAGGGATTAGAAGGAATTTAAGAGAGACATCCAGAGATTCTCCTAAGAAGAGAAAATAGAGAAAAATCGCCTTAGTAAATTGGGGCCATAACAGATTGCAACCAAGAAGAGCTGGGAACAAATCTTGAAAGAAGGAGATGGCTGAGTGAGAGGAGCAAAGAGGGAGATAGAAAGAGATGGATATCTTGATAGAGCAAGCCAATGTGGGGTTGGAAAGAGAATGAGAGCCAGAGAAATGTCGCAGGATGTCCCTGGCCAAGTCTCCAAACAATGGTATAGGGGGTACCTAAATAGGACTTCCCCTATAATTAAATGAGTAAACACCCTAGATGTCATCGCAGAATCAACATGAATGGAGGTAGAGACAGAGATCCATGGCTGAGCACTGGGCAGAGCTCCTGGTCCAGCTGAGAGCAGGGGAGGATAGGGATTATAAGGAAGGTTCCCATGGTGATGGCTTGCTGGAGCTCTGGTGAGCTCACTTAAATAGGGAATTGCCACTGGAGATCCATTGGAAGGGGAAGCTGTACCCTCCTGGGATGGAGATGGGTGGCTTTTGACTGCCACGAGTGTGTGGAGCTACCAGGAGTGGGATCAGAAAATTAAAAAAAGATATTTAAGAAAAAGAGAGAAAAAAAGATTGGTTTGAAGGCTTTGTAAGTAAGTTTTCATGCAGGTTTTCAAAATGAACACTTTCCTACTTAGTTTCAACTTGACACACATAAGAACCTGTAACATCTGTTTTTCAAAAAAGCAGTAGTAAAAAGAGTAACTGTATTAGTATACATGACATGATTATATAAATACACATATATCTTAATATTAGACATAGTATTCAAGGACTTAAAATATATAAATAAATTGGTCACAGATTTTGTTAGTTCTGCCTTTGGTTATGAAATGACAAATACAAGTGTGTGAAAACAATTGCCATGAACACATAGCACACACTTACAGTACACTTCTTAGTAAGATAAAGTCCAAAGTTCACATCTTTATCTTTCTAAGATGTAAGAGTTTGGGGAAGGAAAATGATGGACACTGAAACTCCTTAGATTATTATCATTTCCTGTTTAAAAATAAGCCACCCAAGTCACCTTTAAAAATGAGGAGTTTAAAAAATAACTTTTCATTTACTGCTTGAAAATTTAGTGTATTTGTTCAGTGTTCTTTTTATTTTTAAATCATATCCATCCACCATTATCCTCCCAACTTGATGTCTTTCTTTATAAAATTAATAATCCCCTAAGTTCAGATGGTGCTTCCCATATGCACGAGTGTGGAGCCATCCACTAGGACATGTATATCTACCAATAGCCATGCCCCCAAAGGAGAATGATTCTCCCCTTCTCAGCAACCATTTACTGTCTATAGCTCTGTCCCCCAGTCATGCTGGTATTATGACTGCCTTGAACCTGTGCTCTGAGTTCAACATAAACTCCACAATAAACAAGCAAGAAAACTGATATTAGCGTTATAAAGACATAATGGCCTCAATTAGGTCAATAGATCGGAGAGAACTTTCAAATATATATATATATATATATATATATACAGACTTTTAATCCTAGGACTTGGGAGGCGGAGTCAGATGAACCTCTGAGATGGAGGCCAGCCTGGTCTACAGAGTGAGTTCTGGAACAGCCAGGCTACACAGAGAAACCCTGTCTTGAAAAACCAACTAGCCAAACAAACAATGAAATGGAATTGTAAGACCCAGTAGTTTTTGTTTGTTTGTTTGTTTTGTCTAGAAGCGATAAAAAGAAAAACAGTTACTTCAGAAATAATAAAAAATATAAACACTGTGTCAAAAATTTTATATGGGTGGGAAGCAATGTTTTAAGTATTTATATAAACATCATTTTATCTCATTAGGTTAATGTTATCCTTGCTATGAAAAAAATCCCAATGTAATGAACTTAGCATGATTCTTCTTTCCTTTTCTTTCTTATTATTTTGGGAGGGGGTGGGGAGGGCAGGAGAGGGCTGGGTGAGGACTGGCTAAGGAACCCAGAACTTGGTGTTATTGGTTAAGTGCTTTACTGTAAATCTATACTTTAGCCAAGATTCTAACATTTTTAGAAAGAGAAAAAAAATGCATAACAGAAAATTAATTTTTAAAAATTAAAAATAGAGATATTTAAAATAAGAAATATTATGACAAATAATAAGTACTTGATGCAGCTTTTGTTTAAAGCTTAGTATTGAAAAGAGGGTTGCTAGATAAGCTAATGAAAAAGTCTCATATAAAATTCATATATAAATTGCAATTTAGGATAAATGAAGGTAAAAAAACCAACATAGAAAGGACAAACTAATCACTACATGGTTTTAAAATTTTTGTCTGTTTAAGGACATTATTACATCTTATATAAAAATACAAACACAAGAAAAAGTTGGAGGAGCCGCCATTTAATTTTCTTTGGGCGGAATTGAAAGACAGTTTACTAGGAAAGAATATTTGTAACATAGAAAATGACATCTATTATACTTAAAATACTTTAAATACTATAAAATGCTATAAAAAGATTAAGCCAGGCAATAGAAAAATAGGCAAAAGGCATAAGACAATTCAAAGAAAATAAAATAAAATTGGAGAGATAGCCATTAGAAAGATGTACTCAACTTCATAAGTCATCAGAAACATGCAAATTTAAATGAACTGCCACTCTTAGCCATTTAGTCCTAAAAAATGCCAGTAGGAACTTTCATATTGGAAATGGATTAACAACGTACATCACATGCTTTACAGTAGGCTATTGGGAGGTGTATCAGAAGGTCAAACTCAGTCCGACTTCCAACCAAAATGCTCTGCCACCTGGTTTCCTGAGATGGGAGTTGTTCAACCTGTTTGCTCTGGGTGGAAGTGCACACGAAAGGTACATTACTTCAAGGAAGTTGGCAGAATTTATCCTGTCATGCCTTTGTTCAGGAGCCCAGCATATGGCAAACAGAC
Source organism: Phyllotis vaccarum (assembly GCA_033318265.1). Classification (NCBI taxonomy): domain Eukaryota; kingdom Metazoa; phylum Chordata; class Mammalia; order Rodentia; family Cricetidae; genus Phyllotis; species Phyllotis vaccarum. The sequence continues at coordinate 37,060,168 of JARWLC010000011.1, read as the reverse complement.
CATAATCAGTTGTTGACTTTAAGCAGCTTTATTCTGCAAAGACAAGGCTTGGGTTTCTTGGGTAAAATATATAAAGGTTGGGTTTTATTCTTGGCACTGCCCTGTATTTGTTAAAATCATTTAATCAAGTGACTTAACTTTCCTGTGCTCAAACTTCCTTATCTATAAAATGGAGAAACTTCCTACTTCTTAAGGTTGGAAGATATACTGAAACAATAGGAGCAGTGTTCCATCCAGTGGCTGCCACGCTAAAAGTGAGCCACATACAGCATCTTCTTTTGTTCTCTACCTTATGATTTTCTTGGCAATCTAAGAAAAATTTCATTTGTTCAGAAAGCCGTATCTAGTTCTTTTTAAGCTTCTCATTTTTTCTCTCATCTGAATTTATATATCAGATCTCATTTGATATTAGATCTATCCTCCTAGATCTGCCTTTGGACTTTTCTCTATCATGTTGCCAACATAGTTCATTAGAATTTTACAAATGGAGCTAGTGTCCGTTATTGTATCAATCCTTTGATGAATGTGTTGTTTGTGAGTTAATTTACTCAAAATATATAATCAAGTCCCCAGCTACTGGTACTCATAAATGTGACTTTATTTGAAAACTGAGTCTTTCTAGATATTATGAAGTTAGGAAGAGGCACACTAGATTACTAGAGACCACCCAAACCTATATAAATAGTGTCCTTATATAATGAGGGAGAACTACACACACACACAAAAGAACACCTTGTGATGTCAAAGGTAGAGAATGGGGTCTTTTGTTTAACAAGCCAACTGAAATGAGGATACCAGCAAGAAACAAACACTAGGAAAATACTAGGAGACGTCATTAGATCCTACAGGAAGACTACTACCCCACGGCACCTTTATTTGGGACTTCTAATTCATACTTTCCTGTTTCAATTCATGTTTTGTCGCAGCAGTCCTGTATGGTTGTTTCTCTGCCTCATAAATGATCATCTGCCTTTAATTTTGGATTTACCAATAATTGGTTAAATAGATCATTTGGTTTGGACCTGAAAGGTCCCCCACATGCTCATGTGTTTGAGCTTGCTATCCAGCGCGGGGAGGAAGGGTTTAGCTGGATGAAGTAGGTCACCTCAGATCTGAAGGTTATACCCAGTCTTGTTTCTGCCCCAAACTCTGGCATCTGGCCTCCTGACATAAGAGTTGTTGCAGTCCTGAACTTCAATATGCTTTTGCTCTCAATATAGACTGGATTCTTTCAAACTCTGAGTCAAAATAGAGCTTCCCCTTCCCTCTCTTAAGTTCTTTCTTGGGGTATTGGATCACAATGAAAAATAACTAATACATATAGAGACAGCATTGGGTTTTGGATACTTATGGATGAATTGCCTAAAATAGAATACTGATTTTGGCCACTTCAAGTCTAGAAAAGGAGAGAAACTAGAAAGTTCTTCCTTTGGAAGGTCATCTACCATGTGGGAAGTCTAAAGGCCATGGGACACTACACTGTGAAGTAGTCCAGAATAGCCATCTGAAAAGGTGTCATTATGCAAGAAGCATCTCTTTCTTGGAAAAAAACAGAGTAGAGTTTCTTTCTCAACACTGCTTTGGAAAGGGGCTAGAAGCTACAATGAGACAACAGATGGGAAATGTTGTCTTGTCTGCACAGTAGCTTTACTAACCTTTTCTTTCTCAAAAATTCCCTGCACCCAGGACCTCCTAAGACAACACCTGCATGTTTCTTTTTAAACATATTACTTTTCTTCTACAAGCCAATTCAAGTGTGCCTAAGACAGAAACAAGTATTCTAGATGCTTCTCATTAAAATTTGAAAGTACTTGAGAGCCCTTGCAAAGACAACATGATCTTCCTGTTCTGTGACACTGAGCGGCAAAGCAAACTTAAAGAGAAGCCAGCTATCTTTCTGGGAAAACACTATTTGAATAACTTTTATGACCCCCTCACCTCTTACAGGCACCTAAACATTAAGAGGATGCCATAGTGTTACAGGGAGCAGATGGTTCCTTTTGCAATGTCTTGGTCCTGTAGATAAAATAACTTAGGAATGGATCAGAGAGATAACTTTATTAGAGTTTACGTGGAAAAAACCAACAGGACCATCAGTCTGGATTCTTGGCTGTTGCTGGAGTTTTTCGTCTTACTATTGGCTCCCCAGTGATAACACATGAGACTTATTAATTATGAAAGCTTGGCAGGTAGCATAGGTTTGTTTCTACCTCGTTCTTATAACTTAAATTCATCCATTTCTAATGATTTACCTTCTACCTCATAGCTTTATTACCTTATCTCCACTGTGTCATCCTGTTTGCTATGTTTTTCCTTGTGACCCCCACCTTCTTCCCACTGTCCTCTCTGCTCCCTAAATCCTGCCTGACTATTGCCCATTTAGCCTTTCTGTTAAACCAATGAGAGTGACACATCTTCACAGTGTACAAAAGGTTATTCCACATTTCCCCCTTTTTGTCCAAATAAAAGGAGATATTTTAACTCTAATATAGTAAAACTATATACAAGAAGAACAATCACTAAGTAAGAATTACATTTACAATGTCCAGTCCATTCACATTTAGCATATTTGGAGAAAACATTCTATTATCTATTTTATATTGATACATTTAAAGTTTTATACCCAAACCATTTTTTATTATAACTTGTATTACCACCTTGAAACTATCTTTTAGATCTTAAAACAGTTTTATATAAATAATTTAGGCTTTTATGTCTCTCAACCTTGTAAACCTTACATCTCTTATGTTTCTTTTCTGAATTTGTTAACAAAGAAAACTGTAAAACTATAACTATCTAGTCTTCAATCTCCGTCAAAGGCCCAAGAAGAGTAAAATATTGAGTAAACAGAAAATGCAGAGAAAGCAACTTCCAAAATTATAGAAATGATTTCCATTTTAAAGTTAAGGCATTTCTAAGTATCTAGGAGGGTTTAATCCAGCAGCCCCTTCCACAGTTCAGTGTCTCTCAGCAGCTGTTTTCTGTTCATTAGTATTCAAAAACCTAAAATTAACAAATTCCCTGTGTCATAATATTTTCCATCTTTGCATGGCTTATTCTTTTTTTCTTCTTACTTCTCTCTCTAAAGAATCTGTCATTTTTAAACTATTTTTTATGACTGTCTATACCGTTTTGCTTTTTTCCCCTTAAGCCTACTCACATCGTTAAACACACTGTAACCTGTTCAGTGGTTTTTCCATTTGTACCTGCTTTACTGCATATCTGTAGCCTTTTATGTCTGCATGAGCAAAACCTTAAAGCACCATTCAGCTTAGCTTGTGGCTCACTGGCAGCAGTGGCTGGGAAACATGTCTCTGAATTGTGGCCTGCATCAAAGAGTGTGGGACTAGGAAGCTGCATTTGGCTGTTTTTGTGTGTTTGGAACATTTTTAAAGCTTTCTCAGGTCTTAGGCAGATGCCCCATGTTGGACAGCATTTGCAGTCATGCTTTTCATCCGCATAAAGACCAAGAGTAGCCTACTTCAGTCTCTTGACCAGCAGGCTGAGTTCTCTTTGCCTTCAGCTGTTGCGGCATCCCAGGGGCAGTACCTTGTCTAGTCCCTGAAAACCCTTCGTTTGGAACCCCGTTGATATTTGTATTTTTCCCAGTTTCCTATGGGCTGCTGCAAATACATAAGAGCTTTTCAAGTCTAGCTATCTCAAAGAGTCAGCTTTCTTAGCTGGGTAGTGTTGGAGTCACATGCCTAGGAATGAGGAAATAAATAATGGAAACAATGTGTCAAAATTAATTTTTTTAAAAAATTAATCAAACAGACAAGCAAAACCCCCCAAATTGCCATTGAAGTCTAGTATAAAAATGCATTAAACTTCCCACTTGGCAATACAGCCCATGCTGCCCTTTCCTCTGCATCTCCCATTTCCACTATAACCATAGGCACCCAGGAAGGTGAAAACATAAAGAAAAAAAAAAAAAAAAACAGACCAAAACAGAGAAGAGGATTAGGACATGTGACCAAATGTCTGTGTCCCAGGAAATATTAAGGGTCTCTGAGAGCTCACGGGCCCCATGAAATTTAACGGGTTCTGCTATTGATTCATACCATGTGGTATGTTAGTCAAGATGATAGGAATTCACATGGTCAACACCAACTTGATGGTGTCACTAACCAACATGAAAGCCAACTCACAGTCATGTGTACTGTCTCATCCTCATTTTGACATAGCTCTGTGCTATTTCCTTTTATAGAAAGTGGGAGGTAACTGCCCACATTTAATCTGTGAGATGCATGGGCCCCACAGAGACTTGTGCCTTGTAAAAGATGGACTCATTTTATCACAGAATGGGACTTAAGTTAAAAGTAACCCTGTTGCTTTGTAGCTGTCTTAGGTGATGATCTCAAGATGGAAATGCCCAAGTTATTATCCCATTTTTCTTTTTATGACTCCAAAGCTTTTTCTAGAACTCATTAAGTCAAATGCATCCCTGTTCAAGAACTTTCAGTAATACATAACCTCAGACCCTACAGACTCAACTTTGGACACTGCCTTCATGGTGTTCAACAACCAAAATCGACAGGAAGGGACCAACCATTAGCATGACCACTTTATAGGACTAATAGTACCCAATAAAACAGGCAAAAGAAAAACAAAAGGTATTCTTAGAGTAGCCCCAAAAGTTAACCTCGTTCTCTATGAAGATAGAGATTCAAAATGTTTACCTTGTTAATGTTATGATGTCATATGAACAGCAAGGTACAGCAGAATCAGCAGTTGCCTGGAAACCCTCTAGAACAACAGTAAGACCTCATTCCCAGTAGTCTAAAGTTAACCTCTCAATCCTAGGAGGTTTAACACGTTACTTTGTTATATGTTGTTCTTCCCTACACTGTTGTTATACGTTATGGGTAAAAGGAATATCCCTATGGGCCATCTCAAAGGAGTAAGGCCTGGTTAAAAGTTTCGACAAAATGTCATCCGTGTGGACATGAAGAATGACTTAGTGAAGATGACAGATACTGAATATTTGAGGAATCATAGGAAATAACAAACATGTTATATAACTTGGTATCTAGCCGGTTCTTGCAAGATGTTATTTTTGTTTGACTTCTGTATAAATGTCCTTGCGGCCTGAACAAAGGTTCAGAATGAAAAAAAACATGCTGCATCTGCCTGTGGCTCCACAAATCTTTAATTTCACAGCACCTCCAACCCTTTTTCCCTGGCTCCAGAGCATGATCCTGTCTTTAGAAATCCTCTGGTCAGTGGTTGATCACACTCTCACCTCAAGAGAGCAGGTGGTTCATTTGCTCAGGGAAAATCAAAGGCCTCTTGTGATGAAGAGAAACTTCTTTTTTATACCCACAGGAGAGCATCCTGAAACCAAAAGGTGAAGAGAAACACAGCACACCTGAAGATAATACATGCCATAGGCTCCTTCATACAATTACTTGCAGACTTCACTGTTAAGCCACCTGATTTTAGGGTTTCTTTTCCTTCTAGTCTCCCATCTTTTGGGTGCTGGCAAAAATCCTCAACCTTATTGCCCTGGCACTCAGAGCACGTTCATTTTTGGAAGAAGCCTCCTGGCTGGGCATATGCTTTGTTTCCAGCTTGTTCATTGTTTGAAGAAACTTTTCTGCCAGGAAGATGCTCTGACTCCCATTGATGAGCCATCCTGCTTCTTTAATGTTGACCTCAGAAAGCATGACCTTGTCTCTCGTCTCCTCCATCTTCTTCCTTATAGCTGCTAAAATCTTCAGCTTGTCTGCCTTGTGGTACGTTTTTTCTCTCCAATTATAATAATTTTGTCCTCACATTTTCTTCTCAGTCTAACTTTTAATCCTTTTATCTAGAAAACTAAGAACTTACCAAATGGACCCTGTGTTTCCTGGTAATAACATTAAGCTGAGAATGCTTGCGATGAGTAGGTGAGAGCAAGTTACCAGGCAGAGAAATCTCATCCATGATGTCTCTGTGGCTAGGGATGTCCCATTTCTACACCCACCTCACTCTTTGACAAGGAGAATGGAATTATCCTGAAGACTTTAGTCTCATCACTGTTCACATCCTTGAACACTGGTCTTTCCCCAAATCCTTGGCACATACCCTTCCATACCCTTCCTTTGGAGTCAAGATGCCATACTGTCCCAGTGATCATTTGTTACCAAGATCATCTCATAAGGACTGCAGGTGACATTGATTTGGTCACCACTATCTCCACTGATGCCAATGGCTGAAGGTTATGTCCCTACCCTTGTTTACTGCTGTTTAGTAAGGTTTCCAGAGAACCATTTGCTTTTCCACAGTTCATGTTTGCTGTGAGAATTTGAGTTAAGTTACCCTAAAGCTATGTCTGAAGATTACACCATGCTCCTATCTACTGCCATCTCAAAAGAGTCATTTCACTAAGGATTAGGGTGCAACAAAGCACCCTAAGCACCTTTTTTGTTGTTTTCCAAAGTAATCTCCAAAAGCATAACTCTCAGAAGTTGAAACTCTCTAGGATGGAGAAGTGAGTAAAGTAACAAAACAACAAAAAAATAAAATAAAACAAAACAAAACCACACTGTAGGGACTGGAGAGACATCAGTGGTCAAAAATCTTCCTACTCTTGCAGAGGACCCAGGTTCAGTTCTGTCACCTGCATGATGGCTCAAACCTCCTGTATCTCTAGTTCTAGGGGATCTGGTGTCTTCTTACAGCCTCTGAGGGCTCCTGCACACATGTGGTACATATAAACTCAGGAAGGTAAGTACACACACATATAAAATAAGTAATTAAACAAAAGAGTTATATAAAACATTTAAAAATCATTAGGATTAAAGTTCTCTTTACTGATCATCCCAGGAGGTCTATCAGATTCTGTAGTACATAGGATTCAAGGTGCTTCCCTTTATAATCCTAGCAGCAGATTAGGACACATTCAATACCTTTACTGGGCATCAAATACAAGCAGGAAGAGTAGAAGCCATTCCATGATGCAGTGCACCACTAATGAAAAAGCCCGAGATTTATGACAGCATCTTTAAAACATGTTAGTACAAAATGGTGAGGTCTCCCTGGTAGGAGGGGACCTAGAATTTGAAATGTGACCGATATTTTAACCTTGAGGCAGTTTTGACATATTACAGGGATTAGAGTAGTAGCCAGGTCCTGGCAAGTTTCCACAGGCAGTCTAGGGTGCTCTATTACTTCATCTAATTTAAAGAACAATGTGTTACATCATCTCTAGTGTTTTATGTTATTATAGATCCACTTTTATTGGGCAGGGCTTTAATTAATGACACAAAGGGAGGCGTGGACATGGATATATTCTCAAATTCTGCAAGGAGAATGTTGAAAATAGGAGCCAAAAAAGACTTAACACATCATATGGTTTTCTCCTCTGGGTTTTCTGCCACGGATGGAAAAATGAGGCTGAGCTTTGCCAGAGCATATTCGAGTTGAACCACGAGCAGCGGTTCTAAGGTGCTGCTCACGCACATTGGTAAACTGAGATTATCAGAATGGAAATCTTTTACAAATTCTTTTACCTTGAAAATTATTGATTCATTTTTCTAAACATCTCAATGAAATGAAAATGAAGATGCAGATGTCAAAGTGAGTTTAGGCAGAAGCCACGCTTACAGGAGATGGACATCCAGAGGCATATGGTCTGGGCCTTACTTTCAAGAGCCACCTGCCTGAAGTTAGGAGTCTGCCCAATGTAAAGCTGTATGATGATGATGTAAGATAATAAAGGTATCCTTCCTTTTTATTAATACTTGGAGGTGTGATGGCATGTGTTGAAAGTCCAAGCAGCTTGGGAAGCTGAGACAGGAGGATCATCTGTGTTCAGAAGTTTTAAGACCAGCTTGGGCAAAACCATTTCACACACACACACACACACACACACACACACACACACACACACACATACACACACACACACACAAATTAATTTAAAACAAACACAGTATCAAAAAGGGTGCAAGTCTATTGGTAGACTAGCATATTCCCAAGTCAAGATGATGGATCTTAGGAAGTCCCTAGAAATTTCAGGGCTATCTCACTGTCTTCCAATTTTGATGTAACCTGATGCATATGCTATGTTCTCTATGCAAGACTGATGTAACAATTTTATTTGAGTAGAAGAGTAGGTATTCTGTTTCTCATGGGAAGCAGAGGTTGAGCATAGATGATTTCTATTTCAAAATCTAGATCTTATACCCTGTTTCTTGCCTAAACAAAATTGGTATACTCCTGAAGGGAAAGAAAGGAAAATGGACATGCCATATGTATCTCTCTCCCCTGCAGGCTTTCTCTTCCATATCAACGAAACTCACACACCATGTGACCATTTCATTGATCTTTTAGTCATTGTTAAGACAGTCAAATCTAGAGTTTATATCTACCATGTCAGTCAGGAGTCAAAGCCTGACACATAGACTGCTATAGATATAAGTATTTCAAGCAGAAAGGGGTTATATTAGTAATAGGTTCTCTAAACATTAATTAGAAAGGCTTATAACTGATTGGAGATTCAGAGTTCCAATGCCTGTACAATTCATAGGCTGAGAAGCCAGTAGCTGCTCAATCCATGAAGCTGAGTGCCTTACCATTCTAATCCTGCTTTCATGGAAGATTCCCAGAGAAGCTGTATCTTGGCCACAGAGGAAAAGACAATAGTAGCAGCAACTACAACAGTAGGGTAGATATACTCACCAGCAAGAAGCAAAGGCAGGCAAGCAAGCACAGCTTTTTTTTTTTCTTCTCATTGACTTCTTTATATTCAGGTTGTGCTTGGAAGACATCACCCACTATGGGGAAAGACCTCACAGATCTGAGTATCTTGACCAGGCCTATGAGGGTGAAAGACACCACAGGCCAGCTTGGGTCCTCACAGTCTGGGTGGATAGGTACCACTATGGAGGGCAAATATATAATGGAGAATGGGATAGAAAGAGAAGCAGAAAGATAATATGTCCTGTAAAGAGACAGAACATAAAAAGTGAAGGGGGTAACAGGATGACCCTTCTTGCCACCCGGGCCAGGGTGACATCTAGGCCCATGCTATTGCTCAGGATCATATCTGGGTTTGTGGCCCTGTGTTGATGTCGATGATCCATGTTATCACAGAGGGCCATAGAAACCATGCATGTTGAAATTTGAGGGCTGGGCTAAGGGGCCCTGCTCCCTCAATCTGCGTTTTTTTTGTTTTTTTTTTGTTTTTGTTTTTTTTTGTTTTTGTTTTTTTTTTTTTTTTGGGTATTCAAATCAGAGCACCAATTTTGTACTTTAAAAATGGGAGCAGTGGCCTTGGTGAATTGAGGCCAAGGGGCACAGTGGAAAGTCACATGAGATAGCACTCATATGATGGTGGTCATGGTGGCAGGTGGGAGCTCTGGAGAGAGATACACCATGCAGAACGTACTTGCACTCTTTTATAAAAGGAGGTGGAAAGGGAGAGGAAAAAAGAGAAAAATGGGGCAGAGTCTGAGGAGAAGGGGGGGGGAGGAGTGAGAAGAGACAGGGAAGGGGAGAGGGTACAGATGTGACCTCCTGGGGAGAGAGAGAAAGAGGGAGGGACAGAGGAGGGGAGAGGAGAGAATGAAGAGGGGTTGAGAAGAAGAGACAGAGGTGGGTGGAGTCCCACCTTTTATGAGAGAACTTCTTGAACACAGAGAGACCACACAGCAATGAGCACATGGCATCAGGACCCTGAGCCAGTCAAGGTACTGCCTGCATATTGGTTAGGTCCCCAAGGGGCAGGTCTGAATGCTAATAGCTTTTCCCCTACTAGGGAGAGATGGTCCATCCCCTCACCACAGGCTGGCCCTAAAGGCAAGAGAACTGGCTGAGCTCCTCATCTGAGAAGAGTGGTCTAGCTGCACCCCTTACTTGAGGGAAGTGGTCCAAGTGGTTCAGACTGACAAGCTGAGCTACCACCCAGACCCACATCCTGGGTCTTGGGTTGACCCACCCTAACATCTATACCATCAGTGACCTGCAGGAGTTCATGTGTAAAGGGACTGGCCCTGTAGAACAATAGCTGTAGGATCTCCATGACTTGGGGCAGCAGCATATCCAAGAGGAGTTTCTGTGAGGTCTAGTGATGATGGTGTGTCAGAGACCTTGAACCAGACTGATGACTCATTGCAAATGGACAAAAAAGGGTTTGCTGCAGGACACACCACAAGTCTCATGCCACGCCCAATGCCATTACATTACAAAATATTTCTTTACACTGTGTGAAGATGTGCCACTGTGATTGGTTTAATAAAGAGCTGAATAGCCAGCCAATAACTAGATTAGGTAGGACTTCTCGAGACACACAAGACCCTGGAGAGAAGAAAGGGGAGATGCCAGCAGACTCTGAGTTGGACATGTTATACGGAGGAGAGGTAACCAAGCCATGTCTCAGAACATAGATTAAAACCACAGGTTAATTAGGTTATAAGAACTTCTTAGAAAAAAGCCTATGTGAAGGCCAAACTTTCATAACTAATAAGACATCTTCATATGTTATTTGCAGGTTGGCAGTCCCAATAAGAAAGCTTACTTATTGTACCAGTAGGACAATTGTAGAGGTGTTTGGGAGGTTAGGAAGACAGGAGTGGAGTGGTTGTGGTTGATTTTGTTTGTTTTGGCTTTCTTTTGGAGAGAGACACTACAGAGGTGAGGGTCAGATATGGAGGGACTGGGAGGTGATCAGGATTGGGAATGCATGATGTGAAATTTATCAAGAATCTATCTATCTATCTATCTATCTATCTATCTATCTATCTATCTATCTATCTATCTATCTATCCATCCATCCATCCATCATCATCATCTCTCTCTCTCTCTCTCTCTCTCTCTCTATATATATATATATATATATATATATATATGTAAAATCTATTTTATTTGACTTAAATCCCATTGGGTTGAAAGATTAAATCACGGCAGGGATTTAATATAGTAAATTCTGGGTTAAAAATCCTTGCAAGATAACAGCTCAGCTAAGAAAAAAAAAAGACATATAGTTGGGCAGTAGTGATGCACTCCTTTAATCCCAGCACCCAGGAGGCAGAAGCAGGTGGATCTCTGTGAGTTTGAGGCCAACCTAGCCTATGGAGTGAATTCTGGGATGATATGGCCAGGGCTGTTACACAGAGTAACCCTGTTTCAACCCCCTCCCCCAAAGAAAGAAAGAAATGTAATTATCATAGGATTTAGCAATTCTACCCTGTGTGAGATGAACTTAGTTTCACACAAAAAAACAATACATGAATGGTTGTAGCAGATTCATTGGAAGACTCAGTGTGGACACAGTCCAGAAATAATTCAGTAGATGAGTAGTTAAACTATGGTATAGCCATATGGTAGGATACCTCACTATAATAAAAACAAATGAACTATCATTGCATTAACTTTTCTGTTCATTCCAGACAAGGTACAGACCAAAATATCATTCCATCCAAGTCTATCATAGTAAACTAAAGAGTTTATTTAAGGTTACTAATGGGAGCATAGGTGAAGGGTTATCTAGAAGAACATGGACAACTTAAAGGCCCCGACATTACTGAAGAAAAACTCCCACTCTACTCCCATAATCATTGATGGCTTTTGTATTTTGAGGAGTGCTGAAGACTCAGGTATTTAGTGTGCTGCCTCATTAGTGCCTTACGCCTCACACACGAGTTTTCTATCCTTTTCACAGAAAAATATTAATGGACAGCCTTCTGAGGATATCCTGATAAGAGAGAGGGGACAGAGATCCACAGCAACTATTCATAGACATAACAACAGAGAATACAGGGGGAGAAAGCCAATCCCCAAAGACTATAAGATGCATTTATAATAAATAATCTTCTAATAATAAAAATTTAGGAATGGAGAACAGATGAGTAGTTTAGGAGTTAGACATGGGGTGGGAGGGAAGTGATGTGGCCATAAGTTAACAGGAGCCACTCATGAGAGTGGTGGAACTGTTTAATATTTTACTGTAGTAATGGCTACTGTACACATGCAAAACTGTTTTTTTATTAACTAAGGGAGATTGGTTCCAGAGTTTGCCTGCCTACATTCCCACTAGTTTCATCCAAATATTGAAGTCCACAGGTGATCAAGTCTTTTGTATCAAATACTTTAGTGTTTGCAATATAAACATGCATATCCTCCAGCATCCTTTCCATCATCTTTAGATGATTTATAATACCTAATGCATCACAAATGCTGTGTAAGTAGTTGTTGTACTGTATAACTTAGGGGAAAAAGAACTGTCTATATATGTTCTTTATATATATAAGCATTGCATTAATCAGGGATTTCTAGAGGAAGAGAACCAATAGAATGGATGTATATGAAGGAAAGAGATTTATTAGATTGGCTTATGTGGTAGAGACTAGGTAGCCTAAGAATGGTCATCTGGAGGATGAGAACCTGATAGTCATTCAGACCATGAAGGTGGATTCCTGGAGAACTGTTGTCTTTTATTCTCATTGGAGGACTGAACCTGGGTTCTGATATCTCCAAAAGATGACATAAGCAGAGGCAGCAGCAACAAGATTGATGCACTAACCAGCAATAAGGGAAGGTGGGTCAGCCAAAGTAGCACTGCTTTTCCATGGAGTCCTTTAAATCTGGATGGCTGCTGGAAGGTGCTTGACACTATGGGGGAGGGTCTTCTCTTGCCATCAAACCCTTCCTGGAAATATCCTCATAGACCAGCCTGGAAGCAAGTCTTTCAGAAGGTGACAATTAGGATTAATATTACAAGACTGGCCAGGTAAATTAACAGATCAAGGCACTTGGCGCCAAGCCTGACAACTTGAGTTCAATCCCTGGAATTTCTTCTTCCGGCATTGCCAAATGTCCTCTAGGTTACAAAATCTCCCATGGTTGAGAATTACTATGCTAGACTAATAACACACTTTCCCTCTGGCTAAAGGAATCTACTGCTGTCTAGGCCCTGTGCTGTGTTCATTCCCCTAAGGCCATGGGGAAAATTACAGCAATGACACCCTTCTCCAGCTGTTTTCCATACTTCCAAACCAAACCAACAGGAAAAATCTCCTTTTGTTCTGCTGTCTGAGTTGTATTGTGTCCCTCTGTTAATTTAGATGTTGAAGTGTTATCATTGCCTCAAAATTGAGTCTTTATAAAAGGCAACTGGGGGCTTGTTAAGTTGGAAGAGTATTTGCCTAGTATGCTATTTTCTGCATTTTTAGGCCCTAAAAATGTTGCTTTATTTATTTATTTTGTAGTGTTGGGGATCAGCACTAGAGGCTCACCCATTAGGCAAATGATCTACCACTAAGCCACAGTCAAGCAATCTAATATATTTTATTTTTAGAATTTTTTTCTATTGTTAGATTTCTTACTGGACAGATGGAGTTCTATTATTCATTAGTATGACATGAGGTATCAGATATAAGGCAAATGGGACACATCTAAGTATCAGTTTTTGTCTGGACGTTTTGAAGTGAATTATTTCTCCTTGCATTACAACATATCTACATAAAAATTAATTTTTAAAGATTATCCAGATTTCAGACATTTCTTGCTCTAATGAATGTTTCCCCAACTTCTGGGTCTATTTTCAATATAGAATGCACCAGAGAAAAGGCAAAATATTAAACCAGACAAGTTTATGAATAAAGTGTGGAAAGTTTCTGAGGAATTTGGGCACCGTGGTCTTGGTACTCCAGGTTTGTACCATATTCTTCACATCCTGCACGTTCTTGGTAGCTCAGGAAAGATTTGAGGATGTTTATTGGAGAGACAAGCAGGGCAGTGGGGGCAAGTGTGTTTCTTTCCCTCACTGTCCCATGTTTGAGTCCTTTGCCTTTTCTCTGTCAATGTGCTTGTATCAAACAGAAGCAAATTCAATAGACACAGGGGGAACCCCACCTCATGATATTTGTCAATTGTTTCCTTATGCAGGTCCGGTGAGGCTAGAAAGTTCCTGCTAAGAACTGCCAGCCCTCAAAGTAAATACTGCTCCTTGAATGGAGTTACTGGGAACCTCCAAACTAGTTCCAAACTTTAGGAAATTGCCAGAAGACTCAGATACCCAGATTAGGGTTAAGGTTAGTCATTCTCCTTATTTGTAACCCCACTTAGCCTCGGAACTCTAGTGCCCTCAAGAAATGTAAAACTGACTTCTCACAAAGACACAGCAGCTGGGTTCCAGAAATTATTTAATAGAGTCGATGATGACCCCAGTCTTGTGATGCCTGGATTTGTAATTCGGAGCTTTTTCCTACCGAAAAGGTCAAGCTGTCATTCCTCCGGGAATCATGGGACGATATCAGGACTTCTGGAGACCAAGGCCCAATCAGGCAGCACTCTCTACCCGGTTGCAATCAGGCATCCTTCCTCTTCCAGGAGCCGGGCGCCCTCAGGCCCCGCCTTCCACAGGGGCGTGGCTCAGCCTGGAGACCCCGGTGGGGGCGGGGCTCCCGGGGGCGCTGCTGACGCGCCACTGCAACAGAGAGTGACGCGGCGCCAGCCAGGCCGCAGCCCCGTTCCCGCCGCCCGCCCCGCCTGGGCTGGCCCGCCCCTCGCTCCACGCCCGGCCTCCCGCGCTCCCTGTCAGACTGTGGCCGCCGCTGCAGCTCGGTGAGGCGACTGGCGCGCGCACCCACGTCTCTGCCGGCCCGCCGCCCGTCCCACTCCGCCTTCCTCTCGGCTGCACGCTCATTCGTCCGCGGCGACATGGCTCAGGCGCCCGCTAGCTGCCCGAGCTCCAGGGGCTCAGAGGACGGCGAGATGGGCAAACCCAGGAAGGTGGCGCTCATCACGGGCATCACCGGCCAGGTGAGTGCGGGGCGGGGACGAGCGGCCTGTGGTCGCGGGGCACGCGGACCACCTCCCCGCGCTGGGCCGCCGAGCCACGGGGAACTGCGCTCTGCGCGTCCCGGAAGGTGTGCGCGTCCCCGGGGTGACGGCTTCAGCCTGGGCAGCGTGGCTCTCTGCTCGCCCTGGGGGTGTGGGCTCCTATTGCGCACAGGACCACTCGGTCTCACCTGTCCTCTGGGTGACTGCTGCGTTTCTTCCACGGAAGCCAGGAGAGGGCTTGGAAAGAATTTCGAACTTTGCAGATACTGGTGCCTGGAAGGAAAAGGGCCAGTGATCTGTCAGTATGTGTGTGGAGTCACTTCACCCAACCTTGCGCCCCTGCTCACCTGCCCAGTTTGGGACACCAGAGGCTGCTGTGTTTTGGTTCTCTCTCACCAGAATTCCAGGTGGAAAAGAGATAATAGAGTTACAGATTATTTTTATTCTTAGTGTTTTACACACTTTTTTTTTTCTCCTCCATTCAAACTTGTGAGAGTCATATTTTCACACATTTTGGGACGTAGTCTGCCAAACTGGTCCAAAAGTTTCTCATTCCTGAGACCAGCTTTTCTAATTTCAAAGACATCAACTCCTTGGGTGAGGTAATTAGGCTGTACTGCCTTGAATGTTGGGACCCCATGTGGAATGCTGAACTTTGGCTAATTTATGATTCTCCTAGAGGTGTTGCAACAGATAGGGCCAACCACTGCCTTATCAAAGGTGCAGTGTGAGATTCAGCGGTGTTGAGTGTCTTCGTATGGAGGTCAGATTAATACTAAAACAAAGGCGATAATAATAACTAATATGTACCACACCTGTATACTTACTATATCATAGTTACCTGGCTAATACCGACGCAGTATCAGTTTCCACAACAAAGTTCCTATTTCCACTTTTTAGATGTGGAATTTGAGGCCTAGGAGTTGGAATTTTCTGAGTCCTAATAGAGTAGGAAGTGTCTTGTTAGGTCTGCATTTGGTCTCAAAGCTCTCCAGTATTACTAAAAAGCAGATACACAGTCCCCTAACTTTAGACTTTTCCAATACTAGATACTGATTATTTTTCGGTTATTATTATTGCATCTTGTTTAAAGTTTTTACAATGAAAAAATGATTAGAAACTACTAAGATAGACAGGTAGGAAAAGGATTAAAGGTTGATGAAGAAAACCCTCCCCCAAGTGATGTCCTTTTTCTTTTTTAATGCTAGAGATCTCTTGCAGATGATTCTCTTTTCCCAAGTTCTAAGCCTGATTCAAGAGAGTAGATGTCCCAGCTCAGATGTTTACTACATTCAGTAGACTTTTACTTAGTATTGTCAAGAAATTTAATTAAGATGCTGTGTGCCGTATTAATATAGCTTATATCAATTTAAACGGCCAGCATTTTGAATCAGTGCTGCTTAGAAGTTGAATCTTATTAAATAGTTGACAACTGTTGTTCAGTAGATTCTTTGTGGAGAGGAAGGCTCAGAGGTGCATCCCTTCCCCCAAGAATTCTCCTGAAGCACCTTGCTCAACATATCATTTCCTGACCAGAAGTTTTGGGTTTCTCACTTCATTTCAAACTCAAACACCTGCTTTGCTCTCAAGTTTGAAAATCAGATCTGTCTGAGCTCTGCTTTGCTGTCCATCACTTCCCTACCACATCTCTGTATTTTTTTCTTGCTTGCTTAATGTTGCCTAGGCTTCCTTTTATACCTGCAACTCTGTACCAAATTCTGTAGCTTCCACAGATCCTTGCTGATGAATTGAATGCTCTTCTGTTCCTTTGGCTTATTTTCTAAGCTAGTGACACTCACCTTGAGTTCCGAGGACCCATGAAGGACTGACATTAATCCAAGGATCCATGCCTTATTGTACATTTTCTTAATAATATTGGCTGGGAACTTACTGAGCTAACTCACTTGTGTAGGCGCTGCATATACTCACCCAAGACACAAAAATAACTTATATTTGGCTAGTTGGCTGGCACTGAGTGGGCAGGAAGGCTTGAAGTAGTGTTTGTACGCCCCCTCCCCTGTAGTTTTTCCTGGAGGCTTTTATACCTCATCAAGTAAGATTGTGTCCTTTTGGTCATATACCTAATGAACATCAGAGCCCAAATCTTCAAGAGACACTTCATTGTTCTAGGACACTTTGTTATATTATCTTTAGTAAGTCACATACATTTACATGGAGGGGGGATGTAGTTGAGTCAAGAGGCCTTGCCCTGGCTCTTAGGGTTTCATGCGAAGGTCCCAGATTCCTACTTGAGAGTGCAGATGGGCAAGGTGTCTTGTTGGCTCTATGTTTGTAGTCTTACTCTCCAGCTTATTCTGGCTCTCCCCTCCACTCTATTCTTGAGTCAGTAATAGTTGTGTCTCCTTTTCTAAAGTGTGTACCTTACTGTATCTCCTTCAAAAAAAGCCGTGCCCTGGCTTTGCAATGCTGTTCAGGCTCTCAGCCAGCTATTCCCAAAGCTTGCCCCCATTGTTTAAGGTTGTTTGCTTTCTTTTATTGTGTTCATGGAAATGATCTTCCTGTTCTTTGATTAATATTGCCTTGTAACTACCTCATTGGAGCCATTATTTGAAGGTGAATAGGTAAGTCCTGTTCTTTTTTATCTTGACTAGATGCTTCAATGTCAAATTAATCCTAACCACTGGAGCCACACAGGAACTTTCTTAGTACATACTTATTCCTGCTGGTTCTATAGGTAATTTACATATTTGTGCTTGTAAATAGCTTTAAGACTGAAATCTCATTTTCACCCACATGGCTTTTAGTGGACCTTGAAAAATGTTGTCTTAATTTCCCCATTAACAGAACACAACTTTAATGTGTGCCTGCAGTGTGCAGGCTTATTTTGAGGCTGCTAATGGTACAAAGATCTGTAAGGTACAATCTGTACCTACAAAGGTCTTTGAGGAGCTGAAGACAATGCACATGAAAGCACCTATAAAACAATATGACACAGGACTGTAAGGGAATTTACAATATGAGTGCGTACTCCCTTGCGATACAAGCTAGAGTTGTTTAGGAAGAGGAACCTTAGCTGAGACAGTGTCTCCATCAGATTGCCTATAGCAAGTCTCTAAGGCATTTTCTTGATTAGTGATTGATATGGCCAGGTGCAACCCACAGTAGGCGTGGTGCTACCCCTGGGTCAAGTGGTCCTGAGTTGTATAAGAAAGCAGGTTTAGCAAGAAAGAAGGGCAAAGTACTCCTCTGTGGCTTCTGCTTCCTTTCTCCTCTAGCTTCCTGCCCTCACTTCCCTTGGTGATGGGGTATGATATGACTTGAGAATTGTAAGATGAAATCAACTCTCTTCTCCCCTAGTTGCTTTTGATCATAGTGTTTATCACAGCAATAGAATCCCTAAGTAAGATATCCCTCCAACCCTTCAGGAGAAGGCATTGAATACTAGAAACAGAGGAGATTAGGTAAGCAGAAGATGCAAGTAAAGGGGAGTTGGGGACCAATGGGTGTGTTTGAAAAATTACACTACTTCGGAAATTATACCACCTAAAAAGATTTATTTTTTCTTCATTTTTTCTTTCTTTTTCTGGTATAGTGGGTTGAAACTTATGTAGTAGTACAGACTTTATGAGTAAGCTGCCCCCTTCACTTCCAAAAATATTTTGAGGTGATTTCAATAAAATAATCTCCATTGGACCCAGCAGACAAAAGGATGAACTGAGGTTGCAGCTTGTTGCTTAAGGTGCATGGTTAGGATGCATTAATCTTGTGCATTGAAAACAAACCCCTCAAAATCCAATAAAGAGACCAGGAACCTTCAGGAGAATGGAGGAAACAACACGACAAATCTAGGATTGAGGACAGTTGCTCTCAGTGCAGTAAAATTTATCTTTGAGATTTTTGAAAGTCTCTTCAGAACTGATAGGTAAGTGGCCTAATAATATCATATTCTTGGTTTTTTTTCCTCTTAAAGTCTGTCACTCCCAGGCTGACCCCAGACTCTTAAGTTATCTTGCTTCAGCCACGCTGGCAGTTGTTCTAATTGTAAGCATGCGTTAATATGGCTGGCATATTATTATCTTAAATAAACAACCTTTTGTTTATTTAATTAAAATTATTATTTTTATGAGTATGTACATATCCCTGTGTGGTTTTTATGTATACTACATTATGTTCAGGAGTCTGAAGAGGCAAGAGAAGGTGTTAAATGTCCTGAAGCTTGTTAGTTACAAGTGGTTGCAAGCCCCCATGGGGGTGTCCAAGCTGCAAGAGCAGTAAGTAACACTGAGTTACCTCTTCTTCCCTCAAAGTATCTTTTAGAAGATAGAAATGCCTCTGAAAATACTCTTTATAACTCTGGAAGGGAACACAAAAGTACTTTTGCTTGAGACTTAGAGAACTGAGTGGCTAGAATGTATGTAGATTGTCCCCTTTCAAATACCTGTTGTCGTCAGGAGAGCAGCAAGTTAGAACATTACTTTAGTGTTCTTGGGGAGAGAGAGCCTTATCCTGTGAATAGCAGTGTGTTTGATAGCAGTGATAACATTGGTCTTTAAATATAAAAATGTGGACATGATAAGGTCCCTTACATGTAATAGCAAGCCTCGGAGAGTTTAGGGAGGTGGTTGAGATTTGGCTAAGCCTAAGGAATTCAAAGTTTCAGGAATCCATTCTGTGAAGCACTGAAGACAGAGTATCTGTTTTAGTTAATTTTCTATTGCTGTGATGAAACACCTTAACTAAGGCCACAAAGAAGAAAGCAATTAATCTGGGGCTTATAGTTTCAGAGTGTTAGAGTCCATGATGGCCGGAACAGTTAAGAGCTAACATTTGATCATTTGAGCTGGAGTTGGAGGGAGGGAGGGAGGGAGGGAGAAAGAATTTTGAAGCCTCTAAGCCTACCCCCACAGATTCATATCCACCAATGTGATCACACCTTCTAATTCTCACTAAATAGTTCTGCCAACTGGGGATCAAGTATTCAAACATATAAGCCTATGTGGACCATTCCTATTCTTTGAAACAGGCTCCAATCTTTTTATTAGATAAAACAGTCACTAGGTGTGTAGCCAAACCATAATTTTTTTGGCTATGATTCCTTGGCAGAAATCTTATATGAGGAGTGAGGCATACAATTTACCCGTCAGCATTATAGATGCTTGGTGGGTAATTATTTGGTCAAGGGTTCAGGAGAATAGTCATAAACATTAGTAGAATGATTATACAGGACTAAGACTTTGTATAGATTGTCTTCCATGACCACACATAGTATTTAGAAACTATGTTTGATGGGATCAAGAAATTTCTTTAAAAGACAGGGTTTCACTTTGCAGTGCAAGCAGACCTGTAATTTAATATGTAGCCTAGACTGGCTTGAAATTCATAGCAATCTTCCTGCTTCAGCTTCCTGAATGTTGTGATTACATGTGTTTGCTTAATATTTTGCTTTTTAAAAAGGCTATAAATTCGGAAGTGCTTTTTATGCTCATTGGGTGATGTTACTGTGATCAGCTAGTATAGAAACTGCAGTAAAGGTAGGCCAGGAAAATGGAATACTTTGACTTCTGAAAGGCATGGTGAAAATCTGTTATTTTTCTTGGTTTCTTTTTGAGGGCTCTAAAGGTAAAGAGATAAAAATAATGCCTTAGATAGGGGTTCTACTGCTATGAAAAGACATTATGACCTGCAACTCTCATAAAGGAAAACATTTAATTGGGGTGGTATTATATTACAAAATATCCCCACATATCCCCTTTTGTGTCAAATTAAAAAAAAAGGTGATAGCTAACAGAAAAACTATATACAATAGGTACAATAATTATATACAATATATACAAACAATAAATGAGTAATGTCCAGTCCATTAACAATTGACAATTCAAAGAAAATATTTCATTAATTATCTTGTTTTGATGAGTCCAAAGGATTATACCTAATTCACTTTCTTTCTAACTTGTATTACTAACTAAAAACTATTATTTTGATGTCTCTTAAACTTATATAATTTAACTTCAAAGTTTCTTTTCCAAAACTGTCACTGGAAAACTATAACTATCTTATCTTCAACTACCTCAGAGACCCAAGAAGGAAATAATATTTACCCAAGTAAACAGGAAGTGCAAAGCAACTTCCAAAATCTAGAAATGACAGAGATGACACCTATCTGCCTGGAAAGTCACCCAAAGTTCCTTTATAAAGTTGGGGCATCCATCTTCAGCCTAAAGTCCCAGAGTCTCTTTTCATTTCAGTGAAGCAGGAAATCTCTCTGCCCATTCTGGTACAGTTCATCAGTCATTTCTCCTTGTGTCCTGAAGAATATCTGACAGCTTGCACTGAAAAGCAGTAACCTGAAGGACCATCTCAGCTTGTTCTGTCAAAGTTCAGAGGTCATTTTCTGAGGGAACCTGCATGTCCAGTTTAAACAGAATTCTGTCAAACAGTCAGTACAAGAACAGGTTCTTGTCCAGTGGCTAACAGTTGCCACAAAGAAAGTAAACTTTATATGGAGTTTCTTCAATGCCCATTTTTTCTCTTGAAGTAGATTGGTGCTGCCAGTAGTAGACCTGTCTCACTGTCCAGAAAAATCTAAGTACTTAAAATATTTTAAGTACCATATTCTATGGCTCTCTAAAGTGTTTGAAGAAGACCTGTTCATATAAAATATATTTGTTTGATCTTGAAAACATATCTAATATGACTATGTTTGAATGTAATGTCTAACTACTAACTTGCATTACTTTATATTTTAATTAGTTGGTAATATAAACTTTCATGGACTAGCAACTTGTATTACATTGTTAGATGAACTGAATAAGTATAATGCCTGGATTAAGCATAGAGATATTTTTACAGTAACACAATCTTAATATACACAATTTGTATACAATATACAAAAATCCAATCCAATGTAAAATATTTAAAGATAGTAAAACCTTTTAAAAGAAGATTCAATAATCTATCCTTATATCTTATATATCTGTATCCCCTTTTTCTTTCTATTTTTTTAACACAAATCTTGAATCTAATTGTTCTTGTTTAACCTTTTTCTAACCATAACTATTAACAATTTTTAACCAATTAACCTAAACAGTGACAATCATCCATACCCCATTAAACAACCAAAAACAACCCACCCCACCTCTTGGGAATGTGGACACCCTGTTCTTAAATTTACTTCCTGCTGTCTGGGGGCAACTGCATCTTTTGGGGATCTTGAAAAGAAAAGTTTTGTTAAATGTCAAGTCCTGAAGTAAGTAGCTGTGTCATTTGTTGTCCAGTCTCTGCATAACAGAAAAGTGCATGGCTTGTCTCAAGTCCTGGCGATAGTAGTCTGTGAAGCTCGTTCATCTCAGCGAACTTCTTTGAAACTGTCCGATCTTTGGTCGGTGTTTGCCACCCTAGTGGCTTTGTCAGAGTCCATGTGAAATCATCGTTGTTGGGCCCCATCTTTCTTTGGATACTTCAAGTTTGCAATTAGGCCTTGTCCTGGGTCACTGCAGAAAACTGATAAGAGACTAAAACCCAACACAATGTACAGGAAACTAAATATGTAAGTGTTTATTCAGCATAGGATTAGTAACAATAGAATAGTCCCTTATTTTTTGTTATTCTTCTGTCCCATATCAGGTGGCTCTTCTGATATGATACAGAGATTTTGTATTTTCCTTTAACAAGTATGCTTGAGTTTAGAGAAGGAGAGAACCACACTCCAACCCTAAAGCCAGCTTTAAATTATTATTAAACTGGGATTTCAACTTAGAAAAACAATTTGTAGAGGTTAAGCAATGAGATTTTTACACTATGAAGTATACTGGTACCAATAGGTCCAATATTCTTTTGCTTGTAGATTTTACTGGATAGCCTCCCTTTTGCTTTAGGTGTCCAGATGTCCAAGGTCTTTTCACTTCTTGAAAATGGGTATTCCCAGTTTTCTGTATAGACAAAAACAGAAACCTGATCCCACCTTTTTTTTTTTTTTAATTATTATTACAACTTAAAGAATTGTAATATGGGTGGATGAGCTTTCAATTCTTAGTTTCATGAAGTTTCTCTGGTTCAAATCGAGTCTTCATTAATTTTAATGGTATCCATAACTTTTCTTCACCTGTGGAAACAAAAGCAAAACCCCATCCTCAACCTAGCACATACCCTGGCTTCCATTCAGAGGTTAGTACATCTTTGAAGTAAACAGGCTGATTTAGTTGAGCTGTTTTTTCTATAGTCCAATGCCTTTCAGCAGCTGTTGTTCCTTTCTCATTAGCATTGAGAAAATTCAAAGTTAATAAAGCATTATGTAGTCTATCACTGGGGGTCTTTGTTATTTCTTTCCGTTTATTTAGCATAGCTTTTAGAGTTTGATTTGATCTCTCTATGACGGCTTGCCCTGTAGGATTGTGTGGTATTCCTGTAATATGCTATCCCCACAAGGTGGCTTACATTTATTTTCAGAGGTTTAGTCCATTATCGATGTGACGTGGTGTGCAGGCAGACATGGTATTGGAGAAGGAGCTGAGAGTCCTATAGGCCACAGGAAGTGCTCTGAGACACTGGGCATATTTTCAGCATGGGAGACCTCATAGCCCATTCCCACAGTGACACATTTTCTCCAACAAGGCCACACTGCAACAAAGTCTCACCTAATGAGCGTATGGGGCCCATTACATTCAAAACTACCACAAATGGTACCAGTGAGGAGCCTTTCCTCACCTATAAACTTCTTATTGCCAAAGTTCAAGAGCAGTAGCCAATAATGAAGTTCATTATTATTATTTTTCGGAGTGGAAGAGTTATAATCAGAAGTAGGGGTTGCAGTAGGCAATTCATGTGATTCTCAAAGGTAGTTACTGCCTGGGCTCAGAAATGCATCGTTGGAGGAATTTACACTTGGAGAGTGCTGTGAGTTTTGAGATCATGTGTTCATACCAGCATTCAGTGTGGTGGAGGAAAAGCAGATACTTGATTGTGTGGTTATTACCCACTTCCACTTGCATAATGATTGAAATGTTGCAGTTCCTATGCTAGGCACTTGTTTTTAAGCTTTACGTTTGGCCAATTCACTTTTTAAAAAAAGGTTCTTCTTAAATATCTAAGCACTAATTTAGGGTTCCCTACATGATTAATTTATATTTTCTTATAGAAGAGGTTACGTTGTAGTACAAATATCCTATGTTTGATTATAGAAGTTGTTCTATTAATTCTATAGAAATAGAATTAATAATGATCAATCCTTCATCATATGTCTGAGTGATAACTATGCGTCAGTTACTGGGGTTATAATAGAAAACAAGAGATTAAAGTTGTCATTTGTGATATTGATGTACTAGTATCGATGATAATAAGTATGATTATAATAAACATATATTGAGAATTTACTTTATGTCAGGCATTGTTCAAAGTTCTTTACATTTTGATTAAAACACTTGTTGAAGCAACAGGATACTTATTAGCCCTAAGGGGCCCAGAGATTAAGATTATTGCCCAAATGTCACTGAGTCAGTTTGTAAAGTCACATTTTAAGTAGACATCTCAACACTTCTATCTTCTACTAGGTTTAGAATTAGTATCAATAAATAAATTCTAAGTGTAGATAACTAAATTATAGAATTGTATATCGATTGAAAATGTAAATATTTTCAAATCTCCTTTTGAGATTGGGTTTTGTGTATTCCAGGCTGGCCTCAAACTCACTATGTAGACAAGGATGCCCTTGAATTACTCATCCTGCTGCCTCTACTTTTATTTCCCTATTCCAGTGCTGGGATTTCAGGCATGCACCTCATACCTAGTGGTTTATGTAGTGGCAGAGGTTCAACCACACATACTGTGCATTCTAGGTAAGCCCTCTTATGGACTAAGCTACATTCCCAACCTCCTATCACATATAGATTGGTAGATTATAGTAATTACATAAATCTGATTATCTACCTATTGGATTATATGTTTCCATTTAATTTTATTTATGGATCATTTAATACACAGATTTTTGAGTTATGTGAGTTAATTCTTTGGAGTGAACACATTGATATAAACTCTGAAGATTGAAACTGTTGCAGAGTGGAATAAAATGAGTTGTGTTTCAAGACCAACTTGAACTTGGATTGCTTTGTTACTAGTTCTAGGCTACATGGATTTGGGTAAGGTTACTACATTGCTTTACTATGAGAATGGATTTTTCTTCCTAGAAGTAACAATAACTGTTTTCTTGCATTTTAGAAAAAGGAAACTGAATAGATGGGCATTGACAGTAAGTCTTGCTTTTCATGAGGAGTGCATAGCCAGAAGGGAAAGTTGTATGGTATTTGAATCAAACAAGATTATGGAGTTCTGCTAAGCCAGCTAACTTGTGTTCAGTGTACCTTGTGGACTGAACAAGCAAAGCAGATCTTGTCTTCTCTTTTCATAAGAGGATTGTGAGCAGTAACTTCCACTCTAAATCTTCTTGTTGGGATTTGTAGTCCTTGGATGAAAGGTTTGTCATAATTGGAGATGAAAGGGAGATCGTGAGCATTGTCTTGTGTAGTAGTGGGGTTTCTTGGTCCTGGGTGGCCAGAAGCCCAGACTCTGCCGTGCTAGACCTCTTAGCAGCCTGCCACCGCCGCTCAGGCACCCAGAAATGACTCAGACGCTTATAT
Organism: Phyllotis vaccarum; assembly: GCA_033318265.1. Taxonomy (NCBI): domain Eukaryota; kingdom Metazoa; phylum Chordata; class Mammalia; order Rodentia; family Cricetidae; genus Phyllotis; species Phyllotis vaccarum. The sequence goes on along the minus strand of JARWLC010000011.1, from coordinate 37,034,813 downwards.
TAACTTTATGCTGTTTGGCCTATGGCTCAGGCACATTGCTAGCTAGCTCTTACATCTTAACTCACCCCATTTCCATTAATCTGTCTGTCACGTGGCCTGTGGCTCACCTGTGTTCCTCCATGTTGCTCCTTGGGCGGCTTGCTGGATCTGCCTGACTTTGCCTTGTTTCTCTTACCTATGCTCTGATTTTTCCTCCTACTTCTTCTATGGTGTCTGTCATGGCCCAAAACAGCTCCTTTATTTAAAGATTGATATTCACAGCATACAGAAAGCCATTCCCACATCACTCTTGCTTTTTTTTTTCAAAGATGTAATGTGTCTCTACATTGCATGTAATGAAGTGCTGTGTATGGAGGGTCAGAGGCTGGGTTTTAACTCCAGTTAATTTTGAGGTCTTACTGTTTCCTGAGTTAGTTTCTTAGCTTGCAATGAGAAAGGTTAGCATGTGATTCTAGTCTGTTCCTAGTATAAAGTGCTGTGACTTTACCATTGTATGCAGACTGCAGTTTTGTGTAAAATTAAGAAAATAGATATTTTTTATATTTAGTAGTGCAATCATTTAATACCAGCTTCAAAGATAAGGCCATTAGGAGAATTTAAAAAATGGAACCAGTGAACTATTTATTGCATTCATACTTAAGTGTGTAAACTAAGAAGAAATCGTAAGCATTGTAGTTGGCTAGAATTTGCTAGTGAGGCTTGAGTGAAAGATCTGAGCTGCTATTCTTTGTGGAATGTACCACGTAGTATGAATTCATACCTATGCAGTTGTTTTCATAACATCCTCGTGCTTTGCTCCTAAGACCCTTCAGGGTGGCATGGTAAGCTTAGATGAACAGGGCCTGTTCTCTGGTTATGCACCACAGCTGAGAAAATCTGGGTTAAGAAACTCCCGATTGTATGATTATTGTTTAAATGGGATCCTCTTATGTTTCCTAGACTGGTTTTGAACTAGTAGAAACAAGTGGCCCTATGTATTTTGAGTTAGTGGCATGTGCTTCTGTACCCAGCCAGAAAACCCTAATCTTATACAAGGAGTCTGTTGCTGGTATGCTGAGTTGGTTGGTTGGTTGGTTGGTTGGTTGGTTGGTTGGTTGGTTGGTTGGTTGGTTGATTGATTGATTGATTGATTGATTATTTATTTATTTTTTATTTTTGTCAACTTGATACAAATGAGAGACATCTTGGGAAAAGGAACCTCAATTGAGAAACTGCCTCCGTAAGGCTGGCTGGTAGACAGTTCTTGGTTAATGATTGTTGTAGTAGGGCTTAGCCTGGTCAGGGGATCCTGGCTTTTCTAGAAAACAGGCTAGGCAAGTCATGAAGAACAGGTCAGTAAAATTCTTCCTTGTTTATTCTTCAGTTCCTGCTGTCAGGTTCTTGCCCTGCCTCCCCTTCATCAGGGACTGTAAGATGTAAGATGAAATAAACTCCCTCTTTCTCATGTTGCCTTTGGTCCTGGTGTTTTATCACATCCACAGAAAGCAGACAGGTAGTAAACTGGCCCAGTCTTTGCTTGACTTGCTAAAGTTACATTAACTTTATTATTTTGGATAGAACAGAACTATCTCTGTTATAGAGACAGACATTGACTTTATCTTAAAGGCTATCAACTTTATAAGTGGTTTTGAAAAGATAGTACAGAACAAAAGTGACCAGTGCTTTTGCTTGTGAGACATGCAGAAAAGGAGATTGCCCTTTGTCCTGCCTAGTTTTATGTCATTTTTGACACAAGCTAGAGTCATCTGGAGGAAAGGAGCCTCAGTTGAGAAAATACCTCCATAGATCCAGCTGTAAGGTATTTTCTGAATTAGTAATTAGTAATGAGAGAGGGCCCAGCTCATCATGGGTGGTGCCATCCTTGTATTGGTGGTTCTAGGTTCTGCCTGAACAAGCCTTGGGGAGGAAGCCAGTAAGCAGCACTCCTCCATGGCCTCTTCATCAGCTCCTGTCTAGGTTCTTGCCCTGCCTGAGTTCCTGTCCTGGCTTCCTTCAATGACTACATTGTGGAGACATAAACCAAATAAACCCTTTTCTCTCCAAGTTGCTTTTGTTTATGCTGTTTCATCACTGTAATAGAAACCCCAAGTTTGATATCCTTGGAGAACTGCCTTTCTTGACTCATTGTGTTACAGAAATTCCCAACTTAACAGTGTAACACAGCTGTTTATGGGTCTCTTTGTAGGGCACTTGAGTTTCACTTGAAGGCTTTTTTTTTTTCTCTCTTTGAAGAACAGAATGGTAAGATATGGACTTAGGTTCTTAGTGTTTTTACGCCTTAGGTGTTAGTGACCACACTTGGGGCCTTATACATGTTAGGCATGCTCTGCTATGCTGAAGAGGCCCTCAATCCAGATGCTTAGTGTGGACTGGAGGTACATTTTCATCTGTGTAAATTAGTGGATACTTGTTGCACGAATGAATGAGACTCAGGGATAGATCTCTGAAGAAGTTGGAGATACTAGAGGGAATAAACACCACAGTCAAATCTTACTCAGCTGTCTTCCAGCTTCCTCAGCCTCTGCTTCCCTTGGAATGGATCCCTCTGTGTTTCAATCCTGTCTTAAGTACCCTTTCATAAATTAAGGCATGGCTCCACCACTGCCTACTTGGGAGCCTGGAATTCCTTCTATAATCTGAAGTGACCTTGACTCAGTTGGGATTAAGGGTGTAGGTCACCACTCCCAGGATACTCCCTGTGCTGGGATTAAAGGCTTGAATCACCACTCTCTGATTTTCCTAGACTGACTGTGGTTAGATCTCTGGGACTTCTGGAGCTTTTACTACCCCCCCCCCCCACATGGACTGTGGGTAGATTCCCTCTGATATCTTTAAAACTTCTGAAACTTTTATTGAATCCCCACAGATACTTGTTTCAAAATCTTATACTAGACTTTCCTATGGTAAAATATTTACTATTTAATCTGATATATTTGTCTCTGTGGTTCGAAGAATCCTCTTACAGAAAAGAGCCTCTGTTGTTACTTTCCTTGAATAGTATTCTAGTTGGGTCATAGCAGCTAAGGCTTAGATGCAGCCTCATATCTTTGATCCTGCGAGAGAGAAAAACATGCTATCAAATGTTTCAAATGTATTCATTAAATAATTTTTCTTGTTACTTAAAAAAGGTTTATTTATTTTTATTCATGTGCATGATTGTTTTACCTGTATGAATGCTTGAGAATCACATGTATGCCTCATACTCTCAAAGGTCAGAAGAGTTAGTAGAATTACAGTAGTCGATAGCCACCATGTGGTGCTGGATATTAATCCTGGGTCTTCTGTAAGATATAGAAGTTCTCTGAACCACCTCTCTAGCTCTTCTTTCTATTTTTTAGCAGCATATCTAATTTAATCTCTTACCTTAATTTTTGATGCCACTGATAATATTTTGAGAATGTTGTCTTTTATTTACTCTATGCTAATAGGTTCTGTCCTCAATGTAAGAGAAGACATCTTTCTTGATTTTCTTAAGAAAATCTGTCTTGAATATTATCTGGAAACATTCCGGTGTAGTCTAGCCACACATTTATTAAAGGGAGTCTGCTATGGGACCCAAGGGATTTTTTTTTTTTTTTTTTTTTTTTTTTAAGGGTTGGGGATGTAGCTCAGTAGTAGAGAGAATATTTCCCAGCACTCATGAAGCTCTGGATTTAATTTATATAGACCCACCAAATAAACCTTTCCTAAACGAACAAAACAACGACAAACTCCAAAGCAAAGATGTCCTTTCCTTAGGTAAGTGAGACCTCCTAGGAAAGAATAAGAAAGGTTGTGAAGGAAGAATTAAAAGAACTTCCTGCTCACTGGATTTAATAGAGGGAAGTCTGAAGAGGGAAGGAAGGGCTTTGCCTACTTTTGTGTGTGTATCTAGCACAAGTGACTTTCAGGCTGTCAGTGTCCATGAGAAGAAGGACCATTTCACTACTGTGTTCTTAGCACAGTGCTTAGAATATGGTAGGTTCCAAGAAAATGCTTGCTGAATACTCTGGAGTTGCTATTACCTCTGTAAACCGTGAGAAAAATGTACTGGCTGAAAGAGAACTGGGAGTGGATAACTAGAACCTCTAGGCCAAATCTGGTTGTTATGCATTTTTGCAAATTCTTGCATTGGAGCATAGTGATGCCTATTTATTTAACAGTTCTTGTTTCCACAGAGTTGAATAGCTACAGCAAAGACAGTTGTAGTAGTGGGGGTTTCTTGGTCCCGGGCAGCCAGAGGCCCAGACCCACAGACCTGCCGCACCAGACCCCTTAGCCGCGCGCTGCTGCTCAGGCCCCCAGAAATGACCCAGACGCTTATATTAACTTTATGTTGTTTGGCATATGGCTCAGGCACATTGCTAGCTTGATCTTACATCTTAACTCAACCCATTTTCATTAATCTGTCTGCCACGTGGCCTGTGGCTCACCTGTGTTCTTTACATGTTTTTTCTTGGGTAGCTTGCTTGATCTGCCTGACTCCACACTGCTTCTCTTACCTATGCTCTGATTTCTCCTCTTACTTCTTCTATGGTGCCTGTCATGGCCCAAAACAGCTCCTTTATTTAAAGATTGATATTCACAGCATACAGAAAGGCATTTCCACATCAGACTGTGGCTTCCAAAGCCTCACGTATTTACACTGTGGCTCATTACTGGTCTTTCACCAAAATGTACTACTATGTTCCTCAAGAAGATGAGAGAGTAGTGAATAATATGAAACCAGGGAGGCATAAATGTTTTGGTTTATTTGGGGCATGTGGGAAAATATATAATAATAAAATTTACTATTACTGATACATTTAGTATATTTATCATGATGAGGTTGTACAACCATTGTCACTGTCTAGTTCCATAATATTTTCTATAACTCCAAAATATAACCTCATTCTCATTGGTTATGTGATATATGATCTTTGTGCATAACTTCTTGCATTGAGCTTGTCTTGTTTTCTATTGCTATAATATATATAGTACAACCTGAGAACACACACACACACACACACACACACACACACACACACACACACACATTTATAAAGGAAAGAGGTTTATTTTGACTCAGTTTTAGACTGGGAAGAGTAAGATTTTCATTTTGTAAGTGCCATAGGCTTCTACTTTAATCTCTCAAGGAAAGTAAGCTTGTGTGGATAGGAGAGATCACATGGCAACAGAAGAAGCAAGAGAAAGCTCAACTCTGTTTAGCTTTTGTAACAGATCAAGATGGCACTCATCAATAATGAAGGTTGTACCACTACAACCCAGACAGTGCCTACTCAGCTCTACTTTCTATACTTTCATATTGAAGAATTAGGTTCCAGCATAATTTTGGGTGGCAGTGAACAATACCAGTTATGTTTCTATGTTGTAATATGGGTCAGAATTTCATTTCTTTTGATGGCTAAATAGTATTCCAAAGTAGATGGGCTGCATCTTGTTTATTGTTGATGGTCATGTGGGTTGTTGTGTACCTTTTGGCCCTCAGGAATAATGGTGCATTGAACATTCCTGTATAAGTACCTGTTTGAGCACCAGTTTTCAGATATTGTTGATATATGTCTATGGAAGAATTGCAGGACAGAGTTGTAAGGGGATTAGTACTACATGGGCTTCACACAATATCAGGAAGAGCTAAGCCTGGAAAGCACCTTTTGATTTGACTTCCAGGGAGTTATGTGGGGATTTCAGTGGAGTGAAGGCAACAGCAGCCAGAGTACAGTGCAAGCAGGTCTCCACTCTGTTTGTAAGGCAGGATAATTTCTCTTCTGTTGAGGGAGTTCCTTTCTCTTTCTTTCTTTTATTTTTTGTTTTAGTTGGGGTCTTTGTGTATAGCCCTGACTGATCTTGATTTCTCAATCTCCCTACTTACACTGCTCAGTGCTGGGTTAAGGCGTGTGTTAGCATATTGGATGACCCTTAGGAACACTTTGTATGTATCATGACAGGAGGAAAAGATTCCTTGCAGTGAGAGAAACAGGAGAAGGGAAGGATCCTGGAGGCATGGAGGCTCTGTGTCTGAAGTAGTACTGGTCCTTGGGGGGCTGCTCTGTCAGGAGCTTGTGGATGTCCTTCTGGTTGTGAAAGCTCTGTGCCAGCTCTTCACTCTGTATGTTGGTGTTCATGAATTCCTTTCATAATTCATTTTGCAGTAGATTGGTTTCTATTGCTTCCCAGTAAGTTCTTTGACTGAGGTAGGATAAAAAGTGATGGATTATAGTAGTGGCTGGCTGTTGAGAAGAAGATCTGGTTTCCAGGTCCTTCAAGAACACACAGAAGTGGACAGGACAGTTTGGGTTTGATTAGTGTGGGCCAGTACATTTCATGGGTATGAAGTGTTCATGGTCTTGGAGTCTGATGCTTCAGAAGTGATCTGTAGGACTAGGGATAAGGTATTTCTTGAAACATAGTCTTTTGCATCTGAGAGAATGAAGGAATAAGAATCCTGAATGTCAGTAGTTTCAATTTTTTAATCTCAGCATGTTTTTAAGAGTTTGAGATTGATATACAGTAGTCAAGTTTGAAATAACTGAAAATAACAACTTTAGGGAGGACAGATTATTACGTTCTGTCAGTCATTTAGTTAAAAGGATATTTTATTCACTGAAGTGTATAAAGGACATGCTTTCAGGTGTGCATGATCAGTAGGCTATACTTTTACTTGCATAAATTACCATCCATTTTTCTTTTATTTTTTTCAAAGAACAGATTAAAATATGTCATGGCTTTACCATTAGCCTGTAAAGTTAGGGAACCACCTCAGTGCTGGTTTACTGAGGGAAAAAATGTAATGCAAAAAAAAATCACTTGGTTGATTCCTAGAACTCTAATAAGAATTTTCTAATGGTAGGGAGATTGTCTTAAATTTCTGCCGACATTGTTTTAGACAACAATAAAATACATTAGCTCATGAGTATATGACCTAGAGTAGAGCCCAGTACTGTGTACTTGGCTGGTATTGGTACCCGGTACTGGGCTGCCTGGAAGGGCATTATTATACTCTATAAAACTTTATCTTTCCAGGAGACCATTTGATATTGAGCAATACAAGGTGCTTTGGAAGCATTAGATAGCTAATTACCTGGGTTTCATTTTTCCCTTTATCATGCTGGGTAAACTATAAAAGAAGGCCATAAAGCTAGTAGAGTCAAGAACCCCACTGAGTCCTTCCAGTTCTGATTCTGCAGCCATTCTAAGTAGATGAATATTCATGGAGGGAAAATTCAAACTAGTGTGTTGTCAGTGTCTTGAAACTGAAATGAAGCTTTGGGATGCTTCTAGAGAGTGACAAATTTGTAATTTTGACCAGGGGCTTTTGTCCACCCACTTTTTTTTTTTTTTTTTTTTTTTATGATGTTGAATGTTGATGTAGACATTTGGTTTATTTTATTACATATTGCATGGTAACCATTTGGTATATGCTCTGTGTATTCTGGTCTTAAATATATTTTGAAATGGAATAGGTTGAGTGTTAGAATCCCCTTTCTTTAAGCTCTTTAATAGGTTATAGTATTATATTAGTTTAAAACATATTAGTTTTAAATTTATTTTCTCATGTTTATCTATTTTGACTAGTGTAGGGAATTTTGAGCTATTTTAACTTGTGCAGAGTTTTCTGTCCATTGAGCTTTTAATTTTTACTGATGCTGAATGTGTAGATTTTAACTGTTTTAAGCATAATCACAAGTTTGTACTTTTGCCAGACTTAGGAGAATTTTGACTTTAATCACTAATAACTAGAGAATATTTTAGAAGAAATTAATTAATCTAGGCCAGGGAAATGATTGGAAGCCAACCTGGAAAACTTAGGAGGCTTACAGTATAGGATACAGTGATTAGTAGGGTACAGTGATTAGTAGGGTACTTAAGGTTGAGTCTAAGAAACCTGAAATTACTGTTTTGCTCTTTGAAAAGTGAAGATCACATAGCTTTTATAAGAGTTCTGTTTCCTCCCATCTCTTTAAATATATGTTTCAGGAAATGTAAATACATATAGGGAGGACATCTAATTTTTAGCTTTTTTTTTTAAGTTTAAAATTTATAGTGTGTATAGTATAATCTCAAATTTAGTAGAAAATTGAGTGATGTGGATCATAGTTAATGCTTTGGTTTGGGAGAGATTTTCAGGATGGGATCCTGAAGAGGAAGTGAGTCACTGGCTCTACTGAAGAGGCAGATGAAGGCTGTGATGGGAGCGGTTATCCTTCATGGACTGTAGCAAGGAATAACCCTTGAGGGTTACAGAGTAGAGCCCATGCAGAGCAACAGTTCTCCCCAGGTAGAACAGCCAAGTATGCTTTGAAAGGTTATCCTTGTGATAGGATTTTTTTTTTTAATTTAGTTTTATTTGTGTTTATGTGTCTGTGTAAGTATATGCTCTACTGGCAGAGACCAGAAAAGAGCCTCAGAATCCCTGGCGCTCTGGAGTGGTTGCGAGCTGCATGATGTGGGTAATGGGATGGAACTCAGGTCTTATAAGGGAGCAGCAGAGTTCTAACTGCTGAGCCACCTTTTAAGTCCCAATAGTTAGTTTAAACCATTCTCTCTCTCTCTCTCTCTCTCTCTCTCTCTCTCTCTCTCTCTCTCTCTCTCTCTCTCTCTGTCTCTCCCTCCCCCCTCTCTCCCTCCCCCTCCCTCCCCTCCCCCTCCCTCCCTGTCTTTCTCTCTGTCTCTCTGTGTGAGATACACATAAACATATACACACATCTGTGGAGTGTCTTGAAACAAGTCCCCTATAGATAACAAAGAATGCTATATATAATTGACTAGTCCCTACATATTGAAAACTAGGGACCCTCTTCCCAGGGGATTAAGAGGGAAAGCTTCACAAGGTTCTCTCTGGCTTTCGCTGTTGCTTGTTCTGTTACTGTCACAGCAACAGTTTGGATAAATCCTAGGACTACTAACCTGTTCAGTGTTCCTCCATTGCTTACAGAACACTATGTTTGTCCTTAATAATTATTTTTCTCCTTTTTTTTGTTGTCCCCACTTTGCTGTTTCTCCCTTTCAGCTTCCTTTTCCCTTGCAGGATAGGACTTAGGGGTTGGAGTGGGAACAGCGTATCATTTTGCCAAGATGTAGCAGTGACTAGAGATTTGGAGGGCAGCCCTGCCTTCCTGTGGTCCAGGTATGATTGCCAGGGGGTGATCATCATGCTCCAGAAGAGTTTATGGAGCAAACAGTGGAATTTTATTTTAATGGCTCTAGAACGAACATGAGTGGTGTTTATGATAGGTCAGCGTCCAGGTGGAAACCGGCACTCTCCTATCACCCTTGAACCATTTCCTTATTCTCTTCTGTATTAGGGTTTTGCAATCATTCCCTGCTGATCCCAGCTTCCTGGAAAGTTGCAGGTGCTTTTCTAACTTCTTTATGCTCTAATATTGATTATCAGTGTTGGTATATGGAAAATACTGATCTGGGTGCAAGCTGGAAAATCTAAGGGTTAGCAGATAAGTCATCATTTGAACATAATACCCACTAAAACGAATGTCAGAAGAGCAGGAGAAAGTACAAGTTGTAATGGCAGTTTGCTCTGTGCCTGTCTGTAACAAAACCAGTAGGACAAAGGGCAGTCTTAACTCTAGTGTTTGAAGTTGTGTGGTACATGTGCATGAAATCTTTCTGTGTCAGTTCTTAGACCTGAGGAATTGAGGGAATTGTTAACTCTCCTGTCTTAGTATTGTGTTTGTTCTTTTAAAAAAAGCTATTTCATGGTAGGGATTAAAGGTCAGAAAATGGCATATAATTAATGCTTTATGGTGATTTACTTTGAATTTATTCTGGATGTTAGTTTACCCTGATCCATAGTTCTTTCCTGAAGACATGGCTTAATTTGAGAGGAAGATTGACTTTTTTTTTTTTTAATGTTTTTATGCAGGCTGCAATGTTAATTAGCAAATGATAGACTATAGCTTCATTCTTTATCACCATTTTTTAACTGACACAGTATCAAACTTGTATATAGAAAATTTCTCACTGCTGATCCTTTTGTCTATTAACTACAAGCATATATAAAATATGTAAAAACTAGTCAACAAATTCTTTTGAGAATAATTTCTTTTATAAACCATAAACAGAGTTCTTTAGGTTTGAGATAATTAAGTTATAAATTGAAATAGTTTTCAACTTCTTGACACATTGGTAGGATTCCTAATATCATAACTGAAATGAAAGTGCCAAGTTGTCTAGGTCTGATGCCCAGAGGTCAGTGTTGCACTGGTGGTCAGTATTGTAAGTTAGAGATCTCTATCCTAAAAGTGGAGCTAAGATCCAGTTCAGTGGTTAAGCATTTGTGTCAGTATGATGAGTTTTGCTGACATTTACACAGGGCTATCCACAGCTTTATTTCACAGCTTACTGTCTTAAACATAGTCACTACTTCCTTATATCTCACTGTATTTGGTTACATTTCCCATCACAACCTACATTGTTATTATACAGGATTATTGGTTACATTTTATCCTGAAACAGTATTAACTTCTCTCTCACTTTGTACACCTCTAGTCATTGTTGGACATTTTTTTCCCTTGATTGTCCATTCCTGACTGGCTTACTCCATCTCATTGTCTGCTTTCAGCTTGTGTTTGAAGGTGGACACACTCCAATGTCCTATTCCCAGTATGCTCCACTTTGTTTCTGTGTATATGGCTGCAGCCTGTCTGTCTTGTGAATATCTCTTCACTGCCTGTAGTCTAAGTTTGTTTCTGAGTTCAAGACCCTTAATTGAAATGCCTTAATGTATCTATAATAGTATTTACTGCCCCACACATCAGTCTTTCCATTTCCTATTCTCTTCACTCATCTTAATGCAGAGTAGCACCATTATCCAGCCATAGTTAAAACCCTGTAGTTACTTTCTTTTTCTGCCTTTCGTAGACAAGTCCTGTTCATCTTATCCTGCTCATGTTGTTCTGGCAGTTGCATCTTTGTGGGTCCTTTTATCCCAGATCAACTTCTGTATCCCATCCTAGTTATTACAGTTACTATTTACCTGGACATTCCTTCTTTACTCTTTCTCTCTATTCATTCACCATGAAAATTCTAGCTGAAGTGATCCTCTGATCAATTCACTCCTTTGCCTAAGTCTCCTTGTCCCAGAAGGAAGCTCAGGACCTTTGTTTATGTGTGCCCTATGTTATCTGGCCAATTTGTACTACTGACAGTTTCTTGAACTCAGAACACCAGTTCTCCAGAGAAACTGAACCAGTGGACTATGTACATCCAGAAGGAGAAAGATTTATTTTAAGGGATTGGTTTCTTCCTTGGAGGTAGGGGAAGGAGGGCTGAATGGCATGTTGTAGACCCAGAGAGGAGGTGATGGCGCAGCTCCTTGTCTCTCTGGAAACCTTGGCTTCTCCAATTAAAACTTTTCACTTGAGGCAGTCTGCTGATGTAAATGTTAATGTATCTGAAAAATAACCTTCGCACCAGCATCTGGGCTTGTGTTGAACCAGTGGTCTAGATATGATAGCCATGCAGATAGATTCCCAAGGAAATAACTCTGTTTGAATTAGAGAGGATCAGAATGAACCCTAAGAAGCTCTGAACTGGGTCCAAGAACATACTTCTAGAAGTGCTGGTCTAGTGACTTCCAGATTGGTTCCCTGATTCAAGTCTCAGTGTTAGGTGTTTCCTGCTCATCAGCCCCTGCAGAAACTTGCCCATCTGTTGTTTTTACCATGGAGAATAACACAGGTGGAACAGTATATGATTTTTGTGTTTCCTGTTCATGAAAACCTGTTCTATTATGGCTCTTCAGCTTCCACTGTCTTGTTTTGTCCTTAATTATGGGGCAGCCTTTTAAGGGGGAAGCACCAGATTCTATTTTCTGTGTTGATAAGTGGCTGCAGTCTGGGATTTCTTGTCATTCTGCTGAGTGCTGTAAAAAGTACTTTGGTTTGTTTGTTCTTTGGCATTTCTATAATGTGAGTGAGTTTCTATTTCATCCTTTCATGCTATAATGTTCACCAATTGTGTTACTGAAAAACATTTTAGATGATAGAACTTATTTTTATTGCATTTAATTTTTGAGACTTTTCTATATGAATATTGTGTTTACATCATTCTCACCCACTTTATACTCCCTTCAATTCCTTGTGTGTCCTTCCCACTCAGATTCACAGATCCTTCATTGTTAATTGTTACATATGCAAGTTTAGAAGTCTTCTGAGTCCTGTTAGTGGCTTGAACTCAAGGCTTCATATATGCTAAGCATGCGTTCTACTGAGGTATGTCTCCTAACTCCCAGGAATTACTATTTTTATGATGATTTCACAGCATTTATTTCCTTGTCAAACATAAATTTGGAGGCAGGCAGTTTTCAGAGAATATGTAATTTTTTAGGTGATTTTGCAAAATGCTTATTATTTTGATCCATGTTCATTTAAGTTTGGAAAGATGTTAAATTGTCAACATGTTCTTATGTAAACTTATTTAAATCCTGGAGGAAGGCTTTGTACTCCAACTTTTCCAAGTAGAAAATAACTAAAACTAAAGCCACTTAAAGAGTTAGTAGTTAAGGTATTGATATTTTATAATTGAATCTCTGTGCCTTAAAAATCCATGTTTGGGCTAGCAGGCCTTTTCTTTATCACTCAGAAAATATCACCACTAGTTGGCCTTTTAACCAATTTTAAAAAACACAGCTTCTCAATGAAAAATAAGTAGGTGTTAGAACATTAACCCCCACATGGCTTCACTATTTACTCAATAGAATGATTTGTCTTGTAATTCAAAAGGGATGGGTTAGATTGTTGCCCATTGTTAAAACTTCAGTTAAATATTAGGTGATTTTACTAGGGAAAGTGACAGGAACATTGCAGTTTTGGAATGTATGTATTTAGGGTTTGTAGGGCTGAATTGTAGTCCCACTTTGGTTCACCTAAATGAGGAGAAGCATGAACTAGGTGCCCCCCCCCCATCTTCTTAGTAGAGTATATATGTCCTGGGACTTTAGAATTCTTTAGTGGTTTTCTAGACTAATTTTCTAATCCTACAGTGTGGATTATTGTGGGATGCTACCATGAAAGTACTCTTTCTTCCCAGCTTGTCCTGTCTCTTGGGAGCTTTACAACTTCCCCTTTGCAGCTTTGGTGGCAGGAGGCCTCACTAAAGAGGGTAACATTTTATTATATCAGACAGGTATTACTATTGAATGTTTAAAAGCAAATTTATCTTACAATAAAGTAATTAACAGTACTTTAGTAACACATTAAAAACAAGTAAGTGAAGTAAGTGAATAGTAGTACATTGTTAAGCCTTTTTTTTTTTTTTTTTTCTTTTTTTTTTTTTTTTTTCTTTTTTCTCTGGAATGAAACTACTTCTCCAACTAATGTTTGTCACATATCCACCATAGGCAGAAACACACATGGTTAAGGCCCTAGGAACTTATTACTTTGGAAAGGATCATTGCAAATGTATCCTAGAGAGACATTTCCCTCTTTCTGCTGCACGTGTGAGAAAGACATAAGTAGATGAATCAGACAGAGGAAACTACATATGTTATGGGAAAGCACAAAGAGGTGGGAAGTATTTCAAAGTGCAATATATAGTCGTTATATTACTAGTTAGCTTTTTGTCACTTTGGCCAACCTGCCTGACAGAAACAACTGAAAGGAGTCCTTATTTTGCTGAGAATGTTTGATGCTTCATGCCAGTTGGAAAAGGCTTGGCAGAGCATCAGTTCACATCATGGTGCATCAGGAATCAGAAAATGAGTCAGAAAGTGGCCAAGAATATGTCTTCTAAGGAGCTACCCTGCACAGTGGTCTACTTCCCTCAAGGCCTCAATGCTTAAAGTTTCTAAAACATCCCCAAATACTTGGGATCAAGTATTCAAATTATGAACTTATGGGGGACATTTTATATTCACATCTTAATATCAGAGATGAAGACACAGGAGAAAGCCACCTCTGCCATATCATATCATGTTCATGTTGCTTTTTGTCTGTTTTTGGAATTATAAAACATCAGATATCCTCTGGTGACTTTCTTTTTTATTTCTTTGTTCATATTGAACAACCTGCTTTTTCCTAACTCATCCATTTAAGAGTCACTTTTGGGTTGGAGCTGGGAGTTGGACTAGGTAGAATGGTTAAACCTAATGGGGATTTTGTTAGAAAGCCTCGTAGTCAACACATACTGACTGATGTGGGAATGTATTTCTATATGCTGTAAATATCAATTTTTAAATAAAGGATTGTTTTGGCCATGGCAGACACCGTAGAGGTAAGTGGAGGAATCGGAGTGTAGATACAAGAAAGAGGGCAGAGTCAGAGACAGATTGAGCCAGACGCACAAGAGGAAACATGTAAGGAACACAGGTGAGCCATGGGCCACATGGCAGACAGATTAATGGAAATGGGTTGAGTTAAGATGAAGGAGCTAGCTAGCAATGTGCCTGAGCCATAGGCCAAACAGCATGAAGTTAATATAAGCGTCTGAGTTATTTGGGGGCCTGAGCAGCAGTGGGCAGGTAAGTGGTCTGGGACTGCAGGTCTGTGGGTCTGGACTTCTGGTCAGACAGGGTCAGAAACCTCATAGTAACAACTGACTAATAATGTGTGTAATAAACCTACATTTCTTAAGCATTTTCTATAAGCCAGACTCTATTCTAAGTTCTTTCTTGGAATACTTTCCTTAATATTTTTTTCTATTGTACTAAGATAGGTTAAAAAAAAAAAACCCAAACAAACCAGAAGACAAAAACAAAACAGAGGCAAGTATGAGTAAGTTTGGCTAGCTTTGGACCACAGACCTGGGATTATATTCCTAAACACTGATTCCAGAGTTTATATTCCCAAAGTGCAGCCCATAGAAAATAGAAAGTATGCTCAATTGGTAAGTAGAAAACTCAGTTATATGAAACTCTTGTTTCTTTATAGTGCACAGCAGTGATTGCCTTTTAACTAATTTATGACAGAGTATACCATAAACTAAGTTTTCATGTGTTTTGGGTTATTGGGCTTTTTTGTTTTACCTTTATGAATATGAGTGATGGTGGTAGCATGTACTCACTTGTTTTCACTGAAGTCAATTGAGCTGCATTGAGCACTGTTGTAAATTGTGTAAATAATGTAATAGTATGCCCAAGGTAGGGTTTTCCCCAGGCTTTTAATTTACTATGTCCCTTTTAAAAACCATCCATCCTGTTTTAAAAAGTTTCAATAAATCCATACTTTATTTTTCTCAATATAAGTTTTGCTTTCTTTTATAACAGTTGTACTTATCCCACCCCCCCTCGCGTGTGTGTGTGTGTGTGTGTGTGTGTGTGTGTGTGTGTGTGTCTGTGTGTGTCTGTGTGTGTGTCTGTGTGTGTGTGTGTGTGTGTGTGTGTGTGTGTGTGTGCTGCCATTGAGCTTGTGTATAGGTCATAGGATAACTTTCAGGATTAAATTCTCTTCTGACTCAGGTTGTCAGGCTTGCATGATAAGCTCTTTTATCCTCTGAGCCATTTTGGCAGGACTAATGCAGTTTTTCTTAAGTTTAATCTTTTCATCATGTGTTAGTATTGTGCCTGTGAAATATGCATTAGATACAGGATATACATCATTCCTTTAACCTTTTCCTTAGCACCTGCAGCCTTTCAGATCCTGCAGTGGGAAAACATTTGGTCTATACTAATGGACAGCTCTGTGCTATGTAGGACTGCTCCCCCTAGAGGGGAAAGTGAGCAAGCCAGCCAGTTTAGGGAGTAGTCATAAATCTGAGGAAGCAAACCACCAGGTTTTGTTCTGTGGATCAGATGTTTTGATTTTCTTTACTTTGGAGCATCTTCATGTAATCCTTTCTCTCACTGTGAGGCTACTAACGTTCCTCTCTAGTTACAATAAGAGCAAACCAGAAGCCTTCCTGTCATATAACAGCTCTAAATGTCTGCTATCACTTAAAATGCAGAATGTTTATTTTTTTTTTCAGAGTGTTTATTTTAACACCAGAAAATTAGAAAGTAATATCAGGTGTGGAATATTATATATGATAAACATTTGAGTTGTTGACTTATTATCTTGAATTATTTATTTTTTTCTGCAATGAACTAGTGCCCATTTGGAGAAAAAGGAGCACTGTTAACAGTTGGGGAGATGAAAGTCTACAGTGATGATCTTCAAGCCATAGAAGTGTCTTCTTCTTTAGGGTTGAGATAAAGTTGAGTAAGATTTCACTCTTGTCTTGGAGGCCGGCTCAGGTTACCTTCAGTGCTTGCAGCAGTCACTGACAAGAGCAGACAGTCTCACCACAACAGTGAGACCGTGATAGTGAGTCTTCTGAGACATGTTTCATATCTTTCTTATTGTAGTCCAGGCTTAAGAATTCAGTGATATGCAACAACAGTGTGAAGAAGTGTGAAGTATGGTCTAAAATTATAGCTCTTAAGGTTCCACATCTTGAACGTACTGTTTTTTAGTGTGTTTTTATTTCCCTTTGGGTGATTGGGCTGTACCATGCTCTTCCACAGAGTGGCTCCCATAAATTTATGGCAGAATGTTTTGATTAATATGTATAGAGTTTCTTCTAACTATCCAAGATCAGCGGACCACAATCTACCTGTGCCATCATTATATGTTCCTGCAAAGTTCTAGAAAGTTGTATGGACACCATGTATGATACTACATGGCTCTTTGTGATTGTTAAGTGTATGCATTGGGAATTAAGAATAGTATCAGCCACTTATTTGGTGAATTAAGTGAACTGCTTAAGTTTTCCTTGTGATGGTTTTGTCATTTCTGAAATCTGAACTACTGAGTGCAAATAAGCTGACAGTGTTGTTCATTTGTGATGTCCTGAAGACAGAACTGCCTTCCTGAAAATGGTGGCTCACTCCTTAATGATCTGGGAAAGGTAGTGTCTGTCTGTCTTTCCTGCCTCACTTCTGCCCAAGCATTTTGCATGCTTGAACCATAATTGCCTATAGCAAGCACATATGTATGTATTCAATTTCCTGGGTTCTTTAGATTCTATTTAATTTATTATTTAAGGACTTAATCTATGGTTATGTGTATCTATGTGTTTGTGTGCTAGGTGTGAGATGTAGATGAACACCACAGAGGCCAGAAGAGGGTGTTAGATCCCTGGGACCTTGAATTATAGGTGGTTTGAGCTGCCTTTAGTAGGTGCCAAGACATTTGGAAGAACAGTTATCAATCTTAACCACTGACTTATCTCTCCAGCTCAAGAAATACTATTTTAGAAAACAGTGCCCATTTTTATTTCCTCTGAGGAATTTATTGATATAACAACTCCTTCTCATAGTTTTTAGAAAATTGCTTGTGACACTGTTAATCTTGTAGTTTTTCCAGAAGTGCTCTTTAGGGGAAAACAGAGCTCTATGTGAGACTTGGTTTTATTTTCATACTATGATGATATACTAAAAGCTCTTGGGGACATATTCATCTCTCTAACAAATATTTATTGAGCATTTTCTAGGTGTTAGAAACAGTTCCATGAATAATGGTGACAAATCAAGGAGTAATTTAAATAAAAAATATTTAAATAAAAAACAAAATTTGTTTTATTGTAATTCTAAGCCCTATCTTAGACTGAATAAGCTTAAATTTTGTTCCTCATGTGACAAAGACAACCAATTAGTTGCTTACTGTTATAGTTAGGGCTACAATTGTCGTAATAAAACACCATGACTAAAAGCAACTTGGGAAGGAGAGGGTTTATTTCACTCACAGCTCCATATTACATCTCATCATCAAAAGCAGTGAGGGCAGGACTGGCACAGGGCAGGATCCTAGAGGCCACAGTGGGGAGCTGCTTACTGACTTGCTTTACATGGCTTGCTCTGCCTGCTTTTATATAGAACCCAGGACCTAACCCAGGGATGGCCCCACCTACAATGAGCTGGGCTCTCTCATATCAGCCTAATTAAGAACATGTTCTACAGGCTCAATCAGCCCAGTTTTGTGGATGCATTTTCTAAATTGAGGTTTTCTCCTTCCAGATGATTTTAGCTTGTGTCAAGTTGACATAATACCATGCAGCATACATACTGCTTGTTTGTCTTTTTACCCTGTAAGCTCAATTCTTCTTATTGTTGTCATTGTTACTGTCATCCTTATCATCCACATCAATCAATTATCATCATTTGGGATCTGATCATACTCAGTTAAAAGATAGATTCTTTTTTTTAAATTAGTTTCTCCAGTAGTTACTGTAATTCTGTGACTGTCTAATGAGTAGAAGAGAAAGTACTTTATAAAACTTCTGGAAATGATTTTAGGAGATTTGCTTTCTTTCCTTTATATTCCTCTTCCTTGTGATCTGGTATATGGTTGTTTGTATGGCACACAGGTTTAGGTGCCCTGAGACTGGAAAATAGAAAGATAGCCACTGACAGTTATTGACCCCAGGGATCAACAGTTCAGTTTGGTTGAAGATTTCTTTATAAGGCTTTGGTAGAGTTCTTATATGCAACACAACTTTACCTAACTTTACAAGAACAAACTCCTACTTCTCCCACCCCTCCTCCTCCTTCCTTTTTTTCTTTCTTTTTTTGAAACAGGGTTTTTTTTACACAGCCCTAGCTGTCCTAAAACTTACTATGTAGACCAGGTAGGCCTTGAACTCACAGAGATCCTCTTGCTTCCTTCTCCCAAGCCTGATGATACAGCCCCTATTTTCATGGTTCTCTCTAACCTCAATGCATGACCGAATACTTTCAGTTAGCCAATTCTGCCAGTGTGGTTTTTTAACTTCTGTTCTTTCCTCATGATCTTGATGTTTGGTAGTGTCATTCCAGATTGCAGGTAAGGAAGTGTTAAGATTTATAATTGACTGTCAGCTGGACTGCTCCTAAATGAACATTTTGTAACATACTATAAAACAGTGTGGCTTCTAAGCTATACTCTCCAGATCAGCAACACTGATAAAGTCTAGGGATGTCTTAGGAATTTCAGTTCTGTTCTCCAAACATAATGAATCAGAACTTGTAGTGAGCACAATTTATGTTTTAGTGAGTAGTTTGGATGTAAGCTAAAGTTTAATGCCACTGTTGTGGAGCAGAAATGTAGATTAATGATAGAGCATTTGCCTAGCACATGACAGGCTCAGTTCCTAGCACTGCAAAAACCAAACAAACAACCTCCCCCACAAACATCATTGACCTTACCACCCCCCCACCACCACCAAAAGAGAGCATTGCTGTTTGATCTTCCTCATTTTGTCATCCAGAAAACGGCCGGGGAATAGTGGGTGGGTAGGTTTGAAGTTGCTGAAAATGACTATTCAATTGTATTTAACTCTTTTCCTCCATATTTATTACTTGTTTTTCCATATTACTAAAAAGATGAATGAGCACTTCATGAAATTAAAAAAAAGTATGCAAAAGATTAAGTGTACTTTCCAGGGAGGAGGAACACATCTCAGCGTCTCCAGAAGCACCTCTGAAGTTTGTCAGTTAATGTGACCATCAAGATGAAAACCTAGAACTATGTACAACCAAAGGCAAGTACACTTTGCTTCAAGAGGAAGCACTGTTAACATACTCATGTTATTTGTGCTTTTAGTGTTTCTCTGTATGACTGCAAAACTGTTGGAATAGAAGTGGACAAAAAGACAGCCTACTCAAACTGATTCACAATGAATAGAACACGTGTGCCGTAGCTTATCTATTAAAGAAATTGATGTCATCTAAAACCTGTCTCATACATACAGAGGAGTCCAACAAACAAACAAACAGTCTGACACTGGATGATTTCTATTGAATGATGACAAAGGGGTCAGATTCCCAGAAGTGAGAATAGCAGGCATAGAGGGAGGGAACAGCCTAGAAACTGACTGGTAACGTGTCAATATTTAGGCACCACCTTGTCAAGGACCCATGAAAATTTGCTGAGCTATTTGGGCACTATTCTAATATATGTGGAAATAAGCACAAGTTAATTAAGTTAGAAGAATTTATGACCTGATTCATGACTCAACAACCAACCTTCCTTTGCTGTGTGGGTGACGGGCTGTAGAGAGAAAAAGTAGAGAGCTTTTAGAATGCTTTGGTAACTTGGACCTGGGGGCACAATGAGGTGAGAAGGGGTCTGATTTGGGATACACCTTTGAGACAAAAGCCTAAAGGTGGCCAGGAAACTTATGTTGGATGCATGATAGGAAATTAATACATGATGTATCTTAGAATTGGAGAATATTGTGAAGGGTGAACCCATTCAAACTGCTGAGGAGCTAATTTTGTGGTTGCCTGATGCATACTTCCTAAGGCATAGGATTCCAGTTAAGGTTTTGAAAGTCAGATAATACAAAGATACTCATTCTCAAGGCAAATTGTACCTCCTTTCTTTCCTTACCTGTAAGGAAATGGCAAAATGTAGGTCTAGACTTATTCATAATAGTTTTATCTTAGTAATAATTTTCATCTTTATAAAAAATTTACCTTCTTAAGAAGTTATACAATCAAAGTTATTTTGTTTCTTCTGTTGTGATGATGTTTTCCCCATGACATCCCACCCAAGAACTTTTGTTGCTTTACTACATAGTTTTATACTAAAGTATACCTGTCTACTAAGAAAACGTGGCAAAGATTCTGGGGTCAGCCTTGGCCATTTACAATTCTGTGCTATCCAAATTAGAAGCTATTTTAAAAGCACACTTCTTTTTAAAGTTATCACCTTCTCTGTATCATTACAGAAAACATTGTTTTAAAAATCTTTGGAAGTCTTGACATAAAAAGCAAAAGCTTTATTTACATGCCACAGTAGTATTCATGCTGAGCTTTCACAGTGGGGCTACTGTCCCATTCTAAAGCAACTTGGCACTTTGTCTAAGAGTAAGTCAATAACAGGAACTTAATCATAAATGCCCTGGTTTCCTGCAAATATATGCCTCTCAGCTGCTGACTCTCACTAGGCACAAGTTTAAATAACAGCTGGCTGCAGGGCCTGACAGGGAAGGGAGTATTATTCTCAAATTGAGGAATTGTTTTTCATAAATTTCTTTTTTTACATATTCTTTCCCAATTTTACCATCATTTTTCATTTTAATATTGAACAAATGTCTTCATAGTGACAGGAAAAACTATATTGAATCAATAAATGTTAACTCTTTTCCAGCCCCCAGTGGCCTAAAATAGCTCTACTACATAAGCATCAGCCTTTTATTAATTGGACAGGCCTTCAAAAATGAGAGAAAGTAATTTATGTTGGCAATTTGATTAACAGGTTTCCTATGAACACACATTCCTATAAAGTTAACAAGTATGAGCCATTCATGACACACAAGAACAGTTCATAGAAACCTTTCAAATGAAAATAGGGCGTAATTCCCATGGTAAATTGGTGCTCAGCTCTCTTTCCGGCACCTTCATTATTTGACTCAGGTGACTTTCTCCAGATCCTGTCAAGTGTGAGTGAGTGAGTGAGTGAGTGAGTGAGTGAGTGAGTGAGTGAGTGAGTGAGTGAGTGAGTGAGTGAGTGTGTGTGTGTGTGTGTGTGTGTGTGTGTGTGTGTGTGTGTGTGTGTGTGTGTGTGTGTGTGTGTGTGTGTGTGTGTGTGTGTGTGTGTGTGTGTGTGTGTGTGTGTGTGTGTGTGTGTGTGTGTGTGTGTGTGTGTGTGTGTGTGTGTGTGTGTAGAACTTTATTTCCATCTCTACTATAGTTTCTTGGCCCAGTCTGGACCGAAGGACACAGCTTTTC
The DNA here is from genome assembly GCA_033318265.1 of Phyllotis vaccarum. Classification (NCBI taxonomy): domain Eukaryota; kingdom Metazoa; phylum Chordata; class Mammalia; order Rodentia; family Cricetidae; genus Phyllotis; species Phyllotis vaccarum. Next base: position 37,013,191 of record JARWLC010000011.1, on the reverse strand, counting down.
TTAGATCAATAGAGATTTTAGAACACAAGTAGCCTATTTTATTCAGGTATACCTCCTCCTGGATCTGCCTGTGCCAGAAAGCACCAGATCATAAACTACAAGGTCAGTCTCAGAGCCTACAGCTTCTTTGACTGTTCCTGGTTATCTGTTTCTGAATTCCCAGGCCAAGGCAAACAGGTATTCAGAAGTTGTAGAAGTGTTTGAGTTGAAACTAAACATTCAAGTACACATAGTGTTAGAGAGTGTTGTTTGTTGGGAGGGGTAATTATAAAAATGGGGGAGGGAGAGAAGGAATGACAGGTAAGGTCACATCTAAATTACCCAGAGTAGCCAGCTAGATGAAACTCTTTCTTTGTCATAATGTGATTGTTTATTGTAAGGTTATTGAATGAGGTGGCATTGGAAAAATACTAAGTTGAGCACACATAAATATAATTTTTTTCTTCTAAAACTTGTTTCTGTAAGCTTAATAATAGCTTTAATTTTTCCATCTCTTTTTATTTTTAAAATATTTTAGATATCACCTGTGTCATTTCATCCCGTCTTACGCTGAGTTGAGTAGTTGAGGATTCATGGGGTTTACTTGGTCCAGCACATTGATCACATAAAGCTACCGACATTTTAGCCTTAGCTTTGGGAGGCACCTGAGAAGCTTAAAGAGCCTTGCCTTCTCCCTTATAGGTAGACTTATCTCTTGCATTAGTTCAATTAACATTTTTGCTTGAAGTATTTGGAGAATGATTATATAAGATCAGTATTGCTTAATTGGCACACCAGAAGTTAGGCAGAATATTTTAAGAGCTTGTTTATGCTAAAATGAAAATATTGTTGAAATTGGGGGAGGCTGTTCATGTGTGCTTGTATGAGGGTAGAGAAGTCTATAGGAAATCTCTATCTTATAGTCAGTTTTAAAAATACATCCCAAATAAATTTATTAAATACAATTATCACTAGCTGAGATTATTTGTATTTTATCTTTACAAAATATAAGAGACTAAAGCATATGAACTCACTATATTCAACATTGTAGATCCATAACCTTGATAGTATATATACAATTTGATATTGAGTTCAGAGAGGAAATTGCTACTGTGTTCACTTGTTTACTAATTGGTTTGCCCAGTTGCAATGAAGAATACTGTGGTGGGCTATCTCTAGGCTGCTACTGGCCTGATAATGAGATCACAAAATCCATCCTAAGATTATGGAACTGCTGAGGCCCATGGAATCCACATACAGCATCAGACTTTTGAGCTATGGGTGTCACTTTCTATACTCAGAATATACTGTGATCTTCTCCCCTCCCCTCCCCTCCCCTCCCCTCCCCTCCCCTCCCCTCCCCTCCCCTCCCCTCCCCTCCCCTCCCCTCCCCTCCCCTCCCCTCCCCCCCAGCTCCGTGTGTGTGTGTGTGTGTGTGTGTGTGTGTGTGTGTGTGTGTGTGTGTGTGTGTGTGTGTGTGTGTGTGTGTGTATTTATGTGTGTGTGCTGTGTTAATGAACCACATCCCCAGAGCTGTCAAGGCAACTGTAAGCCTCAGAGTCTTCTGGAGATTGTCTGGATGAAGGTCCCTGTGGTCAAGGGATGAACTGGAAAGTGTGAGCAACAACATCCCTTTATGAGCTGAAAACAAGGGTAACTCTGAGATATAAGCAGAAGTAAAAACTCCTGTTTAGGAGTTTGTTCTTGAATGAATAATAATAAAACATGGGAAGTTAATTTACATAAACAGTATAAGTATATGAGAAGAATTTTGTGAGTAGAAACTGAACTGGCTTGGAGCCAGGGCATTACATTAGATTAATTGGAAAAAGATTTAAAATTTTAGTTTTATTTTCTATGTATATGTGTTTTAACTCCACATGTTTCTTTGCAGCACTTGTATACCTGGTGTCCTCAGACCATAATAGGGCATCAGATCCTCTGGAACTGGAGTTACATTTGGTTGTGAGCTACCATCTTGATGCTGGGAATAAAACCATGGTCTTACATGTTCTTAAGTACCTAACCATCTCTCCAGCCCCCAAAGAAGTCTTTTTGAAAAGATGTCATAGGAGATAAAAATGAAGACAAGGGACAATAGTCTAGAGGACGTGCATCAGGCAGCAGATTGTGTTCTAGGAAGGCTCACATTGCTGCAGTGTTTATGGGAAGGGGGAAGGGAGGCAGGGAGCAAGGGAGAGAGGGAGGAAGGGAGGAAGAGGAGGAGAGAGGGAGAGAGAATTGGGGGTAGCCATTGAGGGGAGAAAGTAAGCAGGAGACTTTTTGTCTCTGTGTTTCATTTTATAGGCAAATAGTGGCATTTACATTTTTACCATTGATTTACATTTTATAGAGATCTCTGTCTCCCTGAGAGTTCTTGTGTCAGAGAATGAATTTAATTTGGATCTAACAGATTTTAGTATAATACTTAATTTTATTGTCACTCATAAAGTTAAAATTATTTTTTCAATGAATGCCTTTTAGGAAAATATTGGTTGTTGAATAAGCAGCAGTGTGTTGTGTATATAAAAGTTAAAACACATAGTAAATTGTCCAAATTTTTTTTACCATTATGTTCAATAAGAAATGAACAGTGTTGGATTATAAAGTCTTTATGAAGGGTGAAATTATATTTTCAAATATTATAGAGTAGGAAGATGAATAGATGGCTTGAAATTAGAGATCTGGGGCTGATAAGATGGCTCAGAGGGTAAAGGTATCTGTTGCCAGACATGATTACCTGAGTTTATTCCCTGGATTAAATGGACAAAGCAGAGAATCTGGCTTCTGCAAATTACACACACACACACACACACACACACACACATACACACACACACACACGCACAATGTATAGAAAACCAAGAGCTTTAAAGAAATTAGAGATTCAGCTTTGTGAATAAAGACACTGTTTTCTCACCAGTGTATGGATCTTTGTAGGAAAAGCAAAACCACCACCAAGTGTGAGGTAATGACTTTCCATTTTGTCTCTCACTCAAAGGTAGTCCATACTTAGAGGGAGCTCTGGAGAGAGAGGGCAGGGGAAGATTCCGGAGAGGGGGGCGGGGGGGCACTGTTGTCTCTGGACCCAGGCCTTCTGATTCATGTGTGTATTACCTCCCACTAGTATTTGTATTGTTTCTGTATCACACCTTGAGAGAATGAGACTCCCGTACTCTATTTATACTGCCTTTTAGACATCATGACAGTGTTGCCATTGATCTCCTAACGCTGGCTGTGTGAAGGAGCATGTGATTAGGAAGTGTGACAAAATTTAGCCATGCCATCCTGATAGAGTACTTCCAGGAACTAGGATACTTAGATTTTCACTGTGGTGAATGTCAAGCGTCCATTGCACATTTGATATGCTCACAGCAAAGCCAGAGCTTCTCTAGAAGTAGTGTTCCCTTGTGAAGGGGAACAGTGCAGAGCCAAGCAGGCCTTTTACTGGAAATGCCTTCATTTTTATAGAGCTGGCCCCTGAAGTGGTCAGGTTTAGCAACTTTGAAGACCACACAGGGAGCAGAGCTGGAGGAATAGCTGGCAACAAAGACCCCTCCTTCCAGCCAAATGGTCTTTCCCTGAAACTGTCTGCTTTCTTCAGGAAACGAGTCTTTTAATAGCAGTCTACCCCAAACTGAGGACCTGGGCTCAGCGGTAAATAGAGAGGCATCCTATGAAGACTTCTTTCCATTCAGCATTTCCACTCAATGAGCTCTGTGGTCTTTGAATCTCAGGGATGAGTCAGGAATGTGGAGTGCTTTGAGAGGAGCCTGGAGGGAAGCCTTTGGCATCTGTGCCTGGTACATATCCCAGTACATCCAGAGGTGGGAGTAGAGCCCATAATGGTTATGTGAGCTTCCTAATTGCATTTCTTTAAAGTGGAATTTATTGATTCTACACTGAAGAGGAATGAGAAATTGCAGGAGGCTATAGACTGCTGCTAGACTTCATTTATTTAGTAGTTCAAAGGTTTATCTTGTCCGTGGCTTTATAAAAGTATGTTTTTAGGATATATTAATTATACATAATAGGTTTCATTATGGCATTTTCATACCTCTACATAATGTATTTCAATCTTATCGACTTTCTCTTACTCTTTCCTTACTCTTTTTTGTCTCCTTTCTTACTCTTGTTAATCTGATTCCTATTCATAATTGTTTCCTTATTTCCTCTGTGTGTGTGTGACTTTTATTAAGTTTGCTTGCAAGAGCATGCACATCTTACCAGTGGCTGTACTACTGAATAAAATAACTATTCATTATTAGTCTCTATCTTTGTGCACATCTTCAGAGAGGAATGGACACATAAGTTTACTTCTTCCATGACAAGGTGCTGGCAGGCCTAATCTTGTGCAGATACTCTTTTCTCAACTACTGTGAGCTTTCAAGAGTGCAACAGGCAGGGCTGGAGAGAGAGAGAGAGAGAGCTCAAAAGTTAACAGCACTTGTTGCTCTTGCAGAAGATCCAGGTTCACTTCCTAACACCTCCATTTGGTGGTTCATGACTGTCAGTAACTCTAGTTCCAATAACTTTTTTGAACATGTGGTGCATGTTTACACACACACACACACACACACACACACACACACACACACACACACACACACACTCTTATGCACATGCTCAATGCACATGAATATACTGCCACATTATACTTGGAAGTCAGTGCTTCACACTTTTACTTCCTCCAGCTCTTATATTCTTTCTACTTCATTTTCCTTGTTGTTCTATGAGCATTGGAGAGAATGTAGATGTGCAGTTTATGGCTGGACATTCAGCAGCCCTTTCTTTCTTCTTAGTACTTTGTACTTTGACCAGTTATAAGACCCTGCAGTTACCACTGACCACTGTGAAAATAAGCTGCTCCGACCAAAGATGAATGTAGCATTGTTCTGCAAGCAGAAAGATAGTTATTTAGAAGACAGTTTGACAGACTGTTATTTAGCAAAAACAGCAATAGCTTTTTTATTGGGGACTATCATCTCCTCAGCCACAGACTTTTGACAGAGTTTATAGTAGCAGACTTGAATTCTTTCCTGTAGATTGGTCATCAGATCCAGATCCAGTTAGAGCGGTTACCTACATAACAAACTTGCCACTAATGCACCAGTGGACTCATTTTGCCTGGCATCCCTGGATTGTTCTAGGAAATCAAAGTTTATATTATCAGCATGCTTGGAATTGTTATAGGTCTCATAAAAGGCACCCCAGCTGTTAGGCTAGTTAAGTTTGAAGACAAAAGAATAAAAAAAGGTGTGCTTTAAGCTAGTTTCTGTTCTTAAAAAGTTTTGATTGACCAAGTAGACTCAGAACTCCATTGTTTCTTTGGATGTGTGTATGTGTGTAATTGTTTCTTGATATATTACTTAGGTGGTCTTGAAATTTTTGGGCTCAGGCAATATTCCTGCCTTAGCCTGTTTTAGTAGTTGTTTTTAGAGGAAAATTGCTCCTGTGTCTAGAAAGTAGGTGCACTACCTACTTATGTGTTGCTGACAGAACCATCATCCTTGTGGAGTTAAATTAACCTTGTGCTGAACTTCCCAGAGCTACACAAGAAATAACTAACCGATAGGCAATTCTATGTTGTGCTTACTTATTTATTTTGTTTCTTTGGATTCATGTTGAGAAAATATAAGACAATTTGGAGAAACCTAGTGTATATTTTTGGGGACTGTCTTTCCTGCTAAAAAAAGATACCAAGCCCCATGGCTAAACAAGATAAAAATCATAAGTTAGTTTAAGGGAAAGAGTTAGCAAGTTAAATGCCTAGACCTTAGGCCATCAGCCTAAAATTATTGGAAGCTCTGTGTGTCTCTCTGGGTCTGTGGGTCTGCGAGTCTAGTCTTGAGGCTAGGCCCGAAAGTCCAGGCCAAAAACCTCTTACTACATCTTAGTGCTTCTGCATGCTGTTGGAGCTCACTGTTACTACCTTTTAGTAAATGGTAATTTTCCTTGAGTGATTGGTACTGAAGGTATCAGGCTGTGTGTACAGACAGCATCAGGTGTTTACCGGTGCTATAGGAAAACAGACCACTAGGTGGCTCCACTATATAGCGTCTGCAGTGTTTAGTCTTTGTTAATTAAGTTTTGTAGTTGTGTTTCAACTACAGATGGCATTTGATATGAACTGTTGTACAGTTTATTTACATTTCCACATAGTTTCAGAATGCTGTGACAGGAAGTTGATTGCTTTGAATTATCATTGACTGACATTTACAAGTTTTTTGGAAACAAACACCTCTGAGAATAATAGATTGGACTTTGTTGTTATTGTTGTTAAGGTAAGTACTAAATCTTGGAATTTCATGATAGTTCACTATATTTATGACTCATTTTGACCTATATTTTTCACATTTACAGATAAATAGATGTTTTTTCTTTTTTCTCTTTTCTTTCTTTCTTTCTTTTTTTTTTCTTTCTTTCTTTTTTTTTTGTATTAGGGTTTGAATTTAGGGCCTCATGCATATGGGCAAGCAGTCTCTCTGAACTACATCTCTAGTCCCAAGTAGCTTTTTCAATGTAAACTATGAGTTGGTTTATATTGTATAATTTCTATGCATATATTCTTTAGAAAATAAAGAAGGTACATTACAGTTAGGAAATTAACATGCCAGTTTTATGGATTTATTATGCTCTCTAAAGAATTAAATATTCAAATTTTATCCCATAAAAAGTTTCTATATAGTTTCCACTTATTTCGATAGAAAGTCTGAAAGTTTTTACTTTGTTTTAGCAAATGTATGCATTAAAGTTCAAGTTTGTTAACCATTCCTCATAGCAGACTAAGACAGAGTCATTTTTTAAAATATTTTTTATTTTTTAATTACAGAATCCTTGGCATCTTTTTTTCCTAATAAGCTTAAAGCCTATTGGAAAGTAACATACCTCCTCAAAATTTTCCTGTTTATTTAGGTCTTAATTTTTAGGCGGAATCATTAGGTTTTATCACTTCTGTTACAGAATTACAAGAAACTTTATTTTTTTGTAGAAAAAGTCTTTCCTGTAACTCCATTTAAGTATAATTGTTTTAGAAAGGAAACCAAAGTCTTTACTGCTATTATTAAAAATAATGCTTTCTTTTGCTTATAGTGAAAGTTGATAATTCAAAGATAGTTTAAGAAGTGACTGTGGCTAGCAGCATGGCATTTATTAAATATTGCTACTGTACTTGGTAGAAGCAGTGTTACTGTGTCTAAAAGTCTTTATATATTCAATTGACTATGCTAATTTTCTCCTTTTGTGCATGATTAGTCAAGTAGCAACCAAGAAATCAAAACAGTGGACCTTTGTTAAGGTCTTTATTTTTGCCAGGGAAATCAATGTCATTTTAAAGAACTGTTCTGCTTGTGAACTGTATAAAGGAAACTGTCTGAATTTTCCCGTTCCTTCATGATTAGAAAAATAACAACAACTAAAAAGAACATGTTTGGCACCACTTTTCAATCCTAGTGACTTTGGATTGATATGAAAATGAAACATTTTGTTGTAGTGATAAAGGGATTAAGAAGTGGAACATGTTGATTGATAAGTATGAGAATAAAATTAGTAGAAAATGCATTAAGGTACAGTTTAATGTTATTATGTTTGTGTATTGAGTTTAAACTTAAGTTTGTGTGTGTTTTATTAAACTGGGCTCAGATTAGGCTGTAGTTCAGTGACACAATTCTTAAATTGCATGTGAGAGGTGGTAGGTTTGATTCTCGGCACTATACAGAGATAGATCAACAGTGACATTTTTCTGTGAGGACTTTGATCTTTAAGAATCATGAGGTTATTTTTCACAACTTAAAAGTCTCACATTGTTGTAATGTCATTTCTTGCTGCATTAAAGTTCTTTTCAGTTTTAGTTGGTATGTTGCTTCATAGATTACTGTGAACTTAAAATTTAAGTTTAAAGAAATCAAGTGTGCAGACTGTAGAGGAACCTTGGTTGGTAGGTACTCTTCCGCCTCTTCAGTCCAAACTGCTGACGATCTAATTAGGTCAGAATTTCCTGGACATGGGAACCAAGGAACCAAGTAGCTTGATTTGTATCATGATGGATTAAGAAAGACAGGTGATATTTATAAAGGTCTTCCACCAATGCTCTAGAAATTCACTAAGCTTTTATTATTCTGGTGTTCATGTGACCATTTTTGTGGGAATTTGCCACTTTCCTAATTATGGAATGGAATCTTGTAGGTAATATCTTCTTTTTTTTTTCAAGCCTTGCGCTTGCTAGGGAAGTGCTGAGCTAAATCTTCAACTCCTAGATAATAGCCTTTGACTGCAAATTATTTAAAAATCTGTTTAATGTTTTTATTATACAAAAAAGAGAAACAAAGTCCTTGGCCCAGAGCACTTACATTTCATATATTGATGTGCAATATATTCCCACCCTGGAGCATTTGGTACTATGTTTGAAGCCTGTAGCGCCTCATCTAGCAGTAGTGAGATTTCGGTTGTGTCATAATTTTCTCTAAAAAACTATTTTTATGTGTATGAATGCTTTGTATGCATGGATGTATGTGCACTGTATACCTGCAGAGGCCAGAAGAGTTTTGTGTTGTGTCTCCTGGAACTGGAATTACTGATGGGGATGAGTTATCATGTTGGTACTGGGAGTTGACCAGGTAGGTCCTTTGCAAGAGCAACAAGCGTTCTTAACCACTGAGATATTTCTCCAGCCTGTGTCATCATTTTTTAAAATTGATTTATTTTACATCCTGACCATAGTTTCCCCTTCCACTTCTCATCCCAGCCCTTCCATTACACCCCACTCTGTTCTCACACCCTAATACAGTCTTCCTATGTTTCTGTTCAGAAAAGGGCAGGTCTCCCATGAATATCAATAAAACATGGCATATTGAGTTGCAGTAAGAGTAGGCACCTCCCTTTGTAGTAAGGCTGGGCAAGGTGACCCATATGAGAGTAGAGTTCCAAAAACAGTAGGAGTCACACAAGAGGACCAAGCTACACAACTGTAATATATATATAGAGTGCCCCATGCAGACTCCTTGGTTATCTGTTCAGTCTCTGTGAGCCCCTATTAGCCGAGGTTAGTTGGTACATTTTCTTGTGGTGTCCTTTACCTTTCTGGCCCCTACAATTCTTTCTCCCCCTCTTCTGCAGGATTCCCTGGGCTCTGCCTAATGTTTGGCTGTGGGTCTGCATCTGTTTTCATCAGTTGCTGGGTGAAACTTCTCTTATGACAATTGGGGTAGGCACAAATCTATGAGTATAGCAGAATATTGTTGGGCATCATTACATTGACATCCCCCCACCCAGTAGTGTTTGGTTCTATCCTTGGTCTCTGGGTCATCCAGCCTGTGGGTTCTGTTGCTCCAGGCAGTGTCAGCTCTGGCCTTATTCTGGCATGGATTTTAAGCTAGCTGTGTCATCATTTTTGAGATGGTCAAATTTGTAGTAAAACACTGCTCACTTTTTTTTTTTTTTTAAAGTCACATGCTTTGCAATACTTCAGGTCTATGCAAAAACCAAGTTAGAGTCTAATCTCAGACAATTATACATTCTTTTTACCCACATGTATTTCAGCAAGACTTTAGAAAGACATTTAGAAATGAAACTGGATCAGCATACACTGTCCTGGATATGATGAGGCCTATATCATGACTGATCTTCATCCACTGGTACTATTAGCATCCCAGTGATTCTGACAGTCAGAATGGCCCCACAAATCCCTAGGCCCACCTTTCAGTGCTAGGAGTGAAGGCTGCTAGAGTCATTGTTTAAGCCTAAATGAATTACGTGGCTATGCTCCTTTCAGCAGCAAATTAAGAGACTGAAATTGCAGGGGGAGAGCCAATTGCACCTACTTTCTTCTCTTAGAATATCATCCTTGTGTGTCAGAGGCAGCAGGGTCACCTGGGCCCACAGGGATTCAAGAAAACATAACCCATTTTTTTTTCACTTGTCTTTACATTCTCCCCTGTATTTTGACAGGCTTTGGAGTCTTCCCCAAGAGGATAATGCCCCCAGAAAGCACTAAGATTCTGCTTTGTCCTTCATGACAAGAGAAACCTTGAGCAGAAATACAGCTTCTAAATGGTGTTCTCATCTCTGAAATTAGGCTTGCAAAACAACACACAAATGAAAACTGAGTTTTGTGTCATAGGTAGTAAGTGCCTAAAGGTTTACCTTTCACCCCCCTCCCCCAACACACATAGTGGGTTGGAGAATAATTTGAGTATTACCTACCCTTCCTAACAAAAGGAAAGCAGGCAAGCTCCAGATGGGGTAAACGTTCCTCTGATAACCGTATCGTCTTTGTTCTTTGATGAAACACATTTAGGAAAAAAAAACAAAACAAAACAAAACAAAACAGAATTCTTGTATAGTTCACAGTCTTAGGCTTCCATTCCACACTTGTTTCCCATCTTCTATCTTTCTCCAGAAAATAAATTATTAATTAAAGCATTTTACAGTTGTCATGAAAGTTGCAGGATGATTTTTTTTTTTTTTTATTGGCTTTCCTGACTTTTATACGGTTATGTCTATGAGAGGAAAAGGAGAGAGGAATTGTGGGAGGCCTGGGATCCAGGGGCTGACTTGATTTTATGCAGAAGTTGTTGGTATCTGTAAAACATTCCTCTTTGATACCATAAACCATCCCATTGCTGGCTGAGCATCATAATTTCCATTCAAAGAACTGCTTGCTGGCCACTGTAAGCAGCCTAGTATTTTGGAATTGTGAGTTGTCCTGATTACAGAAAGTTTCAGCAGAACTACCTCTGTGTTGAAGTAGTTGGAGACTTCAGCCATCAATAATCTAGAGGCATACCAAAGCCATTTCCCACAACCAGTGGAATATAGACTGAGAAGTAATTATTTTAAAATGTGAAGTATGTTTCCAGGCTTCCAGAGAGGTGTAGCTTCACATTCTGGAAATTCCATCAAAGTGAATATGCTTTGTAAGTGTATTCTGATGGCAAAGCTGCATATTATGAAGTGCAATATGAGCAGACAGTAACAGCAGTTGCTCATTCTTGGTTCCTTGGGACTGAGGAGAGATTCAGTTTGAGTAGGATCTGATTTTTTTGGGGGAACAAGTTGACCTTGGCTTAGGTGCCACATATGTCTGTACTAAGCTGGATGCTCTTTAGGTGTCTATTATCAGGAACATATTTCCTATGGGTATTATTTTCTTGAACCTCAGAGACAAAATGGAAGTGATTTATAAATGAGAGTGCTGATTTTAACCCTGAATTTTCTGGCAGTTAGTAATTGTGGTAGTTTGAATAAAATGCCTCACATAGACACATATATTTGAGTACTTGGACCCCAGTTTGTGGGCCTGTTAAGGATTAGAAGCTACAACCTTGTTGGGGAGGTGTGTCACTGCGGTGAGGGGGCTTTGAAGTTTCAAAAGCCCACATCATCCCCAATTTCAATCCCCCCCCCCCCCCCCCCCCCCCCCGGCTGCCATGCTCCCTACCATGATGGTTATAAACTTACCCTCTGAAACTTTAATCCCCAATAAAACTTTCTTTTATCAATTGCCTTGGCCATGATGTCTTATCACACCAATAAAAAAGTAACTAATACATGTGTTGAAAACCCTTTTGAAGCTAGGTATGGTGGCTCATGCCTTTAGTCCCAGCACTTCAGAGGCAGAGGCAGGTGGATTTCTGGGTTTGAGGCCAGCCTGGTCTGCAAATCAAGTTTCAGGACAGCCAGGGCTATACAGAGAAACCCTATCTTGAAAATCAAAACAAAACAAAAAATTAAAAAACTCTGTCTTCTTCTCTCTTGCCACAAGGTCAAGTTTGCACCTCAGTTCTGTCTGTCTCTGATTCTGTGTCCCCTTCCTTTTCTCTTTTTCCCCATGAGGTCACTCTGTGCCAGCTTTCTGTCTTCTCCTCTCCCTTCTCCATCAATAAAACTTTCCATGGGAAAAAAGAAAAGAAACCCTTTTGATACTCATTCCTTATTTGTTTGTTTGTTTGAGATGGGGTCTTGCTATACAGTCCAGCTGATCATCAAATCCTCCTTTAGCCTCCTTAGTGCTAGCATTAAAGTCGTGTATCACCGACCCTGATATTGACAGTCCCCCTTTGAATAAAACAGATTAAGCTTGAAAAGCCATTATTCATTCACTCTAATGTGATACCACTATATATTGTCTCTTATAAATAAAACCAGGTACAGCCTAAGGTTTAAATATTTTTATTGTCAAAGTCGATCAGTGTTCCCAGTGAACATCAGTTTTCATAGCTCCAGATGATTGAATGAAACATTGTGTAGCTAACACTGTTTTCAGCATGAAATGTTGAGGCTTTTAACAAAATCCTAATAGTTTGATTTTACCAATAAAGACTCTGGAGCCAGATGCTGGGGTTAAAGCCTGCTAGCTCAGAGAGGCAGAGAAAGCACTCAGCTGACCTTCCTCCTCATCCTATGTCTCAGAAGCCTCCTCTTTTTCTACACTGTCTCAAACCAGACTCCTCAAACTGAGTGTCCTTTCCTTCTACTTCCTATGCATCTCTGTCTGTCCTGATTTCCTTTTAACCTTTATGCCTTTTGCTTAAAAATCCTATGTTCACTTCCTGTCAACTGGTTGCTTGCTCCACCTCTTGATCTATGGTTAACTTTATTTAATTCTGTTTACAATATTCAAGCAGACAGCTCCCTGATTAAAGCTGTGTGCTAGGGCTGAGCCACAGCACAACTAGAAAGAAGATTTTTTTTTTTTTTTGATGCAATCTCAGGGTTCACAGTGTGATCACATATCCTGCAACACCTTGTCTTTCTTTTGTTTCTGATCCTTCTCCTCTTCCTTGTCTTTGTTCCTCTTCCGTTTGGTGTTGCTGCTTCCACTTTGAAGTTTTTGGAATGATTTGGTACCTTAACAAGGAGTAGCTTATGCTTACCTGGATGGGCGTCAAGCCTGTTACTGTGGCTAATGGGGACTATAGGCACGTAAAATACATAGAACATGGATGGCCGACACAAGAATGAGATTTGTTTTCCAAGCAAGTCACAGGTCTTGCTGGTTACTTAGAATCCACTCAGACTGTTAGGGCACAGCAAAGCAGATTTTGTCTCTCCTTGTTATGAGACAAGGGTGCTTTACTAACTGGCGGATTGGATCTTCCAGTTCATCAGAGATGAAGATCATCTCTGAAAACAAGTGAATGTAAAGTCTGTAAGTCAAAAGTGCTACAGGGTAAAGTATAAACACATGGCTATCTAGATAATAGAATCAGTTAAGATTTTTTTCTATAAATTTATTTATAGAATTGATACCTAATTGGTCTTATAATAAAAATCTGGAACCAGATATTGGGGTAAATGCTTAGAGATCAGAGGAGCAAAGGAACAAGCCACTAGAGAAACTTGACATCACTACTGAATTCTCAGGCTGAAAGTCTCTATGAATCCTCTGATGGAATGCCTATGAGTCCTCAGAAGGCAGGGAAGCCCAGGGCTGAACTCCTGTCTCCTGACTTTTATTTGTTTCTCTGCTAAGCCATATCACTTCCTGTCTTAACCTTCCTGGTGCTGGGATTAAAGGCATGTGTGCTTCCGAAGTACTGGAAACAGAAGTATGGGATCCCAAGTGCTGGGGTTCAAGGTGGTGTGTGCCACCACTGCCTGACTCTGTTTCTCTTTTAGATTGGATTAACTCTTGTAGCCAGTGTGAGCTTGAACTCACAGATGTCAGTCTGCCTCTGCTTCCCTGAGTGCTAAGATTATAGGTATGTACCACTAGTGCCTAACCTTTATGGCTAACTCTGTGGCATGTTCTGTCCTCTGATCTTTAGGGAAGCTCTATTTCTTAGAGGATACATAAACTTCTCACCACAAATTTATTATATAGTGTTCTGCGTGAATGTATGGCTTCATGCCAGAAGAGGGCACCAGATCTCATTGAAGATGGTTGTGAGCCACTAGGTGATTGCTGGGAATTGAACTCAGGATCTCTGGAAGTACAGCCAGTGCTTTTAGAGTTAAGGTGTTTTAATACACTGGCAAAAGTATTTCTTTATATGGGATATAATTAGCATCTTTTAGGTAAAAGTATAAAATGTATTCCATAATCAGTTACATATGACATACAATTATATATACATACTTTTATATATGTGTACCTATAAATGTGTATATGGTGTATTGTGCATTTACATATATATACATGCATATTTGTGTGTGTCTGTGTGTCTGAGTGTCTGAAAGGTGGTGATAATCAAAGAAGTACATATTTAAAAAAACCTACAAGAGAATCTTAGTATATTCCCACTTAGTAATTTTAGGCTTTCACTTCAATAGTTGAATCTGAATAAGTGAACCTGGGTAGGTGGCTGTGTGGTTTTAAGTTCTTGCTTGACAGAATGGATATTTTGAAAATTGGATTAATGAAAACAAGCTTAGACAATGGTCTTCAGTGTGTATTATAGCAAATATTTAAAGGTAGCTGGAAAAAACACCAAACCTAGAGCTGGAATTCTTGTAGCATGTTTAATTTATCATGAGACAACTAACTAGTACATTGTTTCTGTATAAGTAATTGTGGAGGCTTGTTACAGATTCCACTCACACTAGGTTGTTTCAGATATTCAGGTGTTTTAGTGGAAATCTCTAAACAATGCCCTTGGCCTTATTTTTGCTTATTCAATAGGTAGACTTATGCCAGGTTCCATTAATTGGTACTACTGCCTTTCTAAAGGATGAGCTTGATCTTTGGTTGCAGTAACATGAACATTTATAGTAGTTCTTGAATTGTTAAATAAACAATCTCCTAATAACATTATACATCAAAACTTTTCAATAGTTTTTGTAGTTTTAAAATCAATAGCTTTTTTACATTTCTTTTATATTTCTGTCACACATTGATTATATTTTCCTGTGTGTAGTATGCGTGACTACATGTAGAAGTGTTCATATGTGGGGGCATATATGCACATAGACGCCAGAAATAGATGTAACGTGTCTTTAATGATTCTTTCCACTTACGTATTGAGATAGAGCCTCTCTCTTGAACCCTGAACTTATTGCTTTGGTTAGTCTAACTAGCCTACTTGCCCTGGGGAATCCCTTCTCTGTGTCTTGGTTTTAGGATTAAAGTGAGATGTCTGACATTTATGTGGTTGCTGAGGATCTGATCTCCTTTCCTCATGCTTTTGTGGTAAATACTTTATCTATTGAACAATCTCCCCATCTCCCACACTTAAATTTATAGGGTAAAGTTCATTGCTCACATTTAGGGCAGATCTTCTTACCATAATTAATCTTGATACTCATTCACAGATATGCATAGAGATTTGTTTCTGTGATGATTTTTAGTCCCATCAAGTTGACAGTCAAGATTATTTTTTATCACCTTGATACTCAAACGCATCTTGTTTTAGCCATAACCTCTTATCCCTTGTCTCCATAAGGTTCATGGCCATTTCATAATGCCAAATGCATTAAGTCCAACTTCAAAATTATACTCTTTAACAATCCCAACACTGTTGAAAAGTTGAAAGTCCAAATCTCATCTGAATCTCAAGGCAATTAATGACTTAAGAAAGATGGAGCCATAGCAAGGAAAACTGAGACCAAAGTAAGACTGATACCAAACGAGGTAAACACCAAATCTTATAGCTGCACTCCGTGTGTGGAACCCGGTGCTTATGATAGATTCATTTGGGCTCCAAAGGACTTACTTACATAGTCCCACCTCTCCAGCTCTTGTGCCTGAAGCACAAATATCTTTCTTGGATTGATTTCATTATTTCTGCTGTATTTCACGGCAGATATGCATTGTTTTGGCATCTGTAGTCTCCATTGCAGCATAGGCTTTGCTTTCACAGATTCATGGAGTAGTTTCTCAGGGTGTCTTTGTAGGAACTCTAACCTTGCTAACATTGACCACAGTGGCTCTTGGGGTTTTGGCATAAGATTCCATGATATCAATCCTGTATTGTTGATGCCTACAAGAATCATCACCTTATAGACAGCACTGTTAAGTTTTGTTACTATCTGGGTAGAGGATTTCCTTCTTGAACCATAGTTACTCTGGCCTTTGTGTGTTGACCTTGGAAACACTTTCCCAGATGGTATTTTTGAGAAGGAAACCTTTTTCAACACTATCTCAATTCATGTTTTCTCCTTAAAAATGAATTGACATTTTTACAATTTCATATCTGGGACATGGGATCTTGCTCTCAAGGCACCCTTCCTGGTGTTCCACCTGGTTCTCTGCAGTGGTGCTAAACTCTTTTAACAATTCTAGATGTCTGATTGCTGTACTCTTTCTAAAAACTTGACGCTTTCTTGCATACTTTCCTCACTAAACTTCATGAGGTGTCTCTCTCTCTCTCTCCCCCTCTCTCTCCCCTCCCCTCCCCTCCCCTTCCCTCCCCTCTACTAAACATTTTGCTCTCATTGTAGATCTGCATAAGATCAGTGCACAGTAGTCATGACACAGCCGGACTGCTATTCTCTTTGGCAGGTTCTTTCAAAAAACAGATCAGTCCACAACTTCCAAACTCAACCTCACTCAGCTTCTTTTCAAATTATTGTTTTTACTTTTGAGATTATAATTATATAATTCAGTTTTAGAAAATAAGTATTGTGGCTTTTGAGTGTTGTTATTAGCTCCAAATACCTGCTGAAGATGTTTCATTTTCCTCATTGCTGCAGCCTCAAAGTCATTGTCAGGATGTGGACATCAAGTTAATGATATTATTTCAAATACACTGGCTGATTTTGTAGAGAATCCAAATTCTGTTCCCAACACACACGTGACAGCTCATAATTGTCTATAACTCCCGTTTTAGGGATTCAGATATCCTCACACAGACATTTATGCAGGCAAAATACCAATGCATTTAAAAGTACATAAAGTAAAAGTAAATCATAAAAATAGTTTCTTAGGAGTTTATTGATCTTGTACATAAGTCAGCATATTGTTTTAAATGCTATTGTTGAATGAATGCATGATTTCATTCATAGTTTTATATTTTTATTATGTAGAGATTTTTAGGAGGTCAAGGCTGGCTTAAAATTAAGATGTTTATATTAGTCTAGGAAAAGATGTTGGGTACAGAGGAGATGGAAATTCAGACTGATCTGTATTGTTTAGAAATTAAGCTGATAGGATTTGTAATGAATTAGATTTGTGCAATTGAAGTAATGAGGAATCAAGAGTAAATCAATCGTAAGTGCTTTTGTCATTTGGATAAATATAGATACCATTTTCCGAGGAAGAGGTACTTTTGAGGAGAGGAGTGAGCATTAAGAGTTGGGAAGTTGTTATGTACTTTTATTTTAAAGATAATGCTTTGATATGTATCCAGGATGATCTTAAATGTGTGATCTTCCTGCCTCAGCTTCCCTAGAGCTAAATTACAGGTATGACTCACCATACTGAGCTTCTGTGCACAACTCTAATCTGTCCTTTTATATGGAATTTCATAGATCTCTTATTTCTCTTTTTTAGAATTTTATACATGAGTACAGTGTATTTTTATCCTTTCCATTTTTATCTTTCTCCCTTCTCTAGCTCCTGCTGTGTTCCTCCAGGTATCCTGACCTCCTTTCTTTTTGTGTTCTCTCTCTCTCTCTCTCTCTCTCTCTCTCTCTCTCTCTCTCTCTCTCTCACACACACACACACACACACACACACACACATACACACACTTCTTTATTGGTCCTTGTCAAAAAATTTGAGTTGTTAAATCATTTTTAGTCTTAGTGTTTTAAAATAGAGGACTCACCTTAAATTTTGTTTCTACTTCTAGATGATGATTTAATTGATTGGTTTTGGTACCAAGTGTTTATTTAGGTTGCTGTAACAGCAAGTGGGGGGTGTGTTTTTTTTGGGTGTAGATAATTGAGCCTTTAGGACAGTGGTTTTTAGCCTTCCTAATGCTGTGATCCTTTAATACAGTTTCTCATGTTGTCGTGACCCCAAACAATAAAATCATTTCATTGCTACTTAATAAATGTAATTTTACTACTGTTAGGAATTATAAGGTAAATATCTGTCTTCTCTGGGTTTAGGTGACCCTGTGAAAGGGTCATTCAATGCCCCAAAGGGGGGTTGACCCACAGATTGAGAAATACTTCTTTAAAACAATGTTATTATTAAATTCTACTGCATGCTTTTTATGTTTTTATTTGACAGTATGAAAAATACTTTAGAGAAAAATTTTTTTTTAAATTTTAGGTTGGCTATACCATGAAAAAGAACCACTTCCTCAAAAAATTGAGCTCAGGGACCATCATGTTTTAGATAAATTCTCTATTGATGAGTTATATCTCTAGCTCCCAGAATAATATTCTTTATCTTGTAAAATATCTGTAGACATAGTTTAAAAACAATTGAAATACTAAATTTGCTCTGTACTGAGATCACAATTTGATGTCAGTTGTTTTCCTGTATTGTCCACTTTTTTTTAAAGACAAGGCTTCTTACTGAACTTGGAACTCACCACTTGGTTAGATTGGCTAGTCAGCTGTTCCCTGGAATCCTCTTACCTCTGCTTCCTAGAACTGAGATTATGGGGACATTTGGGATCTGAACTTAAGTTCAAGTGGTTTTCAGGCAAGTACTTTATCCAATGAGCCATTTTTCTTAACCCTGAATTTGACATATAAGTTTATCTGTGCAAAACATGAAACTATCTCATTATGAAAGAATGATATTTAGTAAATCCTATATGTGTTGAATGGTTTCTGGCCTGTGGTCCCGCAGATCCACAGCCCCACAGAAACACACAGCCGCTTGTATTAATTTTATGCTGATCAGCCAATGTCTCTGGCATATTGCTAGCTAACTCATGCTTTTAAACTAACCCATGATTCTTATCCTGTTCAGCCATGTGGCTTGGTACCTTTTCTCAGAGCAGCATAGTTGATCTCTGCATCTGCTGGCTTCTCAGGTGTCTCTTTGATATCTCTGTTCTTCCTGTTTCCAGAGTTTTCTTAGTCTGGTAGCCATGCCCACACTTCCTGTCTGCCTTTGGCCAATCAGGATTTTTATTAAACCAATAGGTTGGATAATTATTTACAATGTGACAACATAATCCCACTACACATTTGTGCTTTCTGTTCCCCTCTTTATCCCCATTCCTCTCTCCTTGCCTCAACCCTCTCCATGCCTCTCATTGTCCCTGCCTACTTCTTCCTCTCTTTATATTTTTTTTTTATGCTTTATGTCTTTCTGTTTCTTCTCTTGTAAGCAGAGTGATGCTGCCTGAAATTTGTTATACGCCTCTAGGTGGCCTTGAATTTGCAATTCTTACAACTTATCTTTTCAGTTTTGTTTCTTAAAAAGTTCATTCAGAACATGTACCCATATTGTTTTTGAAATATTTTGAAGATTTTGTTGAAATATGAGTACTCTTAGCCTCCAATATTTAATCACAGAGTAAATACTTGTTTTAGGAATTTTATTGCTGTGTATAGACACCATAACCTTGGCAACTCTTATAAATAAAAAGATTTAATTGGGGTGGTGGTCTTACAGTTTCAGAGGTTCAGTCCATTTTCATCATGGAGGTGAACATGGTGGTGTGAAAGCAGACATAGTGCTGGAGAAGGAACTAAGATTCCTACATCTTGCAGGCACAAGGAAGTCAACTGAGATACGACTGGGTAGTATACTGAGCATAGGAAACCTCAGAGTTCATCCCCACAGTGACACACTTTCTTTTAACAAAGCCACACTTCCTAATAGTGCCACTCCTTGTGAGATTATAGGGCCAGTTACATTCAAACTACCACAATGCTTAAGGAAGAAATACAGTTATTGACTAAAGAAAAACACCCAGTGTCATAAGACTAGTTAGCATTATTTTGGAGTCTGTAACTCATCTAGTATATAATTTAGTACTAAGGCTGGTTCTACCAACTATGGTTTATTGAGATCTGAGGTGACACTCTAAATTTGAATATTTGCTAGCCCTATAAGCTATGTGTCCAGTCTTGAAAATATCAACCTTTTCTTCCTGATCTTAGAATGGAGGGAAATGTTACCTGGTTTCTGACACATTCATGTGACTGAGCCCCATAACTTCTGAAAATTATATAATGAAATGTTAACCTATACTGCTCATTTATCTCTTTTATAATACTGACATTTGTGACTTATCCCCTCTTAAAAGCTGTCATTTCAGTAGGTCACTGTGATGGCTAATATCACTTGTCAACAATAATGAAATCTAGAATTATCTGGAGATAGGCCTTGAGGCATTTTTCTGGGGGATTATCTTGACAAGATTTAGATCAGAATACCTAGCCATTGTGGGTGGCCCTGATTCCTGGGCTGGTCTTTAGGATTAAATAAAAAGAGAAAGTGAGCTGAGCATAAGCATCCATTGCTTTCTACTCTTTGACTGGATGCATTGAGGCCAACTGCTACTAATTCTTCTGGTGGGATCCAGGTGTCAGCCCATAAGGTCGGAAGACACTTATTCAGGGTCCTGGGCTCCTGAAGGGCGTGTGGCCAGCCCTGTTCAAGAGGGGCTGCTGGGATCTTGAGCACTTATTGCAACAAGTTCTTCCTGCCCTGAGTCACCTGCCATTATGACTTTAACTTCAAACTGTGAGCCAGAATAAACTTTTTCCCCTTAAGTTGCATTTGTCAGGGAATTTTATCACAGCAGGAGAAAAGTATCTAAGATAGTCACCTAGATATTTTCTTTATTTTTAATTTTCAGAATTGCTAGCTAGTATTTTTTTGCGTGATATATATAAAACAGGACTTTCCATTTATTCTTCTCTTTGTAGCTTAATTTAATGTCCAGTCAGTTAAAATTAAATTATCTAAGAAAAAATGGATACATTTAAACTGTCTTGTGTGTCTTCAGTGTGTATGCTTTGAGCCCTTCCTGATCGCTGGCTTTATGTTCTTGCCCACCATCTTCCCTTCCATGTTCTACGAAAACATGGAAGTGTCTACTGTATCCATCTAGGTGCAGGGGGCCTGAAAACTGGTGCTTCTGAAGAAGGGTCATCTTTTTGATCAACATTTCACCCCACTCTATTTTTATTCAAAGAGTCTTTTCATAATCTCTGCATTTGTGCTTTTATTCCCGTAATATCTTTCTGTGAATCATTATCCTTTTGGAAAAAAATTTGTTGATATAGGAGTAGGCAGGAAGATTTTTGTCTAGTAAGAACAGCATCAAAGCTGTATGTTTTCTCTTGTCTATTATTTGATTGATAAATGGCAGGCTTGTGGAAATAACCCATAATGTTGTATTTTTATTTTATGCTAGTATCATGAGATTTCTGATAAATTTCATTTAAAATTAGTTACTAATTTTACTGTTTTTGCAATCAAAAATGTGGCTCTGTATAATGTAACTGGGTTTTCCTAGTGTATCAGTAGATTAACAATTTTTAAAATACTATACGGATGCTTAGAAGTATGGTGTCTGAGGTGTGTGTGCATGCACACACACACACACACACACACACACGCATGTGTGTGTATGTATGTTTGTGTGTGTATGTGAATCATAATTTTCTGTGATTTGTAAGGCTTCCTGTGGAACATACTAGACTGAAAAACATGTGTTCTTCTAAATCTAGGAGATTTTGGAGGTTTTCATGCTCTTCTAAATAAGCTTTGCTTTTTTTTTTCATCATTTTAATTCTTTCATACACTGATATTTCACACAGAAATTCATAGTTTTATGTTTGAATTATCATTCTATATAATAATTTTGCTTTGAATTTTACTGTGTTGTCATTTTTTTGTGATGTCTTCTGTATTATTATAGGGCATCTACTTCTTTTTGTGTAATCTGAGAAAGCATTTTGGATTTGTCTGTTATGTAGATTGTTTCTTTGACTGTTGTGGGATTCGGGTGTCAGCTGGTGGGGTCCAGGGAAGCTTATCCAGGGTCCTGGGCTCCTGGAGGGGGTGTGGCCAAACCCTTGATAAGGGGCTGCCGGGACGCTGAGAGGCTCTCTTCCTGGTTCCTGGCTGCTGGAGGGAGGCTCACGTGGTCCGTCCGTCTGCAGACTCTGGTCCCTGTTCAGGTGCTATTATACTCTGTTGCCTGTACCGTGAGTGTTGGTTTATATTCTAATAAATATCTATCTGGTATTGGTGTCCTTGTGGGTAAGTTACGCCTACATCTGGCGCCCGTGACCTTTGTGTGGGTTTTATCCCTTGTTCTGTCTGGATTTAAAATTTTCTTTTATGTTCATTTTGTTTGTTTGTTTCTCTGTGTTACAGCTCTGGCTGTTCTGGAACTTGCTTGTTAGACCAGGTTAGCCTGGAACTCACAGAGCTCTGCCTGCCTCTGCCTCTGGAGTGCTGGGTTTGAAGATAAACCCCACCACACCTGGCTCCTATCATTTTTTATTTTCTTCTATTTTTTTAATGTTAAAATTTTGGGGTAGCTATTTGTACTTCCTTTTTCTTTTGTAGATGTTTTGTGCACACAAGTGAGAATAGTAGAGTTTTGTGATGCTATTTATGTTGCTGTTGTTACTATTATTATTATTTCTTTATTGAGATAGGATTTCTCTGTGTATCTCTGGCTATCATGGAACTAACTCACTCAGTAACTCTCTAGGCCAGACTGGCCTTTGATTCAGAAATTGCTTGCTTCTGTTTCCTGATTGGTAGGATTAAAAGTGTGTATGACCACCTCCAGGTATTGTTGTTGTTATTATTATTACTTTTATTTATTTATTTATTCATTCATTTATTTATTGTTTCTTGAGGAAGGGACTCTCTATTTAGTCCTAGCTGTCCTGAAAGTCCCTTATGAAGATCAGGCTGGCCTTGAAATCACCTGTATCCCACTACCTTTCCGTCTTGAGTGCTGTGATTAAAGGCATGAACCACTGCACTATCTATATTATATAACATATATTCTTTTAGATAATGTAATATTTTGTCATTAGTATGATCATGACATTTACTTTCCCCATGATAGCTATACACCCATGGGAACACTATTTTGTTAATTTTATTTTTGCTTCATAAATGTGATTGAGTTTATTTTGGGAAGAATGGTATGAACTAGGCTGTTTAAGAGAACATCCCAGGAGATGCCTATATATGAAAGTCTGATGTAGAGTGATTTGATGGGATTTAACTGCCAGGGAAAGATATCAAACATGTGTAGTGATTAATCCTTCAAGTCTATGTGGGTGGGCAGAGGTTGAACTAAAGCTTTATCTTTCTCTTACTACCTTAGAGTAGACACTTTGGCTATTGCAGCTTAATTGAGCTGCTGCTGTAGACTTGGAGCCAGGGTGTACTTACTCTTGGTGTGTGAATTCTCTAGATGTGAAGCAGATTTGCTTTTGGATCTGTGATATTTTTTATGATGTTCTTCCTACTCCAGCTTTAGAGGGCTAGGTGAGATGGCTAAGATAAAATTGCTAACAAAATGGTGAATCAGAAGGGGAAGTCAACTAAACTGAGCTTGACTATTATTCAGAGATTTAAACACTTCACTGTAAATAGAAAAATAGAATATAGTGAACCCCACATATCAATCATTTGTTTTAATTTAATAATTATTAGTGCATGACTAATATTATCTTATTTATACTCGGTTATTTTGAAGCTCCAAGAGACAGTATTTATTTTATTTATAAATGTTAGAAAATGTTCTTTTAGATGATAAGGGCCATGTTAAAAAGATAATTTTATTTATCATTTCAAAATATTGTCATTCTGAGGTACTATAAAATAGAAAGTGTATATATTTCTGTGATTATTTCTGACTCAGTTTATTTGCATTAGAGTTTATGGAAAGTCAGCATACTAAAATAGATTTCTTCACTGTTTCTTTTTAATTGTACTATTTCTTCAAAATTATTGTTATTAAATATATCAGATCTATTTTTCTCAACCAATTTCCCACATCTTTATTTTATGACTTGTAGCCTTTTGTTTTCATAAACTGTGTTCTTATACTTGAGAAATATACTTGAAGTTTTTTTAAAATTATTTTGTTTCTGTGTACATGTGCCCTCAGTATTACAGAGTAGAAATGGGCATCAGATGCCTTGGGGCTGAAGTAAAGGTGCTTGTGAGGCTGACATGAGTGCTGGGAATAGAATTCTAGGTCTCTGCAGTGTCAGTATAGGTTCTTAACTGCTGAGCTATCTCTCCAGCTCTAAGAGATAGTGTCTTATTTCTGTATTTATCCTCTCTATCAGTCTCTCTGTTTCTCCTTGTCTCAGTCTCTGTTCATTGGACACTGTTGTGGGTTTCATAATGACATTTCCATGGGTTTTTTTTTTTTGCCATCTTATCTTACAATATGGATTTGTGTCTTGTTTCTGGTACAGTCACCATAATTTTATTTTTTAATTTAGGTTGTTGATTTAATTTTAAGTAAGTTTTAAAATTATAGATATTACATGAATTCAGTTTCGTTTATAATACAACCTGCATCCAGATATTGGAGAAAAGCTGAAATCAGAGAGACAGGGAACAAACCACAGCCAATTCTCACCCAGCCAACTCCTCAGGTCAAATGGGTAGGTCCTCAGACTGCTGGACACACAAGCCAAGGGAAGAAGTTCTGCCTTCTCTTTCTTATATTTTTTTCTCTACTCAGCTATTTCAATTCCTGGATCAATGTTCCTAGTGCTAGGATTAAAGGTGGGTGTTAGACTGCCTGGCTGTTTGGACTTTGACCTCACAGAGACCCAGAAGGATCTCTGCCTCCTGAGTGATAGGATTAAAGGTATGAGTCGATACTCCCTGACCTTCATGGCTTGGCTGTGGGTGACTCTGTTCTCTGATATTCCAGACTATTTTTATTAAATATATATTACTACATATAGCCCCCTTTTAGTCATCAATATTTGTATTATGTTTTAAGTTCTGCCAGGTAGCTAAATAGGCTTTACCTTTCTTTCTTTTCTATTTACCTGATAGCTGGGTACACAGTGCTATTAATTTCTGTTATTTTTCTCTTGCTAAAGAAAGTCCATGTTTGTTATGATATGAATGTTGTATTTCTTAAAATTCTCCTTTTGACATTTCATTTTGATATTATGAGATATACTCTCTGGGAGCAGATTCTGCCATCATTAATGCAATTAGGGTCTTTATAAAAAGGCCTTATAGTAGATGTGTCTTGTGTCTTTTGCCATAAGTCTCTTCTGCAAACTGGAAAGCTGGGCTGAACTACACCACAAATCTTCTAGGACCTTCATCTTGGGCCCTTAAGTCTACAGAAATGGGAGACTTTTGTTCAGTAGATATTCAGTATGTGTTATTTTGTTACAGAATCTTGAATGGAGACAATGTTATACAAATATTTTAATGTAATCTACTCTCTCTACATATTTATTATAAGAAATGGACGTAAAATAATCAGAAAAATAATAATATTTTTCTAAAATTTTATGGAGAAATGTGATTCCTTTTTCTGTGATGCCTGTATGTAGCACATTCTGCAGCAGCCCAGGATTCTGTAAGCAGCAGTTTTCGGGCATCTGTTTTTTGATATGTTCTACTAGAGAGGCTATGTGAGTTAATACTGTCAGGTCATTGAAAGTCTTTCAATGCAATCCCCATCAAAATCCCAACACAATCTTTTTACAGACCTTGAAAGAACAATACTCAGCTTCATATGAAATAGCAGGAAACCCAGGATTGTCAAACCAATCCTGCTCGATAAAAGAACTTTAGGAGAAATCACCATCCCTGACACCAAGCTATACTATAGAGCCATAGCAATAAAAACAGCCTGGTACTAGATAAAAACAGACTTGTGGATCAATGGAATCGAATCGAAGACCCCAACATTAACCCACACACCTATGAACACGTGATTTTTGAAAAAGAGGCCAAAAATATTCAATGGAAAAAAGATAGTATCTTCAACAAATGGTGTTGGCATAACTGGATGGTACTATGTAGAAGAATGCAAATAGATCCAAACCTATCACCCTGCACAAAACTGAAATCCAAGTGGATCAAAGACCCAGCTACACTGAACTTGATAGAAAAGAAAGTGAGAAATACCCTCCAACACATTGGCACAGGTGAATACTTCCTAAATATAACACCAGTAGCACAGACACTAGGAACAACAATTAATAAATGGGACCTCCTGAAATTGAGAAGCTTCTGTAAGACAAAGGACACAGTCAATAAGACAAAACGACAGCCTACAGAATGGGAAAAGATCTCCACCAACCCTACATCTGACAGAGGACTGATCTCTTAAAATATATAGAGAAATCAGAATCTAGGGCCCCCAAAACCTAAATAACCCAATTAATAAATGGAATTAAGAGTTAAAAATAATAATTGACATCCTAAAATTTGTAGGCAAATAGATGGGTTTGGAGAATATTCTCCTGAGCGAGGTATCACAAGCCCAGAAAGAGAGGCATGGGATGTACTCACTCATTAGTAGAATTTAGATAAAAAGCAAAGAATACCAAAGCTGCAAACTACAACCTTTGAACATCTTGGGACCAGAAGGATCTTAAGAGAGACATCCAGAGATTCTTCTAAAAAGAGAAAATAGAGACGATCACCTTTGCAAATTGCTGTCATAACAGGTTGCAACCAAGAATAGTTGGGAACAAATCTTGAAAGAAGGAGATGGTTGAGTAAAGAGGAGCAACAAAAAGAGAGGAAAATAGATGGATAGCTCGATAGAAGAAGCCAATGTGGGGTTGGAAAGAGACCTAGTGCTAGGGAAACCTCCAAGAACTAGTAGGATGTCCGTGGCTAGGTCTCCAACCAATAGTGGAGGGGATGCCTAAACAGGACTTCCCCTATAATCAAATGAGTAACCACCCTAAGTGTCAGCACAAAACCTACATCCAACAAAGAGTAGAGGTGGAGGCAGAGATCCATTGCTGAGCACTGGGCTGAGCTCCTGTTTCAGCTGAGAGCAGGAGAAGAGAGTCTGTATGAGCAAGGGTATAGGGATTATGAGGAAGGTTCCCATGGTGATGGCTGTCTGGAGCTCTGGGGGGCTCACTGAATCAAGAACAGCCACTGGGGAACCATTGGGAAAAGGAGCTAGGCCCTCCAAGGGTAGGCAACTGTCCATTGGCATGGGCAGTACGTGGAACTTTGAGGGGTGGGATCAGACCGTGTTTTTGTACATGGGCTGGCACCTTGGAGCCCATTTCCTATAGAGGAACACCCAACCCAGTCCTGACTTTGGGATGAGGAAATCTGACTTGCCTGGAGTGGATGTGCCATGCTGAGCTGACCCACCTTGGGACTTCTTGCCCTTTTGGGGGAGGGGATGGGTGGATGGAGAGGAGCGAGGCAGAAGTCTAACTGGCAGGAATTGGGAGGAGGGAAGGGAGGGGGAGCAGGGGTTTACATGGATAAAAAGACATTTTTTTAAAATAAATAATAAAATGAAGAAGAAAAGGAGATTTACATAACCAAACCATAAAAAAAAAAAAGAAAAAAAAATCTTAGTGAAAACTTTTTCCCCACTCTCAACTACAAATTCAGCTTGTGTTGCAATTACTTTGGAATTACAAATTAAAACTACTGGCTATCACCCCCACCCCTGAAAGAAAGTCTCTTAGGACAGTAAAGAAAGAATAAATTATTCTTAATTATTTCTGCTGTCCAAGAAGACAAAAATCTTGTATTTCCTGCCAACCTCCTGTGTGCTCTGTAGTTAATATAAAGTATTGTAAAGTTGCTGAATGAGTTCTACTTTAACTATGTGTGTTGCATTTGTTTATGCTGAATTTGTTTAACAATGAAAAGATGTGATGCTTTGCCTGCCTAAGCACCTGATTGATCTAGAAAAAGCTGAATGGGCCAATAGCTAGGCAGTAGTGGGAGAGGTGGGGCTGGCAGGCAGAGAAGAGATAAGAAGGGAGAAGAGAAGGGAGAAGAGAAGGAGGTGGCCTGGGCCAGGCAGCTGCCAGACAGACAGACACAGAGTAGGTTATACAGAATGAAAGATGGATAGAAAGCCCTGAGGCAAAACATAGTTGAAGAGAAGCAGGTTAAGTTATAAGAGCTAGTGGGGACACGCATAAGATAAGGGTGCGTATTTGTAACAAACATTAAGTCTCCGTGTCATGATTTGGGAGCTTGTTGGTGGCCCAAAGGAAAGCCAACTAAACTTTTTTAATCTCTTTGAAAGGGTAGTTTTCAACTGAACTCTTAACTTTTTTAAGGGCTTATTTTTTATTATTTTTATTCATGTATATGTGTGGATGTCTGTGTAAGTGTATGAATGTGCAGGTTCCTGCAGAGGCCAAAAGAGGGCACTTAGATCCTCTGGAGCTGGCATTACATTTCACAGGCTGCCTGCATGTGGCTTGCTGGGAACTGACTTGGGTTCCCTAAAAGTACAGCAAGCACTTTCAACTACTAAGCCATCTCTCTAGCTCCTTGTTAACTTTTACACTTCAGTATATTTTCAGTAACTCCTCCCACCAACTTCCTTAGCCTTCTAGCTTTTTACTTGGCCTTGGCTTATATTGGATAAGCTGAGCAGTGTTTATATTTGAGGTTATCCTAGGTATGAAATAGTGAGTAAATTCCACTTTTATCTTCAGAGACTGTTTAGACTGTATAAAACAAAATCTGCATATCAATCTGAAACTCAGTATGCTTTTTCAGTTATTCTTTCTTTCAGTCTATCTTACAGTTTTTAGAGTTTATGTGATAATCCTTATTCTGTTAGTGTATCTTGTCAATATAATGTATCCAGATAGACTTTAAAAATAAGTGAATATTTTTGTTTTTGACTATAAATGCTTAATGTACAAAGTTGAGAACTTTTCTCCTTTAAATGTCCAGTAGGTTTCTTTTTAATAATTGTAATTTTCAATTTGTTATTAAGCTTATATTTAGAATCAAGTCTTTATTCCATTTTTGGAGTTTCCATTAAAATAAGCAGTTGATGTATTCTGGCTAATATTTGAAGAATGTAACGGACTATTCAACTTAGGAAAGAGCATCAAGGAAAGGAAAAGCCTAGTAGAAATCTAATTTTGTGATTCCTGTGATAAAAACATAGAGGCCTATTTTAGAATATTATCTGTGAAATCAGCATATAAGTACACTGTTTAAATGACTTAATGCTTATTTGTAATTTCATTTGGTTGTTGATGTTTAAATTTTGTTTTTGGTTCTACACTCTGAAGCTTACATTTCATTAGCTCTAAAGCTGTCTTTGTTTCCACTCCCAAGTTCTTCTAATTGTGGCTCTCAGACTTGAAATGATACAGGTACACTGTCTAGGTATAAAAGCAGGTTTGGCCATGGATACTTTTATGGTAAATACCTTACATTACATATCTATTCTTTGCTGTTTGTAGAAATTCAGAGAGGGGAAATCTGAAAGAATTGAAATATGACTATTACTCATAATCCTTTTATCTTTCAAAAGGGGAGGAAAGAATAGAAAAACCAAAGATAAAGACTCAGAAAAGTTGGTCTTAACTCTTTGGAGATTTGAAGTGATGGCCATGAAACAGAGCCACAGCTTTATCTGCTCACTTCTGTGTTGTTCAAATTTACCTTGAGTACATTTTCAAAATTGGTGAGACCTTGCAAATTTTCTAAACAAAGTTCTTTAGATTTTCCGTTATTCATTTACCACTTAGAAAGTACTTGGTAACTGCCTACAATGTGGATGGAAAAACAGAAAGAAAAAGGTCAAAATTTATTTCTCAAGGTATTAAGGGAGTAAGAAAAAAGTCAAAATATAATCCTCAAGGTATTAAGGGATTGATGAAAAGACCGGTTTGTGTAATTTAGTAAGATTGGATGTTCCAACGGTGAAAATATATGCAACTTGTGGTGGGACCAAGGAGGTAAGAGCTTCTAGGGGAATTTTTGGAGGACTTAACCCTCCAGGGTGACTGACTGATGCGGCTGGTTTCATGGTTTCATAGTCACATGGTTTCAGCATGTCTATTGGCTTGTAGGTGATTTTTATAGTTTTTGTTCATTGCTATGAACACTGGGCCATGTATCATCATTCATTATTTTATATTAATTTCTAAAGTAAATGTCACTAATCTTAATTTGGCATCTGAAGATGTTGCTCAGACTCTCATCTGATAGTTTCGCGTCCTCATGCGAAATCAAGCTGGGGTTAGTGAGACAATTAAAGGTAGGAGGCTGCTATTCCTCATATTAAAACAATCACTATGGAATTGTGATAAAGCAGATAATGTGATAGAAAGGAGTGGGTGGTGCTGGTACACAGGGTGAGGAAGAAGCCACAGTGACTCCAGAGCCAGGAGGGACCTCCACCTCCTGGAAGCAGTGTGGTAGAACTATTATTTTCTGTAACCAGCACCTTCTCTTAGAAGTTCTGAAACTCGAAGATTCCAAATCAGATTGTGAAGTCAGCTACAAGGGAGATGTATAGAGGATATGTTTACTTTTTATTTGTTGGAATGTTATGAAAACATGGTATGTTTGGTTCTGTTATTTGAACCACCAATAATTTTACTAGTACTATGACTATTTTAGGTATGAAGTTTAAAATTCCAACCTTGAACATATGAAACTGGAAAAATAAAAATTCAAACCTGCTCTTTTATGTTAGTAATAAATTTCTGCTTTTCTAACCAGACTAGTAGTTTCACATTCCAAAGGTATTAAAAAAAAAAAAAAAAAAAAAAAAAAAAGGAAGGAAGGGGGAAAAATCCGATGAGGACAAATACCTACTGTTTGATTTAGCTATAGAAAATCACACTCTTGATTCATGGCATTTTGTTTCATGGGAGGAGAGTGTAAGAACCACTGAAATTGCCAAGTCAGCACCTTTTCACTGATGCAAAAGTGGTCCTCTATATTGTGGCTGACCTAGGATTGTAGAGTCATGCATTTGGGGTGTACATAGGACTGGACCCTGGATACTTACGCTGTGATCAGGTATTCTTTTTATTTGTTAGAAATTTTACTGTGTTTATATTTCTTAAATGTCTTTTGAAATGTATATCCTGGTATGGCTCAGCAGCCAATTTAGTCTCAAGAGATTTTGATTATAAACACAGTCACCTTATCAGGCATAGACAATTCCCTGTGACATTAAGATGTTCCTTGGCAGGATATTATTTTTCTTGGTGAACATATCATGGTATAAAACATGCACAGAGCCAGATGTTTTTCTGAGTGAATTAGCTATTGTCATTTATCTGTGGTAGATCTTGTTTTTGAATTTATTGACAGTCATTCCTGTAGTTAGTGACTTGATTGGATCGTCTTGGCTTTCTCTCCTTTTAATCTTACTTTTAGCAGCCTGAGTCACAGCCAGGAAGTCCTCTGAAGTCAACCTTTTAGCTCTATTTGTATTTCAGGGACAGTTTAGGAAATGGCAACTGTGTCCAAAACAGGAGTGCTTGGTTTTTCTATGAAATAGTAAAACCTCGTTTAGAGACCTGGATGTGTTCTTGGTCTGTCTTAGAACACTAAGTCTGAGGGGTTAAAACTGCATTTTCAGATTCTCAAGGCTACCCTAATAGGAAACAAACAAAACAGCAACACGGACAAAATCCAACTCAAAACAGACAAACCAACCCCAGAATTCCTGTAAAGCTTCCTGGGGATCCACCTCTTGCCTCATATGGAAGTCTTATCCGGATACCATGGCTTCTCACATCCCTTTGTTGCCATGTTACCATGTTCCATCAGTAACTGAAACACACACATAGAGTTAAAGGTCAGTTCTTCTTCAAAATTAATTTAGCATAATACTTTTGATAAATGTTTATTTAAAATGTTTCAAAGGAAGTTTAATTTTTAAAAAATCCAGGTTGCTTGATTAACTAGAAGTATATATTATATATTTGGAGAAGTTATTTATAATCTTTTTTTGTTTGTTTTGTAATTTCGGCTTTACCAGTGTTACATGAAGTTCTTCATGTGTTTATTCCAGTAGCTGCAACTGAATTACAATTTTGTTTATTTTTTTAATAGTTTTCACCTGTGATTTGAAAAATCATGTTTGTAGAGTTATTATTATTTTTAAGGAATTAATGTTGTAGGATAAAGTGTGAGATCTTGTTGGAGCCTTTGTCCTCTCTATCTTCTATGTTTCTTCATCATTCTTCTTTCAGGGACCTCTCTCTTTTGTGACCTCGGTGTAAGCAGGCGTGTTTGTGACAAGTCATCACCTCCAGCTTTGTAAGGGATGACGCGATCAGACCCACCATTTGTGACAGTTGAGAAAGAAGCTGTAGTGTGTCTGGGTGTGCTGCCATGAACTTTTAAAGGAGTGAAGGTTGTAGGGGTGAAGGTAGTCACAAAATTTCCCAAGGTCCTCTCTGGCCTTTCCTCCTTTTCCCCCAATACCGAGGGAAGTCGTAACAATTTAGTAGTAATCAAATGGTTTCCAAGTATCAAAAGCAGGTTATACTATGTAAGCAGTTTGGATTTATATCTCTTACTAAGGGAACCCTGAGGTTTTCTGGACATAATCATGCCTGTATAGCTTATGGGTGCACCGTTTTATTTTCACATCTAGATGTTATTTGTTATTGTTGATAGGAAATTTTGCTTGACAATTTTCTTTCAGATGAAACCAAATATTAAAGGAAATATTGTTTTACTTTGGTGTTAGAGATTTTGCTGTTTTCTAGAAAGTGTGTTTTTACTCTAAGTTAAAAAATCATTACCTGGTTGGGGGGGGGGGTTTGGAATTTGAATTTAAACTGAACTAGAGTTTTGGCTTCTGTTTCTCGTGAGTGTGTGTGTGTGTATGTGTGTGTGTATCTGTGTCTCTGTGTGTGTCTCTCTCTGTGTTTGTATGTGTGTGTGTCTTCGTGTCTGTGTCTCTGCATATGCTATCTCTCTCTCTGTGTGTGTATGTGTACGTATGTGTCTCTATCTGTGTCTGTGTGTGTTTAACATTGCTGACATAAGAAGGGAAAATAAAAGTGGAACAAGAAAGGTGATGAAAGGCCACTGGGGGAGTTGACCATGAAAGAATGGTGCTTTTATGTGGAGGGAAGTACTGATGTGGTTTGAGAGCCTGAGGTTTGTTTTTATTTCAGCCACTGTCTTTGAGACAATAGTGAGTCAAAACTATATTGGCAGGCAGGTTTTAATGCTCATTTCCAAACAGAGATGTCTCTCTAAGATACACAGGGAAGGCTAACATAGATTGCCCATATTTGTTCTGCTTCTCATTTTACCCTTGAGGAATGAAAGAATCCTGCGGAATCCTGCCAGCATTAGTTGAGGCTGAAACATATAATTGTATTGGGTAATAAAGGAATTTAAAAATTCCTGTTGTTTTTCCTGTGGCTTTCTTTCACAAATCAGACTAATGGTGAAATACTTTTGCAAGTGTCCCCATTCATCTCCAACAGATGTAAGAAGCCTCTGCCTTGTGGTTTCATAATTACTGAAGCCCTAATTTCTTTGGCAACTCTTTCCTCTGTGTGTAGTTTTTCTTTTTGGCAACAAAAATGTTTAATCACATGCCACGATGAGCACCAGCATTCCTGGTCTGGAGGAGTTAACACCTGTATACTGATGGCTTAGCGACAAGTGAGACAATTTTTTCTATAGTCAGCAGAGTAGCTGCCATTGGTCATTAGGCTGAATTATTGATTTCTGACTACTTGCTCATATCCAGGATCACATAGAAAGCATCTGAGCTGGCAGTTTTCATTACACACAGGAACTATAGCATCATGCTCATATTCAACAAGCTGAGGAATGTGAATGTACTTGAATGTTTTAGAGGAGTGTTTTCTAGAAACTTGCTGTTCAAATAGGTGACTATCCACTGAGAGCCAATGAGACTCAGAATTTCTCTTCTGGCCTGGTCCTGTGCTCTAGAAAATGTTCAGGTAATAAAAAAGCCACCTGTGCTGTCCTGTGGTTAGCAGTGGGGGTTTTAGTGTGCTTACTGGTCATTGCAGAGTAAAGAGGAAAGATCTGTTATCTGCATAGCCGAAGCAAGCAGATCTGACTGGCTGTTGCTGTGTCTCTCAAATAGTCATTTGTTGATCAGTTCTTATTCATTTCTATAACATTAGCAGAGAAAACTCATGGCATCTGGTTCTTTTATTTAAAACCCTGAATGATTTTTACTTTATTTTTATTTTATCAGGATTTTGATGGAAGCAAGAGCTATTTGACATGTGTAAAGAAAATAAAAACATACTGAGTAGAAATTGAAAAGCTCTCAAGCTGAGAGACAAAAGTAATGTTTATCCCAAATCATATGTATATATTTGCATATTAGTAATGATAAGTTTGGTCATAGTTTCTGCTTTTACTGATATTACGATATAAATAAAATAATTTCTATGCTGTATAATGAAAGTTAAAAATACTAGAGTTTAAAATAAAATTGAAGTACGAATGTAGTCTTATTTCCATATTTGCCAAAGAAATATTCTAAGGCTAAATTTTAAGTCAGTAAGTTTCAGGTTTCTTGTAATAGCATGTCATTGTTTTCATGGTTGAATCATTTGTTTACTCACTTATCTCACTTCTTATTTACTGCTCATGTGCAATGGGCTAAGTCTGTGCTGTACAGATCTTCATTAGATTATCATTTGTTTTGTAAGAAATAAGAAAGCGCTATGCTGTTTATTTAGAAATGTTTTAACTGCTGGCAAAGTTCATAACCCACCTTTTTAAGTATCTTGCCTTTCTTGATGTAAGTACCATGCCAAGATTCATGTAATAGATGCCAGATGTAATAATGAGTGATTTAACATTTCTTTCGTTGTTTATATTTTTATATTTCAGTGTGATTTTATAAGTAGGTTAAAGCATATTTTCACATTGTGACCTATACATTGGATTTCATTTACATAATTGTAACTGACATTTGGAGAACATTGACAACTAATTCTTCAGACATTGATTTTTATTCTTCACTAGAGGAATGAGCCAGCAGATGGATAGAACAGCGGAGTAAGCAGGGATTGGTGTCAGGATACTTTCCCATTTAATTTTTTTTAAGCATATGGTAGCCAAAGGGCTCCATTAATATAGAACTCTTAACACAATTTCTGAATCTGAAAAATCTAAAACAGTATGAGCATGGCATTTAGTGGTTGTGACACACTAATTTTCCTTGTCAGTCATATGCAATTTGGTTAAAATGTTATATATACTATTATATATTGGTGGTAAAAATAAAGACCATTTATGATACAGGTCAAAAAAGTTTTGTTATAAGGTCAAAACACAAAGACATCCACCAAGCTGGCAATTACCTTTCATGTCAAGCTGTGGATCTACTTCAGTTTTGAAAACTGTTTTACTTTCTGCCTCCTTTGTTATCTGTCAGGTTAGGAGGAAAAATCATTGTCCTTTTTGCAGTCAGTTCCTGTAATGTTTTGTCCATTGAATATAGTTAATGAAAAACAATATAAAGACAGGAAATATGAACTGGGCTGTAGGTCAGTGGTTCTCAACCTATGAATCGTGACTTGTGGGGTTGAACGACCCTTTGACAAGAGTCACCTAAGATCATTGGAAAACACAGATATCTATATTATGATACATAACAGCAAAATTACAGTTATGAAGTAGCAACAAATAATTTTATGATTGTAGGTCACTACACCATGAGGAAATGCCAAAGCAAGGTTGAGAGCCAGTGCTATAGGTAATGTTTAATTTATTCATAAGAACAAACATCTTTATTATGGTAATTTTGTGCTGTGTGTCACTGGGTACACAAAGGCTTATTTAAAGAGGCTAGCACCTAAGCATCATTGTTGGCCTTTATCAAGAGCTTAGGAAAGAAAGATTCTTACCTTCTGGCTTCTGAAAGAGATGCATACCTATGGTACATCCATGGGCATAAAGTAGAAAAAAATTAGAGTATGACTACATGAATTATATGTAGAAAATAAATATCATTTAATGTTTGATTATCTGTCATCCTCAAGACTATTAGGACTATCCACAGGAAATGTATTTTTGAATTTTGGAATTTCATTGTGACTAGATTTTTTTTTTAAGATTTAAAAGTTTTGTTGTTCGTTGTTGTTTGCTTTAGTTTACATACCGACTGGCTGTGCTTAGATTTTTTTTTTAATATGCTAATCTAATCTAAATCTTGGTTGTTTTTATTGTCTGTCTGTGCAGTAAAAGGCTTTTGTTGAACTTGCCTATAGCCAGATAAAAATCCACACAGAATTGGGTTAAGTCATTGGCTCAGGTCCTTGATGATAAATACTTGGAAAAACATTCAGTTTTATCTGAATCATATTGTGTGCATGTACTTATTGGCTTAATCAATGCTCTAACACTCTGAAAATTAAAGCTAATAGTACCAGTTTTGGGTGGCACCAGACAGTGACTGTCTGGAAGCAAGTGGTATAAGCTTAGGTGGAAAAATGTTTTACTGAATTTGAGTTGGAAAAGAGTTTGTACATACTTGTGGTCTTTGCCCTTCTTTCCTACATTCTGTGCCAACATCCAAGTAGAGATCTTAACCACTTCCACTATCTTAATTTAATTCTGAATATGAATGTCTTTTGAACATTAGTTTTTGTATATAAATATAAATTATCAACTACAATCTAAATAGAGAAGAATTTAGTATGTTATTTTGATATTGAGTAGACTTTTTAAATTGAGGTAAAAGAATCCCCAAGTAGCACTGTTTTATGTATTCACAAACCGTTTTCCTTTCAGCTGCCAACAATGCAAAAGAAATAACATTTTTTTCAACATTTGTGTATAAAGTCTACCATGAAATATCAAAATTTTTAATTTAAGATTTTAGGAATATAGTTGTGACTCGGAATTATATGCATCACTGGGAAACATAATTAGGACTACTTACTTATATAAACATTAAAATAGCCTTAATACATCTTTCCCTTACTTACACAAAAGTGTAAGACCAAATAGGTAAAAATTGAAAATCTCTTATAGCATGAGGTGTGATGGTATATACCTGTAATCCTAGGTAGTGAATGCAGGCATGCAGTTCAGAGTCTGCTTGCATTATGTAGATTAAAATATTCATGCTTTAAGATTATTTGTTCATATGTTCATCTGTTTTCTAATATCTTAATTATTTTTTATTTTTAAAAAGATTTAAAATTTTTTTATTTATGTGTATATGTCTGTGTGAGTTTTCCTGGTTGGTCAGATGGGAAGTGTGCTGGAGTCACATGCAGTTGTGAACCACCTGCCATAATGGTGGGATTCAAACTTGGTTCTATAGAAGCGCTGGAGTGCTCTCAACTGTTGAGCCATTTCCTCAGCCTATTTAAAACCTGTGTTGTATCTGAAATTTATTCAGATGTGAAGAAATGAATTTGGTCTATTTCCAAAACTACATTTCTAGTGTAATTCATTGAGAAATCTAGTTTTTTCTATCAACTGAAAGATGCTACACATGTTACATGACATTCTTGTAAGTATTTGTGATTCTGGCTAGGATTTGATTGAATTGTTGATTTTTTGTTATGCTATTATATTTATAGCATGTAATTTTCATTATTAACACAATTCTATCGTTTTTATTCATCCTTTCCCCCAGAAATTTCAGGTTATTCTTGCCTGTTTATGTGACTAGAACATTAAAATTTTGTCACTTTCTTCCCACCCTCGTACTCAATAATTGAAAGTTAATTAGGATGTAATGTGTATCTTCATAATGTTGAGTCTTTCAAGGCAAATGTCATATCACAATGTTGTTAAATGTTTTTCTTGTTTTAAAACCTTAAAAGTTTTATCATATGTGAAAAGAATTTAAGTAAGTTTATCTTTTTCCTTCATGTTAGGATTTCTATCAATATCTTGCTTACTCTGTTTTTATATATTCAATTTTTATTTATATTATAAATAGATTTTTTCCAACAGTACACTTAGATGATGTACTACTTTTAAGTTGAAAGCTTAAAAGGCCAGAAGAGGGTGTCTGGTTCACTGGAGCTAGAGCTAAACTGTTTTTAGTAGCAGTTTTATAATTAATTAACTTAAAAAACTTGAGTTTTTTTTTTTAAGGTAAACAGTTATATCAATAGCAAGATGATAATTTTTGGCTTTTCTCTCAATTCCTTTGGGTAGTAGCAGTAAACAGTTCTGTGACTCTTAAATACTTTACAAGTTGACCAAGCCTTGACTGAATTTAGCTTGATTTAGAAAGTTACTCCTGAATTTAGCTTTCTTTTAACCTTTTAACAAAGGTATTTTAAGTGTTTTTCAAGGAATAAGGCCACATTCTAACACAGTAAAAAAAATTATGGACTTAGGCATTTGTACTACATTAATGTTTTCATACTAAAGAAATGTTTATGACATTGATATATAAGCTTCAATCTGGCATTTAATTATGACAGGGTTTCTTCTAGAATATGTGAATTTTAGCTCAAAGACATTATAGTTAAATAAATGCCTTTTTAAATTAGTGTTTCTCAAAATTATTTGTAAAGTTCTATGACATTTTAAAGAATATCTATAAAATTAGTAGTTTCATATTCATTTCAATTTATCTTAACAAAACTTCGTTTACTGCATTTCTCTTCTGTGCTGATGGTTGATACTTAAAATAAGGTTAAATAAGTGATTCTAAAAAATTTAAAAACTGTATAAAAGTTTCTAAAACTCTAAATTGTGTTAAATATGGAAAATCTATACGTATATAATTATATTTTTTTTAGAGTTCAAGAGCTGTTTATGTATATTTCTCTAGAAACAGTGCTTAAAAAATAATACAATACTTGAAGGTTGTTATGAATAAGCAGTAATACCTAGAACATTTGTTTGTCACCTTATGAATAGATTATAGGAATCATTATTAATGCTATTCCAAATGAATTATGTAGTGTGTGCATATCTGTTTATGCAGCTAGCCACTGGGTTTTAAACAAATTTATTAAAAAACACTATACACTTAAAATTTACTCTGATTGACTAATGCTTATTAGAGACTATGTGATCATAATACTTGCCTTTGGGGTTATTTAGTGAAGTGACATTAAGAATATATGTATTTCAAAATTATTTGTGTGTGTATGTATGTGTGTATATATGTGCACATGTACATGTGGTTATGCACACATTACTTTTGAGGAGCATGTTCTCTTTTGCTACAGGATCTAGGGATCAAATTCAGATTATCAGGCTTGCTTCAGAAGCACTTATACCTACTGAGACATCTTGCTGGCTCAGAATTTTATTTTTAAGTGTGTGTGTGTGCATGTTTGTGTATGAATGAGTCTAACTAGGTGCTTTCAGAGGCCAGAAGAGGGTGTCTGGTTCACTGGAGCTAGAGCTAAAGAAGAGGTCGTCGGCAACCAAGTTTGAGTCCTTTGTAAACACTGTTAGCATTTCTAACCACTGAACCATCTTCCTGCCACCCCCAGAGTCAAATAACTTATTATACCTAGACAAATGCAAACAAATGTACTTCCCAGTACCTCTGAGGATGCTGTAGCAGTTCAAGAATTTTTAAAGGAAACTTGCAAATGTCATGCAGTCCAGTCATATTCATTTTTGAACTAACTAGGAGCTGTGAACTTAGTGTTGTCAATGTACATTTTTGTGAAATAGAAAGATAGCCTATGTTAAGTATTAAATAGAGGTATTGATAACACCTTGAAATTTTAGTCAACCAAAACCTTTTCAAATTTACTTAGTGGTTAGAATTAAGGCTTAGTTTATGGTCAATATCTATAAAGCTGAAGAAACATCCAGTCTTTTGAAGATTCTTTGGTTTCAGTTATTATCAATTCTTAATCCAGAGTAATTGCTTGATTTTTGTAGGTGGAATTAATTTCAGAGACCAATTGAGAATTTCATGCCCTAGTTTTGTAGATTTAAATGGAAACCAAAAAAGAATAGATTTTTCCAGAGACAGTACAGTAAATGGTAAAAAACAATCTGTTGCTAGTCTTTTTACTCTTGAAATCCTGAAGACAGTTTTGTAGAAGTCTGAGGAGTGGAGTTCAGAACCAGAGGCATCACACTCACTGAACATTTTAAGTATGTTTCAATTTGAGTAGGAGTTATTGTTTATTACCATCCTTGTCAGTTCCCAGTGGCGCTAATGTGCGTGTACATGTTTCCAAGTGAAACTCATTTTTTAAGTCTTCATAATTTATTATATAGAAAAAAATGATAAATTACAAGAATTCTGTGATCTCTCAGTATTTGTCTTGAGCACATTGTTTATTACTGGATAGAATTTAGGGTGCGTGTGTGAGTGTGTGTGTGTGTGTGTGTGTGTGTGTGTGTGTGCGCGTGTGCGTGTGCGTGCACACGGTAAATGAAGGTAGTCTTAAAAACGTTTTTCTTCCACTTCTAGTATGTTAGGTAATTTTAAGACAGGTTGAAAAACAGAAGAAGAAAGGGGAAAAGAAAACTCCAAGGAAGGCCTGAGCCTAGGGACTTAGTTAATGCCCACAGTCTAGTTGGGATCTGCTGTGTCCCAAGTCTCCCCACAGCTTGTAAAGACGGTTAAAAATAGTTCCAGTGGGTTCTGTTGACCAGCAAATAAGGAAAGCTGGAGGCATGTTGGTGAAATATACTTCAAAGTAATTTATTTTGACTCTTTTAAAAGGCTTCTTTGTAAATGCACTTTTAAATAGTAGTTCTGTTTCCTTGAATCCACGCAAAAGCATAAAATAGGCTGCATTCAGGAGAACTGGCGTGGGAATATTTTCAGCTCAGTTACTGCTTGTGTTGGGACAGCTGCTCCACTTGTGCACTGCCCAGTTTCTTTTAAAGGTCCTAAATTCAGGTGCCTGGAACAACTTTCTGTGGTAGGATTTACACAGTCCTTACTTGCACGTTTATTGTGTCCCTGTTTACAGGAGTGTTGTGGTTAAATTATCCACCTAATTAGGTTTTAAATAGGAGGAAATACATATAAATGGACCAATATTTGCTAGTGGTTCAATTTTTTTTTAAAAGATACATCTTGTTCTCTTTTCTCTGTTTATTTTTATTTACATGATTAACAGTGGAACCCAGACCATGCAGATGTTTAGTAGGCATTTGGCCACTGAGCTCTACTCAAGTTTATGATATTGTATTATCGATTTGTTTTCAATTAATGAGAAACTATCTACCTTTTCTCTTTTAATTATTCACACATGAACTGTCTGGGGTAATTTTAGGCAAGCAGAAGGACAGTTGTGGTTCTCTTTTTCCTGTGTTTTATATTGCTGAGGTTTTTGTTTTCCTATCGGTTAAATAATGTTATTGAGTTGACTTGTATGATGTCTCCAGATGTCATTTTGTGATAGTGCAGTGGCATCTGGGACTGGGATACGCTGAGTTTCAGTAAGTGCAGAGGAGTAATCAGATAATCACCCCTGTGCTTTCTACAGTATTCTGCTTATCCATATGTGGTGCTCCCATGGGCTTACTGGGGTGTGTGTATTTACTCCATAGCTGCTACCTCTTTCATACAGGGGCAGCCACCCAGGAGGTGATGTGTTGGTGCATCCATGCTGTCAGTAAGGTTAATTTTCTTAGTTATGATCCCAAACCCATAGGCCAGAGGAGGCTTGCAAGTCTGATGTTTATACTTTTCTGCCTGACTTAGGACTTCGAAGTACATGTTGAATCACTGAAAGACCCATTAACCAGAGGTTTTCACACTACAAATCTGTATTTACCACACTCGACTTAGTCACACCAGCATTTAATTTTTTTTTTTTTTTTTTTTTTTTTTGGATCAGTCCCTCTAGCAAGGAACTTAAGGTTTTACTACTCCAAAAATTCTTTTGAAAGTTATTTACCCTCTTGCTCACTCAACATCTGACAAAAATGTGAAAATACTTCCAGGAATAGTAAAAATGTGTTTCTGAACATTGGGTTGAGACAGGGAGATTAATTCTATGGCACGGTGCTCCCCTTGAAAATGTCTAGCATATAGCAGCCTTTATATATGATTGTATACCAGATTCTTTTATAATGGTTATTCTATCGTATTTCAAATTGAATTTGTATTTAAATAAGTAAAAAATGTCAGCAGCACATCTGTTTCATTATGCTTGAAATATAGCTACTTTGTTTCTAAGTTGCTGACTTATCTAGTGTGACCAGGAGGAATTGTTGCAAACTTGCAGCATTTACTAGACTTGGATACATTTTTATAGTTTTTGGAGAATCAGAGAGAAAAATTCCGTGTTTTTAGTATAATTTGTTTATAAGTATCTCATTAAGAAATGAAACCCTGTGAAACGAACAAGATTATTGCCATCCTCTTGATGGATGATGATGGCATATGGATTGATAAATGTAGTGGATGCAGCATGAGGATCTGGGAATGATAGAGAGGTTTCCAGTGCCTTCACGCCAGACTAGAGATAATTAATGTCAAATTTCAAAAGTATAGCGATCTAATGTCTGTAGGATCCCCCATTTGGAATAATATCAAGATCTCCTTCTGGAACAAGTCACTGGAAACTTTAAGTTCAGAGTCTCATGCATCTCTTTTGGGCTGGCAGCCAGTATCCCGTACCACGGAAATCAGGCGCTCTCAGTGTGTGTGAGCGAGGAGAGTCTCATGCATCTCTTTTGGGCTGGCAGCCAGTATCACGTACCACGGAAATCAGGCACTCTCAGTGTGTGTGAGCGAGGAGAGTCTCATGCATCTCTTTTGGGCTGGCAGCCAGTATCCCGCACCACGGAAATCAGGCGCTCTCAGTGTGTGTGAGCGAGGAGAGTCTCATGCATCTCTTTTGGGCTGGCAGCCAGTATCCCGCACCACGGAAATCAGGCGCTCTCAGTGTGTGTGAGCGAGGAGAGTCTCATGCATCTCTTTTGGGCTGGCAGCCAGTATCCCGCACCACGGAAATCAGGCGCTCTCAGTGTGTGTGTGAGCGAGGAGAGTCTCATGCATCTCTTTTGGGCTGGCAGCCAGTATCACGCACCACGGAAATCAGGCGCTCTCAGTGTGTGTGAGCGAGGAGAAGTGGGTATTGCTTTCTCACTCTTGGCAGAGCCTGCCATGTCGGAGGTTTCTATGATTACCGTTTTGATTGTCTTCATGATCTTTATAGACCATCACTCTCACATTTGGGGCAACTGGTAACTTTTTCTTTAGGTTTCATCAAAACCAAACTATTTCCTAGTACCCCATTTTCTTTTGCTTTCAATTCTTGAGTGCTAGTTTATACTACACCACACCTGGCAGCAGCTTCTGCTTCTAGATCTTTCTATTCTTGAGGACCATTGTTCCCTCTATGAAGAGTTTATCTTTTTTTTCTTTCTGTTAACTAAGTGTCTTTACATCTTCAAAAGATCAGCTCATTGTCTTTGAGAGTTCCAGTTGTTATTGTGATTTCTGGCAGATATTGCTTAACAGCTAAGTCTATTTCTGTTTTATGTTTAGGAGGAAATAAGCTAGTTCTACTTTTCAAGAACAGCGTATTAATTTTAGAATGTATTCTCAGAAAAAAACATTTGTCTTACCTATGGGGGGAAAAACTTATTATGTAGTTAAGAACTAAGAACAATTTCTGTTATTCTGTTAGAAAGAAATTTGGGAAAGGAATTAAAAATCATTGTTTAAATGAAGAAGTACATTATAGTAGATTACCTTCAGAAGCCATGGAGCTTGACCTTTTTATATAATTCCAGAACCTTAGAGCTACAGATTGTTTATCTTAACTAAATTCTTGTCCTACTTAACCAGAGGTAACCTGCTAGGTTTGATGATTTTGACTTTCTCTTATATTTTCCATTGTTAGCATCTGCGTTTAGGAACTTAACCACCTTTGTGTTTTTCAGGCCTGTAGCCTATGAACATCAGTGCTGGAAAATAAATAACTGTTGTCTTATAAAGTGGTTTTGCCAATTTAAAAGTCCACTAGAATGTGTTCCTCATGCTGCATACTGAAGGTTTTTTTTTTTTTTTTTTTTTTTTTTTTTTTTTTTTTTTTTTAAATAAGAACATATCCTTGCTTGAGGGATGTATAGGCCCTACAGGGCCTGAGAGGCAGCCTTGCCTCAGTCAGTTCAAACTGATTATAATTGGTATCTTAAAACATGTGATCATAGCACTTCCTCATAACCATGAGAGCCTATTGAGTGGGCAGTTCCTCATAAGCCAACCTGGGGTCTGACTGGGGGCCTTGGCAACAGAGACAGTCGTGATGTGAGATGACCTGGACCAGCAAAGAAGCATGCCACAGCAGCAAATGCCAGCAAATTCCCCCTGGCTTCTTAAAATTGGGTCAACAATCTGCCCGTACATACTGTCGATTTAATAATCTACCCTTTTGTTCTATCATATTGGAATCCCCTTTTTTCTTTTTCTTTTTTCCCCCAAACAAAAATCCTGAATCTAATCTTTCTTGTTCAGTTTTTTCCCTAACCATTACCAATAACAAGTTGTAACCAATCAACCTAAATAATAACAATTATTAATAACTCATTGAAAGACCAAAAACCACCCACCCCACATTATGGGAATGTGGGTATGTGTTCTTAAATTTACTTCTTGTTGTCTGGGAACAGTGGCATCTTTAGGGAATCTTGAAAACAAAATTTTTGTTAATTGTCCTGAGATAGGTAGCTGTATCTTTGTTGTCCAGTCTCTGCATAATGGGAAAGTGCAGGGCTTGTCTCAGGTCCTGGCTAGAGTGGTCTGTGAGGCTTGTTCATCTCAGCTAGCTACTTCAGTGTCCTGAGAAGTTTGTAGTCCAAAGCAAATATCTGGTTTGTCAGCCTAGTAGCACTGTGAAATCATTGTTGTGGGGTCCCATCTTCCTTTTAGAGACTTCAAATGTTGAAGATACGCATCATCATGGTTCACTGCAGAAAACTGATAAGAGACCCATAACAATGTACAGGAAGCTATATAAGGCCTTTTTCTAGAGTTACTACTCTACATGAATAATAATATTAAGACAAAATATTTAAAACGTACATATCTATAGTATTATTATACATTTTGTTATAAAATTTATATATCGTAAGATTAGTAGGAAACAATAGAATAGTTTCTTCAGTTTGGTTATTCTTCTGTTCTATATCAGGTGGCTCTTCTGATATAATACAGAAATTTTGTATTTTCCTTTAATAAGCATGCTACACTCCAACTTCAAAGCCAGTTTTAATTTTCAGCTGAAGTGGGACTTCAACTTTTCTTAGAAGCAATGAGA
Organism: Phyllotis vaccarum; assembly: GCA_033318265.1. Classification (NCBI taxonomy): domain Eukaryota; kingdom Metazoa; phylum Chordata; class Mammalia; order Rodentia; family Cricetidae; genus Phyllotis; species Phyllotis vaccarum. The sequence goes on along the minus strand of JARWLC010000011.1, from coordinate 36,968,221 downwards.
TATAGATGTTAGGCAGATATCGATGTTACCCTGTAGAGTATATTGGTACCAATAGGTCCAATTTTCTTTACTTGTAAATATTTTCTGGATAGCTTTCCTTTCTACTTTAGACATCTAGATGTTCAAGGTCTTTTGACTTCTCAAAGATGAGTATTTCTATTTTTCTGTAAAGATAATAGCAAGTTCTTGCCCCAACCCTTGATTGGTGAGTTTTTATTATAACTCAAAGAGGAGTCCCAGAGATAGTGAGTGGATCCCAGACACTGATTGTTGAGTTATTTACACTCTTGGAGTTTGGGTTGCTTAGTTCAGATTTTGACTATGCCCTGGTTCTAACCTCGTGAAGTGAGAAGGTATTTAATTTAATTTTGATTTAGAAGCACACAGCTGAAAGACTTAACTTTTTAAAGAGGTTTTTTTATTCTTTAAAGAGATTGGATAAAATGTCTTATGGAGACTAGAGTTTGAATGTGTTTGAATTTGTAAGGACTGTAGGACTTTTAATGTTATTTATGTTTTATATTGTGATGTTAAGATTAATGTTCCATCTTGGGGATGCAGGAGAAAGGAAAGGTTCTAATGGAAAAGTGTTGTGCTTGTATGTCAAGTTGACAAGGGGTCAGTTTTACTGGCTAATTTTATGTCAACTTGACACAAGATAAAGTCATCAAAGAAGAGGGAGTTTCAGTTAAGAAAATTTCTCAAAATATCAGGTTTTATGCAAATTAGTTATTGATGGAGGCTTTCCTAGCCCATTGTGGGTGGTGCCGTCCCTAGGTTGGCGTTTCTGGGGTCTGTAAGAAAGCAGTCTGAGCAAGCCTTAAGGAGCAAGCCAGTAAGCAGCACCCCTCCATGGTCTTTTTATCAGTGACAGATTCATGCCCCTCTTGAGTTTCTGTTCTGAATTCCTTTGATGATGAACAATGATATGGAAGTGTAACCCGAATAAACCCTACCCCCCCCCAATTGTCACGTTAGTGGATGAGCTGTCACTTCTCCTTATTAAGAAGTTTCTCTTGTTCAAATCAAGTCTTTATTAATTTTGATGGTACCTATAGCTTTTCTTCACCTGCAGAAACAAAAGCAAAACTTCTTCCCCAATGTAGCCCATATCCTGAGTTCAACAAATCTTTGAAGTAGACAGGCTGATTTATCTCAGAATTTTTTTTCTTTAGTCCAATGCCTTTGAGCAGCTCCTGCTCCTTTCTCATTAGCATTGAGAAAATTTGAAGTTAAATAAAGCATGTATATTTCTGGGAGTCTTTGTTACCTCTTTCTGGTTATTTAGAATATCCTATCAGTTTGATCTTTCTGTGACTGCTTGTTCTGTAAGATTGCATGATATACCTGTAATATGGTTTATATTATAATTAGCAAAAACAGGTTCACTTTACTAGAGACATATAACGCATTGTCAGTCTTAATTCATACAGATACTCCTATAATGGTCATAATGTCTAGCAAACGTGTAATTACAGAATCTGCCTTTTCCCAAACTCAAAGCAATATCCCATTGAAATTCTAAAAATGTATCTATTGTATGATGGACGTATTTATTTTAATTTTCCAAATTCTGTAAAATGAAACACATCTAACTGCCAAATGTGATTTCTATAGATATCTTTAGGATTACTTCCTGCTGGTAATGGAGTTTGGTTATAGAAGGACAGGTAGGACATCTTTTTTACAATTTCTTTGGCTTATTGCCAAATGATGGAGAAATCCTTTTTTTTTTTTTTTTTTAAACCTTTGCTATTGATGTGATGTTTATGAAATGCTTTAGCCTCTAGAACATTTTTTTATTAATTATTTATCAATTTCATCATTACTTGTTTTAGAGGGTCTAACAGAACTGTGTGGGATCATATGTGTGATATATATGTGTGAACCTTGGCAAAGAGCATGTAGTAATTTTCTTTAGGAGAGCTGAACAACAGATATCCCCAAAGCAAGATAATTCAATTTATTAAGAAAACTAACTGGATTCTTCCTGATGCTATAAAGGAACACCAATTTCTGGAGCCCCTACATTTTATACTGACAAAAACAAATCAGGAAAGGCAGGCTACAAATTAGGAAATCTAAGTAAACTGGCTCAAAGCCTTTATAATTTTGCCCAAAAGTCAGAATTATATGTTCTGGTATTAATGGATTTTACAGAACTTCTCAATATAGTCACTGACTCTCAGTATGCAGAAAGAGATTTTTATACATTGAAAGTGTTGACTTTATTCCTGATGAGTGAGAACTAACTTCCTTATTTATTGTTACAGGAAATATTCAGGAATAGGAATCATATGGTAGAAATATCCATTCAAATATAACATTTTCCTTTAATTTAAAATTCCTGTAGGAGAATGCTTACAGTAAAAAATAACCAGAATGCAAATAAGATCTGGATCCACATGATCCACATGTGCATCCTGTAATTTCTTTTCCACCAAAGCCAATTCTCTCTCAGCTTCAGCTCACAATTCTCTTGAACTATTTAAGTCCTTTTCACCATCTAAAGGGTTTTGAATAAAGTATCCAGTTCCTGACTTTTTATCCCAATAGTGGGCCATATATTGGAAATGTCTCCTAGCAATCCTTAAAAATCATTAAAAATTTGCAATCCTAATTTTACCTTTTGGGGTCTAATTTTGTGTTTATTTATTCTGTACCCTAAATAATTAATACAATCTCCTTCTTGTAATTTCTTTCTTTCTTCTTTTTTTTTTTTTTTTCAGGAGCAATTTGTATTCTTGAGAAGGCACATTTTTTTTTTTTAAAAAAAATTAACATTTTTTTCTTAAGTATCTATATTTGAGTCATCCAATAAAATGTCATTCATGTTGTGGTAAATGATAGATTGTGGAAATTGCTTGCATATCACTTCTAATGGCTGTTGTACAAAATATCGGCACAGAGCAGAGTTATTTAACATTCCCTGTGGGAGAATCTGCCACTGATGTCTCTTTACAGGCCAAGAATTACTGTAAGTGGGCACTATAAAGATGAAATCTTCCTTTTCCTGGTCCTTTCCTTGTAGAGGTATAGTGAGGAAATGGCCTTTTAAGTCATTAACTATGATAGGCCATTCTTTAGGTAACAGAGAAGGCTCCAGACTGTAGAGAGCTCATTGGTTGAATTACCTCGTTAACTGCTCTTAGATCTGTTACTATTCTCCATTTTCTAGAATTTCCTTTGATAACAAGTACAGGAGATTCAAGGGCTGGTTGATTATTCAATATGCTGAGCATTTAACTGCTCTTGTGCCTGCAGTTTCTCTTTTGTTAAAGGCCATTGCTGAACCTATATAGGCTTCTCTATTAACCATATTAAAAGTGGAGCTTTTGGTGCCTTTAGAAAGATCAGCAGTTACTGTGCCTTGTTTTTGTATGATGACTGTTTTTCATAACACCTTCTAATATTTTTAGAGAAATATGTTAGTTTATAGTTCATTTCTGAGACTGGAGGAATGTTAATCTGAGTATTCTATTGTCATTATAAATCGTATCCCCATAAATTAGTAGTCGTGTTAGCCACATATGGCTTTAATTTTCCTCTCTGTCCTTCTGGCCCTATACATTTAAGCCATACATTTAAGCCATCTCTATTTTACCTGGAATAATGTTCCAATCCCCAAAGCTAAACACTTAACGTTTGAAGTTAATTGAAGGGGTTAATTTGGATGCCAAAATTCTGTTGAAATTATTGTTACGTTTACACCTGTGTCTACCAGAGCTTCAGTGACATCATTTATTTATATTTCAAATTTTGGTCTTTGTTCATTTACAGAAATTTGCCTATATATTTGCTTTTTAGTCTTTTCCCTGATTAGGTTTAAAAATAGGTTTTAGGTTTTTTAATTGTCCTGGAACAGTGTTTCCTTCATGAGGACAGGATAAGACTGAACTGGATTTGATGAGTTGGGGGAGGGGGCTATTAAAGCCCTTCAGGATATTTCCAGATGGTAGAAAGTTACCTTGTTTGTCTTTCATTGGCCTACATTTGTTTGTTCAGTGCCTATCTTTGCCACACCTTCTGCATACTCCAAAAGGGAGGGGTGATCTTTTGTGGTTATTCTTGGCAAAAACATTATTTCTGGGAATACCTTGTTTACAGTCTCTTTTTAGGTGACCTTATTTTCCACAGTTGTAACATTTGACATTTTGATTTTTCTTTAAACTTCTTAAATGACTTCTCCTAACCAGTTATTGTCATAGTTATAAGATTCCATATTAATTGTATCCCAGATCCAGTCCTTCAATGGTGCTGATCTTGCATTTTGCATTGTGAGTTAGCATTTTTCAAAAACCAGAGATTCAATTACCATTTGCCTAGCTTCTGAATCTGGTACCATTCTATTTACCACCAATGTCAATCTTTGTAAGAAATCTGTAAAGGTTTCTTTTGGCCCTTAGATCACTTTTGTAAAGGACTCATAGTTTTCTTTCCTACTTCTTCAATTCTATCTCAAGCATTCAATGCTACACATATCTAGGGTGTGGTTATCATGCAAAGATTGCCTTTCTGCATTATCATAATCTCCCTCCCTAAGAAGTTGATTTTGGGAGATTTCAATTCCTATGGCTCTACCAAATTTTTCTATGGTTTTAGCTTCATCCTTTGGCCAGGTCCTTCATTGTAATTGGTGTTTAGCCTCTAGAACTGCTGTAACCATGTCTGTCCAGTCTTTAGGGGTACTTATATTACAAATTGACCAGGAGTTAACATTTGCTTTACAAATGGTGAGTGCATGCCATATGTGACTATTGCTTCCTTGAATCTCTTTACAGGAGTGCATTCAGCTTTTGCACAGTTTCTATCATTTGGTAATACCTGTAAGGTTACTGCTTTGAAAACCTTAGGCTGTTTCTCTGTAACCTTATAAGGCAATTTTGAGGTTGGCTCTCCTTTAAATTTCTGTCTGGGGCTCAATATCTCTATTATCTGTTTTAACAAGGATTTCTAATACTTGCAATCTTGGCACTCAGACTCATATCAGCCAACTTGGCACTCAAAGAAACCACTTTTCTAAAGGGATAAATCAAGAATGATCAAACAAATAATATCTTTTTTTACATTTTGTTTTATATGTGCAAACATTCCATAAGGATAGGACAGATCTGAAGAATATTAGGAAGCCAAAAACTGTCATTTATATCATGATTTACATCTATTTTAACAGCAATCTTAACTAGGTTAAACAAATTAATTATAGGTCTCAAAGAAATCAGTTAAAAAGAACAGTAATATTTACAAATAAACCCTTTTGGAAGCAATAGTGACATTTTAGCAACAACCTTATAACAGATGTACAGCAAAATGGGGAAGAATAATAATTGGTGTTCATCTTGTTTTACTCTAGTGACTTAAATGCTATACACAAACAAAACATTTGTTTTGCTTTTCTTTCAAAGCTATGACACAAATTATAAAAAGAAACACATAAGAAGACATTAATAAATCAAGTAAATTTAAAATTTTATAATATTTTAAAAATAAGTTTCAGGGTTTTCATTCCTCATGGCGTAGACCATTGGACAGAGGCCACTCTACTTTCCTTAAAGAATATGCAAACATTGATTTCTTCTATAAAGTGCTTGAGTTATTAGTGCTTAAGAAACAGCCTTGCATTGTATGGACAGCTACTTTGAAAGATAGAGAGGAAAGCAAAAGAAAGGGAAAGGAATTTAATTTGTAAAATTTGTACAGTTTCATTTTTTTATAGTTTTATCTGTATTATATAGTGATATATAGATACTTTCAGCAACTATATTGTTCCAAATTTAAAAGAAGGTATTTACATAAGCATTGAAGTAACCTACTAGGTGGGTATACATCTTATTTCTTTTTTCCTGCTGTCCCTGATTACATGCTTAGGAGGGATGATTGACTTCTTCAGGGCACTGTGGCATCCAGTGTAGAAGATAACTTTTCTTTTATCCATATCTTTCCCCCTCCATGTCTATGACTCATGCATCTACTGTAATTCTCAGATACCTGTGCAGGTTACTACTTATTATTTTCACTCTATCCATGTGTATGTATGCTGATGCCTGTGAAAGATAAAGGACTTAGCCACTATTGAAGCATAATGCTCTCTAGGCCAGGAAATGCCTGGCTGCTCAGATACTTCACAGAGTAAGAGAGCAGGAATTGAATTTCTTACTTTCTTTCTGTCCTCCATTTCATTATCCCATGGCTTTAAGTGGGCTTTGATATCCGTTAATTCTGCTTGCTTTCAATTACTATTAGTCTACACAAGTCTTTTTTAAAATATTGTAGTTTTAGAACTGTCTATAGATAGCACGGCCCACAGCATGCTGGATCCACCTACACAAATTAGTTATAAATAAAATGTCCAACAGAGATGCCCACATCTCAATCTGATAGAGGCAGTTTCTTAGTGTGAGGTTCTCTCTCCCCAGTCATGTTATGTTGACACTCAAGATTGACTATCACACTATTAGACCTTCAGCAGATTGGTCTGAATTTGCATTATTTTTCTCCCTTTAAGTGGAGGTAATTAGTGTGTTGTCATCATAGAAATCTTGTGTGAATGTAAACATTGACTAGATGAGGAGCACCCAAACACACATGACATACATATTCCAAGGCCTGTGTAAATGCTCACTACTGTGTCTCTTATTGTTTGCAGAGCCAGAGAGGTGGCTCACTAGAAAGAGAGAAGCTTACATAAAAGCCTCATGGCCTGAATTTGATCCTTGGATCCCACAAAGTGCTAGGGAAGAACTGATTCTTGAGAGTTGTTTTCAATCTCCACATCTGCATCATGGTACACGTATGCATACACACATCTTCTACATCTGTATCATGGAACACAAATGCATACACACATAATAAATGACATTTAAAAACAAATACTTCAATATGAACAGCAGGAATGGTATCTGGCTCAGAGACAAAGGGAGGAAAAATAGGTTTAAAGTGAAGACGCTTACATAAAAAGGAACAAAAGTGGATAGGATTCTGTGGCAATGAAAGCTGGACTACCCAGCCCATATGTATGCTGTTGGTAAGTGCCTTTAGTTTTGTTTTATCTACCTTTCAAACATTTCTGGGACATGTATGTGTTGGGACATTGGTGTGTTTTTTCATTCTCCTAATCATTTGATTAAAATGTTTCTTTCTGATTAATAAAAGCTTTTTCCTTATCTCCTTGCCTTTCCACCCCATTTTTCTTAAACTTAAAAATAACTAGAAAGTTATTCTAGTCTGTTGGAATTAATGTTTTTATGTTTATACAAAATATGCCTGGAGTTAACATTTGGTATTTGCTTTCTTGTTAACTAAAGATGTACAATAATACTTTACAATTTGAAGTAACATATACTTCATATTACATTGTTAGTGTCTTTACTGACACCTTTAAGTCGTTTCAGTTTTTGACTGGCTTTTGTGGAAGGTAAAAATTAGGTAGGTTCATGTTTTCTAAATACTTTAAAAATAAACTAGTTGACAAAATGGGTAGAAACTGTTAGGAAAATAGGTTAAAGGATAAAAAGGGAATAGTTTCCAGAATGAGTGATACACAGTGTCATGATCACAAAACTCTTCAGACTTTTTCTTAAATATTATTGTTGTTGTTTTAATCATTATGTCCAGATTTTTCTGTGCATTTTACACTCTTAAAAGCATTATATACAACATTTTTAATTACTATAAATTTTTGGTATAAATACTTAATATTCCTTATTATAAAAGTATTATGTATTCATTGGGAAAAAAGTAGAAAAGATAGATATCAGTAACCATTCATGATCTTATTCCCTGGGACAGTGATCATTAATATTTAAAATGGTTTTTTAATTTTGATTAATTACTTGATTATGTGCAGAAATGTGGAAATATATAACAAGTATCATCGTTTGAGAGGCTATAGCTGGCTTTCAGGAGCTTAACAAAGGATTAAGTTTGCTATTTTTAGATGTTAGTACATGAGTTCTGGTAGTATATTGTATAGACACCACTAAAATTAAGGAATATTTCATCAGTAATTTGATCTCCTTAAGTCTCATGCTCCCTTGGTGGCAAGCATCATTTTTTTTAATAGTTTAAAAAAATTTTAATTGAAGTATAATTACATTACTTTCCTCTTTTCTTTCCTTTCCTTCTACTTCTATTCTTCCCCAACTCTCTTTCAAACTTTTTCTTTATTACTATTAGGCTCACATACATTTTATTTATATGACTATATGTGTGTATGTACATATAGACACAAATATGTAAGTCAATCCTACTTTGTCCATTAGTGTTGCTTGTATGTATGTGATTTCAAGGCTAACCACTTGGTATCTCTGGGGAAGACTAATTCTCTTCTCAGCAGACATGAGAATCCCCCTCTCATGTTAACATGTCTGTTGTGTTGTCATTGTTTGGGTCTTGTTTAGGCAGCCATACTATTGCCATATCCTGGTTGTAATGTCTCTATCATTCCTATGAGACACCATCTCAGTAGACATCCTAGTCCTCCAGTTCTTAGTAGTGTTTAATCTCCCTCAAAGGATAATTTTTCAGAAAGTTGTGATGTTGAACTTTGTGCCCAATGTCGTGCATACCTGTGTGCGTGCACATATGCACTAGTTTGTGCGCGTGCACACACACAAACATACACACAAAATAAAGAAATTACATAAAGGATTACTTTTTCTAAAAGGTGTTTACTGTTTTATATATTCAAATATTAGGTATGTTTGAGGCTTTCTCCTTTGATTTCTGACTACTGGGTTATGGTAGACAATGTATTGGATGACTGGAGGTGATGTTCTCTTTCTGGATACTGAGTATGGATACTAACCTTCCCCTCACCCCTCACCGGGAAGCCAGGACTTGGCTGCAGAGCCATTCTTCCTTCTTAGCGTATATGAGCTACTGAGCACCTGCCTAGAGAGCTCTTTTTTGGTAGAGAAAGAAAGGTGGTTACAGAAGGTCTTGGCTAGACATAGGTATCTCTTTTGTTTTCAAAGGTAGTAGATTATCATTTGTCATTTTAATTCCTCTCTACAAGGAATTAAGTGGAAGTGTAAGTCTACTTTGGTGATAGCATCTTGTATATAGAAATCATTTTGAATTTTCAAAACTACTAGATGGGATAAATGTTTGAAATATCTTTTTACTCTTCAGTCAGTTATTGTTGTATTCATTAATGATTTTATTCTTGCTCTTCAGGCATTAATGTGCTAGACTAAGTATCTTATGTGCTCAGCTATACTCGGTAGTGTATAGTGTATAGTGTATTTTTTTTTTTTTTTTACAGAGTTAAGTTTTGAGTTTTGTTTTGTTGAGGCTGGGCTTTATGTGTAGTCCAGGCTATCTCTTGAAATCCTTTTGCCTCAATCTTCTGAGTACTAGAGTGACGGGAATACACTTTCATGCTGGATTACTTAGACTTTAGTGTAGAAGTCTAAGCTCTGGGATTCCAGAGACTTGCTTTTTATTATTATTTTTTGGTTTGTGAGGGCATGCAGGTTCTACTCTCCAAGTGTGTGACTTTATACTAAACACTTCATTGCTTTGTCTCTCAATTTCCTAATCTGTAAAGCAAGAGCCTTAGATTGATTGGTCCCTATGGTCTTTTGAATCCTGAGTTTGACATAGATATTATCCAGTAATTTGCTACAAACATGAGCCAGATATCAGTACTTGTTAAATGTATTCTACTACTGGATGTTTCATAGCCTACTGATTAAATAACTGAACATTGTCATTCTGATTTACAAAAGCATCCTTCCCTAATAATTTATGTGATATAGTTCTTATTGTAATACAGAATACCTTGATATTGTAAGCTAAAAGGATGCTTTTTTTGGGGGGGGGTTGTCTATTGTTGTTGTTGCTTGAGACAGTGTAGCCCAGGTTGTCTTGTAATCTATGCTGTAGCCAAGGCTGGCTTCTAAGTCTTTGGAATCCTCAGCAAAAGATGTTTCTTCTTACAATAATTAAACAGAGGGAAAGAGAATAGAAAGCTATGCAAACAAACACTTTCTTCTCAGGCATATGCTGTCTTCTGTGTCCTACTAGGAGTGTTCAACTTCTTGATATTGTGATTTCGTATGCACAGGGTTTATGATTGAGAACATTTGTAACAAAAGGCACAAATTATATTATTGTATGAGGTTTCTGGCCTGGACTCTCTGGCCTAGCCTGGTGGCCTGGACTTTCAGATCCACAGTCCCATAGTCCCACTGAAATACACAGACACTTATATTAATTGTTCACTGATTGACCTGGGGCCCAGGCATATATAACTTGCTAGTTCTTGCTCTTAAGCTAACCAATGATTCCTGTTCAGCCATTTGTCTCAGTACCTTTGCTCAGAGCAGCTTAGTTGTCCTCTGCTTCTTCTGACTTCTCTGTGGCATTTCTGCCCTGTTCTTCTTGTTCCCAGAGTTCTTAGTCTGGTCGCCTCACCCACACTTCCTATCTGCCTTCATCCAATCAGCGCTTTTATTGAACCAGTAGGCGGGGCAATTGCTTACAATGTTACATAATTCCACTCCATCATATGTCATAAGATTTAAGCAATTTTAATTTTTTTGTGCCACATTCTTCATTATCATGCAGTCCATGGGCAGCAGAATGCCTGAGTGAGACTGATCTTTTTCAGTGGTGCATTTTCTTCCGACTTACTCTTTCAAAGCAGCTGTCAAATGGTGTCTAAAGAAAAGCCATGTGAGTTAGCATGCATTCCAGAGGGGACAGGCTCTCCTTCATATGTCAGAGTTAGGTTTTTGTCCTTTTCATTTGTTCATATTGGCTGCAAATACATTGGTAGAAAACAGAAAAGAAATACTAGTATCTTGGACACAGGATGGGAGCACTTGTTTGTCTGCTCATTAAGTCATTTCCCATCTATGGCTGTGGATAGAAGGGGATAAACTTTTCTGTTTGTACATCTAGAGTTTTACATAGTTTTCATGTAGTAGTTGAAAATGTGATCCTGATAATTTCTAGCATAATGGTTAAGTTTTATGTGGCTCACTGTGGGATATTTCTCAGTGCCCAGTGAAAACTGAAGAGTCTATAAATAAATGATAGATATGAGGCACACAGAAACTTGCCCCCCCCCCCTGCTTTCTGGATCCTTTAAAGAGGCATCATTTCTCCCACAAATATTTGCCACCATAGCAGTCTCTTTCCATATAGCACTGTGTTGCTGCCTTGTGGACATGTACATGCCCAGAGCCAAGACGTGGGAAATCTCAGGCACCTATCTCTTCTTTCTCTTCTGAACTCTGGAGTATTCTAAAATTACAGGATTTCTTTCTGTGTGGGGGTCACTTGATTAAAATTGGAAGCACTGTTGTCCTGTAATGGAAAAGGGCCAAATCAAGTTAGTGTGAAAATGAACCCTTTAATGGTCTTTGATGACTTTGTTGGGGTTTGACATGTTTTGGTAGCTCTCAGGGGGAATAGTGAGGAAGATTACTTTCTAGTTCAGATAATGAAAGAGTTGAACTCTAGCCCTGGTTTCATCTATAACTAGTTGTATGATATGCGACATCTCAGTTACCTGAGATGTTAAATGGCTGTTTACCCTCCCTGCTGAGTTCTTGTGTGAGAGAAAAGTTTTTAAGTCTTGAAAATAATAAACCATAGTGATTGTCTGAAATCACTATGGAATTTCACATAAAATACACACCTCCAATAACCATATGAAGAATTTAATTTAAAAAGGTCACAGTTGGGACATTAGTTAACATTCAATTAAAATGCCCCCCCCCCAACGAATTTTGAACCTGGCTGGTATATATACTGTGTCCTAGCAAATAAGCAACTCTACCCCTTTTCCTTTGGTTTTAGGAATCAACTGTCAGAACTTAATATTACTTTCAGGTTCTTGGTGACATTTTAGTCATTAGACTTATAGGAACATTCTCTATCAGCTGTCCTGCTGATACCATGTCTCCTAGGAGTCCCTGAGGGCCAGTGGGGTGGATGAGGGGGAGGCCAGCTGAGCCCCTGGGCCAGAGACCAAGAGCTCTTGCTCGGCTTGTTTCCCACTCATTGTGCAGCCTGGGCCCTATCACTGGAGGGGCCTGGCAAGGAAATGAGGAGGAAGTGAGTGCCATTGCTGGTTCATAATGTTCCAGTGTGGTTGGAAAGTTTGAGGAGCAGCCTGGGTGAGAAGAACAAGACCTTATTGACAGAGTTCAGTCCTGGTCAGGTCTGTTTCACATCAGCTTTCTGAATAATCACAGCTTTCCCTACCCAGGGAGATCCAGAACAGTTACCACTACCCCCACCCTCTTCAGTATGAGTGTGGTAGAACATAAAGCATTCTGTTTTATTCCATGTGGGTAAAGTTAGGAAAGTGTAATGTTGGCTGCTTCAAGGTTACAGTACTGTAACAAAAGCAAGCCTGCTTTCTAGAAATCTTTAGTCTAATTATTATCAGTGCAGGCATTTTCTTTCTTTTTATTTAAGCAGTCTCTATTGAAAACTGTGTATAACACGCTGTTACACCTGCGTCTTCCCAATCATTTCTTCCTTGTATTTGCCCTTCCTCTTTCTTACTTGTTGAGACTCGGATTTCTTTTTTTCAGGATCATTTTGTGATCTTTGTTCAGCTTTAGCCTGGTGATAACCACCTTGCTGCGGTGGATGCCCACATTAGCCTTTTCTTGCAGTACTTGTTCAGTGTAGATGAGGTACTTCTTCCTGTACACCTGGGCCACTTTGCCAATCGGCTGACCTTTGTAGTGCTCTTGGACAGCCTGAACTTCATCACCTTGCAAACTGGCATAGGTCAAACATTGTACTTCTATATTAGCTCTTTAGAAAGTGAGGAAGACATGATCTTCCTCCAGATGTGAGAAGTGAAATGCCATTTGTGGTTCTTGCTTTGTTTATAAGTCACAAAGGGATTGAACTTCATTTTGGTGGCTGTGATGCAGCTTTTTTTTTTTTTTTTTTTTTTTTAAATACTGCTTTTTATCCATTGATTCTCAGAACTAGCAACCATTCCAGTGATCATATAGGAAAGCTTGGCTCATCCTGGCTAGTCAGTCAGCCCTGTGACTTAATTTAGCTAACACCTAAATGCAAAACCTATACATATTGCAATATTGAGATAAAAACACTAAACTCTCTTCTCCACCTGAGTCGATAAACAGGAGTATTTATGTCAAGAAGTCAGAAGACAATCTGCTGGAGTTTTTAATGGACCACAGGATGTGCCCTTTGTATGCCTGGCCTTGCCATTCTGCATGCATTCATGCAGGACTTCTGCATTAACATTGTAAACATTCTCTCAGCAGCCCTGTCATTTTCAGGACCAATAGGGTGTCTCTAGATCCAGCATTAGATCAGGTAATGACAGTACTAAAATTTGCTTCAATTTTTACCCCCTGGAATATCTGGTACCTCAAAGGGACATTTTAAGCTTTTTTCAAACTTATGAAACCTAAGGCAACCCAAATACTCCAGCTGCTTTTCAGAACACAAATTTTTGTTATTGGATCCTTTGTTTTACATTAAAGTCTGAGTCGGATAGAAGGGACTCTACATTGGGACAAAAAGCTGAAGAGCATTTATGGAATTGGCTATAAAGTGTAAGGCTGACTCCTTTTTCTGAGAGATGTTAGTACTCCTCAAATAGTAATAGTTAAAATTTTGACCTCAGACTGATTTAATTTGATATCTGTCATATTCTTTTTCCTCTCTTAAAGTGAACTGAGATTATTTAACTTTAATATTCCTTCTAGAAATTTCTAAAACAATTATTATTACCAGTAGAGACTCTCAGTTATTATTCAGTGTACTCCTTCTGAAGGCAAGAATAACTGCCTGTGTTAAGATAAATTCATATGAAGTATTTATTATTTTATCAAAGAATAGTTTCCTCTTTATGTTTGTATATATGCATACATAAATGATAAAGCAGTTTTAATTGAACCCTATTGCATAGACCCTCTAAGCTCTGTCTCAAATCTTCTAAACTCAGCGGCTTTCTATCGTCCTAGGGCTTAGCAGATAACTGGTCCCTGAAATCTCCTTTGGAGGTGTTCACCTTCCTGCATAGCACTTCCACCCTTCTCCACAGTTCTCTGGAGTAATTCTCAGTAATGTCAGCACCTTGCACACTCTATCTCCTTTAGAACTTGCCAATTTTCTTTTAAAATATCATCCCCACTAGAATTTGTTGTATTCCTATCGCACCAAGGCATTTTGCTTTGCTAACATATTTGCGTATTTCACCTAGCTTGTAAGTGGCAACACTTGTACCCAAATCCATGTGATTCTGCAACTTTGTACTCTCTGTTGTTGATTATTTGCTTGGGTTCTGTCTTCAATGATGCCTATATGGGTTACTGTCTGCTCTCTTAATGGCTGAACACCATTTGGTGTTTGTTGTCATTATCAGATTTGCCTTTAGTTTGGTTGCTATAATTGTGATTCTGTACAACTTGCTCTTCAAATGATGGTCTCAAAACTGTTAGTGTAGATCACAGTTCTGTACCAGCCACTGTTGGTCTAACACTTCTCAATTTTCCCTTTCGTTCCAGGATGGCTCATACTTGGCCGAGTTCCTGCTGGAGAAAGGGTACGAGGTGAGTGACTCAGTACTGGGGTTGCCATGGACTGCTAGGATGCAGCTGCTTTGCTTCCTCTGTGTGTGCTTTCCACGGAAACTCTGATAACAAATCAGAATCCAAGCACGGCTCTGCAGAGGCGCCGGTGATTTTGCCAGCTCATTGTGCTGTCTATCTGCTGGTGAGCACACAAGATTCAGCTGTTCTGCATGTCGCCCTTGTTTTCTGATAAAGCAGCAGCCTGTGTGAGCCTGACTGTAAGAGTGTTAGGGTTAATTTATGATGTAATGTGCTACATTAAAAAGTTCCACTCATGGTGAAGTCACTTAATTTGGAAATTGCACAGAGCAATAAAAACCAAGCTGATCTTTGGCAAGCTTGCATGAAAGATTTACACCTGGAGGTGTTTGCTTTCTAACAGGCAGCTGTATATGTTATGGAAGATGAGTCTGTGTGATTCATGGTTGGTGCTGTTATCATTGTGGGTTGTTCTTCAACATAAGAAATAAAGAATTTGTATTAAATCTGATTTAGTTTAGTGAATACTTTTCAACAACATTTTCCAGATGTACTTATGTATAAATTCCTGATCTATAGAGAATAAAACACATACTGACCCATATCCTGGCCTGCTTTGGCAATGTTTGTATTAATAGTTTACATTTTCTCTTTACTTGGATTATTTATAGCAGTGTTGTACAGAAATGTGCAGTTGGACAAATGGTAAAGAACTGCAAGTAATTTGGCTTGTTGACAGGATTTGATGAAAATGGAATTAGTTTCCGTATTGTAAGTCAATATTTTCTGATAGCTTTGACTATAATAAGTCATAACAGGGCTTAGAATCCCTTATTTTCTTCTATAGTAGTTTTCTATCTTGCTGTATCAAGGTAAGACAAATTAATTCTGGAAGTACCTATGTACACATATGTCTATAGGAATAGATTGCTATAGTAATTGATAGGCTAAATATTCAACAGAACAAAGCAGTTTAGATCAGGTCATGAGTAGTACAAAAGTATTGCTTTTAGGAAAAAGCTGTTGTCTAGTCAAGCTGTTAACCTAATATGTTACTAAATAACAGAACAATATGATACAGATACAGCTGAAGGGCTATACAAATATGTAGGGCCGACTGCTAAGAGATGTATGGTAGCCAGTGATGGGAGTGAGTTATCAGGGAATCAATAAGCCAGGTCATTGTAGAATTTTATGTTGAGTAATGTTCTAATCACAAGGATGTTAAGATATACTTTGAGGTGGACCTGTAGAAATGAGTAGAAATGAAGTAGAAAGTAATAATCAATGACTAACTGTAGTCTGTAGGGGTGTGTGTGTGTGTGTGTGTGTGTGTGTGTGTGTGTGTGTGTGTGTGTGTATGCTGTTCTAGTCAGTGGATTTGTGGATAGTCAGGCCTTGGGGCTAGTGGAGTCTGACACTACAAATCTATAAGTCTAGACCTCTAGCCGCCCGAGACCAAAAAATCTTATTACAGCAGGCTAGTCATGATGTTGTGTGGGCATTAATCATTTGCAGGCAGGAATGCTGCACATGAGTTGCTGTTAGTGCTATTGAAGAAGGCAGGGACTGGCATGAGAAGTAAAGTTCTATTCAGGTGTCTCATTGAGGAATTATCAGACTTCAGATTTGCAAATAGATTCAATGAGAATTTAAAACTGCCTGGTGAGCTGCAAATGTTTTGAGTCTATGACCACTTAAAGTTAAAAGAGCAGATTTTATAGAATGACAGCTGCAGGCTTATTGGTAAATCACAGTTACTTGGGAGGAATCTATCATACAATGTGATGAAAGTAGTGAGATCCATAAACTGTTAGAAGAAACGATGATTGTTTATTTAAGGGGAAGGGACAAGACAGTGCACAGAGGACAACCAGAAAATCTTCCACACAATGTAGTAAAAGTGTGAGCTGTGTGTAGGCAGTAAGAGAAATGGGCTTTTGTGTGTGCTGTATTAATTTCAGTGGGATGCTTTTCTCAATTTTAAAAGATGGTTGATTTAATTGTAGAATGATCTATTAAGAGGAGTCTGGTGGTGAAACAGTCTTTATCTTTTTATGCTTAAGCCACAGTAAATATTAGAGTGATTAAAAAAATAGAAATTATTGGAAATTTTCCAGGATTGTCAGCTGCAGTTCTTGGTTATTCAAGATCACAGATCACAAGCAGTATAGAATTAGAATGTGTGTAGTTATGTTTCTGACCACATCTGAATCCAGAGATCAGTGACAGCAATTTTGGATGAGTACAGACTTCTATCACAATGAACTCTCAACTTTTAGTGTGGAAGCACCTCATGTACTTTTAGAGGCTGGCTCAGAAACTTGATATTGTGTGAAAAGAATCAGATGATTGTATTAAGGACCAGATAAACTCTAATGACTTGACTGACTTGATTAGACACACACACACACACACACACACACACACACACACACACACAAATTGTTGCAACATGTGTGTGAAAGTCAGAAGACAACTTGTAGCAGATAGTTTCATTTTCTGGGGTGTTGAACTCTGGTCATCAGGCTGGGCAGCACATAGGCAGCACATACTTTTATGTGCTAAGCCATCTTTCTGGCTTTACTCTCTAAACTACTTTGACTCCATTCAGATTCAGTTACTATTCAGAAATACCAGGGAGCTTAGACATAAGTAGAAACATCATATGGGCCAAGGGCAGGTCAGCAGTATAAGAGACTGATGCTGGGACTGCTCTTGTCTTCTCCTAGAGGAACAGACTTTGATTCGCTGTCAATGGCAGTCAGCCTGGCATAGAGGAGACCAGTAGAGGAGCATAGCCAGGCCAGTGAGGAAATAGTTAATTAAGCTCCTTGGCTTTTTACTGTTCTTAAAAAAAACAAAGAAAAATTACAACAGGCATATAAATATCAAAGAACAACTTGTGTGCAAAGGAATAGCATTTTTAGTTTTGAATTGCTAAGGACCAAGAAGTTTATTAGAATTATTAAAGCCAAGAACAGACAGAGGGCAGTAGCATGACAGCGACTTCAAGGAGAGTTCAGACCTCACCACCAAACACAGAGGCTGGGTTTCTGAAGAAAACTAGATTTTCAGGAGTATCACTCATTAACAAAATGCTCATTAGGAGCAGATTACTCCTGTGTCCATATACCTTTATATTTCTGAAGCTTGGAACATGTTTAATATGGTCTCTGAAGCTTTTGCATCTGATCATGGTCTGAATGAACCTCCAAAGTAAAAAATTAAAGCACAGTTTTATCTCTTGATAATTTGCAAGGATATTGGTTCTAGGAGCCTTTGCATATATCAAAGTCTGAAGACACCCAAGTTACATATATAAAATATTATAGTATTTGTGTATTGCTTATACATATTCTTTTGTATGCTTTAAATAATCTCTAAGATAGTTATACCCAATGAAATGCAAACATTACATAACTAGCTGTATTAATTAGGGAACAAAGAAAAGTCTGTTTTTTTGTTTTTCAGGACAGATGGATGCAGCTGCAGTTTCTTGACTTCATTATTGCAGAACCTATGAATATTGAGGGTCTATATGCTTTATCTCTGCCTCAGTTCTTACTGAGAAGACACTCAGAATAATAGTTTTTATTCATTCTTGCTTCTTGGGTTTTACTCAGGATTAAAACATTGAAAGAAGTGACCACATCTATACTTGTTTATTGTTATTAAATTTTTTAGTTAACATTACTATCGTTCTTATTATTTTTGAGAAAGGGTCTTTCTAATTAGCCCAGGTTTGCTTGGAATTTATGATGTTCTGTCTCTGTCTACCATGTTCTTGGATTACAGGCATATGTCACCATATCTAATTCTCTTTTTCATTCCTTGATATCTACAGACGTCTTCATAGTGAGGACTTTATGGACAAGTTACCCTTAAGACACTTTATATACATTGTATAAACTATATATATTCTGTAGCCTGCTAAAGCTAAAAGCTAATTTTCTTTTGTTTCCTGTTGACTAGCACAAATCAAGGAGCTAAATAAGTAGTCTAGTTCTCATATCATTCCACCCTGGGGCTTGGGCACTGGGTGCCTTATATCCAAATCCTCTGTTCTTGCTTGTCCTGTGTCCTCAGATCAATTTCTTGACTCACCTAAGACCAACCCCTCTCCTTCCCTCCCTAATCCCCCCCTCTCTCATTCATTCTCTTTTTTTCTTTATTTTGTTTATAAGTAGAGGGTGAGGTGAGAGGGCATGTGTGAAACACTTAGCCAGTGGAGCTTTGTGAGACACAGGAATGGTAAAGAGTGAATGGTGACAAGCCACATATATTGTAGAAGGCACTATAGTTTTAATCATGGATTTCAGCATTGATATCAGACATGTTCTCTTGCCTAGAATCCTAGAATTTGTGCATTCCCTTACATTTTCAGGGAGAAAGGAAGATCTATAGGAGTGAAACCTGCCATGGAAATACATTCTGGCTTCAAGTACCTTTTCAGCACCGTAGTTTTAGGTGACTGGCAACATGCAGCCACTACTATAATGTGTGCTCACTTTTCAGAAAAACGTGAGATAGAAAGAGTAATGAATTTTTCAAAAGCTAGCTTGTACCTGTGGGTATAAGATTATCTGTTTTTAATAACCTGATAACACTAACAGAGCATCTCAGAAGTTAAATAACGAATAGGTACATTGTGGGTTTCCCTTCTAGGAAAGATTTTTTTTTTTTTTTTTTTAAATTTCAGAAGCTGGCTACTTTTATTAGAAAAAGACATTTTTTTTCATACAGATTTGATTTTCAAACTTCATTAAACATTGGCAGCATAGAACAAGTGTGCCCTTTGACTTCCATGGTGTAAGCTAGGCATGTCAGGCAGTGCTCTCACTTGTGGTATGGTGATTGTGAAGATTAGCGCTAGTAAAGGCCAGTTTCTGCTATGTGATCATTGCTGTGTAAATGTCAGCTGATGATACAATCTAAGTGATCTATACTTTCCAAAGATGAATGGAACAAACCATCCCTCGGAGCCATCCTCCTTCAAGAACAGTTTAGACACTGAAGAATTTGGATTCCAGGGGTGTGAGTCTCCTCTTTTCTTAATAAGTAGCAAAAAAGCTTTTCTTTGCTTCAGCACCTACTTTGAACTCAACACTTTGAAATCATTTTGATATTGGGAGAACCTGAAATTTTCATCTTTTACAGTTGACTGAGGCATGAGATTTGTATGTTAAAACACTCTCTTCCACTTAAGAACTTAGGTATTCCTAGCTAGCACAATTAATAGCAGTATAAGTTATATAAAGATCACTTGGCATATTTATCCTCTCTGTTTGCTTTCCTAATCCACATCTCCTTTTCTCCCCATATCTTGAAAAAGCTCTACCTATTTTTTTCTGTAAAGGGAAAGCTGCTAATCTCAAATTCTTAACAAGATTCTGCAGTTTGCACACATTTTGGCTTGTCTTAATGTTTGTATTTCACCTGCCTCAGAAGCACACAGACTCAGCTTTCATTAGTTCTTAGAATAATATCTGCTGTCATGGATTAAGTATTTGGCAAGTCTTTCTTCCTTTCTACACACATGCCAAATTTTAGAGTTAGTGGAAATTTAAACACACCTTTTTTTTTTTTTTCACTAGAGAAAAAAACAAAACAAAAGAAAATCTAGTGCTTATTGATTGTCTTTGTAGGGTGACTTTAATGCTTTTAGTCGCTTTTTACTTGCTCTGGCTTGGTGTCCAAGTCTGTTAAGATTGTAGAATATTCTTGTCAAAGCCTAGCAAGTTTCTGTTTTTAGGGCAAAGTGTACTTTTGCCTTTGGAATGTATGATTTCTCTAGAATTTAGTAATTAAAAGAAGCCTGCCAAATAATAACTATATTTAATTATCAAATAAGTTACAATTTAGAACAAAGAAAATTTCTACTGAATATAGCAGAGCATTTATATTGGAGAAATGTGAATATTAGGAATAATATTGGTGTAGACAGCAGGTTTCTTATGCATTAGTATATATGTAAAATTATTCCTTACTTAAAAATATTCATTAATTTTGTAGATACATTTTACTCCAGAAGCAACTTATAAAATTGGAGACCATAAAATACAATTAGTTATAAGCCTAATAATAATAACACATTTTATGCTTTCTCAGTTTTAATGTTTGCTTCCTAAAATGTCAGCCAAGTTTACAATATTGATAAGGTATTTTTGTATATACCCACTTTTCTTGTCTTTTGTTCTTTTAGAAAATGGTGTTGATGAGTACTTTTTTCTTGGCAAAAGCAGTTAACTAACATAATTATTAATCATGAGAATGCTATATCTTTAGCAGAAGTCAGTTTCTTGTGTATGCCATGTAAAACGGCAAAGACATTTCTTTCTGTTTGAAAGAAAGCCTTATGTGCTTATAATTCCTCTTTGCATTTGGAATGTTTGAGTCATGCCAGGGATTAATTTTGGTTTGAAATAGACAGAAAACGATTGAGTTAAAATATAGAAGTGTATTCAGCTGTGAACGAATCTACTGAACATTAGAAAGAACACTTCTAAAATAAGTCAGGGATTAAAACTGCCACCAGTGCAACTGGAACTTTAGCAGTTGGTGACCTAAGCTTCTTTTAGCATTGGCAGTACAGAGAGGAAGTGGGGCCGAGTGAGGAGCAATTTCTCCCACGTGTCAGACACAGTGGTCTTTTCTTTACCATTAGACAGGTATGCTCTGCTGCTCAATGACTTGATTCCTCTACACTGACTGTAATCCTTTCTTTAATCTTTATAGTTTAGACTTTTAACTTTTCCACACAGCCTCATAATAGCAACTGCCCTATGAAATTAATAGAACAGCATGAAGTAGCACTGGGAACTCAGGGTAACTGTGGAAATCCTATGTGCTGTGTTAAACAGGTCAAATCACTTTTACAGCTGCAGCCATAAGTTTGCCTTCACTTTCAAATCAGAGCTGTTTTTTGTCATCAATATGACTGTGTATGTTTAGAAGACAAACTTGAGTATCTGCAACTATGCATGAAGCCTTGTAATTATCCAATTACTTACATTGAAATTGGCAGTACAAACCCTGGATAAGGTCAGAAGCAGTGTGCTGGTAGCACACAGGCAGTAGTTAGGCAGAAAGTAAACAGTGAAACTGTTTCTCATAATTAACAAAAAATCCATCTAGAAGTACTATTTATACTTTTTACAGAACCATACATTAGCAGAACTTCTGGGCTGCTTATTAGTCCTCATCTTATATTTATAATTTGTTTGTCTTTCTATACTTAAAACTCAGGTCCATGGAATTGTACGGCGATCCAGTTCATTTAATACAGGTCGAATTGAACATTTATATAAGAACCCACAGGCTCATATTGAAGGAAGTAAGTAATTTTCTCTAAGTTTTTTCTGTTTCTTTCTATTTTTAGGTAAGATACTTTCAAATATTTTTATTTATAACCCATCTAGTGACAGTTATTTACCCGTGAATTATTGCAGTGAATAGTACCTGGCTTGCAAGCTAGGAAAGCCTTCTTTGTAGCTACCCTAGGCTTAGTACCATCTTGGTTGATTATCAGAGCGAAATTCTGTAGATAAGAATTAGACATGACATAACTTTGATCAGCCTTCTTTAGTTCAGGTATCCCTGTTTCTTAAAATAAAGGCAGTTCTGTATTAAAAGAGTACTCTTTTGTTTTTATACGGTTTAATTTATTCAAGTTAATTGACCTTTGTACATTGATTTTTTTGAAGACTCATTTATGTGTTTTATTCTAATTGCTTTACAGTTTTTGTTAAATTTAGGAAATATTCTTAAAAATTTATACAATCCATCTTCTTCTCCCAAATCCTTTCAGACCCCCCCCCCTACTCATATAATTAATGTACATTGAATTTTAAAATAATTCTCAAAGATGTTTTTAAATCTTGATGATGATTCACATTATATTTAATTGCTTTAAAGATCAATATTATGCTTTACTGGCCTTTCTTACTTTTGTTGCTATTATTTAAATTGCCTGTACAGTAGTATCATTTACACAGCACACCAAAATATTTGCTCACTTGATCTCGTCACTCAGGTGGTTAAAGAGACTATTTGTACATGGTGACACAGAGAGACTTTGACTTTATCAAGGTCACATGCCATGATAGGGTCAGAGCTCAGTCTAGGACCCAGGGCTTTGAAGTCTGTGTATTACTTATTGTTTCTGGTCATCAAGGATTAGACAGTGAGATTGGAACCCAAAATGATTTATGTAAGAAGAGTCTAAGGTTGGGTTACTTTTAGCTATTGGTGTCACCAGGAAGGTGATTCAGTTTTCCTCAGAAAAGGCTTTCCACATAATGTTTAAGTTACTTTTGTATTTTCTTGGAACTTACCATATGTTGAGTGGCTCTTATACAAAATATTAGGAATCTGAAAATTTTAGATTTGATTTTTTTTTCAGCTTTATAATAAGATGGCTTATAAAAAAGACCAAACTAGTCACACAGAGTTTATGTTTTATATATATTATATACATAATTTATATAATGTTTTAAATTATTTTGTGCACAAATAATTTTATGGTATGGATATTTTCATTTGTGGCATTATATTGTCAATATTTAAAAATTTATAGGATTTGGGATTATATCACATTTTAAAATTTCAGATGAGAAATCCTCAATATGTTTTATTTTGTGTGTGCATGCACAATGATGCCACCGTTGGATCTTAATATAGACCAACCTAGCAAACTGCTCACATATTTAGAATAATGAAATCAGTATAAGTACCTTTATGCTGTGAAATTCTATTGGATAATAAAGGAACTGTTTTAGCCTATGGCAAGCCAGCTTATAGGCAGGCGGGAAATCAAGGCAAGGAAATAAAGGGCAAGGACAGAGAGGAGCAAGAAAGCAAAATGTAAAGAAACACAGGTAGGTCACGAGCCATGTGACAAGACATAGAGAATCAGAGAAAAGGGTTAAGTTGTAAGAGCGAGCTGATAATGAGCCTAAGCCATAAGCCAAACAAATTGTGACTAATATAAGACTTTGTGTAATCACACAAAGTTTTGTGATTAATTGGGACTGCTGGTCTGCATCTTGGGGCTAGGCCTGGCCAGAAACTTCTTACTACAAGGACCAGGTTCAGTGTATGAATTTGGATAGATTGATTGTCCACTAAGCAGTTTTATTACTACCATAGACACATCATAGCCAGTTTAAGGATTTACTCTGTACATTTCTTAAAAATCACAAGGTAATATTTGTAATTGGTTGTTGATTTTTTTCTCTTTTTACCTTTACTCTTTTGGGGTCGCACCATTCAGCTTATTATTACATATGAATTCCCGGGCCTTAGTTTGGCTAATTTCTAGCCAGCCTTTTCTCTTCTCCTCTCATCATCTCCCCTCCCCTCCTGTCCTGTACCCTGCCCTGCCCTGCCCTGCCCTGCCCTGCCCTGCCCTGCCCTGCCCTCCCTTCCCCTCCCCTCCCCTCCCCTCCCCTCCCCTCCCCTCCCCTCTCATCTCCTCTCCCCTCCCCTCCCCTCCAAACCTTCCCCCTTCCCTTCCCTGCCCTCGTCCCCTCCCCTCCCCTCTCCTCTCCTAACATCTCCCCTCCCTCTCCTCTTCTCTTTTCTCTTCTCCTCTCCCCTCTTCTCCCCTCCCCTCTCATCTCCTCTCCTGTCCCTTCCACTCCCCTCTCCTCTCCTCTCCTCTCCCCTCCTTTCCCCTTCCCTTCCCTCCTCTCCTATCCCGTCCTCTCCCCTCCCCTCTCCTCCCCTCCCCTCCCCTCTCCTCTCTTCTCCCCTTGCCTTCCCTCCCCTCCCCTCCCCTCCTCTCCTCCGCTCTCATCTCCCCTCCTGTCCTCTTCTTGTCTATCTCCTATCCTTCCCTCCCCATCCCTCCCTTTCCCTCCTCTCTCTTCCCCTCCTGTTCTCTCTCAGATTTATTCATTGGAGCCACATAGCATAAAGAGGACCAGTGACACAAGTTCATCCTTAGGGTTCTGGCATGAGGTTCGGGTTAAATAGAGGTAGGCATAACTAAGCACTCCTGCCTGATCAAGGTGTAGCCCACTATTGACCGACCCATCATTATCTTAGCTCTCTGTCCTGCAAGGTAGCTATAAGTTGTGTGAATTGTGTGAAGTCTCTTCCTAGAGGACAGATTCCTCCTCTGGCTAGTGACAGGCTTCAGCTCTTTTTCTTCTCCCAACATGATTTCCTGGGGTGATTCCAGTTACTTGGGGACCATTATGTCAATAATTTTGGTAGCCAGTCTAAGAAGGGAGGGGTGCAGGTATGTCTCTTTGGAATATCTTCTGTCTTGCTAGGACATTCACAGAGTCCCTTGTGCTTTGACACAAGCAGTGTTGTGGCCCTTTTAGATAGGAGGGAAATAATAGTATTTGAAAAGATTTTGCTTTTTTTCCCCTGAAACACCAGCTTTTATAGATTTTAAATGCCCCATAAGATATACACCCTTCTCCCTCTGGTAGGTAAAAAAAAAAAAAAAAAAAAATTCCTCCTCAAATGGGCAATATCTCTTTGTATTCCAAAGTAGACAATATTCAGACAAGAGATTTCTTAGCTGGGCATGGTAGCATGCACCTACAATCCCATCACTTGGCTCTGAAGGAGTTGAAGGTCATTCTCATCTGCATAGTGAATTGGAAGCTAGCTTGGCCTCTATGAGACCCTTTCTCAAAAGGAGAAAAAATTCTCAGTCTTATGTAGTGATGCATGCTTGCAATCTCCTAACTTTCGCACTCAGGAGAATCAAGAGTTCTAGGGTAGCCTGTGCTACACAGACCTTGTCTCAAAAAAGAAAAAAAAAAGACAGGAAAAACAAAATATTTTTGTACCTTTTTTTTACAGTGTTGTTGATCATATGATATATAACATTATTAACATTAGATAGTGAACTGGGTATGATAGCTCATACCTCAATCCTTTGAGAAACTGAGGTTTGTGGAGTAGTATTGAGGGCAGCCTGTGCTACATAGCAAGTTCTTGTCTTTTTTTATCTTCATTATCTGTTTTACTTATTTTTTTTTTTTCATTTTACATACCAACCACAGTTCCCCCTCCTTCCCCTCCTACGGTCCCCCCTTCCAATACCTTATCCACTCCTCAGAGAGGCCAAGGCTTCCCATGGGGAGTCAGCAAAGTCTTAGCTGGCTCTTAAGTTATTTCATCTCCAGCCTCTGTGCTTCTATCTTTCTCTGTTCTCAATACCTTTCCCTACTGATTACTTCATGGCTTGTTGTGTAGCTGGCGTCTGCCCCCATGTCTTTCTTTTCTTGCTTTGCCTTCTCCCAGATTTTTCTCTGACTACCTACCCACCCCACCTTTCCTTTCTGCTCAGTGGTATGCAGTTAATCTGTTATTAGACCAATCGGGTGTTGTAGACGGGCAAGGAAAAAAAACAGCTTCACAAAGGTAACAAATGAAACATAAGAGAATGCAGCACATCTTTGCATCATTAAACAGATGTTCCACAGCATAAACAAATGGAACATATCTTACATAATATTCCACAACAAGCATCTAAACAAAATTACCCCCAGAGAGATATGGTCTTTTTATTTACCAGTGTGTTCTAGATTTTGTAGAAAGTATATATATATTATTCCAATTTTCACTTTATCCAGCCCAACGTGTGGCAAATATGCCCACATAAAGTCATAGAAAGCTTAAAAATGGTCTAGAGCCAAAAGCAGCCTCTGATTGTGTCTCCCACATGAACCTTGGTACAGAGACACCCTGGTGAGGCCTGTCGGCTTGAGCTACAATGGCGGGCTTTTGGAGTGCAGCTTAAGGTGTAAAATGGCTCATTCCTGAAGTCTTATGGGAGCCTAGATCTAAGCAAAAGGTTGTAAATGATTTATTTAAGGTTTACCTTCATAAGGAGAAAAAGGGAACAGAATCAAAGATGGCTTTCTAGTGGCCATGCTTTCTTGGATCAGCTCTGTTTGCCTGAGGCAAACTGAAGCTTGACTTTTTTTTAAGAGAAGCTTCCTGATTCAGCCTTAAAGGCAAAATACTTGTGAGTCTTTTAAAAGGCCCTGCTGCCCAATACTTAAATAGAGTTAATGAGCAGCAGATGGCAGTTTGACTTGGTCATTATATGGACCCTAAAATTCCCCAGAGTACCTGGGTTAAAAAGATAAATTCTATGAAATTAGACTAGGAGCTGGGTGGAGCCATCCACCTATCATACCAGCCTTTAATCCTGGCAGATTAAAGGTGTGTTCAGAAACAGAAAGAAATAGAAGAATCTGGGTGGAGTCAATCACCCTAAAGAAGCAAAGGTGTGGTCAGAGACAGAGAAAGTTAAGAAATAAATATACAGTAAAGACAGTTTTTTTTTTTTTTTTAAAAAAAAAAGTTTAAGTGGTAAAGAGTGTTTTGAAAATATATATACATAGGTGTAAAGAAAGAAAAAAGAGGTAGAGAAAGCCCTTAAAGAAATAGAATAAATAAATAAATAAATAAATAAATAAATAAATAAATAAATAAATAAATAAAATTTTAAAAAGCCAAGTAAAGGTGGAAAATACAAAGAATGTCTGGATACTGTATATTACTGTCTTATCTTTAAGCTTCTTGACTGAAAATGACTTAGTAAAAGCTGCTAAAAGACAGTTGATTATAAATGTTGTTGGAGTAATTCAACCTATATATTTTGTAAATGAGTTTACTTTAAAATTGAAATGCAAGGATACCCTACTTTGGAGAAGAGATTTTCCTTTTATTTTCACAGAAAATGAAAGACTGTGGACTTCTTCCTGGATAAAGAACATAAAGTTTGATAGAGGAAGACCCCCTGAAAGATCTCCAATGGAAATGGATGGACCAGATGATTCAGCATTTCCGAGCACCTCTGTTGAAGTTCCAGAGCTCTGAATCCAAAACAATTTCAAGGAGACTGGCTGAGACGACCCAGCCTTAGAGACTACTCCACTAAAGACTTGTCCATAATCCTACATTTTTCTTTGGATTCCCATGAGATTGTCAGAGTCCCCATTCAGCAGGAAGTAGCCTAGAGAACGACGCCCACATTCCCAAAACATGGATTATGGATGTTTGTGTTTATTTACAGTGTTGCTTATAAGCTGTTATAGATAAGGGGGGAAAAGAATTTTAGAATTGGAGTTCCTTTTTTAAAGAGAAAAGGGGATATGTAAGGGTATTGTGTTGTTTCATGGTAAATAATTGTCGCACCCACTGGTTTAATAAAAAGAGCTGATTGGCCAAAGGCAGGCAGGAAGTTTTGTCTAACATCATCAGGATACTACCATTTTTTAAACAAGACAAAATTTACTATTACAAATCTACACAGACCTATCTTTATATGTTTCTTAAAGATAAAAGTTAAACTTTGATATTCAAGAACCATCAAATACATTGTTTCTGTTTTGTATTGGTAGAAGGGGATTGGTACACATGGCAGGATCTTGCTAAGGCTAACCTAAAACTCAAGATCCTTTTGTTTCAGTGGTCCAAGTATTAGGATTTCAGGATTGGCTATCACATCTGGGACCATTTTTGTTCTGACTTCATTTTCATACATGATCAATAGGTTTTTCAGTTTTGATACTGCAATGTTTCTCATGTTGTCTCATATCTGACCACCTTTTTCTAAACTCTAAAGATATGAAGTTACACTACGGTGACCTCACTGACAGCACCTGCCTGGTGAAAATCATCAATGAAGTGAAGCCTACAGAGATCTACAATCTTGGTGCCCAGAGCCATGTCAAAGTAAGCTCTTCTTATTCCCATAGCTTCTCTGGCTGTGTCCCTCACATTTATTGCTTATCAGTACAATAACAACCACCTGTCCTTACCAAGTTTTGTCTTCAGTTTGGGAATTTATCCTAATAAAAGTGCTTATTATTTTAAAGCACAGGTTTCTGTTACTCATTCTCTATAATGAAATTATTTAAGTTACGTTGAAATAGCAATTTCCATTCATTTTAGGTTGTTCCCTATATTCTAGAATCCCTGTTCATATAACTTATATCAATCTGTGAGAGAAGCATTTATTAAAATGTTTAAAGGAGATCTCATTAAAATCTGAATTTTAGTGTTAATTTTGAGTACTGGCTATATGCTTAGGTGGATGGTTATTCTTGTATTACAATATATTCTAAAAATGATATTATTTGGGTTGCCATCATGTGTTAAAGTTAGCTTAATTTTCTTGTCTGTATTGTGAAAAGAGTAAGACTTTTTGGCATATTGTGACACTCTTAATGTTTTTTTGTTTTGTTTTTGTTTTAATCAGATTGTCTGTTGCTCTGCCCATCCTTCTTTAGTACTTCTATCCGGAACAAGTCATAGTGGACTTGAGAAACTCTTCCAAGCCTCCAGCTTCTGCATGATTGAGGTTTTTGTGACTGTGCCCTGATGGAACCTAGGATCCATCCTCTGTTTAGATCCCTACAGTCAGTGTTCAGTAGAGCTTATAAAGGAAAACAAGGGGCTGCAAGTTAAAATAGCAACCCCCCAAAACCCCATATCTATCCATGTGAATTTCCTCTGTTAAAAAACAAATACAACAATTTTATTTGAGTATTTAAGGTGTTTTCTCTATATTTTCAATTTTGTGCAGAATGGAGGCAATAAGTGGGCCTTCTACACCTCTGCTGCTTAAGCATATATGCAGGGATTAGGACATGAGTTAATGAACAATGGAATAAATCTTGTCATAAAACAGCAATTTTAAAATTGAGGGTGAGTCCTTTGGTTGCAGTCTTTGGACTCAACAGTTAAGCGCACTGACTGCTTTTGCAGTGTACTTGGTGCCCAGCACCCACATGGCAAAACACTCATACACATAAAATAAACATATCTTAAAGTAAAACCGAATAATGAATTGTATGCTTTATTATTATTATTATCATCTTCATTATTTTTCAGTTTGAGGTTGGCCCATTTTTCTCTGAGGTACACCTGAAAATTTCTTATCTGCCTCTACTGTTTAGAAAACAAACAAATCTCTATATTTCTCTTTCTTTTTTCCTGTTTTGTTTTTGATGGTGAAGATAGATCACAGGATATACATGCTAAATACATGCCAGAGAATATTCTTTGGCCTCTTGGTTTCTTAAACTATGTCATTCTATGTTATATATGTGGGTTTAAAATCTGGCCTTTGAAAGCATGAGGGTCTTTAGATTCTGTGGGTGGTCTGTTTTCCTACAGGTTTTCAGTGTTTGTTTTTTCCATGGTGAAGGCATGTCTAGGGATTCTGTGTTTGAGAGATTATTCTATTCTCTACTGAGAAGTATTAAATTTTATCATTCCCAGAAAATAAGTACTGTTTTCCCCTAATTGAAGCAGTTATAATTGCCATTTTCTTTTTCAATTTCCCTAAGCTTCAAAAAAAATTTTTTTTTTATTGTATAGATAGTTATAACCTCTAGAAGCTCTAAGCTAGCACAATGAGAAATGGACAAAATTTTATGGTTACTTATAGTCACTTTCTCCTTACCATCTTAGTATCAAATGTAATTATTTTTTCTTTTCTCCAAAACCTATTAGAAGCTCTCCAATATGTTACATGTTCTTGAGTTGTAGTCAGTACAGTAGTCCTTGGGTATCATTCTGGAGTGATTGTATTATTAAAAAATTGCAAGCAGAGATACTTGGTTTGATTTGCTCTAAATTAGTATAATTTTTTATGGTATTTTTACTGCTTTTCTTAATGAGTCAGTTAATTGGCAGGAATGGTGCTTAATTAGGATTAAAATCATTTATAAATTTATTTATGTGTGAGGCATCTAATATGTGTGTGTTGTGTGGACTTGTATATGCCACAATGCTTGTGTGGAGGACAAGATAATTTTCATTAGTTGGTTCTCTCCTTCTACCATATGGGTTCTGAGGATCAAATGCATGTCATCAGCCTTGGCAGCAAGTGATTTTTATACACTGAGTCATTTTAGGCCTAAGAATCTTGTTTTTAAAATAATTCAATCTTTCAACAAATATTTGTTGTGTATATACTTCATACAAAGCATAGTATAGAAAAGAACAGAGAGATGTATGAGATTCAGTTGTGTTGTTGAGAGATTCAGCTTGGTAGTGGTGATCGGTGTAAATATCAGAAGCTTGCATCAGGGCTTTGAGTCTGTAGTGGTAGGTAAGGGAACTCAAGCTAAGGGACTAGATGGCATTGAGGAGGAGAGTGAGAACACTAGCTTTGGTCTTAAGGTATATGGATGAAGTAGGAAGTGAAGAGTTGAAATGGAGGTAATAACACAAAATCTAGAGTCAGAAGGGAGGACATTTTGGCCATGAATACTCAAAAGAAATGTGAATGTGGAGTAGGCAGGGAGCTAGTCTATGCCAGGCAGATTCTGTGTGTGTTGAACAAAGAAGAAACTTATTTAGACATCAGTGTTCGAGACTAGAATCTACAGGGGAGATTGCAAAGATATAGGTATTACATGAGTATGGTGATGCCATAAAGGATGTTAAAGATAGAACAGATGACCTGTTGGGATGAGTGGACTCTTCTTTGATATCTAGACAGAAGGCAAAGCACTAATGCTCAGAGACTAGATAGTTGATGCAACAGCTCTGATAGATTTTACTACCAGTACTTGAAGCATCTTGAATGAAGCACATAGTGGGGCTTGATAGTCTGCTGGGTTGTAAATTCAGCTCCCAGAGTCCTTAAGCTGGTAGCTGGTGGCTGGAGAAAGGGAGATAGAATACTGTAGAGAATTGAGGCAAAATAGGATAGCAGGAACCATGGAGACGAGAGACAGTGGGTTGAATTATGCTTTATAGAAAGAAGGGGATAGAGGTCAAGGAAGATATGAGTGACCTTCACCATAAGGCTAAAGATAGACTTGTAATGTTTCTGTTTTCTTTTTCATTGCTGGAATTGGAAACTAAGTCCTTGTGCATGGTAGATGAGTGTTCTGTTACTGAGCCATACCTCAAATCTGACTAAGGACTTTGAAAAAGAGCATTTGAAGTATCTGTAGCAGGACTAAACAGGCTAACAGGAGGAGTTAAAAGGAAAATGTAAAGTGATGGATTATTTTCAAGGAATTTTCTGGTGGAAGCAAGAAGAATGAGATATGTAAAGCTTATATGGGCATCTCCTCAAAATTGCTAGGCCTCCTCTTCAGAGTCTTTGGTTTCTGAAGTCGAGGGTGAAGATAAGAACTTTGATTTTTAGAAATTTCTAGTTAGTTTTAAGTCTAGTCTGGTGGCCACGTTTTAAGAAACATTTTGCTAGCATTTTAGATGTCTTGGTTCACTCATCCAGTTGCTTTAAATGCATTTGTCTTAGACTTTCCTTTTTTTTTTTTTATGTACCAGCTCTGAGTCTGATGTCAAATAGTTTTGCTAATCACCAGTTCATGACAATGTGTGAATTTTCAGCCCCAAATGGCACCTATAATCAAGAATGGTGAGAATGGGGAAGAGGTTGGAGTAAATCAGGTATACCACTCAGACTTTTCCAAGTAGTGTGTAGCCTAGGAGAATTGGTACTTTGCAGAATTCTCCTCATATTTAGAGACAAGCATGATTATAGTCCATGTATTTTAGTCCACACTTTCTTATACCCCTGTGCTATCAAGTGATTCTTAGCCATGGGTAGTAGACACTGAGAATGGGTTGGCCAAGGCCTTAGTATACTCACAGCTCACTTAACTCACCTGTATGCTGCTTTGTCCTTTGATCACTCTAAGCTGTATTTCAGGTTTCAGGTTTTGATTGGTTTTGTTATTACCAATGGATTAAAATATCTAATTTGTTATGAATTCTCCATGTTAATATATGAAAAGTATTTTCTGTGTTTATAAAATTTTTAAGTAAAAAGTTGTTTCTGATTAATATAATACATTCAATAAGATTAACATAAATGACATGCTATTTTGTAATATTTTGAAAGATGGTTCTAATATTAGCACATTTTGTATTTAATTATGAATTCTTGACTTTTAGACTGGGCATTGTTTGTGTTGGACTAACATTATACAGAGTAAACTGTTTTTATCACTTACACTTCCAGTTAATTTGCTGTGGGCTATGGTATGTTAAAAGTAAGGAAAATAAAATAATAGGAAGCTGGTTTGGCTTCCTGTAGGAAACCAATGAAGATGAAATTGCTTCTTGGAATGAGCCCATAACAGTCTGGGAAATACTGACTGAAGATATTTTTCTGAATCATAAACAGTTAAAATTATGACTCATGAAGTAGTTCATTGAAAGGCTGATTGGTTCTTAGTGGGAGAAAGTGAGAGATGACTGCAATGTACCATTTATTAAAAGCAGTTAAACCTAGCGTGATGACATCATCCCAGTAGGAACAAATGATATAATTTCTAGTCCTGCCCATCTTGAGAGAAAAAAAAAAGTTTTAGGAACTTCCCCAGCTTAATTACTTGTGAATAATAGTGTTTCTTATCTGTTCAGCATTTCCTAGTTATGCTTTTGGAATTGTCTACCTTTAATCACAGTTTCTTTGATGGTCTTCTGTCATTCCTACAGTCACAGTAATGATGAAATCTTTTAGCAGTGAACCTAGTCCAGTGTGGATTGCATTTACCTCACAATATCATGCTGCAATCGGCTTGAATTTTTCAAACTTATGAAAATTGTTCAGTCATAAGGCAGTCATGAACTTGAAAAATAATTTAATATGACTTTCAGTTTTATAAATGAGTTCATCTGCTCAAGTTGTACATTTGGTTATTGCTAAATCCAGGATAAGAACTCAGGTCTTCATGTTATATAATTTATTTTAAAGACCAATAAAGAAAACAGTTCTTCCTACCAGTGGTAATTCTGACATAAAGGCATCTTCATAAGTAACATCTTCCCCCACATTTCTGTGTTTTTTCTTGTATATACTTCTTCTCCCATGTCTGTGTTGTAGTTATTCTTCTCATTTTAGTTTTGAGAATGATTTTTCAAATCCCATTTCAGTGCTAAAGATCACTGTTCTATCTCCTTCAAACTTTCTCTTATTCAACATGACTAACTCCATAGTTTGTATTCCTCATCTAATCCTTTAATTATTCTTTTTAATTCCACCTTTAGTTCTCTGAGTTACTTATTTGTTTTTATCTGTAACAGTAAGCAGGCCCGATAACTTTGTTTAATGGGGTAAGTTAGAGTAAAACAGGTGGGCGTGGTCTGCAATTTCCTTTCCATATTTGTGAAGATTGGATGGCATATTCTGAATGGAGAAGCCCAAAGGGAATGAGTGTGTGTAGGCTCAGGAAGCTATTCATGAGACAAAATTGTTTGTGAGCCAAGGGCTAGTTGTTGTACTGACCAGTCTTTATGTCAGAATCAGGGAGAGATAAGACAGAAACGTTAAGTCCAACGAATAAAATTAGGAATAAAAACAGGCATGGGAATTATACTGGCAGACCCTGGCAAAGGGCCCAAGCAATTTAATTCAACAAGTTAAAGAGTTGTCATCTATTTCCTGGCGGTTCTGAGTTGCAATTTACAGCTTGATAACTAATTGCTATATTTACCCCAGAAAGCCCTAATCTCTTGGGAGAAGGAGCAAGTAGCATGCTGCCCTGATAAATTCATTATGGTGGGAAAGAAAGGTTGACTTGGTTAGTATATGGCTGACCTAGTCATAACACAAAACAAGACTGTAGCAACATGGCCACTTACTGCACAGTTATTGCAGAGCAGGGATAAGACTGTTAAAACTCCACAATCAACATCAGAAAGGGACTGTTTTTCTGTGTAGTTACTCATTCATTTATTTTGGACTCTGGAGGTCTAGCAGGGAGGTGTGAGCAGGAAAATGAGTAGATAGAGAACATTGCTATTGTGGTTAGAAGAAATATCCTTAATGGTGAGTCAGGACCTGGCCCTATGGCCCACACAGTTGCATGGTAGAGTTTATTATGTCACCATGGATGAACATGGTCATCTACCTCTCTTCACTAGGGTCTGCCTTGTACTAGATCCAGTGATGGTGGTAGGCAGTTGTGATTAACGTCAGGATAGGTATTAAATGTAATAGTGTCTTGGAATTTTCTCAAGATTACCTTGGTTCAGGAAAGGGATCTTAAAGCAGTGGTGTACAATCATGTTCCCTGGACACATTCTAGAACTTCATAGCCAGTGGTCTGACATATCTCTCCCAAGACTCACCTTTAGGGTTTTTCATGATTTCAAGTCCTGGTCATATCATGAACTGGCTGTGGCTTCTTAAGTCTGTTTTCTCCAGTGAGCTGCTTACCTTAGGTTGTGGTTCCTTCTATCTTTGTTCTTCTGTGAACCTTTGTTCTTGCACTAGGCTGTACCATTCCTTAGATACCATCTGCCTCACTTTCTTGAAAGCTCTTCTTTATCCCAAGAGCCCTACTCAACCTGTTTGCAGTATGCTCCACCATTCTCAGTGAGTAGGTCAGAAACGAATGATTTGGGCAATGAGGAAAGAAAATGAAAATCGCCTATTTTTCCACCTCCCTACCCAAAATCTTTTCATGATTTCTGTTCACAGTTCAGGCTAACATGAGTCAGATTACCTGGAAAAGTGGATGGGGCTATAAAATTCGTGGTTAACATGCTAGTCAGTGCTGCTTCTGCCTAGGATGAAGGTTGTAGTTTGCCTTAGCTAAGCGTTGAAATGATAGACAAGACTGTTTTTCTTGGTCAAATGCCTCTAATTCATGTGCTGAAATATAAGCTTGTATAGCATATTTTCTGAAAGGGGAAATGATGTATGGGGCCCTTTGTTTTTTATTACATGGGTCATAGCATTCTGAGGTGGCAGGGCTCTTGGCAATAACCCAGGTCATGCCCTTGTTTCACAAGTGTCTGCCTGAGATTGCCAGTTGACGGGCAGCCAAACTCTGTCTAGCCTTGAACCTAGGGCTGATTCCAGTTTGTCTTCTTATGCTGCTAAGCTGAAATGACTAAAGATGAGGGTAGGGTGTGGGTGCCATGGAACTGTGACAGAAGTCTCACCTCTGTTGTCATTCCTATCATTTACTATGAAAAATGAAGTTTCAGCATAATAGGTTGAATTAAGACATTCCTCCTTGCTGGAGAGAACTGTTTATAATTATTCCCATATGAGTGGTATTTTTATAACTGGGAAGTTCTCTAAATACAATGTAGGGTGCTGCATGAGCATGCTAATAATATTAAAATAAATTAGTGTACAAAAAGTAAGAACATACAAAATTAACTCACCTGAAATGGTCACATTTTGTTCACTTATTTATATGTATAAATTACAACTGTTAAGACCCTGAAGATAACTTATTTTTGCTTAATAGTATTTGAATTGATAGTCATATATTATTTGAGAAAATTGTTATATGCAATTCTTGAACGTTCTCAGAGCATCAGAATAAATCCTCTAGTTTCTTAGCACATTGTGAATATTGAAATAATTCAGAGACTTAAGGAGCAGAAAGCTATAGTTTGGTATAGAGCCATCAGTACAGACTTGAGAACAGGAGGGTTTATTTTATTTTTTTATCTAGATTGCTATGCATGTGTGGGTCCATGCATCTTTGCGCGATTGTTTCTCAAAAATGTGACCCCTTTTCAGAGGAAGTAAGTAGGTGACATGTGGTAGGTGGTAAACCTTTGATATGACCAAGGACGGTTACCTTTTGTATGTTTTTGTTCTGCAGCCCCCATTTCTCTCTGAATAGCTACTGTCCCCTCTTCTGTGTAGGCACAGTGCCTGTGATATTCTAAATACTTGGTGATCACTTTAGTTTATTATAAGTAAAACTTGTGATAAGAACACCTTTTCATTTTATAATTTAACATTTGTGTTTACAGTATATAATGTTTAGTAATATGAACATGGCTAGGTAGTTTCATTATTTCTGGGATAAAATCTGCCCTCTTTAAATCCTCTACTCATGAGGATAGGTCGGCATGTACACTTTTGGTGGGGGTCTCTGTGTGTCATCTGGCTCACATTTTTCTTCGAAACCTGTTATAGATTTAAGCAATTGAATTCAAATCTAAAACCACTTAAAAAGTCCTTTATAGTCCATTAAGAATTTTTATGGGAGAGAACACTCTATGAAAGTTCTCCTTTCCCTGTTCAAACAGATTGTTCTCTTTTATTAGATCTAGGTGGTATTGTAATTTTGATAACAGCTAATAATGTTTGGAATTTTGTATATAATTAATGGACCACACAAAGGTGTATTTGTTAGTTTTTCCAGCCTTAATCTATTTACAGTAGTAGCTTTTTACTAAATACAATCTAAAGTAGTATTTCAGTACAGTTTATGCATATTAAGCTAAATTAATTAAAACAGCTAATGTTTATGTTTATCTTAATGTTCATGTCTAGGTGAATTTGTAAATACTAATGGGAGGAAATCTTAAGTCACTAATAAATGTTTTGTGAGTGAAATTAAAATTTTTCTTTTACTTTTATGATGAATAAAAACAGATTCTAGGATTCCTAATTAGATGAATATACAAATAATATTAATATTTGGAAAACGATGAATTTTTTTTCAGATTGGTGAACATAGTTGAGGAACTAAGTTCTTTTTTAAAAACCTAGTAGAATTTGATTTTAAACATGATTCTTATTTCATGGTTTTAGTACATCTAGTGTTTATAAAATTTATTTTGTTAAAGTTGAGTTCTTAAAATTGAGATAAAAAGATAAACTGAAACCCTTTCTAATTCAAGTAAACTAAATAAGGACTTTTAAAAAAAATTCTATGTAATCATTAATTGATTTTTACAGACTGTATGAAGTCTTGCTTGGTCTATTGTAACTGTTAAGTTCATCATTAGAACATGAGAACTTTTTAGAAAATGTTGCAATTCAAAGATGTGCTTTTACATGGTGTTAGTACAGTTGATTCAAATGAAATTTTACAGAGATGGTGTTGGAGATTTGGAAGTAGCACATTGAAAGTTTCTCACTGTTTGCTGACTTGGGGCCAGTGCCCCCTCTTGCTGCTTTTCTCTTTTAGTAATATCAACAAACCAAGCCTCCAAGTTTTAAAGGACCCTCCTCAGAATCATCCCTTCTCCCAACTCTCACTCAGCCTTCTCTCCTGATGTTGGTTTGTGTTCCTGTGTCACTCACTCTGGAGTGTGAGTCTGTTATGCATTTGTTAAGACCATTCACAGCCAGGCTAAGAGAGTCTGGTGTAGAACCTGAATTTATTGTGAGAGAATCATTTCCGTGTTGATTATCAGGAAAATTATTATTAGAGCACAGTATTAGTTTAAAAATCATGAGAGTCAATACTACTTTCCTTTTCACTTTATAGTAAATATCATGAAAAGTGTCCAAGTGGTCATTTTATTCTGTCACTTGACAAGATTCTTAATTGGCTTTTTTTTTTTGTAAAAATTAACCTATTTTATTGAAATTATTTACTTAAGTGTCAATATCTCAATCTTTTACTTGTATTCTTTTTTAATTATTAACTCTTTAAAAGTTACTGCATTAATGAAAACTTAACAGTGTCGGTAATGAGAGAAAAACTGTTGGCTATGATAAAAATATTAGGTTAAATAGTGCACTTTTACAAGTCAGCTTTAATGGATTTGCTTCACAGAGGAAGTCATAGAAATTCCCAGTAAGCTTTTGCACTTGGGTAAGACGGCATATTATGGCTGACTATCCTTTATCTAGATGAGAAACAGGATTCCTTTGGGGACCCACGAAAAATTTCTATAGCATGGATGATTGTCATGCTTTTTTATACACATAGGTGGCAGCAGAGTGTTACAAAGGAGGTCAGCCTTGCCTTAGAATGAAAGATGAGTGACAATACAAACTGATTTCCATCAGCTTAGCTCTCTGGTTCTTTCTGTAAGTAAATCTAAAATAAGAAAGAAAGCTACTATTGATAACATGGAAGTATATCGGGATGAAGGAAGCTTTGAGGGAACTCTAATGCACTGAATTTCTGGACAGATCCCAGGTGGGAAATCTTAATCCTTTCAGGTATGGCTTCCTTTGTAAGATGTTTGGAAGAGTATGACAAAGTAAAAAGACAACAAGGGCAGAGTGGTGTGGGGGAAGAGGGAGGTAAAAGAGAAACTTTACAGAAATCTCAGCAGCAAGCAATGGCCTGCTGCCTGCGAGTGCTGTGGGGTTTGGCCTGCCTGGCTCCTTTTTAGTTAAGCAAGTTACAAAGAGGAAATGTCAGTCCACGAATCAGGCAAACATTCCATGGGAACATTTGCTCAAATGTCAGCATTTTAGAAAATAGAACTGCAGTCTATTATGGCCCAGTTTCCAGGCTGGATTTTCTATTAAATACACAAGTACAAATGTGTTTGTTCAGAACACATTCTCAATTAACAAGTCATTTTATGCCTTAATTAGCATTCCTATATAATGGCATAATCACTGTAGAGAATGACAGTCATCATTATAATTAATATTTAATATGTGTCTGGTTCTGACGACCTTTGTATGTGTTCTCACAAACTTCTAGGTAATTTTCAAGTTTTAGAATTGCATTTAGTAGACGCACAGATGCAAGTAGACATGAGGGGCTAAGGAAGTGGAAGCATGCTTATTAGAGTCTGCAGTCTGGAAGTGCCTTATAGAAGAATGGTTTTTAAGAAGTCCCGAACAGTTGAATCACAGTGGTCTCTTACTGCTTACAAACACTACCCAAGAAATGGCAATGATATTCAAGAAAACATTTCTCCAC
This sequence comes from Phyllotis vaccarum, assembly GCA_033318265.1. Classification (NCBI taxonomy): domain Eukaryota; kingdom Metazoa; phylum Chordata; class Mammalia; order Rodentia; family Cricetidae; genus Phyllotis; species Phyllotis vaccarum. The sequence goes on along the minus strand of JARWLC010000011.1, from coordinate 36,929,037 downwards.
CCTCTATTTATTTTTTTATATTTTTGTATCTCCTCGGGTGATTAGTATCATAGAATAATCTCTGTGTCACAAAATCGATTCTAAAGGTGTATATAACAACTTGCTTAAATGTCGTATCTGGCAAGTCTCTCTTGTGACAGCAACTTATTTCTCACATAATTATTTTCCTAGTAAATTTGATATCTTAACAACCCCTTCCTTCATTTTGAGTTCAAAAAGTAACGCTTAATATAATTTATTTCTCATAGTTAATAAAGGCTTACTTGGGAGTGCTGCCATTCACCCACTAGCTGCCTCAGCTGAGTGAGGTTAGGAGGGAATGTGGTGGCCAGGGTGAAATTAGTTTCCAGCTTCCCTTTGCTAGGGATTGCAATGGCCTCAATGGGCTTTTGATTATGCATGAAATATATTTTGGCTGCTGATTATTACTTATTAATGATTAAATGCTTTTTCTCTGCCATATATTGGTAAGAAACGATATGTATCTAGGTAGTTTTTCTCTCTTGCACTATCTACTGTGTTAACTGTAATATGTTTGCACAGGAAGGTCTTTATTACTGATTTTAGCATTGCTACACGAACATAAAAATTACACAAATTTTGCTTTGTATACATATAATTATTTGATAATTTTAGTAAAATTTAATAAAGTAAGCTTTCGTTATCCTACATGTTTAAAAACCAAATTATAACTTATTTGAATTCTATACAAATTCTTTGATAAGTCATTAATGAAATAGCAAATATTTGTTAATGAGCCTTAGATTTTCATATGCTACTTAAAAATAACTTTTAATCAGAATATAATATGATTTATAGGGAGCTGTATTTCTTTTACATGTTTAGTTTGTTTGGCAGACATTAAGATTATATGCTTTTTCTTAGTAGGATGGAATCTTGCATATTATTTATTTGACCTTTTCTTTGCTACGGTTTTCATAAAAAGGACAGGATTGCAACACCACTTCCTCCAACTCCTTGGTTTCAAAAGACTAATGTCTCCCACAGCCAAACATGAGTGATTTGTATTGCTTACTAACAGAAGAACATTGTTCTCTACTTAAAAACAGGCTGCTGATTTTATAATGTTATCATTGGTATATTCATTTTTCTGTGACAATACTATATGTTTTGTATGAGCAGTTAAATGTTGACTAATTTGTAAAATATTTTGATTTACTTATAACTTCTTAAATGCATTTTTAAAAGGATACATTTTATAAGTAACTTTTGATGCTTTATTTAAACTAAAAGGAATTTTATATGAGTTATAATAAATTTTAATTTATGATCATTTAAAATTTTTTATGTGAGTAAACATTACTATATCTTAGATATTTGAAAATGTTTTATAACATAGCTTAAGTAATACTTGTCTTATGTGATTTTCCTAATTATGTTGATATTAATGTTCTAGTGTTCCAGTTGTAAGTAAGATGTAGTACATTCTATTGTTTGAATTATGCTACCAGAATGTTTAAATACTATGCTTAGCTTTTTGTTCTACTCCAGATTTGTTCTGTTATCTGATAGAAAATAATTCCAAATGATAAATACTTTTAAAAGTTAATTGATAGGTAAGGGGTATAATAAAAATTTTTCATGTGTTCATTATCTTTCATCAAGTACTAATGAGCAGTGGGAAAAGGAAATATGAATATTATATGGATCCAGACTGTATTTTCCTTTTATTTTTTATGGGGTTCAGGGTGCTATACCCCACATTTACAAGTGTGTTGCCAATGTTTGTATTTTTTGAGGAGTGATTTCACAAAGAGTGTGCCTTTTCATCCTGAGAGGTTGTTCTATACTTTAACACATTCTCTCCTGCCTGCCCCCTCATTTTCTTACTTAGGATTCTTCCAGGTCAATGCATCTTTTATTATTGTGGGTCTTAATGGTGCAACTTTATTGACTCAATATTCAGAAACTAACCCATGAAACAGATACAAGTTTATTAGCCTGTCATTTTTATTCTTTAGCCAGCTTTCATAGATTTTCTTTTTTAAACTGTGTGAAACATATCTGGGAAGTATTTATAGATAGAGCATTGTGGAAAAGATGTGTTTTAATGGACAGCATAGACATCCTAGTTAAACACTTAAAATTTGGTTAGAGATCTTTTCAGACACTAGTAAAAATATTCTTTATAATGTAGCATCAATAAATACTAAATACTGCCTGTAGTAAAATCTTCTCAGTAAAACTTAACTCTCTCTTTTAAAGGAACTTAATGTTAGCACACATGCTCATGTAGATCTAATAGAAATAGTTCATATTATTTTTATTCATATTAAAATTGAAATTAGCTGATGTTCTTCACTCATCAGTTTAATTTTCTTGCATTCATATAGAAAGTACTAGTACTTTTGAACTCCCTCGTTTAGTAAAGTTATCTATTTGGCCATAGTTACTTTTGTTTTACTTGCACGTGAGTAGGGCAGCTATAAAGGCAGAGGTTTCATGCTTTGGTGTCCTACTTCTCAGGGATATTTTTTTGCTTACTGTGAAGAAGTCTTGAGCACAGCTCAGCATATGATGTCTGTGTGCTACTCTGTTCTAGCCTGGAATTTTTCAAATACTAGCTCCAAGGACCAAACGCTACAGGCAGCATTCTGACTTGTCATTGATACAGACTTTGTTGCTGTCATGTACTTCCTCTACTTTTCTTCACTCTCCCATCTGCATTAGTCAGACTTAAACTAAAGACATATGTTTGCTGCTACATACCAAATCTCTTACTGGATAATCTGTAGTTTATTTAAATTCTAATGACTGTAGGGCTTTACAAATAGAGCTTCAGAAAATGAAGTAAAATAATTTGTTGCATATAAACATATCTTAATGAAACATCAGTATATGGTAAAAATATTGCTCATTGTAACATTTAGAACATTAGAAGAACTAAACACGACTGACTTTTGAAAATTCACAGTTATCTGTTCATCATAAATCTCCAAGATAACTCCAAGGTTGACACATGTATTGAGAGTAGCATTGTAAAAATAATTTATATACATTTATTTAATATGGTTGGGTAATAAAATTTTCAGTTCAGGCCTTACTAACATACAACTGTCATGATATACTGAAATACAAAACTTCCCAATAGGGTATTTTTACTCACATACAAATATAAGTGTGTGTGTGTGTGTGTGTGTGTGTGTGTGTGTGTGTGTGTGAGGTAAGACTGAATAAAGCACATACCCTTGACTGGATTTCTTTTTCTCATCTGTAGAATGAGGTATGACTGGAGAAGATTTCATCACATGCTCAACAGAAACTGTTTCAACATCAAGTTTTCTCATTCTTTTATTACCTTTTAAAATGGCACTAACTTTATTTTAAGTATAAATTATATTTATGGTCTAATCTAAACTAAGTACAAACAAGACCTAAGATTTAAAAATTCATCATGTTTTTAAAAATATTATTTGAAGGAAGAATCTCTTGACAGAGTTTAGTATAAAGTGATTTTCTCTAGAAAATTTAATTTTATCTTAAAAGTAGGATATATCTTTTAAAATGTTTAATGTATAATAATGGAAACTATGAGATTGGAAAAATCATTATGATTTGTTTTCTATAAAATATAAATTAACCCTGAATGTTCTTTGAACTTCAGCAGCTCATTTACTATTGAAATATCTTTTAAGAGAAAATTAGCTCATAAATAATTTTTTCCAAAATAAAAATTTACATGAATTCTTCTCTGAATACTACTGATTTTTCCTTAAGAAAATAAGTATATGTAAATTTCCATAAATTTATTTAGTCATATGAGTAAATTTATGTGCCAGTGTTTGTTTTTACATTTAATTTTAATATCTGTATATGTCTTTCTTAAAAATTGGGGACTTCTGTAGAGAATGTATTGTGGCCCAAGTTTGGTCATAAGGGAAAACCAGAAGCAAATAAATAAACTCTTTTCATGCTTCAATTAAGGAAGTTGTGGTTGTAGAAACAAATCCTCTAAATATTGTTGATAACGTTTATTCAAATGCAGTTTTCCGGAAGTTTCTGTGTAATGAATAATTAATACATTTTTAAAGAATAAAGGAATTTGTGTGATGATTTATTTACTTTTAAAGTATATATTTGATTTGTAGGATTAACATGCAGCAATGGGGCTTTACTGAATGTTTTCTCAATGAGAGTTTATAATGTGAAGTGTATTGGTTGACTATAGATGATCTTAGAGAGCAAACTACAAAAAGTTAAAAATATTTTTAAAGGTTGCTTTAAACTCCCCCCCCCCCAAGATGTTAAGAATTAAAGTTTAATTCTGTTGGTTTGAGGTGATTGGTCGGCTTATGATACCAAAGATCAAATCCAGGGCCGTCTTGTACATGGTAAGCACTCTATCCCCAAAGTATGTCTCCAGCTCATTAATTTTTTTTGAATAAAGAATTTTTATTAATTCCTATGTTTTATAAAAGACAAAAACACATCAGTTAATAAGTTTCTTTCTTTTTTTTTTTTTATTATAACTCTTTTTTTAAACTTTGTATTCCCAAAGTAAAGTTCCAAACACTACAACTACATAGATTGAATTAGTTTTAAGTAAGGCAAATTGTTTATTGCTTTGCATCATTTCATAATGTTAAGGTGGCAAACTTTTCCTTAAGTATAAAAGCTTATTAGCAATATTATGTTCTAGGTAATCTTGGCATTCTTAAGATATTTGCTGCTGTATACTTTATATAAGTTTTCTTATAAGTCTTGTAGAAAATTTAAATTTTTTTTTGTCTAATGAATTCTCTAAGTACAACCTAATAATTAGACATTCCGCTCCCCTCTCTTCTCTGAAATTGTCTTAAGAAGTTAAAATATTTTAAACTAAAGCTTTAAATTATATACAAAGTTTCAGTATGGCCTTTTTCTTTGCTGTCTATAACAAAAGCTAAACAACCTTAACTAGATTACTTTCTTTGTCAATGAAATTTCATTATACTAAAGAGCAACTATAAAAATAAACCATTGCATAACTGTTACATAATTTCTTTTATAGTTTAGCTTTTTAAAAATAAAAATACAGAAGTATTTACTCAGCTTTTGTGGGAGTTTTTAATATTTTAGTTGTTTTCTTGTTTAAAAAGCTGCGTTTCTTATATGGTACCTGAAAATAATCATCAGTTAAAATTAATACTAATAGTTTAGTTTTTGATACACTTTTCTTTTATCAGTACCCTGTACTGGTGACTATCTCCTGACAACTGGAATCTCCTAGTCTGATTTCTTCATTCTGTATATTAGGTGACTAAATCACAAAGATACTACGTTCCTCCTTTTAAGTGGCCCTAGGTCAAACAGCCTGGTTATATGGGCAGCACTGTGGTCAGACTGAAGCTTTACTTTCTTACTCTTCATTCAGAGCTAAATCTTCTCTACTCATGGCCTCTCCCTTGCTTTGTCAAGTATGACATGGATAGATTGCTTGAAATTCTTTCAAAGTCTTTCCTGTGTAGTAATGATGGCAGCAATTTCAAGCATTTGTCAGGGCCACTAATACTTGTTGTGACAGCAGTTTAAGGGGGGGGGAGGTGGATTTATTACTAATAAAACATTACAATCCTTATATTTAAAGCCAAACATAATTTACATGCAAGCAGTCTCACCCCTCATCCAGTCACCTGTCTGTCTGTGATTTAAGCTGCTGCCCCTTTCTCAGAAGCATTCATCCTGCTGTGACTGACCCTGAGCCCCTCCCCCAGCAGATAGGTGGTAGCTGAGTCTTCAGAGGGCTTTGACTGGAACCATCTGTTCTGCTCTCCCCAGGAACAATAGTCTGGGCCCTCTTTCATCAGAGCTCATGTATACAATTATTTGTAATGGTAAAATGTTGAAACAGAGTTTTGAGGTTCCAAAACATCCAGTAATCTGTATCAGTCTTTGATATTTGGATTTGCAGTAATTTTACATTTCTTGTTCTTGTTTTAGTTCACTTACTACCTATAGCTTGCAAACGTGATGTTTATTCTTTTTTCCAAAATAAAATTATTTCTTTGTTTTTGAAAAGTGTAATATTACTAAGGTTATACTTATTAAGTATACTATTAATGCATAAAATATACATCTGTGTTTATTAACTATGTTTTGAAAAGACAACTTGCTTGGCTTATAGGTATATTTCTTAATCTTAAAATTGAAATCACTAACTCAGTATGTATTAGATAAACATATACACAGACACAACTTAAATATGAAGTTGATACCAGATTCTATTGATGTGTTTGTTGTGACTTGTTGGGGATTTGCTGAGATAGATATGTGCTTTAGTACTACTACCATGCAGTTTGTACTGGGAATCCCTCCCTGTTTGTCACAGGTCAGGAAAGTTTTCATTGTTCCCAGGGTAGAGTGTGTGTGTGTGTGTGTGTGTGTGTGTGTGTGTGTGTGTGTGTGTGTGTGTGCATCCTTTTCTCCCCTTCTCTCTTCCTCCATCTTTATATTAGTTCTAGAATTATCAAGTAATGTACAGATTAACGTTAAAAGCAGTGGAATGAATTTCAGAAGTAACTTTGTATTGCTCTTCATGATTGTGAGCTGACCTACTAACAGTTATTCCTCATCTTGTCATTTTTCAGAAAACAGCAAACTATTGCTGCTGTAGCTGTTTCTACTGTGTCAGGCAACAACACGTTTGTTAGTTCTGAAACACACAGTGAATGGTTCCGTAATTGGGTTGTGCTTGAACAGTGCTGAAATTTATAAATATGTTTTTTTCTTCAACAAAACCCAATTCTAGAGATAAAAAGAGTATATATATTTATCTAAAAATTATAAAATATATTTTATTTCTCTGTATGTGTATGCCCTGCTTTAAGATAAATGGATGTGTAAATACCTTAATTTCAAAACAAATTAGAGAATGACTATTTTATTCATTTCATGACTACTTTTAATAAACTTTCTGTGTCATTACAGTGTTACCATTTAGTCTTTACTGAACCACAAGAGCAGTATATAATGCTACTTCGTTGTTTCTGATTAATAATTTCAACTCACCTTATAGACTATTCATTGTCCCGTTGTTCTTTTTTTGTGACATGCATTTCTCTAGCCTCTGCCTATTCGATTTTTTTCAGCTTTTTTAACATGCTGATTTGTTTGAATCCCTATTAATCTTTTATCAGTTTTATTTGTTGTAAATGCATTCCTTCACTTTGCTAGCTTTGTATTATCCTTCATACAACATAAATCTTGAGTTTTGTTGAGGTCGACTCCCCTTTTATGGGTCTATGATGTGTTTGAGACATTCTCTGGTATAGCATGCTTTTCACAATGCTGAGAACATTTCAGTGCTGTAAAATGTCATCTGGCATATTCAGTATATTATTGAAAGGATACATATACTAAATTGAATGAGTCTAAGTGACTTTCTAAGTTTCCTGTAAATCTATAATTTCTGCTTTATTATATTACATATAGACTGAAGATAATGTTCCTTTTTTAGTATAAAAATCACATTTGATAATGGCTCCCTGTATTTTAGACATTCTCTGACATCACTGATTCTCAGCTGCACCCTTTGTTTGACAGCTTTCTGATGAAACTGTGATAAAATTCTTTCTTACCACTTTGATGCTTTCTTGCTGATGGGTTTGTGCAGCTATATCAAATGTTGATTATATGATCATTTATTCTTATATGTGTACCTCAAAAATAAGCAAAATGATTTTTTTATTTGTTTGGTATTGAGTATTTAATGTAGGGGTTTGTGTTTAAAACGCATACATGGCACTACTGAGCACTATCTTCACCTCTTGCATTTTTTTACAAGAACATATAGAACTGTAGGCATTCTTCTAGTGACAGATAGCTGCTTCTTAATACAAAATTTGTTCTTCACTTCATTTTAGTTTCTTACTATATGTGGAAACATTGAATTGTAGTGCCTTTAAGAGTAAGATACATAGTACAGTATGTACCATTACACTGAAGTAACAGAAACCTTAATAGCGGTGATTTATGTCCATAAATTGTTCAGCAGTGACATCTGTGGACTGTAAGGTCCTCATGATTTCAGAAATGTTAAAATTTAGGAAAAGGGTCACTTTGAATTCACAGCCTCCTGAATTGCATTGTCCGTGTTTGAGGAACAGTATCATTACCTGTCATGTCTTTCCTATCACCAGAAGGGCCTACTTGTTTGATTTGTAATGAGAAAATTCTAGGGATCCCCTTTTATTCCCATGTTTATATAACAGCATCTCCCATATTATATGTTGTTGGTTGAATAATCATAGCAAGCACAAGTGTTTCCCAGGCATTCTGTTCTTACCCCTTCCTCTTTGTGTAGCCAAAGAGTCTTCCGTAGAACTGTTGGCTTCTTTGAGTTACTTCAGTTCCCGCTTGTGTGTGCTTCACCACTGTGTCTTTGCCCATAGTCCTGTATTGGATTACTTTCTTGCCAGGAAGGCTGTTTTTATATTGAGCTGAGATATATGCTTCTTTCTAGTCTTTTACCATTGATCCTAGCTCTCCCTACCTCCTGGACTTTACCACATTTGCCTGCCCCTGTCTCCAGCACAGCTATTTCTATTCAAGATCTTGAGTATGTCCTGAAATCTGTTCTTTCCCCAATTGCTTGGTGTATGGGTGAAGTGTAGAGTGTGTTGACCTCTGTCACCTGGTAACTAAATATTTTGTTATTACCGTTTTGTATGTGTGGTTTTAATTTTATTTTTGGTCTGTTGAAATTAAACTAAAGCTCTTTGGTCTGTTAGTGAGCATCTCGTATAATTAGTGCTCTCTCATGCCTGCAGCTCCTTTCTGTTGTCGGCTCCTTGTGGTTCCTTTAAGGACAAAGCAAAAATGAAAACAGCAGAAGCCTCTTGAAAACTTGTTTCTCTTTTCTTTCCTTTCATATCATGTCTTCTAAAATTTTTCAATGATTTTTTTTTAATTACAGAAATAATATAACATATTTTTTTTGGGAAAATTAACCTAGAATCTTAACTGTAGGACTTATGTCTTGCTGGTGAAGTTTTGTTTTGCTGTTTTTCTTTTTAGTATTTTTCAAATATTTTTGAAATATATAAGATCAGAACATTTATTTTTGAGAATTAAATTTTTATTAGAAACTTTGACAGTCATTTTTTGAGGCATAATTTTACATGACTCATTCACCTTGAAAAATCATTCAGAATAAAGAATTTTAAATTTATTTATATTGAATATTATAATAAAAATGTTTTTTAAGGATTATTATTATTTTTTTCTCCCTGATCATTTTGAATAGGTACAGTTAAATGTGATAACTAGTCCGTTTACTTTTAGAGGATTATCTTGGGTCTATACTGACATATGGAATGCTCTGTATATTTAATTTTAAGAGATACCCTTGCTCTGTTTTCTTAAAAAAATTTTTTTGACAAAAAGTAGAAAAGTGTTCCAGAAAAATTTGACCTGTTTTTAATTTTCCCAATATTTCTTTGTGTTTTAAACATGAGAAAGAGTGTGTTGTGATTGTTTTTAATAAGAAAAATTTAAAAGCCAATAGTAATGGCAGAGACTAAGTTTGTTTGCACTTAATTCTTAGTCCATTTTTTTTAATACCTCAAAAAAACTTGGAATTTTTTTGAATAAAAGAAGCATTTAACTTTATTTTTCTTTACCTTCTATACATTTTCAATAAAGAGTTCAGGATGTACCCTAGAAAAGAGAATAATGATCATTTTAATTTATAAATTTATAATTACAACTATCAGTTTATACCTATAATCCCTCAAAATTTTTCTGGTAATTTCAGATTCTTTCCTTATTTACCAGTTTGCCTTGTTTAGAATATCATCTATACTGCTGTTTGGTTATAGCCACCCAGCGCCTGATGTGTGTCTAATTTATATCTTAGAGTTTATGAATGGAATTTTACTTTTACTTTGGAGAGAGATGTATTGGATTTGAGTCTTTTCTGCTTCTAAGGGAAAACTGAAGTACATTTTTAGAGATGCTAGAGCTAAGACATCACTGTGTGCATTTATTTTACTTGCTAATGTTATAGAATCTCAGTGTCTCAAAATGTGAACAAGCCTGGCTCTGCATCTGATACTTGAATGCTTGCCTTTCAATTAGTGTTTATGGCAGGTCAGGCACTGAGCTATACCAGACCCTACATAGATGCCAAGAATATTAAATCAGTAATGGCCTTTTCTTTGATTATCACACCTTAATGCTGGCCATCACTGTAGCAGGAGAAAACCAAAAGCACAGCTTAATATGTAATGAGAGGATAATTAGTTATAAGGATGAAAGAGATGAGAAAAGGGAGAATTTTCAAGGAAATTGTCAAATATGGCTCTGTTTTCACTTGAATTATTGAAGTTATATGTAGTATTAAGTTTCTGGCCTGTCTGGCCTGTGATCTAGACCTGCAGACCCACAGACCTGCAGTCCCATAGAAAACACACAGATGCTTATATTAATTTTATGGCAATCAATACCTTTTCTCAGATCAGCATAGTTTTCTGCATCTTCTGGCTTCTCTGGTGTCTCTGTGGCATCTCTGCTCTGTTCTTCTTGTTCCCAGAGTTTTCTTAGTCTGTAGTCCCTTCCATACTTCCTGTCTGCCTTTGGCCAATCAGCATTTATGTTAAATCAGTAGATGGGACAATTATTTACAATGTAATAACATAATCCCACCGCATTTCCCCCTTTTTTTCTTTTCTAAACAAGGACCCCAAATCTAATATCCTTACCCCAATTATCTATAACTACTTATAAATAACACTGTTAACAAACACAAACATCCATAATCTCCTCCCCCAACCCCGCGGAATGTGGGCATAGTTCTCTAGCTGCTTCCTGCTGAGAGGGGGCGCTGGCAATCCCATGGGGACCCAAAATTTAGAATTTAAAATTATGAACAAGTCCTTAGTGAAGTAGTTTCTAAGGCTGGATCATCTTAGCCAGTCTCCTTGAAGTTGTTTTAGATGCAGAGATCAGAAGAAGCTGCAATAGATGTGCTCTGAAATGCTGGATCATTTGGGCCATCTATTTCCAATGGAAATTTTTCACGGGGTCTTCCTCAATCAAACCTTATTTTCTTTAACTAGGAATAAATTCATAGCCTTTCTTTTTCTGTAGAAAACAAAAGAAAACCTCTTCTCCAAAGTAGCATATCTTTTGATTTCAATTTTAATATCAGCTTACTTACCAAATATATAGGTTGGATTAATCCAGTAGTATTTATGATCAAATATCTTTTTAGCAGCTTCTACTACTTCATTTTCAGTCAAAAAACTTAAAGACAAGACAACAATATACAGTATCCAGACATTGTTTGTATTTTCCATCTTTACGAGGCTTATTACTTTTTTTACTCTATTTCTTTTTTAAGGACTTTCTCTATACTTTTTCTTTTTTCTTTTCTCTCTCAAGCCTACTTTTTTTAAAAAACACATTCTAAACCATTTAGAGCTTTTATGAATCTGTCTTTACTGTAATTTCTGATTTCTTACCTTGTACTGTTTCTGACCACACCTTTGCTTGGTTAGGGTGGCTGACTCCATCCAGCTCCCTCTATTTCTTTCTGTTTCTGTCCACCCCTTTAATCTGCCAAGGTGTGTCAAAGGATGAAAGGCTTGGCTGGGATGGATGGCTGGCTCCACCAAGCTCCTACTCTAGCTTTATAGAATTTAGCTTTTCAGCTGAGGTACTGGTAGGACCCACAATTACCACTCTGGGGAAATTTAGGGCCCATATAATCATCAAGTAAAGAAAATACTGCCATCTTCTGCTCATTAACTCCATTTAAGTACTTGGTAGCAGGGTCTCTTAAAAGACTAACAAGTATTTTGCCTCTAAGGCTGAATCAGGAAGGCTCTCTTAAAAAGCCATGCCTTCGCTTGCCTCCAGCAAACAGAGCTGACCCAATAAAACGCTGCTGTTACTAAGAAGCAGTCTTTGACTCAGTTTCTTTTCTGTCTATGTAAACAGAAAGCTTAAAGACATCATTTACAGCTTGTAAATCTAGGCTCCTGTGAGATTTCTGAAACTGACCGTGTTAAACAGTACTCCAAATACCCGCCAATTTTTAGTTCAAGCCCACACTTAGACAACTCGGATTTTTGAATCTGTGCTCTAGAACACTTTTAAAGCTTTCTTCAGCTTTATGTGAGTGTTTGGGCCCCACATTGGGCACCATTTGTAGTATTAAGTTTCTGTCCTGTCTGACCTGTGATCCAGACCCACAGGCCTGCAGACTCACAGTTCCACAGAAACACACAGATGCTTCTATTAATTTTATGCTGATCAGCCTATGGATCTGGCATATTGCTAGCTAGCTCTTGCTCTTAAACTAACCCATGGTTATTATTCTGTTCAGTCATTCAGCTGGGTACCTCATTTCAGAGTAGCATAGTTGTCCTGTGCATCTGCTGGCTTCTCTGGTGTCTGGGTGGCATCTCTGCTCTGTTCTTCCTGTTCCCAGAGTTTTCTTAGTCTGGTAGTCCTGCCCACACTTCCTGTCTGCTTTTGAAAAATCAGCATATTTTTTAAACCAGTAGGTGGGACAACTATATACAATGTAACATCATAATCCCACTACAGTTATGTTTTGCCAGAGATGGTCAGTACAGGAGAGGAACAGAAGAAGCAGTCTGAGACATGTTTGATGGTATGTAAATCCTTCATAAGGATTAGCAAATCTACCCTGAGAGTTAAATTAAGCTAATCCACTATTCCCAGTTGTCATTTCAGGCCATTCCATCTTCAAACAAACCTGGATAAAATATCTCCTTCTCTTTCTAGCATGTTTACTAACATTCTTAATTTCTCTCTACTTCCCCAACTCATCTACCTTGGGAATTCATATGAAACAAATTTAATTATACTGTTATATTTCTACTATTAAAATATTTGAAAGGCCTGTTTGCCTATGTCGACGCCTCCTCCCCAACTCTGGTGTTGCCTGACCATTTCAGATCAAGGCCATGCAGTCCTATTTTCCTGGGCTTATTCATATTGTTACAGATTTAAAGGCCATGTCTTCTAGTTATCTGTTCAGCACATCTCTTGCCTTCACCAGGAGCAATGGTCAGAGTGAAATACTGCACCTTTATGTAGTTTGACTAGTATGCAAACAATAGTTTCATCTTCTTTCTACTTTTGATCAAAATGTTATCTTTCAGACTATGATGATAAAGCCCTGTTTTGTTTCAGTGGCCATTCCAAACTGCCCTCTTATATGTCTAGTCACATTAACTGTACTTAAACTGTACTTGGATCTTGTTATTTAGTGAATTCCTGGGAATCCAAAGAAAACTGCAGAAAATTTGAGTATACCTTATAATGGAAAATGCAGGAACTAAATTCATTTCCCCTGGAGTTTTAATGTGTTTTGATCTATTGAACTTGTTAAATGCATGAGCCTGTGTTTTATATAGCTAATGGTATTTTGGATCTCCTTTTGATATGTGTTGGTTTCACATCCATCCAAACATCTGGTGTGGATATTTTAGACCACATTGGGTTTTCTATCAGCATGCTTTAAAAGTAAGCAATTCAGCTAAACATTATGAAGTCTTCTATACTATAAACCAAGGAGCAATTTAGTTGGCTATGCGAAAGTGGAATGTAGAATGAAAATGAAATGAGATAAATTCCCCCTAGAGGCAGTCCACATTGTACACCCTGTAGGGATGAATGCTGATATTGTACATAAAGTGTGCTTTTATAAAAGCTTAGAATTTCCAAATATTTATCGTGGCAGTATTTTATACCTAAATCCCATAATGAATATAGTGTCATTTTCTCTTTAGTTCTGATAGTTTGAACTAATACGTGATGAGACCTTGAAACTTCAGCTAAATCCTTTGATACTCTAAAACATGTATTATACTTTGGTTATGAGTGTTTGTTCAAATTATTTTATGCTATTATAAACATAGTAAGAGCTCAAATGTTTTAAAATATTTGTTTAAATTTGAAGTGGTATCAGTATAAATCAAAGTACCATTTTAAATACTGGAGTTTTATGCTACCATGAATAAGTCTGAGAAACATGGGTTGTTTTAGTTTGTGATTGGAATTCTAGAAAATAATGAAAGTGGTCCATTTTATGTTTCTAAGTTTTAAAAATCTTTTTCTATTTATTCAAATAAAAGGTTACTTAGGAAATTAAAAAAGATTATTGATACTTTGAATGTGTATCATTACAAGTATTTTTTTGTGTGTTGCTGGCCTAGTAGTAGAACAATTCTCAGTGGTAAAGTTGCTTTCCAATTATCAATAAATATGCCAGTATCAGTTTTGTAGACACTTATTTTTTATAATGTAAGAGTTTCTTGTACTGTTTACTACTTATTTTCTAGCACATGTAAGCCTGGGGATTTCTTTTGTTGACTACAGTGCTTTTGTGCATAGAAATTTAATTTTTTTTGTTTTATAGTGAAGAATATGATGTATAATTATTTGGATCCTGTTCTTTTAGAGCAATTATGAATGCAGGCTATGAAATTCTTTACAGTCCATCTAAGATAATTAGAGAACTAAGCTGGGTACATGCTCACTATGAGTTACATGGCAAGGCCATGTCTCAAACAAAACAAAACAAAAGCCATAACAAATAATGGAGACCTAAAGAGATAGAAAGCTGTTACCTGCAAATATTAATGGGATAGTAGGGGAGATAAGTCATCTACTGTGAGTTCTTTAAATCATGGGGCATTTATCCTTTTTGGCAAATGGAACTTCATTTTTGGCAGTCCTGTGTGATGCAAGAGGGAAAAAAAATCAGGCTATAGGGAAAATTAGATTAAAACCCTCTCATTATCCTCAAGGAGCCACAGAACACTTGCTTTTGTGCTAGGAGAGTTGAAGTGCAGGGAGTTTCTGAGATGGTGTGACTGTGTGAAGCCTTCAGCCTATTGAGAGCTAAACACCCTTTCCTTGGAAGTCTGTAAACCTTTAAGCCTGGGATTTAGTTACAGGTGTTTAGGAATTTGTATAACCACTTGGTTTCTGACAGAGGCTAATAGAATTTTCTCTGGAGAGAATTGCTACCAATTAGATCCAAGAGTAATTTTGAAAAGGCCATGAGCAGTACATAGCAAAAAATAACAAGGTACGCAGGAAAAAGTAGTTTCTAGTAAAGAATTCTCGTCACATAGCTTCATCTGCTCTTACATTTTCAATTTCCACTCTCCTTCTTGCTATCTGCTCACTCTTATTCAGTTATATAGCTGTTCAGTGTAATTTCATTGGAAATTATTTTACTTTTCAATGCTCTTTGTACTGTCATCTCCTTCCTCTTAATTTTACATATTTGTTATTTGGTCTTTCTGGTTGATATAGTTTTTATCCTAATTCATAAATTTTTCTTCCTGAATTCATTAATACATCTACTGCAGGATGAGTTGTTTCAGTCTTTTGGGGGTTTCTTTTGGACTGTTCCTTTTTGGACTGTGACACTTGATAGACTTGGTATTTGGGGCTATGGCTGAAAACCATTTATGAATATGATTTATTTCCATACCAATTTAGTAGAAATTCACCAGTATGTTATGGGGGATTGAGAACGTTTTAAAACTTGGTTTTGGAAGAAAGGCAATCCCTGGCATGCTTATTGTCACACTGAAGGCTGTCCTTGACCTACTCACTTTTTCATGTGCCCTAAGTGCTCAACATCATTCTCTCTTTTCAATGGGATGAAGTGGTGTCCACAGATATTTACATTATAATACTAGCAAGATTATAATTATGAAATGGCAGCTAAAATAACTTTATGGTTCAGGATCACTGGTAATGAATGACATAAGGCTTGGCTTTTCTTCTCCTACCTGGTTAGATTTATCAGTATTAGAATCAAACATGTATTCAGAAATAATCAATTTTAAATAAAACTATGTTCTCTAGAACTGATTGTAGTTGTAAGTTTTCATGTGTCCTATAGCTGCTTGATTCCAGATGAACACGCATTATATTATTTACAAACTGTTTGCTCTGTGGCTCGTGTTTCCTGCTAGTTAGCTCTTGTATCTTACCTCTTTCTATTAACCTCTGTTTTGTCATGTGACTCGTGTCTTACCTGTGTTTTATTATATTTGCTTTCTGACATTTGGCGCTGTCTTCTCTGACTCTTCCTTTCTTCTCTCTGCCTCCTGGCTGTATGCTGTCTTACCATAGGTCAAACAGATTCCTTATTCATCAATAGAACATATTCACAGCATACGGAAAGACATCCCATATCAACTGATAGATACAGACTTTATTTTATGTAAACCAAAGATAAAAAACAAACAAACTTAGATTTACACAAAAGAGAAAGCATGAAATTATTTTACATAACTCATAGAGTTTAACTTTGGGAATGTCGACACTGGAAAAGTGAGTTTTTAACCCAGGCAATACTTCTAATGATTAAAATAATACACTAGCACTGGGACTATCCCCCCCCCAAAAAAAAAACAAAAAAAGGAAATACTGTTTTTTCAAATCTTTATATTAATCGAGGCATAGTAGTACATACCTTTAATGCCAGCACTTGAGAGCCAGAGGCAGGATGACTCTGCAAATTCCAGTACAGCCTAGTTACATAGTGAGTCCTAGGACAGCCAGAGCTAAAGAGTAAGAGCCTGTCTGGAACAAAATAAAAACAAAAAGAATAAAATCTCTATATTAATTCTATGATATGGGCAACATAGATTCTCATTATTGCCATCTTATAGGCAATGTGGTGTCTAGTCAACCTTTGATTTCATAAATATCTTTTAGGTTGTTTTTTAAAAAGCTTTTATTGAACATGCACTATCTCTATCACACCTATATAGTCTCATCAATCCTGCATTAAAAAAAAAAATGTTACCATGCCTAATGTCACCTTGTACCCTTTTATGACAATGACCTTTTCTTCATGGTGTTCTTATTTGCAGTTTCATATTTCATGATGCGTTGCTATTTACTTCTCATTTGATCTTCTTTCTTGCCACTTCTCATTTCTGTAGTCATTGGGTATGTTGTGGGATAGTGCTCTTGCACACTATAAACATCTGTTTTTATTGGCTTAAGGAAATGCTGATTGGTAGTTTACAGGAAGTATAGGTGGGTGACCAAACTAGGAGATTCTGGAAAGAGAAAAGGCAGAGCAGCAGATGCCAGCCAAAAACAGAGGAAGCAAGATGAGATGCTGGACTGAGAAATGTAGTAGGAGGTTTCTGGCCTGGACTTTCAGGCCTAGCCTCAAGGTTCAGACCTACAGACCCACAGACCCACAGACCCACAGAGACACACAGGTGCTTACAATAGTTTTAGGCTGATTGGCCTAAAGCCCAGGCATATAATTTTCTAACTCTTTACCCTTAATCTAACCCATGACTCTCATCCTGTTCAGTCTCAGAGCAGCATAGTTGTCCTTTGCTTCTTCTGGCTTCTTTCTGGCATTCTGCTCTGTTCTTCCTGTTGTCAGAGTTTTCTTGGTCTAGTAGCCCCGTCCACACTTCCTGTCTGCCCTTGGCCAATCAGCACTTTTTATTAAACCAGTGGGTGGGACAATTATTTACAATGGAACAACATAATTCCCCTACAGAGAAAGGTACCAAACCACATGGCTAAACATAGATAAGAATTAAGGGTTAATTAAAGTGTAAGAACTAAATAGTAATAAGCTTGAGCTAGCTACTTACCCAGCTGTTACTATAATATTAAACCTCCAAGTCAATCTGGGAAGCAGATGACTATATTTGAGAGTTTCTGGCAGGACAGAAACTCCCAAACACAGTAGATTTTATTACTTAGCAGAGAAGTAGCATGAATGATACTTGAACCAGTCAACCAATCTCCTAAGATGAATCTATTAGTGTTGGAGAAGCATGAGTGACTGTACCATTAAAAGTCCCCACCACCCTTCCTTTCCACCAATTTTTTATTTTAATTCATTTTACCTTATCTCATAATTTCATTTTACTTGACTGTTTTTAAAGATATGGTCTGATATAGTACATGATGGCATTATGATCTGATCTGTGTGTCTGGGATAATATTATGTGCCACAATACCAACCTCCAGAATTAATTTCTAAGTCCATAGATGTTCATTTTCTGTGAGCTTAGTAAAAACAAAAGTTTTACTTAACTGTAAATAAAAAAGTCAGTAGAGTTTATCCAATAATATCAATGAAGAATCCAAGGACATTAAACTTGAAAAATAAGATAATTAGCCAATTTTAATTATAGATACTTCATTTAATATAGAATTTTGACAAAAATAAAAACTTATTTGATGATATACAACTTACAGACACATAGGCATAGTCTGTTAGATTTAGGATAACCAACAGTTTTGTGCATATTTTGTCAGGAAAAAGGTAATCCTCAGGGAATCTTAGCTTTGTTTAGGACAAAGTGCTAATAATACTTATAGTCAAGACAGCAGAGCATTTGTGAAGTAAGAATATGCAGATCTCTCAGTAAACATGAGAAAAAGGGATGAAGCGCTTCCATACATAGTCAACCTCTTTTAGATGAGGAGATTCTCAGAGTTAAATTTCTTCTAAGATTAAATTTGAAAAGTAATTCATAGGTACCTAAAGACCATTTATTCTACTAATGTTAGATTAGCTTCTTGTTCTTCAGATTAATAACATTACTGGTAACCTTCTACATTTGCAAAGCCAAATTCAACAACTTAAGGAAATAAATATACAATTAATATGATGGGAGGAAATAAAAATACCTACATTTTCACTCAGAAAAGAAATAATTTTAACTTTTGTAAACAGAATTTTGATGTCTAACTTTTGACTTTTTTAATGTGCTAGTATTCCAGGACTCACGTACTGAGACTTTTTTTTGGGCTGCCAGCTCACAAATGATTGACATCAAGACTAATTATTAACTATGAGAGCTTGGCCTTAGCTTAGGACTTTTCCGAAGCAGCTCTTATAACTTAAAATAACCTATTTCTATTATTCTATATTCTGTCCCTTGGCTTGGGTACCTCTCCTCTGTATGTCTGACTTCTTCAGTGTCTCATTGGCATCTCTCCAATCTTCTAGATTTTTCTTGAATTTCTTTCTCTGCTTATTCTCTCTTGGCTAGCTATTGCCCATTCAACTCTTTATTAATCCATTTATAGTGACACATATTCGCACAGCATAAACAAATATTCCACAAAAGACTGGACTATGACACTTCTTTATTGTCTTTTTAATCTGTCCTGACATAACTTCTGAGGATCCCCAAATCAACCCATAGTGGCAGCAGCATGGATTTTGTGTGAAGAACAGTTTAACTCTCGTTCCTATAGTAGAACTTGAAAAGCCTCTATGAACTCAGATCCTCATAAATTATAACTGTGGTTATAATTCTTTAGTACTTTAGACATTTCAACAAGATTTTTTTTTTTTTTTGCTAGTATTTTATTTGGAACAGTGTTGTGATTTTCAAAGTAATTTCTCTTATGGTAGCTCCTGAGTCTATGAAGGACCTGGATAGATATTTCAGAGTCTTTGTTATTGATGTTGTTGTTACTATTTGTACTGGACAGTAGTAAACAAATGGCAATAATAATATATTAGAAAAATCATTATGGTTTACCCTAAAAATTTTTAAGTCCTTCTTTAATATTTTTGCCCATAAGTGCTCTGAAATGCATATTGCCACATCTTCAGTGCTTTATTTTTTTTCTGCCAGCATATAGCCCAAAAGAGATTAAAACTCACTTAACTGATGTGAACAAAGTTAATAACTTTCTGTTATTTGAATAAAAGTATAGAAAGGCTTTGAGCAGCAGTTTCTGCTAAGGAGAAATGCCAGCATGCTATTGGCACTTGGTAAGCCATTCCTTTCTCACTTCGGTGGAGACAGTACCTTGCTAGTAAACTTTGAAAGGTCCTGGGTGAGAGTCAATTATTTGTATCATATAAAAATGAGAACCGAATTTATGTGGACCATCATCTTTGAGTCCTATCTCAGAACAAAAGATGTTTTACTGTTTTTAGAAAGATGAAAAGTGGAGCAACCTTCTATGTAGGGTTTTCATAGATTCTGCCTACTCCTGACAATGCCAGGGCATATACTCATTGATTCAAGATGCATAACAGTAAGGTTGATAAGACTTGAGCCTGGCTTAGACTTTTGATTAGTGAAATGTTCTTCTTAGTGTCGTATTAAGCAGAGACATATATGTTTTAGAGAGTACCAATTTTTTTTTTTTTTCAGATAGACCACCAAAAAAGAAGGGAGCAGTAATAGTATACCATTGGGCCCTCCACTTAGATTTATTTTCTGTGCTAAATTACATGCATTTTTATTAGTTGGAAGACAAGTTTAGAAAGCCTTTCAGTTTTAGGACCAGAACATTAATGAAAGAGCAGAAAACTTAACTTATGTTATTATTTGACCCTGATGAGATTGTGAAAAAGTAAGAAGTTTAAAAAGGCTGTGACCATTGGAATGTTGTTAGGTAAAGTGCATAGGCATTTAATTGAAGAAGTGTGTTACTCTTTTCCTTTTCTTAAAGTTTTTTTTTTTTCACATCTACCACTTTTCCCCCTCTCCTCTGTTTCCAATCCTTTCTCAGCCTCTCACCACTTCCACCCCCCTCCACTTCCCAGGGAGCACAAGGATTACCAAGGTGAGTCAGTTCTGTCTGGCATATCCATTTGAGGTAGGTCTGAATCCCTCCCCCAGTGTCAAGGCTGAATAAGGTGTTCCTCTGTAGGGAATGGGCTCTGAGATATTAGTTCCTGGACCAGGAATAAACTCTGGTCCTACTCCAAGAGGCTCCACAAACTGCCCATGTTGTTCGACGGTCCTCTACATTTGGAGGGTTTAGTT
Organism: Phyllotis vaccarum; assembly: GCA_033318265.1. Lineage (NCBI taxonomy): Eukaryota > Metazoa > Chordata > Mammalia > Rodentia > Cricetidae > Phyllotis > Phyllotis vaccarum. The sequence continues at coordinate 36,908,260 of JARWLC010000011.1, read as the reverse complement.
CCTTTCCATGAAGGTTCTTCAGCTGTTATTTCAGAGTTAGTGAGCTCCCAATAGCTCAGTTCAGCCATCTCTGTGGGATTCCTCCTCATGATCCTGAATCCTTTTCTCATATACTCTCTCTTCCCTCACTTCAGCTGGACCAGGAGCTCGACCTGGTGCTTAGCTATGGATCTCTACTTCTGCCCCTATCAGTTGCTGGATGAAGGTTCTATAATGACAGTTAGGGTGGTCACTAATTTGATTATAGGGGAAGTCCGGTTTAGGTGCCCTCTCCACTATTGCTTGTCCCCAGAGTCCTAGTTGGGGATATCTTGTAGGTTCTTGGATGTTTCCTTAGCACCAGGTTTCTCTCTAATCCCATAATGGCTCCCTATCAAGATACCCATTTCTTTGTTCTCCCTCTCTGTTGCTCCTCCCACTAAGCCATTTTCTCTCATGATCTCTTCCCTCCCACCTCCCCTTGTCTGTTCCCCTCTCTCTCCTATGATCCCAATTTACTCAGGATATCTTCTCTATTTCCTTTTCCCAGGGAGAATCCACAGATATCTCTCTTATTTTCCTCCTGTTACCTCCTGTTACCTGTTACTGCTTGGGGTTTGTGGATGTGGATTGTAGTCTAGTTATTTTTTGCTTTATGTCTAAAACCTACTTATGAATGAGTGCATACCATGTCTATCTTTATGGGTCTGTGTTACTTTACTCAGGATACTCTGTAGATGCATCCAAATTCAGGATGTTATTTTTTAAACTACTGAGTAGTACTCCATTGTGTAAATGTACCACCAACTCTACATCTGACAGAGGACTGACCTCTGAAATATATAGATAATTCAATAAACTAGAGGCCAAAAACTCAAATAATCAAATTCAAAAATGGAAATAAGAACTAAAAAGGGAATTCTCACAGAAGAGTTTCAAATGGCAGAAAGACACTCAAAAGAATTGCTCAACATCCTTAGCCATTAGAGAAATACAGATCAAAACATCTCTGAGATATCACCTTACACCTCCCAGAATGGCCAAGATCAAAAACACAGATGATAGCCTGATGTGGAAGTGCCTTTCTGTATGCTGTGAATTTCAATCTTTGAATAAAGGAGCTGTTTTGGGCCATGACAGGTGCCATAGAAGAAGTAGGAGGAGAAATCAAAGCATAGGTAGGAGAAGCAGGGTGGAGTCAGGAGATCGAGCTGAAGCCCACAAGAACAACATGTAGGAGCACAGGTGAGCCACCGGCCACGTGGCAGACAGATTAATAGAAATGGGTTGATTTAAGATATAAGAGCAAGCTAACAATGTGCCTGAGCCATAGGCCAAACAGCATGAACTTAATATAAGTGTCTGAGTAATTTCTGGGGGCCTGAGCAGCAGCGGGTGGCTAAGAGGTCTGGCTCGGCAGATTCTGGACCTCTAGTCACATAGGACCCGAGAAACCTCACTACTACAATAGCCTATGCTGGAGGGTATGTGGAGCAAGGGGAACACTCCTCCATTGCTGGTGGGAGTGTAAACTTATACACCTACTTTGGAAATCAGCATGGCAGTTCCTCAGAAAACTGGGAATCAGTCTTCCCCATGATCCACTATTGGGCATATACCCAAAGGATGCACATTCTTACTCCAAGGGAATTAGCTCAACTATGTTCATAACAGTATTATTTGTAGCAGCCAGAACCTGGAAACAACCTAGATGTTCCTCAACTGAAGAATGGAAAGGTGTTTTTAATTGAAGATGGAATGTTATATTCAGAATTACTTGACTAAGTGAGAAAACAAATTTTATTATTATACTATGCTAGAAAGTTCTGAGTAGTTCAGAAAACAAAACTGTGTAAGTAATGAAAACAATATGACCATGTGATGCATATTCAGGGAAAGGGGTAGAATGAGAAGAAGATGTCATGAGGATAGATAGGCCTGGTGTATGCACATTTCTAAACTATGGCTTTACAGATTTATGCCTTAGCATTGGCCAAACACTGTTATAGAATATTAACACTTGGAAATGGTACTGTGCTTAGGTTGTTACTCTCTTATAAAAGTAAAGATAACAATGAAAAAAATAACTGCAGATGAATTTCTTTTAGTAGAATTTGCTCATAGATTTTTATGACTAATTTCAAGGGTGGTTATATTTCTTTTAGTAATGTTAAAACGTCTCCAAAGCAGGGGGTATCCCTTTTTGGTTTGTTCAAACTATGTGTAAACTAACCCTTATTAGAAAGTTGAATCAAAGAGTTCTATTTGGATTATTTTATTATAGCTACTATTAGAAAAATGAAGGGTAATTGGCTAATCTAGGATCTGGGAGCTATTTTAGAGATTGGAAAATTGGATCTCCACCTACCACTTGAATAAATAAGCAACTGCTCAGAAGTGAGCACAGCTAGTTGATGGGAAAGGATTTGTTTGTGGGACTGCCTGTGATCATTGGCTTATGATCTTTATATTTAGATAATCATTTTTCCCCTTCCTCAAACTTATCAAATCCATAAATTCATTGTCAGTGTATTATAGATATTAGTGTTTGGAAAGAAAAGCCTTGTAGGGAAACTGTCTTTGCAGATAAAAGGAAAAGCTAAGTCACACATAGGATCAAATGTAGCCTTTAGAATTTGACCTGAGGACTGTAACCAGGAAAGTGTCACCTACATTTATCTGAAATGTAGTACTCTTTATCCTTTGCACATAGAGGATATTTGATGAAACATGTATTAATCTGGTTTTCTGTACCCAGAACTACCCTGGAGACATATAGTTGTGATTATGTGACTTATATTTTGAATATTGTTTATTTTAGCTTTCCTGTTTGTGTTCAAGTAAATAATAATTTCTGTTATGGTGGGATATTTGAAATATCTTTCAACTAATTTGTGTTTTGATAATATTTTCTCTTGCTTATCTGTTAGGAATCAATCCCAAATAATAAATGTATTATAATTTTTAAATTATTTGATAGACTTGCCTATAAAATTTACTTTAAAAATACTCAAATGTCATGAAGCTGTGAGAATCTGAAGTCTTTGTGTAAAGTAAGGCAGATTTGCTTTGTGAAGCCACAAGCATGGATTCATTCTCTAGCCATTTGGAAGGTATCTAGGCCTTTTTTCCCCCCAAAACTTAGAACTAACAAAATATCAGAACTGTTCACTTGATACTCTGAAGACATATTTTAGTTGCAATTAATTTGATCTGATTCTTCTTTCTCAAGTTCTTGATTTTGACTTTTTCTTCCTATTTGGTTTTGTTCTGTAATGTAAAGCATTAGAATAATTCAGGTTATTTTATAATTTGAATTTTCTCTTAGATGTCATAAATACTTGAAGAGTTACAGATTATTTAATGCTAGATCCGACTTTCACCAGTTAACTTTGATGGGAGATTTTCTATTGTCTTAGGAGATCTGGTCTTGATTTAGGCTTGAGCCATATGGATGAGATTTTAAGGAAGAGTGATTATGGAAGATATTAGCATTTATTAAGTGCCTGACATTGTGCTGAAGTCTTTATGTTTGTGAGACAGCTCTTGTATTAATGAAAAACACAGTTCCAGGTTTCTAATTCCACTCTCTGACTTACTCTGAGAGTCTGGATTTGCCAGATAATTTGGAGATCTAGTTTGCATTTTTAATAATGAATGATGGCTTGTAGCGACTGTTAGAAAATAATTATACCTCTAAAAAGATACCTTTTTATAAAGAATAGTCAGGTTTGAAGTCTTTACCAGGAAGCAAATTTGACAGTTGTGTCTTTGAACCACATTGCTGCTTTTTTTTTTTACAACTGACAAGGTCTCATACTACACATCCCTGGATGACCTGGAATGCTAGATTATCCTCCCTCACTGTACTGAATGTGTGGATTACAGGTGTGTACCACTATGCCCTGTGAACCTCTAGTTTATTATTTGTCAAATTGGGAAATTGAATGAGATAAATGCTTTCAAAATTTAGAAATAATGTAATTTCCACCTGTCTTCCAAGATTGTGACCACAGGGAATGTATTTTAAAAAGCATTTCACTACACATATATTTAAAACAATAGAGTTATAAAATAGTATTTGATGTTACATTGTACTCTTTTTTATGTTTCACTAATCGATTGATTTTATAACTTACAACAGTCACTTTTTTGATTTCGCAACACTGGGTTAAATGTTCTGATTAATTATCTTCTTAGCTTTAGTAACTAAAATGAAGAATATTAAATGTTTTCATTTAATATTTTTGCTTCCAAAGAGCATTGAACTTTCTGCAATTTTGAGTTGTAAACTTCATTAAAGTGAGGAGGGCACCTATGAGAGCCTGTATCCTAGGATATATGCCACAGCTATGAAGGGAGCATTGTGATATCTGTCATGTTAGGCCATGAACACTTTACATCAGGCAGTGACAGATTCCTGTCTTTGTTGACTTTGCTTTGCTTTAGCAGGCTCTTATTCTTTGGAGTTGAAGTTATCAAATCCCTAAAAGCAGGTTTGGAATAGCAGATTGACTAGGAAAAGTAGAGAGATGTGGCATTAGTGTATGCTACCTGTGTTTTCATGATTGTGCAAAAAAATTTGAAGAGCACCAGGGGAAGATAGAGATTCTAACCTACCATTAAAGCTAACCAGGGGAGTAGCTGTTGGAAATGCATAAATTGTCTGTCTTGGATTGTGCCAGAGTGTGTGTTTAATAGAGAATCTATTGTGTGCCTTTTAGTACATTACTTTTATCTATTATAAAAGCTATTGTTTGCATATTGGCTTCTTCAAGTGTGTGAAAGAGCATTCAGGTTTCTATCACGTTGGCCACCAGGTTGCTTTCCCTGTGGCTCTATCTGTCTTTGGTATTTATGGCTATGGTAAGGTTGAGCAGGACTCTGAGGCAGTAATTACACTGCTAGCTTCTGAAGCCAGTACTTTTTCTATATAACATGAGTGACTCTGAGAAGCCTGGCTGTGGGTATGTGATGGGTTTCATTTGGGGAAGGAGAGATGACTTCTGAGGGATAAGCAGATCAATTTCAAACTTTGAAAGAACTCACTGAATAGAGTGAGTGGTGGGAAGTTTTCCTTCTGAGCATCATCTTGGGCAAGTCAGAGTTCCATTAAAATGCTCATTGCTGAGCCTGGCAGCATGTGTCTCGGGAATGCATGAATGTTCTTACAGGTAAAGGGTATCACTAGCATCTCTGACACCAAGAGAAGAACAAATACAGAGCTAGAGGAGTCTAAACCGTGAGGAACAGAAGACTCTAAGACAGACAAGCAGTTTCCAGATAATTTAGAAGAAAAATCTAGAGTATAGTCGTTGATGCCATAGTGGTCCTTTGAAGTCCCTCATGTGTGACTTAGGCAATCAGGGTAAGTGATGGCCATCCTGCCAAGCTACCCAGTAAAGAAAAGTGACAGCTCACTGGGCTAGAGATCTCCAGTATCAGAGGAAAACCTTGTTCTTACTATACTCCTCTCTGTATGATCATAGTAAGTAATTTAATGTTATAGAAAATTGAAGCTCCTATATTTGGTTGATCCACACAAAATTTCAATCGACTATTCTCAAATAATTTTTAACAGTGTGTTCAGTTGTTCAACACAATAACTAAGATTATGTAAGCCAAAAATGTACTAATAACTTCAGCACCTCAACTTTACTTTCCACCGTTTTTCACTGCTTCATGGATGGAGTTTACTTAATTAAAAAAACCCAGTAAATGGGGCCACACAGTGGTGGCACATGCCTTTTATCCCAGCACTTGGGAGGCAGAGGTAGGTGGAGTTCTATGAGTTTGAGGTCAGTTTTAAGACAGCCAGGACTATACAGAGAAACTCAGACTTGAAAAACCACAACCAAACCAACTCACATGATATTGTTGGATTATTAATAATAGCATGTTCTGATAAAAATAGGAAACATGAAGATTAAAATGAATATTTTATCAGCCATGTATAAAAATAGATATACTAGTTGAAGGCAGATATTCACACATTTTATACATTTTTCATAAAAATAATTTCAACACTTTCCCTCTCTCCGTGTGTGTGTGTGTGTGTGTGTGTGTGTGTGTGTGTGTGTGTGTGTGTGTGTGTGTGTGTGTGTGTGAGAGAGAGAGAGAGAGAGAGAGAGAGAGAGAGAGAGAGAGAGAGAGAGAGAGAGCGCGCTTTTGAGGTAAGAGTAGTTTTTTTAGTGTTCCTAATATATTCTAAGCTTATTCAATAAGTAAGGTTTATTATATATTTTATAATTTTTAAACAAAATTTGTGAGATTACAATCTAAAGTATAGTTTGATAAATAACAGTTGTAAAGCAGCCTTCTAACCAGAAGTACCACTTTTCCAGACTCCTGCTGAGTTACTTATATCTGCAGACAAACGTTCTGCCTATTCAGGGTCCCTCAGTAGCAGAGAGTAACTAGGTATGTTCAGAAAATTTGCTCCACCCCCAAGCCTAACACTTTCCTTTGAGGTGCTATGGAGTTTTCAGCATAAAGCAATTACAGAATTTAGCATGTATAGTGGTAGCTGGGGTTTAAATTAATTATAATAATTTGAAAACAAAGCTTTCTGTATTTCTAAGGAATATCATAGAGGGTCAAATGACTTAAAACAAAAAATAAATGTATGTACTCAGGCTCTCCAAACACCTTGATCATGATATAGCTCAGGTAATTCTTCAGTGCCTTCCTGGATGCCAACATGCTTTCCACAATGATAATCCTGATCCATCCACCAAAGGTCAGCTTCAGCTAATTTTTACAGTAGAAAATCATAGATATGTCTGAATTTGACAAGCTATAGAAATTTCAAATATTTAGTGAAATGTCATCCAGATCAGGTAAATAAGGCTAACATTAAAGCACAGTGGGTAAGAAAGAGAGAATGCTGTTCTCACAGCCTACAGATACTTCACTGGATTTGTCTCTGCTACAGTCCAATGCAATGATCTTTCAAAGAATGATGCCTGTTGTTTTGGGCACGTATTGATTTTGTTCCATGCAGTATAAGGGATTTATTGCTTGTCCTAAAATGAAGTTGAGAGAAGATTGGTTTTGGATGACTTGCAGTATCCTTCCTTAAACTTCAGTTTGCAGAAATTAGTTATTCAAATACAGACCACAGTTTCACAATCTATTCATTCCCTGCCACTCTGAAAGAGAACTCATAGGCTATGCTCCTAGATCTTAGAGATAATTGGAAATTTCAACATGTTTTAGGTAACAACCTTACTTCTATTTTGACCAGTTTTATTTAAACAAATGGCTAGGCTGAACAGTAACAAAATAAAATAAAAACCCTACCCTGAGAACCTTTGCATACGCTCCCTAGATTGCCAAGGATGTCACATGAGCAAAAGGTGAACTAGCACCCAAGTGTTCAGCAGAAAACAAATGTGTTTCAAATGTGTAAGTTGGACCGGGTAAGATTCCCTTCTTCTCCTCTATTCTTTCTCTGCTCCCTCTATTTAGATTTCTTTAAACTTCTTAATCTTATTTTTTCTTCCCATTTTAAATATACTTTATAACATTCTGACACCTAAGTATTAAAACTCTTGCATACTAAAATAGTTTCAAAGCCAGAATTATCTTTTAATATCAATTTATTATAAAATATAATTTATGACAGGATCTGACTTTTGTGTCATGGAAAATATTGTGTTTTGAAAGTCACTTTTTTAGGTGCCAGTTATTGGTGTTTTAAATTTGTAAGATATCTTTTCCATATGGTCTATAATTAATTATTCATTTTTCATATCTTTATTTGTATATCACCACTTATATAACTGTTAATCATCTGTATATGTAGTAGACTAATAGATATGTTAATTCATCACTACTTCTGACCAATAATGTTAGAGGCATTAGCAAGTTTTATTCATTGTTACTCTTTTTAAACACTTGACCTATTTATCACCTTCAAACAGCCTTTCCTGAGGTTCTCTAAGCACATTTGACAAGCAACAAAAGTGACTTTTGTCTTATTATGGAAGTAGGCCAGATTGCTTGACATAATGACAGGTGAGATGTTATTTAGGGTTGTTGAGACATTGGGTTCCACAAGTGCTTTGTTCCCTCCAAATTGTGTTTTGACTTTCATGTTTCAGACAGCCATTATGACATCGAGCTCCTTTAATGAGTTTGGAATAATGTTTTCAAGAGCTGATCTTATAGACTGTAGCTACAGGATTACCAATATCTTCATCATTTTATATATCCTATTTATTGGTTTGATTATAGTATTGGTTTTATTGTTAGCTTTCATTATTATTTTTTACTTCTTTATATACATATTATCTCTATGAGAAGTGAAGCAACTCTGTTTATGGTAATTAATATTTCTGGGTTTTTATTCTTGGTCTTTTAAATTTTAAAGTGGATTTTTTTTAAACCTTACTTCCAAACTAAAAATTGCAACAGACCTCCACTACTTTAGGTAACTGAACTCCAGAACAAATTAAAGATTTTCCCCACAGTTTATAATTAACATAAGAAATAACAGAATAAACCGTTACTGTAAGGAAAGGGGGCTATCTAAAGAAATCCACCATGGCTTTGAAACCCCACCTAGTGAAAGAAAACACAGCCTGGATCTGAGACCTGAGCCAGTGAAGGGAACACTTTATCCCTTAACTCAGAACCAAAGAAACATGTCCTGACTATGAAACTAGTACCAAAGGAACACTCTTGGTTCCTAGAATCAGACCAGAGAAATAAAGATTCCCAGTGCTTAGAATTAGAGTCCAAAATCTAAAAAAGAGGCCAGTGGGGGGGGAAAAAAAAAAAACAAAAAACAAAAAAAAAAAAAAAAAACCAAACAAACAAACAAAAAAAAAAAAAAAAACAAAACAGAGCATTTCTGCCCCTGACCATTGAAATTTACCAATCCCTGAGCAGGAATAACTAATCAATCCTTGAATATCTCTGAGAAGCTCCACTCCTAAGATCTCCTATATAAACTCCTGTGCCTGTTCTGTTGTTGGCTGTCCTTTCCTACCCTGGTAGAGGCTGCTGCTCTCCAGGACTCCTTCCCAAATCAATCTCTTTCTCAAAAGAGTTTTGGGTGAGGATCTTCATTTGCCTGTGCAGAGAAGTTGCTGAGATGTCTCTTAGGGGACTGAGCTGAAAATCCTTGCAGAGATGTCCCCTTAGAAGGACCGAGCAAGAAGGAGAAGGAAAAAGTACCAACTTTTCTTTGAAGCCTGAGGAGATGGCCACATTTCTGCAGGGGTTTCCCCTTTAGCGGAGTGAAGCAGAAGAGGCTAACATCTGGGGCAGGAGAGAAGCAGAGCTCTGCTGAGACGCTCCCTTGGTGGGAGTGGGAGGGTGGGGAGGGTCGGAGCATGTGTGGGGTGGGGGTATTAAGCAGGATTGCTGTATCCTTGGGGAGACCATCTCCTACTGGACCCCAGCTTCAGATGTAGCCTGACTTTCTGAATGAATAGTCAGGATACCTTTCCCTCCTGAGCTGAGCTGTTTCTTTGCAGTTTCAGCTCTCAGAGTTCTCTTAACAGTTCTCCAGTATATCTTGACTTCCAGAACAGTCAGGATACCTTTATCCCCAGGGCTGCTGTCCCACTGCAGCTCTAGCTGTGAGAGCCATCTTGGCAGCTCCAGGTATAGCCTGTCTTCCCAGACAGTCAGGGTGTACCTCTCACCTCTTCCCCAGAGTTGTAACACTCTTACAGTTACAACAAGAAGTGTTGCAAGCTACTAGGATAAGCTCAACTCTGTGGCATATTAAATTTTCCATTTTGGGAATGATTTGTCTTCTTTCAGATGGAAACATACTTATTTGGTATCTTTTAAATCTCAATGACTATACAATTGTTAGTGGAGGTAGCTGTCATGCAGATTCTCTGTTTTCCTGTATCTTTTACTTTGGGCTTTTAGGGTAAATGCCATGTTTATAGGAACTGACAAAAATAAAAAGGAAAAGAAAATAAAAAAAGACAGACTGGGGGTTATAGATATAATTTATTAAAAGCTGAATCTTCTATTTCTGATACTTCTGATTCTTCAAGTGAGAAGGAACTGTTAATTCATGAACTAAGGCTGAGGAAAGTATTGAATTTGTCTCAAATTCATGCTGAGTATTAAAAAAAAAAACTACGCTATTTGTTCCCAATTCTTTTTGTTATGATTCATCTCTCAGTGTAGGTTTTAGAACAGTGTCATTAACATTTTCAAATTAAATTAACACTAACTATAAACAGTCCTTGGGTTGTTCAACAAAGAAATTTATTATTTTTTAACTTGATTTTTACTTTAAAAATGAACATTATTAACCTTGAAATTATACCATATACAATGTGATTTATTTATGTATACGCTAAGAAAATATTTTTCATATTTTAGTACAAAATAATAATATATGTCATTAATTTTTACAACCTTCAGAAATAAATACTTTAATCACAGTGTCCTCAAGTATACAGAACTTTTTCTCTTTTTTTATTATAAACAAGCACATGCATGGGTCATCAGTATACTACCTAACACTCTTGCCTTTAAAGTAGACATACTTGTATAGCTCTGTGGAGTTCCTAATGTATGGATACAGGCGGTCCTCTGATTCTGTGAGTTCTACATTTCTGGATTCAATAATGAATGGATAATAATTGAAAGAAAAGAAGTTTCATTTTTTTATTCACTCCTAGTCAATGCATTATAAAACACTTTGACATTTGTATTGCATTAGGTATTATAAGGAATCTAGTGATGAATTATTAAATGTGTTTGTATGTGTGCTTGCGTGAATTGGTTTGGTGTGCATCACCTATATGCAGATGTTGTGAAGGCCAGAAGAGGGCACTAGATCCCCAGGAACTGGAGTTACAGATGATTGTGAGGAGCCATATGGGTGCTGGGAACCAGACTTGTGTCCTCTGTGTCCTCTGCAAGAACAGTAAGAGCTCTTAACAGAACTATGCCTTTAGCCCCTTGAGAATTTTTTCAAGATTATTTTTATTCTTTGAAAATTTCATACATTCATATGGTATATGTGGTCATATTTGCTCCTTTCCACAGTTTCTCCCAGATTTACTCCTTCACATACTTTCGACTTTGTATTCTTCCTGCCCTCACCCCATCAATTCTAATTTATGGTACCCATATACTCACTGGAGCATAGGCTATCTCCACTAAGGGCCACACCTATAGAGAAAACCCTTTTCTCCCAGAAGCCATCAGATGTCTACTGAGCATCCTATGTTAAGGAAGATGCTCTTACGTCCCTTACTCCTCCAACATGTTGATTGACTTGATTTTGTATAGATAATCACATCTGCTGTGAGCTCAAGTGTGGTAGTTCTGTCAACACCAACAAGACACTGCTTTTCTCTAGTCCTTCTTGACAGATGGCTAAGTTTTTAGCCTCTTCTGATGTGTGATGTGGGCCCTGAGCAGTGGGGGCATGGGATATGATAGAAATGCCTCATTTGTGGCTATGTACTTTGCTGACAATTATTATTTGTAATTTTATTAGTTGTACAGTTTTCTGTACAAAAAAAAAACTTCTCTGAAGAGCTCTGAGAGCTTTAGTAATCTATAGAGATAAAGGTTAAGAATTTAGAGGATAATTCTATACTATGTCTATTTAACAATATGTTAGTAAATTTTCCCCTGGAGCTTGTGAGCTTCCTAACCATGGATTCTGTACAAGATTTATAGTACCAGGTGCATACTTTCTATTTCTGAATGGATCATCAGTCCAATAAGTGCCAAGAGTATGATAACTCCCCTCAAATTGTTGGTCAAGGGTGTTCAGCAGACCCTAAAACTAGAGAAGCTACTGTAGCCCTTGATTTTTCAATAGCCACAATTTAATTACAGGAGTGGAGAAATAAGTTGATGACCAAGATGCTCTGCCTTTCTGGATGTCTCTTACAATATAGGAAGGTGTTTTATATAGGACTCTGGGGGTAGGTGGGTTTATCAACATTTTTACTGAGCTGTGACCTTTGAGAGATACAATAGTGACTGAATGAGAAGATATAACATTGAGGGTTCAATAATGAATGAAATGTGTGTGGGGGGGAGCAAGCAACCACTTTCTGATAAGAAGTGATTTTAAAAAAAAATGCAGTAGGATGTGTATAGGCTATTTGTAAGTTCTGCATTTTTTATATAAATTTCTTAAATATTTAAGAGTTTTGGTGTCTTAAAGAGGTCTTGGAACCAATACCCTGAGAACAAAGGACTACTATATATTTATTGAAGCAGAAAGAGATCCAGAAAAGGATTGTTGCACTTGCTATGTGGGCCTCCCCAGTGTTCCTTCCAGGTCATGAGGAAGATTCTTCTCTCAGGCTCCCTCCTATGACCACAGATGGGAAATTGCTCCAAGGCCAGTTCAGGGAATATTGCTGGCGGTGCTTTCTTTGGTTTCTTATGCTGATCTGTGCATAACTGTGGTCAAGAATGATTAACATATAGTTCTCAATTTTATTCAGCTGCCAAACTTTTAGCAGTAGGAAATAACTCAGGCCAACAACCTTGCAGTGGTTTAAGATTTCAGGTTTTAAAGTCAGAACTCATAGCTATAAAAGCATCTGAAAAGTTTTTAATGTATTACAAAGATGAAGAATGACTTCTGAAATAGTTTAAGTCTGCTTACATCCTTTCCTCATCTGTCCTCTTGTCTTTTTTCTATTTGGGCCTATGGTAAAGATTTGTAATTTCCCAAATGAATTATAAACAAATTCAAATAACTACTTTAAATCTTTAGTTTGATTAGTATGTAATGTCATCATCACTCTCTAGAATAGTATATTGTACTTGCAGATATGTTTTTGGGGAAACAATCTACAAAATAATTGTTTTCCTTAATTTCCAAAATATTTTGCAGATTTCTAGTTTCCTGTTTCAGAGGCTTGAGTTTTAGTTGTATTAGATATAAGAACTGGAGGGTGACTAGAGAAGGTAGTGGCTAGGAATCTGGCTGGTCCTTCTCTCTCTTCAGGGCATGACTGAATTCTTAGGTTATAGCCTCTTCCCCTCCCATCTTACTGTGCATGCCATATTGACCTTTGGCATGATTCTGGGGCATGGAGCCTCTTGTGTCTGGAAATTTAGAGGTTTCCTTTTTCCTTCCTGCTTTGTTTTGTTTTGTTTGCCTCCAGAGTTTACCCACCTGTTGCACAAATAAATAAGACTCAGGGATAGATCTCTGAGAAAGTCAGAGATATTAGAGAGAGTAAACACCACAGTTAGATCTTACCCAGCTGTCTTCCAGCTTCCTCAGCTTGGCTTCCCTTGGTTTCCTCCTCATCTATGCCAGCCTTAAGCCTTAAATACTCTCTTGGTAAATTAAAGCGTGGCCCCACCACTGCCAGTTTGGGAGCCTGGAATTTCTTCTGTAATCTAAAATGACCTTGGCTCAGTTGGGATTAAGGGTGTAGGTCACCACTCCCAGGATACTCCCTGTGCTGGGATTAAAGGTGTGAATCACCACTCTCTGATTCTCCTAGACCGACTGTGGTTAGAGCTCTGGAACTTCTGGAGCTTTTATTAAATACCCACATAGACTGTGGGTAATTCCCTCTGATATCTCCAAAACTCCTGAAGCTTTTATTGAATCCCCACACCCACTCACTGAGGTCTCATTACCATGTGTGACTTACATTATGTCAGTTGCCAGTTTCTAACCCTTTTCTCCACTGTATTCAGCACTACTCAATATATTCCATGCTTTTTGTGTCTATGTTTACTGTTCTTTCCCATTGAAGTACAAGACCCATTAAGGCAGACATTTGCCTATGAAGCCCCTCTTGAATAAATGTCCTGGGTCTGGAGTGGTGAAGGTCTCTGGTAGGTGCTCAGATAATAATTGTTAGAATGAGTGGTTGACAATATTTGTATACTCAAAAAATTTAGAGACTGCTTGCTTATGGATATACAGAATCTTATTTCTGGTGAGGAAGATTAATTAGAGCACATTAAGGCTAGTTATTTCCTCATCTGTAGGCTCCTTGTCACCATCATCATTTGAGGTGATTCTGATGGGCAGCCATAGTTGCAGCCACTCTCTAGTCTTATTTGTAGAATCTGTAATATATAATAAATTAAATAAAGTTGATATAATAACAAAAGCCAACAAAAATAAAGGTGTTACATTATAGAGAGGCCCATGGCAAAAACTCTGGAATCAGATTGCCTCTCTTTAAATTCTGTTTCATCATATTCCATCTCTGTGACCTTACCTTTTTTAACGTCAACTTTTTTATCTTTAAGGTGGAGAAATAGTATTAACCTTTAAAGGACTTTTTGTGGGTTAAATGAGCTTAATCAGTATCCTTACCCCATCCTCTCTTAATGGAAATGGATACATTCCAAACCTCCAATAGATGCCTGAAAGTGCAGATAGTATTGCAATCTATATATGTGTGTTTATTCTTATATGCCTATAATAAAACATAATTTGAATTGGGCATGGTGTGAGATTAACAATAACATAATGAAGTAGAATTGTCACATACTACAAATCTGTTATTTGAATCTCAATATTTCCTATTAATACTGTAGCCACCTTTTTGTGTGTTGTCCTCCAGTGGTTATATGATAGCATGAAGTAAGGTAAAGGGCATTGCCAATATGAAATAGCATTAAGTTACTTGTTTAAGTGTTAATGGAACACTAGCACCTCAATACCCTGGGAGTATAACTGAAAGTAGGGGTCACATGCAGCATGGATGCTGGCCAAATGAACATCCCCAGTGAGCATAAAATAGGATTGGATGAAGTTCAGTAGGCTACCCAAAATAGTATGAAATTTAAAACTTATGTTATTGATTTCTAGAATTTTTATTTTAATATGTTTGGGACTGGTAACTGAAATTGTAGAGGAGGGAAAAGTAGTATATAGCACCTCATTTCATTGACTCTAAAATTGTACATGCTACTTGATCTATGTACTTAGGAGGAGACATAAAATTAATAAAATATACTTGTTCACTTGGCAAGGCTTTTTCTTACTGTGTGGAACTCATACTCAGGAGTTGTTCTGAAATTGTTGATGACTTAGGTTCATTTATTTTATGAACTAAACACAATGAGGCATTCTTCTGTTGATAAAGAGAATGCCTGACATTGTTTTTTAAATTTAATGGCTGTGACAATAATTATAATTTTAAACAACTAAAGCATAGAGGCTTATACCTATAATTCCAGCACCTTGTAGATGCAAGCATGAGGATAAAGAAATTATTATCACCCTCAGCAGCATAAGGTGCTAGAAGCAATGGGATATATGAAACTCTGCCTGAAAGCCAAATAAATTAACAAGTAATTAAGTATCCATCTTCAACAACTATTAAGCATCTTATTTTTTATGTAGTAGATAGTGCTAAATATTCAGTTTTCACAATATTAAAAGTTATTTTAGTGGTTATTTTGAAGTAGCTAGAAAAAAATCGGAAGTAATATTCAGATAGATTGAGCTCAAAACTAAGTGTACTAATCACTATGTTGTACTGAATTTACTGTTTAATCCATAGATATATGCATAATCTATAGGCTCTTATTTTAACATAAATTAGCAAGAACTATAAGAGGGAAGTCCAAGTTCATATTTACTCTATGAACAATATAGTCATTTGTGCAGAATGATGTATGTGTTGTATGAAGTTAAGAAAGGATCTAGTCCAGAAGGAGGAAAGTAATTTGACATCCTTACAGCGGGATCTGATCAATGTATTACCAGAGGCATTGTACCCAGTTGTGATAGCATTTTGGAAGGCTGTGAATGGCATGCAGTGAGCAGCAGGATAAGAACAGCTGGCATTTGTCTATATGGCTGTTTTTGAGCAGTTAAACCAATACATTCCAGTTACAGTTATCTTCGTACTTATCCTTCTTGGGCCTTGGTGATCTTTATGAATTTTAAGTAGTAACTTTGTAATATATGGAAATTTTCTTTCTTTTGTTTATTCCTTCTTCCTGAAACTTTATTGCACAAATGTTTTAATATTGCCTCACAGATCCCTAAAATCTCTCTTTTTTTTCCCCCCTTCACAATTTTTTCCTGTTACTCAGATTTTACAGCTTTAATTACTGTAGATATCTTTTTTGGTCATATGAACACATGACTAATTTCATTTGCTATGTAATAAAGCCTATTTTTTTTAAAAAATAATGTTTTCAGTTACAGATTCCTTTTTCTTTCTAAGGCAAGATATTGCTGTGTAATTCAGCCTGGCCTCAGACTCATGACCCTCTTATTTATACCTCTTTGGTGTAATCCAAGTAAAATGATAAATGCACATTGCCAATCCCTTCTAGAATTCCTTTATCTGCTTTCTTATTAATGCAATCTTTAAAATTTCCTTTAGTCTTAACATGCTTCTTAAAAATTATTAATGAAAATTAAAGTATCTGCTTCGATGTTCATATGTGGAAAATGGTCAGTTTCTCCAAAATTTCTTCTGTGGACATTGACTACTTTCATCAGCTTCAGACCTGCCATCACCTAGAGACTGATAACTATTACTTCAGTTTGGAAAGTCCTCGTGGGGATGTATTTTAAGTTGACATAGATTGCCAAGCAAGGATATACTGGAGAGTATGGAATTGACAACAGGGGTGCTACTATCTGCTCAGTTTCTCTAGCACATTTTAATAAAGGAATTTTTAAAGAACATGCAATGATATATCTCACTCTCAGGCTTCCTCTTCTCTCCCCCCATCCCCGTGGATGATAACAGACTATATGACCAATAATGTCTGAGAGTTGAGCAGGGAACACTTTGAAAACTTCCTATAGCTGCACACTTAGGTGTTAAAAGTCAGTGAAAGTGCAAGACTGCTGCCAGTGATCAAGAATCATCCTCCTGGGAATCTTTGTAAGACTTAGAGTACCTATAACTCCTGATAAGAGGATTCTCTCAATGATTAGAGTATAATACAGTTTAAAACATTATTCTTTGTCCTTGGTTATTAGAAAAAAAGTCCACAGTAAAATTGCTTCACTGAGATGTCCTCTGTGATCATGGGAATTCCTCCATTTTCCCCACCTAGCTCACTGTTTGGTAGAGTTACATTGACTGACCCAGGGTGGGGGAGGGTACTGCCAGAGCTGTGCTCACTCTTAGTGCTCACTGTGCATGACAGTCAGTCAAGGTTACACCAGATGTCACTGCAGGAAGACTGTAACCCAGTATGTGAATCAGTCTCTGCTTATAGCGTATTTTTAAGGTACTTCTCATCTTTAATATCTCAAATTTTAAAAAACATAAAAAGTAGAATTTTTATTTGGCATCAGCAAACTTCTGGTTATTCATTTGTGCATTTGAGCTAATGTGTTTTACACAGTTATAGGTCTATATAAAATATATACATGTATGTGGAAAAATATTTTTACTTGGATGTAAAATTAACCACATTTAATATAACGTTTAGGTTGGATCTGGTAAATACTTTCAGTCTTATAACCACCCACTGTCCATTTAACTTTATTATTGTCTCTTCAACAAGTATGGAAAATATGTCAAAAGTAAGCCTAACATTTCTTTATTTAAATAAAGTATATATATATATGAATCCTGAAGATCAGTTTAGCTCCAGGACCAGAACGATATACAGATTCAGTAAACATTGTAAAGGGAGTCTTTGTCAGTGATAATTTAGGAATTTCTGAATATTGTTGCCCTTTAGGGTTGAATAATCATATTTCTGTGATAATCTCATTTTTCCAGATAAGATCAAAATACAATTACAGTAAACAAATGTACCCTGAGATATTTGTCAGTTTAAGCATTTAAATCATGCAAATTTTATACATACTTGTTTGTTTTCTTGGGTGTATAATTTTAAGTAGGAAGCTATCTTACTATCTGCTAAGATTTTTTGCATAATTTATGCATGGTAATGAGTTTTATTTTACCTTTTCAGGCATGTGTGTAATGTAGTTTTCTCCTATTCATCCTCTATTACTTTCTCTGAGCCCATTCCTTCTAATGTCTTCTATTTTCTTTCATTCCCTTTGAGTGAAGGCAATAAGTTTAATTAGGGGTACTTAGAGGAGCAGAGGTGAGAGGTTATTTATAAATGTATGTGCATCTTACCAGTAGCTACAATGTCCCTGCTCCAGCAACAATTAAACGTGTATAGGTCATGGGATCCTGACAGCATTCCTGTTACCAAATACTAATTGCCCAAGGAAGAGGTGCGGGCCTTGTGAAACTCTGTCTCTAACATTTCTAGCTGTCTATATGTTGAGGATTTGGGGCGAGAGAGAGCTTTGAACTCCTCTTTACAGTATTTTGATGGGTTAAGTTTTGTGCAGGTTTTGTCCGTATAAGCACAACCTCTGTCAATTAAGAGTGCAGCAGTCATGTCATTCCTGGAAAACACTGTTCCATAACACTCCACTTTTTTCTCTGACTTTTAACATACTTTCTGCAGTTTCTTCTTAAGGGTTCACTGAGTGTTGGAGGCAGTGATCTACATGTTTAGTTTGGAGCTAAGCATTCACTAGTCCTTTACTCTCAGTATTTTGACTAGTTACAAAGCTGTAGCAAGCACTTCTTATTGCAAAAATAAGCTCTCCTGGTCAAAGCTGAAATCAGCACTAATCAATGTGCACAAAAATAAAAATTTGAAGGTATTGATGGGAAAATCATTCCCACCTAAGAAAAGAACCACAGTAGTTTTCTCACTAGAGCCAGGTGCTTTGTCTAGATTTACAAAAACATGTGGAGCAGACCTTGAATACAATTTTAAAAAGTTGTTGGTTACCATCTATCAGCCATGCCACTATTGCATTGGTGTATATATCTTGCCTGCTATATATAGTATAGATAGTATGGCAGGCAAGGTCCACAGCTGAGTAAGACTGTTCATGACAGTTTTCTTACCAGCATTCCATACAGTACTTTTTAGCACTATGAAAGCTGACTAGCCATTATGTTTCCAGCCTAGTTCCAGCTTGATTTTTCTCTACCCTACAAATAAAACTTGTAGTGTTTTTAGCAAAAGGATCTTATTATCTAGTTCTGATGGGCAGGTAGCCACAGTGGCAATAGCCTATGTTGTGTAGGAGATTCAGGGGCTTCCATACCCAACAGCTTGTAGGTAGTTTGTCCATCCTGGTACTTAGATTTTCATTTAATAACATAATTTCTGGGACAACTTAATCTTTGTGTATATGTACAAACTTATGTTTTGAGTTTAGTCAAAGTGTGCCAGGACATTCACGTGGGGGTCAGAGAACAACTTTTGTTGGTGGTGAGTAAATTCTGTTTTGAAACAAGATTTCTTTGTGTTTTTCTGCTATGTCTGCTGGACTAATTGGCCTTCTGACTTTGCAGGGATTCTCCTGCGTCTGCTTTTCATCACTCGCTAGGGGCAGTGAAGTTACAGAAATGTACTGAGTCCAGCTTTCATAAACTGACACTAGCTATTATTTTAGAGCCCATTTTTTTTGTGCTCAACTCTGTAATTCTTTTATTTTTTTCTTTTCTTTTTTCCCTTAATTACCACTGCATCCCCTTCCTTCCCTCCTCCCAGGCTTCCCCCAGCCTTCCCATATCTCATCCATTCCCCAGGGAGGGAAAGGACACCCAAAGTGAGTCAGTTCAGTCTGGCATATCCAGTTGAGGTTGGACCCAGTTCCTCCCCTTCCAGTATAAAGGCTGAGTAAGGTGTTCCTCTGTAGGGAATGGACTTCAAGATGTCAGTTTATGCACCAGGAATAAATTCTGGTCCCACTGGCAGAAGCTCCACAAACTGTTCAAGATGTTTGACTCCAGAAAAGGTCCATACTCCTGCCTCTTGTGCATCATTTGCCTTTTGAATTTTTTTTAATGAGAAATTTAAGCTTTAGGGTCTGATTTTTGATGTAACTAATGAGATTATTAGTCATACTGAAATTTGATTCTGAAATAAGGAATAACAACAACAAATGACTCCTAAATTCTAGATGAGGAGAATAAACAAGAGAGTCTACAATTTCAATTGGAAGAATGAAGTAATAAACTTTAAAAAATTAAGAATCAACATATAAAATGTGGGTCTAGTTTAAAGCATGGCTATTGGTTGACAGTGCAGATCCCAAAGAGAAAAAAAATGATTGTTCGATAATAGAATGAGGCATTAAATGCCTTATATTAGCATATTTTTATCAAAAGCCTTTTGAAAAATATATTTATTTATTGGTGTGTATTGAGTGTTTTCCTTAATGTGTGTATGTGCTGCATGTGAGTACCTGGTGCTTGTGAGAGTCAGAAGACATAGGATCCCCTAGAACTGCACTTACAAATGGTGGTGAAACACCATGTGGGTGCAGGGATTGAACTTGGGTCCTCTGCAAGAACAGTAAGTGTTCATAACTACTTGACCCTATCTTCAGCTCTGAGTAGATAGATATGTTTAAGTCCATGAATTTAGCTGTTAAAATAACAGGAAAAATTTGACATTCAAGATGATTGTTTAAGTTAAAGAATCACTCATGAAACTGTTAACATACACTAGTGTACAAACAAGTACAAACAGCATTTATTGCAAAAAAAAAAAAAGTCAGAGTTGACATAGCTTTTTGCCACATTTTCTAAAATTAGAAGTCATTTTCTTGTGATAACCCCTTACTATCTTTTTCAAAAATATTAATTCATTTACTAGGTTGTTTGGCCACAATTTTAGTGCTATTCTGTGATTAGTATGAATTGTCAGCTTGACATAATTTCAGATCATGGGATGGGGAAGAGTGCACTGCCATCTTCTATGGCAGTAGTTCTCAACCTGTGAGTTGTGACCCCTTGTGGTAGAGTGACTCTTTCATGACGGTCACATATCACATATCCTACTTATCAAATATTTCCATTATAATTCAGAACAGTAGTATACTTACAGTTATGAAGTAGTGACAAAATAATTTTATTGTTGAGGGTCACCACAATGTAAGGAACTGTATTAAAGGATTGTAGCATTAGGAGGATTGAGAACCACTGTTTTAGGGGATTGCCCTAATTGCTAATGTATTAGTTGGTGTGGGAAAATCTATCTTAATTGTGAGGAAACCATTCCTTATGCAGTTTCCTGAACTGTATAAAGTAGAAAAGGTGAGTAGAATCCTATCTTTCCTTTCTCTGATAATAGATAAAATACGATCAGCTCTCTCAAGTTCCTGACACTCTGATTTTCACCACAGTGATAGCCTGGAACCATAACCTAAAATAAACCATTTATCCCTTAAGTTGAATTTACCGGGATATGTATTAAACAACAGAAAAGGAGACATATCCCATATAATAAAGTGACTTCCTTGGGAAGGTAGAATATATGTAACACATATGTCTGCCATGAGAGGAAGTGTCCACAGAGAGGATGATATCCTTCCTTTCTTAATAAACACACACACACACATGCACACACACACACACACACACACACACACGCACACACACACTTTGTAAGGGTATTTTTGATTTATGGTATTTAAAGCAAGTTGATATTTAACATTGTGTTATGGAATATATTCAAAAGACAACTTGAGTCCTCTTGATGATTTCTAACCTTACCTTTCCTGGTTCCTCGTTGCATCTCCGTCTCTCCAAATGTGTGTCAGCCAATCTTTCAGTAGTTGAAGCCTTTCACTTGTTGGTTTCCCGTAAGCCGTGAAAAATGTCATTGGTGTAAGATGGCCCTATAAAGACGTGTCAGAGAAATGCCATAGGTTCTGCCATTGGTGTTTTGTGTGTGTGTGTGTGTGTGTGTGTGTGTGTGTGTGTGTGTGTGTGTGTGTGTGTGATCGTGTATATCTTCTTCTAGGCAACTGGAATACACTCCATTCTGTCCCGTTTTTTCTTTTCATTCTTTTCCTTGGGTACACTACAGCACTCAAACACTTGTAACCGTTTTTTCTTCTTTATAAACCAGACTTTTCTGTAATTAGAAATTATGTATACAGGCACATGTACATATGTGCATTTTTATACACATGGATGCCTACATTTATACACAGTTCATTAATTTTTAAACATTTCTGCTTATAGCCACAGAGCAAAAATTCTGCAAATATTTATTTAGAAGGAAAAATATATCTTAAGGTTCATGGCTGAGGCCTTTGTAACTGAGTAAATGAGTAAGAAAAAAGAAATACAGTCTTAGTCTATACAAGTTTTATGTGTCATGGGAATTTTAGAAGTAAAACTCTAAAGAGAGGAACTCTGGTGCTTCTTCTCCCTCCCTCCCTCCCTCCCTCCCTCCCTCCCTCCCTCCCTCCCTCCCTCCTTACCTCCCTCCCTCTCTCCTCCCTCCCTCCCTCCCTCCTTACCTCCCTCCCTCTCTCCTCCCTCTCTCCCTCCCTCTCTCCCTCCCTCCCTCCCTCCCTCCTTCTCTCAATTCTGAGCTTGTTGAGGAATAGGCAATATAGGAAAATCTGAATGGAGTACAAATGCTATGAACTGATGTTAGTAAGCTGGTTCGACTTAGAGACAGGCAGGCTGCTCCAGCTGAGAAGGACCTTTCTGCTTCTTCTGTTTGGTTTTCAATACCAAGATGCATAATTGGTTGTAGAACATCCTTAGTCAGTCTGGAACCTTTGATTCTACCTCACAGAGTCCTCTACAGCTTTGCCATCATTCCTGGTTTTCCTTAAAAATTAAGCCATGTTTCTTCTAGAAAACAATATATGAATATTGAATACAAAGACAATGTTATTCATGTGTTTGTTATAAATAATAATTCCACCTGACAGCAAGCTAAGTAGAGCACCTAAATAGCTCCTGGTTTATGTTCTGAATAGCAAACCACCTCTAATTTCACATAGTCAACTATTCTTTCTTTAAAAACATTCTTGCTTATAAAATTATAAATTCTTATGGATTTCTGCCAAGGAGATGCTAAATACAGGCCTTGGCATTCCTTAGCATTGATGGCTCCTTGAAAGTGGTCAGCCACACTCCAAAAACTATTTTGACCCTCTGTAGATGTGGCTGTCTGACTGCCCTCCCCACCAGTCTCTTCATTGATGTAGATGAAGACGGGCCTTAGCCTGTGTTGTACTGCCATAAATACAGTCCACAGCATGTGTAAATCGCACACAGTGGAGGTTTACTTAGCTCATCATTTCATCTGCTAAGAAAGGACCTTCTTGCTAAGTTAGCACTGCTTTGCTAACTTAACTAGCATTAAAAGGACATTAATCCATTTGTTAACTCATTTCCCTTTATTACTTAAGGTTACAACTTTCAGTGTCATATCAATGGCAACTGAATTTCAACATGAATTTTCTAGATGAACTTCAAACCATGGCAGGAGCCATTGGATTCACAGAAAGTCTGTTGTTAGAATTTCAGCAATGTAGTTCACAAATCTAAAAGAAGGGCACATTTTTAAAGAAAAGCGTTAATCAAGGTTAGTGTGGAATGATGTTGCCCAACTACTTGAAATTCCAAATTAACCATAGTTTTTAAATACAAGTTTCATTTTGTTAATAAAAATTTAGATAAAAGTTTTTGTTCCTGTGCTACTCTGCAGCCAGTGATCTGATGTCCATTTTGAGGGATGGTGTTTTCTTTAATACTTGATATCTAGGGAGAGTTTTGAATTGGGAATAATGCTTTTGAGAAAGAGCATATAAAGAAAAGTTTCATGTACACACACACACACACACACACACACACACACACACACACACACACACACATATTGCTTTGACATATCAAAGAATTGGTCTTACTGCTAGCTGAAGAAACACTGAAGCAGGCAGGTCCACTGGAGATTCGGGACCAGGAATGAATGCCAAATGAACACGATGTGAAAGGACAGCTTCCCAAACAAGCCAACATTCATTCCTGGGAGTGGGTCCTTCTGGCAGCCTTTCCAGCTTTTGCCAGTATAGCTTGCTTATCAAAGCACTTTATCAGTGGGGAAGGGATGTGGGTTAACCACTTCACTTAGCTTTAGCTTCCCAGCTCGCAGTCTGTCAGCAAACAGCTGCTTTTCAACATGTACGCCCTGTACTGTGCAGCTGATGCCTGGCTGGGGACAAAGCCAGCTTTGTGTCAGGAAGGGGGCAGGAAGGAGCCGACCTTCAATGAAAAGTGGCTAAGCCCAACTTCAAACTTTAATTTATAAAGTTTCTTTGGTAAGCTATGCATACCCTCTTTTTTTTTTCAAGGTTCAAGGTTAACTTTAAAAGCATGGCTTACTGAGACAGGTAGACTGTAGATTTATTGAGGAAGGCAAGCATGGTACAGCCTTATCTCTATAAGCCTTGGCTCTGCTGCCTAACTTCTTTCTGCCACTTCTCCCTTTCTCCTAATACCTCTGTTTTCTTGTTTTCATATACTATTGTCTTTTTTGTCTTCACTTCAAACTACATAGAAATAATGTGTAAATCAGCAACAACTTTTAGATGGTAGCAGTCGAGAAAGCCTAGTTTTAGTGTTTGTAAATTCAAAAGAGCGACAGTCAATACATTCATTCTAAGTTAAATCACTAATTTGTGGGATTTTTCTAGAAACAGAACACACACAATAATATAATGATGTGGTAGACATGATGTCCTGGATGCATAGTTTTTTCCTCAGGTGTGATATAGGGTTGCATCTCAAATTAGAATTCACTTACATGGCAGAGATCCATGGCTGAGGACTGGGCGGAGCTCCTGGTCCAGCTGAAAGGAGGGGAGGAGAGTCTGTGTGAGCAGGAGGATAGGGAGTATGAGGAAAATTCCCACAGTAATGGCTGGCTGAAGATCTGGAGAGCTCACTGAATCAAGAACAGCCACTGGGGAATCATCTGGAAAAGGAGCTAGGCCCTGAAAGGGTAGGCAACTATCGATTGGCATGGGTAGCATGTGGAGCCTCAAGGGATGGGATCAGACTGTGTTCCTGTGTGTGGGCTGGCACCTTGGAGCCCATTCCCTGCAGAGGAAAACCTAACCCAGTCTTGATTTTGGGATGAGGGAATCGGGCTTGCCTGGAGTGGATGTGCCAGAACAGTCCATTTTGCCTCCCTATTGGGCTATTGGTTGTTCTCTGTTAGGATTTTCATCTCTTTTCTACCTTTTCATTATATGAAAAACAATGTTCAGAAAACATAAGCTGAAAGTCTTAGTGTGTCTAAGTTGACATAGCCTGAGCAAGTTTGCACCAGAGCACAAAGCTTTTTAAGCATTGGCTCATTTCGTAGCTCTGTCGATGGTGAAGCCCTTGTTAGAAAATTCATATGTGATCTGCAGTGTGGCTACCAAATGCTTTTTCCTTTCTCCTCTTCAGTTCTCGTCGTTCATACTGTAGTGTCTTATTATCTCTAGAAAATAATTTTATGAAGGATAAGTAGAAACTGGGGCTACTAATGAGTACTTATTGACTCAAGATATGTACTGTAACCTGGGCTGTATTAATTTAAAATGTAGAGTTTATGTGGCAAATTGCACTGTGAAAATTGTTGTACAGAAGGCTCTGAAGATTTTCAAGAAAGAATCTTATTTTTCTTTTATTTATAGCTTAATTCCCTCATAGGATGCTGACAGGATGGCTGTTTACCTTCAAAATATCCAGTTTATTTCCTGACATGAATAAAATGAGAATTACCATTAATGAATATATACAATCTTCTTTTTTTAACATTTCCTTTGGCATTTTGCCTGATTCAAGGTTCTTTTGAAGGGACAAATACTTTGTGGGACAGCTAACACCGAGGCCAGAAGGCCTTCTTCTGAAGGTGGTGAGGCCTGCCTTAGATTTCTTAGTATCAATAGAGACAAAGGCTCTGGGAAGGAATGCTTTTGTTTTCAGTTAGCAAGCTTCAGAAAGAATCAATAATCTAGTTTATTCCTGGGAAATGTGTTTAGGAACATGGATTCTTAGTCTTTTGTTGATGTGTTTAGATAGTTATCCAGCCAAGACATAATTTATCAACACCTTGTTATCTTAAATACTTTACTTAGCAGGGTCATAAATCCTCCTTAAAGGGACATTATTTTGCCACTTAATTAAGTCTCCCTGGTTTCCTTCATTGACTTTAAAAGGGCATTTAGGGTTGACTAAATTTTCATTAGGCACTCAATTTCTTAACTATTAAAATCAGGAAAGAATACTGTCATCTAAGCCTTCATGGCATATTAAGCTGAAGGCTGAACAGACCACAGGCCAACCTTGTCAATAATGGGATGATTCCTAGAGAAGAGTTTGAAATCCTTATTTACTCTACCATTCTGTGGTGGTTTCTTAAAGAACCCAATTATGTAAGCCTGTATTGATATTGTTGACAGAAGTGTGATGAATGTAACATGGATACAGAAGTAAATAAGATATTTTCATGGAACCACTGAAGCCAGAAATACGTAAAATAGAAATCAGTTCCCTGGTAAAGTTGTGATGTGTGAGGAAGGAACCGTGGGTGATTCTTTGGCAGATAGAGGAAAGCATATGTGGAGGTCCCCTTAGATGGGTAGGACCCAAAGAATGGATAAGCTTTGAGATTTGAAAAATTAAGAGAAGTATGTCTAGGAGTAACTTGACTACTGAGGAGCGAGCCTTTAATGATGAGTAGTGTTTCATGCTGAGGCCCCATGTCTTCTAGCATTCCTCCATGAGGACACCTAAGAGTAGACATTAGTTATAGACATGGTCTGCTTATGAATTCAGCTCCTGAATTCATGTTCCTGAATTAGAATAACTGATGATGTAGCAGGAAGTCTAGAGGGACATAGTAAAGAAGTAGTGGGTCCAATAAAGTTATCAAGGGCCACTTTCCCTCTGTTCATTCTCAGCTCATGTGCTCCTGTCCTTACATAGTCAGAGAGACGCATCAGCTCAGACGTCATGTTCAGCTTTTGGGCAAGAGATGAGCTTGGTTGAATTTTTACACCTGCTTTTGAATTTGACCTCTTTAATATCATATAACCTATAGGTTTGGGCAAGTTGTACTATGCACATGTGAGAATTTAAAGATAAAAAGGACAATACTAAGTCTACAACAGTAGCTTGAAGATAGAGAATGTGATCACTCTGTGGAAGCCCTATTCCTCCACAGATGAATTATGCCTTAAAGTTTTGTAATAATAGTTTTTACCTTCCAGCCTTCCTGAATGTTTTAAAAAGCTTTCTTACTTCTCAGGCCACTCTGTTGTGACATGGTGCTGATCTAGGCCGACAGGCCACATGCAGTGCAGGTTCAGTGATAGGAGTTACATAGATTGCCTTTTGTCCAGACATCTCATATTAATGAAGTAATTCAATATACTGTTTGTGACTGATAATTATTCTATTTTTAAAGAGTTGTAATAAAAAACAATAACAAAGATGGTGTGTAATTTTGGAAAATTTCAATTTTACTGACTGAACAGAAAATATTTGCTGGCCTTTTTATAAATTTCAAAAGTTATATTTATTATGCAAAGTTTAAATAGTGAAATTCAAATAAAACTTTTAAAAAATTAATACCATCCATTAATTTCCAGAATTTTATGTCTACTTTTATAATTTTTTATATATCTAAAATGTATATGTGTGAGTGTGTGTGATTTCTGATGAATAAACTCATTTGAACTTGCATAAATTTTCATACTAATTTTCAAATCTTCAATATATTTCACTGTTATAATTTTAAAGATTAAATTTTTATGTTTTTACTTTTATTGAAAATAGATTTTTTTTTTGTCTCACATAATGTATCCTGATTATGTTTCCCTCCCTCTGCTTCTCTCGGATCTTCTCTGCCTCCCCTCATTCATTCCCATTCTCTCCTTAGAAAATGAACAGGCTTCTAAGGGATGATAATAGAATGTAAGCTAAAACAAAAACTGCTACATCAGAATTGGACAAAATAAGCAATCAGAGGGAAACGAGCCCAAAAGAAGGCATAAGAAAGAGGAGCCTCTGTAGACACTCAAGAATCTCATAAAATCACCAGTTTGGAAGCCATAATATATATGCAAATGACACTCTTTTTTGCCTCCTGTTCTGCAGTGGTTTCCTGAGCTTTGAGGGGAAGCATTTGCTGGACACATCCCATATAGAGTTGAGTGTTCCAAGGTTTCTCACTCTCTACATTATGTTTTGTTGTGGGACTTTGCTCCCATGTGCTGTGGGAGGAAGCTTCTCTGATGATTACTGAGCAAGGCAGTCATATGTGGGTGTCACAGAATCTCATCAGGAGTCACTTTATTGCTTTTTGTTTGTTTTGTTTTACCCACTTCCCTGAGCTATGTGGTCACCCAAGCCCTGTCAGGTATCAGGTATGAGTTCCATCCCCTGGTGTTTTGCTCTTAAACCACACACAAATAGACAAATGGCTAACTGAAGTGCCAATTTAACATACAAAGCAGATGTGGCACCAGGTTCTCTCAGGCTCCTTCAGTACCCACCTGTTACGTATATGGCTGGCATACCCCCCTTACTACCCTAAACTTCAGTCTAGGGGTTATTCTATTCTTCCCTCAACTCTTCTCCCCTATAGAATCTAGGCATTTTGGTTAAGTGACTCTTTTATTTCTCCTTTATTCTCCTTGCTTTGCTCTTCTCCTCACATGCCCTGGCTTAGTGTCATGTTCACTCTGGACTCTCCCAGGTGTCTCTCCCTCTGGCTATGTTCTCCCTTTTATCTACAATAAACCTTCTCATCATCATACCTTGGAGCAGTCATGCCCTTCCTTGTTATTTCTCCCCCCCCCCCTTTTTTTCATTCAGTAGAGTGGGTCTTAAGTCAAATCAGACATTGATCGGTCACCCCACAAGCTTTGTAGTACAGTTCCGTAGCATATTTTGCAGGCAGGACCGCATTATAGATCAAAGCCTTTGTGGTTGAGTTGGAGTATGTGTTTCTCTTTTGATAGCCCGCAGAGTATCTTCTTATACTAAAGATACTAGAACATAGGGGTGATGGTTCTATATAGACACCAGTTCAACTTCTCCATGTTCAGTGAGTTGTGTGGGTGCTGTCTTCAGCAAAGGGGCCTTGCTCTCAGTTTGTGGAGAGCATCCTATAGTTTTTGCAGTAGCATGGGTTGTTTGGGGATTCCCATGAGACCCCTTTGGCCAACAACTCCATTAGATATAATATATTCCTGGTATTGGAATCATCATTTGGTGACAAGAGATGGTCATTTGGAGTTTTTATCTACTCAGTATTTGGCAATTTCATTTAAATTGCCTTCATATTTGCATATATTTGTGGAGGCTTCTACTGTATTAGGTTTACACACTACTCGTCAAGTAGATTGTAATTTTAACTGTCTCTCCTATATTTGGTAATTGTTGGTTTTTAAAAAGTATATATAATTAAAAATTTTTGAGATTTTTTCTGCGAGTACTGCATTTACATCATTTCAACTCATCTACTTTCCCTACCTCTAAAATCATGTTGTAATAGTTCTGCACACACAAGTGTATATATAATATAACCCGGGGAGTTCAATTAGTGTTGCTTGTGTGTCTGTGTTTAGGATTATTTGCTCGAGACTGGCTAATATATCAAGGGACTCATCGCTGGGACAGACTGCTTCTCCTTCTGTTAGTAGATATTTATTGCTTATCACTCTTCATGTAGGGATAGGAGATTGTTAGGTTTACCCCATACATGCTAGCATATTAACTGGTATTGTCTTTGTTAGTGTCTTATTAGGTAATCATATTTTTGATATTTTATTGGTGCAATTTTTCTATCACGTATTTCCTGACACTGTTTTATAGCAGAAATCCTGGTCCTTTGCCTATTACAATCTTTTTTCCTTTTTCTGTAATGTTTCCTGAACCTTACATATAAGGGTTGTGTTGTAGATGTACCCATTGGGGTTGACCACCCTATTATCAGTTGTTATCTGTGTTTTGGTGAGTTATGACTTTCTGTGATTGTGTCTGCTGCAAAAAAGAAGCTTCTTTTTATGAGAGCTGAAACCTTGTCTGTGGATATAAAGATTAATATTTAGAATGCAATTAGAAATTATTCTGGTTTAGTCAAGTACAGTAATATGGTTTTCTTCCAGGGTCTCTGGTCTCAGCAGCCACAGGCAGTGGGGTAGGTTTATAGTACGGGCATGAATTCCCTCCTATTGAGTGGCCCTAAGTCTAATTAGATGGCTGTGAGTTATCCCCATGATAAAAGTACTACTATTGTACTCAGGGTCATCTTGCCTTCTGGTCATTGTTGTGGTTTGTAGCCTTACAGCTGGGTATGGCTGTTAATTACATTTTCCTCATGGCAATTTTCATAGCACTTTTTGATACTAAGAGTGCTTCTTCTCAGGGGAACCCAGGAATCTGTATATGATTAAGTCTGTCTAGAGATTCTGACATGTGACTTTGTTTTGGAGCCATCTCTTTGTACATTTGGCTCTGAGGTATTCTGTCCAGGCTCATCATGATGCAAATGATGCAATAAAAGCTGTAGCAATGAATGCTGATGATTAAGCTCCAAAGGAACTAACTTCCAGAAGAGTCTTTTATCTTGAGTACCTTTTTTGTTTATACATTTATTCTTATGGGTCAACATTGCTTCCCTTTCCTTTAAGAGATACAAATACTAAGGAACAAACAATATTAATCCTAGTTTTGCTCTCTACCTTACTGCTCTAAATGTTTACCTTTTTCAGAAAGTCTACAAAGTCTTCCTTGGGCTCTATAACAAAAATAATTAGTGCATTCCCTCAAATAATTTCATAGTTGTTGAGGGTGTCATTGTTCCCATTTATCAGTTTAAATACAGTATGACTTACTTTAGGGACCACTTTATTTGTGACAGTATGCTTGGGGTTGTATTTTTCAGCACTTATTGCTAATTAATGTAACATCAAATTCTTGATGTAATAATTATGTAATTATCATTCCCTTGTTATAAGATTGAGTTAAACTACAAATTAAGGAAATAAATATTAACTTAATCCAGAAACTGAAAATACATAGTTCTAAAGATCTCAACCTTTCCTGAATAATAATTCACTCATCTTTTCACATGATTTAATGATATAAAACTTTTACTTTTGAATAAGTACCTGTAAATTAGTTTAAACATGGGTTTTATTTTATTTAATCACTTATGATTTTAAATTCAAAATTCTTAAAGATGAGACTGCAGGGCCTAACTACTGGTATCATTGCTGTTACTGTGGTGGTCACATTTGCAGTCATCACTGGGATTGTGCTAGTTATATCTACAGGGAAGAAATTGGCAAAAGATGAGAAGGCTGCAATAAAAGAGATGGATGAGAAACGTGGGGAATGTCATGCCAAACATCTGTGATTTGAGAATGGAACCAACAGAAGAGTAATTGGCAAATGAACTCATATTGCAAATGTATAAACATGGAATGAAAAGACCTTTAAAGGGTTTCTGTTACTGTGATGAAACACCATGATGAAACTCCAAGTTGAAGAAGAAAGGCTTTATTCAATGGCTTATACCTCCAGATCATAGTCCATCACTGGAGGAAATCAGAACAGGAAAGTCAAGCAGGACTGGAACTTGGAGGCAGTAGTTGATGCAGAGGCCATGTTGAAGAGCTGCTTGCTGGATTGCTTTTCCTAACTTGCTCAGCCTGCTTTCTCACAGAACCTAGGGCCGCTAGTCCAGGCAGGGGTGGCACCACCTACAATGGTCTGGGCCTCCCCCATTGGTCACCAGTTGAGAAAATGCCATACAGCTGGATTTCTTGGAGGCATTTTCTCAATTGAGGCTCCTTCCTCTGTGATGACTCCAGCTTCTACCAAGTTGATACACAAAACCAGCCAGTACAAGAGATTACTGATTTGTTTGTTAAGATCACATATTTAGGCTAAACTTGTTCTCATAAATATATGCAACTGGACATTGCTATTACCAATCTTAAAATTAGACAGATGTATATATATGGGTCTGGAGTAAAACTCAGAACTTAGCTTGAGTAATTAAAGTAATTTATGTTTATTATTGAATGTATCACAAATGTTCCACAGTAGAATGATGATCAACTTCATTTTGTGACTAAAGCTGCCTTCCTAAATTCCTTGAGCTTGTACATAGTAAACCTTCTTTTTTGATGAAATAAAATATTTTAAGCTGGAAAGGAAAGACTCAAATTGGTGTTTTCTCACAGTGTCACTTTTGAAGACATCAATAATTGAGATCAGTAAGAAGAACTATATTATATTTAAAATTTTGACCTAAGTTTTACCCTGACTTTGAGGAAGATATATCAACTCAACTAATTGTGAAAACTTTGCAACTGCCCTTTATACTGTTGGTTAAGTCAGATGTCCTGTGAATAAGTCCCTGTCTTTCCCTTTGCCTGTGTCTGCATGTTTATTTTATAAGCTTTTTAGGGAAGAGATATTTGTTTATGTATGTATGTAAGTATGAATTATATGTTTGTATCCAATAGTGGAAAGTAATACCTGGTAAGGATTCAGCTAATTTTTCATAAATGAGAGGGTTTTGGACCTTATTAAAAAATGATTAAGGAGCCTTAGTGATTATGAGGAGACAATTAGGTAACTGAAATATATTTAGTATTGGTGAGGAGTAAAGTGTGGTAGTGGGACAGTATAGGTAGTAAAATAAGATGGTGCCAGGAACAGGCAGGATTGGTAAAGATGACAGCCATAAAATTTTGTGGACATGGGGAATAGTCAAGATTTGGCCCACTATATTCCAATTGCTATATTATTTCATGTTATTATATGTCCTCATAAGGGCAAAAAGAAAATGATTTTTACTGCCTCCGAATCTTTAATCTGATTTACTCACTTTTTAAATGTATAACATAGGTCATTGAGGACTAGAGGCATTGCTATGTGTTCTGGATACCACTAGTCCCAAAAACAGTTCACTGGTTATGAACTAGTGGCACCAAGTCAAAGATGAAGGGAAGCTGAATGTTATTCTTACTGGGATTTTATTACACATTTAGTTCTTTAGAGACCCTCCCATCTGTCATCTTTACTCACTTCTTAAGGATCTTTATATATATACATTCTCAATAAACATTTTGATTATAAAATTATATTTTTGTTCTCATATTTTTTTCTCCCTCCATTTTATACTAAACACATATAATTACCCCTAGCCCTGCAATTCTGTACTTCCAACATTATTTATCATAATTAGACAGTAATAAAATGGCTAATAATCAATTTATAAGATATTTCATTAATATGCTAATATATTTATGCGCTCTACAGAGACCAGATAAAGGTGGCTATGGCCAGAAATCAAAAGCACACTATGAACCTCTATATGCTGTACTGCTGCTCACCCCACTGGCCTCTTTGCCAATCTATGAATCCTTTCAGCCTAGCTTTAGACCATTGCTTTCTTTATTCTTTACCCATACGTCCTGATTGCTTTCTTCTTTATCATTTTCAAGGTATCCAATTGCTGTATTCCAAAGGATACATTGTCTTGGCATTTTACCTAAATTTGTTCCATCTTTCATTCTAACACATGCTTTCACTTGGTGATTTTTTTTTTTCAGATACTCAGTATTAGGATAAACTGTCACTTGCTTATCCAAGTGAGTGCTTTTTCCTTCTGTTAATTCTAGTAGGGTAGGTATTTTTATCTGTTAGCTTATTTCTATAGCATCGCTCTCTATAATTCATGGATACACAAGGTTGGGAATGGACTGGGTGAGTGTCAGATATGGAGCCTTGTGACCTTCCTGAGTGCAGGCACCCATGGAGAGGAAGAAGTTTCCTAGTTTCCTGCCTGTCCGTGGAGCTTATTAGGAAGGCAAAGTTATAGGCCTCACGAACATCTGCTATACCAGGAGATGCATTTTAACAGGAGGTTTCTTTATGCACATTAGAGCAGAGAACATAGCCTGCACCTGGCTTGTTTCACTTTCTTGTATTACATGCTTTGTCCCATAGGCATTTGAATTTTTGACCCTGGCATTGGGGTAGTAACATGATCATTTTTACGTGTGAGAGAGTTGACACAGTAATAATTGATTTTGTTTATAATAAAGCAATTGGAGAGACTCTGTTATTGTATTCAGGTTGTGTCCTAATGATAATACTCATGTCGTAGGCTTCTCATATTTTAGTGAAACATGGGCTGTATGACACTACATCTCTCAGCAATGTGCTTTGACCCAAAGCATAGTTACATTTTAGTGAGCCAATTTATAGCAGTTTTGCTGTGTTTGTCGAGTGCACATGGTCTTGTTTAGAACCAATACATATTTTGGCAAGTTTGCTCTTTTGTAAAGATATATATTATCTTCCCATCAGAAAGTACGAGCTGCAAAGGAGTGATTATAGTAAGTCTTTTACATTCTTCTTGGTGTACATGTCCTCAATCCCCAGAGAGGAGTTAGATCCCAAAGACTTAGAGTGGTCAAGTCAGTTGTGTGAATTGTATGTAGAAAATCCTTGGGAAATTTAAGATCTAAGGCATTTTATCTCCATTTAATATGGAGTAAGGATCATATAAAACAGAAAATGGGCCACTTGAAACTGTGTGCCCCCTCTTAACCTCTTTCTACAAATTCTTAGATGTTAAAATAAGAACACCAAAATATCTTTCAGATATTTTGAACACCAAATTAACATTTGTCTCAGTTGTCTTTTTTTCTTAGCTTTCTCTCTTCAGAAACCCAGCACAGGTATTCCCACACTGTGCCCTCGTTATATATATATATAAGGGAGCATATTTTTATTCTTGTTCACTTCCATTTTTGAAGTTTTCTTTTAAATGTGGCCAGATGAAAGGCTTGGGATCTCATGGAAGAGAGTCAACACTGCACATAGGATACTATGGCAATGACATGGCTCTGTTTGAATGTTCATATTGTTATATGATTGCATGTCTCCTTCAGCTAGTTATCAGCTACTGTTTCTATAGTACATCATCATCCTTGCCATCTGATAGGGAGAAAAACAGCTTAATGGTTTGATAGAAGGTATGCCATCAGTTTTATAGTAGAGAGTGTAATTAGGACCAGGGTAAAATTCCTCTAAGAACATTCACTATGTAGAGAGTATTTCATATAACCTCCATAAGTAATTTGAAATATCCCTAAATTTAATGTCTAATGAAAATCACTTATTTAAAAGTGCTGCCATCTGAGTTATAGATAAATGTTTTAAGGTTGGCTCTCTTTGGACGGTCGCAGTGAAGCATTTTGAGTATATATACATAGCCATTTTGTAACACAACCCTAGTTGTCTCCAGATCCCACCAAGAATACAGTTCAAATTATTTTATAATAAGAGGAATGCTTGATAAAAGTCTTTCAGGATGAATAGTCTTCCGTGATTATAAAGTTCTTGGTGGACACTGAGGAGTTTGATGGATAAGTTCATGAACCATGTCTCTTTATCACAGAGGCAGGCTTTAGGAATTTACAATACTCTGCACAGATTCAAGTGTGTTTTGCCAGCCCCACAACTTACCTGTTGCAGCAATTTTTTTTATTTTTTATTTTTTTTGTGGAGGTGATAAGTCACTAATCAGTGAGAAGAAATGAGGTGACCCAGGGAAGGCAGGTTGATAGATTGGACAGTCATTTTCAGAGCAATTAAATAAAAATGAGAATTTATTGTAGTTGAAGAACATCTGAGGAAATTCTTTGTATGTATGCAAGAGGAAGAAATACAGATACTCAGAGGTAGAAATAGCCAAAAGGTGATTGGTAAAATTAAACTAAACAAGTATTGGCTCAGATATCAGATTTATTCTGTTGTAGCACAAATTCTAGTTGTTATTAAATGAAAACTCAGAGCCAGACATTCGGGGAAAAGCTAGAATATCAGAGAGAGGAAACAGACCACAGTCAATTCTTCCCCAGCCAACTATTCAGAGTAAAGCTATCTTCAAGAGTCTTCAGCATGGCTCGTCACTTTTATAGAATAAATCTCTATCTTCCTGCACCTACCTTAAATACCTTCTTCACCCAGTTATCTCAGTTCAGGTTCAACTTGGCATCATATTCTAGAGTTAAGATTAAAGGTGTGAGTTACTACTGTTCAATAGTTAGACCTTAAACTCACAGAAACACAGAAAGATCTCTGTCTCTGGAGTTATGGGATTAAAGGCTCAAGTCACCATTCCCGGTCTTTCCCTGCTGGAATTAAAGACCTGTTACCACTCTCTGGTCCTTCTGGCTTGACTGTGGGTGGATCTGTTCTCTGATATTCCAGACTGGTTTTATTAAATATATATCACCACAATCTGTCTTAAACTTAAATAAAGTGCTTTACAGTTCATAGTTAGTATTTTAACTAGTGCAAAAATCTCAGAGATTTTCTGTCTTCTTATTTCCCATTGTTTTTTTTTTCTTTTAAAAAACCCACAGTAAAGCCATTTATCTTGCATAATTATCCTCATAAACTTTAAAGTATGCCTCTCTGCAAAACATTATTGGCGTTGATCCTGGCATACAGTCATCACACCAGTAATTACACCTCTTAACTGGAATATAGTCCTCAGTATTTACTAGTCCCTGTTATGAAGACATAAATCATTTAATAAAACGGTGAGTGGACACATTGCTTGTCGTTTTGTTTATTTTAGGCATGCTCTGCGGGTCTTCTGCATGA
This sequence comes from Phyllotis vaccarum, assembly GCA_033318265.1. Taxonomy (NCBI): domain Eukaryota; kingdom Metazoa; phylum Chordata; class Mammalia; order Rodentia; family Cricetidae; genus Phyllotis; species Phyllotis vaccarum. The sequence goes on along the minus strand of JARWLC010000011.1, from coordinate 36,871,820 downwards.
AAGCTCAAGCTGCCTGGAGCTGGCTTTGTGGGCTATGCTTATCATTGACAGAAAGCAGTGTGTGTGCATCCTGCAGACCCATTTCCTTATTTAAAGTGGGCATCCTTCCTCCACTGAGATGTGCTTCCTTTTTCATTACAGGACTGGAGACGAAGCCTTTGTAAACCCTTAAAGGCACATCCCTTCCAAATGACCTTTTGTCCTGAATGGCTAAGATGTATTGTTCAGTACACTCAGAATTGCATGGGGTATCCTAGGAATTTTTGTTTTGGTTAATTAAATTTGGAAATGTGTCATTTTTCCCATTATAAAGCATAAATGAAAGTCCAGTGAAATTGATTTTGGTGTTCTGGTAGAGGAGATAATCATAGTGGTAAATGATTTGGAATATAAAACTTTGTTTACCTTTTCTCCACTCAGAAACCTGAAATATATTTGACTTCAGTTAAGTGATCTTTTCCACTTGGAGGGGGTTCTGTATCCAATCATGATGCTAAGCAAGCTAATCTTCATTAATTGTTCTAAACAGAATGAGACTATTGGCTTAAATGGAAGAAATTTTTTTTATATTTAAAAGTTCATAAAATATAAATAAAAAACAAAGTATATTTAAATACTTAAGATGTTTTCATATGTTAAACTTTATGAAATAGGCCTTTTATAATAGTCCCTTTAAATATGCTCTTTCCCAGAAATTTGTATTTAACGATTTGAAGCTTTTTAAAATCTTTGTTCAAAGAACCATAGATACTAAACTTTTGGTATGACTACAAGTAAAAAAAGGATTCTAGTACTAGGTTCCTATGCCTTGAATTGATATGATAGAAAGCCATGTGATTGCTGCAGCAGAAGTTTAGTGTTTTTCTAGACAAGTTCTTATCTTCTAGATAATTTCTGGACTTTGTATTTTCATTTTAAGTCCACCTTTAGTAAGATAACTTTATCTGTAAACTATATAAATATACTAGGCACTATCCTATTTATCTAGTTGGATTTCATTTTGCCAGCCTTTTAAACTAGTCACTGGGAAAAATTCCTAGGAAATATTGAAAGTACTGTTGAGCAGTGAAGAAAACGTTAATGCTAAAATTGCAGGTATTGTTTATGACATGTTCAAATTCGACAAAGATAAAAAAAAAATTGCAATAAGCTTGCATTTGTACCAAATGAGAGAAAATAAAACTGATCTTTTGGGTGCTGATGGTTTTTAAAATAATGCTTTTTTTTACTAAGAAACAATATCTGTGGCTTAAATTTTGTCTTGCTTTTAAATTATAAATGTCTTTTTACTTGCTTCTTATGCTTGAAAAAGATCACTTTATCCTTATTTTCTACTTTACTAATTCTTGGTGCATACTGAAGGTACTAATCCTGGACTGGGAAAGCAGAACAGATGGGGCCCAGTATGGGGAGTAAAGGTGAATGCCTGGGAACTAAGGCCCTATGGAGCCTTTTCGGTGTGAAGTGAGAAAAGATAGAACACTTTCTACACCTTGAGATAAAGAGAGCCACTTGTTCATCAACCCCAGGGTGTCTGTGCTCAGGACCACGTGGTGGATCTTGACTTTTCTTTGCTTTTTAAACAGTTTTTAGTGGGCAACCGTTAAACTCCATTTCTGAATATTAAACCTTTCATACTTAAGATAAAATGCACTGAGGATGAAGCAAACTGAATATTTGAGCACAATATATTGAGTTCCTAAGATAAAATATTCGTTAGTTGTCAAAAATTATAAGGAATATGTAAATATTTTTAAGTCTTTTTTAAAAAGCAGTATATCATTTTAGGGTCAGGGGATCTTGCTAATTTAACATATGACTAATCATAGTTATATTGTATAATAGTTATTATTATATATAATATAATATTAACTATAATATTAATGTTGTATAATTTCTGGAGCTCATTTTCGTTTCTTGTGTAAGTTTTTGAGTAGGAAAGGAGTTGCCTATTTTCAGCTTAACTGCTTCAGTGGAAACATAAACAGATCCTCAGAGATCTTGAGGTAGAGATTAAACTGGAAGGATAGAGTGTGTTTTCTCTTGATCATTCCTACAAAATATCAGTTTCATTTATTGGTTAATTGTGGCATCTGTCAAGTTACATGAATGTTTAATTGGAATGTTTCCAAGTAGAAAAGAAAGAAAGTTCTTGTGTGGAAGAAGTGTGGGGTGGATGTCCCTATTAAGACTTGTAAATTTTATTCCTAAAAGATTCTAAACCAAACTCCCACAGAATTGTCATGCACTAGACACTCAGGAAATAGACATTATTGTCTTCAGATTTAGAGTACTAAGTTGATACTTTAAGCTTTTTAGTTCTTTCAATATTTTTTATGTCAGACTTTAATTTATAGATTAACAGCATTAATTACAAGTGGAAAGAAACTACATTTCTTTTGAAAATAAAAATCAACTTTCATATCTTTTAATTTCCTTGAGGTATTTTATTCTATTTCTTTGTCTCCCAAATGCAATTCTCATGTATCTAAGTATGTTTCTAAAGCAATATTTTTTCTTGTCAATCCTGGAACATTTGTTGCATTTTGTTTTTAATTTGTGTGTTTGAAATCAGATTTTACTCTGTGGTCCAGGCTGATCTGATCTCATTCTCTGACCAAGAGTGACTCCAACTGACTTGCTTCAACCCCTTGTGTTGGGATTAGAAGTGTATACCAGATTACATCTTCAATTAAGCCAAAAATGTATTGGTATTGGAAAATCAGATTTTAAATAGTTGCTTGAGATTTGTTTCTTTTAATTTTTTTTAAAATTTCACCTCATCAGTTCCCCAGCATTCTTTTACTGCATTCTCAAAAAACAATAGCTTTCTTAAATAATTTTGATATTTTAATAACTTGATTATTATTCTAATAATTATACATATTTCAAGCTCAATTTTATCCTCTGTAACTTTTATAATGAGTTATACTTATTGTTTCTTTCTTACATTCTAGTCTGCTTAATTCAATATTGTTAGTTTGTATTTTCTGCTTTTTCTTCGTATTTTTTTTCTTGCCTTTGGCTACTTTGAATTTTATGTCTCATCTCTCAGATTCTAGCTCATAATTTAGAATTTATAATTCTATTTGTTTTTAAACTTAATTTTAATATATATATATGTTTAAATAAAGATAATAGTGTTCTATTTAAAATTCTCGAACTCTGACCTACCATGTTTCAGGATGCTTACCAGTAATATAATTCTTCTACTTGCCTGCTTTTCAGATACGTTTTGTTTTGTTTTTTGTATTGTCTTGCTTCATTTTCAGCATGGCTAATAATTGCCATAACTGCATGTGGTCACCAGTTTACTCACTATTACTTCTTCCATCCAGTTCTTTCTTCTTAGTATCTCTTGTATTCAAGTCTGTTCTTACGATGATTTCTTTGTGTATCTGAATTAGAGACTCTGCTTTTGTCTGGAAATATCTTTATGGTCCTTGAATCTTGAAATGGTGTTTTGGCTTGTTTAAAAATTATGAATTGGTATTTTTTAGCAGCATGAAAATATTCTATCTCTTGTTTGTTCTATCTCTTGTGGTATAATTATTCTTATAAATAGTCTCCACTTTTAAGACTTTTTCTTTTTAAATTTGAGAGTATGAGTACATATTTGCTGTGGTGTAATTTGCCTGTGAGTTAAGAATAGTTTTCAGTATGATGTTAAGTGAAAGCCAAATCAGCTATTTAACAAGTGTCCCAAACACCTCTAGAAGCCCAGCTTCTTAACCCTTTACTGAGATTGTAGGACTCTTACCCAAATGTCTGGATTTTCTTAACAGTTAGACACAGGACCTGTGTATTAAAGTAAACAAATTATAGAACACAATTATAAATGATTTTAAGAATCATTTGTGAAATTAAACAGCTTTTATTCTTTGACAACTTCATCATATGCATGATGCATTCTTATTATTATTACTCCACTCTCATTTATCCCCCCTCCTACCCAAGTCAACTCCCTCCTGTTCCTGAATGTTCCTTTCTTACATTCGTGTCTTTTTGCTTTGTGACTCACTGAGTTCACACTGTCCAAGTAAACATGGATATGAATCTATCCCCCAGAGCATGGTAGACTTACTAGTGACTAAAGTAAAGGCAATAATTCCCTTCCTCAGAATCCATTAATAGCCACTTTTATAGACCTGTTGATAGACTCAGTTTGTGCAGGCTCAGTGTAGGCTGTCATCAAACTCCTACATTCTCTCTACTATCTCTTCCTCAGTGTTACCTGCTGCTTCGAAGGGGTGGTGTAGATGTCTTATTTAGGACTGAGCTCTTAACAGTCATTTTTTCCTCAGTATTTTGAACACGTGTCTCTGTATTCATTACTGACACTACAATAGGAAGCTTCTCTGATGAAGACTGAGAGCATCATTTGTTTATGGGTATGATGAGAATAAATTGTAGAAGGTAGTTGTTTGGCCCCTTGTCCAGATTAGCAATATAACAATACTAACTTCTTCCTAGGACCAAAGACCTTCATAGCCTTGTGTTCTTGGAAGTGTTTATAGTACCAGGCAGGAATTCCCTCTGATGAAATCATCCTAAAATAAAATCAAGAGATTGGTTGGTTACTGCCACAATAGTCATGCCACTATTGAGTCTGTGGGCATATCTTGCTTGGTTGGTAGTGTATCATATAGGGTCCACAGCTGAGTAAAGTTATTGATAACAGTTCTTCACATAGCCTACATGGCAACTTCTAATACTGTGAAAGCTACCCATCAAGAGGAAAACTTCCAGCTTGCTTCCAGTTCAGTTCCAGATGATTTCTCCACACACTGCAACTGAAGCTTATGATGTATCTGTCATCAGTAGTGTCTTACAGTCTGATTCTGCTGAAGAGCAATAGCAGTAGTCCATCTGGATATAGTTTTTAAGGGACAAGACTCTAAGTCTGTGGTTCTCCACCTTTCTAAAATAACCCTTTAATACAGTTCTTCATGTTGGGTGACCCCAAGCATAAAATTATTTCATTGTTACTTCATAATTGTAATTTTGGCAATGTTATGAATCATAATGTAAAATCTGATATATGGAATATCTGGTAGGTAACTCTTAAAGGGGTCAGGACCCAGAGATTGAAAAATACTGCTCTAAATAGTTACAAAGCTTTAAACTTGTTAGAACTTTGAGGTTTTCTCTTTGTGTGCTCCAAAGTTTTAATGTTATATGATTAGGATACTTAAATTTCACTGATTCTGACATTATTACATATAAAGTGAAATTTTAATATCTTCTTGGAACTATATATTTTCAATTTAGTTAGATACAGTTAATAGAATGAAATTTGAAAGTACATATTTTACTTTAAATTTTTTCTCTGTAATATACTTTAAAATGTTGAGCAGCTAAGAAGTTCAATTTAATACTTTAAAGTAAGTTTTACTTTGTGGTGTCTGTTTTTACTAGTGGATTTGATAAGTGATTTTTATTTTTGATTTCTCCTTTTCTTTAAAAACATTTGCCTAGCAATTTTTATATGCAAACACTTTATGTTATTTCTACTCCTCACTTTCCCTGAGCCCATGCAGTGTTGTAGTTGTTCTTCTGTAGATGTGACAGACATGTTTAGAGCTGACCATTGTGGTGTCTTTTGTCTCTGGAGAAAACTAATTCTTCCTCTCTCGGCAGCCATTGGTTGTGTGTGGCTCTTTATTAGGCATGAGGTCTTGTGAAATTTCCCGGGTTCATGTTGGCATGTCAACTGGTGTTGTCTTATTCAGGTCTTGTTCAGTAACCATATTGAGATTGTATGGGTACAACCCCTCTAATGTCTAGAAGACACTACCTTACAGCAGACATCCTGGTCCTCTGACTTTTAGAATCTCTAGCCCCTCTTTCATGATATTTCCTGAGCCTTAGATATACAGGCTGGCTTGTGGATGTCGCAGTTAGAGTGAATATCTTACAGTCACTTTTTTTTTTTTTCATTTGACTAGCTGTGTATCTCTGTAGTAGCCTCTGTCTGTTGCAAAATTGCATTTTAAAAAATTACTGACACCTGTGGTTGGAGAGATGGCTCAGTGCTTAAAAGCATTTTATGCAGGACCCAAGTTCCATTTTTGATATCCACACATAGACTCACAGCTGTCTTTAACTCCAGTTCCAGGGGATTGGGTGTCCTTTTCTGGCTTCTGTGGCCACTGCACTTTCATTGTGTTCATATATATGTGCAGACAAACAATCATACACATATAATGATAATCAAAAATCTTTTAAAAATTATTAAATCCTGATATTTTAAATGTTGGAAAATAGCATCATGCTTCTTTTTATTTTTCACAATAGTAATAGGAAAATGCCACAGAATGTCAGTTGTCCTTAAAGAACTGAATGGAAGCCAGTCAGGTGCTACTGTTCTTCATTTGTTTAGTGCTGTGGAGATAAACCCATTCAGTCTGTCTGCTCTAACCCCTCTCTCACCACAGAGTGAGATTGTTTTTTAAATTTTGCTCTATGTTGTTTCCTTTGCTCCCTGTTCTTTTGATGCTGTGTCTGCCTGAAGTTGTTGTGGTTTACATGTGCTGTTTCTGCCACTGTCTAGTTTAGGTGGGTTTCAACCGAAAGCCTTTTCTCAACATCATGCCCAGATTTTCTTGTCCTTTTCTTGTCCTTGGGTTTAATGGGGTTACCCAAGGTATTTGATAATAGCAATTTCATGATGTCAAGAAAGAGGAAATGGCCAACTTTTAGTGAAACCACCATCTGGCAACTTTCAAGTCTACACTGTCTTCTAAGGAAGTTTGGCATTCAGTTGGTAGCATGTGCATTGTAATTGTCACCTTATCTGGTGGCCAGAGCACAAAAGATTCTGTGGTGTGGTGGGGCAGAGTTTCTATTGGTGGGTGAAGATGAGCACTTGCTTGGAACATTGTTAATAATGGGTATAACCGCATGCCCAGTGAACCCAGATTATGTGTTTAAAAATCATATGTACAAGCTAGACCTAGGGTGCATGCCTTTAATTCCAGCCCTCAGGAGTCATAGCTGGTTTTCCTTGAGTTCAAGGACAGCGAGGGCTGTTAAAGATATCTTGCCTCAACAACAAACAAACAAATTGTAATCTACAATGAATTGGGACCTGGCTTAGCTTTATCTAGAAAATTGAGTTTTATAAATTGAAGTAAAGAGAAGCTCAGAGTTGAAGAAAACTAAATATTTTGTTTGGTCATATTAATTTTTTGCTGTTTTTTACTTTATATTTTTAATTCTATATTTTTGGCTGATAATGATTGGGCTCATGTACTTTTGGACTAAGTATCTAAATAGTCATTTCATGCTTCTTGGTAGTTTGGAGAAAGGTAAGTAAATTTGTTTGTAATTGACTTTTATTATTAAGCCACTACAACTTGAGTTTCAGCTGTTGGTAACTACTGTTTTTGATTTCAGAGTTAACTGCTATATATCCATTCTTCTCTGCAGAGTTCCTAAATTTTCTCTCAGTACATGAAGAAGATCAACATTTGTTTCTTTGGTGTGACTGATTATAAATAGACTAAAAACTAGCAACTAGCTGGGCTGCTGTTTCACTAGTGGCCCTTTTTCAAATACTTAAAAGCAAATGATTCATCAAATAGAATCACTACAAGCAGAAACATGCTGATTTGTAGAATCTGACTCCTCCTAATCAGAGTGAAGCAACAGGATGCAGAGTTCCTGCTCTGCACCTGATTAAAGCCAAATGGAGGAGTAGCAGCTGCAGGGGAGGAAGCCCAGGACCATCTCAGCTGGGGGCAGAACAGCCTCAGAAAGTTAAAGGAAAATGGCTTTAAAACTACTTTGTACATGTGTTTTATTTTCCAGATATGCTTAGTAGATAAGCACATATTTAATCCCAGGGCTAGAGTGGCTTTTTTCTCAAAGCGACACAACGTGTACTATTTAAAGAAAACAATAAATCTATTGATGTACGATTTAAGCAAAATTTCTTCCTGTAGATGTGTTATTTTTGGATAATGCTTTATTATCCTAATATTGCTGGATTGTTCCTTTAGGCATTTATTGAAACTTTAAAAACAACTACTCTCTTAACTTTTATTAAATATTAATAGTTTTCACCTTTAAATATCTATTAGGCAGTTTTCGCTAATAGGGCTTTCTGATTGTGATTTATAAAAACATCTGGATTCATTGTAGTGTTTTCCCACACTGCAGTAAAGCATTGTGAAAATGTACTGTTGTTATCATAACACCTTTTTAAAGCTTTTAGAGCTAAAGCTCTGCTTCCTTAAACATAAGTTTTTGGTTTTTAAATGAGAGCTTTCTACTTCTCCTAATTTAAAGTATAGGTCTGAGGAACTACTAAAAAGTATAACATTTTTTATATTAGTTGCTATATATTTCTGTTTTGTTTTGATTTGATTTTGAGAATTGAATCATACATATGAATTACTTTTTCTTAACTGTAAGCTATAGATATGTGTATATATATATATATATATATAGTGCATGTTGACTTATGAATTTAAGTCATGGTTTTATATGGGCTTGATTATTTTAATAGATAATCTTCTTAAAGTGTCATTTTTCGATAGCACAAGTCTCTGTTGATTTAGTTGTATAAACAAGATTATTAGACTCCATAGCAGTTTTCTATACTTTCCTAATTCATATTTTTAATTTGAAGATGTAATTTCAGCTATCAAGATCCACAGGGCATCACAGGAAAGGGAGCTAATACTAAGATCACATTGAGCAATGAAAAAGTCCTGGGTAAAATACCAGAAACCAAATCCATTAACAAAAAGGAGTATATCTCTTGAACAAATGTGTTCACATTTAGAACTGGCTAATAGAGTATACCATATTTGTAAATGAAAACCTTATAATAATTTTAGAAGACAGAAAAAGAACCCTGAAATTTCAAAACATAAAATAAATAACTCACATCTGTGTTATGATTTGGTACTCAACATAACTTATAAGAGATTTCCAACAAAATCCCTGTTGTTTACAACTGATTTAATAGTGACACACCAACCAGATGCTTTTCCCTGGGCATAAGGAGCCGTGGTTCCTCTCTTATCTTCTCTATGGAGGTTCTAGTCTAGGTTACTAGGTAAGGAAAGGAAGTAGGGGCATGTTCATTAGAAGCAGAACTACCTTTATATGGTGGTGACATGAGCTTGTATTCTATATAATAAGTAGATGCCACTAAGGAGTAGATTGGAAGCTCTTTCTACTGAAAAATGAGTTCGGCCAAAATTAAGGATGTAAGGTAAAAGTTATTCATGCTTCTAACCATTGTCATTGGGCTAGAAGTGCATAAAACCACCAGGGAAATGCAAAGGAAATCCCAGTCATGCCTCCTGGGGATACTGTAATGGAAAGGCCAGTGTGAAAAGAGTACTGTACTTCTAAACTTTTAGTGTCAATGTAAAGATTGGTAGGCAGTTTGGAATCATCCTGTAACTTTAATGGCTCTTCAAAAGGTTAAATGTTACTGTGTGACATTTTTCTCCTGGTTATCTACATCAAAGAAATTAAAGTGTATATTCATACAAAACTTGTATATGGATGTTCTTAATCCCTATAAAGAACATGCATAGTAGCCAGAAAATAAAAACAAGCTAATTGCCTGTCTGCAGACAAATATATAAATATAAATGTGTATATATTACAACTAAATATTTGGCCACCAAAAGGCAGCAGAGCATGCATTTATGATACAACTTGGATATACCTTGAAGACATCATAGATAAAAATAGCAATCAGTAAAGAGTATATGTGATTCTATTTTTATTAGATGTTCTGAACAGTAAAATTTAACAAGGAGAGACCTTGATTAATGTTTTTATAGGCTGTGGGCTTGGGGAGACAATGACTAGTTGTTGACAAAGGGTGTGGAATTTCTTTTGAGTGTCACAAAAGTGTATTAAAATTATGTTGGCAGTTATATCATTCAATATATGAGAAGCTACTGAATTATACTTAAATATTTTACATGCATTTCTTATATGTATTGTGAATGTTTTAGTGCATGTCAGGCTTGATGGTGGTAAGTGCCTTTATCCTCTGAGTCATCTTACTGGCCCCAGAACTTCTTTTTAAAAATATGGTAAATAAAACTGTATGGTATATGAAAACTATTATAAAATAGATAGCCTCCTATAATTTTATTATAGGAGGCTCTGTATAATTTAGATATTTCTTGAGTATTCCACTTTAATTCTGTTCTTAAAGAATTAGAGTAAACCCTAACAATTTGAAGCTGATTACATGTTAAACTGCTAGTACTGAAAATAGATTGTCAAGGTTAACACTTTGAAGGATGGCAATGCAGTTCAGTGGTCGAGACCTTGCTTAGTATGTGATTTTCTTCCCCAGGATTACAAAAACAAACAATACCGAGAAAATAAAAGGTATAAAGAACTTTATAACTCAAGAGTCAATAGAAAACAAAAGAATGGAAATGATATCATTGGTTTCAAGGATCATAGGAAGTTAGTGGATGACAGGAACTACATGGTGCATCATTAAAGTTTTTAGATTAGGAACAAAATGCGGCCTATTTTATTTGTTGCATATAATGAAGAATGGTTTTTGTTTTTTTTTTAACAGATTATGTGACAATATGGACCCATTTTTGACTTGGATATTTTGTCAGTACAGGAGCCCTTTAAAATCTTAATGCTGGTGTGGTCCTTGTACATTTGTGTACTAGCTGCTGTTTTGGATCATCCCATGAGTCTCTCTTTACTTTTTAAACTGGTGCCTATCAGGGTGTCTTTAGTTTTCTGTCCTGACCATTTTGGTCCTTGTGCTCTAAGTTAAGTGCCACACTGTTTTCACAGTATTGTCTCATGGCCACCTGACTGTTAAGGTACAAATCACTTCCTAGACTTGGAAGATATTTTATTCTTAAGGGAACAGTATTTGGTCAGGACTCCCAAGACCAAGTTCTTAGCACAAAGGAGATGTATTTTCCCCAAAGGGACAGAGGCCAGGAAATAAAAGACAAGGATAGGAGATAAAGGATGAGGGAGAAGGGGAACAAAGGAGAGGGGAAGGAATATTTGTCCTGGAGGGACAAAGGACTGCTTCTAGATGGAAAAGAAACAGACATGGCCCCTAGGAACATGGTGGTTTATAAAGGAAAAGTGGGAATGCCCTTGTTAAAATGGGGTGTTTAATTTTAACTGGGCATGTTAATTAGGTAGGACAAAGGGTGCTTTTGATTGCTAGACTTAGATATTTTGATAGCTGAACATTGGTAATCAATCTCAGAAGGAGGAGGTAGCCAAATAAGGAAATGGTCCTTGACAGGCAGCTCCTGGAATGTAATCTAATGTATTTAGCAAGGCAGAGGGAATGGGGAAGAAGAGCAAGGCCTGCCAGAGCCATGGTTGCCACACTCAATTGGCTAGAGTCCCTTCAATAGGTCTGTATCTTTCCTTTTTAAAATTAATATTCTCAGTTGTTTTAAATGCAAATAATTTTATGTTACAGAATATTTGTGTCTTACTCTCCTTAATATTCTGTATAGCCTATTACCTTTTAAAGATTTATTTACCTTGTATGTATGTCTGTCTATCTCTCTGTCTGTATATATAAGCCAGATGCATGTGGGTACCTGCACAGTGCAGAAGAGGGCCTTAAATCCCCCTGGAAGCCAGTTACAGGTTGTGACCTACCTGACTTGGTGGCTGGGAACTGAACTCTGATCATTTGGGAAAGCGGCAAGCCCTCTTCACCACTGAACAAGCGCTCTGTAGGCAACTGTCTTTTGTAAAGTTGTGCTTAACAAATATTTGTGGAAAAATGATAAATCACTATAGTTAATAGCTAAAGGGACATTTTGTTCTTTTTGTAAGTTTTTATTATATATGTTTTAATATGCTTGATTTCTTTTTGACATTTTGGTGAAATAATAGCAGATTGTTTATGTGGACTGGCCAGGACCAGACTTGTTTTGGATTAACAGCTTTAGAATAGAGACATCCTAACTACAAAACAGCAAGACTAAGGTTGAAAACATTGTTTTAAGATGATAACCTGGTTATTGTTACCTCTCATAAACAGGAGTTTACAAGTTCTTTTACTTCAGTTATTTGCCAGCAGGACTAGTGTATTTCATTCATTCATTCATTCAGTACTCTTAGTTGAAGTCTTGATTAAAGCTATTATGCATTTTACTTAAATGTGTCAATGCTCCTCAGTGACAAAGTAAGGTATAGATAGCATATTTGGTTTAGCTCAGCCTTTGGCTGCCACAATGATTCAAATCAGGTAACAAATGGTTGATGAATTGATTATGGGAAGACAACATTGTTGTTGTATATGGATTATGCCACTTCTCAGCCATAATGAGGATTGCTGCATTGTAATTCATCACAGTACCTGATGTCTGCTTAATAATGGGTAGCAAAAGTTGTAGAACTTAACTGGAAATAGTATTTAATTTTAATCAAATTCAATTAAAATCCAGTTTTAACTCATTTATCATTGTGAATATCTCCATTAAAAAAAGAGTTGTTATGGTGTCTTTACCTGATTTCATTTGTGAGTTTTGTATCTCTTATTTTGAGTAAATTGGGAGGATACTTATAGTTTGTTATATATATACAGCTGATAAAAGTTCACATCATTTACTTATACATGGAAATAAAGATTTTTACATATTAGATGTTTAATATTAAATTAATTTAAAAGGCCCATTGCCTAACCCTACCCAACTTTTGCAGCTTGGTGTGCAAGCTGTTACACTGCCGCCATGCTGTATCAATTGTGACTTCATTGTGTCATATGCTTAATTAGTAAGTAGCTCAGCCCTTGCTACTTACTAAAAATGGACAAGGAATGGCCACTTGAAAGAAACCTTTTCATTTGCTTAATATGGTCTCTCAACTCACTCACCAAATGAGCTAAACACAGCCCACTTGTATAGCACCAACAACAGCAAGCCTTTTAGGCAAATGAAGGTTTGTGTTTGTACCATTCGTAGCAGGGTTTCCTACAGTCAGAGTCCTGTTATACAGTCATGGTCTTGCCTTCTTTGCATGAGTTAGAGCAGCCCTTCTATCAGGCCATCCCAGGAAGAGCACCTCCTCATGCCTCTGTGATATCCTTAAGAGGCTGTTTAGAGTTCAGGCTTGCAATAACAAAACACCTGCTACAAACTAAACCTGTCTGGCTAGGGTTCCCTTTTAAGCGGCAAGAGCAGGAAAAGTCATATATATGGTTTCCTTCAAGTCTTGGTTGAGTATCTGAAATGCCCATTGCTGGTGGTATAAGGGTAATTAGATGGCTGTATGACTGAAAATCCTTTTGTTCAAACCAATCAAAAAAGAGAGAATCTAAAAGCTGCTAATTAAAGAGTTGTATCTTTTACTGCTATTTCTCCATTCAACTGCAATTTGTCATATTTTTGTTCACTTTTGGCTGATTATTAGTAAGTTTCTACCAATGCTGATGCAGGTTTCTTATGCATGTGTGTGTGTGTGTGTGTGTGTGTGTGTGTGTGTGTGTGTGTGTGTGTGTGTGTGTGTGTGTAAATTTCCTGCTAAGGACCTAGGAACATAACTGTTAGATTGTGAAGAGTGTTTAGCTCTGTCAGAAACTACCAACCATTCACTCTTGGGATGTTTTTAAATCTAGGTTTGATAGTAAGATAATTCTGGCTTCATAGAGTGAATGAGGAGTGTTTCCTCTGCTTTTACTGTTGGAGGTACCTCAGAGAACATTTCTGGTTTATTACTTACGTGTGGTAGAATATACCATTGGAAACCGTTCTTTTGCTTAGACTGGCTAATGGTATATCAGTTTTACTGAGTGTTTTTTCAGTAGAGTCAACTCTTGTTTTCATTGGTTTTGTCTTTTCAGTTTCATTTATTTTGATTTTCTTGTGTGTGTGTGTGTGTGTTTCTTTTCATTCTTTTTGATATATATTGCCCCTTTCAGGTTGAATCTTAGATAAATAATTTCTGCTGTTTCTGTTATTGTAATGTTGGTTCAGTGCTAAAAAAATTTCTCTCCATATACTGCTTTTTCTGAATTTCATAAATTTTAGAAAGATTTATTATATCTCTGAGTGCACACATGCATCACATATGGGTACCCATGAGGTCCAGAAGAGGGCATTAGAATCCTCAGATGAAGTTACAGTCTCATGGTCTGGGTGCTGAGAACTGAACCTAGGTACATGAAAGTGCTTGTAACCGCTGTGCCATCTCTCATCCCTTCATATGTTTTAAAAATGTGGATAGGTGTTTGCCTGCATTTATGTCTGTCTCTACACCATGTGTGTGCAGTGCCCATGGAGACCAAAAGAGGGCATTTGGTTTCCTAGGACTGAGTTTTATATGGGTGTGAGTTGCCATATAGGGGCTAGGAATTGAACCTGTGTCCTCTTGGAAGAGAGTCAATGCTCTTAAACACCGAGCCATCTCTCCAGCTGCCCCTCGTAAATTGTTACATTATTTTCATTTTCATGAAGTCAAAATATTTAAAATGTTCTTGATTTTTTTTCTTATTTATCAGCAGGCTGTTAAATTTTCTAAGTGTGTATCATCATGATTTAAGAGCATAGTTTAATCTTTATCTTAAAAACTGTTAGGTTACTAAGTGGCCTTCTTGGGTTTTCATTAAGCCATGATTCTATTTTAAAACACATTAAAAGTTGTTCTAAACTACCTGTACATACAGCTACAGGTAATCTAAGTCCTTTAAGTAGGCTACTACTTCATAGGTGTGATGAGTGTCTCATAACAGAATGTTTCAATTTCTTCCACCTTAGAACATGCTCCTTGTGTCTGCATAATGAAATCTGTAACCACTCAGCACATTTGACTTTTTTTTTCTTCTGTGACTGATTACATATTAGGTCAATTAAGAATAAGAAAATTTTCCGTTTACCTTCATTTATTTTGTCTCTGGTTTCCCTGTGGCTCAGGATCTGATTTCCTGAGAAACAGTTTAGAGATCAAGAGGAAATAAGTATTATTGCCTGGAAGTTTTGAGTTGCCACTTTGGGAACCCTTCTCTCCTCCCAACTTCATAACTCTTTACCTACCCCAGAAATTTCATCTAAAGTAATTTCATATATCCTTAGTCAGAATAAAGCCCTTTTAATATTTTGTTCATATATTATATTTTTAAGGATCCTCCCTCCAACTCTTGCCTGATGTTTTTAAAGCATTTTCTTTGTCATCCGCATGGGTTCTGAGATCTGACTTCCAGCCCTCATGGCTGTAGATCAAGCACTTTAAAACACTGAACTATCTTTTCAGTGTGTGTGTGTGTGTGTGTGTGTGTGTGTGTGTGTGTGTGTGTGTGTGTGTGTTTATATGTCCTTCCTCTCTCACCTGCTTTCATACTCCATGCAGCAATCCTATGCTTTTATCTGCAATTTCTACTAGAAATAACAGAAATGGTGAGCTCCAGGTTCAGTGGAAAACCCTGGCTCACAAAAGTAAGTTGGGGCTGGAGGAAAGGCTTGGCAGGTAAGAGCACTTGCTGCTCTGGATGAGGACATGGATTTGGTTCTCAGGACCCACATACCAGATATCTCACTGTAACTCCAGTCTTGGTGATATGATGTCTTCTATTCCCCACAGGTACCAGGCATGCATATGGTATATACATGTACTCACAAACCATTCACACACTTAAAACAGTTTTTAAAAAAATTGAAGAACAATAGAGGAAAACACCTGAACTATGGCCCTCTGGCTTTACATTTCTTTTCTAGTATTAAATCCATAAAGTCACCTGAACCCTCCATATCTGTGAACTCTTTGATATTTAACTCTAATGCAAAAAGGAAAACAACTTTGTAATATTCCCAGTGCAAGAACTACATATTCTTAAAGTTCCTGTTTTCTAGTTGACTGTTCCTGTGATTGTATTTATTTGGATGTTGGTCATGAACTATTATGACTTAAATTTTTAACATGCTTTTCTTCTGCCATAAGTCATAATTAACATACATATTCCCTTTTGTCTTCTCACTAGAACAAAAACTTCTCTAATGTGATTCTTAAGATTACTCAGGGGAATAGAGAGATTATCAGTTATGAGAGATTCTTGGTCTTTCAGAGGACTAGGTTTGGTTCATAGCACTTATGCCTATAACCCTAACCTCAGGGGATTTGACTTTGCCAAAGCAGCTCTCATGAGTGTACACACACACACACACACACACACACACACACACACACACACACACACACTAATAATAATAATAATAATAGAATTTTAAGAAATTATTCATCATATTTTTCTAGAACTTGCAGAAGTGACATCAGTTCTCTTCAGCCTTCTTAAGTTTTATGAATAGTATTTCATTTTAATTGTGACGTATATTTGTATAGAATCTGTCAGTCATGGTAAACTGGAATCTAGGATGATTCTTGGAGTGACCATGGAGGACAGATATAAAATCTTTTTTTTTTAAGTTAAAAAGTGGAAATCAGATGAATTTTGGAAATGTAGGCATTTGACAGGGGGATAGGCTGTCCTTTATGCAGTTTACATATTCATCTTCATGTGCTCTTATAGTTACACACAGTGATTTACTAGAAAGTTGTTTGCAGTGGATAGAGCATACAAGATCGAGGGGCCTCTGGATCCCCTTTAAAAGCATGTCTCATAGGGAAGGTTCAGGAGTCTTGGGTTGTGTCTGGTTTCATTAGATATTAGTCAAAGTGTTACTAGAAACTCTGGGGAGTCCTCTTGAATATTTAGTTCCATTAAAACAATAATTTTAAATTGTTCTCAACTGGAAGATTGTGGATAATTTTTTTTAACAGTTTGAGACAAAAAGAGGACAGGCAACCTGTAAATCTCAGCAACCACCAGAAAGAGGAGGGATATTGTAGGAAGGAAGAGAGAAATGCATACCTCTGAGTTGGGATAGCATGGTCAGCAATGGAGGTTGGCAAGCAGGCACATGGCAGTGAGCAACTGCATGGCTAAAGATGGTAGCCTCAGAGGAAGAAAGAGAAAGCCCATAGTGCCAGAGAAAACATGGTTATCCATTCACCAGTATCTGAAAGAGATGAAACAGAAGAAAATATGCAGGCGTAATAGAGCTGTGTTACACTAGCAACTGTACCAAGAGAGGAGTTTCTGAGAAGGAAAAGTGCAGTATCTCGTTGAGTAGATAATTATTTCTCCCATCTTTTTATCATGACTTTGGGGGGAATCAGCCTTTTTGAGGTATGGTCTCTTGGCCAGGTGATTGACAGGCCTAGCTGGATTAACTTTTAAGGAAGGAGACCATGCTATACAATATTCTAATCTTTGAAACAGATTAGAATGCCATGTTTTTCATTTAGGGCCAAAGATATATATATTTGAGTGGAAGGAAATAGCTATCCTCAGCAGCCTTCAAGACCTAAGATTTCTGAGATTTGAATCTATTGGCTCTGGAATATGGTCATATGTTTAGAGGTAATGTTTGCATACCCTCCACCTCATGTGGTCTTGGGAAACTAGATATATAGCTCTTTAAAAAGTACCTTTGTATGATTTCAGTGAATGTCATTTATCAAATACAGAATGTAGAGTCCTTAGAATGTGTGAGTGTACTTTCAAGGATGTTTTGAAAAAAATATATTTTTCAATAAGTGTGACTGGTCAACCAAGAATTTGAACTGAATACACACTTAACTATTTCCCTTCTTTAGTATAGGATATTTATATACTTGATGCCCACTATATTTGATTTATTACAAGAATTAAATGAAATTCTCAATACAGCATAATGAGTGTAATGGTAGCACTTCTATTTTAAATTTTATTTTTACAATTTGAGTTATGAATCAGCCAACTTTCTTTTTATATGTTAATTAGCTAAGTAGATAAAGAGATGGGAACAAACAACTCTGAACTTCAAAAGAAAAAGTCAGGCCTCTTTTAGGAAAAAAAAATCATAAGGTAATTTAAGAACACAGTTAATACAGCATCAAGAGATGTAGTATTTTTGATTGTGAAAGATAAAAACTAGAAATAGCAGTATTATAGTCATGGATCAGAGTCTAGAGGCCACCTGCTGTGATCCTCAGGTTCTTGTGTCCCAGAACAAAGAATTGGACGAAGAACACATGGACAATGATAGAAATAGAGACAATTTTTTCTAAGGAAGTGGGCAGAGTTTGAAAAAGTTCAAAACTCAAATGAGCTTGGGTTAATGAGAATAGTGACATTTTATGAGCCATCTCTGGAATTTGCATATTTCATATTTCATGTTCTTACATGTAGCCCTGGGCTGTGAAGGGTCTCCAGTCTTTTCTGCCATTTGAGTTCTTTCAGATGTTATTGTTTATGTATATCTTCTTAATTTTACTAGCCTGGCACACCATGAACCCAAAGGCTTGAATTTTAAAAAGCTTTTTTCAATGTAAATAACCAAAGAGAGAATGCTCTCTAGAGATTTCTGTAGTTTAGAAGTGTACAACAATAATGTTATCTTTTAATTATAGGAAAGCTCAGAATATGTTAGGCTTATTAGTTGCTTTAGTTATGTGATCACTCAGCAAGGCCCTTTATTTTCCTCAACACTACCAATGGCCTCACTTTCCCAAAGCAGAAAACAAACAAGTTCTCAAGGATGTGGTTTCATGGCAAAGGAGACACTTCTCTTTATTTCATGCCTCATAATTATTAAAGTATGAGAGCTTTACAAAATCTCTCTACCCTGTCAGAACCAGCTCAGATCAGTTTGGAAGTTTTCAAGTTGTTTGAGACTTTCTATTGTGTGTTTAGGAGAACATGGAGTGCTCTGAGTGAAAATTTCTTATATGCTACTTTCTTTTTAACTTCTTCTTCCTCCTCCTCTTCCTCCACCTCTTCTCTCTATATAGAAATAGATTTTTTTCATTCAATATGTTCTGATCAGGCCTTCCCCTCCTACTCTTTTCTTTTAAATCCACAGCCGTTCTGGCCATCCTTTGCAAACCAGTAGGCATCTAGGGAATAATGATAAAACAAGAATAAAATAAAATAGAAATAGAACAAAACAAGAGAAGAAAATCCCCATAAGTTATATAGACTACACACACACACACACCACTCACACACTTTCATAATACACACACACACTCACACACACACACACATACACACACACATACACACACACATACACACACACACATACACACACACACATACACACACACACACACACACACACACACACACACACACACACACACACACACACACACACACACACAGGAATCCCATAAAACCACAAACTGGAAGCCATAAAATACACATATTCGGAGATTTGTTGTCTTATAATATCAAGTCAGGGCATTACTTAAAACAACAACAACAACAAAACCTTTAATGTCCTATGCCACTTTTCCTTATCTCAGGGAAAATTGTAATATTTGTAATTATATAGCAGATTACTGTTTTCTCCTATATAGTATTTCTGAGTATTAGCTGACACACTTTGGGGGCATTAAACAGTAGAAAAAGTAGTTGAAATTATTAAGGGCAGACAAAATAGAATGATGTCATGGTGTTGAAAGAGCTTTGTTCTTAGGTAATATAGTATATATACACATAAAATAGTAGAAAAATGTAAAGTATTCATGTGTAGGTTTTCTTATCAATACATACCATTTCTATTTTTATGATAGCTAAGAAATCTATTAAATCTGTTACTATGAGCAGAAATTTGCCACCTAACTTTTTCCCCTGACAACAGTGGGTTTCATGGTTTCCATATTTCTGTCTGTGTACTTAGGCAAATGGAGCAAGAGTCATGCAGTTGGAAGGTAGTGAAGGGTGTGCCTGCCTATGGTAGTGCTGGCAGTTGTGCTAGAGATGTGCATCAAAAGATTATTAGTGCATGCATTCAGTGGCCATGTAGAGAAATCTGTGATATCGGTGAATTCTATGCTGATAATCAGAGTTAGGAGTGTCTTTAAACAAAGGCAGAGAAGTATAGGACAGCTTGAGTTGTATCTAGAAACCAATGGAAGGGGAGATTCTGTTGTGAAGGGCACGAGTCAAATACAGCCCAAGGAAATACCCTGTGGTGGTCTAGATTCTTCTGAAGTCTTGAATTTAAGTGGAGGCCCCTTGGTGTATCTCTGTGGTTTTCTGTGAGGTTAGATACTGCTTGGAAATGGAGACAACAAATGGCTAGGTTTAAATGGGATTAACATAAGATGATAAGGTGAATAATCCTAGTAGGTAAGTAAGGTGGCAACCTAAAGTATACAGGCTGCTGCTGCATCTTCTCTTTAACATATCAAGGTTTCTGATGGAAAAGAAGCCAGCAGAAGTTAAACTGTTAAACCAGCACTCACATGTCAAAGCACAATGTGATTTAGGATGTAACTCCAGTCTCTGTCTGTTCCAGGATGCATAAATTTGTCTGTGCCTTTTTCCTTCCAGAGCTGCAATCATAAAGAAGCAGTTGTTTTATGAGAAGCAAGTGGCCATTATAGACTGACTCTGACAAGAATTTTCTTACCTCCAGTTTAGACTGTGCAGATGAATTCCCTGAATCCTAGTGGTTCCTAATTTCTTGCATGCAGCCTTGTATTTTAAAGTAATTTAAAAACCTTATTAATCCTAGCTCCATTGAGTCAGGATTTGAGCTATTCCAGAGACACTCTTTATTAGAACTTAGCATAACATTCTCAGAAAAAAAGTTTCACTAAGAAAACTAATAATACAAACAATATTTTAGGGAGAATGTTCAAACTACTTAAAATAGGACTTTGTTGATAAGTACCCTGTGTGCTTCTTAAGTACTAGAGAATGGTAACTTACTTATGAACTATGTATTCATTACACATCAGACTTATCCGGTTGTGAGTATATGGATTGATAACACGTAATATCTTATTTGGTTTATTCTAGTTTCTGTGTTTTATAGATGGGTTTCATCAGCTAATGTCAAACACTAGCTCATATAACTTTTCTCAGGAGAGCATTAAGTTCAGACACAAGCAACCCACTGAAAATTTTCTTGAAGGAGGATCTTATTGCCCATCTTCTACTTGACCCTGCAGTCTTTATTTCTGTCTCTTCTCTTCAGATGCAGAATTAGGAAAGCTAGGCAATGAAATATTCAAGACTTCTATAAATGTGCCTGGCTGACTTATCAGATATGTACAGTGTTATATTTTACAGTCAAATAGACTTTAGTTGATTGGAATAGAGGACTGATTCCTCCCTCACCCCCGCAGAGGATAAAATCTGTATTAGCTTTTCTGTGTCTGTCAAACAATCTTGGTATATAATGTGGTATTCTAAAGAAGGACATAAGCCATGAAACCTTTAATTTTTAAAGTCTGCATTTAGTTATGGAAGTTTTAAAAGTGGCTAAATTCTCAAATTCTAGGTTGAAGTAACCACTAGGTGGATAGCTTTTGATTAGGTGTAATATGTATTGGCCATTTCCTCTTTCCCTCCCCCCCTTTCACTTCCCTTTGCTCCTCTTCGTTCCTTCCATCTCCTTCTTGTCTCTCATTCTCTTTCACTTTTATGCTTGAGATTATTCCCAGGTAGTGGACATGCTAGACCAGTGCTCTAGCATGGAAATGGAACTCCCAGCCCTCCAGCAGGGCATGCCAACAAATGTAGGAGTCTAATTGCTAAAGCACAAATATGTTTTCATCTGTGCCAGAAACTTAGGGCCTAAGAACTGTCTTATGCATCTACAGCATTGGAAAGGGGTCATAATAGCATTTGAGTACTATAGCAGTTTAATGAATCCTGGCTCTGCTCTGGGGCAGTGCTTTCAAAAGTATTGATTATTCCTGACCTTTGAAGCATATTGATGATTCCTGAAATAATTTTGTCTTTCCACATTGTCTTAGTTAGAGTTCTATTGCTGTGATAAAACACTTATACCAAAAGCAACTTGAGTAAGGAAGGGTTTATTTGGCTGAGATCTCTCAGGTCACACTCCGTTACTGAGGATGCCAAGACAAACTGAAGCAGAGGCTATGGAGGAGTGCTGCTTACTGACCTGCTCTCCTTAGATTGGTTAGTCTGCTTTCATATACAATCTGGGCCACCCCTGCTCATTTAGTAGGCTTCTCCCTCCTATATCAATCACAGTCAAGAAAATGCCCCACAGGCCTACCCTCATACTCTGATAGAGCACATTTGCATCAAGTGTCTTTGAAATCTGTTGCTGCTGCTGCCCTTTTGAGATTTCTGCTTTAATGTCCGTTTGGGTGTTGTTCAAATGACAAGTGCATTCTAAATTTACTGTTTATGACAGAATGCTTACATTGGGCATGAACTCAGCATGACTTTTATTTGTCGACATTTTAAGTGAATTATTTTGTTTATGGCTCAGAGGCTTACTATTATAGTAACTGCTGGGCCAGTAGCTCAAGCTTACTACTATCTAGCTCTTACATTTAAATTAACCCATAATTCTTGTCTCTGTTTAGACACATGGCTTGGTACCTCTTCTCAGTAAGACATTCTCATCCTGCTTCTTCTACACCTGTCTGGCAATTGCTTCTCTGCCTTTCTTCTTCCCAGAATTTTCCTAGTCTGGTTGCCTTGCCTATACTTCCTGCCTTGCTACTGTCCAATCAGAGTTTTATTAAATCAATATGAGTGACAAATATTTACAGTGTATAAGAGCTTATCCCACAGCATTTGAGACAAATTCTCAGTAGCCCAGACTGGTCCATGTTTCTAGAAACGACCCCATACTTCTGGTTCTTTTACCCCTACTTCCAGAGCGCTGATATTAGTATGCAGTATTATGCCAATTTTATATCGTTCTAGAGTTGGAACCTAAATCTTTGCACATGCTATACAAACATTCTTAATGAACTATGTCCTCAGTTCATTTTGTCCTGTAATTCAAACTATAGTTCCTAAGTCTTTCACTGATTTCCACACTGAGAGTGTTGTAAGCAGAGGGGCCTACAGTAGCCTGCAGCACTCCTCACACCCTTCCTTCCCTTCTTTGTCTAGGATAAGGCCCTGGCTTTCTAGAACTTTAGTTTGTCCTACTCCATGACTCCTGCTTCTTTCCTGTCTTCAAGACATCATAGGATAGCTGTTTTAGCCTGGCTTTCAGTGCCCCCAAAGAACCTGTTGTAGCGTTAGGGTTTCCTGGCCCCAGGTGGCCAGAGGTGCAGACCCCAGACCTGCAGCCCCAGACCCCTTAGCCTATGGTTCAGGCACATTGCTAGCTAGCTCTTACATCTTAAATCAACCCATTTCTATTAATCTGTTGGCCACGTGGCCCACAACTCACCTGTGTTCCTTACACTTTTCTTCTTGGGCGGCTTGCTTGATCTGTCTCTGACTCCGCCCTTTCTTTCCTACCTATTCTGATTCCCCACCTACTTTTTCTATGGTGCCTGTCATGGACCAAAACAGCTCCTTTATTTAATGATTGATATTCACAGCATACAGAAAGACATTCCCACATCAACCTGTCTACTCTTTACTATCATTTCTCTCTTGAGCTCTTTGTTCATGACTTGTGGACAGCCTGTCTTGCCTGTCCTTCAGTAACTGGGACCTCTGCTTTTAACTACGGAGTCATCTCTCCAACTCATGTAATCCACATATGTAAGCATTGTCCTATATTATATTTTATAAACTCATTTTTTTCTGATTAATGTACTTTTCTTAAATGATATTTTAGGTGTTAATAATACTACCTTTATTTTTATAAACATTTGATTGTTTTTTTATTTTTCTGTATCATTATTTCCAGTGTATGCCATGAAAGTACATTATTACTTGCTTTAATACTCTATGCAAGCTTGTGTCTTATAAAATAAAGCCCTTATGTACATTTAAAACATTGACTATTTGTTCTAATTCCTGTTACTATACTTATTCGTTGTAAATTTATATTTTACTTTTGTTTCATTTTATTATGATTATTTCCTTTGATCTTAAAGATCTAGTTTTATTTTTTTCTTTTGTGATTTTTTTTAAAGTTTTGAGATAGCTTATTATTCTGTAGGTCAGGCTGACTTATAATTCACTATGTAGTCCAGGCTAGTTCATATTCACAGCCATTTTCTTATCACAACCTCCAAGTAATGAGATTTTAAAGGCCCATTCTACTTCTGCCAGATTTCAAATTAATTTTCTTAAGGTATATTTCCTCCAGTTCTAAAGGTCTGCATTCTTCTTATACTTGGTTGGTGGTTTTTCATAGCAATATTTCACTTTTTTATTTCCAGAACCTTATCTGTGTCCTCTAGCATACCATTGTCAAGGCAAAGGAAACCTTGGGCTTGATTTTGCTGGTTTTTTAGCTTCTACTGGAATCCTAAGTGTGTGCAAAGCATTTATTAATTACTTATCAGAGTATGCCTTTTCTCTTTTACTTCAAAAAATCACCTTTAAGTCCATTACTACTTTATTTCACAGTCTAAGCTAATTAGACTTTTATTAGCTTGTGTTTGTGCTTGTTATATAATTTACTTGGATTTGTCTTTTTGCTATAGGTCTTATGAAGTAATGTTTTCACTTTTGGCATAATGACTGAGTCTATTTTTACAGTTAATGCCATGCTTTGTTTCAGCTTTGTTATGCCTGCCCTTTCAGCAATCCCAGCTGTCTCTTCACTACCACATACCTGTTCTGCCCTCTGAATCCCTTCCTTGGTTTCCTAGAAACTATGGAACTGGAGTTTGGAGACAATGAAAAAGCATCTCCTCTGATTCTCTCTGGAAGCCTGATCCACAGCAAGGCTCTGAAAAGTTGATCATTCCTTGCCCTTCTTCTTCCCAGCTCCATGGTCTGTGCTTTCCAGGATGAGATGCTTTTTCATTGTCTCTTCTCATTCTTTGCATACGTAGTCCAAGATATAACTGAAGTAAGAGTTTGATTTCACTGCTCGTTCATTCCTTTCCCTGAATCCTTTAGTAAGCACATTTCTTTCTCTGTTGGGTCTTAGTTTCTGAGTTTGTGGTCTTGGTCCAGTGGCTTTTGAAATCTCCCTGAGGATTCCCTTCTCATTCACTCCTCTTCCATTTGAGATACCATTTCTTTCCTGCATGCCCTACCCATCTTAGGTGGTGTAAAATTACTAGAATTGATAGCTGGAAAGAGTCTCCCACAGCAGAAAGAGAAGTCTTACTACTTTGTCCCACAAATAATCAGTGAGGATCAGGTCACTAGAACCTGACACAGGCTTAGAGTTGACCTTTTTTCTAAGTGTATTCTATTTCAACCATTCTATTTGGTAGTACAATAAAAACCTGGAGCCAGATATTGGGAAAAGCTGAAATAATCAGAGAGATAGAGAAACAAACCACAGCCACTTCTCACCCAGCTAACTCCTCAGGCTTGTCTCCACCAATCCTCTAACTCTAAATCTCTCTTCTCAGCCAACCAGGGAAGTGGCAGGGAAAGCTGAACCACCCCCCAACACACAGCCATCTTACTTCCTCTTTCAAATCTCCTAGAGCCAGGATTAAAGGTGTGAGCTACCACTGCCTGGCTCTTAGGCCTTGAACTCACAGAGATCCAGAGTGATGGGATTCAAGGCATGGGGTACAGCTCCCTGACCTTCATGGCTTGGCTGTGAGTGATTCTGTCCTCTGATATTCCAGAGCATTTTTATTAAATATACAATATATCACCACATAACACATCTTCTGGAAACAGGGAAGGCCAGAAACACAAAACAGGATGGTAAATACGATAGTTTCCACTTCTGAATATTGGTGGTTGAGTCTGAAGTAGAGACATTAGAGCCATGAGTTCTCCTATTTTTAAGAAAAACACCAGCGTTTGGGCAGCTTTTCCTTGTCCAGGGTTTCATTAGAGTTACCTATACTGTTTACCAGCAGCACTTTTTCCCCACTTAATACCTTCTTCTCCCACTCTATCATAGTGACTGAGTGGGAAAGGGATGAGCCTTGGGGCTTGAGTCTTCAGCCCACTTGGCAGGGCTATGGCTCTTCCTTCCTCTCCAACTTAAGCAGGGTGGGATCAAAATAATTGCTTCACATATTGGTGTATTACAGAACAAAAAAAGGGAATCTGTTTGGATACAAATAGGTTTAGGTAGATATTGAACCTGTTGGTTGTTTTAAATTTCTTTTTCTCTTCTATATAATGGAATTCTTCACTTTCATCTGAGTGTACATATATTTGTCTATAATAATATTTCAAGGTCTCCTAATAGCTAGGTGTAGAATCTAAGAAGTTGTTTTAAGGATTAGGGATAGAGTCCCAGGTCAGAGCTGAAGTTAGAGTGTAAAAGATGGGAAGGTATGTAGATGAAGTAGGCAGGGCTCCTGCTTTTCCTGTGTATCATGTCACTCTATCTCCCACTATAAACCACTTGTGGCACAGCCACATTATTTGTTCATTTGTCCTCTCCACGTATCCTAAGGAGAACACCTGGATTGTGCCGAGGATACAAGTTGGCTGAGGCTTTCTTGGGCTTGTGCATTATTTTAGAATTGTGGTTCTAAACCTTCCTAATACTTCAACCCTTTAATATAGTTCCTCATATTGTGGTGGACCCCCCATTATAAAATTATTTTTGTTGGTACTTCATGACTGTAATTTTGCTCCTGTTATGAATCATAATATAAATATTTGGGTTTTCTGATGGTCTTAGGTGTCCCTTGTGAAAGGGTCATTTTACTCCCAAAGAGGATGTGACCCACAGGTTGAGAACCACTGTTTTCGGGGCTTTGGCGAGGTTCTTTAGTCATGGATCAGAGTCTAGAGGCCACCTGCTGTGATCCTCAGGTTCTTGTGTCCCAGAACAAATATTCAGTTGTTTCAGCATCTGTCTGTGTGATGGGAAAACCAGTTAAACACTGAGTATTTTTGCCAAATCGGGCTTTTTGTCATACAGAATGTCTTAAGTATTCTCTTTGGAATGTGTTCTTTGTTTTCTCTTTAGAGATGATACTAGAAATATTTCAGTTGTTCTTTAGAGTAGGTGGGACAAATATATGTGGCCACTGTTTCTTCCTGAAGGCTCTGTCTATGTCTCTGAGTGTGGCTCCTTCCTTGTGCTCTTTCCCTTCCTGACCAAGATATGTTGTCCACCGTTAGAACTTAGCTTCAGTCCAGGCCTGTGCGAGGTTCTAGACTCCCCATCACATACTGACCTCCTTCACTCTCATCTCTGTGCTCACCTTTAGTCTCTAGTCCTTCTTGCACCTTACATAGATTCTGATATTTTTATTTGTACATATATGTTCCTTAATGTCCAAGTTTATGCCTTATTCATGTCTTTCTGTTCTCAGACACTTCACAGTACCTCTATGTTTAATGTTGCATACGTGTTTATTGAAAGGTTACTTATTGCTTACTTCTTACACTCCGAAAATTATATGCTTATAAATTGTGAATTTAGTGAGTCATTTACTTTTGGAGAAAGCTGAAGCACCCTGAATTATTTTCAGAAATAAAGATTATATCACCTAAGAATGTAATCCTCCACTTTTACATACCATCTTTATATTATGATTGTATCTATATTTATTTTAAATGAAGACAAAAGTTGAAAAGCAATGAGTGTGTAGGTCTGAGTATTTGGAGATATTATGTGTGTGTGTGTGTGTGTGTGTGTGTGTGTGTGTGTGTGTGTGTGTTTATGTGTCAAAAAATCAATAAAATAGACAGTGTAGAACCAAAGGTACATTGTGTAAACTGAAGGAAGATGGAAATTGTTCAGGTTCCTGAATGTATATATAATGGTAAAACCAGCTCTGACATTCCTTGCATAAGCTTCCCACAGTCATGGCAGTAGAGCACCTGTGTCATGGATGTTAAAAGGTGAAGCCTTCTCTTTCTTGGGACACTACACAATGTTTTAAGGCCAAATTTTTAGCTCTATCTTAGTGTTGTTTCTTATTACTGTGATGAAATACCCCAAGAAAGGCAACTTAGGGAAGAAATAATTTATTTCACTCACAATTACAGGTTAACAGAACATCACTGTGCTGAGGTGACAGGAACTTAAAGCAGTCAGTGACAGTCAAGAGCTAAAGCACCCGGCCTGTGTTTAAGTTCAAGGAATGTTGCACCTGACATTGGGCAGGTTTTCCTATCTGAATTGAGATAATGAGATTACTCACTCAGCCTTATCTAAAGGCCCTTCTAGGTAGTTGTAGGTTGTGTCAAGTTGACAATTAAGATCAACAACCATCAAGTGTTACATATTACCTGGCTAAACAACAATTGTGAGATGAGAGGTGTAGGTGATGGAGGGGGTTGTTAGTTAATTTCTCATTGTTGTGACACAGTGCCTTACAGTAACAATTCAAGGAAGGAGAAATGTATTTGGCCTCACAGTTTCTTGGTGGCGGGAGTGTAAGGTGGCTTTCTTATATCCTGCCAGATCAGGAAACAGAGTGCTCAGACTTGAAGCAGAGTTGTAATAGAGCCTGTAATAAATACTCTCCCAGTGATTCATTTCCTGTAGCAAAACTCTGCCTCTTGAAAGGTCCACACTTCCCAAAGCAATGCCACCAACTAGGAACCTGGTGTTGAAATGCATAAGGCTATGGGATGTTTGATATCCAAACCATAGTTCAGGTAGAAGTTCATAGCAATGTGTGTTCTTATCACAGGGCCCTTAGCACTGGGACTAAATATAAGTAGCTAGACTGGCTTTTCTGACATGGCAAGTAAAGCTGATCTTAACATGAAGGATTCATAGAAGATTGAGCTCTGGAGCATAGGCTTAAAGAGTCTTCTAGCATTATTTCTAATAAACTCTGAAAACATGTGTAAGTAAATTTTTGTAACATTAAGGACTAAAGAATAAAGAAATGATGAAAAATAGTTCTGAAGTAATATATACAAAAGCATTTCTTTGTCATAGCCTCTTAATTTGTGTGATGATAAACCTCTACTTTCTCTGATAAGAAGAAATTGGAAATTGAGGCAGTTCTCAGTTGTCTGATGTGGGCACTGGGAATAGAATTGAGGTCTTCTGGAAGAACACATTCTTAACCACTGAACATCTCCCCAGTTGATAGCGTATTATTTTCAAGTATATATATGTATTTCTGCCTTTGTTGAGGAATATGCACATGAGTGCAGGTTTCCTGCAGTGGCCAAAAAGGGGGCAGATCAACTGGAACTGGAGTTACAGGTAGTTGCAAGCCACCCATTTCGGGGGTTGGAAACTGAAATTAGGTTCTATAGAAGAACAGAACACAATCTTAATTAACTGAGCTGAACCATCTCCTCAGCCCAAGATTATTCTCCTCAAAGTATTTGATGATGCTGGAATGTGAATATTGGGCTGGCTGAAGAGAGAAGTGGGATTTCCTAGTGTACTCTTGAAGGCTGTGTATATATGAAAGAGAAGAGGCTGATAATCGGGCAAAGAAATGTCTTCCCTACTGAGAAACATGGATATTATTATCCTGTGATGAGAGCACGAAGAAGGAAAGAGGGAAATTTGTGTGTGTGTAAAGGAGGTGAACCTTTTGCATATTTCTGGGTATATAGTGAGGTAGTCTCCTGGAAAATGAAATAACTTAGAGAGCTGGGAAGAATAGTGAGTGGCATGGTTGGCAACTCAAAAGTGAGCTCTTCAGGTGGCAGAAGAGGTTATGGGTCTGGAAGTCAGTGGTAGAAAATTGGATAACTGATGCAGCTTGAGGCACGGGAGAACTAAAAATGGTAAGACCAGATGGCTCACTGACTACTCTGCTGACATTGGCCGTATAAGTCTACAGCAAACTTAGGCTCATTCATAGACGGTGAAGAAATTAGAGCATGGGGAAAGACAGTTTGTTTAGACACTGGGATTTTGTTTCTGTCTTGCATCAGTAAAATACAGACATCTTCAGAGCAAAAGGTTAAATCCATGGCTGAGGATTTTCTTCACCAACAATGTAACTTACAGATATCTCAGTAGAATGCCAAAGGCAGAGGAACTCAGCAGGCAAAGATCATCATCTTAGTGGTTGATGGTCCTTCAGGACTTAGCTGAGAGAAACATTCATGATGGTATTGCAGGGTAAGAAATATGACTATCTCTCTTTTACAATTTAAGTTTCTAAAGCATAAGAAAGTTCTGTATTTAAGATAGGTCCAGATTATGTCTCTACCCACTACTGTAAAACTCCCCAGACCATGGAAGGTGGGGCCAGCTTGGGCAAAAGAGTATTTCCTGGGAAGCAACTATGGATCCTAGAGGGGTATATCCAAGATACTGAATTGGAGAGTAGGAATTGAAGAGAGCAAGTTCTGCCATTGCTTTACCTCCCTTGGTTTAGAAAGCAACAGCCCCAGCTTAGTAGCCAGAATTCTGTTTTACCATATTCTTGAGATACAGTTCGTATTGTATAAGAAAATGGAGGGATCCCTCAGGGCTGAGGGAGCCTCACAGAAGAGACGGAGGAAAGAATATAGCAGGCAGAATGGTGGATGGAAGACACCAAAAAAACAAGGCCCTCTGGATCAACATAATTAAAGATCATAGGAACTCACAGAGACCGAGACAGTATGCACGGGGCCTGCATATGTCTACAGGAAGTCCACTGTGTGTATTACGGTTTCCAGTGCAGTATTTTTATGGGATTCCTGAATGATTCTTGTGCCTTCTCTTGGGCTCTTTCCTTCTCCTTTTTCCCCCTAACTCTGTTGTGATAGCTTTCTTATATTTTATTTTGTTGTACTTTATTATTATCTGTTTTCTTCCTAATGTGAGACAGAAAGGGACTGAATCTCGATGAGAGGGGATGTGGCAAAGAACTGGGAGTTTAAAGGCAGGGCATCCATAATCATGATATGTGGGGAGGGAAACTATTTCCAATAAAAGGGGAAAAAGAAAATGGAAGGAGATGTTTCTTAAGATCAAGAACATAGATTTGGGGGTTGGAGATGTGATTCAGGGTAGAGCACTTGCCTAGCACATACCAGATGCTGGGGTCCAGTTCTAGGTTCTTTGCTGTTTGTTTGTTCTCTGTGTGTGTGTGTGTGTGTGGAGGGGAGTAACATGATGAAACTGACATTCCTATCTTCAGCTTTCTAAATGATAAGCTGGATGACTTCTCCATGTACCACTCACCCTGCAGTACTGTTAAACTTGGAGCTTTTCCCAGGAGTCTGTGTTACTTAACTGAATGGACAGAGAAGGGAGGATCTGAACAATATCTAATGTGAAGAAATCAAACTTTACCTTGAAGTTAATATAAAGTGCCAGCAGCATCTGGACATTTCTAGATACTGTACTAAGAAAAGAAATGAAGGCCTAGGGTATGTTTAAGAGGAGTTTGTATACACTGCTGCAATCTAAATCCAGTAGCACAAGACTATAATCTTAGCACTCGGAGACACATGAGGTAGGAGGATCAGAATTCAAGGACCTTTGTTACATAACTAGTTAACATAACAAAGATTGCTTTGCTATGTATGGGACCCTGCCTGAAAAACAAAAAGCAGATATCAACAAACCAACAAAACCCCTGCCATTAATGTGATCAACTCAATCTCAGCAAGTTAATAAATTGGCCCTTCTCTCTATGTAATGCTCTCTGTCATATGCTCTGCCTGAATGAAAAGATTTTCTTCATTTTCTATGAAAGAATATTTATACATAGTTAAACCCTGATACTGATTCATTCATAGGACAGGAATATAGTATTTGTTGTGATTTATAGAAAAAGCAGGTGTCAATGTGTAAAGCTAGAGAGCCAACAGCTGTTCATAGCTGTACACAGCCCTAGGTCCCTGTTGAACTCTTGTGTTCAGCTGCATTTTCTGACTTGTTTTGAATGAAGTAATATTCAGTTAATTTTTCCCCTTAGGTAGAGTATGGACTGTGACATATATGGCCACGGGAAAACACACAGAGGATTTCTGTTGTGGGAAGTAGGGCAGCCAGTAGGCATGCGATCACATGGGCCTACTTTCTCTGTTTTGTATAAAAACATTCTTCCAGACAGCTCTGTTGTGGGACCTGATCATCCTTTCCTTGCTAATAAAGAGCCATAAGTATGTAGTGATTCTATGTCTTATGTCTCTGCTGTAACCTATAAAAGTTACATGTGTTTGAAACAAAGTGACCTGTTTATCTCATCTTCACTTAGCACCACCATGCCACCTTTCTTTGTGGTGTGTACATGTTTGGTGACAGGTGCTATGTCTGCACATGAAGGACACAGTGTCCACATGTAGAAGGCAGAGAATAACGTGTTACAGTTGTTGAATCCTCTGTGAATCTCACAGATTGAACTCAGGTTTAGTGACATGAACCTTTACTTGCTGAGCCATCCCATTGGTCCTTATGTAGGCATTGATTTCTTGCATATTTCCTAAAATTTTTGGCTTAAGACTGAACAAACTATAAGAAACCATATGCAATACTTTAAACATTTTAACTGCTATCTTGTTATATTTTTACCTAAAAATCAAGAAGGAAATAACTAGCTCTATACATTAGATTTTCAAATTCTTTGATTTTACTGGTTTGTTTTGGAAGAATTAGTCTTTAATGTGCTGATATATTTGGATTTCTGTTTCCTATTTTGCTTCCTTGTTTGGTCTGCCTAAACCATCCTAAAATGCTCTACTTATATTTGAATATCCCAAGAGTGAAGATTTAGGACATTCATGGTTATAATTTTTCACTTCCACAGATTATTTGCTCTTAGGTTTCTTTTTCTCTCTAAAATGTAACTTCTTTGTGTTTCTTGTAGTGTTTTTTTTTTGTTGTTTTGTTTTGTTTTGTTTTTTAGCGACAAAAAGCCTTCTTTACTTTTTACTTATACAATAGGTTTTCTGTACGTTTAACCTTTTTCCCTGCTTGCAAGGCTATGGGGATCCGCTGAGGCCTGAGCCAAGCATGCTGTGGCTCTGAGGACAGATCTCAGCTTCAGGGCACACTTACCTTTGCCAGGCAGGAGAACACAGGGAACCATTAGGTCTGTATATACTGTGTCATGGTTCAGCACAGAGCTTGGCATGTACTCAGTATGGGAGAAAACTCATAAATCTTTTTGCAGTCTCAATGTTAGTTATTAATGTCTACACTCATAGCATTGACACACTAAGAATCATCGTGTTATGCTATTTCTGCTCCTTTAGATAGTAGTAAGAATTTTAGAAATATAAACATCAAAAGATCTCAATATTATGCCCTTCAAATATCCAGAAAATCAATTCATTTCCTGCTGAAATAAGTGTTTCTGATCACTGGAGAGCTGAAGTAGCTGACTCTATTGTCAAGATCTCATTTTTCTTTCCTTTTTGGACTTTGGGAGAAAAAGAGGGGACTCCCCGCCAAACTTGTGAGTAGCTATTATCCACTGCATCTGTCCAGCTTCCTTTTCTTTATGGAAGCCAATGTCCTGTTCTCTGTCTCCCAGTATTTTTTTCTAGTTCTGTGTGAAAACTTCTGGGAGAAGTAATATCACACTTTTTCTGGGAACCCAGGATGTCTTCTGTGCTCACAGTGAGTTAGTTTCCTTTTTCTGATTTAAAGGCAAAGCTTCCCTCTGGAATAAATGTACAAGTCTATAAAAACAAAGTCTTTCGTCTTTGGAGATCTCTGAAACCCTCTTCATCCCAGAACAATCCTTGCTTTCTCTTCTCTTGTCTCCTCCTCTCTCTCTCTCTCTCTCTCTCTCTCTCTCTCTCTCTCTCTCTCTCTCTCTCTCTCTCTCTCTCTCTCTCTCTCTCTCTCTCCCCCCCTCCCCTCCCTCCCTCTCCCCTCCCTCTCACCAGCTACTCAGCATCCTGTACATTTGTGTGGGAACACAGTCTTTTCACATATTGCTTTTGCTCTTCCTCCCACCAGCACCTCACAGGTTCCGTAGCTCTGAGGTTCAAGCTATTCAGCTACATTTACTTGTGTTGTTATTGTTGTTTAATTACAATGTGCTTCTTGGAAAACAGTCTCAATGACCATATTGTAACTCGTAGAATTTCCTAATCCCTATTTCTCTCAGTCTTACATCATGTAAATCTATCACACAAAATAAACTTTCCTAAACGTTCTTATCTTTATTCTCGGGAGTATTAGAAACTGTAGAAGTATGCTTCTCTTCTCTGACTCTTCACTCATCTGCTGAAGTCCCCCTTCCTCTCTTGAACTTCCTAGGCTGCATGGCTGACACTGTCAGTGTTGTTTTTCTCAAGGGGGGGGGGGCTCTGGGGCCCTGCTTCAGAGCTTTCTTTTGTTGGTGCATGTTTGTTCTGCACCTGGATTTTTCCTTCTCTTCTATGCTTCTTATGTCTGATCCCACATGAAACCGAGGCCATGGGTATCTGTGTCTATCTTATTGTAGGAAACGTTAGTGGAAAGGATATACACCAGAGCTTGTTAAGTGATGGTGATTCTGCTTCTTTGTTGTTGTTACCTCACGTTTATTTCAGCTCTACTACTATTAGATGTGACCAGGGGCAGTCTTCTTCTTTACCGTAAGCTTCGGTTATTCAGATATAAAACAGATATAATAGTAGTCCTGAAATGGTAGAGTGCTTATGAAAGATGTGTCTCAGTACCCAGCCTATAGCTATGGGTGCCTTCAGTGACTCTGCTTCTACTACAACTGTTGCTTCTGTGCTTCCCAATCCTATTATTATGATAGTGCACTAATTTTTACTTCACTTCAAAGTATAACTCTGTATTCTCTACCCCTTTTTTATTTTTCTAGATACCATACGTTTTTGCTAAATTTACTGAGTTCTTATCTTTGTATTACTCATTTTCTTCTCAAATGAGAATGTATCTGTAGAGAACCATTACTTCTTCTTTCTGCCTTGAGATGTGCCTTGATGCCTAAAACAATGTAATGAATGGCATTGGGAATTTAACTGTAAATGTATTAGGTGAACAGACTAACTCTTCCCTAGAAGTAGTTGCGCAGACATGTAATCCAGCACTAATAAAGGAAAGGCAGGATGTTTGCTGCAAGTTGTTGACCAAACTACACAATAAGTTTGAGGTCCAAAACAAAACAAAAGAAACAAACATAACCACAAAAACAAGCACAACACAGAATCATTAAAGACAATCAAGTGATAGTTTTGCAGATCTTCATAATTAGTATAAAATGTAAAGTAAATGAGAAAAAAATATCCTGCACCAACTCTTAGTGGGTTTTTAATTTTGAATGTATTTTAAGTGTATGTATGAAAATAGAAAAAAAAGTAAGAAAGATTTAAAGAATTCTAGCCAGTGTTGTCCTTCTAGATTTCCTTGACAGACAAGGAAAATGCAAACAGGCTCCTCTTTTCTCTTAGCAAGTTTTCTGGTGAATTCTGTGCCCCTCAGCTGCTGAGCAGCAGTAGAGCTTCCAGCATTGCCAAGTGTGGCTTAAGAGAGCAGAGTACTAAGCAGAACATGCCACTATGGAAGCTACATGAACCCGTCTGGGTTATACTTTTCCTCTGAGAGATAAGGAGAATAGTGCTGGACAACTCTTTTGAAGAGCTGATGTTTTGTGTATTAACATCATTCTTTAAGTGCTTCACTCTTACTATTAATGCTAAAAAAGCATTTGGATAATAAGTTGAGTATGCTCTTTATGATATATAACTTTTGCTGCATATCTGTGACACTCCACAGACCATTTTAATAGTAACAACAGATGGTGAAGTAAAACTAGAAGCAAGATTCAAGTTTGTGGATAGAGATTTGGTCATTCTGAGTATGGTGGCATCATTCTCACACTATTTTTGTTGCAGTGCTCACTTATGTAAAGTGTGCCCTCTATAAAGAAGCTTATTGATAGTAGCACACTGTCCTTTTGTAGTGCCATATTCATTCTTGGGAGAGTAAGGTAGCTTTATATCTTTTCTGCAGTCATTAAGGAAATGAAAGTAAAGGTTTTATAGAAAAACAAAATATGGTTAAAACTATAAATTCTGGGTCCTTGTTGATGGAAGTTAGAAGTTTTATCAGTTTGTCTTTGCTGAGTCTTGACAGTGTGTGGGCATCTCTGTATACCATGTGTATCTTATACCAGTCATACCCCAGTGCCACTTTCCTGGGTAGTTAATCTTGAAAACAAAACAAAACAAAACAAAAACCCTACCAAAACAAGAGTATCATGTAGTAGGAAAGAGAGCTATAAACTCTTATTTGACCTTAGTAAACTCCAGGGAAGGTCATTTTTTTAGTCATGAAGAACAGTCAGATTGCTTGTGCTTTAAAACCTCAACTCATTATAATAAATCTTGAAACCAAACAAGGTTCTTACAAAATAAATGTTGAAACTTGAAATTGTAGGCACTTGCTCATTTTCTAGGATCATTTTTTCATGTTATCATAAATAAGCCACTATACCAGGCTGTGCACCATGAAGTCCTGGAAGAACAAAGTGATTCCATTTAGAATGTGGAAATGTGCCCATTACTCAAATGCCAAGAGAGCACTTGAAGCCAGGTACAAATTCTAACTTGTCTATCTTCTTCACAGCAGCTTTCAAGACTGGTAAATTGCTGCCACCTTTCTCAAAGACCAGCCTATCTCTTTCCATTTGAGGACCTGCCACCTTTCCTCTTTTTGTTCCCTCTTTAGTAAACATGTAAGCTTGTGCCTGCATTCCTGACACTTTTGCTGGAAGCTGTAGATCATAAGAGTGCAGCAGTCTTTGGCATCTTTTCTTGCTGTTGCTGGATGTGTTTTGTAGTCATGTCCCAGTCTTCAGTTCTAATAACTTGAGCCTTGCTGATTGTACGTTTTGTTCCTAGTAATTGTTTTTGGTTCTTTAAGAAAGCTGTTCTTTGTTTCTTCTTCGTTTTGGCCTGTTTTAAACATGGTTTCTTGTCAGCTGTGTAGATGTGTTCCTTCACTGTGGTACCTAGAAGACAGAGGCAGGCAGAGCTCTGTGAGTTTGAAGCCAGCCTGCTCTATAGAGCAAGTTTTAAACTTTAAAGTAATTTTCAGAAGTGTTTTTTCTTCTAGATCAATTCTTACAGAGTTTACTGATTATTATTCTTAAAATTGATGTTGTCTTTTTAAACTTGTGTGCTGAGAATGTTACTTACTCTGTGGGAGATCCCTTGCCCATCAAGAACAAGGCTCTAGATTAGATAGTTATCACTAAAAAGAAAAGATTAATGAGTCTGTATCTAGCAGAATTCCTTCCACTACCCAACTCTGTCTATATTATCTGTGGGCAGAAGTTTCTGTCCCATCTGTAACTCCCCAATACCTGGAAGATACTTCCCAAATAATTGACTCAGAAGCTTATTACTTACAAATGCTTGGCCCTTCCTTAGCTCAGGCTTATTACTAACTAACTCATACTTAAATTAACCCATATTTCTTATCTATGTTTAGCCATGTGGCTTGGTACCTCTCCTCAGTACTGTGTTCTCATCTTTCTTCCTCTGTGACTAGTTGATGACTCCTGAATCCACCCTTCCTTTTCCCAGAGTTCTCCTTTGTCTGGTTGCCCTGCCTATTCTGCCTAGCTTCTGGCCAATCAGCATTTCATTAAACCAATTTGTGTGACAAGTCTTTACAGTGTACAAGAGTATTATCCTACAGCAATTGCCAGTAGTTCTGTAGATTTTAAATATATACCTACCTCAATGAGAGTTTGGCACACACCCATTTTTGTAATATGTGTAGTATGAGGTTTTCGGCCCATCCGGCTGGTGGTCCAGACCCACAGACCTGCAGTCCCAGACTGAGAGTCCCAAATAATCACACAAAGGCTTGTATTGATTTCATGCTGTTTGGCCTATGGCTCAGTCATATTGCTAGCTAGCTCTTTCATCTCAATTCAACTCATTTCCATTACTCCATGAGACCCATGGTTTACTTATTTTGTTACATCTTGCTTCATGGGCCACTGGGATCCTGTCTCTGTGAGTCTGTCCTCCTTTCCCTAACTATGCTCTGATTTCCCACCTACTTCTAAGGTGCCTGCTATAGGCTAAAACAGTTCCTTTATCACAACATAATAGAAAGACATCCCACATCAATTGTGTGTCTCCAGCTTAAGATGAGGGATTTGAAACAGACTTCCACCTGAAGCTTTGTCTAAGGATACTTGCCTCTATGGGGTTCTTTTTGTTGGTGATGGTGGTAGTGGTAGTATGTGGTGTGCACGTGCTTTGTGGTGGTTTTGTGTATTTAAAACACTTAGGTTTATATTAAAGCAAACACTGTATCCTAGCTGCTCTGGAGGCTAAGACAGAAGGATCATTTGAACCCAGGAGATAGAAGACTGCCTGGGTAGTATCATGGACTCTTATCCCACTAATTAATAAATAAGTCAAAGTACTCATATGATGTAGGATGTTATTTGTACACTGTGACTTAACAAAGAAGCTCTTTTGACCTATGACAAGGCAGCTTAGCGGCAGGTGGGAAAGGCAAACAAATAAAAAAGAAAGTATAAATAAAATAAATAAATAAAATAAAAAATAAAAAATAAAAAAAAAAAAAGAAATAAAAAAGGGTGGAGACAGAGAGAAGCTGCAGGTGGCCTCCCAGAAAGCAAGATACAAGTGGAACATTGGTAAAGCTTTGGAGCCATTTGTCAATACACAGATTAATAAAACTGGGTTGAATTAAGTTGTAAAAGCTAGTTGGTAATGAGCCTGAACCATAGGCCAAACACTTTGTAATTAATATAAGCCTCTGGGTAATTATTTTATAAGTGGCTGCAGGGCACAAGTGGGAGAGCTTTGTCCTGCAGGCCACAATGGGTCAGAAAAATATCTGTCACACTAATAGCTATTCTTCCTTTGTGCATTGGAAAGTCTGCTTCAGCCTCGATGCCGCATCATGCCTTGCACTTCGAGCCTTGATTTTCTGATACCCACCTTGACTAATCCTGTTTTGATTCTAACATGTTTGTAGCTTTATGTTTCTTTAGCTTCTGCTCTTTGGGGTCAGGCATATTTCTTTTTAACTTTCTCCATTAAAATTTCATCACTGTTTTACTTTACAACTTAAACTGAGTTGTTTGAACTTCATCTGGAAGCTCTGAGGGTCCAAGGCATTTTTAGAAAAGTAGGATTCAATGAGATTTTAGAATTTAGAATGATTCTCATATCTGAGTTGATGCATTGCATTATAGAAAGGCCAGGCAGATGTCCAGCAACATTCTGTCTCTAGGGAAGCAAGCAGTGAATTACCCAAGAAGTAAAATAAATGAATGAATGGATGCTGGGTATTATCCTTAGGAGCAGGAGTGGAAAACTGGGCAATGTGATGATGATGACTGTAGATCTTTGTGGACCCTCAGGGTAGGGCTTGTTCTTATTGCTTCAGTTCCTGGTTAGTGTGCAAATCAGAGGTAAATTGATCTTGTCTTTCCAGATCCTCAAATGAGTGCTGGCTAGAAGCTTACCTGATGTTTTCAATGATATAGAAAATCAGGACCTAATAATAATTAGGACCTTAGACTTTAATAATTAGGAAAAATTGAAGCTTAATAATAATAAAAATAATAAAATTATTATTTCTAATTTTATATTAATTATTTATTATTTTAATTATTATAATTGATTTAATAAAATAAAAGTAGTTATTATTATTATTATTATTATTATTATTATTATTAGTTTGCCAGGCAAGTCTCAGATTCAAGATTGGGAAAATGGGGACCAGAACCCTAGAATTTTAGTGAACAGAGATAAATAATTTTGTTTCACATTTATTACTCACATACATAAGCATCTTTCCCCTTACCCAAAGGACTTATTGTCACAGCCAATTAGTGTTCTTTGCCCACAAGGAATTCCAATTTATAATGCTTTGAAGAACTTTTTGTTTTGTATTTTTTGTAAAACTTTAGTGATTTTCTCTTCTTTTGCAATTTTATTCTTTTTTTCCCTTCTTTTTCCCTTTTTTCCTACTATTATGTATGTATAAAATCATTTTCTTTCATCCTCAGGAGTCTCCAGATATAGACATTGGCCAACCTTTTAGTGCTACAACTAGAAGCAATATGAAAAAGAAAGTAAGACTTGTCTTATTCAGAGTGACCTGTTCTCCCATAAAATTTAAAGTCTGGGTTACATATCAGTTTCATTGTATAGACAACAGAACACAACACAATTTACTCATGAGTTCTATTTTATATCCCCTTCCCAGGGAGATATATGGATGTCTCTTTTAAGTTCATCCTTGTTACCTTCCACTTATGAGTATGGTGGTAGTGGTAGTATGTGGTGTGCACGTGCTTTGTGGTGGTTTTGTGTATTTAAAACACTTAGGTTTATATTAAAGCAAACACTGTATCCTAGCTGCTCTGGAGGTTTATCCTTCTGGGTCAGTGTTACCTCACTCAGTATGGTATTTTCTAGATCCATCATTTGCATGCAAATTTCAGAATGATTTTTGTTCTATTGAGTAGTACTCCATTGTGTAAATGTACCACAATTTTTTTAAACCATTCTTTAGCTGAAAGGTATGTAAGTTGTTTCCAGGTTGTGGCTATAATAAATAATGTTGTTATGAACATAGTTGAGCTAACATCCTTGTGGTAAAAATGTGCATCCTTTGAGTATATGCCCAAGAGTAGTATTGCTGGATCATTAAGTAGATTGATTCCCAGTTTTCTGAGAAAGTGCCACACTGATTTCCAAAATGGCTGTGCAAAACAAATTCAAGTACAACATATGGCTTATTTTGATAGTACATACAACAGCCCTGTAATCTCAGCACATAAACAGTAGAGCCTATCCATCTGGGAGAGTCCAGAATGAACATGACCCTGAGCAGTGCCATGTGAGGAAGGGGATTGTGGGGGGAGACCAAGGATAAAGGGTAGACCAAAAGGCCAGATATCTGAATTGCTAAATTTTATAGGGAAGGAAAGCTGGAGGGAGGACAGCCTAGATCCTGGGCTGGAGTTTAGAGTAGGAGAAAGGATACTCTAGCCAGAAGGATGCTATAACAGGTAGGGACTGATGGGTGCTTTGATATGTTAAATAGGCACTTCAGTTAGCCATTTGTCTGGTTTTGATTG
This sequence comes from Phyllotis vaccarum, assembly GCA_033318265.1. Taxonomy (NCBI): domain Eukaryota; kingdom Metazoa; phylum Chordata; class Mammalia; order Rodentia; family Cricetidae; genus Phyllotis; species Phyllotis vaccarum. Next base: position 36,830,975 of record JARWLC010000011.1, on the reverse strand, counting down.
AGATCTAGCACCAGAATATGAGTCCAACCATTACTTTCCCTGCTCTGTTTTAAATATGAATGTATTTAAAAAATTTTAAGTGGTCTGTTTTAAAGCGTTACCATGATTCATGATTTTTGTCTGGCCTCTTGTAGTCTTGAGTATTCTATTCTTAATGCAACTTTACACATTTTATGAAGAATCAAGGGACATTTAGAAATTTACAATGTAAACTCCCTTTCTCAGAAATTTTGCAACACTTGAAATGAAGACAACCCTGAAACCACCCACTAGTAGAATCTATTTTTCCAATGTGTAGGGTTTTATTCATGTTACTTCTCTCTGTGGGTCTTGATTTGCTTGTGATTGGAAGTGCAGCTTTGGAAGAAGCATCTTGTCTGCTGTTGGCAGTTAGGTAAAGGAGTAGGGGATATTGTTTCAGGTCACACTGACAGTAATTTCTCTTTTGGATATGGTATTTGTCAGGCCTCTGATAATTTGGTTTAATTATATCCACCTCCCCACTCTCATTGTCCATGTGCTTCTTAGCTTTTAAAGAATTTTGAAATAGTAGCGATGTACTTGAATTCATACAACTCGGTGACCTTCTGCCATAGTGTTATCTTTATTTATCAGAGCTCTCCATTTGGAAATAAAGAGGTCGAAACACAGCAGATCTATTAGTCTTATCATTACTTTGATGAACCTTTTCCTTAAAGCTTTATCCACTGCTACTAAATAGAACAAGAATGGAGTCTGAACTAACACCTAAATAATACATCTAACAGATCCACACATGTACAAACCAGTTGCTAGTTGAAAATTTCTTATAAGTTACTGCTTGCCTACTAGTATGACTCCACATTTTTTTAGATAGCCCCCCCCACACGCATGCACACACACACACACACACACACACACACACACACACACACACACACACACACTCTCTCTCTCTCTCATCTGTGGATACTTGAAAACCCAGTATACAGACTATGGACCATATAGTAGATTTTCTTCTTTGCATAAATTCTTTTTTTGTTATTGTTTAGTTATTTTGTGTATTGATTTAGAAAATCTGGAACTGGAGTTACCAACAGTTGTGAGTCACCCAATGTGGGTACTGAGAACAGAGCTTTGGTCCAAGTGATTAAAATCACTGAGCCTCATCAACAAAAATTTTAACCATTTAATTTAATATTTTAATTTAAGGCCCTGGGTTAAGAATTTCTGATTACTGTTGACACTTTGTTATCCAGTCTGTACCATTCATTGTCTGCCAGCAGAGAGTTTGGGAATGCTAGCTCACCTCACTAATGATTAAAATTCTTTATAAGACTAAAGTAAAAATTTAAAACTGGATATCAGAGATAATTTGTTCACACCCTAAATTTATACTTAACAAATCTAATATCACATTGTTTTAGTGTCTTACATTACTTTTGATACTTTGTCATTGAGACTAGATGCCCACTAAATTGATTTGTACCTTAGATTATAAAGTGTGGAACAATACTACACTTAGATTCTGGTGTTTGGGATTGATGGTAGTGTTGAGAGTTTGTGAGCATGACTTGTGCCAATGGAGAGAGGTAAAGGTACATTTCAGAGCTTATTTTCTTTACGTGCCTTCTAAAATACTTAAATTCTGTTGTATCCACTCAAAAGGAGGCAGTCATTTTTAAAAAATATTTTACTATAGACTTTATCAATATGGTAAGACACAGTCTTATTCTACAATATCTGTTAGGTACCAAATGAGACATAGGAAAATGACATTATTAACATTAAACATGTTAATAGTACATGTTTTAAAAGCAAGGTAATAATGCAGAGATATACATGATGCATTACAGAGAAAGATCCAGCAGTTGACTTAATCTCTGCTAGAGCTTCAAAGCAAGGAGTGTCATTAGTGATACTCAGGACTCTTAACTATCCCATCACATTCATTGGTTCTCGAGAAATACTCAAACTATTGGGAAGTGTGGGGATTTAATAAAAGCTCCCAGAGTTTGGGAGATATCAGAGGAAATCTACCCACAGTCTATGTAGGGATTTAATAAAAGCTCCAGAAGTTTCGGAGTAATAAGAGAGATCTAACCACAGTCAGTCTAGGAGGATCAAAGAGTGGTGATTCACACCTTTAAACCCAGCACAGGAAGTATCCTGGGAGTGGTGACCTACTCCCTTAATCCCAACTAAGGTTGAGGTCATCTTAGTTTACAGAAGGAATTTCAGGCTCCCAGGCAGGCAGTGGTGGGGCCATGCCTTAATTTACCAAGAGAGTATTTAAGGCAGGCATAGAAAGACAGAAGGGAGGAAGCCAGGCTGAGGAAGCTGGAAGACAGCTGGGTAAGATCTGACTGTGGTGTTTATTCTCTCTAATATCTCCGACTTTCTCAGAGATCTATCCCTGAGTTTTATTTATTCATGCAACAGAGAAGTCTGGCATGCTTCAGTTGAAGGGAACACTGAACTTTCATATCAAAAGTGAATATATATATACACACACACATATATAATTTTTAGTTGTTCAAACTGAATTTATCCAGAGACCTTATAGTCCCTTGCTTAGGTTCAATATGCTTCATTTTGTTAGGTAACTTGGTGTTGTGGGATATTTGATTGTACTCTGAAACTCTGAGACTGTGTTAATAAAATCAATCTTGGATCACAGGGCAGAGTCAGCAACTAGCTGACAGAAATTAGTCATACAGAATATGAAAGAGCCAGGTATGTGGACAGAGAGGTGCATAAGAAAGAGTAGGGAGGGACTTGGGGTTTTTTGGTCCTTTTTGTTTGGAGTAGCTGGAAGAATCTCTCTTGTTGGGCATCCAGCCAAAAGTAAGGAAGGTCAGCTATTGTTTCTTGCCCTCCCAAATATTGATATTACAGGTATATTTCACTATGCCTGTTTCACAAAATAGTGTTTTAGTTTAGTATTTATTTTATAGCAATTTTAATTAATATAAAACCTAGTTAATTTATGTTTTACCTTCAAAAGCGATTCTGCACAGATTTTAAGGAATAGACTGAAGATTGTTGAAAAATACAAATAAAGCAGGGATTCATGACTCAAGCATTAACACTGAGTTAAGGTAGAAAAATAACAACATTTTAGAAATGAAGATTATCAAACATCACCTTTTGGGGCCACTGATCTTCATTATGTTAATGATAAGAGCCAACAGATTTGGTAAAGGCTCACAATGAGATTGCCTTCCAGAAAAGAAGATAACCCCCTCATAGGATGGGTAAACTTTGCAATGTAATGAAAGTACAACATGTTACCCTATGCCCTTTGACTGTTTTTGCTACCTTTCAATATGCTTTTATTGAACAGATATTTTGGTGTCTTGTTTACTAAGCATTCCAAAATGCTGGAGATAGAACCGGCAGTAAAAGGTAGTGGAGAGATAGTACCTCACAGAGCCGTTAGAGCATTGTTCAAAGTTAGGACTTTTAACCTTGTCTAGTATAATCCCCATGGAAACCCTTAATTGATATACATCTTAATTTACTTTTGAGTTTATAAAGGTTAGCAGAGTTCACTTCTTTTTCTGGCTAGAATTTTTAACTGGTGGATTGACATATGAATTTATTTCCAACCTGTAATTATAAATGTTTTTAAATAAAACTGTAACTGCAACAAGATTAGAAAAATATCATACAAAATTATGTGTGGATGCAGGCCTTGATGTGGGCTGGGAGAATTCCATTGTAGGCTTAGAGCACAGCACACAGTAAATAAGCCATGTTCAACTGGTGCTGTCTTCTGTAAAGCCATGGTCTTGGCTGTCTCCCCAGAGCTCCTTGTTAAGCTGTAGGTGCATAGACAGAATGCACCAGAATAGCATCTACTCACGTATATGTAAACCTGGGACTTTCCACTTCTGAAACATAGACACTGCTGAAACATGCATGACCAATATGCTTTTTCTCCTGCTGCTTATTCTTAATTCCTAACCCCAAGCCCCACATCACTGGTGCTACTAGAGCAGTTTGCTCTCGTATCCACTTCCTTATGGCTATTTCCGCCATGAGATTTCTTTGATTTTTCTTTTCAAGTCCCAGAGTGCCATGGCCACACTTTGTAACCCTCTTATCAATGGGTCCATGTGTAGCCAGAAGTTTCTGACCCATCCTGGCCTGCAGTCTGGAGGAATCTTCCCACCCGTGGTCCTGCCACCACTTACAGTCCCGCCGCCACTTATAAAATAATTACAGAAAGACTTATATTAATAGCATAAGTCTACATTTTAATTATATGTTTGGCCAATGGCACAGACTCAGTACTTGCTAGCTCTTTCAACTTAACTCAACCCATTTTCATTATTCTATTTCATTATTCATTATTTCATTATTCTAAGTGGCTCATGGCTTACCTGTGTTTCTTGGGGCAGCAGCTCACAGCATCTCTGTCTGACTCCACCCGTCTCCCCCTTTATCTATGCTTGGATTTCCTGTCTACCTATAAGATGCTTTGCCATAGGCCAAAACAGTTCCTTTATTATCCAATGGTAATTCACAGCATACAGAAAGACATCCCACATCATTCCTGAAGTATCTTTTTCTTTTTCCAGATTCTTGCTCATCTACACCTACAAAAGAACAAGCAGGGTAGCAGGAGGCAGGATTCTATTTTCCTACCTGTATTTCCTGTTTGTAACTAGACCTCATTCATTTCTTACAGAGTCAGACTCACACTTGCCTGCCTCTCCCACCCTAACAAAAGATTTGTATGTGGTCTCAATAATTAAGTAAAGGCTAGCTATCCCTCCCTATTGATTCCTGTTTACTAGGAAGAACTAACTTAAGATGGAAAGCGGTGTTTTATTGTTGCTCTCTTTGATTCATAACTTTGCCTGGCAGAGGAGCTGTAAATAGTACACACTGCGACTACTTGTGTGGTCTGAGACATTTTCCACACAGGGAATAAATGAGCTTCTCTTTAAACTTTGGTTAGAGGAAACATTTTTCTTGTCTTTTGGCTTTGTTTTACTTCATTTAGTTCTTTCATAGACTAATCACTTTTTCTGAAATGACAGCAAGTCAGTCACATATGTGCATGCATGTCATCCTCAGAGACTCTCTATTCTTCCTGAACCTGGAGCTCACTGATTCTGCTGGACTAGCTAGCCAGCAAGCCAAAGTATCCCCTTACTCTGCCACTATAATGCTGGTATCACAAGCACCCAGACTTCTTATGTAGGTGGTGGAGCTAGAGCTCAGTTTCTTATGCTTACACAGCAAATATTTTACCCACTGAGCCATCTCTCTATTGAGACTTTTAAAGTGAAATTTGTTTCATGTGTGGGGTTTTTTCCTATTGTTAGTTATATGATGATATTATTTAAGGTCAAGTACTAAATGTCAAGCTTAAAAGCTTCCTATTTATTCTGGTCAGATTTTTTAGTAGCCTCTATATAACAGGTGTACCTCTTTGCAGTGGGAACCAGAAAAATAAACATCAGCAGATCTGTCTTTAGAATGCCTTCAGGCAGGTTTGCTGAAGGAGGCCCAGGGTCTAGTGTAGTGACTGCTCCAAGTCATAGTGCTCTAGAGGTGGTAGGGTGAACTCTGCTATTCCAAGTAACCAGATCCAGAAAGGGATCTAGGAAGACAAGCAGGGAGGGCTGAGCAGAGGTCAGAGATCACACTGACCCCAAGGAAGGTACCTCTAGGAATTCCAGAGGACGTTAAACTAGAGAGCCATGGAGTTATAAGGGGCTGAAGAGGCAAACCACAAATGTGACTGTCTGCAAAGTCTGACATGTCACCATCTTCTAATTGAGGGACCTAAAAGTTAATCCTTTTCATTGCTATTGAACTTGCTCAATTTCCCTTTCTCCTAAAAGAATACAAAAGAGAAATATAATGTAGATAAATTTAGAGGAGATTGGTGCTGGCTTCCTTTAGAGCAGTGGTTCTCATCACTTTGGGGAGGGTCACTTATCCTATATCCTGCATATCAGATATTTACATTACAATTCATAACTAGCAAAATTAGTTATGAAGTAGCAACAGGAGTAATTTTTTGTTTGGGAGCCATCACAAAATAAGAACTGTATTAAAGGCTCGTAGCCTTAAGAAGGTTAAGAACCACTGTGTTAGACAGTTTAAGGCATCTGAAGATTAGTGACAGGAAGGGGTACAGTAGGGATGGCAGAGGAAAGACTTTAAGTAGATTAGGCTAGTCTCAATGTGAGAACAGCAAGGTGACCAGAGAGGGCAATTAAATCATGGCTGGGATGAGTAGGGAGGGAATCTTCTGAAGTGGCTGAGACCACAGTGTCCATGAAAGGAACACTGGGGAGTTAGGGTAAAGAGGTAAGAAGGCTTGGGTTTTTGTGAACTATGAAGGGAAGGATTAGTTGGACGAGTCCCAAGCTTTGTTTTAGATAGATGCCATTTATATGGAGAGGGGGACAGAGAGAGACCAAGAGCTTTGGAAAGAACTTCTTGTATTCAGTTTAACTGAGGTGGTATACCAGCAAAGTCCTGGGCCTGGTAGAAGTGTCACAAACTGGAGAGTTGGGATCTATGGAGTATGAAGATATTTGGAAGAACCTGAGGCCCAGGAGCAGGTGAAAATTTGTTCTGGAGAAGAAATGAGAACAGGATTTGGTAGACTTGGGTTTTTCCATATGTTGTTTTCAATCATAGCAGTCTGATTGATCTGTTCTCTTTAATATGTGAAATAAGATGTTGCTTTCTGAGTCCCCACACCTCAGAAAAATAAAGCTCTTTTTTATAGCTCTAGTCAAAATTTAGAATACATATATTTTACTTTAAAGTGAGGCAAAAATACAGGCATTCAATAGAATCAGAACTTTAAATTTTTAACTTTGGTCTTCACTGAGCTAGTGATATAGGGCTCTATCACTATAGGAAGGTTTCTGGCCGACCTAGTCCCATGGTCCAGAGCTGCCCACTGCCATTACCCCCCCCCACACACACACACACAAAACAAATGACTCAGATACTTATTAATTTCATTCTGTTTGCCATGTGTCTCAGGCACATTACCAGCTAGCTCTTGCATCTTAATTCAGCCCATTTCCATTCATCTGTCTTGCCAGGTGGTCTGTGGCTCACCTGTGTTACTTCTACATGTTGATTCCTGGGCAGCTGGATGGTGTTTCTCCTGACTCCTCCCTCTTTCCCCTTTCTATGCTCCTGTTTCCCAACTACTTCTAAGGTGCCTGCCATAGGCCAAAACAGTTCCTTTGTTAGTAATATTCATCTCATTCCAAAAGACATCCCCCATCAGGGCCTTCATCCTATGTCTCAAGCATACTGAGCTAGGTTGTGTAGTACATATAGCAGATTGTTTGCACTTCTGGTTAATAAATAGTGTGTTGTGGGAGGCAGAGTCATCAAATTGTAAGGCCTGGAGCATCAGTGTTGAGAATGTAGGAAAGAAACAATGTTTAAGTACTTTCTTTTGCTATTATGTATAACTATAGTTTCAATTCAGAGGTCAGAAAGCTGTTTTTATAATGGGCCAAATTATACTCTCGACTTTGCGAGAATTACATTCCATGAAACAAATTCATTTAGCCCCATGATTGTAGCAAGAAAACAACTGGAAAACGTGTAAAAGAATGAATACGGCTGTGTCATATAAAGCTTTATTTCATGATGGGCAGCTGGCCAGATTTGGCCCTTGTGCTGTAACTCTCCAGACTTCTAGTGTTTTAAGATTCATACTTTTAACCTTTGAAAGTTGAAGCTATAAAGTACTGTTTTGACTGGTGTGGACATTTAAATTGTCATTTTATGTTAAAAAGTACTTTTTAAACAATTGTCTTTTTATAAACTAATCTTATTCTACAAAATTTTAACTACCAAACATATGCACTCTTTTTTATAAAGTTATATAAAAATTGTGGGGAAAATGTTCTTAACTTGCTGACAGGCAGCACTCCCCCCCCCCCCCCCCCGTCATCCCCTGTTGCATGTTACTACCATCCTAGCTGCAGTAGATACTTTTTCATGAGCATGTCCTCTGAATGACGTCCCACTCTTCTGTCAAAATAGAACAGTTTCCTCCTGTACTCCAGAGCCTGTAGGGACACTTGGTTCAAATAGAACACATTTGCGGTGTTCTCTGTTACATTTACCACACCAATCAGTGCTTGTGGTTCCTGTTTGTGATGAAATGCTTATCTGTTCTTACATCTGAATCATGTGTTCATTCAAATTGCTTAGAATGAGATCTACCCCACTTTGAGGACTTAAATAACACAGTTATTGTTTTAATAGAGCTGTTGACACTCCTGTCTTAAGGCTTTTTTAACGTGTATTCCTATCAACGAAGGGCCAGGACTTTTCCTAACAGAACTCTCTGTGTCCAGACGTTCATGAGAAATATAAAAGCCTTTTCAAAATATGGTGTTGAGACAATTGGATCTCCATTTGCAAATAATGAAGTTGGATTCCTAATTATACACAAAATTAATTCAATACAATAATCATAGAAATAAATATAAGGCACTAACCCATAAAGATAGAACACAGGATAGGACTATATAGTCATTTTAGATTATGCAAATTATTCCTAAATATAACACAAAAGCATACATTACAAAGAAAAATAGACAAATTCGATATTTTTTTGTTCACAAGCCACTCTTTAAAGGGATAAGAAGGAAGCTCTCAGCATGTGAAGAGTTTTCAAGTTATTATCTGGCAGGAGACTTATGTCAGAAGGTAGAAGAAACCATCACAGCCCAGTGAGGAAATGATGAAGAGTCCAGCTTTAATAAGTGGAAAAGGATTCAACATACACAGATTGTCATGAAGTGCGTGAGAAAGATTCTCAATGTCCTTAGTCCTCGGAAAATGCACATCAATACCACAGTGAGAAAGTACTTTAGATCACAAACATTGTTGGAATGACTTGGAGAGATCAGAACTCTTACCTGTATTTAGTGAGTGAGACTGTGAAATGCTGCAGGAGCTTTGGAAAAACATTAAACATGGTATTACTACATGCCCCACCATCTGTACACGTAGGCCACTATATCTAAGAGAGATGAAGAGAAGGAAGCTAATTGCAAAGGCCCACACATTATGCAATCTCATTCTTAAGAAATGTTTTCTGTAGGTAAATGGATAAAGAACAAAAAGAGTGATCAGTGACTGTCGAGGTCTCGGTGGGAGCTGGAGCTGGGGAATGACTCCTGATAGCTACAGAGTGTTTGGGGAGTGATAAAAATGTTCGGAAGTAAGATGTTAATGGTGATTGCATAATGCTTTGAATAATGAAAACCATTAAACTTTAAAATGACAAGTTTTATACTATCACTATAAACTATTTTATAGTACATTTTATGTATCTCTATAAAGTATTATTTTAAAAAGAATTAAATGGACTGAGAAAGGTGGTGCATACTTTTAATCTCAGTACTCGGATGCAGGAGCAAGTGGATGTCTCTGAATTTTGGGCTAGCCTGGTCTACATAGTGATCCAGATGAGCCAGGACTGTTTAGTGAGATCCTGTCACAATAAAATAAAATACTGTAAAGATGGCTCAGTTTGGAAGAATACTTGTTTTATAAGTAAGAGGGTAAGAGTTCAAATCTCCTGTACCTATGTAAAAGGTAGATATGGTCATGTATATGTGTAATTACAGTTGGGGGAATAAGGATCAACAGATTTTTGGGAGCTTGCTAGCCAGAAGGCCTAGTTCTAAACATAAGTTTTAGGTGTACCATGCCTCTGAAAATAACGTGAATCGCCATTGAGGAAGACATGAAACATCCTCTTTAGGACGTATGTGTTTATACAACATACACACCCACACAAACACATACACACACACACACACACACACACACACACACACACACACACACACACACACACACACACACACCAGGTATGAAATGGCATTATTTTTACTTTTGTGGCTTTTTTAACATTGTGAATGAAGTACACAGTTTTTCTTTTTCATTTCCTGGCTACTGAAAAAGTTTTACATATAGTAAAGGTGATATAGATATAGTAGGTTGAGTTCTTAATGAGCAGTTGACTAGCTTCTGACAGTACTATATACCCATGTATAGACTATGACTTCTGTCCCAGGGATACTCAGTGGACAGGAACAATGAAAGCCAATGGTCTTACCCTATTGAGAAGTTTTTTCTCATGAAGACCAAGGTGATTCATACTACAATGATATGTCAGTGATAAGGTTTTCAACCTCATTGACTTAAAGGATTCAAAATAAAGTTCATTTACTTATCATGGGTAGAAGATATATAAGAAATAAACATAGAAATCACATGGTCTTGGGTGATTTTGTTTGTTTGTTTGTTTGTTTGTCTGCTTGACATAAACTTAAGTTATCTGAGAAAAGGAACCTAAATTGAGAAAATTCCTCTAATCAGATTACTTTTAGGCAAGTCAGTAGTGTCCTTTACTTGATTAATGACTGATGTTTCTGAGTCTAGCCCATTGTGAGCATTGCCAACCCTGGGCTTTTGATCCTGGGTTGTATAAGAATGCAAGATAAGTAAGACATGGACATCAAGCCATTAAGCGGTGTTTCTCTGTGGCTTTTGCTTCCATTTCCATTTCTAGGTTCCTGCCTTAAGTTCTTAGCCCAATTTTATGTATGATGGACTGTTATTGGGGTGTGAGATGCCAGATAAATTCTCTCATTCCCAGATTGCTTTTGGTTATGACTATACCACAGAGTAGGAAACTAATATAGAAAATACCTGTTTCCTTTTAAAAACCATTTCAAAAAACTGGAATATGTTGAATTATAGCTCAGTACCCTCTTTGAAATTATTTCTTATGCACATTAGCATTTAGCTAAAACCACTGTCCTGTGCAGTTTAATAGGTAAAAGTATACATTTTACAGGTACTACAGTTAGTCTTGTGCCCTTATGTTTTTTTAAACGAGTCCTTTTAAAAATCAGCTATGTTATAAAATATATGTTCTTAGTCTTTGGTGCACAAACTTCCAACTGGTGCTCATTCAAACCATGAGTTTTTCTAGACCCCCACCCCCAAGAGGTTTGGCTTAAGCTGAATTTTTAATGATCACCTTTTGAAGCATAAAGCATTGCCCAACATGCGAAGCTTCTTAGACATCAAGCTAGAATTCTAAGGAAGCACAAGCATGTTAAATTGACACAGGTGCTGATTGGATATGGACACAGTCTTCAGCTACTTGGTGCTGGAAGAAGATGATATCCACACTGGAAATTTTGTTAGGAATTGATATCTTCTAAGCAGCATAAATTCCTGGATAGGAAACTTGTACTCGTCACTCTTGCCAGCATCCCTCCCTGATGGCCTTTAGTTCATCTCATCTCTGCCTTCTCTTTCCAGATTTCCTTTGACTTAGCAGAGTACACTGCAGATGTCGATGGAGTTGGCACCTTGCGGCTTCTGGATGCAATTAAAACTTGTGGCCTTATAAATTCTGTGAAGTTCTACCAAGCCTCAACAAGTGAACTGTTTGGAAAAGTACAGGAAATACCCCAGAAAGAGACTACACCTTTCTATCCAAGGTCACCCTATGGTAAGAACACGTGTGCCCAGAGAGTATGTAATGCTCTCTGCAGGTGTGGGGATTTTTCTGCTTTTATTCTGCACATGTGTCACAGCTAAAGTCATTTGGGTGTGAGATTGACATTCAGATAAAGTGACTAGATGTGTTGGGAAACATACCGTATGTATTATGCCATTGCATCCAGGTGAATTAACACCTCATTTGCCAATCCCTGCTCATCTAACCTTTCTATACAGATCACTTTAAAGGGAAATTAGAACCAATATGACTTTTTCTCTAAGCTGTTTTGAGATTGTACTAAAGCAATGAGCTTTTGTATTTGTTTGTTTGTTTTATAACTTTCCACATGAAAATTTCTCTGAGATCAAACCTCGGAGGGAAAAAATAGACATATATGTACCACATTTGCAAAGAAAATATTCATGAAAGATGTATATGATAACATTTTAAAGCAGCTTGAATCTTGAATACTAAGATCTCAATTTTTTTCTTATTATCAAAAATTGTGTGCGTGTGTGTGCATTTGCGTGTGCACTTGCACTCATTCATGAGGAGGTGGGAAGACAGGACCAGACATAGTGAAAGACAGAGCTAAGAAAGATGAACCTGATATATTGTATAGTATCGTTGAATAAATGAGATGGTTACAATGTATGGAATTTTCTTTTTGTACACATGACTAATTGCACACAATATTTGTTTTGGCCTGTTGTTTATATTGACCATTTTGATACATTATAAATAATATTTTGTCAGTTATTACTGTTTAAGGTGAGTGAAAGCATGATCTTTTAGAGTAAATTTCGTCTTTAAAAATTATTCCAACAGGAGCAGCCAAACTCTATGCCTATTGGATTGTGGTGAACTTTCGTGAGGCTTATAATCTCTTTGCAGTGAATGGCATTCTCTTCAATCATGAGAGTCCTAGAAGAGGTCAGTGAACACTTTACAAAAGGAGAATTTTAGACTTTAACAACAGAAAAGGTGTATGCATATTCTCTTGATGTTCTGAAGATTGAGCTAGTTTACTATCTACTTCTGTTATAAATATATGAACAGATAAAAATCCAGCTTTAATTTATAAAAACTCTTTTAAAAATCTATGTGGAAAGCTGCCAAATTTACTGGTTTCATTAATAGTCTTCAATTATTTCTATGTGCAAAGAACGAGAGATAAGCTGCTGGTGACTTCTATCATTCATTACTTTTTACCTAGACTCAAACAGTTGAAAATTGTCTTCCGTTTACACTCCATTAGAGAAGCACTAGAAATTATTGTTTCTAAAAGGTATTCTAAAATCAATTTGAAATAAATTCTTAAGCATTATTGGTTTTGTTTTGTTTTTTTCCCTGAAACTTCTATTTGCTTGCATGGGCTTAGTTATCTTTGAGACTATTGGCAATATCATTTCTGTCTTTGCAACACTAGGCTGTAAGTAAGGAAATGTACACCTCATCATGACTTCTGATTTAATGACACATGAAAAACCTTAACCAAGCCAAGTGGATTCTGATGGGAATAGAACCCACAATACCATCCTTACAAAAGGACAACTTAGTTGTACATTCTAAATCAAAGACATTTTACTAATTTCAATGGCCATGTAGCCTTAGAGTGTGAAAATATGAAAGACAAGTATTTTTAAGTTGCTTCTTGCCCAACAACTAGTAATACTACTTCTATTTCAGTGGAGTTTTATGTGACTATAGACTCACCTAATTAAACCAACAAGTCACAGAGGAAAATTAAAATGACAGGTTTATAAAGGTGTCTTTCACATCACATATTCTTTTCTTATTATTGCTTAAATGAATAATTGCCATGATGGGCTGTTAAGGTATGAATGCCAAAACACACATAATAACTAAGTATTGTTAGTAAGGGGAAGTGGAAAGATAGAAGGGCTTTATTTTATTTTATTATTTTTTCTCAGCATCTGGTGTGTATAGCTAGCATCTGATGGAGTTGGGGGCCAGTTTAGGAATCTTGTCTCTTTTCTCACAAACATGTGTTTGTATTTTTGTATTTTGTTGACTTTCTGTATTTTTTCTCTTCAACCTAACCTGTTCCTTCTACCCCTACCCCCCGCAAAAAAATTAAAAGTTAATTGTTGTAAACCAGGTTAAGAGAGAAAAAGGAATTCTGCAGTTGTGTAGTAAAAAGATAAATATAATATCTCAGCCAGTCCTGTTTGTGCTCTATAAATGAAGCTGTTTTCATCAGTATTATTTTCTGAATTTTAAAAGGTAATATTTATGAATTTCAAATAAAAAATTTAAATGTTACAAAAGGTAAAGAAAAAGTTTCTTCTCTCAATTATATTGTTTTTTGTTTTTTTTTTTTTATCACCAAGGCCATCATTCCCAGAAATACCCTTCCTGCTTTCAGACCTGCAAAAATGGTTATTGCCTATGTCATTCTGCAACTTGGGTGTCTGTTAAATATTGGTTACATTTGATCTTGGCCATCAAAATTACTTAGCAGGTGAAGGCTCTTGCTTTAAATACCTTAAGACCGCAGTTTGATCCACCAGAACCCACAGTGGAAGGAGAGAACTGTTCCTAAAGAATTTTCCTCTAACCTTAACACATATGCTATAACATACTTGTTCTGCTTGTGTATACACACACAGACAGAAATAGACAGAGAGACACACATACAGACTAAAATAAAAATTATCAAAATGGTTATCACGTTAACATTATTAAATTAAATAAAACTTGATCTTGTAGTATATGCCATTTTATGTTTTATAACATATACAGAAATCAGTGGTATTGCATTTTTAAACTCCATTTATATAATTAAATAAAAATATAAGTATATTCCAATACTGTGATAAAACTGAAATTTAATATATCAACATTTTAAACCTTGAAAATTAAAGTAAGGTTAATATGTTAATATGAAAATAATTTTTTTAAAAAATTAAGCATTGTTTTCTGAGGAGATATTTGTGGCAGACTGAAACTTTCTTAGAGAAGGACTATACTGTCTTTACATCTCCAAAGTCTGAATCCATACCGTTGTGTAATAGACATTAGGCAAATGTTTTTAAAGAAAGAATGAGTATCCCTTACTTTGATAAAAACTTTTCAACTGAAATTTAGGATATAAGAATTAGAAAACAGTAAACATTTATAGGTGACTTTTTAATGATTATTGTTTTCATAGTTCCACACATAGTAATTAAAACTAACACAAACCATTTGTAGTATGATTCAATATGGTATACCTTGATAAGCATCATACACTTTTAAAATTCTTAAGATGTACAGGTACAGCTTAGGATGGCACTGAAAGTGACTTCATTTTAGCTTTGCACCCTAGTACTGTAGACAACACACATTTTTTCGTAGATAGAGCCGTGGAAAACATCACTAGTCCAAGATATAATCACAAGTGCACAATTAATAGAACTCAAGCTGATGTATTTTGGGAGAGAAATAACTTTTCTTCTACTGCAAATAACTGGCAGTCTCTTTTAATTTCACAAATAATATTTTATTGTAATTTATGACTGGAAAAGATGTGGGAGACCTGTTTCTTAATGTAAAAGTTTTTAGACGAGACTTTGGCAAACTGTGGCCCATAAACCAAATTTAATGTGTGTGTGTGTGTGTGTGTGTGTGTGTGTGTGTGTGTGTGTGTGTGTGTGTGTGTGTATGAGTGTATGTTCATAAAGTTTAGTTGAAATACAGTTTACATGTTGTTGATGGCTGTCTTCACACTCTAGAATTCTGTTTTCTAAAAATTTTAAGATTTACTGTCTAGGCTTTTGAGGAACATCTAATGAACATCCGAAGGAGTCATTCATGTTCAGTAGCCTACTCTGCTGAGGAGGTAGTATTTGGTTGGAGCTCTGATGTCCTTTCCTCCTGCACTGAAGAGGCATTGTGCTCTAGAGAAAAGTTAATCATCCTCAGTGTAAGACATCAAATAAGCTTTTAGCTGACCAAAGACCTGCCCACTACAGTAGCCACCTCATAAGTTTTGACATTGTCTCATTCTAATTTCACTATATATCATTTCACCATCCCGGTTTTTTTGTGTGTTTTATTTTTATGCTGAATTTAAAAACACGTGTGTATTGTAAGAACTTTATTATAAATCTAGAGATAGAATTATTGGTAGTTATATAAGACAAATAGTTAGAAATCATTGTTCTAGGAAATAAGCCCAGCTGTCTTGCAGCTCTTTCCATTAGGAGCACGTGTGTTTATGTTGCTTATATAAAATGTGGGCATTTTATCACCTACTATAAGCTGTAAGACTTAGCACTGTCGGTCCATAAGGCTAAAATTGTATTAGAATGTTCTGTAACTGGTTCCTACTATGTGTCATATACTGATACAAATATTAATGGGGCATTCTTATTAATAAGTATTCATAGCATTGAATCACCATAGTATTAGATCCAAAGAGAAAAATTTAAGCTCAAAAATAGTTCATAAACCTCCATACATGATTAGAAATGTTAATTATCACTTGAGTGTGTGTGTATGTATGTGTATTTGTGAAAGAGTGTGAACAATATTAATAATTTCTGTTCTGAGTTCATCAATGGTAAATCTTGTTTATGAGGATATAGGTAAACACTGATACCACAGTTCTAGCTCCATTTCAATTGAAAATTTTGAAAAATCACTTACTGTGTGTGGTTATGTGTGTGCACCTGAAAATTATCATTCTGATCATGTTCTTATGCTAATTGTTTGGTGACAGTTCCATCTGCAGAAACAAATGTCAGATGGAAAGGACCAGCTTACTCTTGGTTTTGTTTGTGTTGAGTTTTTGCTGGTGGCCTTGTCAGAGGAACAGCAGATGACACTTAACTTCAGGCCCACCAGGAAAACACAAAATAAAAAAACCCTGATGGTTAAATTTCAGATAGGCAAGGTATGGAAACCATAGACTTAAGATTGCCTTTTGCTTCCGCTGTGTCTTTGCATGTTTATGGCTGCCATTTTGCTCTGCTATCTGGAATGGAATGAATGGCTGGTGGACCCTCATTGCTTATAATGTAGTGTGTTGTCTCATAGAAATAGCCCTTTTTACTAGAAACTTTTACCTGTGGATTATTAAGAAGATGATTTCTTGTTAATCTGTACTGTATAATGGATAATAATCTTAGTTTAAATAAAGTTCTGTGGATAAAACATAAAATAAGGAAATATCGCACAACTAGAACACATGGGTTTCTATTGAGGAGCTGTATAGACTGTGGTTTTGGTTAATGATAGAGTCACAGTAGCCTAGCTAGTTTAAAATTATTTTAATCTCAATGTTGGGAGATGTGAGAGTGTACCATAGCTAGAATAAAGCCTTGAAAATTACTTAAGGGTAGACTAAGATGTTTTTTCAAATGGCTTTGGGTTGCAAAGTGCAAAAAGATCGTCTAAAGTTTTAAAAAGGCACATAGTTAATGAGGAACTTATTAAAGTCAGGGAATGAGAACAAAGCAGCTGATGTACCTTTCTTTCTGGGATGAGTTGATGACCAAAAGTGATGATTAATTCCTTGTACCTATTTTTATCCAAGCTAGCTCACTCGGTAGAGCATGGGACTCTTAATCCCAGGGTCATGGGTTTGAGCCCCACTTTGGGCACCAAGTGAAACACAAATTCTAGTTGTTATTTAATGAAAACTCTAAGCCAGATATTGGGGGGAGGGGCTGAAATATCAGAGAGGGGAAACAGATCACAGTCAGTTCTTACCCAGCCAACTTGTCAGTGTAAAAGCTGTCTTCCAGAGTCCTCCACCTGGCTCATCGCTTCTACAGAATCCCACACCGTCTGCCTAGGCCTGCCTTTAATATCTTCTTAGCCCATTTGCTTGACTTCCAGGTTCAACTCAGCATCATAATTCTGGAGTTAAGATTAAGATGTGAGCTACTACTGTTCGGTAGTTAGGCCTTGAACTCACAGAAAGATCTCTGTCTCTGGATTTATGGGATTAAAGGTACAAATTACCAACTGTTATTCCTGTGCTTGGATTAAAGGCAGGAGTTACCATTCTCTGACCCTCATGGCTTGATGGGGAGTCATTTGTTCTCTGCTATTACAGGTTGATTTTATTAAATATAAACTATATCATCACAATCAGTAGTTGACTCTGTCACCACCACTGACCCTTACCTGGTCTCACTTTACCATATGACCCAAGGTGATCTTAACACTACTAGTAATTGACTCCACCACAGCTGGACCGAAGGTGATCTTAACACTACCAGTAATTGACTCCACCACAACTGACCCCTACTTGGTCTCACTTCACCATATGGCCCAGGGTGATTTCAAATATGAGATCTTCCTGCCCCAGCCTTCCAAGTACTATAATTGCATGTGTGTTTCTACATATTTGCAAAATCAGTCTTGTATTTGAGACTGCTCTATAAATTAGAGCATTATAATGAAGTCTACTTAGTAAGACTAGCTATAATATTTATATTTGCATTTAATATTCATTTCATTAGGAGGGAAAATAAAGCTATTTGTCACACACCTTGCAGTCAGTCTACTATATTTTAATTAGTACATCTGTAGAATACTTTGGCATGTCCTAACTACTGATTTGTTGTTTTACAAATAATATAACAGAAATTTATTCCAAGTAAAATAAAATATATTTATGCTAACATTAGGGAGAGACAAAACCAGCAATATCCTATATCCAAGTTCAAAAATTAAGTGATTAAATTAAACTGGATTTTCTAACTATGATGATTAATGGCACTGTAATTAAAGGGTATAATTAATGTGATATTGAATGCTCTTGGTTTTTGTTTTCGATATAACTGTAGAATTAGAGGCTTGGATTTCCTGCAGATAAGGAGTGGCTGAGTCTTCAGTAAAACTGACCACGGTCCAGTCTGGGAAAGAATGGTTAGGCCGGGAGTATGCCTAGTAGACATTTCCCACTGCCCAGTGTGGCTAGAGTAGGCTCCCACTGTGAAGACACAATCCTTGTGAGATGTGAGGAGTATATTAGTCCAGCTCTTTGTTAACAATGCATTTCTTATGATGACTCATAGTCTTGTATTTGTATGAAATTCTGGGCACTGTAGTGGCAGCTGCTTCTACAGTATATAGTAGACTGATGAGATGAAGTTGGAGTAAGTTGTACCTACCTCCTTGGCTGCTAGTTAGTTTATCAGTGATGAATAACATCCAGAGATTGGCTTCATCCCAAGACATCCCTGGCCTGAGTAAAATTTTAAGTTTCCTGTGAATGGTGTGCTTCCTTTCTCCTCCTACTCTTCTTTTCTTTAAATGCTTAAGAATAGAGTATTTGCAGGTATGAATGTAGCTCAATGAAAGAGCACTTCCTCGCTAGCTAGCATGCATGTAGTCTTGTGTTATGGTATTACAGAAACCACAGATAGGACATTGGCTCAGCTAGGGTAAAATATTTTCTCTCCTCAGAAAGTTTAGAGCTTTTAATTCCTCTTCCATGTCTGCTAGAACAATAATGTATCATACTTGTAACATAGGTTCCTTCTCTGGTTATGGTTTTTAAAGATGATAGCAACTATGTCTCCCTGTAGGATTCCTTGCTTTCCCTAGAATTTCTGTAGACTGCTGACGCCTTGTGTGTAGCACCATAGGGTGTCCTGTGCTCCTCTTTCTGTATATTTCATCACTCATCTTTATCGAGGTGAGGAATCAGTAGCTTGGTTTTCATCATCATCTTCATTGGCAAGTACTATAATAGTGAAAAATAATATACCTACTAGCTAACTAAGCAATAGCTGATAGGTGGTTTAACACTCATAAAGCTCTTTTGGAGATATTTTGGCTGCATTGTTTAACATGTATTCTTTATATATTTGGGCAGATTCATGCATACTTCTATTGTTCTATTTTTTTTCACAAAATTGTACAATAACTCCTTTGAAAGAACTAGAAAATAGGTCTCCCCAAATACCCTGAGATTTTACGGGAGAAAGTCATTTACAGATCATTCATCCTATTTTATTACAAATGTAAGAACAAAGGTCATAAATCTAACAAATGTTCACTGAAGCTGAAAACGATTCTGGGAGAGGAAAACCGTATGAACCTTGTTTAGGTATGGAATCTGTATGTATGAATTCAAAAACATCTGTGTGAATGTATGTATCCATGCATACAAGTGTGTTTGTGTGGGAGAGGGTATGTGTTCCTGACATGTGTAGAAGTGAAAAAAAATCACCCTTTCCACCTTTTGTTTGAGACAGCTTGAGTCATTGACCTGCAGCATTGCACTCCTGATGCTCTCAGAGTTCAGAAGAGGTTGTTCAGTTCTCTGAACTGAAACTACAGATGCTTGTAAACCACTGTGTGGATTCTTGGAACTAAACCTGTTCCTTGTTCAAGAGCAACAAGTGTTCTTAACCACTGGACCATCTTTTCAGCCCAAACCATTATTTTTAATATAATAAGTGATATGAAAGAAGTGACTAGAGTATCAATAAACTGCCAAAAGAAATAAAACTATTAAAATGCATTAAGAATCATGAGGCAATACCTAGTTTATGAAGTACTTAAGATAATTAGCAGTTTAGACTACCCACAAATGGATGGTGTGCTGCCACTGTTTGGATTTTGAGCCATTTTTAGATGATATAGCACATTCCTCTAAATATGGGCTTCATAAGAATCATATATATCTGTCTAAACACAGTATTCTCCTCCATGACATTTTAAGGTTCATGAACTTGCAGTTTTTAGTGGTAGTCTTGAGCATTTGTTTAGTTTCCAGTATCTGTTTTATAAAATGTCTATTATCATAATTTATCTTCAGTATTTTAAGCTACCACTTCTGTATAACATTAGTTGTAGTAAATCCTAAAATAATTTTCTTTTTGTTCTGTTCTAAAGTATGCTGGTTATTTTTGTCATTAAAGATCAGTTTTCTACTCTTGGTGAAGCTAGGGGTGTGAGAGGTTAGGAGACTGACTTTCCCCCATAGGATCATAGGATCAGTGTCTGGAGATACTTTCGGCTGCCAAAACTACCTGATTCTTGCTAAACAGGTAGATGCTAGGGACTCTGCTGAACATCATAAGTGAGTCCCTCATGACAACAACAACGACATAAAGAAAAACCACAGCAAAACCACCCAAAATAGCAGTTAAGCATAAGAAACAAATACCCTACAGTGTCATTTAAAATAATATTTTCTTGGAGAGGCTATATGAATGTCATTTATAATAATTGATAGTGGAGTTGAATGCCCTTATTCTCAGCCCTCTGGAGGCAGAAGCAGGCATATCTTTGTCAGTTCAAGATCACCTTGGTTTCCAAAGTGAGTTCCAGGCCAGCATGACCCTATATAAAAAGGGGAGAAAAAAATATATTCTTTGAACAGTTCTTTTGCTGTGTAAAAGTATTTTATGGGGGTTCAGCAAGTACTTTTCACTCTTGTTTCTATAGCTGCATATGAGACTATTCTGGCCATGGGTCATTGAGTTATGTATGGCAGACCTTTTTCAGGAAAGCAGGCAGCAGAGCTGTAATTTCAGGACTTTTCAAGATTGAGCTCTCATTTTAGCTACCCGGTGATCTATAAGACCCCCTTATCTATTACCTTCAACAAGAAAAAAATCTCTCTACTTGTTATTAACCATTAAAAAGGCTGCAGGTAATATTTTACTACACAAGATCACAGCAATAAAATGTGAAATGTTTCCTTTAAATTAGAGTTTTCCTTTAAAATTTTTAGAATTCATGGCCAATTTGGCATTTTACTAGATAATACAATGCATAATATTAGAAAGCACCCTCTGTCCCCATGTAAATAGTCATACTTGTATAGTAATACCATGGAACAAGCAAAGTAGTGTCACTAGTTCCATATTTTATCACTTTATCAAAGATGCTTTGTGATTTCCTTTATAACTG
This sequence comes from Phyllotis vaccarum, assembly GCA_033318265.1. Taxonomy (NCBI): domain Eukaryota; kingdom Metazoa; phylum Chordata; class Mammalia; order Rodentia; family Cricetidae; genus Phyllotis; species Phyllotis vaccarum. The sequence goes on along the minus strand of JARWLC010000011.1, from coordinate 36,809,572 downwards.
AGTATCAGAGCCTTAACTCACTCTTGGTAGTGGTGAGGACAATTTTTACTCATTTTTAAGTCACCGGATGAAGTAATCTTCTGCTGAAGTTCCATGGGGCCTTATTATATTTTAACAACCATCTTACCTGTTCACAAGTGGTTAATTGTTGGCCTCTAACCTTGCCTTTCTGGTTGGAGTACAGGGTGATATCATCTCATTTGTCATGGTGTGTGTGGACTGATAGTCTGCAGATGACATGCACCTTTGGGATTATAATGCTGACCATATTATTCTCTGTGGGTAGATGCAGTATAATGGCTTAGCCATGAGAGGCTTCTGAAGTAGTCCTTGTTTTACTGGGAATGGTTATTACCATCAAACCAAAATATTTCCTCCCACTAATAAGATGATACTTAATACAACTGTCTAATTGAATCAAAGGTGTTTTTCTCCATAATGTTTCATGATTTATATTTAACATTTGGTTGAAACCAAACTGTTAACTGATGTGACACCTTCCTGCAGCATGGCCAGGCAGTTTTGCTTGGGATATTTGAAAATTCTATGTTCCTGACAAGTTACTCATTCAGATCTTTTTTCCTCATTTGGACATGGAAAAGATGGACCATACCTGACAGGGATATTGTGAGGGTCATCTGCCTTATTAGTTCACTATGCTGGTAATAGGGAGAATATATGAAAAACCCTAACACCATGCCTTATACACATAAACACTCTTTGCTTGCTTCAGCTTCCCGTCCCCTCCACTCCCCTCCTCTATATTAATCTGTAAGTGAAGGAAAGCTATATGACTTTTAAGAACTGTTTTTTGAGACTATTGGATAATGACATAATTTTACGCTCTCTCCACTACTCTTTCCAAATCATGGATTCTTTTTTTAAAAGTTGTTGTTGACCTAGTCACCTGCTCAGATTTAATCAGGCCCTACCACTTATTAAAGGAGTGACTTTATATTCATTTCTCAACCTCTATGAGCTATGGTTTACTCATCTGTGAAATTAGATGATAATAGACTTCACTTAGAGTTGTTATGGGTATTAAAGGAAATAGTGTAAATGAAGCTATTAGCACATTATCATTACTGCCATGACCCCTACTAGTTTCCCACCTAGAGAAGTAAATTCAGTTTGTGTCTCCTCACAACTTAAAATATAATGATAGAAAAGCAGAATAATATAAATTGAAATATATTGCAGTGGTACATACTTGCTTATCATATTCAAGGCCTTGCGTTACACTACCGGTACCACAAAGTATAATTCAATACAAACCAATAAATAGGAATAATAAGTAGGGAACCGAATAAAGGAATAAATAGTTTATTTAATTTGTTTTACTGAGCAAAGCATGCACCTTTGAGAGCTTCTTAAGTGCTAATTAAATAGGTAAGATATGAGAAATAGTGAATTAATATCATGCTAAAAGGTCTGTGTTTCTGTTATGTGTATGAGGTACATTTAATTTTCAGATATTGTTTTGTAGATGTTCTTGATGTGGCTGATTCTAATGAATGACAATATTTTTTACTGTTTAAGAATTTAACAGTAAATTAATTTTTAGAATAATAAAACAATCTTCTATTCTAGAGCCTCCATCCAACCACTTGATGGAATTTTTTTAAATGCTGAAACAGAACCATAAATACTAAAGCAGAGTGTACCTTAGGTTTACTACCTTATGGAATATAACTGAGAACATGAATTCTCAACAATAATATTGCCTGACATGCCAACACAGACAGAGGAAATTCTACATGGTCTTACTCCTAGATGAAGAAATACATGTGATCAATGGCTACTGAGAGAGGGAGTATTAGTTTCCTGTAGAGACAAGCCTCCCCTGTAGGTTGTCCAATTCCAAGTGGTCAACCTTGAACACTTTATACTTATGAGCAATCCTAAATGAAGCATAAGAAAGGGGCGGGGCAAGATAGAGCCACTAGGGAACACAGCCCCAGTGACTTACTTCTTCCAGCTAGTCTCTACCTCCCGAAGTCCCCACCACCTCCCCAAATAGTGCCAACAGCGGGGAACTAATGTTTAACACATGAGGTGGTGCGTGATGCCTTACATTCAAACCATTACGTAGCATAATGGTGGCATGTCCTAAAAGCCTTTAGAGATGGTTTTGTTTTATTTTGTTAGTTTTGTTTGGTCCTTATAAGGTGTTGTTGTTGTTCAGAAAACAAACAAACAAACAAACAAAACCCAAACTTTTCTTTTACTCTTGTTAATGCTTTGGCAAAACCCCTATGCACCATCCTGTACATTTCTTGCTTCTTAGGCCTTTTAATGGGCAGCCCAAAGGATTGGGTACCTCAAGAAGGGGTAGATGATCTTGTAAGAAAAAGACTACATGACTAGTAGGAATGTCAAAATTTTCCTTCCTTGTTTTTGTTCTCTGATTATTTATACACACACACACACACACACACACACACACACACACACACACACACACACACGCACACTTTATATGAGTAACTTACTAACATAATACTTAGTGGTCAGTCTTTATTTCTAATTATTCTTGCTCTTTAAAATGAAGCCCTCTTTTAAAAAACTCAAAGACCAAGTGAATTTACTAGCAACAGTGACTACTGTCCTACTTTCCTTGGGAGAATAAATGCCCTCTGTAAACATTTGCCTTCAGGATTTTGCATGCCTTTGCTTCTCTGTGACATGAAAGAGCAATGAAACCATATTAAAAGAGCTAAGTAATATTATTATGGAAGGAGACACAATTGCTCATTTTGTAGACATTTGTCCTAATTTCCTATCAGATGAATAGTTTGAGTCAAAGGCCTTTTAAAGATGTTCTTACTTTGCAGTCTTCATGCTGGGATGGCTGTAAGCCAGTGCTGTTTCCTTAGAGTTACTTTGAACATGAAATCCACATAAAATAGCCCTGCTTTGCCTCTTAAATGTCACTACATTTCTGAACCGGGAGGGAAGCTGAAAGAAAATTTTAGCCAAAGAGTCTTAAGTTTGAGCACTGTCAACTAAATATATAAACACTGTCATTCTGTGAAATAGCTGTATGGATTCTAACATAAACCACAAATACAAAATGATATGTGGTAAGTCATTTGTTTAATGCTAATGTCATTTCTGGGGGGGGGAGTTTATTTCACAGAATTTTGTATCTGTATTAATTCCAGGAGCGGAGCGTTCAACTCTTAAGTATATTGAATGTGTTATGAAGAAGAAGTACTCTTTGTTTAGATTGTCCCTAAATCCTTACACTGGGGCAAGGTCCTGTGTAGAGATCTCTACACATAGTAAGGCAGACAGTGAATTTACATGTGTTCCTTATGGACAAAAGCCGCATGATATAGCCAGATAGCTTCTTTGTTATTACCTGACATCAGTGGCCCTCCCCTGATGTGTTGAAGCCTGCATAGTATTGAGAAACATAGTCCATTCAGAGTTTAAGCATGTCTGAGGATTTAGAGATATCCCAGAAGAAATAATCAGGCTCACTGTTGTGTTTATAAAGAGATCATCATTATCATTATTATTGTTGTTGTTGTTGTTGTTTTGCTATTTAAACTACCTAATATCCTTGCATCCTTTCTCCCCTTGCTATGAAAGCACTGACTAAACATTTATCATCTGTTTAGGTACTATGCTAGACACCTTGAAAGTGAAAAATATAGTGTTTGTCATTAAAAGCTTGCAATTAAGACAAGAAAAATAAAGTTTAGTGGTATATAATAAGAACATGTAATCTTTGCAAGGGCTGTGAGGACAAAGGAGGCACAGCTCTACCCCATGTGGGAGAGCTCAGATACTCACAGAAAGGGACACAGTGTGGACAGGAGAGCTTGAAGTACTTATAGCGATCATAATTGAAGTGTCCAGTAGTAAGGGACACAGTGTGGACACAAATTTCCCACTAATAGAAAAGCATGTCTATAAGAGGAAAGACTTTTTCTTGCTGAGGGAGTCTATAAATAAAGACATGCTGCCATATCTGTGCCACTTGGAGCGTCTGTTAAGAGGAACATGGTAAGGAGGAGACACTGGGGAGGTGACTGGTGACAGATCATATGAGGACTATTCTGGTCTCTATGACCACTGAAATAGTATTGTAGCTGGATTTAGTAGAGATTTGGAAGAAAGAAATGTGGGGGCAAGAATGGCACCTAATAGCAATGGCAGGAATCCCAAAAGAAAAAATACTGAAGGCCTGGGCCAGATGGAATTGCTCATCAAAACTGGACTTCTGATCTTTTTAAGACTCTGGTTTTAGAAATACAAAATTTATGTTAGGATTATGGAAAATAACTAATTAAGTATAGGCAAACAGGTCTGTATAGATGTTTTTCAAGTGTAACAAATGACATTAAAGTTAGCTAGAACTAGAAGCTTGGGTGTTGTCTCCTGTATTGTTCTTCTTTATCTGTGTGTGTGTGTGTGTGTGTGTGTGTGTGTGTGTGTGTGTGTGTGTGTGTGTGTGTATAGTTTTACTCTTGGTCTCACTTTTTCCTAGTTATCTGTTTCTATGAAGCCAAAGTTAGGATCACCAACACCTTCATATTTTTCACTGCATCAGGAAATAGATTTCTTTTAGTGTTTTTTGAGACAGAACCAAGGAAAGTTTATACAGATTCTGCCTTGGCTTCAGCTGCTATGTCAGCTGCATAGCAGGAGAGAAAATTCTTTGGCCCAAGACAAGTAGGCTGTCTTCTAGAGTAAATTTTGGTAAATCAGATTCGTAGAGTCAGGCCAACCCCACTAGTTCTAGGTAAAAAGGTAAAGAGCACAGTAATGCCCTATGGTGTGATATGTAAATTGGTTAACTACTCTGTGGCCTACTAGAAAGTATACAGAAGAGCTGAATATTTAACGATATTTGAGAAGTGCAGCCTCCACAATGCAGTGAAATCACTTAATAGGGCAAGGGAGTGTTTTAGACTTCAAGGGCAAATAGGAGCCTTCAGTCATCATTTGCGCACAGCATGCCTGCATATATGTAGTCTCTCTGCCTTTCCAGGTGCTAAGAAATGAACTATGCACAGAGCCTTCCTTCCTCCTCTCCCAGCTTCCTCCTTGACCCTCTAATGACATGATTTTCAGTTATCCCTGTTCAGTTTCTCCCTCATTATTAGATCTTCCTTTTTAGCATGCAAATATGTTACTTCTCTCCCTTTCTGAAAACCGTCACTCACTTTCCTACCTTGCAGAAAAAGCTTTCAGGAAAGTGTCTAAGTTTATTGTCTCTGAGATATTTCTATTCTAAACTACTATTCTTTCCCCATCCCCACACAGTGGTGTTGGGGTTGAAACCCAGGACCTTGAACATACTAAATAGGCTCTCCTGGTCACATCCGAGACCTCTTCATTCTGTCTTCAGCTCTGTTCTCTCCAGGAGTTTTTCCAAACTCATCAGAAACAATCTGCATCACCTTTGGGCTGCTGTCCCTGTGGTCACTTCACCATCTGTTTGTTTCATTATTTAGAAGCTTCTTGTGCACGCTTTGGACACAGGCTTTGTAGACTTTCCTCCTCTGTCTGACCCTAAATGGGTCAGTGTCAATGAACTTGATCTGTAGATCATTTGTTTTATTGTTCACTTCCCTCTTGGTGGTCTCAGCCAGTCTCCGGACTTGAAATGGATGGTTCCCAAATGTGTGCTTTCAGCTGCCACCCTCCTTACAGGGCCAGACTAAGAGTCACATTAATTTAGAGATGAAAATTCACTCTTGTATAGTCATAATTTAAAGATTTCATATTCATCAGCTCTCTGAAAGCTTGATTAGTGCATAACAAGAATTAAATGACTTGAAATGACAGTGTATATGTGGGTGTAGTTGCTTTTTATATGCTTGGGATTTATTTGTCAGTGATCTTCTGTTTTACCAAGGCGGTGGTTTTGTTTTCTTGGAGAGTATGGCAACTTTTCAGAATCCTTGGTTGTCTCAGCTGAGGCTATAAAACCTTAGGGATGCACAGGAAAGTCCCACAAAAAAGACTTATCTGGCCACAAAGTTAACAATACCAAAGTTAAGAAAGTAAACAAGGGTTTATGAAATTATCTGTCTGTAGAAAAGCACTGAAAATTTGATGAAGCAAGCAAAATTCTTTGAATAGCATATTAAGCACATATTTATAAGTACTTGCCAAAAGATAGTACCCCTCCTAAAAATTCATATTGTGAATTGTCCTCTTTTAATCCTGGGGTTCTTTTAAACATACCCTCTGGATTGTGAGTACCTGCAGTTAAATAGTGTTGCTCTTGGCAAGGCTTGGTGAGCTAAATGAGGTATGGTCTCTCTGATCTCAGTAGTGTGCTCAGCCAGCCATGACCTTCTCAGTGCCTCTTCTTTCTACACCCTGTCTACACCAAGCTATAACCCAGGCAGTTCTCAGTGGGGTGGCCAGAGCTTACCAAAGGGAGACTCAGTGCCCCCAACCAGAGGTTCACCTGGGGTTCAGAATAAATTGGAATGAATTCTTGTTTGTAAACTTTGTATTTTATGTAGCTTCAGAAAACTTTTGATTTAAATATTGTGTAATGGAATAAAATTTTTATGAAATAAACTACTGTTTCTTCAAATACAATTTCTACACTGACAGATAAAACTTTACATACGGATATATGTACCATAATCTTATATATATATGCACATTCACATAGCGAATATTACAACATACTCATAATTATGATCCTTCTTAGGGGATAAGTTGGCCGATTTTAGGCGTATGAAAAAAAAAAGCAGACCTCTGAAACGTTAGTCATTTTGCTAAGCATAAGAATTACCACAATTTCTTCACTGTTCGTAAGAGTCAGCATAGAGTGGATCACACTCTGTCTATCAAAAAAAAGTTATTATGGAAGTAAAATGTTGTAATATATTGTGATTTAAAACTGATATTAAATTATCCCGACCCAAAGTATATACAACTTAATGAACTCATATGCAGTTGGAATGACATTTAGAATTGGAGCTGTGAAACCATGTTCAGTTATACACTTTCAGTATTCAGTATATTATCTATGTATTTATCCACTACCAAAACCAAGTGAAAACACAATCTATGACAAAAGTAGAGCTAGAAGAACATCACAACAGTTTCCTGGCTTATGACCTCACTTGCTGCCATGTGTTTACCCTTTCTCGTCTTCTTCGTGTTACACTGTACCCACATGCACATTTGTCTACTCAGATGCATGAAGAATACCAAGTTCACTGATTTCAATAAGTATACTGTTTATACCTAAAAGGCGATTCAATGTCTCCACTTTAATACTGGATACCTAAGTGATTGTTTTTATTAATCTTGTCACTTCTTTCCCTTCTGCTTTTGTTTTTAAACATATGTGACTGTGAGGATTATGTTGATGTACCCAGTGATGTATGTATATGTACTTGCACATGTATATACATTGATGTCAAGATCAGACATAGGAACAAAGCCAAGCAACTAGAAGCTTTCTGTGGCTCAAGATCTGACTCGTTTTCCAATGCGTTGATGCTAGCTTTGCTTCACAGCCATCTGCTCATCTATTGTCATAGAAATGAGGCAATATCTATCGTAGAACCACAGTCATTGTGATCTTTAGCTCAGAACCACGTAAGATACAAAGTGTAGTTGCCTGGGATGGAAAAAATTATAAGTAATTGCAATGACAAGTTTTGGTATTAAAAATAATGGTATAGTCAGAAAATGAAACTAAATTTAGCTTTGCACATGGGTTTTATGTTCTTTTATATGGGTCTAGCATAGAAAACAGGTTTCTGAACCTCCAGAGTGGAAATAAAAATAAATAAATGTTTCAGAGGTGTCATGACATTCTTAAACCATCCAGAACTACAGGCCAGGTCATCTTCCTGGAGATCTGTCTTTTTGATATTTATTCGCTTTCTGTTGGCATGCAGGGAACTTCAGGACATCAACATGGTATCTTATTTCATACTTTCACTGCTATAAGCAGTGCTTAAGGAATGTTTGCATGTGGCAATGGATAGAAGAGCAGAATCCTGTGTGGGAGTTAAAAATGACATGGGACCCCATGTATTTTAGTTTCTCCATGATTGTATGAAAGGGTTATCATTCTCCTAATCTTCTCTGGGCTTTTCAGATTATAGTTGCTAAATAGGAAGTCTCAATAAAGGCACAAGGCAGCAGTCTATCATTAGTCAAAGTAAGCAGCAATAACAAATAAGTTTAGAATAGCTTGAGGTGCTAAAATTCTGTCTCCCAACTACAAAACAGAATGATGCCCCATTCCTTAAATCTTCTTATTATACTATTTTATCTGAAGTGATTTGGCTCTAAAAGGGTTGCTGGAAATTCAAAAACCTCAGCTACCTTTTCTCCACTGCTATGGGGGTCATATAAAGGCAAATGAAAGAGAAAGAAAAAAAGATTTACACTAAACATAGCCAGAGCATCAGACATTATATAAAGAAGTCATTTTTATTGGTGTGGTTTTTGAAATATAACTCTTATTTGGTCCCATGTGCCTATGATGATCCCAGATTACAGATGAGACAGGTGAGACATTCCAGTGCCTGCTTAGAGCATAGCTGCTTAAAACATCTCTCTACTCTTGACCCTTATCACCAGAAGAGTTCTGCTTTGTTGGTTTTTTGAGACAGGGTCTCTCTATGTAGAGAGAGAGTTCTATGGCCTAGAACTCAAAGAGATAGGAGTGCTGGGACTAAAAGCTGTATGCCACCATATTCATCTCACACCAGAGACATATTTATAGAAACTGAGGCATACAGATATATGAAATAAACATATTAAATCAAGCATTACTGCTAATCAGTCTAAATTATTTTAAACCAGTTCTGTTATACAAATAAGTTTATTGTTTACTAAAGATTCTAGCAGTTTTACATATTAATGAGATAAGTATACATGGTGTTTTTTTCTAAAAAAAATAATGAAATCTTGGCTAAAAATCTGATAATACAGGACATCTTTAGATATTATAATGAAAAGCATATTCAGTGATTCACAGGGGTAATCAATATTTTAATATTAAACTTGTTAATACTGAGAATGCCGCCCCACATAAATATATAATAAAACATGTCATAAGAAGTACTGTTACATAAATTATTAGAAATTGTCTTCATCCTAAGCCAAAATTCATTTTTAATGGAAAATCAGCTTCTCAAACAGCACTTGTCTCTGTATTATTTTCACTTTTCTTATCTAATATTTTGATGATCTTTAAGAATTTAATGTATGCATACAGTGTATTTTTATTATGTTTATTTTCCTCCCTTCCGCTTCTACTTCCTCATATTGTCTTCCCAAGTTCATGTTGTCCTCCTCCTCCCCCCCCCTCCCCGTCCTCTCCTCCTTCCCCCTCCTCCTCCCCCCTCCTCCTCTCCTCCCATTGAGTCTAATTAGTGCTGCCTGTGAGCATACAGATGGAGGGCTCAAGCTTGAGCCTTGTAATCATTCCCATACAACACTATCAAAAAGACTAATTTGATAAATTCTGAGGAATAATGCTAAAAAATATTAAAAGTTCATATTTTCTGTATTTCATCAAAAATTAAAAAAAAAAAAAACCACATGAACAAAGTACATGCTATAATGAGTACCAGTGAAAGAGTGGAGATAGTCTGCATGGTGATAAAATATTTTCATAGAGACACTAAGATCCATAGTGTCTAAAGGATAGCCTGGAGCACATGATCCTCCTGTCTCAGTTTCCCTAATGGTGATATTACAGAACTATACCAGCATATCCAACCTAGACTCCATCTCGTAAAGAATAAGTAAAGAAATAATAAAGTAAAGGAGGGTGGAAGTTATCATTAAGAAAAGAAAATTAAAACAATTTCAATACTTTTATCAATTTATGATACATTTTATCTAAACATTTCCAAATATTAGCACAAAATTCAGAAGTCAATTTTTGTAGATGATATTTACACATGAAATTGGAAAATGACCTTACAGTTAATTTGCTACAGACAAACTTTTGACTTGGAACTGCATGATACTTTATTTTTAGTTGGATGTGCAGGTTTCTGGATGAGAGTTAGCCCCAGTTATTTTGTTAAGAGAAGGGCAGCCCAAAGAAATTCCTGTTGGTTTCCTGTAACTAGTTTTACCCTGTGAACGGTTACTTTCCTCCTTCTTCCCATGGGCCCTAAAAATAGCCTTATTAATAGAAATATATGGTGTTTGTGTTTTAAAAAAAAATCAGGGTGGTCTTAGATGTCTGTCTTCCATTCTGGCATTTCCCTTTATACAACCCTTTAGAATTTTCTGTTTAAAAACTGGCATTCCAATAGCTTTTCTTTGGCCTAAAGCCTGGGTTACACATTGAAAGAGCAAATTAGGAATGTTAAGACATCCTCCAAAGAAGAAATGTTTGTTATGAAAGTAGAGCTGATATGACACTTAGAATTAGTGCTTCTTAACTTGTCTAAATGACAGCTAATGATTGTTCTTCTTTTTATATTATTATTTTTAGGGGGGAGATGGGATGAAAGAAATTCCCGGAGGCTAATACTGAGTTTGGTTCACCAAAACTGTTAAATGTCAAATGTCATTACTGATAATGTATCTTTTGTCTCTTTTTAGGAGCTAATTTTGTTACTCGAAAAATTAGCCGGTCAGTAGCTAAGATTTACCTTGGACAACTAGAATGTTTCAGTTTGGGAAATCTGGATGCAAAACGAGACTGGGGACATGCCAAGGACTATGTAGAGGTAGGAACTGACTCATTATATTAAAACTGCCTGTAGCAATTGATACTTTAAATGCCAAGCCTACAGTGAGAAGCTTGATTCAGAAGCGGTCAGATAAAGTTTCTATCGGCACAAATGTGGTTAAAAATGCTAAACTGTGTATAAGTTGCATGCTCAGAAGCATAGATTGAGTGTGCTGAAGGTAATTGAACAAGGAAATCTTTCCAAAATTTTCTTTTTATTTGATTGAAAGGTAAGTGCTTGTCTGTACTTTGAATGATGAATGTGAAAGTTGGTGTTTTATAGTATTAGAAGTATTATAATATTCTTCATTCTCTAAGGTTTTTATCCTTCCTGACCTGTTTCATATCCCCACCCCCCTTACCAGCACACTGTCCACAACACCACCAGTTGTCAAATCTTCATCAAATCATGTCCAGTCTTCCTTTATCTAATCTGACCTTTAGTATGCAGTGTCTTAAGTTTCTCTTGGACTTGGTGTTAGGGAGCTGTAGGTTTTATGCTAAGGAATCTGGTTATAAGCCCATATACTTCTTGCCATTGCATACCACTGAGCTTCACCCATCATGGTATTGTTGCAAAATAATATGGCTTAGTTAGGAAGCTAATTGGTGTACAGTTAAAGGTTTCCACTCTTGGAATTCCTATAAAGTTAAGCATAATATTTGTTCACTGAATTATATGCAAATACTGTATTTTTTTTTCTTTCTTTTAAACCAATTTTTCTTTTCTATGATTACCACCACCAACATACACAGGGTTTCTCTCTGTAGCTTTAGAGCCTGTCCTAGAACTTGCTTTGTAAACCAGGCTGGCCTCAAACTCAGACATCCTCTTGTCTCTGCCTCCCAAGCACTGGGATTAAAGGCGTGAGCCACTATTTGCAGGCTCTGATTACTATGCTTTTAAATATCTATTACTGGTGAAGTTTAAACCTTAAATGGAGACAAGTTTTGTAACAAGAAGCTTTTTATTTTCTCAATAATATTTATGGAATTTAGCCTTCTCTTATTCATCTGCATATACTTAGAAATGCTGAAAACATTATCTGTAAATTCGTTTGCTTCAGGAACCAAATAGACTGAATTACCTTCAGTTTATTATTTTTTTTATTTTAGGCTTAAAAAGGAGATTGTATTTGGAACTCAGAAGTTCATTAAATTTTGATAATGCAGGAGATACTTTTTTGAAAGCTCTTCATCCGGGTTATATTTTCTCCTCACTCTCCCTTATTGCCGTGCCTTTGAAATAAATATATAGAAACTTCTGCAATAGGAATGAGAAATGTCATTTTTTAATTTGAAAAAAATCCAATATCAAATAATGTTACTCTTAAGTGTGCATAAATGATGAGGGAAGCATGTTAGAATCAGTGACTTGCTGTATCTCCATAGTGAGGTAAGGTGCTGCTCTGCTCACACCAGTTATATATACTTTTACTCATCTGTGAAGAGGGCATGACAGTTCTAAAGAGTTCTGTCTATAGTGCTGGGAATATGATATGCACTCCCTGTGTCTCGTAAACATTTTTATATCAATTTATATAGTCATTTACTTCCTGTTGCTGAATTGGACTCAATAGCACCTACTTACAGTCCTACTCCTTAGATCAAATGCTTTAGGAATAATTTAAGTGGACCAAATACATTTAATATTGAAGAATAAATCTTAAAACTCTATTAAATTATGATCTATTCAGAGTAAACAAGTTACTACAACTTTCCAGTGTCCTTTTATAAATATCTTAAAGTATGCAGAATGCTGACCCCCCTCTTATTCCATAATTAACACCAAATACTACAGCATTTTAAAAAGTACTTGTTGCTAATTACCGTAGTGCTAATACCTGAACGTTTTAAATATTAATTTATGCGAACATAAGCTTTCAAGATTTAATATTTCTCATAAAGCATAGCAAGATCCCTGAAAATTTCCACTTTTTTTTAAATTTTCTTTACTGTTTCTCTGGGCTGGTGTGACTGGACTAGGCTGAGATTCATGAAGAAAGGACAGACACACAGAAATTTTTACAGAAATGCTGGAATTGGATTGCTGTGTGTTTTATACATGTAAATTGATTGGGTAGATTTGTGGCATCGATAAGGATGTGAGTTGTTATACACAGCTCACTAGTGAGGTAGGCTTAGGGAACCAACCAGGCTGTAAACATCTAGAAAGGAGAAGCTGAGGGGAAGTTGCAGTTGACATTTTCTTAGTTAACATTTTCACATACCCTGTCAACAGCTTTAAACAGATTGGGGCGGTTTTTTTGTCATCTGTGACTTCATCTGTTCTCCAGAGTAGGCCCATTGTGATGTTTTCATGTTTGCTTTCCTTCAAGAACAGTGAAGGAACCAATAGTGAGTGTGGCAGGGTATTGGTCATGGTTGCTATTCAGGCCAACTCCCATTATCAATGCTATAGCATAGATGATGGAATGGAATCAGAGAAGGGGCCTTTGAGTTCATTTCCTTCAATCTGGACTCAGCTGAGAAATGCCCTGGTCACAATTCAAATTGCCACTAGTCACAATTTTTTATGATTTATTTGAAGCCACTGAAAAGACAGCTGTAACATACAAAATTAAGCATTTTTTTTAATATTAGGATGACTGCCTCAATCATATGACATTTGACTGTGCTGCATGCCAAGCTTAGGTTGAGGAAGCTTTCTTGACCTAGGAATCCTTTAAGCAAAACAAAACAAAACAAAAACAGCAAGTATAGATACCTTATAATACTCTGTAAAGTGGTGCCATGTTCTTGCATAAAAATTTCCAATAACAGTTTGGTTAATAAGCTCTGACTGTGGTCAATGTTGATAAATGTTCTGGAACATGATTTTAGCCTCAAAATACTGGATAAGCTCATTGTCAAGAGCTTTCCAGAAGTACACCGTTAGCACATGAGGGTTTCTCTCCCTTAAGTGGTTCTACCTTTCCAGAAACTGACAAAAAATATTTTCAAATTGTCTTTCTATAAATGTTGGGTTTTTTATAAAAGTATAGAAATCGTATTATTCTTCTAAATAAAGATATATTCTGTTTTTAGACTGCATTTAATAGCTTCTTGTATTGTTACAAGGTTTTGTTTTCCAATGGAAAGAAGTGTGTGTGTGTGTACAGAGTATGGTATATGTGTGTGTATATATATATATGTGCATATTTATAAGTGCATAAACAGCATGGTATATATAGTGTATACATGTGCTGTGTTTATGTGTATATATAATATATAGTGTATGTTTGTATATATTATGTGTGAGTTTATGTGGCATGTATATGTGCAGAGTATGGTGCACATAGTATATGTGTATAATATGTATATGTAATATGTATAAAGAGTATGTTGTGTCTAGTGTAGTGTGTTCATTTGTGTGTTGCTAGGGAGAGATCTTTGTACCTGATGGGCTACTTCTCTATAACTGAGCTACATTCTAGCCTGTGGAAAAAACTTTAAAGTTCTTAATGTATTATGTTTGGGGTTTTGTGTTGTTTTTTTAAGCCAAGAAAGTTATAAAAAGTCATCACTCTGTCTCATATGATCAGATCTTGATAGGCTGCAATAATGGCCTAGCATAGCTCTGCTCCTAAATTGACGAGTATATCCCCCATCTAGTTACAGCTTTGTTAAAAGACACTTTTCTGTCCGTATTTCTCACCTGAATTATTCATCATGTGACTGTTAGGGCGAATTCATTTTTAGTCTGATTTTAAACATATAAAATTAAACATATGACAAAAAAATTTAAAAGCCAGGATCAGGATAAGTCTCAGTTGATAAAGTACTGCTATTCAAGCATAACAGCCAGAATTCAAAACCATAGCATCCACATAAAAACCAGGCAGGATTGACACCTGTTTATAATCCCAGCTGTTGAACTAAATACATGATGTCAACATCTGGCATTCACATACATGTGCACACATATACAAATACTTTTGAACATACATATGCAATTAACACAATGCATATACAGATGCAATAAAACTTTAAAAAGCAATTCTTGTAGTATGTGTCTGAGTGTACATGTGTACATATGTGTGTATAAGGGAACTGAAATCACATGAGGTGGAGCTGCAAATTCTATAGACAAAGAACCTATATAGGGTCATGGATTAGGAAACTGTAAGTGACATTCATAGTTCTCATGAGTAGCATTTACTATTACCTGTTCTCTGCCCTATAGCTATTCCTATTGATGAGATAAGTTGTCATACCATTATACATGGGCTTGATCTGTTATACTAAAGAGAACTCTGGTTCTGGTCTTCAAGATTAATCTCTAGGAAAAAACTGTTAAAAGTTCTATTTACACTTAGATGATACAGTCACAGTCACTGTGTATAGAAAATTTCTCCTGCTCTTCTCATCCACCTCCATTGTTGTATTTAGGCCTCCAACTCTCTCCTAGGTCTCCTACTCACAGCTTCACAATCTGATTTCCCATTCATTTTCCACAAATAAATTAAAGCCATTTAATTTCAATAGCAATGGTATTTGTGCAATGTGGATGGAATAACTTCATCACATAGGATACCACCTATGCTCACAGGTAGTTTTGCTTGTGGAAATAACCAAATATTGGCATCTAGTGTTTCACTTTTACGGCAGTGCATTGTGGAAAGGAAAAATGTTTTTGAAATCAATATTGTCTTTTATATTCATGTGCTATATACATACAGATACCATGATTGGGTCTCTCAATTTCTCCTCTATCTTTCATTTTCTCTCCCCTTTACTTTTTCCCCTCTCTACTTCTTATTTTCTCTTTCTTCTCTGCCCCTCCATAAAAACTAAAAGGCAAAATCTCTGTTTTAAATTCATTGTCAGGCATAATTTGGCTTTATTCTACTTATGGTCACCTTTATTACAGGAAATCATTTACCTAAATTATATGGTGTGTTCTCATGGAGCCTGGAAAAGAGGCTTGGGGATCTGCCCTGTTGCTTTCTGGACCACGAGAGTGCCCACGCTAAGCCCAGGTTTCTGGGCTTGGCCTCAGGGGACCCTTTATTACAAACAGTTAATTGTGCCCTTTTATCCAAACCACAAAACCAAAATGTTCTAAGCCGAACATTCCCTTAAGTAAGGAGACATATTTTATTTTGTGTTCCTATTTACTCCACACTAGGAAATATCTCTTCGGCTTATTCTCTTTACTAAGATCATAACAACAACATTGTCACTGGTGGTTGGCGTCTGGGCAAGATTTTCAGGTTCCTGAACTCTCCTCTAAAGAATTGAGATAAAGACTGACACAATTTGCAGCAAAGGCTTACATAGACTGCAATTAGAGAGACTTTATTCAAAGCAAAGCTATAGAATTCATGTCAGGCTATGCTGCAAGGTCAGGGTCACAAGAGTGAAGATTCTCAAGGACCCTGACTATTGTTTGGGGCATGTTTTCTTTAACGTAGTTGTTACTAAGGACGTAATTCAAATGGTTCTCTGTTTGGACTGACTGGTGTAGATCATGCAAACTTTGGCTTATTCTGCACATTTTTTTCCTCCATATTGAATCTGGTTTTGACCATATGCGTGCCCAATTATGCATAGGCATAAGATGGTCAATACTAGATCATCCCTACAGGTTTTCTTGAGGTCACAACGGTCTTCTATAGGTATGGAACTATGTATTGTTTCTCAGGGAGCCCTTAAATTAGGACCTTAATCTTTCTCATCTTTATTATGAATTCCAACTTTATTTGAAATCCAGCTTTTGTAGTACAGAGAAAGTTCCAGTAATTATATGCCTTCCCCTGCCTAAATTGACATGCTTTTTAAATTTTATAAAAATGAGATATGCATATGTGTTGTAGATATTTTTTTAACCTAAGACATTTCCCCACTCACTGAACATGATTTTGCCACATTTTCACTGATGGATGTATGATAGATTTCCAGGATTCCAACAAAATGAGTTCAAGAACCTGCTGTAAAGAAAACGCAGTTTTAACTGTATGCTCTCGAGGTGTGTCAGCTTCTCCTAAAAGCAGAAAATTAGAATTTATATTCAAATATTAGGCTTATTTATATTTTTAATATGTTATATGAATAGACAAAAATGTAAAATTGCAATATATACTGGCCTTATTTATAAATAAAATCACAAAAATAGTACTTACTTATAAAACCCAGTGTCTCCTGTGTCTGATAATGTGGCACGAGACAGTTTAAAGTTCCCTTGATGAGCTTGCCCAGCTTCCCATGGGTAGACACAGAGTGAAGGTCAGTGGGAATTTTTAGAGTTTTGTGTTTCTTCCCTTCTTATCTTTTATTAACTCTAATATACAAAATTTGGTAGCAGATCTCCTTCTACTAAGAGGCTTTGTTTTTGTTTTGTTTTTTTGTTTTGTTTTATCTTTTTTATTATTTTTTATAAAAATGTCATTTTTATCCATGTATCCCCCTGCTCCCCCTCCTTTCCCTCCTAATCCCTCCCAGTCAGCCTTCAGCCTTGCCCCTCTCCATCCACCCATCCATAACATTGTACTTCAGATCCTAGTGTGTGAGGTGCTTGGATGGAATCTAGGGCTTTGTTAAGTTTGTACTTAGAGAGATGTCCCTGGAACCTTAAAGATTTCTATTCAAACTTACTTCACAGGAGGGGTAAAAGACAAAGCAGGCTGTACAGGAAGAAGGAAGGAGAGCACTCTGGGCTATTGGATGAGGCTCCTTGGTGGGTGTGACCACGTTTCCTGCTGGTTGCCTGACTCAGTTCAGCTGTGAGCCTTTGACTCACAGAGCCCAGTGATGGTGGCTGAGCTCCTGTGTTGGAGGGAACAGGAGGCGTTCCTCAAGATGACTGTGGAAGCACATGGCACAGGAATACCCCCTCCTATTCACCAGGAAAAGACAAACATTAGGATCCCACTAGTTTCACACTTCTATTTTTTTTTTCTTCACACACACAATGTCTCCTTTATGTCAATAATGACTTGCTGATTGTAACTATATCTTAAAATTCAAGTTTAAACATAAATACAGGGAATTCTCATTGGGTATTTTTTAAACCCAGCAAAAATATTGTACTCCTAGAATTTGATATTCTATGACTTGCATTTTTACACTTGATTTCTCCCAAGAAACTTTTGACTCTGGCAAGGACAGGCACAGGAGAAGGCTAGTACTGCAAGACGCTGCCCTTCATTCCCTGAAGTCCTGTGCTGGAACTCGTTCCTGGTTCCTGACTTTTAATAAAGTTTTTGATTTTTAGGCTCTGGTTTGACATTTGAACTATCCTTTTAAGATTCCAAAGCTTCTTTTCACTGACTTTAAATATTCATTTATTTGTATGAGTGTTTGCTTACACTGATTATTTGTACTACGTGTATCTAGTGCCTG
Organism: Phyllotis vaccarum; assembly: GCA_033318265.1. NCBI lineage: Eukaryota > Metazoa > Chordata > Mammalia > Rodentia > Cricetidae > Phyllotis > Phyllotis vaccarum. The sequence continues at coordinate 36,791,532 of JARWLC010000011.1, read as the reverse complement.
TGATAGCCAGAGGTGACAGCTCTCCTAGAACTCAAGTTACAGATACCTGTGAACTGCCACTTGGCTTCTGGAAGCTAAACCTAAGTACCCTGCAAGAGCAGCAAGCATGTTTCAGTATGCTTCGCCAACAGTTGTATGCATTCCACTAAGTATACAAATAGTTATAATCCTTTTCAAATTACCTGTTTTGTCACTGACCTTCTGAAGTTCTCCCCTCGTTCAACTCCAACATGAGAATTGGAATGAACTATTGTGAACTATCTGAAGAGCCAGATGTGACAAGGCAAAGCCCTACATTCTAATGAGGAAACTTCCTCTTCAGTATTAACTTAATAGTTGTACAATCATATAATATGAGGAAGATATCACCTCAGTACAGGAAATACAAGTTTTACAGAACTCACTTACTTTATCCTTATCTTTAAAACAAAACAAACAAAAACCACTGAAGAAAGTTGAAGTGGCAGGGTGCTTCAACTTCCATTGCCTTTGTCAGCCAAGCGGAAAGGTACAATGTGGTTAACTATCTGTCAGGGCATTTGGGAAACAGCATCCTTGACCGGCTTGTATTGGTGAGTCATCTATTCAAACTATTCCTGATGAATTACAGGTTTGCTAGCTTAAGTATGTAAGGCACAGATATCTACTGAGGCTCAGAGAAAGCAGAGTGGCTTCGACGCTTCAGTGGGATCTCCCCTAACTCCCTAGATCCTGACTCTCTCTGTCCTTAGCTGCTCTTTCTTCCTGTGTCTCAATCATTTTCTCTTTCCAACTTCTTTTTTTCCTTTCTTTCCCTGCTTTTCTCTCCCTCCCTCTCTCCTAAGTGTAAGATAGGGCCCTGCTCTCCCAGCAGGGTATCTGTGATAGTGATTTGAATGTAAACCTTCTTACCCCATACTTTTGTGCATCAACAGACCATAAGCAGCATGCAAAATATTGTATTATTTCTTTCTCCTGAAGCTGTGCTTTCCATGTAGAATGGAATAGAAGTACATATGAGACTAAAAGGCTAGATTCCACAAGTCAGAGTTGGATAGATAATAGTCTACTCAGAAGTTTCTTCTGACAGTTTTCATACCACAAGAACCCAAGGTGAACTTTTCAGAGGTTGTTAGGCAGTCAGTTTTTGAGCAACAGAAAAGTCTTTCCCACTCCTGCATTTTTTAACAAAGTTAGTTCTTATTGTCTTTGTTTTTTATAAAACATCTTTTTGGTATTGGGGTGTGGGGATATAATAAAATATTCGAAGATATCAGAGGGGTCTACCCACAGTCAGTCTAGGAGGATCAGAGAGTGGTGATTCATACCTTTAATCCCAGCATAGGGAGTAGTATCCCAAGAGTGGTGACCTACTCCCTTAATCCAAACTGAGTTCTGAGGTCATCTTAGTTTACAGAAGGAGTTCCAGGCTCCCAGGCAGGCAGTGGCAGGGCCATGCCTTAACTGAACAAAGAAAGTATTCAAGGCAGGTGTAGAAAGACAGAAACCTAGAGAAGAAGCCAGAAGGAGCGAGGCTGAGGAAGCTGGAAGATAGCTGGGTGAGATCTGACTGTGGGATTTCTTCTCTAATATCTCCGACTTTACCAGAGATCTGCCCCTGAGTTTTCTTTATTCGTACAAAATTGTGGATTTAGTCCTTGGTAGAGGGCTTGTCTAAAAGATCAATGCCCTTGGTTTGCTCCAAGTCCAGAGTGTGTATGTTAGGAAGAGGGCAAAACACCTCACTTAGCTTGTCATGACCTTGAAAATGTTACTGGTCACTGTTCACTGTATAAACTACAAAAGTACTTGACCATTTTAATTTTATTTTTATAAAAGATTTTCTTCCTTTCCACTCAAGCCCAGAGCTAAAACACAGAACATAAGTCACTAGGTAGGCCCCCTTCTGTGCATCATCAAGTAGACCTCACTGAACTCTACCTGCCCTTTACCTAGATATGTTCTCACACCTACTGCCTGTCATCTTCTAAGATGCAGATGTTCTGGGTCCTGGACCAGGACCACCATGCTTCTTTGGAGTTCTGTTCCAGTTCCAGCTATTCCAGCCTTTCTGATTCTATGAGTAAGGTTGTGCACATAGCCTTGCTGACTCCTTAGGCTGTCACTGTGCCCTACTACTAGTGTTTTCTTAAGACTTTGAGATATTTTAGGGTTGACCCTGAGCTGCCTCTTGATCTTTCTTAGATACAGACCTCTTTTCATCATGTTTCCCTAACCTATCCAAGCTACTCACTGTTTCCTCATTGGTCCTCTAACTAATCCTCATTTGTACCTCCCTAGCACCCCTCATTTATCAAGGACTGCTCAATTAAGTCAACACCCCCTCTCCAAGATCAGCTTTATGGATTTGTCTAATTCAGATGCTGAAGAAACCTTGCATATTGTCCCCCAGCCTCCTCTGCTCGTGGTATAGATTTTCATTATTGAGAGTCACTAGTGGTTTGCAACAGAATAGAGTATCACAATCTGATGTTCCTATTGGCCATTCAGACTGGTTGACACAGTTGCTTCATATAGAGGCTGTATGAAGTCCAAGGGTTGACAGTTAGTGGCCAGCACATCCCGGGACAAGGTGTTTGGGATCATTCCAAAACCTTCAGTGATTCCAGGCAGACAGTAACTCTTGTCCTTAATTTCCATTTGGGCTAGGCAGTTAGATGTGGCCAGGGTCAGGTTAAAGAAGATAGAATTCCAGCTGCCTGCTCAAGGATTTCATTAGCCACATGTATGTCTCATGCCAGTCTGCTTGAGGGACATCTGGGCAGCCAGGTGTTGTGCTCCACAGACTCTAATTGAAGATATGGATGAGTGTTCTCCAAGAGATACAGGGAGTTTTGCACGCAAAACCAGGTGCCCTAGAAGATACTTGCTCAAGTTCAAGTACCTTGTATGGCACAGGTATAGACTGGGGAAGTGTGTGCATATGATTTTCCTCCCAAGAAACCAGCTTAGATTTCTGTGTCAGGTGTCATTCTGCCTGTAGACTTTATGTAATAGGAAATAATCACATTTTACACAGTGTGTAAGAAGCCAGAGCACACAATGTAGTTACTTCAGACTATATTTAAAGGTTTACTTTGCAGAAACTCAAGTGTTCCTAGAGTTCATGTCCAGAAGCCTCACTTGTAACTACAATTTCAGGAAATCCAGTGTCTCTGGCCTGTGGAGACACCAGCACACATGTGCACACACTCACACCATGCACAGTATCACACACTAGCACCGACTTTCTTTTAAAAAATAAAAATAAAAAAATTAAGGAGTAGGAGTGGAGAATTGGCTCAGCAGTTAAGAGTGCCTAGTGCTTTTACAGAGGACCCAAATTCGTTTCTCAGCTCTCATGTTACATAGCTTATATACCCACAGATGGATGCATGTACTTAATTTAAAATAAAAAATATAAATCTTTAAAGGCTCACCTAAAAAATGTTTTTACAACATTTGCAGATGCTCTGTGATAATTAGCTCCAATTCATTGCAATGGTACCCACATAGCCTTTTCAGCAGCCTTTTTCTGTCAATTTATGGGATTAGTCTACTGTATAACTTCTTCTCTTAACATATATTCATATCTATCAGTGTAGATTGTAACAATGCAAAGCCAACTACGTTTTATTTATGTACATATGCTTCTAGATTTCTGCTATACACTCTCTGCATTTTTGCATTTGACCTATTAGTACGTTTTTGGATTTATACAGGGAAAAGAATTGCTTTCTCAGCAGAACCATCTGGCTTGTTTCCTGTTCCTGTGCTGCTTTGTGTACTTTTGCAAGGCCACCCTGCGGCTTTCTGAGAGCTGGAGTTACACTGGTGGTCTTGCAGCTCAACTGCAGAGATGGGAATTTACAGTACAGGTTCCTTCAAAGTTAGATGTTTCCAAGGTGGGAAGATTGCATGTTGTCATTCTTCCCATAGTATTTTGTTTTTCCCTCAGTGGCTAGAATATTGTCTTTTCAAAAAAAAATTATATGGTTTGTTCTATTCTTTAAGTGAGAAGATTTCTGCTAGAATATATATTATTTTTTGAATATTTATTCTAATTGTACATATGTGTGTATTTTGTGTCTATCTGTGGGTATGTGCACAAATGTGCTGGTGTCCACAGAGACCCGAGGTATGGGGTTCCCCCAGGAGCCGGGGTTATAGACTGTTGTAGGCTACCCAGTGTGAGATCTAGGGACAAGACTAGGCCTCATTAACAGTAAGGCTGGAATTAATAATGAATAATTTAAAAATAAAATTTTATGATAAAAGGGTTGTACAGAGTCCACATTCTGTATGACAGAAGTGAGGTGAAACTAATTTTTAAAGACAGCTTGTAGGCAGCAGAGGTGACATCGCTGTAAAAGAGCTTACTGCTGGTCAAAAGGACAAGAATTTGATTCCCAGAAACCACGTTAGGCAGATCAAACTGTCTAACTACAGTTTCAAAGATTCTGACTCCCTCTTCTGGCCTCTGCAGCCACCCACCCACATGTACATACTCACAGGAAGACACACATACATATAAATCCTTTTTAAAAAGCAGTTTGTAATGCTGCCTTGGTCCTTCATTCATCACAGAAAAGATCAACTGATCATTTGACTTATCCTTAAAACAGAGTAACTACACTTATAACTCTGTAATTTTATGTTGTGATGTTCCACAGATATCTGAATTTTTCTGACCTTTTTCTTTTTATGAAATGCTATGTTTTAATATAACATCTCTGTTTTAGGAACATACATCAAACAGTTTTTTCCTCTCTCATGCCCTCCCTCCCCTGATTTATAACAGACATACTCTAAAGTTCACATTTAGATCAATATTGAGTAGGGAGATTTTGTTTTTTGAGTTTTTTTCTAACTTAACTTTTTATTTATTCTTTGGGGGATTTCACATCATGAGTTGAGAAACCACTCAATTCTCCATCCCTTTGCATCCACCCTCTACCTTGTATACTCTCCCACCCCACAATAAAACAAAATAAAATTTTAAAGAAAAGAAAAGTTAAAAAAGAAAGATCTCATCATGGAAGCTGCAGTGTGATACAGTGAGTCACGCAGTATACACTTTAGTCCGTATATTTTTATTTGCAAGTGTTCATTGCAGTGAGTTATTGGTCTGGTGCAAGGCCTTTGGTTTCTCCCACACTATCCATACCAGTCTTCACTGGGACTCCTTTTTTTTTTCCTGTATCATGGAGATCCTGCAGCTTTGGGTCTGCAGAACTGGCCCCATATCATGCTCCAACACCTTAAATGGGGTGGATGTTGGAGTGGCCAAATCATAGCCCTCATTCTGGGCCTAAGTGGTCAGTCCATCAGTTTTCCTTCATCCTCAGCACTGCCCAAACTAAGTTACCCTAACAGTAAGCAGCAAGAGGTGGGGTTAGTTCTCTTGCTCTCACAACTTTGGGCTGGCTCACTCACACTATACCGCCAGAGCCAGCTCTACTGTGTAGGATAATGCTCTTGTGAATTGTAAAGATTTGTTACTCCTGTTAGTTTATTAAATCATTCAGTGATTGGCTAGTAGCTAGGTAGGAATTAGAAGTAGAGCAACCAGACTAGGAGAATTCTCGGAAGAGGAAAGGAGGAGAGCAGATACCAGCAAAGCACAGAGGAAGCAAGATGAGAATTCTGCATCGAGAAAAGGTACCAAGCCACATGGCTAAACATAGATAAGAATTATGGGTTAATATAAGTGTTGTAAGAGCAAGGTAATAATAAGCCTGAACTACTGGGCTGGCACTTACTATAATATTAACCCTCCCAGTCAATTATTTGGGAAATGGCTCCTAGGGATTCTAACTACAACTAGTATCCAACATGGGGCATAAACACAGAATTTTGTGCTCTACTGATTGAGCTAGCCAAGCTAGTACTATTAACACTATGTTGCCCAGGTGAGGTACAGAGGCCACTCTCCATAGTGCTGCAGCTGGTAAAAGACTTTCTTGTTCTCTTGACCTGAGGGCCAGCTCTCCCACCTGCCACAGGCTGGGGCTTGGGGGTCTCGATCATACCACTGACCTACTATTAACAAGGTCAATTCTTCTGTGCTGGCCATGTGAGGGGCAAGACCTGATTTCCCAAGTGCTGCAGCTGGTAAATGGCAGGGTTAGCTCTCTAGCCTGCTGCAGGTGGTGAGGGATGAGGGTATAGAGGACATCTTTCCCTTGTCCTTGCCACCACATGGCAGATGAGGGATTCAAGGCCAGCTCTCCTACTCTCAAAATTTCAGGGCAGGCTCACCCATGCCTCACCAACAAAGTCAGCTCTACTATGCTGCCCATGCAAGGTGCAGGTCCTGATTTCCAGGGTGCTGCAGCAGGTGAGATGTTTAGCCATCTTTCTCATTCTTGTGGTCTTAGGCCTAGCTCTCCCATGTCATGGGGGGGGGGGGGGGTTGCTCATTCACTCAGTTGTATGGTAGATGAAGAGTATAGCGGAAGCTTTTCTGTCCTGTCCACGAACCTTGGTCTGGACAAAGTTCTCCCACCTGCAGTCTCACAGCCACTTATAAAATAATTACTCAGAGGCTACTATTAATTATAAACTGTTTGGCCTATGGATCAGGCTTATTACCAACTAGCTCTTATAACTTAACTCAGCCCATTTTTATTAATCTGTGTATTGCCACATTGTTCCTTGGCTTTATATGTGTCCCATTACATCTTGCTTTCTGGGTAGCAGCCTGCAGAGTCTCTTTGACTTGGCCCTTCTTTTTTATCTCTGCTTGGATTTCCCCACCTGTCCCAAGCTGCCTTTCCATAGGCCAAAACAGCTTCTTTATTAACAATGGTAATAAAGTATGTTCACAGCTTACAGAAAGTTACCCCGCATCAGAAGGGGGCTGTCCCTTGTATTTGTTGTTGCTGGGAATGGAACTTAGAATGTTGGCAGACTAGATCAAGTGTTCTACCTCCAAGCTAAATCCCTAGTGGAGTGTGTGTTTTATTTTTGTACTTAGAGTTGGGCAAGATAAATGAATAGATAGTAATTTGCCCCAGTGCCTGTCACATAGGAAGACCTATGTGACAATGGAGAACTTCCACAACCTTTAAGTGGATATTTGCTTTTAACAATAAGTACCAAAGTGGTAGGCTTTGAAAGCTCACATTTTACCCAGAACAGTGTTTAATATAACAGTAGACTTGCACATTTTTAGAGCAACTGCTGGGTAACTTTGAATAAATTTGGTATTAAAGGATTCAGTTAGTTGAGGTATTGTTTTCTCTATAGCCTAATTAGCCTGTGATCCTGTGAAGACCTTACCTAATCCTAGTGTTGTTTGGAGGTGGGAAGGGTTGAAGAGGATGCTCAGATTTAATTTTAAGAGGGAGGAAGAAGGTTGAAAGTTAAGGTTAATAAAAGTTATCAAGGAACATTTTAATTTTTTAATGGTTCAATTCATGTTGCAAGTCAGAATGGTGCATGCCATTATTATATATTTGTGGCAACATCCTCTTTGGCTATATTTTTTCCCTTAAATATAAGCTAGTGTAATATAGAAGGCATATCATGTGCTCATGATTTCTGCTCATTCTTCTGACAAATTTCACATTTTTTTTAAAGAGAAAAGAACCAGCAAAAGGAAATTATAATAGAAAGCTATGTTTAT